>JARHVA010000105.1:205000-2605000 GCA_037957365.1 Torreya grandis
ACTTTTCACCAAGAGATTACAAAGACAAGATCAAAACTTGAGAAGTTACAAAACATAGAACGAGTAACTAGTATAACTTTAGAAAAAAAGATAAGATATTGTAAATTAATTTTATTTCCATAAATAATAATGATAATAAGGATGCAATCATGTATAAATATATGTTTTTTAATTATAAAATTTAAATAACAAAATAAAAAATTGAAGGAAGAGTGTAATAAACTCAAAAAATAAAATGAGGTTCTTAAAGGCAAATTGACGACAATTTATTAAATTGGGGAATCTCTCCTTACATTTAATAATACTTCCTTTTTATATGATATATTATTAAGATAAAAACTCCTCTAATGTAAATTATTCAAGATATTATGTAGGAAACCACATGACTTTGATGATGAAAAATAATTCATGGAGGCATATGTGAGTAATAACTCAACTTATACATAAATTATTCCTTATCCACAAAAAAATATGATAAAGATATTTATGGGATAAGACTAGATAAAATATAAAATTTAATAATTGTAGAACTAATATTAATGGTACAATAGGAATAAATAGTTTTATTTTAAATAAGCAAGCACAAGCCTCATGATGAGGCAAGAATATACAACTCCACACTATTTTAAATTTGACATCATGTATAGATGAATTCAAAGGTTAAAAATAATTCAAAGGCCATATTCTGTAATAAAGTACAAGTTTTCAAAGTTTTAAATTAATTAATAAATCAAACAAGTGACAAATATTAGCACATTGATAAAGATTATGGTGGAATATGACATGCATAGCCACTACTTTAAAGAAAATAAAAGTACATATTTATACACACTTAAATTCATATACAAAATAGTCACAAGATCAAAGTTACAAGTTGAAAGAATATCTATTATTGAGCATAGACGTTTCACATTTTGTATCATTTGGAACAAGATTCTAGGGGCATGATACTTGTTCATGTTTATATACACATATTCAAAGTTAAAATTTTTGATTTCAAAGGAATTATACTTGTCCATACATGTTTTAAATGTTCATACAGATAATTTCAAAGGAAAATGGTTATTATTTGATTATAATATATGAGTAATGCAGTCATGATGGTGATATAAATATTATTCATTCTCTTTCAATCATGTAAAATAGGATCTATATATGTCTTTATTAGTGAGATTTGATCTATTATAGGTAATGTATGTTTAGGTCTAGTGACACAAAATGACCTTGGCATTACTTCTAGTGAACCCATTGTGTGGTTTTATCTTTTATTATGGGTGGTGTATATTTAAGTCTAATGACACTCAATGCCATCAACATCACTTCTATAAATCCCATTATGATTCCATCTTTCTAGATGAGTACATTGGGTATTGTTCCCCATTTAAGAGAGTTATAATATGAATATTTATAACTCAAGGGATTAATTAGTTAATCAAAATTGGGACTTGATCACTCTTAATTCACCATTCCTCAAATTATCTAAGTGATTCAATAAGGGGGCACTATTATCTGTCAACAGTTATAGGTTAAATGAAAATTTAGATTCAAATCCATATAGGTTTATTATTTCTTTGATACATATAATTTTAAAAATTCAAATGATAAAACTAATTAATATAACCCTCAAACTAATTTTATCCATGGAAAATTATCCCTAACTTTATGGTATAGGTTTTTTCTAGTCAGATAGGAGTGTTATTACTGGCTTAACCACTTTGTGAGGCCTTGTCTCACACCAAATAAAAACTAGTTTCTAAATCTTAAATCATTATTTTGGGTCATCCCATGTATACCAAAAGGTTGGTTAAAGGAAATTATTAAAAGTTTTTTTTATAAATACACATAAAAGTTCATTTATTATCCCCACTTGATGCCACTTGGTTGTTAGCTTACACACTATTTTAGATTGAGAAAATCTACCCTATTATTTAAAAATTTAATATCTTTCAGAAGGAATATCCATAAGATAAGTTAAAATAATTTCAAATAAAGTCAAGAGATATCATTTTCAAGTATCAAAACCATATTTCTATATCCATACACATAGTCAAGGATCACAATTGAAAAATCACTCTAGGTGGGATAATTATGTGGACTTGATATCCCTCTTTCGACTATTAGATATGTAGGAAATGATAAATCATGAATGGGGTGATTGAGGTCATCTCAGCCCATTACACTCTACTTTTTTTTGTTTTTATATATTTTAAAGTGACCTTAGGGTTTAAAAAACAAAAGTATGGAAATAATGAATTATACATGCCATAATATTAATCATGATATCTCAACATAATCAGTAGACTTAGGTGCAAAAGGTTTAGTATTCATATTTTTTTCGCAATTAATCTTGACATTTATTTGGTCAAAAGACTTGAGCAACTTACGCTTTTTCCCAAATACAATGGTTCTATCCAAGAACATTCTTAGATCCTACCTCTAACTTGTCACTTTTAAAAGTATACTTTATTTGTGCTATTTATTCATTCATTAGTCACATTCAATTGGGATAAGTTCATGGTCAATAGACTTGAGTTGCCTATGCTCAAGTATATAAATAAAAGTCTTTTCTAGAAGCAATTTTATATTATGTTCCTAATCCTAAGCATGCATAGTCACATATTTTTATGATTTCTATGCTCTAGTCTATAAATAATAGTCTTTTCTAGAAGTAATTTTAGATTATGTTCCTAATCCTAAGCATGCATAGTCACATATTTTTATGATTTCTACTTGAAGATATCTAAAATAGTTAATAAAATATTAAATTTGAGCTAAGGACATTTCTTCTTAGTATTTTTCCAAAAATAACTATTTTTGTATTTATCAAAATAAAAATTAGAATTTTTACAAATTGTAAATATTTAAAAAAATTATATCTGTCTATTTTTAAATCTATTAGTTAAAATACATTAATTATTTTATCATAATAGGGTAAAACATATAGGTGAAACCATACATTTATTTTAAATCATTGCCTTCTTTTTAATTTTTGATCTTGGGTTTTACCTATGTTTTAAATTTCTATACACACTAAAGATAAATTATCTTTAACCTTAGGGATTTATAAATTATTGATTTTCCTTTCACAAAAGTATTTAATTTTCAAATTTTATTTTCTTTTTTCCTTTTTTCCTAAAAATAATGTTCTATCAATATTAATACTCATAACAATTATCGTTCTAAGCAAAGTGGTTTTAAATTTTACTCAAGTTGTGATGTGATGGGTACTTTCCCAATAATAAAGATATTAAACAAAACTATAGACATATTTTAGTTTCCACATTCATCACATTATATCAAAAATGCCTATGTTTTATTTTTCAACCATAGAAAGCCTTCAATCATTTGTTCTTGTAGTTCAATGGTACAATCATAATGCTCAAAATATGTAATAAATCACACAAGGCTAATTTTAAACTTAATATTTATGGAAATATACTAAAATGGGAAAGAAAAAATAAAAATTATTGAGTTGGCACTCAGATATGATAGACTATAATAAAGACTATGTGATTATTTGTGGGACTATGTACAATGATTATGAATATGGAATAGGGATTCACTGTAATCTTAGATAAGGTTGTGTTAAGTGGACAAGACTGACCCATGTTATCATTTGTAGGGAGTGTCATAATTTATTAGAGATTTTTTCCCTCTATGACAAATATATTAAATTCATTATCACCAATTGGTCATGTTTATGTATTATATGTTTCTATATATGTCATGGAAGCTAATGTGTACCTTTTTCTTCACTTGGAACCCTAGATCAATAGATAATGAGGAATACATAAAAAAGATGGGAAAATGGGTTAGTGGTCGAATTTATTATTGACCTCAACACCACCTGTGTTGATTTTTAATTACACACCAATACTTTAAATTGGGATAAAAATCAATTTATTTATTCCATGTTATGATGGTGTGTACAAAATAATTTTGTAATGCTATATGTTAGTGAAATTATTGTGTAATTGTGTTCTTCAATAATGAATTATGATATTGGAGATGTATTCATACTTAATTTAGGGATACTTGGGTTGTATATAATAAAAATTAGGAATAATAAGTATTTTCCTCTAAATGTGTAATTAAAATAATTTAAGTATTTATAATACATAAACCTCTTATCAACTAGTCAAAAAATGACCAAAAAATATGATTTTATAAAGGTATTTTGGGAAATTACTTTAATGGGATTTATGAAACATGAAATAAAACCCATTAGGTGAATTTAAATTTGATAAACTATCCATAATTTGGTGGGAGGATGTGGCCAATGTATTTAGACACTACCAATGAGTGGGATAGTCTTGAAGGAGCATCCTTGTCTAAGAAGTAGAGATAAATAAGATGGAAGTATAAATTAGTCAAAGGATGAAATTATGATACTTATAATGAATATTGGGAAGAAATTATACCATATTTTACTTAAGGTAGGGATTATCTTCATATAAGTAAAGGAATAACATATTAAAGTTATAGAATTGAGCATGAGAAAAGTGTGTGTAAGGATATATCACAAGTGCATTATTTTATAATCAGATTTTAAGTTTAGTGATTAAAATTTCCCCCATTTTATTTTATTAATTTATTAATCAAAATTACTAGATTAAATGATACACTTTTATACCTAAGCTTACATGTGTTGAGTAGCCTTGGATGTAGACCACACATTGAACTATGTTTCATGCAAACCTACATTGAAACATGTATAAACTAGTCCTTATTTAGGATGAAAATATTTAAGTGAAGAAAATAAATATTATAGATCAAATAAAAATGAATAATAGACATATATAGGTAGATGAACCATTATGTTTCATGGTGTAAAAATTGATGACTAGAAAGGGTAGGACCCTTAGATATTTCTCTTCATCTAGACACTTGTATTGGATTATGAATGCCCTAATCCTCATTTGTATGATAATTTGATTAAAAACTCAATATATGTTTGTATCCATAATTTCACAACTTGATGTAGTATAATGGCTTGGAATCCCTTTATGAATTCTAATAGATCATTCTAGAGTAAAATTGATTAAAAATTGGTGAAAAAGATGAATCAACCATTAAAAATAGAGTAAGATTTATTTATAAAGAAAAACTAGTACAAAAAATAGTATGATCTAACTCTAGTGTATACAATGTAGAGAATGACATGATTTTTCATTCCTTCTATGAAAACTAGTGCAAAACCCAAGAAAGAAAGTGACCATGTGTCATGCACATGCCCCCACTTTGATAGTTAAGCATATTGATTTTGGTGATTGAGTAATATCAACTAGGTATCTAATTAAAAATCTATGTTAAAACTTATAACATGTCTCACATGATGCCCCCAATCTAATAAAAAATTGTGATAAGCTTGTGTAAAATTCTAAAAACTATTTCTAAGCAATACTGAAACTAATTTTTTAATTGAGTGTAATTTTTGGAATCCTATAAAAAATGATTGATGGGATGAAAACACACTATTTTGGATAGCTATAACCTTTTTTTTTTTAATAAATGGAGTGCTACTATTTAAATATTCTTTCTGGGTAGAAACTGAGTCTAAATTATGATCAACTAAGAAAATGTGGTCTTTTTTTATTGTGTACTAGGTTTTTTTTAGCTTGGTATTTAAGATAATCCATTGTGTATGCCCCTTTTTTATGTTATTTTTGAATCTTGTGCAATAATGTAGCTGAAAATAAAAATATGTGATTAATGTTATATAATATATTAAAATCAAAGTAATAATGATAAAATTGGAGATCATGGCATCATATTGTTAATATGAGAAAAAGTAATAACTTACAATATGTGTACAACTAGGCACACATAGTGTCATGTATAGATAGGTGTTATAAATTATGAACAAGGTGAATAAAAATTCAAATTTTAGTATTTGAAACTAAATGGAACAACTCGAGGAATATGTGTGATGTGGATCATGACATCAAAAATAAGGGATATGCATTATATTGATCATGGAATCATAATTTGAGAAAATAATATAAAACTAGAGTCATGACCATGATGCATACACAAATAACACACACAAAATACACAAATAAATAATAAGTCCAAATGGATACATACAAGGGACATATTAAAATGTCACCCACACACATAAAATCACACAATAAGGCTTAGATCCATAAATAAGGACATTTCAAATGTCTACAATGTAAACTAATGAATACACACAAAATATTAAGCATAGAAGAAAACACAAAAATTATTCATTAATAAAAGCAATTGATCTATGTAAGCAATTTGTAACATCAGTGTATTTAGTAAATTAAGTATCTAATAAGATGTCAATGTGAAAATAAGTGATCAATATGGAAATATTTTTTAGAATGTATTGTATTTATAATAGGAACAAAATGGATAGTCATAGAATGATAAAATAGATGTAAATGATTCCCCTAATGAGCTCATTGATATGCACAAAAGTTGTATAAGGCTTGTGAATGGTTTGGATCTAAGAATTGATAGACTATGTTAACTAGGATAAGTCTCTTGGAATTAGATAAGAGTGCAATGCTTTATTTTCTACATAGTACTATTTTGTCTATGTAATTTTTTTGTGTGTGAGACAATATCATCAGATAAAACTACATCAAGGGATGAAAATTTGTATTTTCTTAAACTCACTCAAGTATACTTATAAATCATTTTTTATTCAAACTAGACATAGAGATATATTATATATGTTGAGTGTAAGTAAATTGATGTAAGTGGAATCCACATATCATGCATAGGACCTAATTTTTTATATTTATATAATATTTAATTTAATTTTTTTTTAATATATGAAACTAAAATGGAGCATACTGACCAATTACACCTGTAAGAGCCTTATAATCAATAATTCATGTTACTAGCATAATATAGATAACCTATCACAAATGGAAAGTATCATGTCATTATAAAGGAAATGATCTCAACCCAAAGTTAAAAAAACTAATTTGACTCTATACCATGAGTTCCACTCCATGATGATAATTTTTAGTATATTTTTTATGTTGTGTAGCATTTTGAACTCTAGGAGTCTTTGGAACCCATTGTGTAGTGTAAGAAATTTGTGTTGATGTTATTTGTGGAACACTCTTAATGCCTTGTAATATAAATATAGGGAATTTTGGAGTAGAGAGTGGCTCTATAGATCTTTTGACAAAATTTTAATTGAGTATATTTTCAAGGATAGGTTTCCTTGGACATTTTATCATTTTATTTTCAACTTTATGAGTGGGTTGAACATTTTTAGGTTCATAAACTTGTGTCTATTATGAAAGAATAATAACATTAGGTTGGAGGGGGTACTCATATGGAATACTATGAACTATGATAATTTCATTAGAATTAATGTATTTTAGACATATTTTTATTGTATAGGGTAATGAATGAAAATTATGAATCTAAATATGTCCCAATAACATATCAAAGACTCATACACTGGGTATTACTATAAAATTGGTGGACACATGTGCTATACAAACCTATAGGGGTGATATGATATGATATTATATGATATGATATTTTATATATATATATATATATATATATATATATATATATATATATATATATATATATATATATATATATATATAATGTGGTCATTGATTCCCTTTGTGACTATTGTAGTAGGAACTATATCCTTATCTATGTATCAAAGATGAGACAGAAGTGTGGTAGTGCATATATTCACACTTGAACTATTATTAAATGTGACACTGTATATAGTTTGATGATCAATATAAGCTCAAAATAATAGTGTAAATGTAAATAATCATGGATAATCTCATGATTTATAAATGTGATGAGTGGTCTATAAGGCATTAGTATGATAGGTAATAATAATTACATTCAAAGGATGATGTTCCTCTATATAAGAATGATAAGATGTTGGTGAAAGGTGTGAAATGCACTCCTAATGTACCTATTTCTATTTTACTTATATGCTTAGGAAAAATATCACTAAATATATTGATTATTAAAATATCACTTGGTTATGCCTTTGAGATATTTGTATATGGACCCAAATTAATTGTGTTCTCATCTATTGAATCCTAATCATATGTCATAAAATGATGCATATATTTCTATTGTGCTATGGTGCTTTATGAAAATTTAAAAAAATCATTCTGATCAAATCCTTTTGGAGGAAGCTTACTCATAAAACCTCTGTAATGGGAGGTAGTGATATTAGGTTACATTACAATCACTTTTGTAATAATTTTTATGGATCTTCTCTAAATTTGTTAACTTATTTATTTATAGGAGATGATAATATAATACATGGAATAGGATCTAAGAATGTATTCACTGTTTATTTTTAATTACTTTTATTATCACTTAGCTTCACTATGTTTAGTGGTTTAATTGAATTCTTGGAATGAGAATTATAAACTAGGTCGGCTGCATATTTTAATTTTTTTATTACCAATAATATAACCTCTCTTTCCTTAACTATGTGACATAAATCCTTAAATGAAATAAACTTATTAAACATAATGGATTCATGTAGAGGTGGAAGTAAGATTTACTTGAAAATATATTTTAATTCCTTGTCTACCATATGATTCATCATATTAGATAGAATGGTATTATACTTTAAGATATACTCTAGATATGCTCATTAGATTCTTGTTTGAGATGAGAAATCTGAGCATATGATATATTTTCACTTATGTTGATTGATAAATGTGCAAGAATAAAATATTCTTAATGATTAAATATATGCACTTAAAAATGTGGTGAATCATAGAACCATTTTATATCATACTCTTTATTAATTTTGGTGATTAACTTGGTCAAAATTAGATCATTTGATGTATAAGCCAAGCATTCTACATGAAATGATCTCAAGTATTACCCGAGGTCACCTTTTCCATCATATAATATAAGCTTAAGTAACCTAAACCTAATTGGTAAAAGATATACTAAAACATGTCAATCCAATGGATTATGAAATAGAGTCTAATAATTAATAGTTTTATTCAATCTCAAATCACTTTGTTTCATTTGTAACACCTTAGTTTACATAGCTAAGATAGTCTGCTAAGGTATTGTGCATCAAGAATAGAATATGTGTTAACCAAATGTGGTCTATCAAATGATTAAGTATGAATTAAAATATTAATCTATTGAAACACTTGGGTTTCCCCCATATCATATATTGGTATGAAATTTTTATCAAGTGATGTAAAAAAAGGAATGGAACCCCTAGAATTGGAAGTCTCATATGATTGAGAAATGGTTGAAATTTTTATTTCCAAAAGAGTTCTTAAAATATCTTAATAATCCAAAGATTATTAATGGATTTATTTTTCAAAGTTATCAATTATTATCACTTTATTTATCTTTGGTTTATCATCATCTATAGGTGGACATTCATCTTGATGCTCATCTTGACATTCAATGTTATCTTAAGTATATGTTGCATGATCTAAAGTATTATCATATAGCTATATAAATTCATCTTGTTCATTAATATATGAATGTTCTTACATACCCTTTTGATTATCAATATTATGTACCTTATCAAAATAAACATGAGTATCCTCAAATTGAATACCACTTTGTCTATAACTTTATCTAAAAGGGGTAGAAATAACTTTCTTAGATTGCATAAAATATGAAATGAAAATTTCAAAGATTACTACTAAAAATGAAGTTATCAATAATAAAAACCTAATAAATTAATATGAAATAATAAAAATAAGTAAATAAACCCTAGTAAAATCTATGGTAGTATTTGAAATATTCAATCAGTAGATGGGTTCACCAATATGTTTTATCAAAATTGGGGATTAGGGGAATAAGTTTAATCTAATTTAGACAAAATTCCAAGTAAAATTAGAATGTCTAAAATATGAAATAAATCACATAATAATTATTTATAAATTACTATTTATGGGAATATGATAAAATGAGAAAAAAATACAAATTAATTAGATATCATTTAGATCTGATAGAATATAACAAAGACTATGTGATTTGTTATGGGTTGTGTGAGATGATTGTCAATTAGAAACATGGCTTCACTTGAATATAGAATGAGGTTTCACTAATTGGATAAGGAAAACCTACATTTTTGTCTTTACGGAGCATTAAATTTTGGTAGGGTTTTCACCATCCATGACAAATATATCAAATGTGTCATTTCGTGTTGGTCTTGTGTATGTATTATGTGTTTCTTGATATATTATAGAATCTATTATGTACCTTATTCTTCAATTAGAACACCATCTCAATAGATAATGGGTAATAAATATAATAAATGCAAAATATAGGATAGTGGTTGAAGATGTTATTAAACTCAACACCCCTGTGTTGAGTACTACCTACATACCAATAATCTAAAGATGAACCAAACTCCATGTAGTTCTCCCATGCTATGGTGATGTGTGTGAAATATTTATGTAATGTTATATGTTTGTGAAATTATGGTGTAATTATGTGATTAAATAATGGCTTGTGACCTTGGAGGTCTATTCATTATTACCTTAGGGATAATTAGGTTTTATGGACTCAAAATTTGGAATAATATGTGTTTTCATCTTAATGTATAGTTAGAAAAATTATAGTATTTGTAATATACAAGCCTCTTTCTAACTAGTTAACAAATGAATGGAAAATATGACTTTATATTGGTATTTTGGGAAATTAATAGGATTGGACTTTTGAAAATGTAGGATGATACATTAAGTTAATTTTAATATCATCAATTAGTAATTATTTTGTGGGAAGATGTGGGTGGAAGATTTAGACACTATTGGTAAGAAGGATAGTCCTAAAGGAATGACCTTGTCTTAGAAGCAAATATATTAATATATAAGTTTAAATCATTCAAGGTATGATATGAGGATACTTATATTAATATAATAATAAATATTATCATAATTTTTCTTAAGGTAGGTATTTCTAGCATAGAATTAGAGGAATACCAGCTTAGAGAAATGGAATTGAGCATGAGCTAAGTGTGTCTAAGGAGATGGTCTAAAGTGCAGTGTTTTATTACTAAATATTAATTTTAGTGAATAAAAATACTATAAATCAAATTTATATTTATTTTATATCTTCTAAAATGGATAACATAAACACTTTTTATCAACATGATAATGTAATTTCTCAAAATTATGTCCACATTGAAGATGTTATTAGTGATGAAGTAATACACATGATACTAAAGATAATAAACATATGCCTGATAATAAAGATAATCCTAAAAACTACAATAGAATTGATCTCGATGAACTCAATGTGGTATAACCTAAGCAATTCAAAGATTTGTCCACTTTTCATCAAGGACTTTGACAAGCTCCCCAACAAGTGGAAAATGTTTTCCAATTACTCCTAACATCTAATTCTACACATCAAGAAAATATTTCATCATCTCAAGCATAAAAAAAGAGGTATCTTTCATATTTTTAAATCCTCTAATTTCAAGCATCCCAGTTAAATATTTTTATTTTATTCATATATCAACACCTTCAATTACATTGTATGAACATCCCTAGGTACACAGGCATCAAAAGGATTTAAATATATTAATATGCATATTTATACATAGGCATCATGCACACCTCCCATTATTACTAGTCATGGTCCACCAAAAACCTCTCCTAATGTATATTATTTGAGTAAAGTATCATATCCTTAAATTTTAAAGTGTTTCAATTATATCAAGGTGTCTCTAGAGATAATCATTCCATGGATTCCCATTCTTTATTTCATAATCCTTTGTCACCTAAAATAACATCTTATTGGATACCGACATGTTTTATATCTACTAATCTACCGATTTATGAACTATAAGGTGACCCTAAGTAACATATTCAATCATTCCATGCATCATGCTTATATTATGCTTACAATTAAAAATTGATAAACAATATCTTTCCAAGAAGACTCAAAGACTATGCTTTACAATGGCTATCTTCCACTTCAATCAATTATATCATTCTAACCTTTAACATATCAATTTATAACACATTTTTATATCAACATTGGTAAAAATATATCTTATGAACACATTTATAAACTCAATCAAGGATAAAAATATCTAATCAATAATATGTTATTCGATACAAAAATATGTTACTTAAGATGAAAAACTCTATGACATAAAATTAATTAAAAGATATCTTCACAAATGTTACTAGCACTACTAAATGAATCTATCATGTTCAATAAATTAAATTATTTTTATAAATTATGCCATAAATTATATGAAAGATAATTAAATCTCATAGATTTGAAAAAATCTCAAATATGCTCCAAATGTTGCATCTACTTCCAATATCATTTTTTAGAGAAAACCAAGTTACAAGGTCAAATCTACCAAAAGAAAAAATGAAACAAAAGTAATAGTCGATGTAGTATCTCAACCAATAAATAAGCTTTAATTGATATATCCACTAAGGAGTAAATTTTAAATGTTGCCTTCACCTCCTCATGTCTTATTATAAAAAAAGATTGATTGCAATCTCACATCTCTCCCTCCACTATTAAAGGTTGACATGACCAAGCCTAAACACATGGGATTTATTTTTAATTCATATTGTGACTATCAGATATGTATCAAGAATTCTAAAAACTCATTAATTCTAGTTCATATTATCATAAACTGAACACACATGAAATAATAGAATTTCACAACAAATGCAAATGCACACTAAAAAATTATACTATAATCTCTCATTTTATAATTCATTTGGATATTTTATTCAATTGGAGAGGGATATTTATACAAAGTTTTGATCCTAATAAAGAGGAGTTAAATAAATCTGAATTCTCCTAATATATCTCTCATGTCAACTTCTCCCTAATATATCTCCTTCATATCCTCACACAAATTAATCTATGTGAGTTGGTTTACCAACAAAATAACTCAGTTTATTACAATGGCATTGACACTCACTAAATATAATATTTAACTAATTAAAAATATATGGCCCAAACATTTGAGCAGTAAGATATTTTCCTAACATTCCCCCCTTAGTGCAAACATGGGAAAAACATTATCTTGTACAAAAACGTGCTACCTCTATAAACTCATGATCTGGATGGATTTACATGTGGTTGACCAAAAACAGAAAAATTTGGTTTTGAAAAATATTAACCAACAATCTCAAATCAAACAATTTGATTTTTATAAAGATTGACCAACAACCTCAAATCACACATGATGGTTTTGACTAAGATTGACCAACAACCTGAAATCAAACAAGATGGTTTTGACTGGGATTAACCAAAAACCTTACTACTAAATGATAGTTTTAAAATTTGTTTACTAATAACCCTACTACTAAATGATGGTTTTCTAAGTGGCTTACCAATAATTTTACTACAAAATGATGGCTTACAAGGATAAATAACAACTTAAATATCATGATGTTATAGTAATTTATCAACTCTCATCATTTTCTTATGTCAGGGGAAAATACAAAGAAAATATTCTTGTTTGTTACATCACATGAACCTAAATGCTTCATATATTATTATTTACTAACACACCAGAATGGGAATTAAATAAACAACTAAATCAAAATTCCACCAAATTATATACATGACCCCATCATTTGTGACTGATGAGAGGACACAAGTCCTCCTACCTCTACTACCTATATCCTCATATGTGTTTTCTACTTAGAAAATTTGGCTTTAAGGCTCAATCGTATGAAAATTTTGAGGATAAATTTCCCCCATAGTCTTGACACACTCATTAGACATTGGGTTCCACTAAAAATGTGTCCATGAGGCAAATTTTTTTATTTTATTTTACTTTGCTTTTACTTTTGATGACATAAAATGACTCTAATATTGATTATTTTAACACTAGAATCATTGTTAATGACTTAAAATTGACACAAATAAATGGTTGACTCGTCAAAGATAGTAAATGACTCTAAACCAATGAATTTTTGATAACTAAAGACATATAATAATTGGCATAATAGACTATGACACTAAATATCTCTAATAAAACAATAAAAAATACTATTAATTATATTAATAAAATAATTGATCAATCTAAAGACTTTAAATTTTTCTATATTTTTAAAATAAAACCACTACAATATGGAAAAAAAATTGATCTAAAAAATTTAAATCATAATAAGCTCAAATAAGGAAATCTATAAACCATATGTATTATTATAAACACTTGATTTGAATACCTAAGAGATAAAATCTAATGATACGATTGGACATGGAAATAAAAATAGTGGAAATTAATGCACAATGTGGATATAGAAGTTTTGAAACTTGAATATCAATATAATACCAAGTTCACTTATGTGGGCATCGAGTAGATAGGAAGGAAACTATGTCAAATCCTAAAAGAAGACTATTTTATTCTTGCAAAGGAAATGACATTGATAGACAAGATCGTATTATCCAAATACTCAGTTATAAATAATGTATAAAGAAGATAAAAATTCATAGATCAGTGGTGTCTAAGTTGTAAGGTAGTGTGTTGATATGTATACTATACATATTGGATTCTTATATATCCTTAGTATTCCTATCAATACTTTCCTACTAAGTACATTAGATGTTTGTGTATGAAAGATTACATACAATCATAAAAACAAATTGATAAATACATAATTGATGATACTAATTCAATTTAAATATTATAATAATTTTGATTACACATGCAGATGAGT
Organism: Torreya grandis; assembly: GCA_037957365.1. NCBI lineage: Eukaryota > Viridiplantae > Streptophyta > Pinopsida > Cupressales > Taxaceae > Torreya > Torreya grandis. Next base: position 219,673 of record JARHVA010000105.1, read on the forward strand.
ATCACAACTACCACCTTCTAATCCTTTGCTTGTACGTGGCTTACTCACCACTCACACAAACCACTGCATAATGATGGAAGTATTATGATAAAAAATTATTGATTGGAATTAGATTCCCATGAAAAAGTGTCTCAAACTACAACTATTATACCTTTGTACAAAATGTTTCTCACCTACACATAACTATTTTAGAGGAAATATGTATAAAACCAAATTATCTTCCACAAATTACTCTTCATTAGTTCGATTAGCCAAGATCCATAGTGGATCTTCCCTATACAACATATCATATATCTATTAAAGAACTAGATTAGTCTTTTTTGATACTAAATGTTAATTTTGGTTCAGATTATCATAAACTAAACACACACAATAATATAATTGCACAACAAATGTGAATGCACACTAAAATATTATACTATAATATCTCATTTTATAATTCATTTGAATATTTTATTCAAACTAGAGATGGATATTTATAAATATTTTCTCTCCTAATAAAGAGGAGTCAAATTAAATCTTAATTCTCCTAATATCTCTCTCATCTCAACTTCTCCCTAATATATATTCTTCATATACTCACACAAAAAAATCTACGTGAGTTGGTTCACCAACAAAATAACTCCCTTTATTATAATTAAATTCACACTCACTCAATATAATATTTAACTAATTACAAATATATGACTCAAACATGTGAGCACTAAGCTATTTTAATAACAAAACAAGTGTTTTGGGCTAGGGCATAAGGTACAAAATCTTATCAATAATAACACTATATAGCTAAACACATTATCAAAAGATGATAGAACACAATAAAATGACAATGAAAAGATAAAAATATTCAATAATCCTTTATACAATCATGGTATAATATAAATATAGAAAATTTATAGGTACATCATATGTAAAATGTGCATCTTCCTTCTATGACATATGGGCATCCAATAGATGGAATTAATTGTACATTTATAGGCACATTAGTAAAACATCCTATGATCACATTTGAATATTATGAAATAAATGATGATGATTCATATATTAATTAACTCTTTATTAAAAATTACATCAATAAAAAAATATACACAATCTCATGACTGATAATGGGTCAAGGGAAAATTCAACTACAATGATGCTCCTTTCCAGTCTTGGATTCGTAGAGTAGGATTTACAAGCTACATAAAAAATAGTCAAATAATTTGATGGAAATACAAAAATACTCTCAATCATATAATTCTAACTTATAAATTTGGTTTATTAATAATGGATACTCCATTTCTAGTCTTAACAAAAATAAGAGTATTTAATATGTTAGTATGATGCCCTTGGATACAAAAACTTTATGTAGTACCATTAATAATGCATTATTGTCTCAAATACATACGTTGTAAAAAAGTGATAAAAATTCAATCCATTCAATAATATTACCATATAAATTCATTGGTAACTCCTCCTCCTCCTCCCCCACCACCACTACAAACACTTATTCAAGATCACAATAAAAATACAACTAGTACACCCATTCAAAAGCATAGTGTAAAATTAGTTGTTACATATGCATGAAATATTTATATACATTAAATACAAGGTAAAGTGGTATACCTTCATAAATATAAATCATAAAATCAAAGATTTACTAAATGTTAAAATAAATATAAATCTTCTACAATTTGTCTTAATGTAGTACCACAAATAGTTCAACATCTTTCGAAGTGAACAAAGGCAGTGAGACCTTCTTGTTAGCCAAATTTTGGATACCATAGGATAGGGTCAAAAAATTCTTCCCTTTTCAATGCATATTAGCATATTTTAATTTAATTTTTTTAAGTTTAAGTTAGAATCCATTTCTATCCTATGCTTGTCTAAGTCACCTCATGTTGTGTTTTAGGATGGTGCAAGAAATGTTAGGGTGTATGGTGTCTTTTCAAATCATAAGTCATGTGTAAAAGTCATGAGACACACTCTCTAGTCCAATTAAGCTACAAAATAGGATTTATGTTGTATTAAATATCATTAATTCATGTTTCACATTCTTCTACATGTCACTTGCATGTGTAAATTGTCAAAAAGACACTTCAAGAGCCCAAAAAGGTGAAAATCACTTAGAGAGATATTATAAAATGAATTATGAAGAGTTATATAACATGAAGGTTATAATTAAATTATAATAAATATAATCAACTTCTATAGGTGAAATTCATTCTTAGACTGTAGGTATAGGTCATAGAAATGCAAAACATTTTCCCTTTCCTCCATCACTCCCTTGGTAAGCTCACAAAGGCCAATTTTGGATGCTCATTCTATAAAACAAAAGGAGAGTTGGGACCTGATATTTTTACCATATTAATGGGTCCTAATTTCCTTGAAATACATGTATATATTGATCATATTAGTGACCCTCATTTATTAATAATTGTTAAGATGATCAGGTGGTCTTAAACCCCAAAGACTCATATTTCACATTGAAATGATAGCTTGAGACTAGTTGGAGGCATGGGATAAATTAAAGAATATGTGTAAGGTATTTAATTAAATATATCACATTTTTTATAATCCCCATTTGACACATAAGAGGATAATAAATCTCCATTTGTGTATAGTTTATAAGTTGGATATCATAGTTTCTTGATTGTTTTAAGGTTTTTAACAGATGAAAGAGTGTGAATGAATGTATCAAACTATATTTTCATTATATCCTATGAAATTATAGGAAAAATTTTGGATATATTATCCACCACCAAGTAATATGTAGTGGTTTAAATTAGGACTATGTAGCCCACAAATGGGAGACTAACATGGCCATGTGTTTGATTATCAAAGAAAAATATTTAGGTGAGTAGTGGTTTCATGTGAAATCAAAGGTCATAAAAAAACTATAAAATATATAATTAATGTGTATAATATCACCAAAAATCCACCAAATCAGGCATATATCCCATTTTTCATCCTCTCAATGGACTATGTTTTAACTGTACTGAACACAAGAATGTACCAAGAGGTGATAAACATTGCATTATCAGTGTTGTTTAGAGACTAAAACATCATAAACAGGGTATATAACATTATATTTTTGTTCTAAATTATAATATATATCTATATACATAATAAAATAGTATAAAATGATAAAAAGGGCAAACCTACAAGTCTATAAACCTATATGTCTCATTTTTACATAAAATGCAAGAATTCTTGCTTGAAAAATGAAGGCCAAGGAATAAAAGAGGTGTAGGATTCATGTGTGTATAATTTTTAAGTGTTTAAATGTCATAAATAATATATAATGTTCCATTTAAGACTCATTATTCAGCCCTAACAAGCATATAGACCTTAACAACACCTATAGGCCTATATATAAGTATGAGAGAGGTTTGAATATAATATCATGCTTTGGAGTTGAGGTTTGGATGGATCCATGATACTAAATAATTTTTTGAAAACAATATAGAGTGATATAAATAGAACATATTCTTAAATTGCAGTCTTATAATTGCATAAACTCATAGTCAAGCCTGTGTAGGTGCATGAAAAGAATATGCAATATTTCACATGAAAAATGAGTTTGGGGTGAATATAATTATTTATTGAAGTATTAAAGAGTTTTAAATATTTATATTGAAATAATTTTATGCTATTTTCCCTTGGATAAATTTAATACTCAGTCAAGATACCCCAATATCACCTACAAGCCTAAAAGAGATTTTTAGGCCTGCTCATAAAGATTGGGTGATTGATGTATGTGTTGATTTAGAGATGATAAGTTTGGGATATTAAAAAAATATATGAAGTTGTATATAACCTTTAAAATTACTCAAATAATTTTAAAACTTATAAGATTTAGATAGAAAAGGTGGAAACATGATCACTAGGGTTAATTGCACTAGTATGTCTATAAACCCTATACATGATCCAATGGAGGTTATAAAAGGTTTAATGAATAAAATTGTGAATATTAATATTTAAATTTATAATTATGGATTATAAATCCCTAAAAGGTCATTTACATCTTAAAATAAGATTCAAGGCACCACCTTTAGGTCTAATTCTCTCTCTGCCTCATTAAACTATACTTGTCCAACCCGAGGTCTTTCTTGGACTCATTTTTATGTCAAAAATTTTCATGGGATAAAATGTAGTTATTTTATATTATATTTTATCTATAATTTAAACTTTTTTAAATATTTCATGCTAATAAGGCCTCATTTTTATGAAACATCCTTAAGAGTGGAAGGCACTCACAGGCTATCAAGAAGCCTTTAAATGACTCGATAAGAGAAAATTTGGATCAAATTGTTTTTAATGGAATGTTTGGAAATTTAAATTACATGATATAACTTCATTAATTTCTTTATATCTTTATCATACCTTTGGTTGCCACATGTGGAAAGTACATTGTATGGAATTAACCAAAATGCATGGATGTAGCTCATTTATAAGGATGTAGTACGACAATTAGCCTTAAAATCAAGTAAAAAGGATTATGAAGATAATAAATAGGTTAAATGATCATATAAACACATTAAATTTTCTCTTTAAGTGATAAATAATCCATTCAAGTCACTATGTGGGGTCAAGTAAGAAGAAATGCACTATTTTTCATGTTAAGAAGCCTATATACAAGCCTATGGGGTGGAAAAAGAGAGATATATTATATAATATGGAGTTATAAAATTATTTTACAAGCCTAAAATAACATTTTTCAAGAATTATACCCTAAAAATTTCTTGAAAACCATTTCAACTACCTCTCATGCATGTACAAGCACCTAGACTAGGGTTTTTATCCATTTCATGGCTCACACATCTGTATAGGGTCTAAGGTCCTAAAATTGTACATGTAGCATGGTAATGGTAGAGGTAAATTTAATAAAAAACTTATTTGTATATTCTCATGTGTGGAAGCTTATTTGAGCCAAAACTAAGTTTCTAGGCCTAGAGGCATAATTGAGGCATAATTAGAGAGAGAGAGATCAGGTGAATAAGTACACTTCCAATTGGGTTCAAATCATGAAATTTTTCATGGAGATATAATGAATAATGGGTACTTAGTACCACCCTTATTTTTAAAATATAATTTATATACCATTCCACACAAGGAACTTTGTGTGTTTTTAGGGATACAAGGAATTGAAGGCTAGTGAGAGCTTAAGGTGCAAAATGAGGACTTAGTGAGTGTTTTATGGATTAAAATGAGTTACATATAGTATATTATGGCTGATAAATTACATCCATGGATAATAATTGTAGTCATGAATATAAATTCAATATTTGAGCCATTTGGGCAAGATAGGCATAGTAAGAAAATTTGGGCTTCAAGACACCTAAGAGGTGTAAGCATCATTGTTATGTCAAAATTTTGATGTTATAAAACTAATTAAAGATGTAAATAATGATGTTAGAGATAATTTTAACATGAATTTATGACCAAATATGCCACTTTTCACTTTCCAAGCCAAGAAGAGGGCATTTTTAAAGAAGAAGACAAAGGTGTCAAGCAAGAGAGAAAATCCCACACCATTTGGAAGAGGAATCATTTTTAGGAAATCAACATAGGTATAAAATAGACCATGAGACCATTTCATAACTCCTCTCTTGTTTTTAAATTTCTCTTTAATGAAGGACAAATGTTAATTCCTCTCTTTTATACCCTTTTCTCTCTCTCCTCTCCTTTTTCTCTATAAATACAACCTTGTTGGGCTTTGTATAGATCCTTTTGTTGAGTATGGTGAAGTCATAATAAAATGAACACTTATATTATGCCTTAAAAATGACATAAGTTGATTTTTACTCCTTGAATGCTTGAAACTAGTGTACTTGTGTGATGGTTGATGAATGTTAGTAGTAGTCATTGTATTCTCTATCATTTGTCCTCTCTTACCTATTTATAAATAGATTGTCTTCTTATAGGTCACATGGTGAATTTGATGTAATTTTTCATAACTTTATAGTGGAATTTCAGTAATTAGTGCCTTATTTGGACCTCTTTAATAAACCACTCATTTTATGCATTCTCAAAGACCTCTATGTTGAAAAATTCATGATTGAGGGTCCTTATTTTAATAAGTGTGATCATATTCATTCCTAATATTTGTTTTTAAGTACATAATAGTTAAGTGGAGTGTGTTGTGGTGTATGAACTCCTTAGATATATTTATTTCATGTATTTTATCTCCCTTTTTCCTTTGAAATCAAGTAGTAACAGTGAGTGTAACTGATACATCAAAGGGAGATATACATATAACCTAAAGGTTGGTCCACCTAAAGGTCACCCACAACCTAGGATCATTCCCATTGCATAGCTTAAGTTGAGAGGGCTTGAATCACCCTATCAAGGGTGAAAATTTGATCTATAATAGCTACTCACCTCTAGTGGGACAATATTGACATCAATTAAAGGAATTTTTTGTGTTATCCTTCAATACATCAGCCTTTAAATGTAATAACTCAAACATGAATGGTGAATCCAAATGAAGCTCAGGTGATATAGGCAGTTAAAGTGCCTCAAAATTAGAAAATTGGTGTGTATAATCATTCATATAATCAACATGTTTCTTTTGTACCTTCATATTAGTCTTATGAATTCAATGTTGTTCATGGTTTCTCATCAAGTAGCCCTCAAACATCTGCTTGTCAAGTTCACCAATAGCCCACCTATTTCTCTAATCAATCTTATCAAACATGTGTTGCTCCTTATTCACTCTTACCCACCAATAAACAATCTATATTATACCTTATAAAGTTGATGATAAGGATTTATATAGAAGTATTAGATGGTTTTTATTATCCTATCTATCCTATTCAAGAAGTTAAAGATCTCTTGCAAATATTTTGGAGAGTATGGGTAGGTGTTGAGAATAAATATTATCTAATCAATGAGAAAATAGAGGTTAATAAGTTGATGTACTTAATGAAATAAAATATAATGAGATGGAATAATGTGAAAACCTAACTCAATCAGTCCTATATACCTCTTCTTATCCTAATTCAACCTTATTTTGATCCAAATCTCCTCCAAGCTACAATACAAGATCAAATCAAGCTTAATGAATCTCTTAATGAGTCCACTAGCTCTAAAATCCCAAGTTGGAATTATTTTACTCACCAAGTGAAACCTATGTATAATATAAATCCATTCACCCTTCCTCAATAACCCAAAACCATTCCACCTTGGATGCCTTTTTGGACCGTGAATCCTAATTTTATCATACATATCCTAGGGAGTGAATCTTCTCCTATACCCATCCAAAATCAAGAGAGAGAAAAAGTTGTAAAATATACACCAAAATTTATTCTAAATTTTAATTAGTTTCTTCATATTAAATTTTAAAATCAATAGGGATAAATATTATTGGATGTCAAGTCAAGTGATCCTACAATCCTATCAAGTCCTTCATCTACTATTCATGTTGATGTTGTCCAAGAAGTATCTAACAAACATAAGTCACCTAAACTAACAAGTTGGAAGGATAGTTTAGCACATTCAAAGAAAGATAATTAGGATTATTGACATCCCACCCTCTCCTTTTGTGAATGATAATCAAATAAATTGAGAGAATAAGATGGAAAATCAATTGAGAAGAAAATCTTGTCAAGAAAGAAGGATGAGGTGGTTATCTTAGAAAGGCATGATGTTGTAGCTATAGGATAATTTAATGAGCATGTTAAAGAGAGTGATTATAGTTGTCATGAATAATAAATAAGCTTTAGCACTCTATTTTGTGGATAAGTGCATAAATCAACCTTTCAAGATGAACATGAACCTCTACCTTTTATCCAACAATTGGACAACCTTGTAGAGGTCAAAAATGACCAAGTGAACTATCTTGATTAGTATAGTTTTGAGATGGATGAAAAAGAATACAGTTAAAGTTTGATAGATTAATAAAATCATGAGATGATATATCTTAAATATGTAGATTAAAATTCATTATACATGAAGGAGGATGAAGCCCAGTTTAGTCTTGAAGAAGAGAACTTACAGCCTTGTCATGAGCCTACTCAAACATGTGAAACACTTGATCATCATGTTTTTAATCAAGAGAATGGTAAATATAGTATTTAACTTGACATTATTTCAAGTACTAAGGAAGAGGTTTCATTTTAGGATGAATTAAAAATATCTTTCACTAGTATAGATGGTAATCCCATACCCTAAAAAGAGAATGATAATGATATGTATTTGACAAATAAGCATGACTAAAAGATGTGTGATAAATCTTTTGAAGAAATAAATATGATTTATGACCTTATTTAGTATCATTAACAAGTATGTTTATTCCTAAATATGTATCACATGTGACTAAAGTGTTCAAGAACACTTTTCATTTTATAATTATGAGAATTCAGTGCATGAGTTTTAGGTTATGATAATCTTATTATCTATTGATGAATTAGAGGCAAATCGAGTGGACTTTTTCATAATATTTATAATGTTTGGTGTTTTGGATCCACCATGAAAAAATGTAATTCTATGAAAAATATGAAGTATGGTATGCTAAGAATGGTGAATTATGATCAAGAACTAATCTAAAGACTAATCTAAGATAGGTATTTACAATAAAATTTAAGATAGAGTGTTTTGGTTAAAAATGGATCAAAAATAAAGGTAAGGAATATAAGAGATGGTTTTGATCTTCATTCCAAGTATCATGACACCATTCAAATATCATGTAGGAATGCACTTAACCAATGCATGACATGAAGTAGCATAAGATCAAATCCTATCAGATATTAGGCACACATCTAAGGATGGTATGAAATAATGAAAATAAGAATTTGGTTTACTTTAAATATTTACCATTACAAGTAAATAAAATTATCCCAAATGAATGAAGAGTAAGAAAATTAAATTAACCTAAAAATTTTCAATTAACCTAGCATTAGCATAATTTAATAGCTCTACATTCATAATATACACATCAAAAGTTCATGAGAACTCATCAAATCTAGAAATCAAAACAAACAAGTGAGAGAGAATTTAAGATAATAAAAGACATAAGAAAATTTTGGATAAACTTTGTAGAATTCTTTGCTTATATTAATTTCTCAAAAGTTATAATTAACTCTTGGTTCTAAGTGTATACACATAATATTTTCAAACTTTTCTTGATTAATGACACTTTGTATCTTGAAAGAACCTATAGAGTCTCAATATCTATGAATGCATGAATTAAGGGGTGAAATAGGAAATGTATGGGTAGACCATTAGTGCTTCATAAAATTATTTTTCCTTTTTCCACTTACCATCTACACACTTGTCTCCTAAAACCATTTACCCTAAGCTTGTTCTTCTTTGTCCTACCTATTCTAGTATTTTCCTCTATTTATTCCTCATTTTCTTACCTTAACATCCTTTTTGACTATCAATTGTACTAGGTTAACCCAGTACAATGTAAAGGCATTCCTTACTTTCTTGGTTTGTTAGCCTTTTGATCGACCTAGCATAGACCTAGTAATTTGTCCCTAAAAACACACTAGGTCAATTGGGTCGACCCTATATAGCTGAAATTCTTAGGAGGATTTAGGGAAAGATATACCTATATATACAAGGTCATTTCCCACCATTTCATAAGAGAATAATTATTAGTGAAGAAGTGTGAGTGAGCATCTACTTATTGACCATTCTACTTGAGGAATAAATATTAGGGTTTCATACTTTCTTTGGAGATAAAGATATTGTCTTATGGAGAAGTCTTTTGGAATCCTAGTTAGGTTGTGTAGGCTAGAGCTGATTTATCTTGGTTATCCTTACATACCACAAAAATATCTTTTGAAGCACCTTTTCCAAGGGAGAGATTGAGAATTTGTGGGTTAATGTTCAAAGGTAAGTATTTCTAACTTTATTTCTCCTTTGTAAGAGTAGATAGATAATAAATTTGTATTCTTATCTCCATGTATTTAGGATTCTATATACATTGGCATGAGTATATCCCTTCTAATCCATGTTTAGTTTAGTTTGTTTTATTGTTTCTAACCCCCACTTTGTGCCATAAGCTTTGGTCAGCACTATATTAGATTTTGCTTCCTTATTATTATAATAGAGTGAACATTTAAAACATTATGACTCCATTAGGGTTGTTGTGTGATTGTGTTAGAATATAGGATTTGGAACCCTTCCTATCATGATGTGTTTTGATAAGTGATACAAGCGATCCCTTAATTGGGTCTAGTAGATCTTGATATTGGTCATTTTCTCAATTAACAAGTGTATCCTAATCAAAAGTGTAGGTGTGATCTATCTTATTTAATCTAGGATTAATTCATATACATGATGAATTTATGATTGCATACATTCTAGTGAAACTAATGTGAACTAACCCTTGGAGGATTTATTCACTTTTTCCTTCATTTATTTATTTTTATTTTGATCATCATTTTGATCATATATTTTTGACATTTTGGATCGATACTAATGGCCTAACATTTTATCTATGTGTATAGGTTGTAGGAATAGGTAACTAGATAGACCCAATATAGGTTTTCAACCTTTTAAACACCCATTTTAGCTTACTAGGTCAACCCAACTAACCCCTTATAGTTTTAACACTTTTCATTAGGTTCTTGTATAACTTGATCGATATTACTAACCCAATTTTTAAGTTTTGCAAGCATACTTTGAGGTTCTAGATTAATAATATTATTCAATACATCTATGATATACCAAGGTTCCTTTCTACCTATCTATTTCTTTCTTTTATATCTTTCATTGCATAGTTTTTTGTCTTAAAACTACCCTTGCACATTCAACTAGATTGACATTGTCGACCCAGTTCTACATTTTGTGTGCTATCGAGAATAATTGGATTGACACTATCGACCTAGTTCATTTTTAGAATTTTATTTCATAGTATATATTTAACCTTATTGACCCTATTTTAAATTTTGTACATATAGTGTTCATAATATACCTTGTTTCAAATTTAGATTTAAACTCATATCTATTATTAATTATCTCACACATTTATTTTATTGTTTCTTACATGTTTAGAATAGTTCACATTGTTTAATTAGGGGATTTAAATTTATTACTTAGTTTCACTATTTATATTTTATTAATACATGGCCAAACCACAAAACATAAACAAACACTTTAACATTTTATCTACCTTAGGCCAACCTACTTGTATTTCATCACCAAGGGGGAAACTAACTTGATGCTTTGGTCAAGTATAAATCATGGTTAATGTTATATTCTAGCTAAACAACCAACACCCTTATCACTGTGGTGTGTGAAGTGAGGGTGTATGCCCTAATACCAAGCCTATATCATTGCCAATATAGTCCCTTTCATCTCAAACTATCTCAAACCATCCTTAGATTTTTATCTAGTACCTTGCTTATATCCAACTTCCTATCACATTTAAATCATTCTTAAAAATCTAATAAATAATTAGGTTGACTAATTAGTTAGCTTTAATTCTCAATTTATTTGCTTGTTCTTTTCTCAATTGTGTGCACAAAACCTTGGATTACCCAAAGTTGGTACAATATTTTGTTTTATGTGTTTCAATTGGATTGGCTAGCATTAATCTAATTGGCTATCTATTTCCTTTTAGTACTTACTAAATTTAATTAATTACAAAGGTAGCTAATTTTATTTTGAAAACTATTTTAGACTTCTTAAGTTCCTTATTTTCTATACTAGATTGACCTAGTTGACCCAGTGTTTTTTTGTCTTCTATACACTGTACTGGATCAACCTAATCAATGCTATATAATTTTACAGTCCCTATTTCCTTACTTGGTCAACCCAATAGAGCCTATATAGTTTTAGTCACCTCTTTTGACCTTTGCTTTCTCATGTCTCTTCTTTCTCCTTTATCATGGACTTTATATTGGATAATGACACTGAATCACAATCAATAAACAAGATCAATTTTACCAATCTTAATAGGGTCTCCCATAGATAGAGTAGGGATCCTCTTTTGGATGTTTTTAATGTTCATATTTCCATTCACATAATGAAATATGGGATCCCTCCTCACACCTCTTTGCATCATAATATTTTTTTCTTAAAAGCCCAACCTGAGTTAGAGTATACTCCTAAAATGTTTTTCTTTATTTTCAAATTTCCTCAACATAGAGGAAATGATTATTATACCATTTATAACCTCATCATTAGTTGTCTAATCAAAGAGCCTCATTCACCTACTCCTACATTCTAAACATGATTTAGAGGCACCACTTTCTTTGGTTCTCAACCTCATCCTTCAATTTTTATTCCCTCTTATGCCAAGACTTCTTCTTCTCTAATCTATTCTACCTCCATGCCTACTATCTCAACTAACATGGTAGGTTATACATCTAGTAGGAATCTTGTAAGGTCCACCATCCTTCATCCTTCCACTATTTCATCTATTTCTACCCAAGTCAATAATTCTTCCAGTGATTCTTCCTCTCAATCATTCACTAGTCCATCTTTTGCTTCATAAGCAAATTTTGCCACTAATGCCTCAAATTCTCACAATTCTTCTCAAGATCATATTAATGCTAATAGTGTTACCCAATCCACTAATACCAAAATAAATACCATTTACAATTATTCTAATTTTAATCAAACACACCAACTTTTATTGAAAACTCTTAATCAAATAAATACCTTTTAAGCACATAACATGAATCAAATGATGAGAATGCAAAACCACCTCCTTAACCTTCAATCTCATCCACAACCAATGGCTTTTGGATCACATAACCAAAATAATCCCCTTCCTCATCTTTGATATTCTCAATTCAATCTCATTCCTCAACTCCTTTAGTCAATAAAATAATTAAACATCTACAAAATGAATCTCTCACTACTCAAATTGCCAACATTGATAAATGAGGTATAACACCTATAATTTATTATAATGGGTTAATTAATCCTACCCTTCACCTCAAAAAATGTGAAAATATTTACAAGTATTAGGTAAAATTAAATACCTTTACTACTACCAAGCTCCTAGCCAAAACCCTCATGGGTGATGCCTTGGATTGGTACAATCAACTAAGAGCTCATTCCATTTCTAGCTTGGAGGATTTAGTAAATGCTTTGGTGTAGGAATTATAAACTAATAATCTTCATGAAAACCCTTTGGCTCATTTCATTACTTGAAAACAACATGAGAATGTAACATCCCAAGCCTTTGTTAAGAGATAGAAGACTTTGTCAAATAAATGTGAACATAACATGGTGGATGACAATCTTTTTCATCTCTTTACAAATGCCCTCTTTCTTAAACTACAATATCAAGTACACACACTCTCTCTCCACGTACCTTGGAGGAGGATATTTATGAAGCTAAAATACAAGATTTCCTAATGCACCAATTAGATCCACCCCAACCTTTTATGGGTATTCATTTATTACTTAAGAATAAAAACCATAATATCACCAATGATGGTATTACTGATTCTTATGACACCATTCAAAATGTTCAAGCTATTGTTCCTAACCCTTCTTCAAAACCAGCTTCTTCTTCTCAACACTATACCAATCCTCATTTTTCTTCAGCGAATAACATCAATGTTCACAAACCTTTATCTTCATACAAATTGCTTAAGCATCTACCCAAGCCTCTTCCACAAGAACTTGACCCTACTCTTCATATGAAATCTTGGTATGATCCTAACAAGTTTTATTAGGTTCACACTAGTTGGGGTCATTATCATGAGACCTATATACAACTTCATAACCTAGAAATGGATTTTCTTCTTGGACCTAATTTTGATCATGATTCCATTATCCATAAGCATCAACAAGCCTATGAAATTACATTTAAGGAATATTAATCAAATGATAAAACTCAATACTTGATTTTAGCAAAGGCTCATTTGGATATCTATAAGAATCCTCTAGCTAATCATCAAATGATTCAAAACATCCAAGAAAAGCCCACATCTTCAACCAATAATGTAGAAAGTCTTGTTGAACCAACTTATAAAGAGAATGTGGTTCACATGTCTAATATGTGAAGGGTGGTGGCTTTCATTGATTCCCAACCTATTTACACTCCTCCTTCTCATAAGACATATCGTGTTATTCAAATTTATTTTTCAACTAATTTAAATGAGTTGGGGAAATATCTTATCACTTTTGATGATCTAATTTATGATTCTCCTTTGGATAACACATCTCATGAAAATTATACCACTCTTCCATTATCTTCCAATACTAATGATAATCATGATTCTTCTAACACTTATTCTTCAAGTTCTCAAAATTAACTTGAACCAATTAATTCATCATGTCAACATGATTTAAAACCTTTATATAAACCTTATTCTTCTTCTTATCAACAAAAAATCTAATGTAATTTGGTTCCTCCTTTTGAGGACCTCCTTAACCATTACACACATATATCTAATAGCTTTCTTATGGGCTATGATGAGTGGGATCCCATTACGGAGCTCACTAATCTCCCATACCAAATTCCATTCCTTGAACTTATGAAGACTTATCTACGTCATAGAAACCACCTCATTTAGCTCCTATTAGAGATAAATGCCCCTCATCCTCATCTTGTAGGACATGAGGTAGATTTATCTAGTTCTGAAGATAGTATTTTTCAATAATGTGAAAAGATGTCTATCCACATTTATGAGACCATAGAAACTTCTCTTTCTCTAAAATTTACAACATATTATATGATTCCTAATGAGATTATAATTCATGTAGATGATCCTCCTTTATTCATATCATCCAAATAGGTGATATCCAAGTTAAACATGCCTTGATTGATCAGGGTTTTAGTACATATGTCACTTCTCTTGATTTAATTAATACCCTTGGGTATTCCAAATACAATCTCAAGTCTACATGACACACATGTTAAGGATATGATAGAATTAAAATGCCTCCTCTAGGTTGTGTGTGGATTCCAATTAATATTCCACCTATCATCATTCATGTGAAGGTGATGATCTTTAACTTCCCTCTTTCATATAAAATCTTACTTGGTAGGCCATGGACTCACCGCATGAGAGCTATTACTTGTTCCACATATCAATGCATTAAATTACCTCATAATAGAGCCATTTATACAATTCAAGGTGACACTAACCCTTGAAATTTCAAATAATTCTAAGATCATGTTGTCTTCAAGATTCCTACTCTTGAGCCTTTTTTAAGTGTTCCATTTTATGAGTCTCAACATCTCAACTTTCCTATCAATTCAACCCATGGTTTCAATGGGCATCCTAAGCTCATTGGTAACATTCCTCCTAGCCTTTTAGATTCAAATGATGATGAGCCTAATGAAATTAATTTAAAGATCAAAACTTTCAATATTTCACCTCATCTCATCTCACAGCTTCATGCTTCCTTTTAGCCTCATTCTCACAAACCTCCTTACAATGGCATTCCCATAGTCTTGACCAATACTAGGCATTCTATTCACCATGCTTTATCGAATGACAAGTTTATTCCTACTTATGTCATTATTCTTCATACCCCAGATTATGATGATGGTTATTCTTTAGATGATCCATTACTAAGCAATATTATCCAAGCCCATGATGCCAAGATGGTTTATTATCATTCTTCTTTAATTGAGTCTTTTCATGAATCTCATCATTTTTATTCACTTACAATTCCTAATTTTTGTATTTTCCCCCTTGATCATAGGATATAAATGGAACCAACACCTCTAGTTTTTATAGAGCTACATAGGACTATCATGTTATGATTGGGCTTTACCACTTTTCTAGGTTCCCTGACTCCCATCATTGGTCTACCCTAAGGTTAGTTTAACCCTCTTTAGACCCTTTGTAGATCTTACCCCTCTCTTAAAAGAGCCTGATATAGTTGAGACTCTTCCTAAACCTATTATAGTTGATCATGTTCCTACTCCTATTGTTATTAAGCTTACTCCTATTTTTAATGCTTTTGTTCTTTTCATTTAGCCTAGTTCCATTCCTTCCTCATCATTGCATTTCATTGTAATGGTTTGTTTGCATTGCCTAAGATGGCTCTCCTACCCACCAAATGGGCCAATGAGTGATCTCTAGCTTCTTCCACTCCTATTTTACCTCCTTCTATGAGTACTTCTAATAGAACCACTCACAAGCATTTCTATTGCTTCCATAAGAAAGATAACCATTCTTCCACCGATTGTCACAAGTTATGATAATATCTTGATACCTTGCATATTTATTCCCCATCATTAGATGAAGCTATACCTCCCTTAAAAGTACTTCCTTAATATTTTCCTAAGTATGGTAAGGTATGTTGTCTATGGAATCTATGTGGCACCCATCATACTAATCATTGTCACATCCTGTAATAACATCTCAAAGATCACCTTATATCCATTCTAAAACATTATACCACTCCTCCCATAGGTCATTCCCATAAGAAGGTTCCTTCTTCTTCTCCCATGGTTCCATCCCCAGTAGTTCCATTGCCTCTTATGGTCCCTTCACCACCTTTTGTGCCTCCACCTATAAACCCTTCACCTGTGGGTCATCCTTCACCTATGGATCCTTCTCCACCAATGATTCATTTTTCCCTCATATATCCTACTCCCACACATTATCCTAACCATATTTTTCCTAATTTACCTCCTCAACATGATCCTTTGATCATTCCTAATTTTTTAATTGAGGAGATCAAACAAGAAATATTTTTCTAGTATTCATTGAAGATTGATGAGAACTTAGCATCAATTTAATTACAATTTCATAGGGATTTATTTGATGTACTATATAATGTGTGGGGATAGACTTATGATATTTATGAGCACATGTATGGTGATTTCACATTTATATTTGGATTGGATGTGTGTTCCAATCTTATTTCTATTTGTTATATCATTTGATATTGTGTCAAATTTTTGCTTCTTTCATCTAATGATCTTACTTTTTGTACTATATCTTTCTTTTCTTATCATTTATTTTTGCATATGATTGTATTTTATTTTATCATTACTTTCCCTTCCCTTATTCCTTAGAGTTATTCTCAAAACTCTATTTCTTGTATCCTTATGATTGTTTTACTTTCTTATCCTTATTTTTCACAAATAATGTGTCATGGTGATATGGTTATACTTACCATGTTCCCCTTCATTATTATCTTCTTGTACCATGTGATTAGTTAGAAAACAATCTATCTCATTATTTTATTCTCTTACCAGTCCACTTTGGATCTACTTTTTCCCTTTTCCTATTTTTGCAAACTAATCACATACACAGTTGAGACTTGAGATCAAAATGGTAATAATTAAGTCAATGAAAGAAAAACAAAATTGCAAAAGATTGGTCTTAAATTGGTCATATTAATTCAAGTTGGGAAGTATGAAAAATTCAAGAAAAAGGTTGAAATATTACATGCACTCATAAAATAATAAGATAAAAAGGCAAAAGATAAAATAAAGTAAGAATAAAACATACCAAATATCAAGATGGGAAGCATGGAAAATGATGTGTAACTTCATAATCGATTGCATCTTATCTCAAATTTGACATATAATTTGGATGGTGACTTAGGTATTGGTAAATTTTATGAGGAGGGCCAGGTCTTATCCATGATCTTACACTACAACTCACCAAAGAGAACACAATTAGGGTGGAATAAATAGTAAAATATGGTAATCAAAGATGTGGTTAGTAGGAAGGAAAATATGTTAATTTGTGAGGATGGTCAGGTCCTATCCATGGTCTTATAATGCAACTCATAAATGAAATCCCAAAGTGGTGGGTGATCAGTACACCAAACAACAAATCTCAAGAGGAAATAAACGTAGGCATCTTATGAGAAGACCTTAGGAGGCAAGAGACATACTAAGAACATGAGAAGACACAATGTGACTAGTGGTCATCTATGTATAAAGGAAACCTATTCACTATAGACACAAAATTTTACAGGAAAATAAGTGTGCTACTAAGATCAACTCATAAAGGTATATTGGTAAAATTAAAATAAAAATAGACCTACCTTCCCATGACATATTCCTCACTCTTTAGGACCCCTTAAAAAGCTATTAGTCTATTATGAAGATTGGGTACTTGCATGAGAAAGTAGGTAGCACTAAAAAAATTATGGTCATATTCTAATCTACAAGCCTACCACACCCCAAAAGACCTCAGATCTATCATGAGGCCAACTATGGAGTTTAATCTTATAATAAAATAAGGATGTGTGATTTGAATCATGTCTTTTAGTGTGATTATACTTTTAAGAGTATTTTTTCCTTTTGATATCATTTCCTTTTGTTTAAATGATTTGGATTTTAACTTTATTTTGAAGGATTTTTAAGATTCCTCCTCCATACAAATTTGGAATGACCAATCATGAGAGAGATAGTGATACACATGAATGAGGTATAGGCTAAGGATAAAGGAAGCTAAGTAAACAAAGACTATGACTAACTAGGATACTTAGGATTGACAATGAACTAGCATGTGATCTCAAGTCTCAACTGTGTATGTGATTAGTTTGCAAAAATAGGAAAAGGGAAAAAGTAGATCCAAAGTGGACTGGTAAGAGAATAAAATAATGAGATAGATTGTTTTCTAACTAATCACATGGTACAAGAAGATAATAATTATTGATTTATATGATTGATTGACTTAATTATTATTTTTTATTACCATTTTCACCCTTTTTCATACCTTCTATTTTATTAATCTATTTTCATACTTTCCAACATGATATTTAGTATGATTTTACTTTTTTTAATTTGGTGCAAAACATTTTCACACTAGTTTAAAAATGAATTCCTTTTTACCATCTTGTTTTGCCTTTTCTTGGTTTTTTATACTTAGTCATTTTATTGTTATTACACATTTCCCATATTGAGATAGTGTGTGCTGTAGTTTCTTGATTTATTATATTTTTCCAAGTCATTTTTCATATTTATTTTTAACCATGCATGTGTTTTTCATACTACTAGAAAAGAAACCACATCTCATATATTTCCTATAGCATATACAATAAAGATAAATACATGTTCTAGAAAGAAATATATCTAAAGCATCCACAAACTCAACCATAATAAACAACAAAAATCAACCATAATGACAATATACACATCTAATAACAATATGCAAAATGATTCATATATATCTCATGATTTTTATACAACATATGAAACCATATACAATGCCCTAGCTCTATAGCTAGGTCCCATCCTATCTATCTCATGGCCTAGCCATGCTACCTATTAAGTCCTTGGCCTACCTTCTCTGAATGGTATTCTATAAGGAGGTCATCTAAGATATCTTCCACTCTACCTACCCTTGTAGGTGTGTTACCTACATCTATGACACCATTAGCTAGGTCTAGATCTTTATCATATGTGATACTATCACCAAATGTGTATCTCTCTCATCTAATAGGGTCTATCATACCTATAAGTCCCCTACACCCATCACTACTAGTGGTTACATCCTCTCCATTTGCACTTGTATCTATCTCACTACCTCTATAGATAATCTAAACTACCTCACTTAAGCTGGGGTAGATGGTACACTTAAATCCTCTAATGTCATAGGGTCATATGGTTGTAAAGTCTCATCAAGGACATCATGGAGAGATCCCCTAACTAAGGACCCCTATGTATCTTCCTCATCATCACCTACACCTCAAAAATCCCATATGATGGATATTAGATCACTATCATATCTCATAATATATATCTATCTAAAAAAACTTAAGCAAAAAATTAATCATCTTTTACTTATCTATGTCTCGGTTACTATGGTCTCACCATCTATGTGACCACCTAGCATAGTCTCCCCATCTACACAACCTCCTAACACCTCCTTTATAGGCTACCTCCTTAGCTCAAACTTGATTGTCATTATTTATATTAGTTTTAGCCTGCATCTGAGTGGTCTCTCTATCATTTCCTCTAGCTCACATATGGGGTCATCTAGGATGGTAATAATCTCCACTCTCTCCTCTACCTCCTACCTCTATTGATTCCATGTCCTCAGTGGCCACTATTCATCTTGATGTAGAGTTGGTCATGGTACATTTGGTATCTTTACCTCTACATCCCTATCTTCCTACTTAGCTCTTTGTCATGCTAGATCAGTCTATGGTCACTCTCAGTGTGGCCTCAATATCAACCTCACTACTAGTGGTCTGAATCCTCTCCTCCCCCATGACTCCCTCATATTCTAATCTCACTACTTTAGCATCAATATTGGTGCAACTAGATGAGTTAGGACCATATATCTTAGTACCCATACCACTAGGTGTGGCCTCTCCACCAAAAGTTATGTCTAACCACCTCTATCTCTTTATTACTAGTGAAACTATATGCCAACTCACCCATGTAGCTACTATGTGCTCATATGGCTACCACACAATGTTTATATGTCTCATTGATAATATAACTAGTAAGTGGGGCATATTTCATGTTAAATGGTCCTCCCTCCATCTCTACACTCAAAGTAACCTATCATTGACCACATGGGGTAACCTATCTAGTTATTACTTAAGAAACCTCTCATAGATCCAAGTTATCAATAATATGATTGTTCCCATGGTCCTTTGCCCTCTAAATATCATCTCATACATATAATTTACTAGCCAGACCTAAATGACTGAGCCTAGGTCATATAGCACTCACTGAATAGTGGTACCTTTCTATCTGACTTGTGACATAGCACCTACTGTATCAGAAAACCTATCATAGCCTTCTAAATATCTATAATTTATGATTTATTTACATCAAATATACTCACCCTCTTACCTAGTAGTATCATCTCTGAGCCTATAGCCCACATGGCTAAGGCTCTCCTCTCCTCTAGACTATCTGGTATCCCTATGATCACCTATACTCTTACTATAAGTATCCCCAAGATGGTATGGACATCCTCCATCATGATAGACATACTCACCCAAAAAACTAAGGAACATGACTAATATGTTAGTACTAAGGGTGATTTGACACATCTCTACTATCTCACCTAGACTAATAGATCCTATTATAGCCCTATCTCCATTTGATAGCCTATCTAATAAATCTGGTAACCATGTCACATCTATAAGTTGCCAAAATATTTGTCATCCATACACCTAAGAAAAAATAAATTATGTGTCAGTTCCTCCATGTCATTTATAGTCAAAATATATTTTTTTTATTATTGTAGGAGGAAGTTGTATGATGGGCCCATAAACATCAAAATTTAAACCCCTGCAAGTAGCCATTAGAATTTAAAAAGATCAAAATAAGTTACATAATCTATAGACTTGTATCAACATAAATGCATATGGGCAAACCAATGTCCTTAGATTGGTTTTCCATCTATAGAAAATATTTGGCCTAGGTTTCAAACCAAGAGCTAGTTAATTAATGGAGAGGCTCTCATCCTTCAACATGGACATCATCTCTAACAAACATTTGCTCAATTCAAAGGTAGCATGACTTAGTCTAGATTAAAAGCTATCAGAATTTTGTCCTTATACATGAAAGATAAGTGAAAGATAGCATGGAAGTGAAAGATGAAGATCAAGTGATTAGAAAAGGTAGCTCAAGAATTAAAGACGTTCCTGGACTTTTCCTTTTTAGTGGATCATGACATCATCATACTCAATAAGCTCTTATATTATAGTGTGTTTCTCAACCAATAAGAGGGATTGAAGACTATTGGATATAATGGTGACTAATTTATTTAAGAAGGATTAGTTATAATTAATGCAAATGTGGGTGAGAATTCACAAAGGGTCGTTAGGTCGTATTTATTAAATTCTGTTCATTTGCCTCTTTTCTTTTATTCTTCCCTTTTTTCATATATCTCTATTGGCTCCCTCATAGAAATATATATCCTCATTTGACAAGGAAAAACCCTATCAAATTTTTTTAAAAATACCTTTTGAATAAATAAAGATCAATTTTCACCTATCTCTTCCCTAAAAATTATGTTTAGCAAGCTTGTGCATGATCGCCTTGGGAACAAGTGTTCTTTAATATCCATTGTCCTTCTTTATTGCCTATTTTTTAGTGTTTTAAAGTTATTTTTAGTCTGAACTTGATCTCTTTCCACCATTAATGGATTTTTGGTATGGATTTTGAAATTCCTCTTTGTTTCATGTATTGTTTAGGGAGCCTAGTTTATGAAACACTTACACAAATTAACTAGTTTGTTAGGTTACATGAGCAAGAATTATCTTATGTTGAACTAGTTTTTATTCCATACTTATTTGAATATCAATAAATTTGGTGTACCACCCATTTATCTCTCTTAGTTACCATATACCCCCTCTCTACCTCTTTTCCAAGTAGAAACATTAGTTTAGGTGATCTACCAAGAGGAAGTTGACCTTCTCCAGAGGCTCAACCTCACTACAAGATACCCACAACCTTAGGTTGCTCCATTATTATAGCTGGGAGTGAGAGAGCCTAAAAAAATCTCCCACAAGGGTAAAATTTCCTCCTATAATAGTTTTTGTCATGCTTGATGGGACCAATTTTAAGTAATATTGGTCGAGTTTTATACCAATTTGATCAATTTATAGTGGTTATAGCTTTCATCTTTCAGTATCTGGTGACTCTGAAGAACACTCAAAAATCTAGTGATAGAATATTAACTATTTTTCATGTTAAAGGTGAGTACAAGATCAAATTTTAGAGGTATTCCTTTTGAATTTTTTGAATTACCTTTAAACTCAATAATAAGGTTAAGGTTCTCCCATATGTAAGAAACTATTTTACTAAACTAGTCATAAGGTATACCTACACAAGATCTTTGTTATCCCCTTTTATTACCATGATTCCCCAAAGAGATTTCATAGGCTTCAGTGGCCAAAGTCCTTTAAATATTCCATAATTTGATATTATTCCAATAACATCTCTCAAAAGTGTCACATATTTGATAAAATAGTTATAATCAAAATGTTGTAGGCTCTTCCAACTCCTTGGTTCCTATTTAAAATAGTATGTATCTAGAGGTTGAAGGGACCATACCTTAGAATCAATCTTTTGAGAAATCCATTATCCCAACTAATGGTTTTAAGTAGGCATTCAATGACCAATGACATCAAGTTATTACTTATAGATACAATCAAGCTCTTATGGCTCAAAACATAGAGATCCCCATGATGACAAATTAGGATAGTATCCATAGGACCAAGGATCTGATCAGGTACCAAACCAAATGGATGCTATAATGGTCATCAGTGAGCAAGTAGAGTGTTATGCACTCAATCAACAGGCTAGTTCTAGCCAAGCATACATTCTAGTGGTAGCTAATATAAGGTTTAAAAGAAGGAATATATATGGTAATAAAGAGGTAGTCAAAGAAAATTTTATCATTACTCCTTTATTATCTAATCCTAATGAGCTTCTTATCACTCCAAAGGTCCTAACACCTCCTAAGAACTAGAACCTAAAGAAAAGTTTTGATCCACAAGACTTGCAAATTCAACAAACAATAGCAGTGGCTCCCAAAGCTCATTTGAAGGTTGGTGCACCACCAATCAACATTTTTAAACAAATGAAAATGTCTAATGTGAGTGTGCCAATGTGGGACATGCTTTCCATGCCTAGTCAGGTGGATATCCTTCAAGAAGTTTGCCAAAGATAGGTGTTACAACAACTACAGTTAGACAACCAAGAAAAGAAATTGAGGTCCTCACCAATGCAACCCAATGTCCTATGGGAGAAGGATCAAATAAGTTGATCAAACCTCCTCTATTTTACATTTTATTAATCATTGGTGATTCCTTGGTGCATAATTTCTTGGTAGATAGTGGAGCTAGCACATTAGTAATGCCAAAATATATAGTTGATCAACTAAACCTCAAATATGAGCCATATACTAAAGGAGTTTTATAGCTTGATAGTTCTTCCAAAAATCCATCTAGTATCATTAATGAATTATAATTGACCCTACATGATTATCTAAATGTCTGGTGGTTCAAGTTGTGTTGATCCTTGATGTAACTCCTCACTTTGTGTTATGCCTCTCTAGAGAATTCATAGCCAAAATTAGGGGTTATCTAATAGCATATTGGTCCTACATGGCATTCAAAACAAGGTATGGGACTAAGGTATCAATAAAGGCTAATTCCATTGGACAATTCCATAATAGACCCCATAAACTACATAACATAAACCTCAAATGTACTATCTTTGATGAGGATGAATTTACAATTGGTCAGGAACTGAATACTTATCCTAAGGAGATTCTAGACTTATTCTCAGATGAGTTATGGGGGGATAATCAATATATAAATATTGATAATATAATAAATATTGATAATAATTTAATATTATATTTTTTTTCAATATTGATAATATATCAACTATGTTACTGTAAAAGAATGGTGAAGGACTTGAGCAGCCAATAGCTTTTGTTAGTCAGGGTTTTGAGGGGTATGAGGTGAGGTATAATTTTATGAAAAATCAAGTCCTTGTAGTAGTAAGAAGCCTTAAAATTTTTAATCCAATTCTCTCCAATAGTAAAATATATCTTATGGTGTCTCATCCTAGAGTGAGATACTTCCTTCTTAACAAAGACTTGAATGAAAAGAGAGCAAGTTGGATTACCAGGGTCATGGAGTATGACATGGAGATCAAGGTCACTAAGCTAGTACAAGGTAAAGGATTATGTGATCATATGGTTGATGACCTTCATGAGGAAAAATAAGTTTCCATGGTGATACAAGATAACTCATAGGTGGGATCACCTCAACTTCATAGGAGCTAGCTCTATGATATGGCACATTTTTTGCTAACAAGAGAAAGCCCTCAGGGCCTAAATAAGGTAAAAAGAAGGTATTTTATACTCCATTCCATACCTTATGGATTGTTTTATGGGGTTTTATTTAGAAAATACTTGAATGGAGTTATCCTAATGTGTATAGATAATGACCAAGTGACCAAGCTTTTGGAGAAATTCCATGATGGACTTGCAGGAGGTAATATTGCACATAAAACCATAGTAGCAAAGATAATGAGGGCTGGTTATTATTGGTCTAAAATATTTAAATATTCATATGCATGGGTAAGAAAGTGTCAAAAGTGTGATTTCTTTATGGGTAAGCAAATATTATCAGCCCTTTCTCTCAACCCAATTTAGGTAAAAAAAACCCTTCATGTAATGGGGGATAGATTTCATAGGAATGATCAACCCTCCATCAAGTGTAAGACATAAATGGGTGTTTACTACAACTGACTATTTCACCAAGTGGGTGGAAGCCATTATGTTGAAATAAGCTAATGAAGGTGTAGTTCTACACTTCTATGACATCATTGTGACCAGGTTTTGTGTTCCATCCACTATCATATTTGATAATGCATTAGCATTCCTTAGTATATGGTGATGACTTGACCTTTGACAAATTTTGATGATTAGAAGGTAAAATCCCATTAATAGAACCATCTATTTACCAATTATATATCCTAGTAAGAATGTTTTGGATAATAAATGATGAAGGGGATCATAGTGGATAATGACATAAGTGGCTTCATAAAGCATATAGTGATAGAGCTTTTTAGCTTTGAAGTAGATAGCAATGCAATCATGTTTTACGTTAGTATAATGTTTTTCATAGTCAATGAGGCCTTCATTAATATAGTAAATAGTGTATTCTCTTTCAATATCATCTTATTTGGAAACCATTTCCCCAATTTATATGGAAATAGAAGAGGTGTATAAAATTAAAGGATGATCATTAGAGGGTGGTTGGAGGGTGGGAGGATGGATCAAAGATTATTTCATATTGTCAAAGGCTTTCTAACATGGATCAATCCATTCTAGAGAATTACATTTTTTTACAAGGGAATTAAAAGATTAGATACATCGATTCATTTTTTGTATGAACCATTAGATTTCCCCAATCTTTCCAAGATAAGTGTGAATGTCAAAAATGGAATGAGGAATGGGCATGTTGATTATATTGTTGATTTTCGTAGGATTGGCATCAATAATACAAAGAGAGATGAGGAACCTTAAAATTTTAGTATATGTGACACCAAAGACACACTTATATGGGTTGAGTCTAAAATTTTATTTGATTAATTGATCAAAAATGATAGCTAGATCAGTGAGGTATGTTATGCAGCTCTTAGATTTGGCAATGAGGTCATCAACATAGGTTTTCACGATCTTGTGTGTAAGATCATAGAAGATGTGAGTCATGGTACATTTATAAGTGGCTCTAAAATTTTTGAGGCTAAAAGCAATTTTGATGTAGTAATAGGTGCCCCATTCTATACTAAATATTTTGTGTTGGTCTTTAGGGGCTATGTATTTGATTATAGCTTTAAAAACCATCCATAAGTGAAAACATTTCATATCTAGCAATGGAATCTATGATGGTATCTATTTAAGGTAATGATAAATTATCTTTTGTATATGTGAGGTTAAGATTGTGAAATTTAATGCATATAGGAATGGACATGGTAACATTTTTTGCAAATGAGAATAATGTTTGATACCATTCATAATAGTCAATGGGTTTAATAAATTTGTCATCAACAAGTTTGATAATTTATTTATGGCATAAGGTGGAAATTTTTATTGTTTTTATTAGATAGGTTTGGTGTCTAGGTAGGTGATGATGCTATATACAATGATACAAGGGTCAATAGCTAACATATCTTCATATAAACAAGCAAATTTTTTTGTGATACTTTTCAAAAAATGGTTTAAATTTATCATTCTCTACTGGTGTGAATTCTTTAGAGATAGTGATGGATCAAGGACATGATGGTGTGCCATATTCTATTATTTTTATTTCTTCAATGAGCATAGCATTTCCATCTTGTAAATGATATGGAGTATTAGGAAGAGAATAAATATGATTTGTTTTAGGGTCCACACTAGTAATGAAGTTATTAAAACAAGGAAATTTTCATTTGAATTTTCCAAGTTTATGATGTTGGCATGGAAGTTGAGGTTCTCTAGCATGGAGTAATTCAAGTATGGATTCATCACTAGGTAATATGGGTAAGGTCCATAGTACTCCACATATACTTCAAGATCGATGATTTTATTACCATGGAAATCATATTTATGTTGTCTATGTTTAACATATGTTTATTTATCATCAAGGGTAATTTTAAGTGTAGGTGGAGTTATTAGTTGAGGTTGATTAGATCTAACCAAATTAGTAATAGATATATTAGGTCGTGTTATAGTTGGAGATTGAGTTGAAGTGATGTGGGAAGCCTCAATAGTATCTATAGAATCATTGGAATAAATGAGAGTTGGTAGATATATTGGTGATATAGAAGGTATAGATGGTTTCATAATTTTTGAATTTTTTAGAGATAAGATTTGTTCAACAACCCAAGGGGTATCGAGAAGTGGAGGATTAATTGGAGATACATGACCTTCAAGTTCTAATTCACTATTAGTTAAAATAACATGGACATTGTGGTTGAAATCATGTATTTTGGATAAAGTTTATTGATAGTGTTGTACATCTAAGTCTCATGATTAATCTTTAGCCATGATATAGTTATCATCATAGGTGTGAGAAATAGAACATGCATTTATCTCAAGAGTAGCATTATAAGGAGATTCACCCATATCACTAAATTTTTGAGGTGACATGGTTAAAGGGTCTTAAAATACCTTTGCCACTCCATTTTCATTACATTTGAAATCATCTTCTATGTAAAAACCTCCATGTGCATTACATGGAGGAGGAAATTTGGTGATCTCTTCGACTAGAGGGATGATATGATCACATGGTAACAAAGGAGGAAGCCACTCTAAAATATTAGTAGGTAACTTAGTAGTATCTCAAGTGTTTTTTAAGTCTTTTGTTTCATCATCATCATAATTGGTAAGAGTGACTTTAAAATATGGATTCATGTCAACAAATTCAAGTAGAGATGCATTATTAATTCATGGAATGGTTAGAATCTGATACTGAGATTTGGGTTTGGGTAGTTGAATACTCTATGGATTAAGATCAGCCTCATGTTTATAATGTTTGCCATTATGAATAAATTTGATATATTAACTACCTAAGGAGGCAATGGACCTCATGTGATCTATCCATGGGTGACCTAGGAGTATATTTTAGGATAGAGGTACATCAAGGACCATTAGCTTGGTATGTATGGTCTTGGGTCCAATAGTGAGGGGGAGCCAAATATAACTAACTGGTTTTTGATTTGTCTTATCAAATCCTCTACATGTGAGATGAGTTTTATTAAGGTGATTTTTGGTATACCCAAGTTGTTGAATTAACCAAAGGGATTTCAAAATAATTCTTGGCCTTTCATCTACTAATACTTTTCAAATAATAGTGGTATTAATTATGGTTTTAATAAAAAGATATGAGTCATTGCCTTGAAAGAAATTTTCATCGTTCATCATATCTTCTTCAAGGAATTCTATGGAAGGTTTGGAATAAGAACAAATATTTTCAATAGTGTGTATTTATATTGATTTAGGATCTTGAAGAGGTCATTCCACTTCAAAGGGAAGAGGTTATTCAATGTCTTGTAATTTTTGCATTAAGAACTTGTGATGATATTGAGAAGTATGAACTAAATCCATGAGGGGTATTTTATAAGGAATAGATTTATTCTCTTCTAATAAATTCTAATGGGATATAGAAGATGAAGAACTAGCATGAGGTTTGGAGGGTAAAATTTTTTTGGTAGGAAGAGAGGTAGTTTGAGGTTAAGATTATGGAGGTATTTCCTCATTCATATTAGAAGGTATGGTAGTTGTAGTGGTGTCTTTGATAAGTTTTTATTCAAGGGATGGTTTCTTTGACTTAGTGATGGGATCTTTATGTGTGGGTTTAAATATATAATTGACTTTAGTTATATTCACATATTGAGAGTTGGTATAATATTAATCATATTCAGCATCAATTATGCATATATCCTCATTTCAATGTTATGGGTTAGAGATAGAAAATGTTTTTGGATTATTAGAGGAAGAAGGCTTGGTATCTTGTTTCTTTTGAGAGGCATTAACATAATCATGATGATGTATTTTGATCATAGTGTCATGATTTAATGTATTTCCTAGCATAAAATAAATAGTGAATTTGGTAAACCCATGACATTTTTCATGGGAATGACCAACATTGGCATGAAACCAACAAAAATTTTTAGGATCATATCATGTAGGTGGATTATTAGCATAATTGAATGGTTTAGAAGGTGCTAAAAAAATCCTTTGTTGAATAGTTATGCATGGGAATCTTAGGAATTATCCATTTTGGGTACTCTTAGTTTTTCTTGAGAAAGATTGCCAATGATTGCATTAGTGGAGTTTTGGAAATATCCTCTAATGGTTTTAATGTTGGGATCAAACTTTTTCATAAGAAAGTATTGACTTTTAAATGGATCAATGACATTGTTTATAGTTTGGGGAGAAAATTTTTGAACCTTATATTGAAGGGAAGGTGTTAAGTTCATTATGAATAGTTTGAATAATTTATCATCAGTTGTGTTATGATAAAAAAATTATCCAAATATTTCCATCATTTAATGAAATCATGAGTTGACTCAGAAGGGGATTTTTTAGCATTAATGAAATGGCTAAGATAATTTTTCAGTGAGATCATTGTGTTGAAATTCCTTAATTAGAAGATTGACTAAATCCTTAAGTTTTCATATAGAATGTTGAGGGAGTTTACTATACCATTCTAATACATCGTGTGTGACTATTTTGACTAAGATTTTGGTAGTGGTGAAGGTATTAGTTTGAATCCACTCTTTATAAAGATTACCAAATGCTTTAAGTAAAGATGTAGGGTCTTTATTCCCATCATATTTAATAGTTGGAGAGATATTTACAGTATCAATAGAAAAAATTAAGGGGGATAAAGCTTCATTTTGAATATTTTAGAGCATCTTATTGTGCATAATGGGTTGGGAAATGATATTTCCTATGGCATCTCTAAGAGGTGGAGGGCTAAAATTTTGGTTGTTTTAGGGTAGGAGAATAGGAAGTTAATTAGCCATGTTTAACAAATCATGTTGCATTTTCATCATTTGATAAGTATTATATGTTTGCATGATGTTCATTTATTACACTAATTATGCAAGAATTTGAGTGGTGTCAATTGGTAGATTGGGTTAATAGTGTTTAGAAGTGGATTTTTAGGATTGGTAGGAGGAACATTCCCTAAATTGGTATTAGGGGGTGGGTTGTTAGTGTTTAAAATATTTCTTATAGGGTTATTAGTTAAGTTTGTGTCAATTTCCCCTATAGTGTAATAAGGTTATTTAAAGAAATAACTGAATTGAGAATTGTAAAATGGATTTGATCCATCAATGTCATCAATTGGATTAATTTGGACCATATTTCAATCCAAAGATTAAGGGTGATAAAAAGTGCACCAAGAGTGATAATACTCTTAAGTAACAAAGTTAGGAAAAAGGAACATCCCATATATCATCTAAGTGGATCAATGTTATCCAAAAAGATTTTGATAGGGGATTTCATGATGCTTTAAATAAAAATATAATATTAGAAAGAAAAGATGAAAAATAGGAGCAAAGTCATCCACATACCAAATAGTATCAACTAAGAGGTATAGAGTCAACCAGATCAACAAATTTTGGAGGGAAGACCAACATAAAAATTGAGGAAAGGACACAATTGGATCAATTATCTAAGTTCTATAGGGAAGCACTAAAGACCATCTTTTATGAGATTGGGTCAGATAAAATTATTTTGTTCTATGGAAAAGAAGACTGACTAGCCTATGAGAGACTAGGTTAGATAGGATGATTGTGTCCTACAGAAAGACAAAAACTATAAGAGACATAGTCGAGTAGATTGACTATGTTCAAAAGGTGTTGACAAGTTTTTATAATTATGACTATAGACAATCTAGTGTTATTTTGTAGAATACTTAAAATAAACACACAAACAAATTTATCGGTCCAATTGATCTAGTTGTGTCACACAACACTAACCTTACACCAATGTTGTTTAATACAAGTTTTGTTATACCACATAAATTATTAGAGAGAAAGTAACAAAAATAGATATGCTAATCTAAGTGGTCACTCCTAAATTTTTTAAATTATAATAATTTTTAAAATAAATGTGATAGAGAGTTGGATATAAGAAGAAACTATAAAATAAATATAAGGATGGTTTCAGGTAGTTGAGGTTGAAAGGGATCTATATTGGTGATGGTATCGAATTGGTATTGAGGATTACCCCTTCACTTCATAATTTTATAGCAATAAGGGTGTTGGGTGTTTTTCCAATATATACCATCAACCAAGTATTTATACTTGGCTAGAAAACCAATTTAGCTTCCCCTTTGGTGATTAAATCTAAGTAGGTAGACCTTGGGTAGAATTTGTTTAATGTTTTTGATGTTATATGGTTTGGAAGTGCATGAAAAATAAAAATAGTGTGATTAAATCAATAAATTAGAAACCTTTTATTTAGTCTATGTGTGCTACTATAAACAAGCAAGCAAAAAATTGAAAAGTGAATTAATTACTAATAAGATAAGTTAAGTTCTTTACTTGAATAATAGAGGGTCAGTTCAAATGACCATGTATGTAATCTATACAAAACATAATCGATAGGGTTGATGTTGTTTATTGAAGAGCTAAAAGAACATAGTCCAATGAATCAACTAAGTCTTTTAGGAAGGAATGAAAACTACATAACTATGTTGATCTAATTAACTTATTTCACTATAGTGTTACTGTTGCCCTTTTTTGGCCAACATCTAAAGCTTGTGCCTAAATGAATAAGTTGAGTAGAATTATAAAGCTTGAAGGTCAAACAAAAATTTTGTGAACAAGTCTAAAAGGTCTTACAGACCTTGGAAAACCTAAATACAAAGCCTTTTGGGCTAAGTCTTTATTTTGAAATTATTTCAGCCTTTTCATTGCTAAGATAGTTTCTTTTAGGCCCCTTTTTTAGCTAAGTGTTGAATTATTTTAGACAAGTTGTCTGAGACAAAGTTTTTGAAGGGGTAATTCTTTTAGACAAAGTGTCTAAATCAAAAGACAAAGATTGAATTCTTTCGAAGAAATTATTCTGCAACAATTTTGTTGAAGACCTATTTCTTTTAAGAGATTTGTTTCAAATATTTTGGGATAAGTATCAAGAATTATTTCAAACATTTTATTTGAAATAAAAAATCCCTAAGGATTTTTATCTTGAAAAGTGTACCAAGCAAAAGTTCTGAAGGATATATTTTTCAAAGCAAAGAGGCCAAGATAATTTTCTCGAAGGTATTTTCTTAGGAAAATGTTCTGATACACAAAACTTGAAGGACCATTGCCCAAATGCTGAAGGGCACTTTTCTTGGCAAAAAGGGACCTTTTCAAGTTTTGAAGGGCATTCTCAAAGTTTTGAAGGGCTTTTTCAATAATACTAAGAGATACTTTCCTTTTGGAAAAACTACTTTTCAAAAATGCCAAAGGGTTTTTTTCTTTCGAGAAGGGCACTTCTCAAGGAAAAAAGGCACTTCTCAAAACCTAAAGGGTCCTTCCATTGCAATGAGGATGTTTTCAAGATTTATAAGGGTACATTTTAAAAAACTTGAAGGAAATTAGTTGAAGGAAAAAAACCATAGGAAAGTGCTCAAAAGGATTGAGACGTTCTCACTAGTGTCAAAGCTCAAGCTTAGAAAATAGCCATTAGGATTCAAATATTCCATGATGGGCCCACACATGTCAAAATTTGAACCCTTGTAAGTAGCCATTTGGATTTGAAAACCTTGAGACATTCTCACAGATGTCAAAGATGGATCTCATAAAATAGGCCTTTTAGACCTAATAAAGATCAAAAGAAGCTACACAATCCATAGACATACATCGACATAAATGGATACAAGAAAACTAATGTCCTTAGATTAGTTTTTGATCTATAGGAAAGAGCTAGTCTAGGTTTCAAAGTAAGAGTTGGTATACATAATTAATGGAAAGGCCCTCATCCTTTGACATGGACATCATCTTTGACAAACATCCACTCGATGTAGAAGAAGCATGGCTTGGTCTAGATTCAAAGATATAGGGATTTCATCCTTATACATGCAAGACATTTAAATTGAAGGAGCATGCCAATTTTTTAATGCAAAGATCAAATCATTCACACTTGGTGGAGAAATGTAGCTACCATTGACATGGCTCTCTCATCTCCAAAAAAGAAAGACTTGAATGCATGAGGGGATCGAGGAGATTTGAGGTGATCTTGGATGTTTTATCTCATGGTCAAGGTAGTTACATGCTTTGAATGCAAAAGATATCAAGGACAACAGTGGTGGTTGTATCCATTTATGACCCCCCTTTCCATTTTCTCACACAAGCCCCCCTCTTCTCTTATCTATTTTTGCTATATATAGAATCTTTTGAGTCTAAAAAAGAGATCCCCTAATTGGTGATAGAGTTACTCTATCAAAATCACCTTGTAACACTCTCTTGAAGCAATAAGATAAACTTTATGATTCTATTTTGGAGTGAAGTGTACATTATTAGGGTTTTAACTTATATAATGTATGTCTCTTTTTAGCATCTGTGAATCCTCCACACACCTCTCTTCAATTATTTTGGTTCCTTATAGGTTGTGTGAAGTGTTATACATTAGTGCCTTCTTGCAGTGTCACAAGTTTATAGTGTCTCAAATAGACCTATTTCTTTCTATCCTTCAAATTGTAAGGCTTCCTTTTGACCTCTACACAAATACTTATACTTGCAACCTTGAGACAGGATCAGATTAGTCTATGTCTGATTTAAATTCATTAGTATTCATTAATGTTTCCAAGTTGAAAGTGGAAAATTTCATCTTTGGTGCATCACCATCTTTGGCTTGGATTCCCCTTTCATCTCATCTTTCTCTCCATTTTCCTTAGTTAGCAGTAGATTTTAGTGTGGGAAATAAGCTGAAGTGAAGAATATGAGGAGATAGCCTCATTAAAAATCCTAGAGTTTTAACCTCACTATAGGATACCCATAACCTAAGGTTATTCTAATATTTTATTTGGGAGTGAGAGAGCCTAAAAAACTCTCTCACAAGGGTGCAATTCTAGCCTAAAATAGTTTTTAGCATGCCCGATGGGACATCTTTCGAAGAATATTGTTGAAGTTTGATGTTGGTTTGATAAATTTGTAGTGGTTGTAACTTTCATCTTTTAGTATCTAGTGACTCTAAAGAACACTCAGCAATCTGGTGGTAAAACAATAACTATCTTTCATGCCAAAGGTGATAACAAGATCAGCTTCTACAGGTATTATTTTTGATTTTATTAAATTACCTTTAAACTCAGAAAGAAGGTTAAGATTTTTTAGCACTCACCCATATGTGGTAAACTTTCCTCTTAAACCATCTTTAAAATCTACCTCTACAAAAAGATCTTTGTTGGGTCCTTTCACCTCGTTGGACCTAAAGAAGACCTAAATGGTATATGGAATTTGTTATTTGATGGTTCAAGGAGAAAAATGGAGTAGGTGTAGGGGAAATGTTGGTTTCCCCTTCAGATGATCAGTAATTTTCTTCTTATACATTTTAATTCAGTTATTCTTGTAATACAACTGAGTATGAAGGTCTTATCCATGGCCTACAGTGGGCTAGTAAGAGGGAAATCAAGTAGTTACAAGTATATGGGGATAGTGAGATTATAGTGAACCAAGTAAGGGGCCTAAACATTATGAATAAAACTTTGATGAGGTCCTAAAAAAATAGAGTGTGGGACCTAATTCAAGATTTTGAAGCCTTTAACATTTAATTTGTGCTAAGGAGCCAAAATTAGCATGTTGATAGGTTAGCAACTATGGGGGCCCAATTTGATATCCTAAATGTGTTGAAAAATTCTGAAGTACAACCACATGTTAAATTATTAATGAGACCATTAGTACTAGATAATGAGGCTCATTGGTAAGTCTTTGATAGTGACAAACAAATTACTTGTTTCTTATAGCAGGAAGAAAAGTTTTCCTTAATGAACCAAGGTAAATTTAAACATTAGTATGAGGATTACATCATTAAATTGAGGTCTAACAAAATTCATAAAGGCCTATTCACCCTTAAAATTTTTTCTATGAGGGAAACCATATGAGGAAAGACAAGGTAGTGATATCAACTAATGAGGAGAACTATGAAAGAGTCCTTATTTTCAAGGAAAAACTTCTCAAGATTGGGAAGGTAAGTAATGAGGCACAAAGTCATGCTTTCATTGAACTTTTTAAGGAATATTTTAGACATCTTTGCTTGGGAATATAGTGATATGAGAGGCTTTGATCCTAATCTAATCCAATACACTATAGAACTAGAGGCCAATGTTAAGCTTGTGAGGTAGAAGCAAAGGCTTGTCAATCCAAAAATTGAAAAGCTAATGAGGAAATAATTTACCAAATTGATTAAATCCAATATCATTTTTCCCATCAAACACTCCTCATGGATAGCCAAACTAATACTTATGAGGAAGAAAAGTGGTGAGATTTGATTGTGTGTTGACTTCAAAGATTTGAATAGGGTCTTTTTGATTGATCACTACCCCTTACCATCCATGGAGAAACTCCTTCAAATGGTTGCTAGTTCAGAATGCTTCTCTCTTTTAGATGGGTACTCATGATACAATTAGGTTCTGGTAAGAGAAGAAGATCAATACAAGATTGCCTTCACCACAAATTGGGGAACATATGCTTTTTAAAAGATGCCTTTTGGCCTATCAAATGTTGGGGCCACTTCTCAAAGAGAAATGGACATGGCCTTCCAAGGATTGCTAAATTAGATTGTGCTTGTCTACTTGGATGACATAACATTTTTCTCCAAGAGGGTGAATGATCACTTAAATCACCTGAGATTCATCTTTGAAAGATGCAGAGAATTTGGGATCTCTTTGAATCTCAAGAAATGTGTGTTTGTTGTCCATGAGGATAAACTCTTGGGATATATTGTCTCAAAATAGCAATTAGCTATTGATCTTGATAGAATAAGTACCATCTTGGCCTTATCCTTAGCCAATCATAAGAAGGGACTCCAAAGTTTCCTTGGGAAAATAAACTTTGTGAGAAGGTTTATACTTAGTTTTGCAAACTTGGTCAAACCCATCACTATCATGCTGAATAAGAACCAAGTGTTTACTTGGTTAAATGAAGGTAAATTAGTATTTGAGACTATCAAGAAAGACATTTCCTAAGCACCCACATTCATGATTGATAATTTCTCAAGATATTTCATATTGTATGCCTTTGCCAATATTGATAATATATCAGCTATGTTGACACAAAAGAATGGTGAAGGACTTGAGCATCCAATAGCATTTTTTAGTTAGGGGCTTGAGGGGTTGAGGTGAGGTATACTTTCATAGAAAAACAAGTCCTTATAGTGATAATGAGCCTTAAAAATTTTAGGCCAATGATCTCTAATAGAAAAATATATCTTATGGTGTCTCATCTTAGAGTGAGAGACTTCCTTCTTAACAAAGACTTAAATGAAAAAAGAGCTAGTTGGATTACCAAAGTCATGAAGTATGATGTGGAGATCAAGGTCACTAAGCTAGTGAGAGGTAAAGGTTTGTATGAACATATGGTTGATAACCTTCATGAAGATAAAGAGGCTATCTTGGTAACATAAGATAATTCACAGATAGGATGCACCTCCACCTCACACTAGTTGGTTCTAGGATATGACTTGTTTCTTGATAACAGGTGAGTGCCCACAAGGTATGGACAGGGTAAAGAGAAGGTATTTTAGACTTTATTCCATACCTTATGCATTGATTGCTAGGGTTTTATTTAAAAAGGACCTCAATGGAGTGTCCCTGAGGTACATATGTGATGACCAAGTGACAAGGCTTTTGGAGCAATTCCATTATGGGTCTATAGGAGGCCATTTTTCTCTAAGGACTATAGCATCAAAAGTGACAAGAGCTAGTTATTATCGGCCCAACCTCTTCAAAGATGAATTACATGGGTGAGAAAGTATCAAAAGTGTTATTTCTTTATGGGTAAGCAAATATTAGTATCCCTTCCCCTCAACCCAATTTAAGTAAAGCAACCCTTCATGCAATGGGGGTTAGATTTCATAGGAATGATCAACCCTCCATCAAGTGTAAGGCATAGATGGGTGTTTACTATAACCAACTACTTCACCAGGTGGGTAGAAGCTATTGTGTTGAAAGAAGATAATGAAGGTGCAATCCTAAACTTTTATGATAGCATTGTGACCAGGTTTGGTGTTCCATCCACTATCATTTCTGATAATGCATTAGCACTCCTCAATCTAAAAATAATTGAATGGGATCTCAAGATAGGCATCTACCTCAACACCTCTTCCAACTATTATCCTCAAGGAAATGGACTGGTTGAGTTTATAAATAAAATTTTTCTAAGAATCATTAGAAGTATGGAAGATAATTAGAGGACATGACACACTAAACTAAAGATAGCCTTGTGGGCTAACAGGGTGACTCCTAAGGTTGTCATTGGCAATTATCCATATGTCTTAGTATATGGAAGGGAATCCAAGCTACCCATCTCTCTTGAGCTACTTTTATTAGAAGTAGCCCATCAGTTGGAGTTGATAGAAGATGAGCCCATGAATGTGAGACTGGTAGAACTCATGGAGCTTGAAGAAATGAGAGACCTTGCAATAAAAACACTATAGTCACATCAAGCTCAAGTAAAGAAAGCCTTTGACAAGAGAACCATAGAAAGGGACCTCAAGGAAGGGGATCTAGTCCTTAAGTGGGATTCACATAAGGCCAAGCCATGCAACCATACCAAATTTGATAGCTTATAGAGTGGTCCTTATTTGATCTATGGATGTAAACAACATAATGTTTTTCAGCTGGCCCAATTAGATGGAGAGGTACTACCCATCCCAGTCAATGGGATTCTTCTAAAGCATTAATTTAAAAGAGTTTGTAGCCATTATATATATTTTACATTTTTTATAGTTTTTCATGTTTTCTCCTAAGTCCCTTGTTCACATATTTTCAATCGTGTTTACCTTCCCTAAGTGTCTTGGGAACAGTGTTTATTTTATTCTTATTATCATTGTTAATTTAAGAGGAAGTTATAGAAAGTGTTAGCCTTATATCTAGTTTTAGACCAACTCAATTGCAAAGGCTAATGACTCCATGCCCAATGTACTAGACAAGGTAAGTGGTTTGGGTTCTCAAGAATAGCAGGCATGCTTCTCTAAGAATCACCAAAGATGTTGGCCATTTTTTTGCCAACATCTCAAAGTTGTGCCCAAAAGAATAAGCTAAGTATAATTCTAAAGCTTAAAGGTCAAACAATAGTTTCATGAACAAGTCTAGAAGGGCATACAGACCTTCGAAAAGCTAAGTGCAAAGCCTTGTGGGCTAAGTCTTTATTTTATATTCTTTTGGCCTTTTCATTGCCAAGATAGTTTCTTTTAAGACTCCTTATTTTGGATAAGTCTTGAATTATTTCAAACAAGTTGTCAAAGACAGAGTTTTTAAAGGGGTAATTCTTTCAAACAAAATATTCAAAGCAAAAGACAAAGACTAAATTCTTTCAAGGAAATTATTTCGCAACAATTTCCTTGAAGACCTATTTCATTCAAGAGATTTTTTTAAGATATTTTGGTCTAAGTATCAGAAATTATTTTGGACATTTTGTTTGAAATAAAAAATCTTGAATGATTTTTCTCTAGAAAAGTGTACCAAGCAAAAGTTTTGAAGGATATCTTTTTCAAAACAAAGTGGCCAAGACAATTTTCTTGAAGGGATTTTCTCAAGAAAATGGTTCAATAAAAAAAACCAAAAGGACAATTTCCCAAATGCTGAAGGGCACTTTTCTCATAAAAAAGGGACCTTTTCAAGTTTTGAAGGGCATTCTCAAAGTTTCAAAGGGATTTTTCAAGAATACTAAGAGATACTTTCCTTTGGAAAGGTACTTTTTAAAAATGCCAAAAGGTATTTTTCTTCTGGGAAGGGTACTTCTCAAGGAAAACTAGGCACTTCTCAAAACCCAAAGGGTCCTTCCCTTTCAAGGAGGATGTTTTCAAGATTTTTAAGGGGACATTTAAAAAAACCTAAAGAAAATTGGCTGAAGGAAAAAACTATAAGAAAGTGCCCAAAAGGATTGAGACGTTTACACCAATGTCAAAGTTTAAGCTCAGTAAATAGCCATTAGGATTCAAATATTCTATGATGGGTCTATAAATGTCAAAATATGAACTCCTATAAGTAACCATTTAGATTTCAAAATCCTAAGATGTTTATGTAGATGTCAAATATGGGTCTCATAAAATAGGCCTTTTAGACCTAATAAAGATTAAAAGAAGATACGCAATCCATAGACTTACATCAACATAAATGGATACATGAAAATCAATGTCCTTAGATTGGTTTTCAATTTATAGGAAAGATTTGGTCCAATTTTCAATGTAGGAGCTAGTATACACAATTAATGGAGAGGCCCTCATCATTCAACATGACCATCATCTCTGACAAACAGTCACTCAACATAGAAGGAGCATGGCTCGGTCTAGATTCAAAGATATAGGGATTTCATCCTTATACATGCAAGAAATGTAAAGTGAAGAAGCATGCCAATTTTTTAATGCAAAGATCAAATAATTCACACCTGGTAGATACATGTAGCTACCTTTGACATGGCTCTCTTAGCTCCAAAAAATAGAGACTTGAATGTAGGAGGGGCTCGAGGAGATTTGCAGTGATCTTGGATGATTTATCTCATGGTCAAGGTAGTTGCATGATTTGAATTCAAAAGATATCAAAGATAATAGTGATGGTTTCAGACATTTATGACCCCCTACCCATTTTCTCATGCAATCCCCCCTCCTCTCTCATCCCTTTTATATATATATAGAATATTTTGAGTCTAAAAAGAGATCCCTCAACTGGTGATAGATTTACTCTATCAAAATCAACTTGTAACACTCTCTTGAAGCAATAAGATAAAAATTTTGATTCTAGTTTGGAATGAAGTGTCCATTATTGGGGTTTTAAATTGTAGAATGTATGTCTCTTTTCATCATCTATGAATCCTCCATGCACCTCTCTTCAACTCTTTTGGTTCATTACAGGTTGTGTGAAGTGTTAGACATTGGTGCATTTTTGAAGTGTCACAAGTTTATAGTGTCTCATATAGACCTATTTATTTCTATCCTTAAAATTGTAGGGTTTCCCTTTGACTTTCATGAAAATACTTATGCTTTTAGCCTTGAGATAGGATCAGATTAGTCTATGTCTTGTTTAAATTCATTAGTATTCATTAAGGCTTCCAAGCTGAAAGTGGATCATTTCATCTTTGGTACATCACCATCCTTAGCTTAGATTCCCCTTTCATGTTATCTTTCTCTCCCTTTTCCTTAGCCAGTAGTAGATTTTAGTATGGGAAACAAGTTGAAGTGAAGCATCTGAGGAGCTAGCCTCATTAAAAATCTTAGAGGTTCAACCTCACTACAGGATACCCATAGCCTAAGGTTGTTCCAATATTGTAGCTGGGAGTGAGATAACCTAAAAACTCTCCCACAATGGTGCAATTCTAACCTATAATAGTTATAATTTTATAGATTGAAAAATATGGTTGCAAATGAATAATAGAAATGACTGAGGTAAGAATGAACCTGATAATTTTTTAAGATTCTTAAATTATTTTTATACTATGTTGTTCATATGATTATTTTTATCTTGATAATAGAGTCAACTAGGTTGAATGGGTCTAAAAACCTTTATGTAAATAAGTGAACTGAGTCAAGTTGATCAATCTAATTACCTATGGTTGAAGATAACCTACACATAGAAATATAGAGTTGATCACAATGGTTGTGTATTGAACATATACATAGAATGTTAGATTATAATAATAGATTAGATCTAGTACTATAAAAATAAAAATATATAATAAATAAATGTGTGAAGAAAAACCTACAAGGGTTAGTTTCATGTTGGGTTCACCAGAATGTATACAAGGCAAAGTGAAGCTAAACTACAAAATAATCCTAGCTCGAAGAAGATAAATCACACTATCCCTTTTACTTGTTGGTATATCTAGACAATCAAGTTCATGACCAATATGGATCTACTATACCTAACTAATGGGTCCCTTATCACAAAAATTTCACAAGAGAGGGTTCCAAATCCTCTTGTCAAGCAATACCATGTGATAACTCTAACTAGGTCCTATGTTTTCTT
Source organism: Torreya grandis (assembly GCA_037957365.1). Lineage (NCBI taxonomy): Eukaryota > Viridiplantae > Streptophyta > Pinopsida > Cupressales > Taxaceae > Torreya > Torreya grandis. Next base: position 260,689 of record JARHVA010000105.1, read on the forward strand.
ATCCCAAGTAAATGATAAATTAAAGTAAAAATTAATCTAGTACTCACCAAAGCATGTGGCACAAAATGGGGGTAATAAACATAAAATTAAACATGCATAAAATAATTTGACTAATTTAATATAGATATAAACATAAAATTAAACATGCATGGAGAGAGAAATACATTCAAAATCCATTACTTATGTTACTTCTATCTACTAAAATAGAGGAGTAAGATTGAGAGATACTTACCTTGAAGATGAACCCATCAAGACTCAATCTCTCCCTTGGCCAATGGTGTTTTTCAAGAGGTTTTTTTTGTTTTTAAGGATCACTAAGATAGGCCATGTCTAGGAAGAATCTAATACTTTTCCATAAGACAAGATTCTTACCATTAAGTACAAACCCTAAGCAATGACTCATCAAGTAGAATGGTGCAAGAGAATATTGTAAAGAAGATCAAAATGAATGATGAACTCTATCTTTATCTCTGAAATGGTGAAAAAGATGTGTTTATATATATGTATCTAACCTTAAAATCTTCTAAAGTTTTAGCTGATAGAGTCAGCCCAAATGACTCTATTATTTAATTAAATAAATTAGTTAGGTCCTAGACTGAGTCAATTGAGGCTGACCTAATCTCATAATGTGATTAAATATTTTAAGTATAGGGTTACTCCAGGTCAACTTTATTTAGTAAAAGTCAAAAAGAGGTTTTGGCTTAGGTAGGGGATATTTGAGATGATGAATTACTTGGAGGAGTGTGTAATGGAGGTGTCAAATCTTAGGGAAATGTATATGAGAGGTTTGTGTTGGTTTCAAGTAGGGGTATAGGGAAAAATAATCTTGAGAGTCACTAATGGTATACCCACCCCTTTTTCAGTCTAACCATTAAGGCATGCACTTAGATATATTGAGACTCGATAGGTTCTTGCAAGATAAAATTGTTACAACTACATGACAGATGATGATATTTGAGTGGAAAATATGTATACACATAATATTTTAAACTTTATCAATTATTGATGCTTTCTTTCTTACAAAAACCCATCGAGTCTTAATCTCTCTAAGTGCATGCCCTAAAGGGTGCATTGAGAAAGGGGTGGGCAGACCATTGGTGCTTCACAATATTATTTTCCCCTATATCACCACTTAAAATCAACATAAACCTCTCTTATACATTTCCCTAAGCTTTGACACCTCCCTTACACACTCCTCCAAGTAATTCATTACTTCAAATAGCCCTTACCTAAGCCAAAACTTATTTTTGACTTTTACTGAATAAAGTCAGCTTGGGATGACCTTATGATTTTATAATAAGCACATTATAAGATTAGGTTAGCCTCAACTAACCTAGTCTGGGACCTAACTTCTTTATTAAATTAAATAATAGGGTCAATTGGGCTGACTCTATCAGCGAAAAATTTAGAATAGTTTAAGGTTAGATTCAATTATATAAACACATCATTTTCACCATTTTATAGATAGAAATAGAGTTAATCATTCATTTTGTGCTTCTTTACAATATGCTCTTCCACCATTCTACTTGAGGAGTAATTGCTTAGGGTTTACACATGAAGGGAAGAATCTTATCTTCTGGAAAAGTCTTGGAAGCTTAGGAGAACTCATGTATCCTAGAGTTGGCTTATCTTAGTGATCCTTACAAACCACAATAGCCTATTTTAAAGTACCATTAGCCAAAAAATATATTGAGTCTTGATAGGTTCATCTTCAAGGTAAGTATCTCTAGATCTTACTCCTCTATTTTAGTAGATATAAGTACTATAAGTAATGGATTTTAAATGTATTTCTCTTTCCATGTATTAGGGTTATATCTATATTAAATTAATTAAAATTATTCCATACATGTTTATTATTATGTTTATTACCTCCATTTTGTGTTACATGCTTTGTGAGCATGAGATTAATTTGTACTTTACTTTGTTATTTACTTGTGATGAGAAAACATAGGACTTAGTTAGGGTTATTGCATGGTATTTCTTGACTAGAGGCTTTGGAACCCTCGATGTTGATATTATTGTGATAAGGTACCCTTAATTAGGTCTAGTGGATCCATATTGGTCATGACCTAAATTGTCTAAATATACTAACAAATAGAAGGTCTAGTGTGATTTATCTTCTCTGAACTAGGATTGATTTGTAGATAAACTTCACTTTCCTTTGTATACACTATCCATTAAGATAAAGTAAACAACATAAATTTCAAGTAGCTAGTAAGCATGTGTATCTTGAATATTTTTTTATATTTTTTATTTATTTATTTATTTTGTATTTTCTTGGAATATATATAGTAAACTCATAATATAGTACATCAAATTGGTGATTCTACCAAGGGTCATGCATAAGTGTCATATCTAGAATTGTACAATGTGTGGTACTATGTGTATGTCTCATAGGATTATTAGGTTTTGAAGAGTAATAAAAGGATTAGAAGTTATTGTAGTCCATTATTTAGTGTTATTTGGTATCTTTGATGTATCTATAATAGGAACATGTTTATTTGATCTTAGTAGCTCAATGGATCATGTACATGTAGATGAGGACTATGTGGATTCTATTGTATACATTTGGTGCAATGATATTTCAACTATTGGTCACCTAGGAAAGAGTATTGTTTGTTTCTTACCCTTTCATGAATGATTAATGTAGACACCTAAATTTGGCCACCAATAACCTTCAACCAAGATTTTGACCAATTTCCACCTAGAGTCCATAATTTGGCCTAAAAACACTAAAATGCATTAAATGAGTTGAAATTGATATATTCAAGTTTTGATTCTAGCTAGGGTATCTCTAAATGGGGAAATGTAATTTATGGTAAACCTAACTTTGATTGAATCATATTGAGTCAAAATGCCAATTTTGCACCTAGGTACTTTGGATTGCTCTTTCCTATCTAATCTCTTGCACAAGACACATGCCTTTATTATTTGGTGTTGATAATATCCTAAATGGGATAACGGATATAACGCATCTGACATCACCTTCTAATTCAAATCTAGTCAAATTTTGGACCAATAACAAGACATTCTAATCAATTTGAGTAATTTGTTCACAAAGTGCTTAAACATGCTTAAGAGATAATTAATTCAAATCAAGGCCTAATTAATAATTCCATGGAAAATTTTTGAATACTTGTTTTTAGAAATGAATATTGAATATTTGCATCATCATGTGACCTCATTTCTTTGAAAGGCATCCCTAGGCCATAAATGCCACAAATATTAGGATTCATGCCCTCCATGCCTCATCAATGCCTTCTATGATGCCCTCTATGCCTCTTAATTGCCCCTTATTCTAATGTCATGATGAGGATAATTATAAACTTAATTCCAAAAATTGAATGAATCCTCAACCACACATCTCAATCTCAAGTTGGATGGTTTAGGTTGATTCTGATCAATCTCAAAAATCTATAAATAAAGAGGCCATGAACACCATTTCTTAGTCTTGATAATGTAAATTTATAATTCACAAATGATTCCAAATCCATTGTAATTAGTGTTACCATGCTAAATTGATTCCAAGCCAAGCCAAGCCACAAGCCAAAGGTGTCAAGGAAAAGATGAGATAGCCAAGTCTCCTTTGATGAAGACTTCATGAGCACAAGTTGAGTAAGCCAATACAACAAACATTTTAAACCATCTAAAGAAGGTAAAAGAGGGATTTTTTTGCATTTTAGTTGTTTGTTTTATTTATGTTTGTTAACTAAGATCTTCCTAGCATCTAGGATTAGAGATGTTATTCTAGTTAGTGTGTTTCATTCATTTTATTTTCATTTTGAAACTAACACCATATTAATCATCCTCTCTTGAGTCAAATTTTTAGATCACATATGGCACACCTAGTGGGATGAGATGCATCCCACACATGAAGAAGATCATTTTTCAGCTTTAAAATCTTCATTTAGATCATTAAAACTCTTCAAAATTGATTTTCTAACTTTGTTTTGCCATTTTTCTTTGTCATAAGTTTACACAGTAACCAATGTCAGTAGGCAAAACCATCATCAATTGGATAGCCATCATAATTCACTATTGGTATAACTAATGTCAGTTAGATTACCATTATCAGTTATAAGTTTAACCATCGTTAGTTATATAGCCAATGTCGGCCACTGTGTTTTTTAAAATATAAACCTAAGATCTATTTTTTTGAAGTTTATTAATTCAAACCCAAAATAGTTTCAAGGCTAAATAACATGCTAATGTTTCTATTATAAGACCAATCTTGAAATTTGCTAAAAACATGTTTAGATCACCTTTTTCATGCTTAAAAATGAATTATGAACATTAAAATAGTGCTTAAAGTAACATTTAAGGTGCTTAAATAAGTGTTTTTAGCATTAGTTTTCAAAGTTACAACTAAGACCAAGGGGTCAAATGAACACCACCTCATTTTCATTTGGATTAAAAATGAACTCATATTTATAAGATTTTTGTCTTCAATAGTTGCTTGATCTATTTTTTTTGGAAAAAAGAGGGGTGTTGCATGTATGCCCTTTCATTTGTCCCCTTTAGGGAACCCTTGGAATCAAAAATGCCATTCCTATTACAAGTAGCCTATTCCAAGGCTTAGAAAGAAATTCATCTAAAACACTCCTCAAAAACTCATCAAAGTTTAGGTGACCTTGAAAATGAACCTAAAGTATTTCTATTTTCATGCTTTCTTTATTTTTGTACAAACTTGGCTTGTGAAGGGGACTTCATCACCTCCCATGAGTTATTTAGGGAAGCTTTGACCTAGAGTTTCAGCTCTGGCATTGACTTCATTTGGCTCCTAATTGGAGTTGCACATAAGATGTAGTGGTACTTTAGACATCACACTATACTAAGTAAATAATAGGATGTAGTGGTTACAAAAAGGACTAGACCTTTTTGTAACAAGTCATACAAACCCAAAATCCATGATTTTATTTTGCATTGTTTGTCATGAAAGTCATTGTGAAATTGATTCCCCTAGAACATTCAAAAACTTATTAGATCTTAGACAAATCCCCATTTACCATGGAATTATTGTTGGTACAAGGCGAACCTCAAGGTCCATGTCATAGTACTATCATTTGAGATAAGGGGTTGTAAAACCCTACTATATAATGGACATTTACTTTTGGATGAACACTTAAAAATCCTTTCAAATGATGTATATTGATGGATTCCAACAATAACAAGAAACATTATCAGTTTAAATTCTAAGAGTGATTAAATAGTTAATTTTTGTCCTAAATTAAAGTCTCGTTTGGAGTCAAAACTTGGTGTAAACAAACAATTCAAACAAAACACATGGTCCTCATTTTCCTTTGAACAAAGAGGCATTATGCTGCCTGCATGAAATCATCAATTTTCTTTGTTCAAAATTTCATCAAAATCTTGAGAGTCATATCATCCACTTTGGTGTAGTTATGCTACCCAATTGAGTCTAGACCTTTACCAAAGTTATTTAAGTCCTTCACATATAATTTAAATTTGAATTTGTACCTTTATAAGTTAACATGGTTGATGTGTTTAATGGGTTCACCATTTGCACTAAACTTGAGGGAACTTAGGTTTAATTTCTAATTTGGGTTGAAGATGTTTAAGACTCATAATCATTGTCATCACTTGATAGACTTAAGCCATTTTGTACTAAACACTTGAACTTTGAGTCTATGTACCACAACATTTTGAGTCAAGAAAAGTAGTGCTATGATGTCAAAATTATGGGAAACTATCTTTGCCTTGGAGAGTTTTTGAAACAAACTTTTTTGTCACACCTTTTGGGTAGTGTAGCATCGTTACACTATCCAAAAAAATTTAAATATTATTTCATAGAACCTCTTTCATAGAGTTAGTTCAAATTTGTTCCTATATTTTCAAACTAATCTGAGTGTACTTTTGTGATCCTTTGTCTAACATAGGTATACCATTTACTTTTGTCTAGATTATTTAACAAAAGAACCAGGTTTTATACCATTATTTATGATAAAATAAATTATCTCTAAAGTGCCTTTTGTTTCATACCTTATACCTAGTTGATCAAGTTCATGTCCAAGAATCAAATGCCTAGTGTTTGTTAGATGTGTTTTAAATATGTTAGATTAAAACTTTCATCTATTTCAAAGTCTAGATTTTGAAGTTGTTTGGCCAAGATTCCTAGCACATGCCTTGTTTGAGCCTAGCTTTTGATGTCACATTTGGCCAAAATACCTAACAAATTTTGAATTCCTAGATTAGAATCATTTGAAACACTTTGACCTTAGAGTTTGGCATTTCAATTTTTAGTCCATTTACCTTCTTATCTTTGTTTGAACAGTGAAATGTTAGATACTTCACACTAGCTTATTTCCTCACAAATATTTCCATAAACATTTGATCCTTTTGATGAATCTAGACTAACTTGGAACATCATCTATTTTAGACATTGTCTTTTTAGAGTTTGAAAAACTCTTTGACATTTTATTTCAAATCATTGACTAGGGATCCTATTGGTTGAATATTTTGTCAATCAACATACTGATAAACAAAATAGGTCTGATCAGCCAAAGTAGGAAGATTGTTCATCCAAATGTGTAGGTTTACCACATCAAAAGGGGACTAATCTCTCCTCTCATCAAGGGGAGGTTCCCTATAGATATGCTATATGTATATATAAACATAAAATAATACTCAAGGGTAGGATAAACCATCCATCTCAATTTTTTTAGAGATGATGCATGCAGATCAAAAGAGAAATCTCAAGGGAAATGACATAAAGCACTCCTCTTCTTTTAGAAGTACTATTCAGCAAACCACAAGAATACTCCAGGTAGTAATTACAAAATGTAACCAAGGACGTAGTAACCAGCAAATTGAGATGTAGCACAAAGTCTCCACCTGAATTTCCCAAGAGTGAGATACGAAGGACAATGAGGGCACAAAGTCATCCCAAAGTCCTTTAAATAGAAACAAAAATAAAACACACTCAAGGAAATTATGGCGGCACAAAGTCTCTCCACAGTTGACTTCACAACACCTTCCTGACTACTTTCACTAATTCTGCTTGTTGAATTAAAGGAACAGAAAATATATTAAGGAAAAAGACATAAGAACAATCTCCCCAACAACAAAGATATCATAGCATAAAGTATGAAAATTCACTTGCTTTCTTATTCCAATAACAAAATATGATCAACAATCTGAGCTCAAAGTATCAGTAATGCCTTTCAATTTGAGCAGAGTTTTGTTTCTGATTATTAGAGAGAGATATTTTACAATAAAAGAGAGTCCCTTATATAGCCTCTTCAAGAAGGACTTGAGAATAGTATCACATCGTATTGCATTGAATTTTGTTAAGAATACATGCTAGAATTTAGGGGAATTTACCCATTTGCTTTTCTCAATACAGAGAAATAGCTCATGCTATTGAAAGTTTGCATCTTTCAATGTCCACCTAGCGATCTGCTTCTAGAAGCATATCCAATGTGCAAATGTTTTTGGTCCTTCCTCATCATTGCTCCTTTTCTAGTTAATTGAATTGGGTCTTTGATTTAATTTGATGCATTTGTTATTTAGTCATTTCCTGTTGATCTTGGCCTTAAAGCCTTTGAATGCATTTAGGTCTATAGATTTAAACCTATAAGGATCAATAGATATTTCATTGTCATAACTTTGACATCTATGGGTATGTCACTTTCCTTGGCAATTCCTTTGGCTTTTTCATTTTGCATCCTCCCAAAGGGAAGGTGACCCTTTAGCTTTGGGGAAGTGTCCTTTAATTTGGTAGTCGAGAGTCCCCCATAAGGGCACCTACCCTTCGGGGTCCTTTAGCAGCGTTTTGTCTTTGGAGTCCTTCAGAGCTTTCCCACAAACTTTTTTTGTGGACATTTTCCCATGGATAAAAATTCTACAAGAATTGTTCTGGTTGCTTTGTCTTTGGTATTCAAAAATTCTTTCAGGCTTTTCTCCCACAACTTTTCTAAATTTCTTCAGACTTTTTGTCTGAAGGAATTCCTTCAGACAAAAGTATGAAAGAATTAATTTCTTGCCTTAGTATTTTTCTTGAATGAAATTCCTTTTCTTTTAGTCTTTTCAATTGGTCCATGTGCCTCCTTCTTACCCTTTGCAAGGGTATCTGCCCTTCAAAATTTGCCTTAGACAATTTTATGTGAATTTTAAATTGTGACACATGGTAGCATTTGCTGAGTTCTATCAATTTTTCAGTCACTACCCTCCATAAGGGTTCTAGGCCTTGGTTCACCACCCTCTACAAGGGTATCTCATTCTTTAGCTTTGGGGCAACCCCTTGAACCTATCGATTGAACCAACCAATTGAACCAACTTTGGTTCAATGGTTTAATGGTTCATTCCCTTTGACTACTTGAACTAAGATTCTTTGAAACAAGCCTCATTAAACCCGTTGAACCTTGAACCTTGAACCTTTGAACCAAAGTGGTTCAATGGTTCATTAGTTTAATTAGTTCATTCTCTTTGATTTGGCTAAGTCCTTTTGATCCTCGTTGAACCAAACACGTTGAACCTATTAAACCTTGAACCCATTGAACCCTTGAACCAAAGTAGTTTAATGGTTCAATAGTTTAATGGTTCAAGCCTTGAAAACTTTTTATTTTGATTTAATCTGCTTGTAGAAGCCCTGTTGAACCATTAGTTCGTTGAACTTGTTGAACTCTTTCTGCTGATGTTGAACCTTTGAATCAATTAAACCCATTGAACCTTAATAGTTCAAGGTTAAACAATTTAATGGTTCAATCCTTGCTTAGAAGCTTTCCAATTAAATCTTTTGGTTGAACCCTATCATTGAACCAACTTTGAAATTGCCTAAGTATTGAGAGCTTGCTTCTTTCCTACAAAGTCTGTAAAAATCAACTTGTGAAGTCCATTGAACATGGCCTGTAGAGTCTATAGATTTTCTTCCTATAGAGTCCATAGATTTAAGCCTACAGAGTCCATAGATTTAAGCCTACAGAGTCTGTAGATTTAAGCCTATAGATTCCATAGATTTAAGACTGTAGAGCTTGTAGATTTTTGAGAAGCTTAGAAAATGAGGAATTGGAATGCTTAGAACTAATTTTGATAAGGGCAGAGATTATTTTGGTCTGAGGAACAAAAATAGTTCAAATTTTGTCCCAAAAATGAGTGATATTTTTGGGGGACAACAGATCCCAACATGTATTCTTACACCTATAATGGACTCATGTACAATCTAGGGATTAATAATGTGGTTGCATAGGAAGAAATGGTGCAAGACCCCTACGTAGATAATATTGCTTATGAGATGGATTATTATCCCTCTTATAATACTCAATTAGGGGTACAAAGCTAAGATCCCTTAGCTAACTATGTGGTTAACACACCACCTTATTTAGAATAAGAGCAAGAAGAAATCACACAATACCTAGCTATAATACCCATAGTGGATGAGTCAGTTCTTAAATAGTCATATTCTACTAATATGGCTTCCACGTATGATCTATTTTTATTTGAGTGACATTTGCTAGAAAAAAATATGAGATTTTGGTTAGAGCCATAGAGGTAGGGGCTAATTTTATAGTAGACTTCCCCCATGAGAATTTACCAAGCCTAGTAAGAGTTCCCCATAGTATCATTTATGATCAACAAGCTTATTCTAGCAATCATATGGCTCTAGTCTAAACAACATATCAAAACCCTAATATATCTAATCAAGGAAAAAACATCATGAAAAACCACTTTAACCAGATGCAAATAGAATATCAAACCTACCTGAATATAGAACATAATTTCAATTAGATGAACATGATGAGAAAACCTCTTATTGATTTAGTTCCTTCAATACGAGTGTTGATAGAGTTAACTAGAAAAGAGAATCTAAGTTTCAACCCATTATTGGAAATCACTTTGATAGATAACTTGATGCATATTCCCATTATTGAAGAAGTGTATTTAACCTCTACATAGAATAATGAGCAAAATATAGTAGACAATGTGCAAACAACATCCAATCCCAATCAAAATGGTACTAATGCACAAAACACTAGCCAACAACATTTGCCTATAATTAATTCTATAAGTGGATCATCATATTAGGGAGTAGGAGTTTTTACATCCAAACTTCAACCATATTCTTCCTCAAGTATACAACCTATGGGATTAGGTAGTCAAATAATGAGCAATGTCATACCTCAATAATTGAATGTGACAAATCCTACTCCTCAATAAGTAACGAGTAGTATTCCATAATAGCAGGCATAATCTAGTGTACCAATGTAATAAAGGACAAATACATTTCCACCTCAATAAGGGGTAACTAATGTTCAACCTCACCAGGTAATGATAAACATACCTCTTCAGTTGAAAACTAATATAACAATCCAAAACCAAGCAATGATTAGTCAATAATGTGTAAATATTGGTCAGTGACAAATGCCAAATCTACAACTAGTTTTCACTTCCCCACAGGGATTCATGTAGCAAGGAGGCTCCCATGTTTCTCAAGTACTTACTAGACAACCATTGGTTTAAAATGTGCCATAAATTTAGAGATAAGGTCTTGGTCCACAAGTTCCCACTCCATAACAAGGTTTGAATGGTTAGTAGCATGTCCCATTTCAACCACAATAGGCACAATATAGTTATATCCCTCCATCCCAACCATAAAATCCTCCAAATCAAACCTTTATCACCAACCTAAAATAGAATATCACACAAATAAATATGTAATTTCAAGTACATCCTAATCCACATATGCATATTCCCGGTCCATTTCCTAGCCAAACCATTATACCCCAATAGGTATCTCCATCATACCTTGGTCAAAGTGTCCCACTTGTGACCTCCCAACCATCTACCCAAACTAATTTTCTCCCTCAAACTAATGTTCCTTCTAGTTTCTTATCCAAATAATTGTAATAGATGAAGGATACAATTGCTACCATTCAAACTGGGAAGTAGACTAAAAAGTTCAAATTAGATGACGTGTGTTCCTATCCATTCAACATGGAGTATTTGTAGATAACATTTCCTCCAGGATATGAACCACTAAAATTTGACAAATACAAAGGGAAAGGTGACCCTAAGGCCCATTTAACTAAATTTTTTATTGCATGTCAACTAGTGGCATATAACGACATATACATTTTGCTTTTGTTTCCAAGGAGCTTAGCTGGACAAGCCTTGGACTAGTTTTTAAAGTTGCCCAAAAATTTAGTGATGGATTTTGATGATCTTTCTGATAAGTTTGTGTAACACTTTCCATATAATCTCGAGCATGATATTTCATTAGTGGACTTAATGCATGCAAAGAAAAAATATGGTGAGAGTTTTACAAGTTATCTATAGCAATGGAGAGCCCTTGCAAGCCATTTCACCCATAATTTACTAGATAAAAAATTAGTCATTATGTTTACTAAAATTTTTCATAGTGAGATAGATTATCATCTAGAAATACAATGTGCACATACTTTCAAAGAGATCATTAATAAAGGTTTGTTGATTGAGCAGGTGTTCATCAATAAAGGAGTCATTAATCTTAATTTAACTAATAAAAATCAAGGTACTAATTAGGAAAATGGCCAAGATCAACATCTTATTCAAGCATAAGCATCACAACTAATGCAGGCCAATAACCAAGAAAGACTAAAGCAACTCAACCACAATAGGAATGTTGTGAGAAATAGAGTAACTAAATCCCATCATGTCCAAATGGTGAAAATGTCATATGTACCAACTTTTCAACTTACTCCTACCCAACAACCTCTCCAACCAATACCAAAAGCACAAAAACCAAGACCTATACAACAAATATAATAGCCTTTACCATTGCAAACCCCTCCTCCTAGGAGAACCGTGCTTACACATCGTGTCTTTAGTGACCTAGGAAAACCTATTGATTCTATATTTTTAAAGTTTGTTGTCACTAATCTGATTAGTTAGCCTATACCAAAACATTATCCTTAAGGCATTCCTTATCTTTATTGGAACCATGAAAATGAATTATATGACTATCATCAAGTCAATGGGTATAATCTATGAAGATGTGTCAAATCAAGCATTTAATAGAGAATATGTTGGAGAATGGGGAGATAATATTGGATAATGGTGCTTCCACTTCCAATCATACTCTTAAGATTTATCAAAACCCTTTTCCTTGACATAAAAATTAGTAGTAGCAAAATAATTAGCAACAACAACAACAACAATGGCTAATGTAGCAACAAAATCAATAGTATCAAAATCAAAGGCTAAACCAGTAGAATCAAAAAAACCCACAATGATAGAATAATGGACAAGACTAAGGGCAAAATGGTAAAAACCAACAAACCTACCATACAATTTCACATGACTATAATAGGGTTGTAGGTCATATTATAGGGGTTAGTGTTAATACCATCTCCATTAATCCTAGAGTAAGCACTAATTAGCCTAGACCATTGCTAAACAACAAAATTTAGCCAAATTACATGGATAATCCTTCTTGACCTAGGAGTGCATATAGGTAAACCAAAAAACTAGGACTCCCCTTTTTAGACATTATATTGATAACTCATCCTTACCACGTGACCACATATGAGTATACCAATAACCAAGACTTGTCTTATCTGGTCCCACACCATTCTCAACATTTGTTAGCAATAATGGTCCAATATTTAATCCTGATTATGAAATCATAACTTAGAGGTTGAAGATTACTATCCCAGGCCCACAACCATCTGCCACTTTACCTATTATCCAGATGAATGTTCAGCCTTAGAATAAACCATTTAATACTAACCAAGATAACAAGTTTGATATTATGGAATAATTGCAAAAGACACAAGCATAAATTTCTATTTTAGACTTTTGTGAATGTCATTAATCCACAAGAACATCTTGAATGAATTTTTAACCTAATCCACTATTGTTAGTGACATATCCCTTGATAAATTACAAGCTTTGATTGGACACCTAGCTCCAGCTCAATGAGTCACATTCAACCAAAGCAATATGTATTCAATTGGCCCACTCCATAATAACCCATTATACATAGAAGTTTATATAAAGTTGCATAAAGTGAAACGAGTCCTTATAAACAATGGATTAGGCCTCAACATAGTGTCTCTAAAGCTCATCAAGCTTCTTAGGTACACAATGGCAGATCTCCAATTAGAAATGATAGCCACCAAAGCCTATGATAATTAGGAATGAGAATCATAAGGCACTATTAGTTTATTAGTTATCATTGGGCCTTTGACCCATGATACACTTTTTTATGTGCTTGATCTTGGGTTATCATACAATATGCTTCTAGGTAGGCTTTGGTTACATGAGATTCATGTAGTCCCATCAATGCTACACCAATGTATCAAGTTTTCCCACTTAGGAATGGAAGTGAATATTCTAGGAGATTTAAACCCATATGAATACTAAAAACATCTTGAGGCTGAATTTCAAAGCTATAATTATCAGTATGGCATGAATCCAAATTCTAAGTAGGATAAAGGAAAGGTTATACTTATTGATCCTTCACCGAATAATTACATAGATCTTAATACCTTGGATTCCCTTTCCCACATGTCACCTCCTAAAGCTTCTAATCATTTCAACATTTTAGATAATGTATTGGGAGAGTATGTGACCCATGATACATTTCATATTTCTAATCTTCTTCATAATCTAAAAAAATTTGGGTGACCTAAAGTCACACCACATATGCATTGGAAACAAAAGAATAAAGATAAGGGACCTATCACATTTGTACCAGCATCTAGACTAGAACCAGACCCTCTTGAAGGGGATGAATCATGGTTATACAATGACAACCAAGTTGATTGTTATAAAAGTGCAAAGTATCCTATTCCTAATAGGATCATGGAGCATCATAATTATGAAGGAAGAGGAATCAGACTGAATCAGTAAAGAACCATTGAGCCAATTTCCATGACTAAGTATGAAAGACCTTATGGACTTAGATATAAACCACCTGAGGTGACCCCACATATCTTATTAAAAATCCATCACCAATGACTATTGATGATGATGATGATAGTGAAGTAGAGTTCGATCATAGCCTCACCTTTGATGACCTAACTGATACCAACTTGTTTGATAACAATGCCATTTGTACCCTTACCCTAATCATTAATCATGACCCATTGCCATTATATTATCTCCAATTGATAGAGTGGTACCAACAAGAATCCAATATTTGATTTATGAGTTCCAAAATGATGAGGCATTATGTGACATTTTAGGCCTTAGGGACAATGTTATGTTGGGAGATCACAAGTCAGGATTCTCAATTACATTAGATTTTATAGCCTATTTTGGAGAGTGGGTGAACACTCTTAGCTAAAAATAAATCAATAAAACATTGAGGTCCCAAAGTGAAAACCTCTTAAATATAAAGGCCATTCTAGTGGTTAAAACATGTTTTAGGTGTTATTAGATGGGGATGTTCATTCTTCCTTGAATTTAGACCAAGAGACCACTAAAGACGAACTTGCCTATGGATCCAAGTTAAATTTTACATAGTAATAAGTATTTGATCAAATTCTTCAATAATTTTTTACTATTTTTGTCACATGGCCAGATCTCCCATTAGGGGACTTAGATTCATCATGCCTAGGAAAAGTTAAAGAGTAAGTACTAAAAAAGGACCCTGACATAGTCCAATAGTTCAAGTCATTACCTACTATCCTAGAAGATAGTTTGACCCTTCTAGTTAAATATATAATATAGGTAAATATCAAGACTCCATCAAACTCAAAATGGATAAAATTAGGCACATCCCTCACTGAGGAGGAACATGAACTCTTTACAACTCTGTTGAGATAATTTGTAGATATCTTTGCATGGGCCTATTCTGATATGCTAGGTTTGGACCCTACCTTGGTTTTACACCACCTTATGGTTAATCCTAATGCCAAATCAATAAAATAAAATCTATGTAAGATGCATCCTTGCATTATTGTATTTTTAAATAAAGAGTTGGAAAAACTCTTAGAATTAGGATGTATCTAATCCATTGACTACTTAGAATGGATCTCTAATGTGGTACTTGTTAGTAAAAAGCTTGAAGGGATCAAAATCTATAATGATTTTTGAGACATTAACAAATCTTGTCCTAAAGATTATTTTCTATTTCCTAATATTGGCATGATCATCAACTCCATGGTGGGTTATGAAATTCTTCCACTCATGGATGGCTTTTTAGGATACAACTAGATCATAATAACACCAAAAAACCAACATAAAATAGTCTTTACCACTCCATGGGTAATATTTTGTTATCAGGTAATGTCATTTGGCCTTAATAATGTTGGAGATACATATCCAATGGCCATGATTTTCATATTCCATGATATGATGTATGATATTGTTGAAGACTATGTAGATGACATATTAAGAAAATCTAAAACCAGGGCTGACCATCCAACAGTGCCACATAAGATATTTGAAATATTATAGGAGTACAAAGTCAAACTCAATCCAAAGTAATGTGTGTTTGGCATAACCTTAGGCAAATTATTAGACTTCATCATGTCTTATATAGGTATTGAATTCAATATGACTAAATTCCATGCTATAACCGAGATGTTACCACCAACTAATTTAAATCAACTCCATAGTTTGTAGGGTAAGATCCAATCAATCTAATGCTTCATCTCTCAATTAGTAGACAAGTTTCATCCATTTACATGCCTTATAAATAATGGAGTTGCATTTCACTAGGATGATCACTACAAAATAGATTTTTAACTACTCAAAGACTATCTTGTTAATCTACCTATTTTATTACCTCCTATGCTGGGAAAGCCATTCTTGTTATACCTATCAACTATCAACCATGCTCTGAGGGCACTCTTGGCTCAACATGATGACAATTAAAAATAT
This sequence comes from Torreya grandis, assembly GCA_037957365.1. Taxonomy (NCBI): domain Eukaryota; kingdom Viridiplantae; phylum Streptophyta; class Pinopsida; order Cupressales; family Taxaceae; genus Torreya; species Torreya grandis. Next base: position 276,514 of record JARHVA010000105.1, read on the forward strand.
AATGACATATACTACCTAATTTGTACCTTGGTTTCATATGGACATAGCTATGTACCTATTGAAAAAGCTTGTCTAGTCATGGTCTTCACAACTTAGAAACTATGCCATTACATGTTGAATAATAGACCATGGTCATTTCAAAAGTAGATCCAGTCAAGTATATATTATTTAAAATAGATTTTCAAGGTATAATGGCTAAATGGATCATTCTTCTTAGTGATTTTGATATAGATTATGTCAATCACAAGGCAATCAAAGGATAGGTCCTTGTAGATCAACTTGTTGAAGCACCCCTTGCAGACACAAAGCCACTCATATTTTATTTTCTTGATGAATCTATAATGACCATCATTGACACACCCCTTGAGGAGTGGCCTTAGAATATATATTTTTATGGTTCATTCACTACACATGGATCAAGGGAAATCTTATTGTTTATTACACCATAAGGGGGTCTAATCCCTAAATCATTCATAATCAACTTTCCTTATATAAACAACATGGTTGAGTATGAATCCATTAATGTAAGACTTTGATAGGTAGTGCATTAGAACATATCTCATCTCTAAGTTTATGGTGATTCTCAGTTAATCATCAATTAGGTCACAAATCATTTTTAGACTAAAGATGACAAGCTAGTTCCATATAAAGCCATGATCAACACTCTTAAGCAACAAATTGCCAACATTTAGTTTGAACACATACCAAGGGCTAGTAATATAACTAAAGATGCCATGGCTACTATTGGCTCTCTAATTTTATAAATAGATAAATCTAGAGAGTATTAGTTTCTTTTCAATAATTTATTAGCCCCAACTCATGAACCTTTAACCATTGCAATGATTTTTGATATTATTGCTCCTAATTCTATCTGGTACTCAGACCTTTATAACTACCTTCATAACCAATTTCTACCACCTAACCTATCTCAAAAACAAACCAAAGCCTTCATTATTCATCCCACTTATTATACTCTACTTGGATCCACCCTTTACCATCATAGTTTTGATGGAACTCTGCTTTATTGTTTAACTTCAGTAGAGTCTACACTAACATTAAGAGAAGTTCACAAAGGTGTATGTGGAGCTCATTCTAGCGGCATAGTCTTATCCAAAAATATTTTGTGTGCTAGTTATTATTGCCCCATGATGGATGTAGATGCTACTACATATGTAAATAAGTATGACAAATGTCAATGGCATGCTAATTTGATTCATTTCCTGGCCAAAACTCTAAAACTAATGTTGACACCATGGTCATTTTATACATAGGGACTTGACCTCATTGGCAAGATCAACCCCACTTCATCTAATAGCCATAAACATATCCTTACCACCATCAAGTATTTCACTAAGTGGGTTGAATCTATACCCCTCACTTATGTGACTGGAAAGCAAATTTCCAAATTAATCTTTAACCATCTCATTTGCTACTATAGTATCCGTTCTGACATTATATTTGATAATGGAAGATCATTCAAGAAAAAGGATGTAGACCAGATATGTACCAAATATAACATCACATAAAAAAATTCTACAACATATTACCCTCAAGGTAATGGCCAAGCTGAAGCATCAAACAAAACCATTGTCAATATTCTCAAAATGATTATCAATGATGCTAATCATGACTAGCACCTGTAAATATTCCTTACCCTTTTGGCATACTATACCAATCAATGTATCCCTACAAGAGCCACTCCATATTCACTTGTTTATGGTAATGAAGCCATCCTTCCCCTTGAGGTTGAATTTCCTTCACTATGAATATCTTTCAAGCATGTCTTAGATGATCATGACTATCGAATAACTCACCGACAAGAGTTAGACCTACTTGATGAGAAATGCATAGTTGTGCTCAATAATTTTCAAGCATATCAAAACTGACTCAAAGGCCACTATAATCAGCATGTTAATTATATATTATTTGAAATTGGTGATCTTGTTCTTAAAGAAAACCAAAAGAATACCATAGCTGAGAAGAAGCATAAAAGAAAATTCAAACCAAACTATATAGGGCCTTTCATCATTACTATAGATTATGGATCAGGAGAATACAAGCTTGCCACATCAGATGGAGATGAATTGCTTGAGCCAATAAATATTATTCATCTCAAGTGGTACTATGCTTGAGCATTAAGGTATACTATCTATAAGGACCATTTTAGTTATGCCATTTTATCACTATTATTTTTTTGTATAAATATCATTCTTAACCATCCTCTTAGTTGTATCCATTTTACCATTATGTTCTATAAACCCAATGTATTCTAAATCCTAGCCCATTTGACCTTATTTTTTACTATTCATTACGCATTTTTAACATGAAGGTATCTAATCAATTTCATCAATTAGTTCATGTACTTTAGATAGAGATCATATTTTGGAGCAGTGTGATAGAAGTTTTGATAGTTGCATCCTTTATTTGTTATTGCTTTCTTATCACCAATCTTGTTACTAATTATAACCACCTTTGGGAAAATTAATACCATTGATCTATGACATTATGTCCTATTTATAACTACCTCTAGGCAAACTAGGGGCAACATTTTTTTATTAAGCCTTGACGTGCTGACTTTCCACTTCTTATGTCATATTGTGTCTTTTTACCAACTATGCTTGTTTTATTTGAATTGACTACTACACTAGTCAAATTCCTCCACTGTAGGATGGTACTATAGTGATTTGAGGTCTTACTTTAGAACTATGTAGGCAGTTCTTGATACTTTTTGAGTTTAGCTTAGTCACCTTTTTCCCCATGCTCTCACCATTTTGTGAGCAACCTAAGCCACACTCTCACTATTTTGCAAGCAACCTAAGTTTTAATTCTCTCACCATTTTGTGAGCTTGAACCATTTAGTGTCTCATTATTCTTGATCAAGTTGAGATACTTCAAAATTTTCCAAAAACATTTACAAAATTATTAGAAAAAACCAAAAACATTTTACCACTTCCTTCCCTTAAAGATTCTAGGAACCCTTACTAAGTTGCAAGCAAACCACTTGTCACTTAGTTTCACCATCCTTTTTGGCCTTTTTCTCTTATGTACTTGTCAATTTATAAGACCATTCCTATTCTTCTATCACATCTATTCTATCTATTTTCCACAGTTATCACATTCTTCCCATTCCCTAAGAGAACTAAATTTGGCCTAAAGTTTTTAATTGGATATTACATCTATGGAATTATGTAGGTAGTGTCCACTTGCCTAGTGCATGTGGATACAGCTCAGCCACCCCTTCCTTTTCTTCTATTCTCCCATTTTGTTTGTTTGTTCAGTTGTTGCCTATTTTTTAGGGGCACTATTCATATGGTTTCTATTGCATTGTTTGTTTGTTTGTTTGTCTACCTATTTGTTTGCTTTCAGCATTATTACCTTGATTCAGTTTATGTGTTTTCATTAGGTGATTCCTTACCCAGAATTACACTTGAATCCATATATATTCATATGTTTACATTTTCATCATCGTTTCTATCATTGGTGCATTTTTTTATTGAGTATTTGATTAATGAGAGTCATTCCTTATGCATATTTCAGCCAAGTCCTCATGATGTTATACCATGATGCCTACCACCACGTGCTATAACAATCCTCAACTTAAAGAAGTCTATTTATCAATGGTATTATCTCTTCAACATTCACATCCTAATTTCATCCTAATCATATCCCAAATAAAGTAATTCAACATGAAAGAATTTTAACCTTTATTAGTACAGACGAGCATCTCCCTACTAGTAGGTTGTTCCAATTCATCATTACCCTCTATGTTAAGTTATCATCATTATCAACCAATTTTATTATGTTTTCCATAATCTAGGTCCAATGATTATAACTTTCGATGGGAAAATCATTGCACACCATCCCACTTTCATTTCTCGATGATTATAACTACCTTTGGGTAAATCATTATGTTGTCACCACTTTACTTTTTTTGACCATATAAGGGCATGTTATTATTTTGTTTGTCTATCCTAATATGGATAGCTCTATCTTCTCAATGATTATAACCTCCTTTGGGAAAATCATTGTGTTAGCATACCATGTTGCCACTATCAGGGTCCAATGCTTATAACTACCTATGGGCAAGCCATTGTACATCATCCCACATGCATTCTCAATGACTTTAACTATTTTTTTAATATCGTTGTGTTTTCACCCCATCATATTTTCTTTCTTTGGTCACGTCATTTTGCTTCTTATTGAGGGACCGTTTACCGACCTACTTATGCCAACCATTCCCTTAAGGGGGCATCATACAATTAGTTTATCATTATTATAGTTGTAGGCATATAAGGACCTTTTCATTTTTTTAGAAGACATTATTGTGCTTATAGCTTACAATTCCTTCCCAAATAGGGGAAAACTGTATACACCTAAATCTAACCACCAATAACCTCTAACCAAGCTTTTGACCAATTTCTACCTAAAGTGCATAATTTGGCCTAAAAATACTAAAATGCATTAAATGATTTGAAATTGATATGTTCAAGTATTGATTATAGCTAGGGTATCCCTAAATGGGTCAATGTAATTTATGGGCCAACTAACTTTAATCAAACCATTTCAAGTCAAAATGCCAATTTTGCACCTAGGTACTTTGGATTGTTCTTTCTTATCTAATCTATTGCATAAGACACGTGCCTTTGTTCTTTGGTGTTGATAATATCATAAATGGTATAATATATCTAATGCATCTAACATCACCTTAAAATTCTAATCCAGTCAAATTTTGAATCAATAATAAGACATTTTGATCAATTTGAGTAATTTGTGCACAAAGGGCTTAAACATGCTAAAGAGCTAATTAATCCAAATAAAGTCCTAATTAATAATTCTATGGAAAATTACGGAATACTTGTTTTTATAAATTAATATTTAATATTTTCATCATCAAGTGACCTCATTTCTTGGGAAGACATCCATAGGCCATAAATACCACATATATTAGGATTCATGCCCTTCATGCCTCATCAATGCCTTCCATGATGCCCTCCATGCCTCTTAATTTCCCCTTCTTCAAATTTCATGATAAGGATAATTATAAACTTAATTTCAAAAATTGAATTAATCCTCAACCACACATCTCAATCTCAAGATGGATAGTTTAAGTTGATTCTGATCATCTCAAAAATCTATAAATAGAGAGGCCATGAACATCATTTCTAAGTCTTGATAATTTAAATTTATAATTCAAAAATGATTCCAAAATCCATTACAATTATTGTTACCATGCCAAATTGATTCCAAGCCAAGCCAAGCCACAAGCCAAAGGTTTCAAGGAGAAGAAGAGATATCTGAGCCTCCTTTGATGAAGACTTCATGAGCACAAGCTGAACAAGCCACTACAACAAGAATTTTGGAGCATCCAAGGAAGGTAAAAGAGGGATTATTTTGCATTATAGTTGTATGTTTTATTCATTTTTGTTAACTAATCTCTCCCTGGTGTCTAGGCCTAGAGATGTTATGCTAGTTAGTATGTTTGTTTTATTTTGTTTTCATTTTGAAACTAACACCATACTAACCATCCTCTCTTGAGTCAAATTCTTAGATCACAATTAACCTTTGAATATTTAATAATTATTTATCTTATAATAAACTTATCTTGTTCAAGTGTATGTTTATATATAATTCTCAAACTTGTAATTTCCCTATTGGTATGAATGTATTTCATACACCCATGCATTATGGAAGGTGTTATACAGAGTTTATGTATCTAAGGTCATCTTATTAATATATTAAATACTCCCATGTATGGCATAAAAAAAGGTACTAATCACATGTGTTAGAGCAATTTTTAAAGATAAATCAATACTAATAACCTAATTTGATGACCCATTAAATCCTATAACCATTTTTGTTGAAGGGTATAAATCACCATGTGTATCCCAAATATGTGAGTAATGTCATGGTACATACATTATCACTAGAACCATTGTCAACCATAACATTATGTATAATTTCATGATCAAGGTATGCTCTAATAAATAATTATTGGAGATTTGAATCATCATCCATAATTTCACTATCATCGAATGTAATAGAATATCTTTGAACCATAGGAGGTATGGTGTGTGTAAGTGTGCCAATAATCCCATTTAATGGGTTCCCATAATATTTTTTAGTATGATGTGCATTATATTCCATTTTTACTTTTGTATTTTTCTTATAATTATCTTATTGTGGATCATTAAACATATTTTAATTTTGATGGTCAATAGGTTGTGACCCCAAATCCTTTAGAAGATCAGTAAAGGTAATATGTTTATTATCAACAAGGTCTTAGATCTTGTGTTTTATGGTATAGTGTATGTTTTTAGAATTTATATGAAGCCTTGTTGATAGTTACAGTATTTATTGACATCATATCCTTTTGGTAGAGGTCAACTCATATCAATCTCTATAGGAAGAGGGAGAGATATGATATGACACTCTACAAGCTTCTTAAGTAATGAACCAATAGACTCAATTAATCATGTAAATTTTCTCTTAAGTTCATTAGATAAGTGTTAGGACTTGTTTCAAATTTGTAAATTTAGTTTAGGTTGTTAGTTTTAAATAAATAGTAAAAGGGGCATGCATATTTATTATAAAGACACCCTCTTAAATAAACATAGTCATATTTACTTAGTTTAGTTTTATGTTTTGTGTTAAATATATTGGAATAAAAAATAACAAGAGGGTGGTATTTTAATTATACCCAATCATTCATGAACTATGAAAACAAGATAGTGATCTAAAAAAGCATAAAGAACCATTTAGACAAGATAACACATATATGAGTGGGAAACCCTCAAGGAAAAGAAAAACCCACTATGATATCTAAAAATGGAATATATTCATATAAAAAAAATACTAAATTCAATTTTTCACCAACTTTGGAGTACCAACCTCAATAAAGTCAAGCACCCACTTGACTAGGCTTTAGCAAGCACCTACTTGCAAGGAAGCGCCAACTCCCTAAGTGACTCAGCACCAACTTAGCCACCTCATGAATTTTGATCACCACACCTCTGATATTTTATCATGGTCTCATTTCAAGACCTCATTATACTCAATAATTCAAGGTTTTATTCACATTTTTAGCATATATTTTTCAAATTAGGCCTAAATTACCATGTATATGTACAAGTCTCATGGTCACATACCACTTGGTCAAACACACACCTTCAACCTCTTAGGTCAGACATAAAATAGGTCTTAAGATATCTCATGAAAATTATTAAATCACAATATTAACCCATTTTTGTCTACCATAACTCAATTAGGCCTCACTTTTCCTTTAGGTCTCATGGAGACCTAATTGCATTAGGTTTGTCCTCTTAGCACCAAAACTTGGACATTTTGGTACTAGATAGCATTATCTAACAATAAAAACCCATTAAATAACTTATAAAATTAAATATACTAACATATTATATGATTTATTATACATGTATCCATTATTCATACCATGAAAGCTCCTTTAGGACAAATTGCCCTGTTAGGCCTGTGTACCTCAAAAGTTTGTCTTGCAATAATGAAGCTTAAACACCCATAAGAAAATAAAATATGAAAAATCAAACATGTATATATATTACTTATGACCTCAGTGTCATCACCAAATTATTTTAATATATTCACTTAGGAGATAAAGGCTAAAGAACATCTGTGCAACTTGCTTACTCAAAACTACCAATTCACCTCAGAAACTAGTCATGATGAATTAGACCTCCAACACCTATGTAGACACTTCTCATGACTCATGATACATAAAAATAATCTTATGATATATAAAAAACATAATTATATATAAAATTCATATTCTATAATGGAAAATATTTGTCTTGAAAACCAATTTCTTGACCTTATATCTCAAAGCCTTATCTGAACTAGATAGGCCATTTTGTGAACAGCTTTTTCACTATATACACTAACCTCCAAAGCTTCTAAAAAGCATTAACATGAATTAAAATTCATAAATAAATCCTTAATTCACTTTTTTGGATCAAAATATCATGCACAAACCTTCAAAACTATCTCTTCATCTCTGCTTGAGTTTTACACTATTTACACCATTAGGTTTGTCTATGATTGGCTTACTTGAATGACCAAGTTAGAAAAATTCAAGACTATAAACTATCCATAAATCATCATGTGCATTTAAAATGAGTATCCATCTTCTTATCCCATCCATTTTCTCTTCTTGACCAATACAACTTTTGGGATCTATAGAAATTTCTTGACAAATAACCTTGTGTTTATGCATTTTCTCTCTCATCTGACTAATCACCACCATAGGAGGTACCTAGGAGAGTTTAATACATTATATAATATCTTATATAGTCATTAAAATACATCTTGAGCTGATTTAAACAAAATATTTCACATCAGATCCTTATTAGGGTTTTAGGGAGGTTTAACACAGGTTTTGGTGTTCACGATTGTTCATAAAGGACTACCAATTGAATCCAAAACTAATAACTATAAATCTTAGATAGGACCCTTTCCCATATCTCATTAATAAATCATAATCCCATGTAGACTTTACAGATGCCAACTAATGTTTTAAAGTGCTTCTTGGGTTTGAGACTTTATTTTGTGAGCTTGAAAAGGCCTAAAATAGTTATTCATGCAATTTTATTTCAAATATTGACCTCAAAATTTTTGATAATGCCTAAAATAGCTTATCTCACCTCTATCCATGTTCACATGTGCATACCTACCTTGAAATCTTATCTTCATACCTCATTCAACCAGGTAAGTTCTATGAGTGGTCTAGGTATATATTTAAATTGAAGGTCCTACCCCTATAGGCTCACCCTAAAACTCTCATGATTGATTATATATTTTACTTACATTATCAAATAGTGATATAAAACCTTCACATGCCTATGTTCATTCATTTTTCAATGCACATACCACTTCATGTCATGATTAGGCTTCCTATGCACTTTGACATCAATGACCTATACCTTCCATGTAGATATAATACATTAGTTGCCTTTAAATTCTCTCTTTATCTTTCTCTCATGATAAAACTCTCTGATGACAACATTCTTCCATTCACCTTATCACATTACATACTACCAACTATCCTTAATCACCTTTTGCATCAACCTTCACAAGATGTACCTTTCACATTAATGACAATACTCAACAATCTCCCCCTTTGTCATTGATGGCAACCACCCTCAAAAATTTATCTCAATAGGATATTTCTCCCTCATTCATAACTTTCTCCACCTTTGAAATAAATGACAAATATATGCCTACAACTTCTTAGATCCCAAATCTTACAACCAAAACACTCAACACATAGGATTATGAGTTTATGATGAATTATTCAAACATGTTCCCCTTATCTCCATGCATACCGTCTTGGCATTACTCACTTATTCTTGGAGTTAATGAACCACTTTATTATCTCTAACTAAGCATTTTACTTCCTTAATTATTGCTAGGGGTAGGAATTATAACCAATTTTTATCTTAGATGTTCAAATGTTGTCTTTAGAAGTGGCTTAGTTAGAATATCTACAATCTAATGCTTAGTAGTTACATACTCAACCTTGACATTTTACTCACTTACCTATTCTCTTAGGAAATGATACCTAATGGGAATGTGCTTATTCCTTGAGTGCATAACTAGGTTATTTGATACACTTATAGCACTTGTATTATCACAAAAGATAGGATTAGGACTATCGTACTCCTCCTTGTAGTCTTTTAAAGTCTGCCTCATCCATAAGACTTGAGTGAAATATGAAGCTACTATAATTTACTCAGCCTCACAAGTAGATAATGCCACTAATGGCTACTTCTTGCTTATCCATGATACTTTTCCTATCATCTATACTTCCTACCTAGTATCCATTTGTATAGGTTGTCAAGTTAAACTCCTTTCTCCTTAGATACCATAACCCAAACTCTATAGTCCCTTTGAGATACCTAAGTATCTTTTTGATTGATTTCAAATGATTTTCCTTTAGATATACTTTAAATCTTCCCATAATACCTAATGCTTTTATAATTTTAGGTCTAGAGGTAGTAATGTATGTAAAACTTCTAAGTATTGACCTATATGATGTTTGAATAACCTTTGGAGATTCATATTCCTTACTTAACTTACACCCTATGATCATAGCTATTTTTATTGCATTGAAATATTCCATGTAAAATTTATTCAACATCTCTCTTATTTAATTAGCTTATAAAATGAATATACCTTTTTCTGATTAAATGATTTGTAACCCAAGAAAGAATGATAGTTTACCCAGCATGGACATCTCAAACTCCATCACATTTACAAAGGCCTTAGTCATATCTCACAATTTACACTAAATATGATGTCATCTACATAGATAACCACTATCAATTGATGATAATTTTCTATCTTTATTTATAGATTATTGTCTGCAAATCCTCTCTTGGATCCTTGATCTAATAGGTACTTGTTCAATCTAACATACCAAGCTCTAGAAGCTTATTTTAGACCATAAAGAGCCTTTTTCAATCTACATACATAGTCCTTGTTACCTGATAATGAGAAACTCTAAATTTTATCTATGTACACCTCCTCTTCTAAGTTATCATTATGAAACTATGACTTGACATCCATATAATACACCTTGATCCCTTTGAATCTTGCATATGCTATAAATAATATTATAGCCTCCAGTCTTGATACTGGATCAAATGTATCTTCAAAACCTACCCCTTATAATTTTTCATACCCCTTTCATACCAATCTATCCTTGTTCCTAGTGACTTCTCCATATTCATTCAACTTATTCCTAAACACTCATTTTATGCCAATGGCATTCTTGTCTTTCAGCCTAAGAACTAGTTCTCAAGTCTCATTCTTTTCTATTTGATCTAACTCCTCATTCAAAACACCTATCCAAAACTTATCTTTGTTTACTTCTACAAGTTTTTTAGGTTAAATTTTATACAATATATTAACATTCTCTTGATTTAGGTTACTTACCATCTTTCTCCTTGCTTGCATACTTGCCTCCTTGTTGCCAGTGATCTATGATTCAAGATGATCTCTTTGAATCTATCTTGAAGGACCTTTTAAATATTGTCTTTCTTAAAATTCTTCTTCTTCCTCATCTATCTCATTTATTTCTTCTTCATTCTTGAGTTTCAAATTCTCTTATGCATCTTTTGACTAAGAGTGTGACTTCTTAGAACTATTCTCATCAATATTTGTATTTGTGCTTTCCACTATCTTCTACAGTCTCATATTATAACATGTATAGGTTGAGCTCATTGATCATTACCCTAAGAATATTACTTCATCAGACATTGAATCAAACTTACCTAAGTATTCCTCATCTCTTTTGATGAAGCATTTGCTTCCAAACACTCTAAAGTGTTCCACATTAGTAGGTCTACCTTTCCATAATTCACAAGGATTTTTATTGCCATTAATTTTTATATGTCCTCTATTCAAAATGTAGAATACATTAATCATTTCCTCTCTCTAATATCCATTAGATATTATTGATTCATTTATCATAGTCCTTGCCATTTCTTGAACTATTCTATTATTTCTTTCCACTACCCCATTCTCCTAAGGTGTCATAGCTATTGAGAACTATCTTTTTATCCCATGGACCTCACAGAAGTCATCAAATTAATTTAACAAAAACTCTCCTCCTCTATCATATCTTATGCATTTGATATTTTCATTCTTTTAATTCTGAACAAGATCTTTGAATGCCTTGAACTTATCAATAACTTTTGACTTTTCTCTCAATAATGCTACCTAAGTCATCATTGTGTAGTCATCTATGAGTAACATGAAATATTTATCTCCTTGAATTCTTTGGATTCTTGTAGGTACACATAGATTAGTGTGTGTTAACTCTAAATGTCTCATATTATAATAATATTTAAACTTTAACCTCCTTCTATTTTGCTTACCATGTTGACATGCCTTACAAAATGTGTTTGTAGGTTTGGTGATTTTAGGCATATTCTTCACAGACTTATTAAAGCTTATCTTGACCAGATCATCAAAGTTTAGGTGAACCAAAAAAAATTACATATCCAAAATTAATCCATATTACTCATAAATATTCTCTCCTTGATCTCATTCAAGATATATAGATTGTTCTCACTCCTGTTAGCATTGCCAATTATCCTTCCCGATTTGGCTCTCTTTATATCACACCCTCTATCATGAAAGGTTAGTGTGTGTCATTGGTTACACATTTGACTTACACTAATAAATTTATGTTTCAATCCTTCCACATACATCATGTTCCCTTTCTTGGTCTTTCCATTATCCAAATTCAAGACACCTTTGCCAAAAATATTGGTAGTTGTGTTATCTCCAAATCTCATTTCCCTATAACATTCTTCTTTAATGAAATGAATTTGCTCATGTCCCATATCATGTGGATTGAGAAACCACTATATATATACCATTTCATTCCTTCATCTTGGATGTGAAATTTAGTTTGAGCTAGCATATATTCTTCTCCTTTAGTATTTTACTCCACCTTGTTCATAGGGTCTAATTTCTTGATCCACTTCTTAGTGGTATGACCATATAACCTCTTGTCTTGACTAATCTTTCTCATATACCTCATCTTAAAATACCTTGAAATATTTCCTCTCTAATCACAATTATAACACAAAATTCTACTTCTACTATTTAAATGAGCATTCTCCATATTCCTCCATGAGGAATTAATTCTAACATGATGTCTACAATACATAGCTTTATGTCCATATTGATTACATGAGAAATAGTAACCATTGAAAGGATTCACATACCTTTTTTGTATTATGTTTAATGATGCATATCTACCTTTGTTTTCTCCTAAAGAATTCACATTATTATTAACTTGATGATGATCAATTTGAATCTCAAATTTGAGAGTTTCTACATAGGTCTTTACTCTATTAGTACCATTACTTCTTGATTGTCCATTGTCCTTTTAGGTTTGACTCTCCTTGTTTTACTTTTGGTCTTATTTGAACCCAAGACCTATCTTATCATGTGGAGACCTTTTATTATTTGAAATATCACCAAGGACTTTAGTGCTCTTTTCAAATTTCTAATGTGTCTTCAATTTTATTGTTGTTTGATCCAATTCTACCTTCAATGACTCCAATTCTCTTCTAAACTTGGTGCATTCTTCCTCCTTGGTATTAATACTTTCAATGATAATCTCAATCTAATCTTATAACTATTTTATGATTTTGTCATCTTCATTGTTGTTTTTATTTAGTCTCTCTTCAAAGAGATTGATTTATTCCTCATAATTGTTAACCAATGATCTCAATTTATGATTATTCCTTCTTTAGAGCTTCAACTCCTCTAGAGCACTTACCAATTCTGCCTCAATGTTCACTTCAACCTCTTCTTCATCTTATTTTTCATTTTTCATAAGAATTTTTCATTTTAAACAACCTTAATTTCCTATTTCTATAGCCATGAATAAGGTTTCATTTCTATCATGATCATTACTATCATCATCACTATCAGATCTAATTTTTTTACTTATATCAAAAGAGCTATTATCTTCTTTGGTATAGAAACTTCTTTTATTCTTGAATGATCCTTTCTTGGATTCATACTTCCTAAAATTATTTTTGCTCTTGTCAAGCTTATATAAATTTGTATCATCACCATGATGTTTATCATGCTCTCCATCATTCTCATTATTATCCTTCTTAGGATACTTAGATGCAAAATGACTAATCTTACCATAGTTAAAGCACTTTAATGGCAAATTTCCATTATACTTACCTAATCCTTTCCTTAGTTTTTTGGAAAACATGGCTTCTATCTTTTCATCATCAATATTTGTATCAACATAATCCTTGAATTTTTTACCTTGTGACTTTTTCTTAGATTGTAATTTATCTTCCTTATTTGAAGGTCTTCCATCACTTATTCTCATTTCATAGGAAGTCAAGATGCCATGAAGCTCATTCATTTGTAGTATGTCAATATCTTTGATCACCTTCATAGAAAAAAATTTTGAATCAAACTTATATTTCAAGGATCTTAATACCATTTGTACTACTATTTATTATTCCAACTTATCTCATATATCTCTGATGACATTTACCACTTCATCTACTCTTAAAAAATAAGATGCAATGTTTTCATCCTTCTTAATTTTTAGACTTTCAAACTACCTTCGATGGGTTTTTAACTTTTCCAACTTGAATTTGGTGTCTCGTTAATATATGTTTTTTAACTTTTCCCAAATCCCTTTGGCTATATCGTAATACATGACCTTTGAAAAATTTACCTTTAAAATACCACACAAGATGGCATTAATTGCCTTAGAGTTGTGTCAGTTGGTGGTATAGGAGGTGGAGTGGATCTATCAATAATATATTTCCATATATCATAGCCCAAGTATATTAGATAGGTATTCATTATGATTCTCCAAAATGCATAGTTATTCCCACTAAAGATAGGAGCCTTATTGGTGGAGAAACCTCCTTGTACTTGATGACTAGACATGTTTATGCTTCTAGGATCTCCTTTAAGATATTACACTTGCTTCAAAGGACCATGCTCTGATACCAATTTTCAGAAGAATAATTATTGGGGGGATGAATTAGTGTTTAAAAACTTTATTTCAATTATATCCAATCATTCATGAGTGAAAGCAACATAGTGATCTAGCAAATCATAAAGAACCAATCAGATAAGATAACACATATATGAGTGGGAAACCCTCAAGGGGAAGAAAAACCCAATATGATATTTATAAATGGAATATAATCCTACAAAAAAAAATACCAAATTTATTTGATCACCAACCCAACTTGGAGCACCAACTCCAATAAATTCAAGTAGCCACTTAACTAGGCTTTAGTAAGCACCAACTCCCTTAGTGACTTAGAACAAACTAAAATACCTCATGAATTTTGATCAAAACACCTCTAAGTTTCTATTATTTTCTCATTTTAAGACCTCATTTTTCTCAATTATTCAATATTTTATTCACTTGTTTTGTATATATTTTTCAAATTAGGCCTAAACTACTTTGTATATATACAAGTCTCATGGTCACACATCACTTAGTCAAACACACAGCTTTAACCTCTTAGGTCAGCCATATAATAGGTCTTAAAACATATAATTAACATGATTCAATCACAATTTTAACCCCTTTTTTTTCCATAACTCAAATAGGCCTCACTTCTCCTTTAGGTCTCATGGAGACCTAATTGCATTAGGTATGTCCTCTTAACGCCAAAAGTTGATATTTTTAGGCCCAGATGGCCTTCTCCAACAATTAAATAAATTATCCAATGAAATATATTTACCTTATCCATGATTTATTGGACTTGTATCCTTTTTTCATACCATGAAAGCTCCTTTAGGACAAATTGCCCTATTAGGCTTGTGTACCTCAAAAGTCTATCTTGAAATACTAAAGATTAAACACCATTAATAAACTAAAATATGATAAATTTAACATGTATATAGATAATACATGACCTTAGTGTCATCACTAAATTCATGGAACAACTTCACTCAGGAGATAAAGGTTCAAGGACTTCTCTACAACTCGCTTACTTAGAACTGCCAGTTTACCTCAACAACTAGTCATGATGAATTAGACCTCCAATGCCTATTTAGACACTTTTAATGACTCTTTGTGTATATAAATGATCCTAATATATCTCCAAAAAATCCTCATATATTTAATTCATATGGTCTAATGTCAAATATTAGTTTTGCAGACCAATTTTTTGACCTTATATCTCATAGTCTTATCTGAACCAAACAAGCCATTTTGTGAACAAATTTTTCACTATATAAATAGAACTCCAAATATTATAAATATAATAAAAATGACTTAAAATTCATAAATAAATTATTCATTCACTTTATTTCATCAAACTATTATGCACAAACCTTTAAATTTGTCTCTTCATCTCTACCTGGGTTTTACACTATTCACACCATTAGGTTTGTCTGTAACTAGTTTACTTGAATGACCAAATTACAAAAATTTAAGGCTATAAAATATACATAAACAATCATGTAAATTTAAAATGATTCTCTATATTCTTCTCCCATCTATTTTATCTTCTTAACCAATACAACTTTTGAGATTTACAATAATTTCTTGATAAATAAACTTGTATATATACATTTTTATCTCATCTGACTAACCACCACCACCTGAGGTACCTAGGACAGTTTAATACATTATCCAATATTTTATCTAGTAATTTAAATCCATTCTAATCTGATTTGAGAAAAATATTTCACATCATGGCCTTATTTGGGTTTTAGGGAGGTTTAACATAGGTTTTGGTGTTAAAGATTATTCATAAAGGACTACCACTTGAATCCAAAAATAATTCATTAATATATTATCTATAACCCTTACCAATATATCCTTAATATATAAAACTCCCATATTTAGGTTACATGTTCCAATGAATGTTTTAAAGTGCGTATTGAGTTTGAGACCTCATTTTTTGAGATTGAGAAGGCCTAAAATAGTGATTTATGACTTTTATTTCAAATATTATCCTCAAAATTTGTGATCATTCATAAAAAAACTTATTTAACCTATGTAAAATCTCATATATTAATATTTTCCTTTAAATCTTATCTTCATACCTCATTAGGCTAGGTAGGGTCTAAGAGTGGTCTAGGTGCAAATTAAACTAAAGGTCTTACCCCTATAGGCTCACCTTGAAACTATTGTGATTGCTTTTATACCCTACTTAAATTCTCAAGAAGTGCCATAAAATCTTCACGTGCCTATGTTCATTCTTTTTTTAATGCACATACCTCTTCTTGTCATGACTAGGCTTCTTATGTACTTTAACATCAATGATTTGTACCTTTTATGCAGACATAAGACATTATTTGCCTTCAAATTCTCTCTTTCTCTTTCTCTCATGAGAACACTCTCTCATGACAACATTATTCCATGAAAATTGTCACATTACATATCTACAATTATCCATAATCACCTTTGACATCAACCTTCACAAGATGCACCTCTGACATTAATGACAATACTCAACAAAATAAAGCTATCTTATAGGTTGAATTCTTGTAGAGAGTTGGTTTTTTAGGTAGTTGGTTTTTATTGGTCATAGGTGAAAACCTATATATTCATGTTTGAGTGTGTAAAAGGGTTAATGGCATATTTTCACCCTTTATATGTACCTATGTTGATTATTAATGAAATTATTGTGGTCTACTTACTATAGACATAAGATTTACCCTATGGTGAATTTTATTGGTTGATGTTATTCAAATGATATCATTGGTATAATAGTGTGGTGATCTTGGGTAAAAGAAGAGGTGAAATAAAATTCATGTGATTGGATAAAGAAGGCTCACGTGAAATCAAGATTGTAGTGAATAAGTTTATTCAACAAAAAGTATGCCCTTTATTAAACATTAGTTTTAAATTTGAAAAATTATTCAGATATTAAATTTTTTAAATACATTTAATTTACATATATCAAGCTTGTGATTGGAGGATATATAAATTAAATACATTAAGAATTTAATTTTTTATGTTTTTATGCTTAAAGAAGCACCAAAATAATCTTCCTCTACTTTTAAGCCCATTCCTCCTATAAAAGCTTATTATTCAAATCACATCTTAAAATTTTGTTCAAACATACCAAATCAACCATTTGTATAGATTTTTCAATCTTGGAAAACCCCTAGAAGATGTGGTACAGCCTCCATCAGTTTATGGAAAAAATATGAAATGAATTTACTAAGTATTTTAATTATTTTGAGCTTCTATCTATCAAAAATATGATATTAAATAACCTGAGAAACTTTTAGATTTTTTTCTAAGCTTGTACGACCTAATTTTTCACATGTACAACTCCCATGGCATCCCACACATTCCAACCATCATCCTTTTTTCTGAAAATACTTAACTAGCCCCCTGAAACTACTCAAAATTATCCTTATATAGAATTGTTTATGGACATCAAGTTTAAGCCCCATAAATAGTTGTTTAGATTTGAAAATCTAAATATGTTAGTGTGAATGTTAAAATTGAGCTCAAACAAAAATCTATCTGTGATTAAATCTAATGGTTCATAGGATGTCATTTACATTCTATGAGATGACAAATAATAGTCGATAGGATGTCAAATTTAAAGATAGAAAAGACAAATCTTATGGAGCTTAAATTTGACATTTGTGTGACTACCAATGATAGTCATGTAAACATCATTTGATGGGAATTAGGACATAAATTTTAGGATCATAAACTAGCTATTATATTTCAAATGGTGGGTCCTATTAGATCAATGTTTGACATTTGATCAAGCATCTAGATCTAATGGTGAGTGGGCAAAGATATGATAATAGGCCTAGATTAGATCAATGATGCATGTTCAATCATAAAGTTTAGATCAATGACACATAAACAATTCAAGTTAGTGAATCTCAAGAGCAAAGTCATGATGGATAAGAGACACAAGTGCATGAGTCTAGGTAGAGGATTGATGGATCACATTTATTCACCTTGAGTAGATATGATGGTGTGAGCAAGAGTTAAAGAGTCAAGGATCCGAGTTAGTTCTTGATGACCAATCAAAATAAAAGAGAGCCCAAATGTCTTAAAGGTGAAAAGATTAGTTTTTAACCAGGACAAGCAAGCATGATAAAGCTGAGATTGATCACATTTTAATTTGAACCAAGAACAGATATTTCAAGATCAAATGATACCATTAGGGACCTGTAAAGGTAGACATATAGAATTTAATGGCCATCACCAAAGCTAACTATATGAAAATGGCCTTTCTCCCCATTTGGGCATGCATCAACAAACCACTCATGAGTAGTTTTTCATTAGGATAAAATGAAAATGACTTGATCCCACCATTATAGCCACCATGGGGAATCATAAAGAAGATATTGTAATAATGTAATGGATTGGAGTGACTTGGATCAATCAAGGAGGGTTTGAGTGGACTTGATTCATGGTGGTAGTTGTAAAAAAATTTCATATGGGTTTGAATTCATTTGATTCCATTTTTGTGTGCCAAAAATCCCCCTCTCTTTCTTCCCTTAAATTATAAATATAGCCTTTGAGCTATTATTTTGCATCCCTTAAGCTGGTACAACTAGACTCTACTAGAATTGTATTTGACACCTCTTGGAGTAGTGAATATAATATTTTCTAGTCATTTTTCTAATCTATATTTGAATTATGTGATTCAAATGCTATCATTGGTATAAGAGTGTGGTCAAAAAGAGTGTGGTGATCTTGGGTAAAAGAAGAGGTGAAATAAAAATTCATGTGATTGGATAAAGAAGGCTCATGTGAAAGCAAAATTTTAGTGAATAAGTTTATTCAACAAAAGGTATACCCTTTATTAAACATTGGTTTCAAATTTGAAAAAAAATTCAAATATTAAATTTTTCAAATACATTTAATTTGCATATATCAAGCGTATGATTGGAGGATATATAAATTAAATACATTAAGCATTTAATTTTGTATGTTTGTATGATTGAAGAAGCATCAAAATAATCTTCTTCTATTTTTAATCCCAATCCTCCTATAAAATTTTATTAAAATTTTGTTCAAATAGACCAAATCATCCATTTGTATAGATTTTTCAATCTTGGAAAACCCGTAGAAGATGTAGTACAGCCTCCATAATTTTGTGGAAAAAATTTCAAATGAATTTATTGAGTATTTTAATTATTTTAAGCTTCTATCTATGAAAAATCTGATATTAAATAACCTAAGAATCTTTTAGATTTTTTCCAAAGCTTGTACAACCTAATTTTTCACATGTACAACTCCCATGGCATCCCATACATTCCAACCATCATCCTTTTTTCTGAAAATACTTAACTAGCCACCTAAAACTACTCAAAATTTTCCTTATACAAAATTGTATTGCCCTATACAACATGGGAAAGAACATAGAAATTTTTGGATCAACCATGGTGTCCTGGCTAAGCATGGCATTGGAATAACTAGGAAAAATAAATTTTCATTTATCAAATTCTTTTTATATAGTTTTATAAAATCTTAGGGTTTGGGGGATCCACTAAAAATCAAAGTAGATTTACTTTTTTCCAAAATTTTCATGGATGGAAAAAAAAATTCTTAGTAAAGTAATTTTTTTATTTCCATAGACACAAAATTCAGGTTTAAAAGTAAACTTCTCTCTATATCTCTTGTAAATCCTCATAGAGCAATTGGAAAGACTTATTTCATATAAACACTTGGAAGTTGGAAGTCCAAGGTTAAAATCTCACTTTTGGTTAACTTTTCTATTTGATAAAAAAAAATTAAATAATATTCTATTTTTTGGAATCTTTTACATGTTTTACATATTGTAAAGTGTATAAATTATGTAAAAGAATGAAAATAGTAGTATAAAAGGAATAAATGTGTGTTTATTTGGTGAAATAAGGGTTTAAGTAGTAAAATTAGGGTGTAATTAGTGAAATAAGGGCATAATTTTTTGTTTTTTGGTGTGGTTAAGTGTAAAACCCATTAAAAATATTTCATTTGCTCTACATGGAGGTTAAGTGAAAACCCCCATAGAAACATTGTTTTGTGTCAATTATTATTGTGAATGTGTTGCTTCTTCCTTTTCACATTTAATTTCATTTTAAAATTCTAAAAACTCAAAATTTACTTTTAGATAGAAATCATTTAAAATTTTCCAATTGCACTGATTGGAAATATTTAATGGAAACTTCATTAGTTTTCAATGAATTATGGGATGTTGTGAAGAATGAAAATCTTGTGTTGCCTACAAAATAGGCTAAGTTTTATATTTTAATATGTATGATTATAAATTCCTTGATTTAATCAAGTATTGTTGCACTAGAGATACTTACATTCATATTGAAAACTCTTCCCATAGTTACATTGAATAGAAGACTTTATCTGACGTATATGATAAAAATCCCAAGCATAAGAAGA
The DNA here is from genome assembly GCA_037957365.1 of Torreya grandis. Lineage (NCBI taxonomy): Eukaryota > Viridiplantae > Streptophyta > Pinopsida > Cupressales > Taxaceae > Torreya > Torreya grandis. The sequence continues at coordinate 297,428 of JARHVA010000105.1, forward strand.
TAGATATAGATATTTATTTGTTTACTTTGTCATTAATGGAAGATTAGGATATAGGATAGTACATGTCTAAGTTGAATAATATTTCTATTGAGTATACTAATGTTAGGTTTGGTAAACTTGATGATGATCTCATTGTAACTACTACATTGAAAGGATTACCTATGTCCTATAAAATTTTTATATAAATGCTTCATGTCTCTAAGAAGATCATAGGCATAATTTTTGAAAAAAAATTTGATTTGATTATTCATCATGACTTTTCCCTACCCAATAAATCCAAAAATTTGAGGAAGCCCATGTTATAAAGTCCAAGCCTAGTTCTTCTTCTTCTGGTCAACAAAACTATAAAGGACAAATTTATAGGGGGTAGAGGTTATAGAGGAGGAAGATTTAAAAATAGAGGTAGAAGATATATTCATAAAAAATATGTTAATAAAAAACATAACCATTTTCATTAAAACAAAATGAGTGATAAAGGATGTGGTCACAACTCTTATATAGGTAGATGTCGAGGTAGATTAGAAATTCAATGTCATAGATGTGGAAAATTTGGTCACATTGCTTCTAGTGTAGGATTCATTTTGACAAAATTTAGGGGCCACAAAAAGTAACTAAGTCTAAATTTGCTAAATATTTAGACCATTAATATGATAAATTAGGCAATGTTGCTCATGAATTTGCATTCATTATTTTAGGGAACATTGCTTATATGGAATATGAAGTTAGAGATGAGTTCACAAATGTGTGGGTTTTAGATATAGGTTTAACCAAACACATGACATTCAATCAAGACTTATTTTGCACTTTCAAAGAAGCATCTCTCACTCCATCATCCTTGGTAGATAATTCTATGCATACTCCATAGGTACTTGGGTCTATTTAGATTATTATTCTTAATGGTTCTATCAAATACTTGAAGAATGTTTGGTGTGTTTCCACATTGCAAAAACATCTTCTTTCCTTAGTAAATATTCATAAGAAGATTTATCAAACTGTGCTTAAAATGGGCTCATTTATATTAACTCAGTCAAATATGGATACAAAAACATCTATATAGGTTATAAGGATGGAAATTTGGTTAATTTACATTACAAAGTGCTTCCTCCCATAGTGGAACCTACAAAAATTATTGATATAGGTATAGGTATAATATCTACATAGCATTTGTGGCATCTCCATTGTGGACATTTGAATGTACATTCTTTGGTGGACTTACAATGATATGTCATGGTGAATGGTTTTCCCACTTTTCACAAAGATAATATTCTTTGTGAATCGTGTGTTTTAGGCAAATAGAATAGGGAAAAAAATCCTAAAAATTCTTCTTGGAAAGCTAACAGATGTTTACAGTTGGTTTATAATGATTTTGTGACATGAATAAGTCATTTATTAGAGGGTGTATATATTTTGTGTTGTTTATCTATGATTTTTTTAGGATGACTTGGGTGTTTTTTGATAATAACAAATCAGAGGTTTTCACTAATATAATTGAATGGTTATACTTAGTTGAAAAATAAATAGGTTCACACTTAGTTACTTTTTTCTCAAATAATGGTGGTGAGTATACTTCAAATAAATTTTTGGATTATTATCAAAAACATGGAATTCATTGACAATACAATAATATTTATAGTCCATAATAGAATGGATTTTTTGAACGAATGAACAAAACTCTAGAGGGCACAATTTTGATCTATGTTGCACTATAAACAACTCAATGATAAGTTTTGGGTAGAATCCATTTGTATTGTAGTGTATTTGAGAAATAGGTCCCCTACATCTACACTTTTGGGTAAAACTCCATATGAGGACTAGCAAGGGTTTAAACCAAAAGTTAAACATTGGAAAAAATTTGTATGTCTTTGCTTTTCTTTAGTTCTTATTGAACACATAACTAAGTAGGAACCTTAAATTATAAAATACATATTTCTTAGGTATTCATAAAATAAAAAGGGGTATCATTTACTTGTATAGGATAAAGGAAAATTCATAGTGACCAGGGATGTGATATTTGATGAATTTGGTAATATGATTACTATAGAGATTGACTCACAATTTGATAGCTTAGAAAGGAAAATTCAAAACCATGCTAAGGGATTGAATAATGAAGCTAATTCTCATATATTATGATATGAGACAAATAACCCTTCTATTTCTTATACTTCCTCGAGTGTTTCATAGAATAATGACTTAGAAAATGTTGAAAATTCTCTAATTATTCCTTCAAATGATGCACATGAAGAGAATTTTGGTATCTTGATCTTAAAAATTTAGAAAAGTATCCAAAATGGATTCAAAGTACTTTTTATAACTTGAAAGTAGATGAAGTTGGTATAAAAATTCTCAAGAGTTCTAGTAAATAGGTAAATTAGGAAATGGTTGTTACTAATTATTATATTAAACCATCCACTTTTGAGGAATATTCTACTAAATAAGTTGGAAAAATGCAAAGAAAAATGAGTATGATGCCATTCTTAACAATAATTCTTGGGTTTTGGTTGATCCTCCTCCACATGTTCAACCCATTGGATGCAAATGGGTTTATAGTATCAAGTATAAATTAGATGTCTCCATTGATAAACATAAGGAAATAATTTTTATGAAAGATTTGTGCAATAAGAAGGTATTGATTATGAGGAAATATTTGCACCAACTACCAAATGACACACTATTCCTATGGTTCTTGCCTTAGAAACACAAAATGATTGGAAAGTACATCAAATGGATGTTAAAAGTGTTTTTTTTGAATGGTTATAGGAATAAGTTTATATGACACAACGTCAAGGTTTTAATAAAGTGGGTGCAGAAAACAAAGTGTGTAAATTAATAAAAGCTCTTTATGGGCTCAAACAGGCACTTGAGGGTTGGTATGAAAAAATGGATTCCTACTTGAAAAAAATTGGATTTACACGTAGTAAATTTTATGATACTCTCTATATTAGAGTGTAGGGAATGAAATTGGTAATTCTTATTCTTTATCTCGATGACTTATTTATCACAATCAATGATGAAAACCAAAAGTATGTGAAGAAGGAACTAAAAGATGGGGTTGAGATGACAAATCTTAGCCTTCTTCACTATTATCTTGGCATAGAAATTACTCAAAAAGATCAAAGTATTTCATTTCACAAACTAAGTATATTTATAAGTTATTAAACAAGTTTGGCATTAATTGTTACAAACTTGCCCTCAGTCCAATGGAAAGTAACTTGAAATTATATAAGGGTGATAGTACTACCTTTTTTGATGACACAAAATATTGATAGTTAGTGGGAGATTTGATATAGTTGATGAATACCAGGCCTAGCATATCTTTTATAGTTTGAATTTTGTCTAAGTTTATACATGAGCCTAAATAAATTCATTGGCATGTAACAAAAAGAGTACTTTGTTACCTTCAGGGAACAAAACTAAATGGCTTTGAGTACCACTATAATAAGAACTTCAAACTTATTGGGTATTATGATGTAGATTTTGGTGTATGTGTGGATGATAGAGTGAGGGTACACTATGCATATAGGTTTAACTACCATTTTATGGTATTGTAATAAATAGGATCCAATGGAAAATTCATCAGTAGAATCAAAATACATCATAGCATGGGATGCTTCCATATAAATTATTTATTTACACTGCATTCTTGAATATCTTTAGATTTCTTAGATTGTTCCTACATAATTATACATTGTTAATCAAAGTGTAATCAAAATGTCTAAAAATCTAATATTTTATGCCAAAAAAAAACATATGGATGCCAAATATCAATATCTATCAATGCTGGTGTCAAATAAAATACTTGATCTAATATATTACCTAACTATTGATCAGATAGCTAATGTCTTCACAAAACCCCTTGATAGAATTAAATTTGGAAAATTCATAAAAATGCTTGGCATGTGTCCAAAAAATTGACTTTGGATCATGAGGGGTTTTTTAGTACTTGTTTCAAAGTCTTAAGTTTATTTTAGGTTGTTAGTAACAAATAAATTGTAAAAGGGGCATGCATCTTTATTATAAAGACACCCCCTTAAATAAACATAGTCATATTTACTTAGTTTGGTTTTATCTTTTGTGTTAAATAAAACTATCTTACGAGTTAAATTCCTATAGAGAGTTGGTTATTTAGGTAGTTGTATTTTACCGGTCATAGGTGAAATCTTATATATTCATGTTTGAGTGTATAAAAGGTTTAATAGTATATTGGCACCCTTTCTATGTACCTATTTTAATTATTAATAAAAATGCTTGTGGTCTACCTACTGTAGACATATATGGTGAATTTTATTGGTTGATGTGATTAAAATGATATCAATAAGTTGATTATTTTTTTGTGACATTGCATTAACCATAGTGGTTGATTCATTTTTATGTTTAATAGGTTTAACTTTGTAGCTTGGTTTGATATGAAACTTGGTTGTAGTTGTAGGCAGTGTGTTTCTACATAATTAAGCTTGTTCAATCAAATTAGTTTTATTTCATGACATCAGATAAAATGGCATGAGTCATCAAAGTATTCAAAATTATTGAAGATAATATACTAATGTAAGGGTGCAAGAAAACTTTGCTTCAATATGTCTTGAAGCTTTTTATCTACCATTAAATTTGTCATTTTGGCCAACATCATTTTTTACCTCAAAATATATTCATCAATAGGATTGTCAGTTCCTTTTTATCTTATAAATTTGTGCATATGACATATTTTTAGTGATGTTGATAGAGAAATGTGTTAAACATTGATTTGCTAGAGGTTTGAATGCTTTCACTGATTGGATTGGTAAGTCATAGAACCATCTTAAAGAATAGTCTTTTAGGCTCTTTGGAAATAATTTGGTCAAAATTTTGTCATTTGAAATATAATCAAGTCATACTACATAAAAATATTAAATATGTTGTTTGGGTTCACTCTTGCCCTCATAAAATGTGAACTTGGTTGAAATAAAACTAGTTGGCAAGGGGTGAAAATATATCTCATGTGCTAGAGGATTATGTAATACATCTTGTGAATCATTGGCATGAGTTGATTTCAAATTATTATGTTCAAAATTGGTCACCTTAGCCTCCAAGGGGATTGAAACCCCACATGTGTTGATCAAAGCATTGGAACTGGTAATTGAGTTGAAGTATAAATTGTTCCCATGGAGGATGTAGCAATAGTTATTTGATCTTTGGGAAATATCTTATCCGAAAACATATCTTGTGCCCCCACTAGATGTAGTATGAAATGTTATACTCGAGGGGAGGGGGATTAGAATGGATGTCTTATATGCATATAGAATAGCCCCAATATTTGTATCAATAGAGAGCAATGGTTATTCACTAACACATTTTATTTTTTTAATTTACAATATAGTATTTAGGATCTTGTGGAGATATTCAATATGTTCATGAATGCACTCTTGAAATAATGAAATAGATTTAACTTTCTCTTGATCTACTTATTCATGTTTAACTTTTTCATGTGTTTCATTATCCTCATGATCAAATTCATCTTCTATAAGACTTTTGTCATTATTTTTCTCATTTCCATTATTAGCACTCTCATTATTAGTATAGTTTGACATGGTATTAGTTTGAGACATTTTAGGTGGCCTAAGGGGTGGCTTAAGATGTTAAATATGAACACCACCTAATATAAAGCTATGCCTAGGTTTCATATAAATGATAGAACAAATCTAAGTAAATATAGTAGGTAGAAACCTTAGAAGACTAAAAAACCTAGAGCAAGATAGTATTTTCATGAGAAGACATAGAGGTTGGGTTCACCATATGTTTATCCTTTTTTATGTTTTGATGAGGGTTAAAGGGGTGTAATATCCTAATCACATAGATGAATAAAACTATTATAAATCATGCTAATTAAATTAATTCAAATAACACAGTTGGTTAAATCTTGAAAATTAACAAATATGAAAAGTGCAATGCCAATTGATATTTTTACAATTGTAATACAAAGAAGATATAATACTTGGTTTTCATTATGCAAGTAGATCTAAAATGTGCAAGTATGGAAATAGGTAAATTAATTCTCAATATCCCATCATCAAATTCTGAAAATATTATTTTTAGAGTCTTGAACACTTCCATCAACCTTTGGACACTTGAATCAATGCTTCTTAATTATATGAAATATGCATTGTATTGAGAAGTGACCACCTGGATCTATTATGTTTTATTATCTCCTTTATGTTTATATATTTGGATCACATACATAGGCTATGTATGATTGTGTATATCTCAAACCCTGGTTCTTCTCCTTAGGTTATGTCACCTTGCCAAAAATGGGTTAGTGGGCTCAAAAATTTAAGTTGACCTCAATTATCCCTTTGTCAATGTGTTTTTCATACATATCCAATACTCCAATGATGGCCTTAGATGTATGTAGTTCTCCCCAAAGTGTGGGCTTGTGTGTGCACGAGGGTACAATATGCTATATGAAAGGGCATGTAATGGTCTATCTTATAACTTGATAAATACTACTCATGGGTTATTCTTTGAATGATTCAGACCTATAATATAACTACTCCTATGATTGATAAATAAATAGGTAAGAATAAGATATTTTAACTCAATTTTACAATTGATTTAATGAGCTTAAATAGGTATTTGCTTGGTATTTGTTAGATAAATAATGAGTAGGATTTAATTTGTATTTATACCACACATTTTGAAAATATCTCATGGAAGGGTTAGATAAGACAATTAGTTTGACCCATATATTTTTAAATATTTTTAATTTGGGTGAATTTTGATATACAAACACTAGCTAAATAATTTGGACACCAGTGTTGACGCTAGTGTCCCTATACAAATTACAAGTGTCTGATATGGTAGAAAAATATTGAAGGTTTGTAACTAACAGTGAAGGATATAAATCATGTTTTAAACTTTTTATAATGTCTAAGTGATTTAGGTCATTATAATGATATGTCTGGTCTATAAGTTAAGAAATTAGGTACATTGAGATGGTGAATATGAGCCTTTCACTAATAAGAAGGTCTAGAATTGAAGGGTAGAGCCCTGATTGGTAGTTTTCAAGTGTAAAAGACTGAAATGTTATATATAATCATATTTTAGTATCTACACATCTCTACTATTGGTAGTTCTCAAATCATAAAATGGGAAAATTTATTACATACTAAACATTAGTTTTGATTTTTTTCTACAAAAAGAGATGGCACTTCCACATTCAATGGTTAACATAAATAAAAGTAGAATTAATGCCTGAGTTATAAATATTTTCTATATGTATCTTAAAATTTACCCATGTAATCTATTTCATGTCAATTTTATAAATTTATCTATGTATAGCTAATTTAGTTTAAATTAAACAATATTAATAGTTTGGTCAACATCCAAAGTGTGAAACACCCTTTTTCACCCCCTTAAAATAACCTATTTCTTATATTTTTGTGCCTACGATCCCCTATCAATACCATAGTTAGTGGTCATGGAAACATTTTTTTCTCTTTTAAATATATGGCTCATCCTTCCCATCAGACTTTTTTTATTATAGATATTGGAAGTTAGTATGCTTGTAAAAATTACCATATTTGAATTCAAAGTCACCTATCGATAGATAAATGTTGTGATCAATTTACACACACGAGCACTATCAATTACGTATTTACCATTGAACATATTATTAATACATGATAAGGAATATTTTATTATTATAAGGTTCCCAACAATTTTATTATTCTACTACATTAGGTATAGCTAATAGATGGCTAATTAATGGACACTATACACTCAAGCCCTAATGTAGTCCCACAATCTATTTTCCTTGACACTCTAGGTTAGAGAGTCATATATTTCATGTCATAAGATTCATAGCACATAAATTAAGGAAAATGAAATGAATATTATAATTATGTGAATGAACCTATAAAGATATGTTTTTAGTTATAGACACCTTGTTAGGAGCTAACTGTATAATCCTAGAAATATTCTCTATTCAAATCCAAATTTTAGGGTGATATTCATCATAACTTTGATTGTGTTTTTCCATGATTATATTTTTAAAAATATCATCTATAACATTATACATAGGATGTGTCATTTATATCCCTCTATATTTCCTATGTTGTTATTTTTATTAATAAGACATTATTATTATATTGTATATATATTTTAGATGTTTAATTAAATGTAGTTATTTTATTTATGCTAAATTTTGGTGAACCTACATCTTCCTACACCCCTCTATAGTTAGATATTATGTGTAATATCAATTTCCTCATAACTCTGAGGGTTTCATTTTATTATGTGCTCTTAGATATGAATTCTTAATTCTAGTTTTTATTTGATTTGCTAGATCTCAAACCATAGGTCATTTAAATTACTGAAAGTTCCTAAACCCCTATGATGTTTGAGTTCATATGGTGTGTTTTTTAATGTTTTATTTATGATACTAAATTTAATATATCTAAAACTCTAATTAAAAGAAGTAGGACTTAGTCAAAAAACATTCCATATTGTTCAAAACCCACTTACTATATCAAAGTTAGGATTGAAAAAGAAAATTGAATCCAATGGTGTGCCTAAAACTTATAAAATAAAAGCTTATTTATAAAATAATATCAATGTTAATGATATGATTACTTGGATTTTTAATCACAATAAGGCTTTGAATTCTCTAAATAAAGGTAATGATGAGAATAGTGAACTATTCACAAGCCAAAATGCCTCAAATGAGTCTATTAGTGCATTTTTAAAAAGTTGCTAATAAATAACCTTCAAGAGATTATAGTAATCATGAATATTTTGAAATAATTTACTCACATCATTTTAGCCACTTCTGAATCACCTTAAAATACTCCAATTTATTCTTTTTTTTAATACTCTAATTTATTCTAGAATTTCTCAAAAACCTCAATTTTTTATTGAAATAATCCAATTTCAAATTAAATCTATTAAAATACTCTGATTAATTCTCAAATTTATGAAAACTTTCCAATGTATTCTTAAAATATTACCTCTAATTTCTCAAAATAGTCATCCAATATCTCAAAACCATTCAATCTCCCAACATTCTCTTATTCCACCTAGCCAATATCGCATTATTTATCACCAAACTAATTTCATACCCCTTTTCCTCTAATATATACCATATATTATGCTACTTCTCCTCCTATTTCTCCCACTTTACAATCATCCCCATATCAAAATCATGAAATAGTTATCAATGATGCACAACTTTCATAGCATGTAAACTCAAATAAATGTTTTTCTATAGGGTTGGAAAAAAATGAAAATGATTGCCTCAAATCATATCCATATAAATCCTTCGTCATATAAAATTCTTTCTCTTCCTCTTCTAATATGTTTATTTTCTTAAAATTTTGAAATTTACAAATGAAAATGAAATCCATCACATCATATTAGATCATTTCATGCTTGTTTCTTATATTTTACTTATGATAATAGGTTATTAATAAATATTTTCCCTATAATCCTAAAGTATTATGCACTTGATTAGTTTAATTCACTCCCATGTGGATTACTTTTTTTTTACCACCATTCTAGATAATTTCTTTAGTCACTCTCAAATTAAAATTTGCATGAAGATTATATTTGCTAAACTAGCTCAAATTACATATGCAACCAATGGGCACATTGGTAACTATGTACTTAGATTTAAAACTATGGCTAATAAGATGGGAGATGTGTTATAAAATAATAAAATTTAAATCCTTTTTTAAATATCTTACTTCAAACTATTAAAGAAAAACTTATTTTTAAATATTATCCTTATTTTAATTAGTTTTACCATGTTGATAGAGAATTTTCAATTAACATTTGAAATGTCAATGTTCTTAAATATTCTTATATTATGTCTTCTTCCTCAAATGCTAAAAAAATCCCAAACAAGTCAAAATTTAAGATATTCAATGATAGTGTATTTATAACAAATATTTCTTCGACACATGTAGTTAATGACATATAATAACCATCTCATAAGGTCACTTCAATCCCACAAAGAGAAAGAAGAAAATTTACTCAGCTTAGCGAGAGTCCACAACCATTATATAAGACACTATTTGTGTCACTCAATTTTTCACCCTTGGAGATGTATTTGAAGCCTAATTCAATTGATTGAAACAATGGGATTACCCCTAGACCTATGGGTTGTCTATAACGGGGGTAAACCTCTAGTTAATAGGGTTAGATCCCTATATTTACCTTGATTATCCTCGTAGTAACTATTTGGTGCATTAAAAGGGATAAGAAACTATATAATTTAAATAAAAATAGAAAATAGGGGTGATATACTATAATATTTGATCTAATACTATCCTATACTTCCACTGAAAAGAAATAAAATTACAATCTGATATATTGCTTCAAGAGAAAGCTTTAAAATAAGTATTTCAACCTAGAGACTATGGTAAGTACATAAAATAATGTGAGAGATTAAAAGGATTGAGAAGACACTAATAAAAATCCAAAATACTTATCTACAATACTTCACTTGAATGTACTCTAAGTGACCTACAAGAAGATAATATATCCATACCCAAGTGTACACAATTTTGATAAAATGCAAGGACAAAAAAATTTCTCAGTAGTATCTATAAAAAACTTATGAAATACACTAAAACTTGAACTTGGAAAGCCTAAACCAATTTTAATTTATTTATTAATTCAAATATGAGTAAAAAAAATAGTAGGTCTTTGCCTACCTCTCTTGTGGATTCCTTTACAATGCCAAAACTAGGCATACTTATAGCACCAATAAGAGAGAGAGGGAAATCCCCTACCAATAATGGAATCTAGGGGGGTTACAAGAATAAAGAAAAGATTTATTAGATTTATAAGATTTAAATGAAGCATCTAAATTCTTTAATATTTGTTACTTAATTTCTAACTCTTTTATAAACTACCTTCAAATCAAAAAGAGTCGGTCCTTAAGGAATTCATAAGCCTTCTTCAAAAGTGATCTGATCTTTTATAGGTAACATATTTATATACCTTTAAATTTCATTGATATCCACTTACAATGGTAGATTAACACCTAATGAAGGTGTATGCATCATTATCTACCCTTGAAATAGGATTTCTTAGAAGATGGAGTTAGCTTAACCCATGAGGTGTAGTCTATCTTCATGGGCAGTGGAGATATCATACAAATCTTGATATGGATCTTGTAAATAACCACTCTAAACATAAAATATTCTATCACCACCTATTTAGGTATGTGAAAGATATAATTTATACCTTTTAATATTTTTCATACTTATCAAGAAGTCACTTCAATGTTAGTTGTCTAGTACTAGTTAGCGATTAGACCTAGTTGCACATGATAATCTATTTGAATGGTCATGAAAATTGAATAGATGTTTAGAACAAGGCCTAAGATCAAGATATCAGAATAAACAAGTACTTCATCATATTAATAAGTCCTTTAAGACATCATAAACTTGTTTTTATTTCCAATCTATGATCCAAAACTTAGAAGTTTTGGTTGATAAATATTTCAATAGCATAGAAATAACATAGTCATAATGAATTCTCTGAGAAGAGATGTCGTATTACTCAAAAATCATAATAAAAATATAGGCTTATCTCTAGGAAGAGATGTCTACCTTCCCATTTTGTGTTACAATGCATTTATACATATTTTGAAAGTGTCGGGAGATTGAGTGGCTCAAGGAATTAACGGGTGATGATTTAAGATTGAGTGGCTCAAGGAAATAACTGTCACCAAAAATTTGACTTCCAAGAATTAAAAAAATATAGCGCTCAAGGAAATAATAGGTGAGGATTTAAAATAATACAAAATTCAAGGAATTAACTATCACCTGAATGGTCACCCAAATTGTTTCTTGAATCATTCCTCCCTCCTTGAAAAGTAATGGTCCCCATTGCATCAATATTCCATGTCAGGTGGGGTAGTTGTGTCTTGATTTGATTCTTTGTGAGCCAATCACCTTGGTGGCTAAGCTAGCCTCTTCTAACCACTCAATATAGTGGAATAGAGTGTCTTCTTTTTATCTTCATCCAAGTATCCACAATCTAATCCTCTTCTACTAGAGTAAAACTCTGTGGTTAAGCTAATCAATGTCTAATTGTTCTGCCACAACTGAAGTGTCCAATAGAGGTGGGTGATATGGTTTGAGGAGATCCACATTGAAAATTGGATGCAGACTAGGTAGGTTGGTAGGTTCAACTCAAAATCATTTTCTATAACTTTTTTGGTGATGGTGCATGGACCATATCACAGAGGTTGAATCTTTCTATGTGGGCCTGCAAGCCATTCCTTCTAAAGTCATAACTAAACCTTGTCACCCATAGTAGAATGGTGTGCAATCTTATGTTTGTCATGGCATTACTTATAATTCTAATTCATCTTCTCTAGGATGTCATGAACTTATTGCTAGATGTGTTGCATTTGTTCAATAAACTTTGTTACTTTTGTTGCCTCAGATCTTCCATGAGGTGTGTGTTCCATGGTGTAAAATGGAATAGCTATATCAATTGGTGTCATGGTTTGGAACCCAAAACATAATTGGAATGGATTGTGCTTGGTTGAGCTATGCAGCACCTAATTGTATCCATGTTGTATGAAAGGAAGTCCCTCATCCCATGTGCATGGATGTTTGGAGTGATACATCTGAATCATCTAAACAATCAATCAGTTTACCACCTCTATCTAACCATTAGTTTATGGATGGAAGACTGTGGACTTCATCATCTTAGTATCCATCATCTTCCATACAGTGGACTAGAAGATGCTCAGGAACTTGCTATCTTGATCTGAGACAATGGACTTGGGGAAACCAAAATGGAGCCATACATGACTAAAATATAGTTGAGCAGTTTCCTCAGTAGAGATATTTTTATTAAAAGCAAGCATGATAGCCATTTTTGAAAAATTATCAACTACCACAAAAATACAGTCCTTGCCATGTTTGGAAGTGGGAAAACCTAAGAGAAAATCTATTGAGATGGATTCCCAAGGCCTGGTTGATTCTGGAAATGACATGTACAATCCTTGCTTCTTATTTTTTGGCTTGGCTATTACACATGGGGTGCAAGATTTGAGATATATTTCCACATCTTTTTACATATGGGGCTAGTAGAAGTGTTTTTTAAGAAATGCCAATGTCTTTTTGATACCAAAGTGTCCAGTTGTCCTACTAAAGTGTGCTTCTCATATCATCTTTTATTGCTCTGGAATAGGAACATAGATGTGCCCCATATGGCAGAGGACATTATCTTGCAAATAGAAGTCAGAAACATGTTCACCTTTTTGGAGTGCTTGATATGTATCAGCAAAGGTAAGATCTACTTCATACAGAGCACCCCAAGTGGTAGTCTCATGTCCACGTAGGTCAAGAACTATTATGAGTGCAGTAATTAGTTGGCGGCTTAAACAATCTATAGCTGTATTTGAGCTCCCCTTTTTGTGTTTGGTTATCAGGTAAAATTATTGAAGATACATGGCCCACTTTTGGTGCATCTTATATCATAGTTTGCTTTGCATCTAGATGAATTCCAATGGTTTATGGTTAGTGTGGATGATCATCTCTTTCCCCAAGATGTAGTGTTTCTAGTTTTTGTAGGCTTGCACAATGGCATAAATCTCCTTATCATATGTTGGATATTTCCTAAATGTATCAGTGAAAGTTTCACTATGGTATGAAATAAGATGGCCATGTTGCATGATGATAGCTCCCATGGCATATTCAGATGCATCTATCATCAACTCAAATGGTTAATGCAAATCTAGCAAGGCAAGAACAGGGACTAAGTAGAGTTTGTTCTTCAAATTCTCAAATGCCCTTTATTGTATTTCACTCCACTGAAATGTATCTTTAGTTCCTCCTTTAGTCACTTGGGTTAGTGACCAAGCAACATGTGAAAATCCAAGAACAAACATGTGGTAGAAATCTGCAAGACCCAAAAAGCTGTGAAGCTCTATGAGGGTCCTTGGTGTGGGCCATTCTCGAATAACCTAAATCTTTTCTGGATCAACATGGACCCCTTCCTCATTCACAATGTACTTGAGGTACTAAATTTTTGTCATTCCACATGTGCATTTATCAAGATTTGTGTGTAACTTGTGCTCCTAAAGAGTTTGAAGCACCTTATGAACATGTTGCAAATGTTCTTCCCATGTTTTGTTATAGATGAGTATGTCATCTAAGTAGACAACCATGAATGATTGGTGAAGGGTCATAAGATGTCATCCATCATCCTCATGAAGGTTGTAGGTGTGTTAGTTAGGCTAAAAGGCATAACCAACCATTAAAAGATCCCCTCCTTAGATTTGAATGTAGTTTTCTAGACATCAGTGGGATCGACGAGAATTTGGTGATAACCAAATTTGAGATCAATTTTGGTGAAGAACTTCACACCACGGAGCTGGTCCAGGAGGTCATCGATCATGGGGAGAGGGTAGTGATTCCTCATAAATATTTTATTCAAGGCTCGATAGTCAATGCAAAGCCTCCATGTTCCATCTTTCTTCGGTGCCAAGACAATTGGGCTACCACAAGGTGAAGAGTTTGGCCTGATGTGACCCCTTTGGATCAATTCTTGAATCTATCTTTTTATCTCATCATTTTCCAAAATTTATCTATGATACATAGCACTATTAAGCAAAGGTGATCCTGGGATCAAATCGATAGAATTTTTTACCTGGTAATGCAGTGGAACTCCTATGGGTGACTTGAATAAGTCATCATATTCTCCTGTGATTCATCCTATTAGCTTTTGTTGTTGTGTTGATTATGTAGTCAGGACTGCAACATTGACCTCCTTGGATTTCTATGGTTTGACCACCATGAGAACAAATTACTTTGTCTTCTCCACCAATCTCTTACATTGTTTAGAACTGATCAGGGAGACAGATGTGGGAGGTGGTACATCTAGTACCCTATAGCACCATGTTTAAAGAGTGAGGGTGATCTTTTAGGTTTATGATTCATAAATGCCATGTCACTCATACATGAACGACCGACCAAGGAGTACATCACAAACATCTAGATTAACCACATCACAAAAGACTTCATCTTGGAATGGTTTTATAGCATATGAAAGAAGACACTGATGGGTGACACGAAGGTCTCTCCCTGGGCTCAACTATCCAATACTGTAGGGCTTTAGATGAGGCTTCATGAATAAATCTAGACTTTTCACAACTTTACCAGAGATTAAATTATTTTGACTCACACTATCAAGAATGAAATTTAGAGGCTTACCTTTTACCCATAATTTGAAGTGAAATAATCTTTCTTTATCATCTGGTCTTTCCTCAAGGGTCTGTGATGAAGTGACAATGGTGTCAAGCTCAGCATCTACAATTTCTTCTTCATTCTCTTTGACTATGGGTTGTGTATGAGGTAGAGTAGTAGATGTCGAGTATTGTGACTCAGAGAGCAGTGACTTGATGGCTTGACATTCTTCTTTGAAGTGAGTTCTAGTTTTTTGGTAATCACACCATTTTCCATCCTTCCCTTTCTGGGATTTCTTATCTTGAAACTCCTTCTAGTTCCAATTTTGGCCTCGTGTTTGACCTTCCTTATCACTTTTCCATTTTGTGGGTTGATTATTTGTATTCTTCCTACCATGCTTCTATTTAATCTTCACTGCAAATTTATATGCCTCACCAAGGGTTTCCAAATTGAAGAGTTCCATTTCCCCCATATGTACCATTGTAGTCCACCATGATATTTGAGATTTTTATGTTTCTCACTTTCTTGAATGCCCAATCTTATAGATAAAGAATGAAAAGTGTCTATGTAATCTTGAACAGATTGGTCCTTGCCTTGGTGAAGTTGTTGCCACTATATGTACAAATCATCATACACTCCGATGGGATAGTATTCTTCCTTTACTGCTTCCATAAAATCATCCCAGGTAGGTTCCACCCCAAGGCCAATAATATCTATACTAAACCTCTTTTTGTACACTTCCCACCAGTTTTTCATGAGCAATGATGATTTCAAAAGAGCAAAAGTGATATTTTATCCATCGATGAACTTATTTATAGAGAAGTAAGAAGACAGTTGATCTAACCAATTTTCCACTGCATCAGCATTGATTAACTTCAATATGGGAATATCAAAATTTACTTGAACCTTAAAGGGTATTGGGGCATTGAAAGGAAGTTCCCTCAATGAGGAGCCAGGATGTGTAGCATGGAGCTATAATTTCCCATCAGAAGTGTTTGAAGAATTTGAGCAAGTTGTTGTAGCATCTATGGTTATTGCTGTTAGAGGGCTTCATTCACCATTTCCTTGAAAGGATTAGATGTCTTGGTGTCATCTACCATTTGAAGTCATTTAGGGTGCATAGGTGGAAATTTTGGAAGCTCTATCACTTCCCACCCAAGTTTCCTATATCCTAACCTCATCCTTAGGATCATACACTCTCAAGACAAATCGCTCTGATACCACTGATCTAAAACTCAAAAGTTCTAGTTGATAAATATTTCAATAGCATAGAAAGAACAAGTAATAATGAATTCTCTGTGAAAAGATGTTGTGTTACTCAAAAATCACAATAAAAATATAGGCTTATCTCTGGGAAGAGATGTTTGCCTTCCCATTTTGGGTTACAATGCATTTATACATATTTTGAAAGCATCGGGAGATTAAGTGGCTCGAGGAATTAACGGGTGATGATTTAAGATTGAGTCCCTCAAGGAAATAATTGTCACCAAAAATTTGACTTCCAAGAATTAAAACAATACAACACTCAAGGACATAATGGGTGAGGATTTAAAATAATACAAAATTTGAAGAATTAACTGTCACCTGAATGGTCACCCAAATTGTTGCCCGGATCAATCTAGGTAGTTAGGTCTCTCATTACTAGTACACCTCAAATTATATCTTTTTGTGTAGACTTGTAGGAATAATTTCATGCCAAAATGAAATTATTTTGTGACTTTAGAAGTTATAAAACATCCCATGGTACCTTGTACAATGATATTCAAGCATTTATCCATGTTTGTACCCCTCAATCTCATTAAAACTAGTAAAAGGGAGGGCATTTAGTGTGTCCATATAGGTGACATCAGCATCCAATTTCATGGTGAGGATAATCAGAGAGTTTTTGACAAGTTTAAAATGTTTTTAGAGCCAAAAAAATTCATTTGGATCCATTAGAAGGTAAATCTCCCATATCGAGTTCACCTAAGGGTTTAAGACTTATTTGGGATATTAACGATCATTCATAAAGCATCATCCACCAATTGGCCTCATGAAAATTTTATAACCTTCTTTATTTACCCCTCCACCTATTCCAAATGTCTTATTTTCCCATGAAAAGTTTGAGATATGGTGTGAATGTGTGAAGCTGCTCCTTGGGTGGTAGACTTAGCGTTCTTGAACTCAAGAGAGGTCTAATTCAGGTTTTGGGCCTCAAAACTCAATTCTATTTCTATGACATATTTATACACCTAAAAAATAATATTCCTCATAATTATACATGATTTTTTAATTTTTATTACTCTACTATATGCATTTGGTGCACTGGTTAGGGAACTTGGGGTTTAAGGCATGTCACTCCTTGCTAGCCCTCTAGCACATTTGGATTTAAAACTAAGGTTTTATGAAACTTTAAAGTGTATTTATACCATATATATGATTATGTATAACCTCAAGGGCCCTCCATTGGATTTCACATGCTTATTTTGTGTTTTGGGTTTAAACAGACCCCTTAGTCTCAAGACTGCCCCTTGCCAATAGAGTGAGCAAGGTCTAAGACAAAATAATGAGTATACCTACTATTTGTATGGATTTGAGGTGACCATGGATATCTTTGTCTACCCATATCCATCCTATATATCCATTCACAATATGTAATTATTCTTATGAAGCCCTCAAAACATCAATCTCTTGCATGACTGGATAATCTAGGCCAGTGGTTTACAACTAGGTAATTGTACCTTATGATGGGGTCCTTAAATTTGTGTGACAGTCTCATCCTATCACTTAGATAATTTTAGATGGTCATTATGGATTTTTTAAATTATTACCAATTCTATATTCAAACATTATAACTTCTATAAGGCCTACAATGTATGAGATCCTTCTTGAAACCTCCAAATTGATCTTATAATTCTGAGTGTTTGGATTAGTAAAATAATGGCACATACTCCATGGCATCAACACCCCTTGATTAGTGAATTATATCATATTAAATTCCTTCTCATTTATGTATTTGAATATCTACAATGTTTATCAGTGTGTTTAGCCCATCTTCTACATCTATCATTCATAGGTGTCACAAAAGATTTAGTTGTAGGTGCACTCCCCCCTTGACCACTAAGTCATTAGGATACCTATCATCATGAGACCTTATTAAAAAATTATAAGGGTTATATGGGAGGTTTGTTCATGTTCTAATACTATAGATAGTCTGACAATGCTTATTGATCACATTGAGAACTACCACCTAGTGAGACAAATCTATAACATGAAGAAACATAGAGGTCTCCTACATTTTCATGCATTATATGATTTGATATGATAACATTATAAGACATATCCAACCCTTTAAAATCCCCTACAACATTTATTTTATAACAATGAGTTCATATTTATAATAAGACTTTCAAGAAATCAAGGTGGTAGGGTTTAGATCTTTTTTTAATAACTTTAATTTTTTAGCATTTGTTCATAAATATTAGGAGCCTAACCCAAATACCAATTCCATTAATCTCAATATCATTAGGGTCCCCATACCTGGTGAATAGGTCAAGAGCCATCTCTCTATATTCTATATGAAACAGGTATTTAGACATGACCCTTGTAACGCTACCAAGGGACCTAATGAAGTAGAACCTAAATATCCTTCCATTTTTGGACTTTTGAAACTCTCTGAACATTGAAAAATCTTGAGTAGGGTGGGGAGTTACTTATCATATGTTCACTCTTGAATATGACCATACAAGTGATCAAAAATTCCCCTTTGATCATTAAACTTGTAGGGTTTGACTAACCTCTAGCTAGTTCTAACTTTAAGTATGTTAGAAAACATCTTTGCATGCTTTATAAGTATCACTCATATGTAATATGAACAAGTATTTAACATATATGTGAGGTTAGTCTTATGTTAGTCTCATAAAATAAATGAAAATAACACATTAAAATACTAACACCTCTAGTTTAGATATTAGGGAAAGCTTGAGTAATAAAACTAAATTAAAGCATAAGAAAAACATAAAAGAAACAAGTATTTTACCTTCCTTGGAGCTCCAAATGGCTTGTTGAATGCCTTTTTTATCATGTGCATCAAGAAGTCTTTGACAATAGAGGTTTCTTGGTTCCTCCTCTCCTTGGAACCTTGGCTTTGATTGTTGCATGGCTTAAGATTTGGGTAAGTAACATTACTTTCATAAAGTTTATGGAGTAAATCCTACATAATAAATCTACAATATCTAAGATTAGAAATTAATGGGGTATGGCCTTGTATTTATATCCTTAATAATTAACTCTTGCCCAAGGTGAGTTAAGGTTGATTTTAAACATGGAATGGGTCAAAACTAACCCTAGGTGAGTTGAGACTAACTCTAGTTGATTTAATAGTTATCACGTAATTATAATTTTCAATTACTATGCATGGATCTCAAATTATATATTATGAGATATTTTGAAAGAGCTTGACAACTCATAAAGGCAATGATGAAAAGCTTGATATTTTGATTATTGGAATTTTCATTTTTAAATATTCATTAATTGTAAATGGATAATTCAACTAGGCATTTAATCTTGTTTAATTTGTTAATTCATTTTGATTAGCTTTTTTACTCTTTCAATATTTGATAATTGATCAAGTGCCCTTCTTAATAGATCCATAGGCCAAATTGTTAGTTTTTATGTCACAAGGTGATTAGGGATGAATCTATGAGATGTTATTATTGTATATAGGATAGTATCTAAAATAGGGATGCCTCAACATGATTCTAAGCATTGATAAATGATGTGTGGCCAAGATTGAGATGTTCAATGATTTTTAGGATAAATTTACAAAGGTTGGTAGGAATTTGTCTAAAGTCTGGTTAGGGGCTAGTTGTGGCCAGATTTGGAAGTATACAATTTGCCAATATTTGGGAAGGTATTACAATCTATAGTCACAACAATGTCTTCTCAAATAATGAAAAAGGAAATTAAAAAGGAAAGAAGATAATTATTGAAGAATAAGCTCCAAAAAATGTTTGGGAAGCCTATAATGTTTCCCCATTAAGGGAGTGGCTGACGCATACGATCGATGGATAGTCCCTCAAAAATAAGCAAGAAGAAGAATGAAATTAACCCATGGGTAAGATTAATCCAATCAAGATAATGCTTGCACACATTGATTTAAAAAGTACTAATTTTTCCAAAGTTAGTTTTAATCAATAATAAATGTTGAGACTATGATTTACCTAAAGGTAGTTATAATTAATAACACAGGCACATGCCTTAGTAGGGCAGATGAGTCAAAATAATGATTTCCCCACAAGTGGTTATAATCATTAAGATGACCTGGATTGAATGATTATTTTTGGTTGTACCCTAGTAGGGTATATTGGCAAGCATAAATCAAGTATATAACCTATCATACATATTAAATATGAGTGGGTGCATACATAGATGTGATGGTCTAATGACTAAAGAAGCCACAAATAACTAGGCACAAGAGGATGCACAAAGTGATGAAAGAGATGATTGGAAGAATAAAGGTGACCGAGCTAACTCGAGATACATCATGTATCCAACTATTACCTACATAGTCTAAATAGACCTTAGTCCAATATAGTTCACCTAAACCTGTGATAAAATGGAATGAGGAATAGAAAAATAACAATTTATCATTGTGAATGATTTGGTTTTATCTGATAATGTAAAGATGCTTATCTTTATTAGCATTTAAACAACCAAAATGGTCAATGGGTTGATTTAATCAAGGAGGGTGGGAGAATTTACCAATGTTATGAAGGAGAAGTTTATGTGGCACCATTGCTTGTAATATTTCCCAAGCTAATTTTTGTTATAACACGTGATGGTATGCATCATGATATAAAACACCATGATAACATAGCCAAAATAAACAAGACTAACACATGATCCAATAAATAATTGAAAATAATGTACCAATGATAAAAACCATAATGATAATGTTGATGTATGGATATGGATGGACTTAAGTATAGTGTACAAGGAAACACCCAATGAATGTAGATATACTAAGTCAAGGCATAACATTGAAATCAAACAAATAGGCAAGCAAGAAAACAAACAAGAAGATAAATAAAAATATAGAAAGATTGAAGTAAAATAAATAGAAAGAATCCTATCCAACCAAGTTAATATATATGTGTGAAGGCTCAATGAAATGAGAAACAGGTGGTGCCCTCAAGCAAGGATACATGCAAAGGGAAGGTCACAGCCCCAATGGCAGTGGAATGGATAGGAACTAACAATGAATTTTCCCCAGTAGGGTTGAGTGAGGATGAGTGACTAGGTTTAAACAAGATAAATGTTTTTGGATTATGAGGCCATATATCTCTCTAAGAGATGGTGAGCTGATTTTCTAATTTCTAGGATTTTGAAATGTTTCTGAATGTTTTTGGAATTTTCTAAGTATCTCAACTCAATTGAGAATTATGAGACACAAAATGGTCAAACTCAAAAAATAGTGATAATATGGCTTATATTTCTCATAAAATAATGATATCATGGAAAAAAGGGGACTAGGTTAACCTCAACATGAATTGAGCACTACATACATATTCCATTGGGACCTTAAGTCACTATAGTTCTACCTACACAAAAGGTGGTGAGATTTGACCAGGTAGCATCAAGTTTATGAATTTATGCAAATAATAATATTAATGGTAAGGTGATAAAAAAATATATGGTAAAATTATTATTCCTAATTTTCCCTTGGGAAATTATAATTAGGAAACAATGTCATAGGTCAGTGATACTAATTTTCCCATAGGTGTTATAACTAGTAGCACAAGGTGGAATGTTGATTTGCCCAAAGGTGCTTATAATTAGTAACACTAGTTAAGCATGAATAAAATATGTAATTGTCAAATCCACTATCATACTACTTTTATATACTACCATCTAAACACATAACTCTAAAACTACTAAAACTAGATCAGAATTTCCTCACAAAAGGTGTTTGAAGAACCAATGGAACCAAGATCAAAAGGGTTGGGTATGGAATTCAAAATCAAGTTTGGTCAATAATGAAGTTATGGTAGAATGGTATACTATATGGAATTATTCAAGGATGGTGATGTTATGCCAATTGGATATAATGGTAGTAGGTTTTCCCCCAAGTGATAAGGTAAGGTAAATGACAGGGTATGAAACAACAGTAAGGCAAATGGAAAATGAAAATGACAAGGTAAATGGAAAGGCAAATGTTTTTATTGTTCCTACTAATGTGGAGATGCATGTCTTAATTAATATATGATACAACTAGAATAATCAGTCATGTTTAAAATGCTATCTCGCACCTCTTCTTAATAGTTGTTTTGTCAAGAACATGCTACATATTTGGACTCCAATAATGTTTTTATGATCATGGTTGGTCATTGTTTTTATTTCCTTCAAACTTTAAGACAATATGTCTTTTTAACCTCTATAAAGGAAAGTGCAGCTAGGGATGGTAAATAAAGATAAATAGTGGTTAATAGGTCTGATTTGGCAATGTAATATAGGTCTGGAATGAATAAATGGATTACAATGGATTGTATAATGGTTGGACAATAAATGAAGATTGGAATTTTTAGGCACATATAATGTTACTAATTTTAAATTTGACATAGTTTTGGTTGTGACAACATTGAAGACTTCTAAATATGCTCTCGATAGGACCACCATATTTTTTATTATTTGGGTCAAAGAGTAGTTACCATCTTGTTATGTTGTAGATTGGAATTTGTATTGATGTTATCTTTAATAATGTCTTCATCAAATAGTGAATAACTATAGTGCTCAATTATTAGTGACTCGAATAGGTTTTTTCCAATGAAGTTATCTTGATTGTCCCATAACACCTCATAAAAAGTTTCACAAAGGAATGATAACTTTTGACTTTGATTTTCATCTAGTGTGGATGTTGTTACAATGATGTCTTGTTGAATGTTTGGTATTGGACAAGTAACGACCTATGATGGCATAATGGGATCCAAAAATATTGGTTTGTCAAAGTGAGACTCCTCAATAAGGGGGAAAAGGTCAAGAGACAAATCCACAAAGATTGGCTTGTCAAATGGATGCTCTTTAAAAATAGGTCAATGGTTGAGATAATGATTTGCCCAAAGGTGTTTATAATCATTAATAAGTGACTTGGCAAAGACTAGCTTATTATAATGAGACTCCTTATAATATGGATAGTATCAAAAGGTGATTCATCACAAGCTGACTCATCACAAAAAAAAATTCAATAAAAACATCATGGATTAGTTGGTTCTCTTAGTATTAGTTTACAAGTAGATGTAAAATACCATATTTGAACACATCTTGGTCTTTGAAAGATGGCTCTTAGAGAGGTAATAATTGGATTTGTTATGTCTCAACAATAGGCATAGATTTTCTAAAGTAGGGAAAAGTTGGAAATGAATAATTATTGGTGGTTGGGTAATGATCTCTTTTTAAATAGTCTCATCTAAGATGGGCCTAATAAAGACTAGTTCTCAGTCTAGGATGGTAATTGTGACTCGTCTAGTCATAGTTAGTAATGAGCTACCATACTTGGAAATGCCTAGAATGGTAATGATAGGGCATTAAAAAGATTGGTCGCTCACCAAAGATAAATGATGAGGGCTTGGTATAGTAATGGTATGGCATAGTGAATCTTGGTTGTTGTCATGAGCTAAAGGATGAGGGCCTATAATGGTAATGGTAGGGCATTTTGAAGCTTGGTTTCTATTGTGAACCAAAGAATGAGGTCTTAGAATGGTAATGATAGGGCATTACAAATATTGGTTGCTAAAATAACCCAGAAGATAATGTATTGGTATGGTAATCTTTAGATGTTGTGGAGCTTGGTTGCTCACACAATCTGAAGGAGGGTTAATGTTGTAGGTATGGGATCAGGTACCATTATCATTGAAAATGAAAACTTGGTACGTTAATCAGCATAAATAAGGTATCACTACATACTACAGTTGAGGATCTTGGATTTTTTCCCTAGATTGGGTATTGTAAGGAGGATAGTCATCCATATCACAAACTACATCATCACCATAAGGGTCTTGAAAAAATTCATCTTATGTGACCATGTTATCATAGCCTATATTGTACATGGCTCCACTATGAGTGTAATAAGACATCTAAATTGATGATTACCATTTCACAAAAAGGACTAGAGTTTTATAAACTCTAAAAAATAGGGTATAAAGGACAAATGGTACAAACATGGTCTAACTTGGTCTAAGGAATGGACCTATATCTCTAAAAAGGTTAGTGTTAAAACTTGGAATAAAAAAATCAAATGTAAAATGCCTTACACAAAAGGGTCAAGTGTATGAAATAAAAAATAAATGCCAAACCTAGGTATAAAGTGTTTCAAACAAATCTAAACTAGGTCAAAAGAAACAAAGGTTATTAGGTCTTTTGGAAAACAAGGCACAAAATCTATGCTCAAAATAGGTATTGCTAGGTCTTTTGGAAAAGGAAAAAAATCTAGACTTTAAACAAAATGAGTTATAAAAGGCAAGAGATTTAATCTAAAAAATTTGAAACACTTTGACACAAACTAGGCATTCAAATTTAAACTTTAACTTGTTCATTTGAAACAATAAGCATAAGGAAGATAGACCACTTCCCCAAACCTAGGCACAAAAATGGTCTTCAAATTGAACAAGAAATTAACCTAAGTTACACAACCCAAAAGTGAAAGGCAAATGTTCTAAGCCAAAATTACACAAGGCCTAGATATGAATGGATCAATGATTGGATTTGAACTTGTCATAATTATGAAATTAATTTATAAACTACACTTCTTTAATTAGACAATAAGCTAGACAATAATGAATGGCATGATAGTATTAGGTATAGATCTAAGAGGCACATGCAGCTTTGATTTGGAAATTAAAATTTTAAACACAAGGCAACAAGTCTTTAAAATAATTTGAGCAGCATAACAATGTTATTATTCTATAAATATTTTGTAAAGGGTTTGTTTCAAGACTCAAAGGTAAAAGATTTAAAATGAATTAGGTAGCATAATGATACCCTTTTGTAATAAGTGACACACACATAAAATTTTGTCAAACGATTAATGCAAAGTTGTGATGTCAAATGGATGGCATAATTCCTCTTAAATCAAAGGATTGATGTATAAACAAGACACATTTTTTGATGTGGTATGACAAACAAATAGTTTAGGTGAAATACCATTCAAGAAAGGATAATATGACATAAATACCTAAGTGTAATGTCCTAAATCCTAAAACTGACAAGGTTGCATCGTACTATTGAATTATTTCTATATACTTGATCTCTAGAGTATTTTAAATTGTTAATCCAAAAATTAAAAGTGGATGAAAATTAGTATTCTTAGGCCCACTATTCTCTCAAGAGTTTTTAATGTGACATGGAACTTCAAGCTACTCACCCTACATCAACAGTATGTCGATGACAAGTGGAGTTGTTCTAAATTATCAATTTTTACATGTTTCTAGATGGTCCAGAGTGTGTCAAACACTATATGTGTAATCATGTCATTTGGATCTACATCAACCAGATTGTTTTGGAAAGGTTTTATCCTTTTCACAACCACTACATCCATCATTGTCTCAATGTAGTGTGATGTCTAAGTTTCCCCTACATTCCAATGTGAAGTATCATTCACAGAGCTTGTTTTAATCACTCAAAATAAGCATCCCAGTAGGTCACCCTCAATTTAAATACCCCACCATGGAGTGGGGTTGAAACAATGTTGGGAGATGAATTCTTGGGTAAACACTTCCCTAAATAACTTTTGATGTAGTGATGAACTCCCACTCACTGTCCAAAATGGATAAAAAAATAAAGACAAGTGAAAAGACTTTATGGTCATTTTGGGGTTACCCAAACCATACGGATTTGGGGAGGGCCTTATCAACTTTCTTTTCATGATTTTGGACTAAAGTGATAAAAGGTAAATAGTGAGCTATTTTTGTCACTCGAGTTCCATAAAGGGGATGACAGGAGAACATACACGCATCACTCATTTTTCTTAAATAAAAATTTTCAACAAATAAGCATAAAACAAACAACTCTTAGGAGTATATAACTAATGTGAGAATTTCTTTTATTACGCCAAAATGAAGTATGTTGTGAAATTTTGGCCCCTTGACATTTGTTATTGAAAACTTTGAAAAACAAAAATGATTTAAGTAAAAATATAATTAAAACATCAATTTGAAATGTGAAATTTGCAAGTTAGAAGTGTTTTAAATATCTCCTTTTGGCCTTTGGGTCCTGCAAAATATGTTAGAGGGTCCTTGTGTTTAGAATCACATCATGAATGAACAAATGACTTCCCAAATCTTGCTCTCAGGTTTCTAGTTTTTTACACATAGTGAAATACCACATAAACATATAGCAATACTGCAAATCTTTCTATCAAATCGTGACTATCAGCACAATACTAAAACTTGCATAAAAATAGAGTACATAAAGCAATATCACTAATATAATGAAAAAATCACTGAAGCAAAGGTAATATCACTAATTTTAGAGTCATGATATTCCAATGTAACCTAAAATAGTCAGCTTAACTACTATCATTTAAAGGGAATATTGCTAAAGTTCAAGCAATAATGCTGAAATCATGACACTATTGCCATTTATGAAGTCATGCTATCACAATATCATGACTTTTATCACAATACCATGACTTCAAAATTTGTAATATTAAAATATTGCAATTTCCATATAAGTATAAAATGATTATCATAAACCATAAAATATATTCACCAAACAACAATAAATATTACAAAACTTTGACTATGTAAATAGCGATATTATGGCAATATCATGATTCTAGAGAGCAACACCATGACTACACAGAACAACTTAGTGACTTCCATAAAAATGACCTTTAACCTTCAATTTTCACCTATTTTTGTCATCAAGATTAAATTTTTACATGAAAATCATTAGAAGAATTCTCTAAAAGGCCTTAAGAACAACTTCATGGGGTGCAGGTCCCATTGGGCATGCCAAAATGTGAATAAAGATTTAACATAGAGGGGAGGTTAGTCTTGTTTTAGTCTCATAAAAAAAATGAAATAAACACACTAAACTCTTAATACCTCTAGCCTATACACTAGGGAGAGTTTGAGTAAGAAAACTAAATGAAATCACAATAAAAACATAAAAGAAATAAGTCTTTTACCTTCTTTAGAGATCTAAATGGCTTGTTGAATGGTTTCTCAACTTGTGCATCAAGAACTATCTGATAATGGAGTTTTCTTGTCTCATTCTCTCCTTAGCACCTTAGATTTTATTGTTGTTTGGCTTAAGTTTTGGGTATGATAACATTACTTTCATGAAGCTTATGGAGGAAATCCTACATAATAACTCTATAATATCCAATTTTAGAAATGAAGGGGTATGACCTTGTATTTATAGCCTAAAAAATTCTCTGTCACCCAAGATGAGTTAAGGTTGAGTTTAAACATGGAATGGGTTCAAACTAACCCTAGGTGAGTTGAGACTAACTCCAGTTGATTTAATATTTGTCATGTAATTATGATTTTTAATTACTAGGCATGGCTCTCAAATTAGATATTTTAGGATATTTTGGAAGAGCTTGATAACTCATAAAGGCAATGATGAAAGGCTTGATATTTTGATTATTGGAATTTCTATTTTTAGATATTAATTAATTGTAAATAGATAATTCAACTAGGCATTTAATCTTGTTTAATTTGTTAATTCATTTTGATTAGCCTTTTTACTCTTTCAAGATTTGATAATTGATTAAGTGCCTTAGTTAATAGGTCCATAGGCCAAACTGAGAGTTGTTATGTTACAAGGTGATTGGAGATGAATCTATGAGAGGTTATTGTTGCATATGGGTTATTATCCCAAATAAGGATGCCTCAACATGATTCTGACTATTGATGAATGATGTGTAGCTAAAATTGAGATGTTTAATGATTCTTAGGATTAATTTGTAATGGTTGGTAGGAATCATTCTAAAGTATGGTTAGGGATTAGTTGTGGCCAGATTTGGATGTCTACATGTACCATATTTCATATTCATATTATAAATGGCTTTAGAATCCTCAATAAGCAATTTTCAAGTGTAAAGAAGGCTAGTAAAACTAGATGACCTCATGGAGTGGGCACTTCATTTGACCAAGACCATAAAAGACCTCATATGGACTCTTGTTTACCTCTTGTGACAACCATGCAAGAACTAAGCTTTGAAAATACCCTCGTTAGCCACAATAGAAACCTTAACATCCCCAAATACCTTAATTTTTACTTTTAAACCATAATTTCTCTAAGGTGACTAGAAATGGGTTTGAAATCATGATTTAGCAATGCAAGGGCATGAGTAAGATATGAGAACCCATAAACACTTCTAAGAAAAAGAAACATGGAACAAACTTGAATTCATAGAGGTCAAAATGATGTCACCTTTTGATAACATTCTTAGTGACTTTTTGGGGCAGCCTGCCTGCTAAGATGTGAGACCAATAGCCTTTCATCAACCATTTGGAGATGGATTCATGGTAGAGAATCTTTGAAACTAAAATAAATCAAGCTGAACGATAAACTAAACATACCACACCATGATAAAAACCATCCAAAATAGATGGGAAAAACACACTAAAGAAAAAATAAAAAAGCAAATGTGTATAAGCACTTATTAGACACACACCACACACCTACTTATGTATATGACTAACCTTCATATCATTAGTAATAGGGCTTCAAATGGATCCCATTTATAGGGATAGCTAAATCCCCCCCATCTATTCTTTCCAATTGGAAATAATTATTATGCTTGAATTTGATGATGATGTATGGCACACTCCACAAAATGTCAAACTTGGTGTGTCTCATGGGCTTTGATCTATCCTCATCCCACTTAAGTGCTATATCACCATCTTGGAAGCCTCATATATTTTGTTTCCTATCAAAGGACTTATTCATTATCACCTAATGATGCTCCATGTATTTGTGACCATTGCTAGTCTCTTATAACTCAATCAATTTTGTTAACCTCACCTTCATTGGAGTGTTTTCAAGCAATTCCAACTAATGTGCTAGCTCTAATGTAACTCTTGGGATATGGATAGTCTAGCTTCCCTTCCATAAATAAGAACAAAATTGGAGTTACCAATAGACCTTTTAGGTGTGATCCTATTAGCCCATAGGGTTATCTTCAACTTAATATTTCAAGATCTTTAGTTACTCTCCAAAGTCCTCTTGATGATCTTGATTAGGTTCTTATTAGTAGACTCAACCAACCCATTACCTTGATGGTAATATTTGGATGATGTACTTATATTTATACCATTTATACTACCAAATTAATTGTCTTAGCATCTATGAAATCAAGTGCATTATCTAAAATGATGGTAGAGGGAGATACAAACTATGTATCAATACCTTCATAAAATATAAAATGGAACTCTCATTGGCACCCTTCAATGAAAATTCCTCAACCCATATTGTAAATTAATCAATTTCTATAAGTATCCACTTGTATCTATCACTTGATGGAGGATTAATCATCCTAATGAATTCATTACCCCATTACATGAAGGGTTGACCCACTTGAATGGGTCTCAGTGGGAGAGCTAAAAGATTTTGTTTACCTACAAAGAAATCACATTGAGGACACCTTCTTACCCAAGCATATAAATATTTGAAGAGGCTAGAATAATAGTATCCTACCCTCATGATCTTTGTAGTTGTGGTCTTTAGAAAGAAATGACCCCCTACTACTCTACTATGAAAATTTTCAAGAAATACACCATATTGATCAATGTTAATCCATCTCAAAAATAAACCATTTGTATCTATTATAAAAATCACACCATCCACAAGACAATAATGAATAGTTTACAATATTAAATACCTTATTTTAGACCTTCTCAAGCCATTAGGACACTCACCATTTTGGAAGAATCTAATGATGTCTTGTGTCTAACTTTGTAGGGATATAAGATCAGTTGGTTGAGCATAGTCTTGATTGACCAAAAAATCATCTTTTGGTTCATGGATATCTAAATCCAAGTGCTCAAATAAACCCTTGCCCCTTACTAACTTGGTCACCTTGATGTCAACATCATAATCCATGACCTTTGTAATCTACCCTACCCTCTTTTTATTGAGGTCTTTACTCAAGAGGAACTCCTTCATGTTAGGATGAGAGACCATGAGATGAATTTTGTTGTTTAAAACCATGTGTCTGAACTTCTTCAAACCTCTTGAAATAGCAAGGACTTGTTTCTCCACAAATATTTATTTAGATTCATAATCCTCTAAACCTTGACTAAAGAATGCAATAGGTTGTTGAACACTCTCATCATTATTTTGCATAATCATAGTTGAAATAGTGTCAAGGTTATAAAATGTATATAACATGAATTCCTTAGAAAAATTAGGATTTATAAGAGTGGGAGCTTGGGTAATTACTTGATTTATGGATTCAAAATTATTTTTACCTTCCTTAGTCGAAGTGAAAACCTTACTCTTCTTGAGCATGGTTGTGATAGCTTCCGCAAAGATGAAAAACTAGGTATGACTCTTCTCACAAAGTTTATCTTACCTAAAATATTTTGATTCCTTTATTATTTAATGGAAATGATAGACCTAGAATATCCTCTACCCTCTTAGGTTTAATGGCTAGGCCTTCCTTATAAATAATGTGTCCTAAAATCTTACCTTTATGGATGGAAAAAGTACACTTCTTTGGGTTAAAGGACACCATATATTGTCTACATCTCTCAAATACATGCCTAAGATGTTTTAGGTGGTCATTTGTATCCTTTGAAAGCCATGTACACTAGCAACAAGGTAACAAGGTACACTAGCAACATCTCATTAATTAGGCCTTTGAAAGCTATGTCCATTACCCTTTAAAAAGTGACACCAACATTTGAAAAACCAAAGGTCATTTTCCTATAATCAAAGGTCCCACATTTCATAGTAAAGGTTGTCTTGAATTGATCATCCTCATTCACCAAAATATAATTGTAACTAGAATACCGATTTAGGAGTGAGAAGTGTTGATAACCTAAAATAACTTGTAATATCCACTCCATAGGGGATAAGGGGTAATGATCTTTGAGTGATGCCCTATTTAGGTCCCTAAAGCACACACAAATTCTGATTTCCACACTCTTCTTTTTAATAAGCACAATATTATCTACCCAAGTTGAGTGCTTGATATATAAATTTATCTTAGACTCAATTAGTTGTTAAGCATGAAATATACTAAGAGGCAGGGTGAATCAATATATATATCTTATAAAACTTTCCCTTAATCAAAAATTCAAGATATGCAATAAAACTCAAATAATAAACATCACACAAGAAAGAGAGAGACACCAGATATAACATGGAAACCCAATGTGGGAAAAACCATGGAGAACAATCTCAAGTATATTCATGAGAATAAATTCATAAGAGCACCATACACCTTTGCCAAGTACCAACCTCAGCTACAATTCATGAGCACCAACCCACAGGAGCTTTAAACCCCTTTGTCGAGCACCAACCCAACTATCATTCATGAGCACCAACCCACATGAGCATCAACCACTTTGTGTATACCACACACCTATCTCTTAATGTTGCTATATCAACAAATGATAGTTCAATACAACATCTCTTTCCTCTCTCTCACCTTTGCTCTTCTAAGCTAGATAATACAATATCAAATTAACCTCTCACACTCATATTACAAATGGCTTCTCAAGCCTTTATTTATAGCTTTCCAAATGACCTTTGGCCTTCCCCCTTTGTGACCCTTCAATCCTCATGGAAAATGGCACCAATCTTGGATGACCCTTCATATTCAAGCCTTTGAAAAGTCATATGGTGACCCTTCATGATCAAAAACGTCCTTCCCACTTTTGTCCTTATCTTTGGTGACTTTTCATATTCCTTAAAGTGTCCCTTCATGAGAAATTCGCCCTTACTCTTTTGTCTTCACTTGGTGACTCTTAGTATTCCCCAAAATGACTCTTCATGGGAAAATGTGTCCCATCCTTCTTTTGTCTTTACCCCGTGGCTCTTCGACTTCTCCATGGGCCCTTATTTTGTCTCATATGCAACCAAAAATATATTCATTAATATTAATGAAATATTAACTCATATTAGCCAAGATATATTTATTACAAACAACATTAAATGCAATGGGACCTTTATCACCAATAATGTTAAACCTTTGACATCAATGACAATATTTCAAACAATTTCCCCCTTTGTCATTGATGGCAACCTCAATCCTAAAATTGCAACATCCTGTCATCTAAAAACATACAGTAACTCCCCCTTACTGTAACAACCTGTACCTATTCCTTGTACCTATTTTTTGCACCTATACCTATTATTCTCTTCTTTTGACATCAATGGCAAAGGACCTACCTAGAGTTAACACTTAGCTCCCCCTCAACTGATGTTGAACCTCAATGGCAAAAAGTAAGGGAAGTTACTCCCAACTTCTCTCGCAGATACTCAAATGTGTCTTTTGGTAGTGCCTTTGTGAAAATATCTGTAATCTGCTCTGTAGTACTAATATATTCCAACTTACCCTGTTGATCTGCAACCTGCTCTCTCAAAAAGTGATATCTAATGGGAATATGTTTTGTTTTTGAATGCATTAATGGATTTTTTGAAATATTTATAGCACTTGTGTTATCACAAAAAATGGAAATAGGTTCATCATACTTTACCTTGATATCTTTCAAAGTTTGCTTCATCCAAAGCACTTGAGTACAACACAATACTATTGCATTATATTCTACTTCAGCTGTAGAAAGTGATACTGAGTTCTACTTCTTGCTTAGCCATGATACTAAGCTATCACCAAGGAAGAAAGCTCCTCCACTTGTACTCTTTCTGTCATCTAAACACCCTACCCAATCTAAATTTGTATAAGCAACTAAAGTGAAATCTTTACCTATGGGATACCATAATCCATAATCCAATGTCCCTTTGATATTTCTAAATATTCTTTTCACCAACTGAACATGACTATTTCTTGGAGATGACTGATATCTTGCAACCATACCTACTGCATGCATGATGTCTGGTTTTGATGCTATCAAATATAAAAGATTACCAATCATAGATCTATACAAAGATTGATCTGTAATAGGTGAATCTTCATCCTTGCTCACCTTATTTCCTATACACATAGGTGTGCCAATTGGTACACAATTCTCAAAACCAAATTTCTTTAACATTTCCTTGGCATATTTACTTTGAGATATAAAAATTCCCTTATTTGATTGAAATATTTGTAATCCTAAGAAAAATGATAATTCTCTAAACATAGACATCTCAAATTCTTTTTGCATTCTATTAGAAAATTATTTTGTCATCCTTTCAATATTTCCTCCAAAAATGATATCATCAACATAAACCACAACAATCAATTGATGCTCACCTTCTATTTTTATGTAAAGATTACTATCAACAAATCCTCTCTTGAATCCTTGATCTTGTAGGTACTTATCAAGTCTTGCATACCAAGCTCTGGGAGCTTGTTTTAATCCATACAATGCTTTCTTCAATCTGCATACATGATTACTAATATTCAAGAGAATAAACCCCTCAAGCTGCTCAATGTAGACCTCTTCTTAAAGATTCTCATTTAGAAAGGCAAATTTGACATCCATCTGAAATACTTTGAAATTTTTAAAAATTGCATATGCAAGAAACATTCTAATAGCCTCTAACCTTGCTACTGGTGTAAAAGTTTCTTCAAAATCTATTCCCTCAATCTGAGCATATCCTTTACATACTGGTCTTGCTTTATTTTTGGTTACTTCTCCATTTTCATTCAACTTATTTCTATAAACCCATTTTTTTCCTATCACATTGTGATCTTTTGGTCTAGGCACTAATTCCCAAGTATCATTCTTTTCTATCTGATCTAATTCTTCATCCATAGCCTTAACCCTATGCTCATCATGTCTGGCTCCTGAAAAATTTATAGGCTGAATTTTAGATAACAAAGAGAAATTAACTTGTTCAGATTCACTTACCATCATTCTTCTGGTGTGAATTCCTTCCTTTATATCCCCGATGATGTCACTTTCATTATGATTTTTTTGAACATATTTGGATGGAGTCTTGGTGCCCTTTTTCTCTTTTTTCTCATCTTCATCTGATTCTTCAAAGCCTTCCTCTTCAATGATTTCAGGAATGTCTATTGGATCACTGATCTTTTGTGTTCCATCTTCTTCTATCCTGACACTTGCACTTTCAACAATTTCCTTGGTTCTTTTGTTATAACATTTATAAGATTTAATTTTTCAAGAATAACCAAGAAATATACCTTCATCTGCTTTGGATTCAAACGTACCAATTTTTTCATCAGTTCCCTTTATGAAGCATTTGCTACTGAAAACTCTGAAATAATCAACTGTTGTTGGTTTGTCTTTCCATAGCTCATAAGGAGTTTTGTCATTATTGACTCTTAATAAATCTCTATTCTAAATATGTGCTACTGTACCAACTACCTCTCTCTAATATTTATTTTCTATCTTGGATTCATTTAACATTGTCCTCACCATCTCTTGAATTGTTCTATTTTTTCATTTAACTACTCCATTTTATTGTGGAGTTCTAGCTGCTGAATACTGTCTCTTTATTCCATGATCTTCACAAAACTCAATAAATTGATTTGACATGAATTCTCCTCCTTGATCTAATCTTAGACACTTAATCTTCAGATTAGTTTCATTCTCAACTAATGCTTTGAATGCTTTGAACTGTCTAAAAGCTTCTAATTTTTTCTTTAAAAACATTATCCAAGTCATACGTAAAAAATAATCAATAAGTAACATAAAATATTTATCACCTTGAGTAATTTGAGTCCTCATAGGTCCACATAGATCAATGTGAACAAGCTCTAGCATCTGAGTGGTCAAGTACTCTTTTGTTTTGAACCTCCTTCTAGCCTACTTCCCATGCTGACAAGGTCCACAAAGCGTGTTAGATGGCTTTGTGATCGTTGGAAGATTCCTGACTGCTTGCTTTTTGAAAATTTTGACAAGATTGTCAAAATTTATGTGCCCCATTCTCCTGTGCCATAGCCAACTTTCTTCAATCTAACTCAAACAACATTTTTGACCTTTGATGTCTAATAGCATATATAAGTCATTACCTGTTCTCTGAGCATCTACAATTAATACATCTGAATCTTTTCTTCTAATTTCACAACCTTATGTATAAAACTTTAGTGTGTGCCCCTAATCACACATTTAACTTACACTTAAAATATTATGCTTAAGAACTTCTATATATAAAACATTTTCAGTTTTAGTTCTACCATTATCTAAACTTAGTGTACCTTTTTTGGCAATTCTGGTAGTAGTATTGTCCCCAAATTTCACTGTGCCACCATTGATCTTCTTCAGGGTTATGAACTTGCTCTTGTCTTCTATCATGTTCCTTGAACATCCACTATCAATAAACCATGGCTTTTCTTCATTTCTTGCATGCAAAGCTATATGGACCAACATAGAACCTTCAGATTGTTTCTTCTACCATGTCTGAACCTTTTTCTTGGTGAATGGAGCCCTGAAACTCTGGTCCTTCTTGACTGACTCGAACATGCTTCTATAATACCAAGCTATGTGTCTGAAGTTGTTACACTTGTAACAAATTATGGTCTCTTCATCAAAGCTTGATAGAGGAGCAAAAGAGTTATAGCTTCTGCTTGACTCTATATGACCTTCCTTTTCCTTATTTTTGAGATTGTTAGCTCTTTTTCTACATTCTAATTTCTTATGACCATATCCATTACAATAAAAATAGTAACCATAAAAATAGGACCTATTTGTGAATCTCTAACCTGATTGCCTTTTATATCTTTGTTCCTTCCAGCCTTCTTTGTCCTTTGTATTATTCATTCCTTCCCTTCTTGTTTCTTTATTTGTAAGAGCTTCAACATAGCTCTTCTTCTTTTCAAAACTAATACCTGTCTTATTTGATATTGCCTTTTGGCTTTCTAATATCTTATTCAGCATATTAGTGCTATTCTCAAATTTTGAATCATTGACTATTTTATTATTAACGGCTTTCTCAATTTCTTCTTTTAAAGAGGCAATTTTAGTAACATACCTTTCACATTCTTTTCTTGATATCTCCAACTGTGCCATCAGATCTTCAATTATCTCCTTTGACTCCTTGTCATTTTTCTCAATTTGATGCTTTAATCTTTGATTTTTCTTTTCAATAATTTTCAACTCTTCTAAGGCACACATGAGTTCTCCTTCCATATTCACTTCGGCTTCATCCTCTTCTTCTTCTTGATCAACTATTCTTTTGCTTGTAGAGGCACCTTTATGTATGGCCATCTTGTGCTTTCCTAATCTACCTTCAAGCTGTAAAACTTTTCAAAAAGGAACCTGCTTTGATACCAATTTTTAAGCATAGAATATACTGAGAGGGGGGTGAACAGTATATATATCTTATAAAACTTTTCCTTAATCAAACATTCAAGATATGCAATAAAACTCAAATAATAAACATCACACAAGAAAGAGAGAGACACCAGATATAACTTGGAAACCCAATGTGGGAAAAACCATGGAGAACAATCTCAAGTATATTCATGAGAATAAATTCATAAGAGCACCATACACCTTTGCCAAGTACCAACCTCAGCTACAATTCATGAGCACCAACCCACAGGAGCTTTAAACCCCTTTGTCGAGCACCAACCCAACTATCATTCATGAGCACCAACCCACATGAGCATCAACCACTTTGTGTATACCACACACCTATCTCTTAATGTTGCTATATCAACAAATGATAGTTCAATACAACATCTCTTTCCTCTCTCTCACCTTTGCTCTTCTAAGCTAGATAATACAATATCAAATTAACCTCTCACACTCATATTACAAATGGCTTCTCAAGCCTTTATTTATAGCTTTCCAAATGACCTTTGGCCTTCCCCCTTTGTGACCCTTCAATCCTCATGGAAAATGGCACCAATCTTGGATGACCCTTCATATTCAAGCCTTTGAAAAGTCATATGGTGACCCTTCATGATCAAAAACGTCCTTCCCACTTTTGTCCTTATCTTTGGTGACTTTTCGTATTCCTTAAAGTGTCCCTTCATGAGAAATTTGCCCTTACTCTTTTATCTTCACTTGGTGACTCTTGGTATTCCCCAAAATGACTCTTCATGGGAAAATGTGTCCCATCCTTCTTTTGTCTTTACCCCATGGCTCTTCGACTTCTCCATGGGCCCTTATTTAGTCTCATATGCAACCAAAAATATATTCGTTAATATTAAATAAATATTAACTCATATTAGCCAAGATATATTTATTATAAACAACATTAAATGATATGGGGCCTTTATCACCAATAATTTTAAACCTTTGACATCAATGACAATATTTCCAACATTAGTTTGGTGAGTTCCATTATCATGAGTTGCTCAACCTTGAGGTTAATAGGACTTTAATTTTTCCTAACTGGCTTGACTCTAGGCTCTAATTCAATAGTATGGTGGGCTAATATAGGTTCAAAACCCTTTAGATACCTATACTCCCAAGAAAATATATCATGGATTTATCTACACAACTCAATGAATGATTATTTTTCAGATAGAGAGCATACCTTACCTAGCTTAAGGAGATTGTCCTTAAAGATTAAGACCCTTTCATAGTTTTCCTCCTTTATGGACATGCCCACCTTCTCTTTATTATTGTGTTCATATTCATTTAACATGTTCTCTAGAGTTACCAATCCCTTAGTTATCTTTTTTGTTCTTACTTGTGTAATCTGATCTTCATCCTGATCATGGAGCTTCTTTTAATTTCTTAAAGACAACTCAGCCTCCTCTTGAAATAATTATGCGATCTATTGGTCACCATAAAAAACCTACAAAAAGACTTCATTAATAATAATGTAAGGTCTAACAATGACTTTGATATGTGACTAATTTCCTCTTTTCTTTATATCATTAGGTGTGTCAAATTATTCCCCTATTGCAGCCAACCTATCTATATGCTTGTTTTATTCTCTTAGGATTGGTTGTATGTTGAATTCACTAAAGTCTTCAAGTAAATACCACACCTTATGCTTATAATACTTAACAAAGGTTTCTTGGTGGTACTCATATTCCTTATTTAATGTACAATCAGCTCACTATCCCCATACACTTGTAAATTATTGATTCCCTTCCTCTTTGCCCATTAAAGACCATGAACAAGACCTTCAAACTTGGACACATTATAGGTACAAATAAAATGAAATATATATAAATAAAAATATTGATGTTTAGATGGAGACCCTAACATAACACTATATCTTTCACCAATCTTGATCCTTAAACCATCAAAGAACATCTTCCACATTCCATCACTCTCATCCTCCTCCTTGGTAAGTGAAGGTATGGGTTCTCTTTCCTCATGTAGGAAATACACCCTCAAATCAGTCTCTTCCATGAAATCATATGGATCATACTCATAGGTCTCAACACCATATTCATGTAATAAAATATCACAAATTTCTTTAAAAGGGGAAGATGTTCCATCATCTATGGCATGTCATCTTGCTCATTGATAGTGTAATTTAAAATGGAACTAGTTTCCATATATGGTTAAATGTGTAACATGGATAATGGATGTGTTCTTATTGTTAATTTATATCCATACCCCATTCTAAAATCCAATAAATACTAATCAATGGCAACATACCCTCCTATCTTGGTAGTGGAGTCTCATGTTCTATTTGCAAAGTGTGCAGGTAAATCCACCACCACTATGTATTGTAGAATTGGAAAACTTGGGTAGTCATGAAAGAACACTTTAAAACCTTTGATGAGCCCTAAATATTTATTTGGTGTTTCATCAAGATGAACCACTCCATTTCTATAAGTCTAATACTTCAAGCCTAACTTATCTACAACTAGTTTGGGCATGACTAAATTACTTGCCCCACTATCCACAATGCAATTATGGACTAGCTTATCTCCCACAACGAGGGTAAGATAGAAAGTTGTAGGAATTTCAAACTTGGTGTAAGGTTAAACAATATGAGTAGGTGTGTTTGTTATGGATACACCAATATATTTTTTTGATTAGGAAGAAATATGGAGTTGGGATAACTTTTATTGGAGTAACTCCTTTTGACTAGGCATAGAAAGTACCTCCCAAAGGGATATGCATGTTTTTTTTTTTTTTTCAAGGAGCCAATAATATTAAAATGGGAGATATTATCCTTTTTTTCATCCATGTAGTCAATACATTACCTTTATCTTGAGGTAATGAAGGTTTGACCACCTTTCCCAAGTTCTAATTTTGAGGTGTAAGACTTGTAAAGTCTACCATATTTACATCCATACCTTATTGCCTAAATAGAGGTTTGTTTAGAGGTATATCCACATCTTGAGCATCTCCCAAATCTCTCTTATTTTACCTTGTGTTAGATACAAAAAAATTGCTTTGATTTAGGATAAATTTATCCTCTATTTGGTATTTTACAAAGCTCGCTCCTAAATTACTACACTTTCCACTCTGGTTTTTCTTACATAGAGCTATCATCTTCTATTGTCAAATAAGCATTAGTCCCTCCTTGAGATACCAAGGCTTAACTTTCCCCATCATTATCATTCATGTACTAACCTTGAGGCTTCCCCTAATAATTTGTCCATTATTCTCCTTAAACTAGTTTGTTATGGACTAGAACCATGGCTCTTTAAGTGGGAGAAAAAATTGGATTGTAGGAATTAGGTGACCTATTTAAATTAGGTTGACCTTGTCCCATCCCTTGACCATTATGTTAATGTGGAAATCTATTTGCTTGTGGAGGATAATAGTAGGAGTTTTGGTAAGCTTCAATATGTTTATTTGATTACCTAGTTGAAGCTTCTAAGTCCTTGTATTTTGCTTGCCAATTAATTGCATCATCTTATTTCTTTAGAGAAACTTTAGACTTATTATTTGGATCTATAACTATATCAAGGGTTGGAAGGGTAGTAGGAATGTTAGGAAAGATAGGCATTAAGAGATATAGCGGGAGTTTAACTACTTGGGTCAAACTATTCTCAGCTCTAATAGCCACATCATAGGCATTAGGCAAGGTATACCCTCCCATGGTTAGTAACGTGATATATATATATATATATATATATATATATATATATATATTAATCCCAATATCTCTAGGTAGGTTGGGGAAACAAAACTTGCACAGGGTCTTATGGGAGGTGAAATCCTATTCCATTTCCTTCTGAACCTTTCATTCAATTCATGCATGGATTCCTTAGGCCCTATTTGGATGACATTTAGCTGATGGATCAATGATGTATGATAAATTTTATCCTTAACTATTTTAGTCAACAACTCCCCAAATTCATCCCATGTAGTGATGCATCCTCATAGAAAGGTTCTATACCAATCAAGGGATTTTCCTCTAAGGTACATGGTAAGAAATCTAATTTCTATGATATTATGTAAATTGTAGAAGTTGGGTATGCCTCTAATGTGTTCACTTGGGGTGATAGGACCTTCCCCATTGAAATTAAGAACACTCTTTGTCGTATTAGGGGGGATATCATCATAAGAAGCAAGGTTTATGGGATTTTTAGTATTGAAAGTCATGAAATTATGTTTTTGATTAATTAAGGCAGCAAACTAGGGGCCAAACCTTATATAGTAAAAAAAGATAGGAAGGCTAGCAAACAAAAGATGTCAGTACCAAACCAACAGCATAGCTAAGAAACAAAGTCAGAAGCAAAATAAAACACTAGAAAGACTAGAGTCAGAAAGGATGAAACTACATAACTATCGAGTTAACAAGATCCTTAAGATTCTCATTGTCTGCATTGTCAGCATTCCATGTTACTTATCATGAAATCATGTTACTTATCCATGTTACCTTCAATTTATTTTTTACTCTCTTTTTCACTCTCTTTCTCCTCTTAACTTTCAAAATCTTCCTATTCTTTAGGCTCTTAGGATTTTCAAGTTTCAAGAAAGGTTCAAGTTACTGAACTTCAAGAGGAAGCTCAGGACAAGGGAGTTGATTTTTAGAATGATTACCTCTACTATAAGTTGATCTAGTAGTGACCATGAAGCATAAAAATGAGAAATTGATCTATAACTAGATATTGTAACTTTAGTGGAGTCTCCAAATGCTAAGTAGGAAACACTTGTGCATCTATGATCTTTTCAAAACTAGCATTTGCCTCAAAAGAAAAGTGCTTTGGAAAATTATCCCACTAGGAATACCAAGATTGTTGTCACTCAATTTTGAACCCTTGGATAGGTATTTAAATTCTACTCCAATTTACTAAAATAATGAGATTACCCCTAGACCAATGGGTTGTCCATAGTGGGGGTAAACCTCTAGTTGATAGGGCTAGTTCCCTAAATTTACCCTGATTGTCCTCTTAGTAACTCATTTTTATATGAAAATGGATAAGAAAATATCTAATTTAAATAAAATTGGGACAAAGGGGTGATACACCAGAATATTTGATCCAATATTATCCTATACTTGCACTTAACATAAAGAAAACTATAATCTAATCTATGCTTCAAGAAAAAACTTATAACATAAGTATTTCAACCTATAGACTATGGTAAGTAAAATAGATAAGGTGAGAGCTTAAAATGTCTAATAATAAACTATTGAAACTCTAAAATACTACACTTAAATATACTCTAAGTGACTTGCAAGAAGATAATGTATCTATACTCAAGTATACACAAGTTGGACAAGATGTAAGGGCAAGAAATTTTCTCACTGGTATCTATAAATAACTCATTAAACACACTAAAATATAAAATTGGAAAGATTAAAATAGTTTTAATTTATTTCTTAAGGCAAATATGAGTAAAAAAATATTAGGGATTTGCCCACCTCTCTTGTGAATTCCTTTACAATGTCAAAACTAGGCATATTTATAGCACCAATGAGAGAGGGAAATCCTCTACCAAGAATGGAATATTTGAGGGTTAAAAGAATAGATAAAATATTTATTCACTTAAAAATATTTATAAGGAAGAATTTTAAGTCTTGAATAGATGTTACTTGATCTCTAAGTCTTTTGTAAACTGCCTTCAAGTCAAAAAGAGTCAAAAGCCTTCTTGAAAACTGATCTAATCTTTTATAGGAAGCTTATTTATCTACCTTGAAAGTGAATGGATATCCATTTACAAGGATATATTTACACTTGACCAAGTTTTATGCATCATTATGTACCCTTGAAATAAGATTTCTTGGAAGGAGTTAGCTTAACTCATGATGTGTAGTCTATCTTCCTAGGCAACAGGGAAATAATCTAAATCTTGATATGGATATTTTAATTTAAAAATATAAACTTAAAATATTATAATAAAACCTATTTATGTCTTTAAATTCTATAATTGACACCTTATAACACTTTCCATACTTATCAAGAAGTCACTTCAACATTGGTTGTCTAGTAATAGTTACCATCTAGGCCTAATTACACATGTTAGTCTATTTGAATGGTCATGAAAACTAAATATATATATTTAAAAAGATATAATATAATTTTATTATAAAAAACTATCACTTCATAATATTAAAAGGCCTTCAAGGTATCATAATTCTATTGTTCCTGCCAATCTACATAGATAGGTCTCTCATTCCTAATACACATCAAACTATCTCTTTTTATGCAGACCTATAGGAATAGTTTCATAGGTATGTGAAATTATTTTGTGACCTAATAAGTTATAAAACATCCCATGTTACCTCCTACAATGATAGTTAAGGATTCATCCATGTTTGTACCCCTCAATCTCATCAAAACTAGCAAAAGGGAGGGCATTTAGTGTTCTGTATAGGTGACATCAGCATCCATTTTCATGGTAAGGATAATAAGAGAGATTTTTACAAGTTTAAAAATTTTTTATATCCAAAAAAAAATTATTTATATCCATTATAAGGCAAATCTCCCATATCAAGTTCACCCAAGGGTTTTAGTAGGGTTTAAGACCTATTTAGGTTCTTAACGATCATTCATAAAGTGTCATCTACTAATTTGCCTCATTCCACTAGTATAAAATTATTAATCAACCCCTTAACATATTATAAATGGCTCACATTCCAATTCAAATTTTGAGATATGGTGTGAACATGTGAAATTGCTCCTCAGGTGGTAGACTTAGCTTTCTTGAACTCGAGAGAGGTCTAATTTGAGTTTTGGGCCTCAAAACTCAATTCCTTTAGTATGAGAGATTTATAAACCTCAAAAATAATATTCCTAATGGTTATACATTATTTTTTAATTATTATTACTATATTTTATGCATTTGGTGTACTGGTCAAGGAACTTGGGATTTAAGGCATGTCACCTCCTTGCTAGCCCTCAAGGGTGCTTGGATTGAAAATTGAGGTTTTATGAAAATTGAAATTGTATTGAGACCATATATATGTTTATTTATCACCTCAAGGGACCTAAATTTAGT
This sequence comes from Torreya grandis, assembly GCA_037957365.1. Lineage (NCBI taxonomy): Eukaryota > Viridiplantae > Streptophyta > Pinopsida > Cupressales > Taxaceae > Torreya > Torreya grandis. Next base: position 341,040 of record JARHVA010000105.1, read on the forward strand.
TTTACATGCTTATTTTGTGTTTTGGGTTCAGACAAACCCCTTGGTCTCAAGATTGCCCCTTGCCAATGAAGTGAGCAAGGTCTGAGATAAAATAGTGAGTATAATTGTTACGTGTATGGATTTTAGGTGACCATGGTTATATTTTTCCACTTTTAACCATCCTATATATCCATTCACAAAGTGTAATTACGCCTATGAATCCCTCAAAACATTAATCTCTCTCATGACTGGATAATCTAGGCTAGTGGTTTGTAACTAGGTAATTGTACCTTATGATGGGGTCCTTTAATCTATGTGATAGTCTCATCCTAAAAATTTGAGAACTATATATTCTAAATATGGATTTTTTATATTCTTTCCATTTCTATATTCAAACCTCAAAACTTATACATGGCTTGTAATGTATGAGATCTTTCTTGAAACCTCCAAACTGATCTTACAACTTTGAGAATTTTTCTCAGTCAAATAGTGGCACTTACTCCATGTAATCAACACCACTTTCTCATTGATTTATATTATATGCACCTCCTTCTCATTTATTTATTTGAATATCTATAGTTTTTAGTAGTGTGTTTATCCCTTATTCTACATGTATCATTCACAGGTGTCTTAAAAGGGATATCTATAGGGGCACTCTCCCCTTGACCACTGAGTCATTAGGAAACCTATCATCATGAGACCTTATTTAAACCTTATAATTTTTATGTGGGAGGTGTTTTCATGTTCCAATATCATAGATAGTCTAACAATTCTCACTGGTTACATTGATAACTACCACCTAATGAGACAAATCTATAACATGAAGAAACATGGAGGTCTCCTACATTTTCATGAATTATATTATTTGATATGATGGCCCTATAATACCTATCAAACCCTTTTAAATATCATAAAACATTTATTCTGCAACAAAGAGTTCATATTTACAATAATACTGCCAATAAATCAAGGTAGTGGGGTTTAGAGCCTTCTCCAAGCACTTTAATTTTTTAGCATTTGTTCATAAAGAACAGGATCCTAACCCAAATACCAATTCCATGAATCTAAATATAATTTGTGTCCCCATACATGGTGAATATCTTAAGATCCATCTCTCTATATTTTGTATAGAACAAGCATTTAGACATGACCCTTGCAAAGCTGCCAAGAGACCCGATGAAGTAGAATCTGAATATCTTGCCATTTTTAGACCTATGAAAACTCTCCAAACATTTAAAAATATTTAGTAGGGTAGGGAGTTACTTACCATATGTTAACTCTTAAATATGACCATATAAGTGATCATAAATACCCATTTTAGCTTGATTTTTTCTTCCTTAAGCATTGAACCTGCAAGGTCTTACTAACCTAGAGCTTGTCATAAAATTAGGGACATTATCAAAAATATTTATATGCTTTAAAATTATCAATTTTATGTACCATGCTTCATATTAATCTTATAAATGGCTCTAAAATCCTTAAGAATCAGTTTTCAAGTGTAGAGAAGGCTAGTAAAACTAGATGACCTAATGGAGTGGACACTTCATTTGACCAAGACCCTAAAAGACCTCATATGGGCTCTTATTCACCTCTTATAACAACCATGAAAGAAATAATCTTTTAAAATACCCCTATTAGCCTCAATAGAAACCTTAACATCCCCAAATACCTTGATTTTTGTTAAAAACCCTTAATTTCTTTGAGGTGACTAGAAATGGGTTTGAACTCATGATTTAGCAATGCAAGGGCATGGGTAAGCTATGATAACCCATATACTCTTCTAGGAAAAATAAACATGTAAAAAACCTAAACACATATGGGTCAAAATGATGTTGCATTTTGGTAACAACTACTTAAGTGCAACATAGTTTATTTATCTCAAGCAAGAGAACTAATTCCTTCAAGACTTTTTTCTAGGAATTATGATTAAAATTCATATTGTGAATATCATAACATTAAAATACAACCATAAAATAGATGTATTTTGTTAAATTTTAATATATAATATCTCAATAAGAGTAACTAAAATATTAAAAATGTGATTTTTGAGAATAAACTATGTAATATTGATCCAACAAATTATACATAGTTTATTCCTAGAAATCACATTTTCAATATCATGGATTGTGGAAAAATTAAAAATCTTAACTAAAACATTATACGTGGATAAATAAATGATGATGATTTATAAATATCCTTCCAAATCATAACCAAGAATAAGGCAAAAATTAAAATTTTAATGTAATTGATGAAATTAACAAGAGTTAAAATCATGTAATGTTTGATTATGATTCTCACCTACGTGATACATTTATTTATACAGTTAAAGAAACCATGTGTAAACACCTAATTTTATTAAAATTCATGTTTATATTACATGTTTTCCATGCCTTTTCACAATTGTGTTATTTATTTACATTTGTTTATTTTTAGACACTTCCCCCTCATATTGGACCCTTCATAGCCTTTCATATTCCACATTTCATCATAAACACCTCAAATCTACTAGTTATTTGCATTAAGATTCAGTTGCTCATCCTCAATGTAGCTTAATTTTAGTTTTTTATATTTTCCATTTCATCACCATAATTTGTGGTGGCTAATTCTATTCACCTACCTTTTGTGAGTCCTCTTCTCCATTTTTTGATTTCTCATGCCCTTTTTTTAGGTTCTCATTATTATTTTTAGCCTACACACAGATATGCCCAAAGTTTATTTCAAAAGATCCTATATATACAAATATATTATAATACATTTATTATCAATGTTATCAAGCTCACATAGTTGATTGATAATTTACACTGACTATAACCATTTCCAATTTGTCAAGCATCCTATAGATTGATCCAAGTCTGCCCTTGTCATTTACTCAAGTCTTGTGATTTGAAGTTGTACCAAAATAAGTTTACATAGTGAAACATATAGTTATAATTGATAATATATGGATGGGAGGTGAATTAATTTATCTCATTTGTGATTGGTAACACTCATAATCATTATAACTTCATTAAACCCTTATTTTGAGAGTGCGAGATATATAACTACAACCCTCCAAGGAGGCTTGAGCCACTAACCTTGCACATATTCTATATTATTATAACATTGTGATGAATAAGGATTACATAAAAGGATATATATGATTTTAATACTACACACAATAATTATTCCCATTGAATCCAAATTCAAAGACATCTACCTTTGCTAAAATATCCTATAAAGTTTTTGACACAAAATATCAATAGGACCATAATCATAATAGTTTTCATGTATCTTGAGAGACCTGTAAAAAATTTCTATATGATTATAGTTTGACTTAATTAGTGGTGGAATTTTTTTTCTCATCATTAATATATTCAAATTTAATGGTTTCTGTCTACACATACTCAAATCCTATTTTACAGCATTAGAAGTCACTTCCAAAACATAGGGAACATATTAAGGTGCACATCTATCTTTATCAATCTCTCTTCTAATTTACCAAATTTATAAATCTTCTAATTCTCAATTTTAGAATATTAGGTAGGTATAATTATGTTATTTTTTTGTATTTGTGTGATCTCCTTAGTGTATCATTATTTTATTATATTTTTCACCCTTAAAACCATAAATTTTATCAAAACATTTTATTGAACCCACTACTCTTACACAACAATAGGATTAGAATGTTTATTCCTTCACCTCCTATGGTTTGATTCCATATTTACAATTTTATTTTTATACTTTTATGTGTTTTTTTATTATAGAAATATCATTATCCCTAAATATTTTCATGTTTTCTATATTATCAATGCTTACATCTTACACTAAGTAAGAAAGATCTTCAATCCCTAAAAGGAGAAGTTACAGAGTGAGTTTTGTAATTATTGACTTGATCCAAATTATTTTACTTATCACTTATTTCAAAAATAAAATTTGAATTTTTACTTAAATTTCTATTCCTTATGTGGTTATTGATAATGCAAATGGTATGAATGTGAATGGTGAAAATGCTTATGTTGAACACAATTATAGTTGTAATGATAATGACATGCATGCTAATGATATGGATGATAATAATAATGATGTAGATAAATAAAGAGTTTATAAATCTTATTACTTTATTAAATTTACTAAAGACAATTCTAGTGGCTTAGAATACTTATTAGTTACATTAAAATAAGAACAAGATAAAACTTCAGTTAAGGAATCTACACCTGATAATGAAAAAGTTGTGAATGTTCATTTAAATTTTTATAATATTCATAATAGATATTATTTTATACCATATTTCATGAGGCTAATTCTGATATCGTTTCTTATTTTTTCCTCTTTTTATTCAAGTTACTATGACTATTCCTACATAACCTACTACTTCCTTAGTGCCTCTTACTATTACTTGACTATCTCAATCTAATTCTAATAATTTATATATTGGTCTTGGTACTTTTTAAAATACTAAAGCATATATGTATACACATTTTAATCATAACTTGGATCTATGCATGATATTACATATAAATATCCATTGATTCAACAAGTTTTTCAAGAAATGCAAGGGCAAATCAAACACCTTTCTCAAGGATATAAAATACCTAGCCATATGGTAACTTATAATGATATATTACACAACCCATTATGTCATGAATTCATAGTATATATATTGCATACTATTTTAATTGTGCCTAAATTTTAAATACATAAATTCAAGGGTGACCCTTCACATCATATCTAGTCCTTTTATTCTTTTTACTTTGATTTTGTACTCAATGATATGTTGATGAATAATATGACTAAGATCTTATCTAGAAGTCTGAGGGGATATTCATTGGATTTTTGTATGCCCTACCATTAGGTTTTTTTCATTATTTAAATTATTTTATTGATATATTCTTAGATCACTTTTCTATCAACATAATCCAAAATGTCACATTTTTAAAACTTTCCAAACTTAAACAATGACCTAATGATAATTTAGTGGGTATGTGATTATATTAAAATTATGCTTACAAAAATATCTCACCAAATATCTAATAGTGAGTTACAAAGTGTTTTCTCAAACATTTTTCTTCAAACTCTCAAAGAAAAAGTAATGTTTAGCACGTATCAATATTTTGATGAGTTTTGCCATATCATTTTTCTGCTATGAGATCAAACTTTTGGAGGCCAACATTATTAAATATGGGTATAATTACCTTACATATATCAACTCCAAATATTAAGTTAAATCGACATTCAAGTCTAATATTAATGATACACCTACTTTTCAAGTTAATAATGAGGCCAAAATTTAGTAAATGTGATATCATAACCACTTGAAAGGCTTGTCCTTATTTATAGAGTACCTAGACAACTTAAAAGGTTGTATGAACCTCCTTACCAAATGCTTAAATATTTTATTAAATGAAACATGACCTATTTGCTCCACAACATGAGTTGGATACATCTTGACCTTTACCTATAAATTATGATGAAATTGTATAATGTGATTACTATATAACTTCAAGACATACTACCAATAGACGATATACAATAAGATATAAGATACACGATATTGAAGGAAATAATATTGTATGGAATGAATTGGTTGATATATAAAAAACACTTGAAAATATTTAACAATCTACTTCCAAAACATGATAATCAAAATAAATATAATGTTCACTTGGAAATACTTACTCAACAGCTAATGATTTCCAATGCTCATATCTTAGATGGAAATATAGGTATGGTTATAAGTTAAAATTTTCCATCTATCACATTCCATGACCATGATATTTCAATGGATAATTATAAAAATGGTTTACTATTCATACATGTTTTTATTGATGCACATTCTATAATTACTCATGGAATTATGGTAGATAATGGTTTAAGTCAAAACTTATGTAAAATGTCATTTATTTCTAGTAGAGATTATACTCAACAAGTCTTACTTAGTTGTTTTTCCCTAATTTGGATTAATGGGTGAAATTAACATAATTTAGCTAAAACATTGAAATAGAATTTAGATCAATATATATGGCATTCAATCATACATCTGAATGTAAAATACTTAGATTGATTCTTTTGATTTGATAAGGGTAGTTGAAAAATATGGAAATTAATAACAATATCATGACACTTATATTTTATGGTTGACTACCTAACTAAGAATGTAATATAGAAGTGAAAATAAGGGATAAGCACACCTTTGGTTTGTTAGATTTTGGAAGTAATCTATTACCTATGTTTGGTCAATTCTATAGGCTTGGGTTTATATCATCATTCGATACTAACCTACTAATTGGTACTGACATGTGTGTAAATTTAACACAAGGATTGTACATTCACCTAAGACTATCTTTATTTGTTTTATGTTTTTAATCTCAAATCTTTATGACACGCATAGATCCAAAACTCAACCTCTTTTGCCTTGAAACCCTATATATTCTTGTGAGGGCTATAAAATTGTAAAAATGGGGGAAGTGTAATGTGTTGATTTGACCCCAATCAACCCTACCTAATGATTAGTCATTTATTACACATATAATACTCCAAGGATCAAAATCAAGCCATGTAGTTCTCCCACCTAGTGTGATTTTGAAATCATACTCCTTCGCTATGTGTATGTAGCTAATTATTGGATTTGAAATTTGAAAATGATTGATTTGAATTATATTTTGAGTGTTTCAGACTTGGATTTATATTACTCCTAGTGATAGGTATCTAAATTGGTAAGTATAAGAAAAAAATTCTTAGTGTACAGTAGTGTATATATGTATATCAAATAAGTGCCTAGTCCCTTTTTAATGAGGCCTTAATTTATTTATATATGGATAATTTGAATAATTCCTCATTCCAATGACATGCTAGGCCGATGAGATGAGCTTGAGATGGGTTTGATTTTATAATATATTTGTTTTGGGAGAGGGTCAATTTTGACCAGTACAAGTCATTATCAACTAGTGGTAATGACTATAACTGGATGAGTTGACCCATGTACAGGTGGACTAATTTGAGAGTCTAGAGATGTATATGTAACATATTTAGTAGGCTTGAAATAGACAATGAGGTTTATATAGGTGTATGACAATAAAATGGAATGGTTTATTCATAATATAGCATACAAGTATGAGAGATGGAAAATTTGCTAAAGTCATGCATGGTGAATGTGTGTCAAAATTTTCATGGTTAAGTATCAAAGAATAGATTTTATCATCTACAAATTTCCACCTTTTATTATAATAATGGAATTTCTAGAGTAAAATGATAAAATGTACATGAGTGTGTACAACATAATTTGCCTTTTGGGAGATGGATTCAAAAGTACAACTTTTACTCCATGCAAACCTATAATAAAAATGAATTAGTCAATGTCCATATGTGAAATTTGAAATTTGAAATTGAAAATTGAAAGAGTAAGTGTTACATTTACACATGTACACTGGTGAAATCCATGTTTCTTTTTTAACTTGTTACAAATGATGTTTCCTTATTGAAGTATTGGAGAGTTAGGGTGATCATGCCCCAAACTTGTATAACTATGTAGGATATTAAGTTATGAAGGAAACACGCCCCAACCCCTCATAACTATGAGTAAAAGTACATAATCTAATAACTAAAATAACTATGATGGAAAAAAAGAGAGAACCAAGTGGAAAGGTTCAACTCAATAAGAAATCACTACATAGGTATATGAGAGAACCAATCAAGTTAAGTCACATGAATCAAACATTGCATATGGATTATATATTCAAATTTAATGTTCACTCTAGTTATATAAGGTTTGATCTATATAAAAACAATAATGCATAATCACAAGGGAATGAACAATGTTCATGTCCCCATCATGTACGCAAGTTTTGACTGTGTATTTTTGCTCAATGTAGAATATAATGGATGATAAAAAGAGAATATGCCATGTCTATGCCCCCATCATGATCATAGATATATAAGTGTAAATTAGAATGACAACCATTTGTCATTCAATTGTAACTATGTTTTGTTTATATGTGTATGAATTGATATCATGCCTTTTGAATCTAAACATACTAATATAGAATGATATGCATCTATATGTTGAATTTTAGAACCTATATCTCAAATTTATGTTTATATGAATGTGTGTGTGTGTCTGTGTGTCTGTGTCTGTGTGTGTGTGTGTGTGTGTGTGTGTGTGTGTGTGTGTGTGTGTGTGTGTCTATGTGTGTGTGTGTGTGTCTCTGTGTGTGTGTTATGTATATGCCCATGCATATGCACCCAAGTGTGCATGAATATGTGCTTAAGTGTTTATAAAATGAATGAATATGCATGAAATATGACCCTATACTCTATATCAATGTGCCAATATCTATCATGTATCTATAAAAAATTTATATTTGAACCATCTAAATTTATAAATTCTATGAAACCCTTACTCTGTTCTTATTTTATGCTCATGGAGACTTACGTATTTAAAACAAGCCCATTATAATGCCCCTTTTTTAGATGAGGGATGTATCTTTTAAGTTACACATATCAAAATAATAATGAATTATATCATGTCATGTGTAAATATAACATCATGTAATATCATTTGATCATGTGGAGATTATGTCATCATAATAATGTGTGTATCAATCAAATCATGTATATAACATGTGGAATGCAGGGCATGTAAGTTTCATTATATAAGTATATCAATGAATCATGTAGTATAAGTATCTCTAAATAATAATACCCAATAACAATGAATTATACAAAGCATGGCACCCTTTAATGTCATCAATCTTAATAAACACAAGTGTCAGTGTCACACATAGGCCAAGAACCACATACAAGTGACAGAATATGTCACAATAAATAAGGCCAAGGGCCATACATAGGAAGACATGAAAAATGTTGAAAATAAGGGACATCTAGGATGTCACATAAATCAAGGCCAAGGGCCATACATAAAGTAACCCACTATGTAAAAGAGTGATAAAATCAATGGAGCATAGAACAAAGAACTAGTCTACACAATCCATATGTATCAATGTCACATCATAGTAAAATGCTATATCATGCACCATTGTGTAATAAATGAGTAACTAGAAAGGAAGTGGTAAGTAATATAAGTTGATCAAAAATATAAGTAATAAATATTCATATCATTATATAATATTGGTAGGCATTGGTAAGCAATATATGTTTTGGTAAAGAAGTTTTTGGGAATATTTTTCTTTAAAAATGTAGAATTGACGAAGATTTAAGAATAATCAAGAAGGAAATAAATTATTTTAGCAACACCTCCTCTTTGAATTCAAACTAAAAGGATTTTTTAAGTCTCTACCACAACCTAGAAGCTAAGGAAGAATTATATTAGCACCAAAAGTTGAGGAAAACTTGGCTCAAGGAGGATGATAGGAATACCAAGTACTTCGATTTATTATCTTCTAAGAATCATTAGTATAACTTCATCTCAAAAATTAAGGGGGAAGATAATATATGGCATAAAGAATAAAAAGACATCAAACTATAGATTATCAACTTCTATAAAAACCTTCTAGCCCATGTTCCCTCTCAAGATGCTTAGTTAGAAGAGTAGGTGGTTAATCTAATCCAGGGAGTCATTTCCAAAGAAGACAACACTAAAATTATTTCTCCTCCCTTGGATGAATAAATTAGATCTATTGTCTTATCTCTTCATGGGGATAAGGCCCCTAGCCCTGACTATTTTCCCCCATTATTCTTTTAGGTTTTTTGGGATATCATACAAAATGAATTATGCTCAGTTGTTACTAATTTTTTTAAAGCTAGAACTATGCTTCAAGAATTCAACAATAAATTTTTAGTTCTCATTCTGAAGAAGTTGGGGGCAAATCAATTGAAGGACTTTAGGCCCATCAGTCTATGTTCCACTTTTTACAAAATCTACACTAAAGGTTTGGCTATAAGAATTTAAATGTTGCTTGATAAATTGATCAAGAAACAACAAGGGGATTTCATGTTTGGTAGTAAAATCTTGGATGGAATCATTATTTCCAATGAAACTATACATTTGGTGGGAAAATCATTCTAACAAGACATGTTTCTCAAATTAGATATAAATAAAGCATATGATAGATTTTCATGGTAGTTTATAGATGAAATCCTCCAAAATTTAGGGTTTAATCAGGTAGTTAAAAATCTGATAGCCTCCTAATTTCCTCCCCCATGTTTTATGTGATCATTAATGGGGTTCCAAAAGGCTTTTTCCTTATAGGTAGAGGTCTCCAAAAAGGAAAGCCTCTCTCCCCTTATTTCTTTATCTTAATGGCCAAAACCTTGAGTAGGATCATTGAAATAGTGAGATCTTCTAGGGTCATCAAGGGAATCCTAGTGGCTCCAAACACCAGACCTATTACCCACCAATAATTCATGGATGACACTTTGATGATGGGAGAATCTTCAATTTTTAAAGCTAAATGCTTCAAGAAAATCCTTGATATCTATGAGATAGTGTCAAGGTAAAGTGTTAACTTCCTTAAAAGTTATTTTTTTATCAATACTTTGCCTTCTTTGTAAGGAAATATTTCCAGGGTCATTGGTTGTGTAATTAAGAATCTTTTTTCATCTTACCTAGGTATTCCTCTTTTTGATGGAAATATGAAACTAGAATACTAGAATCCTCTCATTGACAAGATTTAAAAGAATTTATCCAGATGGAAAGGGAATTCGCTATCTCAAGTTGTAAAATTGTAGTTACTCAAGAGTTTATTACAAATTATTCTAGTATACTTCATGTCCTTATTCATTATTCCATAAAAAGTGGTATAATAGATTAAAAAAATTTAGAAGAATTTTCTTTAGAGGGGAATGGAGGACAGCTTTAGATTCCCTCTTATCTCCTAGAATAAATCTTGTCTTGTTTTATCTAAAGGAAGATTGGGGCTCAGAAGGGTGAGATCCATGAATAAATATCTATTAGAAAATTAATTCTAGAGGGTGATCAAAGAAGATAATCATTAAACTAGGATCATTAAGGAAAAATACCTTAATTCTAGGGAGGGTTTTTGCTTCTTAGAAAAAGAAGGTCTTGATAATGGTTTAACCTTCTAGAAAGCATTAAGAGTTGAGAAGGATATTCTCAGAAGAGGACTTAAATGGAAAATTTTTAGAGGAAATAAAGTTGATTTTTGGTAGGATCTATGGCTAAACCAAACTCTACTAGATTCCTTAACTCACATAGTGAAGCTATCCAAATATTTCAAAGAGTCCATTGGCCATAAGGTGTGCAACTATTGGAAAGAAATTGAAGGTAGAAAAAGGTGGAAGTTTTGCCATAAATAATATTTGAACTAGCACCAAACTCTTTTCTTACAATAGCTAAATAGCATGATTCAAAACACTCATATCAATATTTTCCCAAAATAAGATAATCTTATTTGGAAAGCGAACCTTAGTGGATTGTTTTCAATCAAATTTGGTTACTTATCTCTATGGGACCAAGTTGAAATTGAGGATAATTGGAATTTCCACTGGATTAAAAATATTATCCCCAAGATCAATGTCTTCCTCTAGCTGGTAGCACAAAATAAGATTTTAATAGTGGATAATCTTATGAGGAGGGGAATCCCAATTCCTAATAGATGTGTTTTTTGTAAATAGGAGGCTAAATCTATAGAACATATTTTCATTTATTTTTCTTTTTCCTACTCCATTTATCAGTCGTACTTTAGTTTATCCAACTACTCTTGGGTTCCACCCAGATCTATTAAGGATTTGATTTATCAATGGGTGCCTCCTTAGGATTATCTACCTTTGAAATGTTGGTGGAATTTAGTCCTTCCTAATATATTTTGAGGCATTTGGATTTAAAGGAATTAAATTATCTTTGATAACCTCAATCTTATCCATTCTATCACATTCAAGAAAATCATGGATTTTGTAAATAAAAATTGGATCTCCTATGCTTCATCTTATGATGGCCCTCCTTTCCCATATTTTTCTTAGGTCTTCCACCTACTAAACCTTGAAATCCTTGCTCATCCTCATAATCAGAGTGTTGATAGATCAAAGATCAAGTGAAGTCCTCCTCCCACCAATGGTTTAAATATAATTTTAATGGAGCCTCTGAGGGGAATCCTTGCTCAACAGGAATGGGAGGAGTTATCTGGGATTCTCATGAGAATCTTAGGGCTGCCTTTATAAAACCATTGGGGATTCAAATGAATCATTTGTGAAAATCCAAATCTATTTTTTGGGGCATCAAACTTGTGGTTAAGCTATATATGGATAACTTACAGGTTAAGTGAGACTCTATGAATATTATCAATTGTTTAAAAGGATCATCCTAATATTTTTGGAATATAAGCAGTATTATTAATGATTCTAAAAACATACTTACCTTCTTTAAGGGGGTATCCATTACCCATGTGTACAAAGAGGGTAAAAAATGCACAGGCATAATGGCTAACTTATGGGTCTCTAGTAGATCCCTTACCCATTGGCAAGGTGATGAGGCATTCCCTAATGAAATCATTCCCTTTATCAATCTTGATAAAGGTCATTCCATCAAGTGATATAACAGGTTTAATTATGTTTTAACATACTCAACAAAAGTGGAGGGTCTCTCACATGTGCAAGGACATCATGCCTTATTCATACCTTAATATTTTTCACATATGGATTAATTTTGAAATGATCTATAATATTTTAAATAACACCAACTTCAAAATCACCTTAGATTTCATTACAAAGGACCTTGACCATGAAAATTATATCATAAACACATAGACTAGGATGGGAGGTGACTGTGATCATGTTGAGCCAATATCCTATGTAGAAGTGAAGGAGTATGCATATGTTTGGAAGAAAGTTATCAAGGGTGCACTCATGACCTATATAGAAAGATTAGTTGGTCATGAAGTTGTGTTATCCAGAGATTTTACCCATAAATGGAATGATAGGGAAGTACACATGCATGAGCTGAGGCTCATGATTACTGAAGAGGTTATAGGAGAAATCACTGGCATGGAATGATCTAGTGCAAAGGTATTTAAAGATAAGAAGAGGATGGAAGAGCTATTTAACATAATTTATAGCACTGATAAAAAGGAAGATAAAACTTTGAATCAAAAAAGGTTATTGAGAGTGGATTTACTTAGAAAATGGTCAGATGTGTGCTTATAGATAATGAGGTACATCACTTTAGAGGGGAAGCACATAGTTATTTTCTCTCATCATTGTATTCTCTTCAACCATTTTAAGGGACATCTAATTAGCTTACCCTTTTTTCTTCTTAAGTCTCTGGAAGCATTGATCATCAATTTTAAATCCAACCCCTTAGTAGACCTAATCCACTAGGGGATTATCCTACTCTTGGTCAAAAATAGAGAACCCTTCTAATCTAAATTCATAATGGAGGCCATTCATATCACAAGTGATCATGAATAATCTAGTGGAAAGGATAACTTCTTCATGGACATTGAAGTTGAGCATACAAGGGGGCAGAATGAATTTTTTAGGACTGATAGCATATAGGGGATTTCAAACCCAAAAATAGTCAAAAGGGGGTTCTTGAAATTGTGATTCCCATTACCAATATGGGTTTGGCCCCCTTTATTTTTAATATGAAAGATGATATCAAACAATCCTTTAAAAAACTACAAACCAAAGTGACAATTTAGAAGCTTATATGTATGGAAATCATAGATGAGTTTAAAAAGTTTACTAGTTTTTAGAAACTCCACCTTAATCAAGGATGACTTGTAGAAGGATAAGGAGGAATATGTGGTGGTCGAACATACCCCCTATAGCACAAGAACCACCCATAGTGGTAGGAGTGATGAAACTAGGATGGAATTTGGGAAAGTGATGGAGGATTTCAAGTCCACTAGGATGAAATGGAAGAGGCTAGCCTCAGATATTGTGTAGAGGATTGGAACTCAAACTAGAGGCAAAGAGAAGAAAATAGAGAACATAGGGACTAAAAAATTGGTCTTTTATTCTAATTTTGAGGAATTATACTATTTGGTTTGTGGTCTAGGCTTCCTCTCATTTTTTGCTTGTTTTTTAGCATCTTTTTGGTTGAAGACAGTGGTTCTTGTTGGTTTCTAGGTTTTATCTCATTTTTTTTAATGTTAACTCTTGAATATATTTCATCTTCTCTTTGTAAGGGTATGGGATCCATAACCCATATTTTAACCTATCAATTCAAAAACATAGGTTGATCAACATGGTAAAAAATTCATATAAAGATATAATCTATATTAGTGAAACATGTGGAATAACATGCCCCTAATATCGGCATGGCTATTGGGTAGAGGATAGATGCATTAGTCTTAGAATGGATCTAAAGAGGAACAATACATGGTAGAGATGAATCACAATATTGATGGTGATTATATGTTGAAATAAAATTCATCATTATATAAGATATTAAATATATAGTTTATTTTTAAAAGTTTGAGAAAGTGCGTCCATACTTCACAACTATCAATAAAATACTAAGTGCATGCATGATACCTGATATTTTTTGTTAGTTGTTTTAGATTAGCTAGTTTAGTTATAATTTAAAAGCATTATTAGTTGTAAATAATGTGATCTCAAATTTGTCCCCCTTATTTGGATCATGTTATTTGAATTGTGAGTTGTTTTTGTTGTTATAACTTATATTTTCATGTAAAGAGTTAATTTCCAAACAATTTTATGCTTGCCACTCATTTTATCTACACTTAGAGCTAGACATGAAAAGAGAGGGATGTATATTTATCTTCACATCAAGACTATTTTTATTATTATTATTTTAAAATTAGTTTATCTGGTCAAAGATTATGGTACTACAATTATGTTTCTATTTTATCATAGTTGTTGAACCCTTAATTGATTTTATATCAAAAAATTTGAAAAAAATGAGAAAAATAATGATAAGATCATGCTATAAATTGTGTATTCAATAGAGTTTGAATTTGAAAATGTATTACTTATAAAAAGATGTTGAGAGAGGATAATCATAATAAAGTTCATATTTACATGGGGATGTGATATGTCCATCTATTGTGCTGAACTATTTATATTTTTATTATTTTAGGATTGTGGATGAGATGTTATTTGAAAATGTATTTTTGATGAGTATAAGCAATGATATGGATAAGTTGTAATTATTTGAATTTTATACTCTTTATTTTCACTAAAACTAGAGGTGTGCCCTTATTTATACTATTAATACTCTTTGATCTACCCCTATAGAAATAGTCTTCACACAATAAATACCGTACCATATATATTTCTCTTAGAGAACTGTTACCCCCTTTCACAATTTTCCTTATTGGTGTCATGAGATTTTCCTTTCATTTTTGGTTTATTTCTATGTAAAGTCTCCTTCTTGTTCATCTTAAGGGCATCAAACAAAATGGTAGAGAAACTTTAATTGGAATAGATGAGAAAATAATTTTTTTATAATTATATTGATTATATTTATGAGGAAATCACTCAAACCTAACATTATTCTAATAACAAACCCCCACCCTAAATTTATTCCATGTTGGCTTATAACCCCTACTTATTACAGTGTTAAAACAAGTAATAATAAATCAATGTATTATGTGGTCCATAAGTCATGAGGAGAAATGGGGATTTTGGAAGTGAAAAAGAGATGCAGCAAGTTGTTGCACTATCATTTTCACTCCAACTCCTCTAATAATGCATTCCACTAAATTCCTAACATCTCATATCCAATTTACCTATGAAAACAATATTGTGGATATAATTACTATGATTAATCTCATTGATATGATTTGATGTTGTACACAAGAAGCACATAATCCATGATTATGATGTGCCCATTTCTTCTCCTAAAAAAGCACAAACAACTTAAGTCCATCTCTCTTCTCATTTTGGGAAATAAATATTCTCTCAAACAACTTGTGGCTCATCCAATGTGAACTAAGTATTAATAATTGAGAAAAAAATTATACGTACTATAGTAGTCTATCAAAGTGTATCCTATGGGTCTCTTTAAATCAGGCATTTTATTCTACATTGAGAAATTTTGAGTGAAATTAAATAATCAAACTTGCATTAATGATGGGGACATGAACATTGTTCATTCCCTTTTGATCATGGATTTTGTTTTACATGGATAAAAATTGAGTGAAACTATACAATTTAATTTATAAGCCATCTTTAAATTTTTTTTAAGTGAACCCATCATTCGGTTCCCTCTTTACCTATGTAATTATTTGGGTTAGTATTTTGCATACTTTTCCCCACATTCACAAAGGTTGGGACATGTTTTATTCCTAACCCAAGGGCCTGCATAGTTACACAAATTTGGGGCACAATCACCCCATATATATATGTGCTTTAACAAGGAAGCATAATTTTATCCAATGCTTCAATAAGGAAGAATCATATCTTATAAGTTGCAAGGGAAACATGGTTTTCACCAACACAAGGTTGTACACTTTCCTTGCTCTTTAAATTTAAAAAATAATAATTTTACATTAAAATTTTCAATCTATGTACATTGACTACATGTGATTGTAGGTTTTGCTATTGTGTGACTTGTGACAACACTCAAGTACATTTTATTCTTTTACTCTAACAACTTCATTACTAGATTAAAAGGGGGGAATTTATAGATACTAAAATCAAGTATTTTGTAATTGAATTGAGTGCATAATCCTGATCTTAATTTATGATTCTCTTACACTTACATGTTATCTTATAAGTTTGACCCTTATATTTTGTTGTTACACACTTATGAGAACCTCACTATCTATTTGAAACTTGCTAAATATCTTGTAAAGACATCTCTAGACCTTTAGTTAAATTCACCTATACAAAGGTGGATTAAATAAATATCACAAATTAATACTAACTTGGCCTAGTTAGAACTAACCTTCTCCCAGTAATGGTTACTATTTAAATTTAAACATTTCCTTAGGGTTAACCCATTTTCTTAGCTTGTTAGTGGGATGAGAAATTAACCAATTGGAATCATATATAAATTAATCAAGGTCTCATTTAAAATATATTAACACTTATCTGGGACACATATATACATTATTACACATTAATAAAATCTACCCTATTTTTCTTAATTGAAAATCTATCACTAAGAGTAGTCATAAGCCAAGTCTAAATCTTTTCAAATCCAAGTCAAAACAACCATTGTTAAGTATCAAATCCAAATCGTTAGTTGCATATATATAACAAAGGAGTATAGTTACACAATAAAAATTGGTGGGAGAACTACATGTGGATTTATTTTCCCTCCTCAGAGTATTAAATATTTAAGCAATGGTCAATCATTAGATGAGGGTGATTAGGGTTAGCTCATCCCATTATAGTTTCTAGATTTTTGTAGGTCTCTATCCCTCATATTCACACTTAGGGTTTCAAGGTGAATGAGGTTGATTTATGTATTTTTTCACATCATCAAGGTTTAAAATCATACATGTAGAGCTTATAAAGACAGGAAAATGAGATTATATAATCATAGTATCTTGTTTCCATATAGGTCAGTATCAACAATCGATACTAACCCAAATCAATGGAATCAACCCTATATAAATATAAAATAACTCCCAAACCATATAAATCATAGGCATACCTTAGTTTGATTTCCAATTCTAGAATATAGTTATAATTAAATAGTGAACTAGAAAAGTTAAGTACTCATCCCTTTATTATAATTACTATATTTATCATATGCCACTTATAAAATCATGACTATCAATTTAATTAGTTTACATTAAGATGTATGTTTGAATTCCATATTTATCAATATAAATTATTATAATAGTTTCTATCTTGTTAGGGTTTGTAAAACTAATTTAGGGTAAAACACTACCTAGGCATATATCTAGCACCTACTTGGCACATATCTAGATCCTACTTGGCGCATATCTAGCTATCACTAAAAAACACCCCTCAAAGGATAAATCCTTAAGCTAAGCTTGAATACCATTTTCAAGGTTATAGGTTATCAAGTGTTGAAATCTTGACACAAGATTTCTCTACATAATAGTATTACACATGATTTCACACACTCAACTAGGTAGGATAACTATGCTTGGTTTTATTTCTTTATTTGGATTATTAGATATATAGGTAGAACCTAGTTATAGGGGTTGGCTAAGGTTACCTCTATGATCAAGGAATCCAATAAGGGTGGTTATATCATGTGTTAGATTCACAATGAAATAAAAATGAAAGGAAACACACTAACAAGAATTACACTATCTTACCTAGATCATAGAGGGGGGAGCTTAGTGAAGAAAACCAATTGACAAAGCACAACTAAAAAGCAAGAAAAATAACCTTTCTTATCTTCCTTGAATATAGATATTTCTTCATTGGTTTTCTTAGCTTATGCTTAAGAGGTCTTTGGTAAATGGAGTTGAGTGGCTCCTTCTCCCCTTGGCACCATGGTTTGGCTCATGCTTTCTTGATGTATCTTCATGGCTTGATGCTTGGCTTGTGATTCACAGTTTGGGCATTCTAACTCTATTGTTTCTAATCTTTTCATAAAACTAACATTATAACATTACTATGTCCAATCTATCCTAAATGAGAGGCAAATGCTTATTTTTATAGGTTTAGAAACTAACCCCAACCCAAAGTGAGTTAGAGTGTAGTTAGAGCTTGGAATGGTTTCAAACCTAAACTTTGTGATTTAATTAATCACAGTAGATTTAAAAGGTGTCAAGTGGTTATGATTAGAAATGAATAAGCATGGGTGGGATATATTTGTATTTTTGACAACTCACAAAAGGTAATTATGAATTCTTAAGATATTCTTTAATTTTTGAATTTTCTTTTTGATAATTCATTTAATTGATCATGGATGAATTCAATTAGGCCTTTGATTAGGTTTTATGTGTTAATTAATTTTGTTTAGGCATTTTTAGCATTTTGAAATATTTGAAATAATTATGTGTATTTATCCCATTTAATTATTTTATAGGCCAAATTGTATTTTATGAAGCCAAATTTGAGACGTTTAGTGATTTTTAGGCTAGATTTGAAAAGGTTGGTGATAATCAATCTAAAGTCCAATTTTAAGATAAATTGTATTTTATGAAGCTAAATTTGATACGCTTAGTGATTTTTAGGCTAGATTTGTAAAATTTGGTAAGAATCAATATGAAACCATCAGTGGCCAATTTTAGGTGTCTATAATGTGTCCCTATTTGGGAAGGCATTACAAGATGTAAGCACAGTAGCATCTTCTCAAAGATTGAAAAGGTCTTGTATGCTTATGACTTCAATGGAAATGGATTAATTATAGTTTCCCCATTGAGGGAATCATTAGAAATGGGGTTGGAAAATGGTCACTCGAAATAAGGAAATGGGTGGACCAAATACATGAAAATGATGGGGTGGAATGAACTAATTTTCCTAAAGGTGGTTATAATAAATGGCATATGGAGTTTCCCTAGTCAGGGTAGATAAATAGGATGATTTTCCCATAGGTGGTTATAATCATCGACATAGGGAGATACCCCAATTAGGATAGATATACAATATGATTTTCCCACAAGCATTTATAATCATCAGCATATGTAGGATAAAACATGCCCCAATTGGGTATAATAAAATGAATGATTTTCTCAAAGTTGGTTATAATCATTAACCCTAAAATTTATGGAAACATAATGATTTTCCCAAAGGTAGTTAGAATCATTAGAAATGCAAGTGGGATGGTGTATAATGGTTTTCCCAAAGGTGGTTATAAGCATTGTATCCTGATTATGGAAAACATGTGAGAAGTATATATGGTTTACCCAAAGGTGGTTATAAGAATTGTATCCTAATTATGTCAAACATGATATGAAATGATGCAAGTGGGAAGGTACATAATGATTTACCTAAAGGGATTTATAAGCATTATATCTCGATAGTGGAAAACATGATGATGGTAAACATGATGGAAAATTGGTACAGAGGATAAAGATGAATTAGATAACCTGGTAATAGGGAGATGCTCATCCAAACTGGTAAGGATGAAATTCTTTCATTATTTAATTACTCTATTTGGGATATGATTTGGATTAGATCAGGAATGTTGTTGGTGCCAATGTTGATGCCAAGGAGATATCATTATTGTATTTATTATGTAGACTTCTCAAAGCTATTTTTTTTATAGCACATGATGGTAGGCACCATGATAAAACACCATGATAATTTGGCTAAAATATGTATAGGGACTAACTCTTGATCCAATACTCACTTAAAAATAATGCACCAATGATAAAAACCATGATGAAAATATTATCATTTGAATATGGATAAATTAAATAATAATACACAAGTAATCACCCAATGAACACACGTAGACTGAATCAAGGTAACAATACTTAAATTAAACAAACAAATAAATAAAATAAATATAAAAAACAAACAAACAAAAAATGGTTAATCATAATGTTAGTACAAGTAACATGACACAAACAAGATGATGAACATTACCCCTAGCAAATAGGTGACAACTTAACAAACAAACCAAATGAGGGAGTAGAACAAAAAGAAGGGGGTGGTCAAACTATCTCTATATGCACTAGGCAAGTGGACATTACCTGCATAGTTCCACAGATGTAATATCCAACAAAAATTGTAGGTTGAATGTAGTTCTCCCATGATATGGGATATAATAAAATGATGAAAAATAAAACATGATGGATGTGATAGAAGAATATGGTAATGTTCTTTCAAAATGGAAAGTGCATGGGATAAGGCTGAAAAGGATGGAGAAACTAAATGACAAGTGATTTATTTTGACTAGGTATAGGTTCCTAGAATCCTTAAGGAAAAGAAGTGGTCAATGTTTCTAGTTTTTATTAATTGATTTAATAAATGTTTTTAGAATTTTGGAGTATCTCAACTCAATTGAGAATGATGATATACTAAATGGTCCAAGCTCATAAAATGACAAGAGTGTGGCTTAGGTTTCTCTTAAAATGGAAAGAGCATATGGTAAAGGGGGACTAAGGTGACCTCAACAAGTATTGAGTATGGCCTACATAATATTAATAGGACCTCAAGTCATCATAGTTCCACTTTACATTGGAGGAATCTAACTAGCATAGCAGCCAATTCAAGCAAAATAGGCATAGTTGGCATAATGGCATAGTATGGAATAGGAATGGAAAGTTGGTATGTCAAGAAACAATAAAAAATTATTGCCCTTAGTTTTCCCATAGACAGTTATAACTAGTAAATAATAGCATAGATCGATGATACTAATTTTTCTATAGATGGTTGTAATTAGTAGCAAGATCGATGAGACATTGATTTGCCTAAAGGTAGTTATAATTAGGCCCACACAAATAAGGCATGATATAGAAAAAAATAATAAATGAAGATGAAACTACCAAAACTTCTATTATACTACTTCAAAATATGGCCTCTATATAGAATACTTGAAATGACTACTGAAACTAATCTAATTCTACATACTGAAAGTGGAACTAATAGATAAACCAAGGTCAAACGGGCTAAGTAAGGAGGATCAAAACATGTTGGTCAATATTAAAGGTATGATAGAATGGAATAGTGGAATGGCAAAGTGATAGAATGGTATAAAGGTATGAAGATTGGATAAAATTGTAAGAGGGTTACCCCCAAGTGATAAGGCAAGGCAAATGGTATGGTAAATGTTTTTGGCTTGGGTATGGTTTTTTAGTTTGGCCTAGGTATGGTTAATGTTTTTAGCCTAGGTATGGTTAAATGATTTTGTTATTCTTTCTAATGTGGAGATGTGTGTCCTAATCAACAAATGATACAAAGAGAATAGTCAATCATGTAAATCATTATCCCACACCTCATTTAAATAGTTTCTCGATCAAGAACTTGTTGCATATTTGGATGTCGAGAATGTTGTTTTGATCTTCATTGGTCATTGATTCTATTTCCTTTAAACACTGATATAATATATCTTTATAACATTTGTAAAGGAAAGTGTGGCCAAGGATGATAAATAGGGATAAATGTTGGATGATATGTTTGATTTAGAAATGAAATGGAGGATTGTAATGGAATGTATAATGGTTGTGAAATAAATGAAGATTGAGATTTTCATGTACACACAATGTTTTTGATTCTAGATTTGACATAACTTTGGATGTGATAGGGATAAAGAATTCTGATTATGCTCTCGATAGGACCACTAGATTTTTTTGTTGTTTTGGCCTAAAAGTAGCTACCATCTGATTATGTTGTAGATTGGAAGCTATATTGATTTAATATTTGCTAATGTCTTCATCAAAAAGTGAAGAACTATTATGCTTAGCTATTGGTACCTCAAAGAGGTTTTCACTAATGAAGTTGTCTTGATTGTCATGTAGCACCTCCAATAAGGTTTCACTAAGGAACATTTAATTTTGACTTTGATTGTCTTCTAGCACCTCTGAAAAGGTTTCACTAGAAGATGATAAATTTGAACTTTAATTTTCCCTTAGCACCTTCAAAGAGGTTTCATTAGGATATTATTCTTCTCTTACATGAATTTGGTCTTGACCTCCCTATTATTATTCAATTGATATGTTGCCATGGATGTAGTTCAATAAGGTATGATTTTTTGGTCCCAATAAAAACTTGTGGGAGGTGGAATGATTACTTATTAAATGTTTGGTATTAGACAAGTAATGGCCTATGATGTCATAATGGGATCCATAGAGATTGGCTTGTCAAAGTGAGACTCCTTAACAATGGGACAAAGGTCAAGAGACAACTCCTCAAAGACTAGCTTGTCAATCAGAGGCTCTTAAATAACAATCATATGTTCAAGTTAATGATTTTCCTAAAGGTGGTTATAATCATTAAAAATTAACTTAGTAAAGACTAGCTCATCAAAGTGAGACTTATCAACAATAGGTATAGGATTAGTAGGTAAATCATCATAAGTTGACTTATCATAAATGGTTATTTCAACAAAAACATCTTGGATTAGTTGGTTTTTTGGGCCTTGGTTTATGATTGGTTTTAAAATACCAATTTTGAACACAGCTTGGTCCTCGAATGATTGGCTTGATTAGAGAGGTATTGGTTGACTCAGTTTGGGTTGGACAATTGGTTAGGGATTTATAAAGTGTGGAATAGATGGAAATAGTTGAATAATGATCATTGGTTGGATAATGGTAGGTATTTTTAGATATTTATTTATTATATGATCCAAAGGACAAAGTCTTGAAATGATAATGGTAGGGCATTATGGAGCTTGATTACTTGCACAAGCCAAAAGATGAGGTCCTAGAATAGAAATGGTAGGGAATTATAGATATTAGTTATTTGCAGAAGCCAAAGGATGAGGTCTTGGAATAGAAATGGTAGGGAATTATGGAGTTTGATTTCTTACATAAGCCAAAGGATAAGGTCCTGGAATGGTAAATGCCCCAGTTAGGGCTAATGAGTTAAAATAATGATTTACCCATAAGTGGTTATAATCATTAAGATGACCAGGGTTTAAACAAAATTTTTAAACAAAGTCATCAAAATAAAATTCATTTTTTGTGACCATTCTATGATAACTTGGATTATACGTGGATCCACCATAAGTGGAGCTAGACATATCCACATCAATAATGAAAGCTTCACAAAAAGGCCTAGAGTTCACTAGGATATTCTTCTTCTTTTGCATAAATTTGGTCTTGGCCTTCCTACTATTCTTTAACTAATATATCATCATGGATGTAGTTAAATAAGGTGTGATTTTTTTTTTCTAATTGGCACTTGTGAGAGGTGGAATGTTAAGAACATGGCTAGGTTGGTTAGTGTCAATGGCATGTGGAATGGTAATGGAATGGGTAGAGGCAGCACAATCCTCATAGAAGATACTAGGAGAACTTATGTTGATGCTAAAGTAATCATCCTTAAAAAATATGAAAGGATCATAAATGTATTCAAACTGATCTATGAGGCATATGTAACCAATGTTGTAATAGTTATAAACATATTCTAAATCTAAATCTAATTCTAACTCAAGGGACTATGAATTCAATGTTGAGACTGGCATTGATTTTACTTTTAATGATAAATATGATGTCAATTTAAGAGTAGAACTTGACTCTAATTCTTATTCTTCATCTAATTTAGATGTTGTTACAATGATGTATAGTTGAATGTTTGGTATTGGACAAGTAATTTCCTATGATGGCATAATGGGCTCCATAAAAATTGGTTTGTTAAAGTGAGACTCCTCAACAATGGGACAAAAGTCAAGAGGCAACTCCTTAGAGACTAGATTGTCAATGGGAGGTTCTTGAAAAATAGGCATATGGCTAAGGTAATGATTTTACAAAAGGCATTTATAATCATTAAGAAGTGACTCAGCAAAGACTAGCTCATTAGAGTCAGACTCCTCAATAATAGGTATAGGATCAGTAGGTGAATCATCACAAGTTAACTTATCATAAATGGTTATTTCAAAAAAAACATCTTAGATTCATTGGTTTTTTGGGACTTGGGTTATGAGTGGTTGTAAAATACTAGTTTTGAACATAGCTTGGTCCTTGAATGATTGGCTCAGTTGGAAAGGTATTGATTGACTCAGTTGGGGTTGGATAATTGGTTAGGGATATCTAAAAAGGGGAATGAATGGCAATAGTTGAATAATGAATGATGGTTGGATAATGGTAAGGTGTTTTGGAGCTTGATTACTCACATGAGCCAAAGGGAAAAGTCTTAAAATGGGAATGGTAGGGCATTATGGAGCTTG
Source organism: Torreya grandis (assembly GCA_037957365.1). Classification (NCBI taxonomy): domain Eukaryota; kingdom Viridiplantae; phylum Streptophyta; class Pinopsida; order Cupressales; family Taxaceae; genus Torreya; species Torreya grandis. The sequence continues at coordinate 365,641 of JARHVA010000105.1, forward strand.
ATTTCTAGCACAAGTCAAAGGATGAGGTCCTAAAATACAAATGGTAGGGTGTTATGGAGTTTGGTTTCTTGCATAAGCCAAAGGATAAGGTCTTGGAATAGAAATGGTAGGGCATCATGGAGTTTGATTGCTCACACAAGATAAAGGACAAGGTCCTAGAATGGTATATGCCCCAGTTAGGATTAATGAGTCAAAATAATGATTTGCCCACAGGTGATTATAATCATTAGGATGACCAGGGTTCAAATAAAATTCTTGAACAAATTCATCAAAATTAAAGTCATTTTGTGTGGCCATTATATCATAACTTGGATTGTACATGGCTTTACCATAAGTGTAGCTAGACATATTTGCATTAATAATGAAAGCTCTGCAAAAATCCTAGAGTTCTACAAACTCTAAAAAAGTATGTCTAAAAAGACAAAAGGGTTCAAACTAGGTCTAACTTGTTCTAGGATGGAGTCATATCTCCAAAATGTCTATACAAATAATTGGTAAAAAAAGTATAATGTGAAATGTCTAACATTAAATGCTTTAAACAAATAAGGTCAAGTAAAATGAACTAAAAATAAGATGCCAAACTCTAGGTCCAAAAATGTTCCAAATAGGTCTAAACTAAGAAAGGTAAAAGAGTCACTAGGACTTTTGGCCAAACATGATGTCAAAAGCTAGGCTCCAACAAGGCATGTGCTAGGTATTTTGGCCAAACTCTGCATCAAAAGCTAGACTTGAAATAAAGGAGATGATATTAATCTAACAAACTTGAAACACTTTAGCATAAACAAGGCACTTGATTTTAGACATAAATATGATCAAATTGGTATAAGGCACTAAACAAAAGGTATTTGAAGATAGACTGATTTTATCAAACAAAGGCACAAACAATGTAGTTTTCAAATTTTGGTTCAACTATTAAGTTACGCAACCTAAAAGAGAAATATCTATGTATCATCCCTTATGAAATGAGGCCTAAATAGAAATCAATCAATGTTTAGATCCAAACTTGTATAATTTAATCAAAGAATCAACTTAAGTAAACTTAGGCTTTATTGACAAAAAAGCTAGGAAAAGTTGAATATAATGACTACACTAAAACAAATATCCCACAAGACACATGATTTGGTTTCAAAAATGATAATTTGAACACAAGACATGACAAGTCTATTAAAATAATTTGAGCAGTGTAATGGTGTTAGTGCTCTCAAAACATATAATCAATGTTTTGTTTCAAAGACTTATAAGGCTAAAAACTTGAATTGATTTGGGTAGCATAATGTTACTTATCTCAATCAAGTGATACATAATTTTTTTAACACAAAAGTCTTCTAAGTTAAAGCAAGAGTCAAACAGGTGGCATAACACCTCCTCGGATAATGGAGTTATGTAGATAAATAAAACTTGTTTATGATGTGGTATAACAAACACAAGTTTTAGACATAAAACACCAAGTAATAAAGGAATAAATAACCAAAATACAGCTAATTATAATCATCCTAGATTGTATCAAAGTGTGGAAAGTGGGGTTGACTAAAACTTACAAGTTATGACCATCTAGATTGATCCCAAGTGTGGTTAAAACAAGAGAAAAATCACATAAATTGAGTTTATACGGATTAACTTATCATGTAAGGGTTTATTTCTTTGCATGATGATTCCATCTATGGACTACTTAGTGGAATCCCCTGGTTGACCAAACTTGACTCAAGTTTTCATTATTAAAGGAGAGGTTAGCCTCTCAAACCCCTTGGATCTAGTAGTATGTGTACCCTGATTTATATACCCCATTATGGAATGGGGTTGAAACACTTTTGAGAGATTAATCCCCAGGTCAATGTTTCTATAGAGAACTCATGAGAGGTAATGACACATCCTTCACAAACCAAATTACATGAAAATAAAAGACTAGTAGAAATACTTTAGGGTTGTTTTTTAGATCACCCTATACCACACAGGTTTTGGAAAGAAACTAGACAACTTTCTTTATACACCTTGTACTAAGCACAATTGCAATGAAAAGGCACTTTTGATCACCTAAGTTCCTAATAGGGGATGGAGGAAATACACACATTATTCTTTTTATAAAAATAAATAATCAATAAATAGTTTCTAAACAATTGCAATTAAATTTTGATTTTAGGCACCAAATTAAAATATGAGGATGTTTTTTACTTGGCCCCTTGGCTTAAGTGTGAAAAGTTGAAAGAATTGCACAACACAAGTTAAGCAAAAACCATCTATGTTTGTTTTAATCCCAAAACCCAAATGTCCAAGATTTAGCCTAAGTTCATTTTTTAAACACCAAAAATAAGTGGTCAAGACTTAAGCATTCTTTGTAAACACCAATAATGAAGTGTTTCTAAGATTTAGCCATTCTAATTCTTCTTAAACACCAAATATAAAATTTTCAAGATTTAACCTATTCATTGTAGTACCCAAAATGAAGTGTGAATGATTTAGCTAGATTATTTTTAAAATCCCAAAATTAAATGTTCTTTAACCAAAACTTGCAAATTTTTATTCAAATCATGCCCTGGACCTGTAATTATTAGAAAGCATCCTTCTATTTAGAAGCACTTTTGATTGTGATTAAATGATCTTCAAAAAAGTAGCTCTCGAGTTTTTTTTTAAAAACATAGTGACCATGGTTGGTCAAAAATCATTGATGTCAGTTTTAAGGAAACTGATGTCAATTGATCTCAAATATATTGATGATGGTAGTAAATGACTGATATTGATCGACTAAGACTAATGTCAGTTAACCTGTGAACCTGAAGGCAAAAACATAGTAAAGTAAAATGTTAGGTTAGGAAATGGTTAGATAAAAACTCAATAAAACCTACAAGGAAAGGATTAGACATATAGTTTAAATATCAAAGATGCCAAGAAAAAATGATTAGAAATTCTAGAAAGAATCGAAGTGCAATCTTTGTAAACTATGCTTTGCCCTACATACTAACCGATGTTTATTACATATAACTAAGCTCGATTGGGTTGCATTGATAATGGTCATACATAAATGATGCCAATTAAGCTTGACTAATGTTGGTCTCTATGTAGATCTGAGTTAAATCAAGAATTCAAAATATGGTAAAATCAAAGATAAAATTATAAATTTGTAGAAATTCAAGCATTATTTTGTCAATTTTTGAGTTGTATCTTCATCTCCTTGCTACATGGGGTTCATATTATCCCACTGGGTGTACCATTTATGATCAATGAATCTAAGAAGGGTGGTTATATCATGTTTTAGCTTCATAATGAAATTAAAATAAAATGAAACACACTAACATTCATAACATTATCTTTCCTAGATCACAGGGGGGAGCTTAGTAAAGAAAACCAATTGATAAAGCACAACTAAAATGCAAGAAAAATAACCTTTCTTACTTCCTTGAATGCTCCAAGAGATTTATTCATTGGCTTTCTTGGCTTATGCTCAAGAAGTCTTTGGCAAATAGAGTTGTATGGCTTCTTCTCCTATTGGCACCATAGTTTAGCTTATGCTTGCTTGATGTAGATTCATGGCTTGATGGCTTGGCTTGTAATTCATAATTTTGGATTTATAAATCTATTGTTTCTAATATTGTCATAAAACTAGCATTATAACATGACTATGTCCAAGCTCTCCTAAATGAGAGGAAAATGATTATTTTTATAGGTTTAGCAACTAACCCCAACTGAAGGTGAGTTAGAGTGTAGTTAGAGCTTGGAATGGGTTCAAACCTAACCTTTGTGAGTTAATTAACCTCATTAGAGTTAAAAGGTATCAAACGGTCATGATTAGCAATGAATAGGCATGGGTGGGATATTTTTGGATTTTTGATAACTCACAAAAGGTAATTATGAATTCCTAGGATATTCTTTGATTTTTTAATTTCCTTTTTGATAATTCATTTAATTTCTCATGGACGAATTCAATTAGGCCTTTGATTAGGTTTTGCATTTTAATTAATTTTGTTTAGTAATTTTTAGAAATTTGTAAGATTTTAATTAATTATATGTGTATTTATCTCATTTAATTTTTTTATAAGCCAAATTGTATTTTATGAAGTCAAATTTGAGATGTTTAATGATTCTTAAGTTAGTTTTAAAAATTTTGGTAAGAATCAATCTAAATTATAATATGAATCCATTGGTGGCTAATTTTAGGTGTCTATAACCTCAACCCTTCCCTTTCATATGTTGTCCTAGTTTTATAGTTGTCTTACAGTGCACCACTAAGGTTTGAATCAAAGACAAAGCAAATAGGGATATTTAAGTAGATTTGTAGACATCATAATAACAAGCATCCTTATTAGACATAATTTCAATGGGAAACATAGTAATAGAATAGTAATAATAAAGTGGATAGTTTTGTAGTTCTTCAGATAGGGTTGTACTGCATAGGTGTCCAGGGAGTGTAGACTTGTTTAGGGGCATGAATACTCTCTGTTTATGGATATAATCATTAACATGCCTAGTTTATATTTATTTTTTTTTTATCCCTCTATAACCTTTCACCAACCCCAAACAAGCTAACTACATCATTCCTTTAGTGTTTTCTATAAATAACAAGTTACTATATTTAGCTAGTTTCATATTTGTTTAGCAATTATATATCTTAATCAATCTAATTTATCATTAAATTTTATGTGATTATGGTCACATTAATCCTAAAATAAATAAAATATATTGGTGAATCCATTCCTTTTATTAATCATAGAAAACCCTAGTCTCCTTAGGGTTTCCTTATATTTTCCTAGGGTTGTAGATTTATGAATTTAATATTGATCTCTAGACCTTATTTTTATTTTTTATTTTTTATTTTTTATTTTTTTCATTAACAACTAATTATAATGGAATAAATAATCAATTTTATTTTTATATCTAGTGATTTTGATAAATAAAAATTAACTAAATATCTTTGTAGGAATACACACTTGCATGATGTGTTGTTATATGTAACTAGAGATGAAATTAAAAAGAAGTTTAAGGTTGTCACATATAAAGATTGACAACGTGATATTTTTAAATATATTAATTCACCCTTTATAGGTATTTATTCCATAATAGGTGTTGATACTATTATTATTGAAACTAATCCCATGTCTACACCTCTTTTTATTTGTGTGATGTTCACCAATGGTATGGAAGGAACACACAATTTTCCTCATATTATTGTGGTTATCCCTACACAACATACTTTCATACCTTCTAATGTTACTAATCATGTCAATCATCTAATACTACAAAGTTTGTTATGTTTGATGCTGAAACATTAGAACAAATGGTATTTGATCTTTAAAATAAGGTCACACAATTACAACAAAACTCTTTTAGAGTGGGTCATACTATTGATTCTCATGTGTTATTACATAATCCATTATCTCTTGATATCTTAGCCTACCCTTTACCAACAGGTTTTGTGTCACCTAAGTTTACATTGTACAATGATAAGGGTGATCTAGAAAAATATATTTGAGCCTTTCATGTAACATGTTTGGACTATGCATCCAACAATAAGTTATCGACTAAATTGTTTCCATAGAGTCGTAAGGATTATGCCTTGCTTTGGTGTTCTAATCTCCGTTTCCAATTATTTTATGCCATCAACCCATTGGCTGATTAGTTTCTAGCACACTTGTTAATCATAATTAGTGAGAATATTTCTTATGCTCAGATTTCAAAAATCATGCAAGGGTTCAATGAGCCTATCACCGATCATGTGCTTTGTTGCAAGAATATAATCTTTAAGATGACAAGTTAAATAGTATATAAGGAATTAAAATATATATTTAAACAAAGATTTTTTACTACTCTACTTGAATCTATTATGTTTAATAATTTTAAATCATTTGATGACCTGTGTCATATGATTAGGGATTAATAAGTTAAACTTATTATAATGAATAAGTTAAAGTATGGGTCCAACCCTCTAACCACTACTAATGCAAAGTTTATAAGTAAACCCCACTTTCAAATAAAAATTGAATGATAATAAGAATGATGTGAAAGTAATAGTTAATCTAGTTTCACAATCACCTAATCTATACTCTTAGCTCCACCAAGGAGAAAATTTACACATTTACTAGAACCTCTTCACAAAGTATTACAAAAGTTGATTAAGTGAAATCTTATATATCTTCCTCCCCAAAAAGAGGTTGATATGAGTAAGACTCAAGCCAAGGCATTTGATAGTAATGTATATTATGACTATCATCAAGGCATATGATATTTTACTAATAGATGCATCAGTTTGTTACATAAGATATAGGATGTGATAGATGACAACACAACTGATCTTACTACATATATAGAGGAGTCACAGATACAACCTCATGGTAATGATAAATTGAAGATATTTATGACCCTTTTGCTTGTCACATGGAATAAGAGACTACTTCTCAAATTTAAGTGCATATGACTTATAATGCACATCCTCCTCCAACTTATTATATGTCTATAATTGAGGAATAACATCCTCTCATAGTATACACACATAAAGACCTATTATTAAATTTTAGAAACATAATATTATTGAAGATGAGTGTTCTAATGAGGAATTATTTATATGTTCATATATAGATAAATAGTTTATACACAATGTCATATAATATAATGGTTTGTGTGAAAATGTTTGCAACATGACACTCCTTACTAGTCTTGGATATACCTAATGTTATTTTTTGGATATAAAAAGACAAGATTTTATGGACATAGACAACACCCTTGGGACACACTTTGATACCAATTAAAGTAGGCTCCACATTAATTTAAACATTATTCTCAATTATGCTAAACAAATGAGTCTTTGACATGTTGTTGGGATGTCCTCGTATACACAAGATGCGCATACTACCATATATAATATAAAAATATATGTAGTATATACATGCTAATAAGGTGGTCATAATTTTAGTTATTCCATACGAATGCCCTCTTATATAGGAAATTATCCCTCCTCCACCCCTACCACCATTGTAGTCATTTGTACAACCTGTTGAGGATTATTCTACTTAGATATCTCAAAGAAAGATAGTGGATTTCCCTAGATGACCAATATTATGGTGTCATCACATCAAAGATATAATTATGACTCAAAAGAGCCATTATATACTCCATTGTGTCCTATAAAATTATTGCAAATTTCTCCACATGTTCCTCAACAAACATAGGTACATTCTACTACCATGCATCAGATTCATAAAATCATAAAATACAAAAAAAAATTAATCAAATAATTTAAAACCAAGACCCATGAATGACATGTATTTATCATTTACATTATTTTTTTATGCTTTGTCACATATGATACATCATATATTTAGTTTTTTATGTACACATACATTTCATGGTATACATGAGTGAGATGTAGGGCATATATGTCATCTATGATATGGACACACATATGTGGGACATTCATACACTTAGGATCTACCTTTCTACACTGGGGGCATGTTCTTACTAGGATTATCTAGGTGTTTTACACATGTTTGATCTTCCTATGGTTATCTCCATTGATCATAATGAGATATTTGACATAGATTATACATGACTTACTCTCACTTATATTACTTAGATTATTATTTCATTGGATTCTATATTTTTTCATATGTGATGATGGCATACATTAATTATGTAGATTATCCTTACTTGTTCTATGCATTATTGATGTGGTCGTTTGTTCTTATTTGACTCTAATTTTTGGGCATTACATTGTCTATTACATGTGTGACATTCTATTTTCCATTATGTGTGTGACATTATATTGTCCATTGAATGTGGCCCTTGGCCTTGTATGACATTTGATTATTCATTGTGTGTGACTATTTAACTTTGCTTGCAGTGTGTGGATAAATCTAAGATTATCTACTGAGCTTGTTAGTGTTGTGATTTATATCACACACACACTCTATTTTTATGGTCTCATGATACATATATTTCTTTTTTTTACATAGTTATTACTCATATTTTGGATATTCATTTGTATGTTGATTATTCAATGTGTTTCTTATTGATATATCTAGCTTGACATGACACTTGTATGCTTAGGATATATGTCTCATGCATACAAGGATGTGTTATTTTTACTATGATTATATATTATCCATGTATTATTATATGTTTTACACTACTTATATAATTTATATATAACATGATGCCTTTAATTGTTATCTTATGATATAAGTAATTCACAAGCTTCATTCCTCACCTTAAAAGGGTAGCTTGCATAGTGGCTTGTCTTAGATATTAATTCTTTATAGTCACAAAAAAATAGAAAAAATTGGCATGTATTACTTCAAATTATTACATTTTTTAGTCATATTTTGATAGATTTGACTTAGATTATGGACATATGCGCAACATGTGTCCCCAATTTCATAATATTATGATACATTTCACATATTTTATTAGATTATTACATGGATTATATAATTAAAAGTACACATGATATTATAGTGTGGCATATGTTCACAATTTCACAAATATCATGACATATTGGTACAATTTATATGACATAGGTTACTCAATTTACTAGATGGAATGGTAACTCATGTCATTCTCTAGTCATTATTACTCAAATTTATTTCAGAACAAATTTATACTTGGGTATTACTCAGATTGAATCATTTAATATGTTTTTAGTAGATGATTCAAAAACTTTACATAGACTCTCAGGCATTAGTCAGTTATTTCTCAAATCTATCGGAACCCATAGTGGTTTCTATTTACTCAAATTTAATAGAGTTGTGTGGGGATGAAGTTATCCATAACATAAATTCTAAGCACTTATATGTTTAAAATGAAGGTTGGGGCATGTTAAACTCAATCCATATTTTTACTCAACTGTCTCCAATGGGGCATGATCACCCCATTATCCATTATATCTAGAAGATAAGCTTGGTTTACATACATATAAGTGTTTTCATTCCTTAGTATTTGATTTCACATATGTTTAATGTTGTTTCTTTTATTTTTATTTGGCATCATAAGTAAAAAATGATTTATACATGTTTCATTATAGGTTTATATGGAGAAAGACACAACACATAGTACATACTTGAACACACCAAATCATGATTATCCTTAGATATCACCTTATATCCTTTTACGCTAAAAATTCCATTACTAGAATAAAAGGGGTGCAAATGTAGACACTCATATCTAGTATTAGATAATTGACAATGTGTAATTTGACCAAACCATATGCTACTTGACTTATTCTCACATACATGACTCTTATTTTCCATTACTCATAGCCATTATTTCATATACAAGCCTGACCCTTCCAAATTTTTGCTACTATTACACAAGATCTTCAATCTCTACCCAAGCAACTTAATACCATTCTCAGACTATCTCCTAAACTTAGATCATTGTTCTTATTTCCTAGACAAGTTTTACTTTGAGATAGGTGCATTACAAAAAAAAATTCCCCACACCCTTTAACAGCTAGTTCTTAATATTTAAATTGCTCATATGGGTTAGCCTGCATTCTTGGCATGTTGGTTCAGAGGAAATCACCTAAAAAGTTAGTTATATAAACATATCAATCTTAAAGATTTATTTATCTAAGCATCTATTAAACTTCTTTCTAGATAGCATCTACTTGACACATATCTAGTTATCGCTATAAATCACCCCTCAAAAGAGAAAGCCCTAAACTAATTATGAATAACATTTGCAAGGTCAAGTCACAATATTTTAAGTGTTAAAATCCATATACAAGATTGCATTGCATAGTAGTATTACACAATATTGCATACACTGAACTAGGTGGGAGAAATATATTTATTTTGATTTCCATCTTCAAATTATTGGATGTGTAGATAAAACCTACTCATAAATGGTGGCTAAGGTTAGGTCAACCCTTCCCTTTTACTTTTTGTTCCAATTTAACAATTGTCTTACAGTGCATATATATATTTTTAAGAAGAAAGAACAAAAATGAGGATATTTTCACAAATTTTCAGACATCAAAATATATAAGCATACTTATCAAACACATGCATAGTGGGTGAGAGCTATTGAACAGTAAAAATATTGTGGATAGTTTTGTAGTACATAAGATAGGGTTGCATTACACAAGTGTCCAGGGAGTGTAGACTTGTCCAGGTATGTGCAAACTCTTTATTTCAAGATCCATGCATTAACATGGCCAATTCAAATTTATGTTGATAATTATATCCCTCTACAAACTTACACATACTTGAAACAAGATATTTACATCATTCTTTTAGTGTTTTCTAGAAATAGAAAGTTATTATATTTATCTAGTTACACTTATATTTGTCTAGTAAATGTATATCTTAAGAAATTTGATTTATAATTCATTATTATGTTAGTAGGGTCACATTAATACTAAAATTAACAAAACACATTTACACATGGATATTTTATAAAATTGAGGAAATGAAAGTTCAAAGTTCACAACGCCAATGCAAGAATGCATTTTCTTTTATCCTTTTAAACCAATATCTAGCATTGCATTTAAATGATATATGAAAGGGGGCATATGTAGACACCCAAATTTGGTATGAGCCTTGTTTATACAATTTTTTTCATGTGAGTTTACATATATTGACTCTCATTGCAAATTGGACACTTATTAGCACCATTGTCTTAATCTTTCTCTCTTATCTATTGCCTTGGTTGTGAGATTTTTTATTTGATATTTCTATATGTTTTTGGTCTATCACATGGATCCCTAATTCAATATCCTTTGTATCTTCTTTTTTTAGTACACATAGGATAGTTTTGGTAAACATGGATGTTTATAGCTATTGGTAATGTCCTAGTGTGATTTGCACATCCTTTTTCGGTTGAACACTCTACATGTTAGTTTATTTTATCTTTTTGTCTCTCATTAGGTTGGATTGTACACACCAATAATTCCCAAATTCAAACTTGATAACACTATATATTCAAAGCCTTAAATGCATTCCAAAGGGAAAACATGCATTCATTTGAAAGACAAAAGGCATTCATAGATAAAATAAACATATAGTTGACTCAAATTTTGTGCAAACTTAGATCTAAAGATTTCTAAGAAAATAAATCTAATGGTGCATATCAATTTCATGATTTTACTAAAGAAGGACCTAAGTAAAATTAAATTTATACTTGCATTTACATGATTTGTCACACACACACACACACAAGTGGGAGAACTATGTGTGGTTTGAGCCCTTTTTAGGGTATTAGAGTAGAGGAAATAGTCAAATATTTAGTAAGTAGTGGTTGAGGTGAGTCTAACCCAAGAGAGCTAACCCATTGTTAAGTCATCTTATGGTTGTGTAAACACTAGAATACTACACACAACAGTTCTAAATGTTAAAATACCCACTAAACCACCTTGACCAAAATTATCCTTTGACCCTCGACTTTTGATAGTCACCCTAACCATTAATAATTAGGCATGACTATTGATGGTCAGGTTTCCACCACCTAAGCATTAAACACCCACTTTAACTACAATTTGGTTTTCTATAATTAGCTTTCCCAATCCACTCATGGATCAATGCATGTTGAAGTTAAAATTAGATAGCAAATTAAACCTCGTCTTAGACTTAGACTTATACCTCCCCCTTCCTCCTATAAGAAGAGAGGAGCAAGAAGTGAAAAGGGATCTAAAATCGATCAATCATTTGTAACTATCAAGAGCTTCTTGTATTAGAGTTTATTTTGAAGGTAATTTCTTCCAATGATGTAGTGAACTAGAAAGTGTGATAGAGATCCAAAGTGTTTCTATCCATCATCCAATAGCCAAGGATTGTTACTCTACCAAAATTGCCTTAGACTCCATCAATGATTTTATCAGCCAATTACCTTAATCATTCATCAGATCAATAACCATCAAGTAAAATATCTATTTTCAATCATTTAACTACTTTGTTTCTATTTCACAGTCAACCTAGATCAAACCCATCTCTCAAAACTCCATTTTTGTGACCTCGCCAATAGCTTTCTTAAATTAGATCAAAAACTAGAGTAATCATCGATGGTCACCCTAACCACCAATAGTCTATCCCACTGCTAATGATTACCCTAACCACTAATGATTACCCCAATCACTGATAGTTAACCTAACTATTGATAGTCACCCCATTTGTCGATGGTCACTATGTGATAAAATAATAGCAAGTTGTTTTCACCTACTAGACCTTAAATAAATCCAACTTTATTTCCCTATGCCTGATCATAGAGCCTTAACCTATTTTTTGAACCATACCTGACCTATTTAGCATTAATATTGACCCATTTATTGTTATAATTAGTTAGTTTCATCTATTCTTTTATAAAGCACTTATTGTACTTAATTTTAGTACCTTTTATTATTTATGCAAGTACTTTATATTTTGATTTTTGAACTTAATTATTAAAAAATCATGGATTGATAGCCTCCTAAAATGTGCATGCTCTTAAGACATGCATGTTTCTTAGATCTAGCTCTTTCTAGGCAATCCACCCAATTATATATCTAGCCAACCATTTCTTTTAGTGCTTTCTAATTTGTAGGTCATTCCACCCTAGATAAAGAGGAGTCTCTACAATCATCTGATTTAATGTGCACACAACATATGAGGTTTTATTAATCATACCCTTCTCAATTTTTTTTTCTCTTACTTCTAAATAACATAATATAAATTTTTATTTGAAACATTCTAGCATGCTCAGTGGGATCCTTGAGTCTTTTCTTGGGTTCATAATTACATCTAGGTGCTTCTTGTTTTTTGTTCATAAAATAAAATAAAATTTTCATTTTTGAGCTTAAAATTGACTGCATCTATTATTTGTTTACATATTTTAACTCGCACATCTTAATTAAAGAAAAGTAATTCAATCATAGCTTCACTCTTATCACACACACAAGACCAAACCACTCACGTCTAATCAAGCATCAAACATTGACATAAAGCCCAACTAGGATTTCACTAACTAGCAATCACCTTTCCCAACCATCCTACTTATATTTCATCACCAAGGGAAGAACCAACTCAGCTCTCTTGTTGAGTATAAACTCTAACTATCTATATATCTTGGATAAGCACCTGACACCCTTATTACATGGTGTTTGAAGTGAGGTTATAGGTGCTAATGTTAAGCCATGTATTGATTTATAATACATATTCCTTTGAAAACCTAAACACAACCTAAAACCAACCATATAATTCTTTTCTAATACCCACTCTACAAGCCAACTTTGAGTCACACAATAATTAAAGCTTAAGGGATAAGCCATAAGAGAAAAAAAACCTTAGGATTTAACATGCTTTAGAGTGTGTTTTTTTTCCTTGACTTTTTCTTATCTTCTCTTTGTTTGAGTTGTGAGATTGTTTGTATCTTTTTCCTTTCCTCATATGCATGGTTTTGACTAGGCAACAAATAAAAAACCAAGAAAAATAGGACCCACCTTCTAATCATCCATCATCCTCTTCTCCCTCATCCATAGAGTTCATTTAAGATGTAAAGAGTTCTCCCCATCCTTCTGAGAGTCTTACCATTCTTTGGAGGGTTGCCCAGGGTGATGCAAACTTCACCACCTTTATAGATAACAACCCCATAGCTCTCCATCATTATCTTAAAACCATATCTCACCATACCCCTACTTTGGTTCCACTTATTAACCTACCCTACAGCATGACATCCCACCTTATGGGTGACACATCTATTTCCACCATCTCTATTCAACCTCTAGTCACCCAAGCATCATCTTCTACCCATAATTATATTGATACCACTATCCAAAACCAACCCACTCAACCAAGAAACACCCAAGCACCTTTTTCCCCAACTAATAACCCTACTAGTATAGGAAAAATCCAACCTTTGGGCTCCAACACTTCCCTTGCCTTAGGATTACCTTCTACTATTAACACCACCATTCCTCTTATTTCCAACCCACCTACTTCCACTCCATTCCAAAGCTTGGTGGTTCCCATACCTCCTACCTAACCTACATTTTTCTCTCAAAATGTGCCCATCATGCCAAACCCAAGCTACATCCCTAACCCATAAGGGTATGTACATCTACCTTCCACCCAACCACCTATATCCACGTATTCATATGTGTCATCATCCAACCACCCATGTCCACATACCAACATGTGGTAGCCTCTCAACCCCCCACTAACTATACATATGTTATGCCTACCCAAACCCAACATAACCTACCTTATAACTATGGGAGTACACAATGCCAAACTAACCTTGTCAAAATGTTAATGGAAAACATGATTGCTTTAGAATCATCCATTTGCGGAGCTCATAATATTTTATCATATGACCAAATATGTAATGAACTAATTCACCCATCCATCCCCATTCGACCATACCCTCCTCAATGGTAACTTATATAGTTTTTAATGTTTCAAAGTAAGGAGGACCCTCAATAACACCTAAGAAAATTTAGGCATTAATGTTATATGATATCCTACAATGATTTTCTCCTTCTTCATACCTTCCCCATGTCTCTATTAGGTCTAACACTAGATTGGTACACTAATATTACAAATCAATACCTCATTTATTTTGCCCAACTAGCTCAAATTTTCTTAGATCACTTTTCCATAAACATCTCTAAAAAAGTCTCCATCACTGATCTTTACTATCAAAAATTTGATGATGAATCCATTGTTGACTTTATGGCCCATTGGAGAAGTATGATAAACCAAATATCCTTCTTTCTACCCCAACCCAATCTAATTAAACTCTTTTCCTGGGCCTACACCAAACACATCTCCTATACTTTACTGGTCCAAAGCTTCATGACCTTTGATGAAGCTTTCACCATTCCATGAAAACTATAAAATAGGGTAATTGATGAAGGAAAGTTGAAATTGAGAAACAAGAATTACACCTTTAAATAAAATGAGACTTCCCCCCCTAAACCCAACAACCAAACTGACACAAACCCCAAAAATAAGGAAAACATAAATGTGGTTGTTCTTAAGACCACCCCTTCACCCATTATTAACCGATCTAATTATTCCAATTCCTCGAATAAAAATACTAGGAACCCAAGTTGTAACACCCATAAATAATTTAATCCACTTAGAGAGTCATATGCTTTAGTCTTGAATAAATTGTTAAAATTTAATATCATACAACTCCCTCCAATCAAACCTCTATATCAATTTGATTCCTCTCATCTTGTACCTAGTTGGTACAAAGAGAATGAATTGTGCACCTTACACTAAGTCATTGGAAATGATGTTAGTAGGTTTAATACCTTTAATAACATTTTCCAAACTCTCATTGACAAGGGGGAACTTGTGTTGGATAACCCAAATGCACCCCCAAACCAATCACTTGACATATTAGATAACTATTTCACAACCACGCTCCTTCTGCCAATAATGAAAAAAAAGTAGAATCCTCTCATACCCATGATGCCCATACTATCAATATGGTTCTTGGTAAACTCATTACTAAGGAAACCATTGACCAAATCACCTCTTCCCCTACTCCATTAATTGAGGTAGTGGAGTCACCAACCTCTCCTTTGGTATGTATATCAGAAGAGGAAACCCTTCCCACTTTATCATTTTCCTTAATCATATAACAATCCACTCTTCCTTTAGCGGTTACTCCTGAGGAAGAGGCCATGTTACCTATACCTCCCACTAAGGAGTTCCCTTCCTAGATATTAGAACCTATTGCTCAAGAAAAGGATGAGGTAATCATTCCTCCCCCTCAACCCATGGCTCTATCCTTTGAATCCACTTCTATGGGATTCAGACCCATCTATAAACCCTTCTCTAAATTGGTTTAAAACTTATGATTCATATAAAACCCTAACCTACATCAAGCCACCTTTTGGAAATATCTTGGGATCCCATATAAAACCAATTAGGAGACTTATTTATCAAATTAACCTACCCCTTCCACTCTCAAAACACTATCACCACAACCCACCCATCAAAAACCTTTACCCATCAAACTATAGTAGCACCATCAAAACCAAACTCACCCAATGTCACTAAATCACCTTTTACCATCCTAACCAAAACCAATAAGAACCTTGTCATATTTCTTACTCATAAAATTACTCACCCATAGTTAAAGTTGGATTTAATCCCACTAAACCTATCAAATAAATCCCAAGCTAAGCCAACCAAGAAGGTAAAACCACCTAGAAACCCAAAAACCAAAACTCTACCTCCCCTCCCTACTTTACCCTCTATTTTGGGGCCCCATCCCTCTACCTTGATTGGGAAACCAACCATCCCAATCAAAACCCAACTAGCACTTTTGGTTACACCATCACTCCTACTTTCATCCATTCCTATTTTCACTGAACCACCCATGAACAAATCTCCTATATCCCAGCCATCTCTAGACATACCTCCTATCTCTCAAACATCTACCCTAAAACCTTCTAACCCTAAACTATCAACCTCTCTACTAAAATCAAAACTATCCACTAAACATGTTCATTTACCCAAAACCTTTACCACCAAGTCCAGTCCTAAAAGGGCTTTCACCTTAACTCCAAAAACTAAGGCCCCCATGCCTTTGCCACCATTTCTCGAGTCCTACTCAACCATCCTATAGAGGCTATTACAAGTATATTTCTTAACCTTTCCACCTTTCAGAACATTTGACCCACACACTCCTAAACCATCTTGGTACAATGAAAAATTAGTATCTTCATACTATAGGATGCCTGGGCATGACACAGAGAACTAGAAATCTCTCTAAGTGATAGCCCATCAATTGTATCATGAGGATAACTTATTATCAGATGAACCTATTATGAACCCAACATTAATCCAAGAACTAATAGCTATTGACCAACACCTACCTACTCCTCCACTCTAACCTTAGAGTGAAGAGGATCTAACACAATCATCTATCTTGACCCCTCCCCCAATCCATACCATCCATGTGGTCACATGATCACAACCTCAACCAAAGAAAAAGGGAAAATCCAAGGTGTCCATATCCCTCTTCCACCACCTAACCACAAAAATACTACCAAGCACCTTTACCTCTAACCAAACCCAAAGTGTTCATCTTGGGACCCTCTCAATCTATTCCTTCTTAATCAATCCAATGAGTAGTTCTAAAATAGCGTCACCAAACACTGGTAAAGATGAGTTTGTATGAACTAATAAATACCTCACCCCATCACCACCAAGTAATAATAGAAGGTTTTCAATCCATAGAGGTCTAATTAGAATATCTTTAACCTCTAGCAACCTTTGTTAAAGGTTTTCACATTTCCAACCTTATTACCTTTAAGGATTTATAAATACCCTCTATCCATCTAGATGATCTAAACCCTCCTCTATTCATTATTTCCTATATCAACCAGACCTATATCAAGAGGTTTATGATTTATGGGGGAGCTAGTATCAATATTATCTCCTCCCACATGTAAAACCAACTCAAATTACCTAAGAACATAATGTCAAAAACCTCAATGGTGCTCTAATCATTCAATGATACCATCGCTATGACTTTAAGAATTGTTGTCTTTCACATTCACCTAGGACCCCGCACACTTACTAAACTCTTCTACGTAGTGAAAAGAGATTCCTAGTACAATGTCTTATTAGAATTCCCCTAGATTCATTTTATAGGTTATATGTCATCTACCCTACACCAGTGCATCAAATTTGGGCATGAAGGTCAAGTTGTCACCATACAAGCTAACCCAAGCCCTTTCACATCATGCAATATGACATACCAACCCAATGACATTCTCTTTCCCCCATCTAATAAGCCTTCATCAGACAAAGATGAAACCCCATCTTCTTCTCCCAATGAAGCATCCACTAGTTCTTCCATCCCTTCCACCCAAATCCCCATAATAGATGTTTTGGAATCATCCTTTTAGCATCCTTCATTAGGCGAGTATGGCCTTTTGACATCAGACATCTTTCCTACTCCTCAAGAGTATGGGAATCTTGACCAACAACTCAGTTATGACCCCAATATTGAAACCATTGTTCTTTTTGGACCTTCAATTTATCAAACAAATTTTATCTATGGGGGACTTGATAAACCCCTTGACACTTTTTCCACCTAATTTTCACCTTGACCATCTACCTCCAGTTTCTTTTATCTAGATAAACTAGAGTTTGCCAAGACATACATCTATAGGTGTGCTTGGAAGGGATTTGGCCTAGGTTGGTATAAACATGGGCCACATGAGTTATTTCCAATAAAAACCTAAAAACCTCACAAAAATTATGGCCTTAGTTTCACACCACCTAAACAACAAACCAACCCAACTCCCATTACCATCATTGATGAAAAAACCCATCTTCACCACCTACTCCACTAGTAACTATGAAGGATTCTGACATCATCCCCCCTAACTTTTTTTTCATCAACATGATAATCCTTAGACCCCTAATTTATTAAAAACATGGGGCATCCATAACCATTCCTCTAACCAACTCTAAGATGATCATGAGATGATTCTCCTAACATTAATATCATTTAATGTCAGGATGATGATTCCATCCTCGCCTATCTTGGTACACTAGATTATTCTATCCATAAATCTATTCCTCTTGAGACTTCAACCATGTTGAATTAATCCACCATGGATTTCAACTTGGGCACTCTAAACAACCCATGCATTATCAAAATTAGCCAATCGCTAAATTTTGAGTAGCTTCGAGACTTCCCCTCCTTCCAGGACCATAGCATAGCATTTACTTGGTCTTATAATGACATGTCATGAATTTATCCCTCCATTTCTACCTAAAACATAGTCACTAACCATGATACCAAGATTGTTAGACAAAAATGTCAATAAATTCACCTGTGCATAGCCCCTCTCATCAAGGAAGAGCTTCAACATATCATATCCATCAATTACATTCAACCCATTGACTATCCCAAATGGGTCTCAAATATCATAAATATCACTAAAGATACAAGGGGACTTCACATTTGTGTAGAATTTCATGACCTCAACCTTGTTTTTCCAAGGAATGACTTTCCTCTACCAAGCATTAACTAGCTAGTTAAACTTACAGCTAGCCACAAGATGTTATCTCTGATAGATGAATTCTCAATTTATAATCAAATCCTAATTGCCCTCAAAGATCAATACAAAATTGCCTTCATCACCCCATGGGGGACCTTCTACTATAGGTTCATGCCTTTTAGACTGAAGAATGTTGGTGTAACCTGCCAACATGTTATGACCTACATCCTCCATGACCTTATTCACAAAATCATCTAAGACTATGTTGATGACCTTTTAGGGAAATCCAAAAGTCGTAAAGACCATTTTCCCATTATAAAGATTATCTTTGAGTGACTCATCCATTATCATGTCCATCTTAAGCCAAAGAAGTGCATTTTTGGGGTCTTATCAAGAAATCTCATTGGTTTCATCATATCCCTTCAGGGAATTGAAGTTGATCTAGCCAAAATCAAAGCAATCATTGACATGCCTCCTCCTACCCACCTCAAGCAAATCCATAGTTTACAGGGGAAGATCTAATCCATTCATCACTTTATCTCCCATCTCTCAGACTGATGCCAACCCTTCCATCACCTCATGAATAAGGATGTATCTTTGGAATGGAATAATGATTGTTAAAAGGCCTTTGATTCACATAAAAATTGCCTCTTGTTTCCACCTATCCTCATTCTTCCCAAAGAAGATCAAGATTTTTACCTTTATATCTCTACCACCAATCATTCCTTAGGGGTAATGCTTTCTCATCATGATAAACAACATAAATAGCAAGCCATATACTACATTAGTCACACGCTTGTAGAGTATGAAACTTGATACACCCATACTAATAAACTTTACCTCACCTTGGTCTTTATTACCACTAAACTTTGGCACTACCTTCTCAACTTCAAGACTTATGTCATAACCAATACCGATCCACTCAAGTACATGCACTCTAAGCATACCAAAACCAATGTATGGCTAAGTGGATCATGCTTTTATATGAGTTTGACCTTGATTTTCTTCAACAAAATTCAATTAAAGGGAAAATCATTTCTGACCAAATGGCCAAAGCACACTTAGTATACAATCAACCTCTTCCTCTTGAGTTCCTAGATGAGTCCATCATGACCCTCTCTTAGGTAGACTTCACCTATAAAATGACCATGTTTTTTAATTTATCAAAGTGTCAATGTGGTGGGGGATTTAGCATCATCCTTATACCCCTTTATGGTGAACCTATTCCTTTATCCTTCAAGCTAGATTTCAAATGTAGCCCTAGTGATAGGCCTCCAAACACCATTAGCCTTAGGAGTCAAAATGATCAACATATTTGGTGACTTCTAGCTTGTGGTCAATCAAATAAATGGCTCTTACCAATATAAAAATGATGTTTTTCAATAGTATAAACAAGTATTCAATGTCCTCTTAGCATCATTTGAACACTACCATATCCAAACCACCCCATGATTTATGAACAAGTTCATCAACATGATGGCTTCCCTCACTTCTTAGATCCCATATACACCCTTTAACTCTAAATTATCTATCATTATCCATAAAATTACCTAGCCCTCTTATGTCAAGTCATACTCTCCCACCATCTTTAGTGTGGAGGACACCCAACATAACCTTTGTTATTAGTATACCTTTGACTATCTAAACCTTGCCATCATTCCTTCCAATCTTTCTATAAATTCTCAATGAGTGTTTATCCAGAGTACCTCATGTTATACCATAAGTGGGGTAATTATTTATAAACTTGGCTTTGATGGTCTCTTTTTTTGCTTCCTACATAGTCACAAAGCCTCTCATGTTATTAGGGAAACATATGATGGGATCTATGGAGGACACTTTAGTGGCCTCTCCATTGCTAAATGTATCTTTCATCTTGGTTATTACTCGCTTACCCTTAACCAAGACTATTATGATTATGTGAAAAAGTGTTTTAAGTACCAACAACATACTACTTTAGATCACGCACCTATCCATAGTCTTTGAGTATCCATAGATTCTTGGCCCTTCTCACAATGGGGTCTAGGCCTTATCAGTGAAATTAACCCTCATTATTCATAGTGACATTATTCTATCATCATTGTGATCAATTACTTTACCAAATGGGTAGAGGCTATTCTTCTTGTCTCAACCAAAGCTAAAAACATTTTTGACTTTATCAACCATCACATCATCTATTGTTTCGGTGTTCCTCACATAATTATCACTGACAATGGAAAATCCTTCAAAAATAAACAAGTCTAAGGTATTTGTGATGCATTCAGTATCAAGATAAGTTTCTCATCACCCTATCATCCTCAAGAAATGGATAGGTGGAAGCCTCTAAAAAAACTCTCAACAACATGCTAACTAAAATGATTAATGCATCCAGTCAAGATTGATATTTAAACATTCCCTTTTCCTTATGGTCTTATCATACTATCATTCAAACCCTTACAAGTGCCACCCCTTTTTTTTAGTTTTTGGAGAAGAGGTTGTCTTTCCTCTTGAAGTCTAAATCCCCTCTCTTTGTATATCCCTACAAAATCTCATCTTTGAGAGAGATTATCATCAAGAACATTTATCCCAACTTGAGCTACTTGATGAACATCATTTAGTAACACTCACCTATATTTGCATCTATCAATAATGAATCAAATGCACTTATAACAAGCACCTTAAAATGTGAGAATTCAATATCGAAGACCTTATCCTAAAGAAAAATCATCATGTCACCAATATAGAGAAAAGAAAGAAATGCTAGGTTGCTTTTAATTAGATTTAACATTATATCATGATGCACAAGTATGGATTAGAATCTTACCAATTATCTCTTTACAGGGAAACCCAGAGCTTGAGCCCCTCAATGCTTTGTATCTACATCTTTTCTTTTGTTAAAAAGGATCAAACTCATTTTTTATAACTTAAGCTCATCCCTTTCTTTCAAACCATATTCATCTCCCTATTTTAGGGGAAACTATTTAAAATTGAATCAAGTGATTGTCCATCATAGCCATAGCCTAATCTTGAACATGGGTAACATGTTTCTATCCATGGCATGATTCTCATGGTACTTTCCACCCCTTTCCTAGGATGGATTCCCATGATCATTATCACCTAAACCTCTTTTACACCTAATCAACCTTGTTGTGCCTTTAGTTTGGCCTTCATAAAAGTTGGCCCTTTAAGCCTATATAAGCAAGTCCATGACATCAAAAGCAAACATCAAAAAAAAATCAAAAGACCCCACATGGGTCAGTCTCTAGCATTCATGAACTACTCCCTTGAAGGATAGCTATCAAAACATATCAGAATTGCTTAGTATAAGATAGACTGCTCCCTTGAAGGATAGATATCAAAAGCCTTAAACAAATCACACAAAACCTAGACCACTCCCTTGAAGGATGGATGAGAAAAGAATTTGTAAAAGTATATAAATTTCATGGAGGCTTCTAGTATTTATCAACATCCCCCCACCCTCCCAAGAAATAATAAAAGATCAAAAGACCCATTACCAAATTTTGAAACTACAAACATAATTTGGAAGCCATAATCAGCTTGCATAGGTAGACTTCCTATGTTGATCAGTCTATACCTTATATGACATGGACTTATTTATACTGGCTCGTTGGTGACCTATAAAATAGGCAAGCTAGTCTCCTAAGAAGGTTCCATTTTCATTTCCCTCCCCTTCATACACTATAAAACAAGGGATTTTTGAGATCACTTGACATAATGTGATCAAGATGCCTTTTTAACCAACTAATGAATGTTAATGTGAATCATTCTAAGGGATTATGTTCCTTAATCTAATCCAACTTTGGTTTGTTTTAGTTTTCCCTAAAGAAGAAGCATTATGCCTCCTTATTTTTCTCCCATACTAGTTGATATATTCACTTACACATTTATCTCTTGATTATCTTCTCTTTCTCACATATAGTTTTGTTATTTAACTTAACTTATGTGATTCACTTTAATTTCAAAAAAATGACCATAACCAAACCACATAACATGACATCATCATCAAAACCCATAAACAATATCATCATAGCATAAATCATCCATGATCATAATCATAATAAACCATATTCACCACATGTCTAAATATAAATGGGGAAGCATATACTCATTAAAATTAAGCATGAATATAATCATCACTATCATCCCAGTATTTCATACACCATAATAATAATCACAACATAATCTTATCCACCTAAGCATAACCAATAGCCATAACCATATCAATATCTAAAACATCATCATCTCATCACATGAAATTAAATGATCACATCCATATAACAAAAATCATAATCATAAGTGTCATCAACGTGATCATAATCATAAACAACATCACATTATCAACATAATCACATAATAACATCAATCCATATCAAACATCATTGTAAACATGAATAAAGAAAAATATCATCACATGCCTAGCTAGGTGAGTCCACATCCACATCATCATGAGCATAACCATAACCCAAAATAATTAACATGAACATCATAATCATGAACCACAATCCATATGAAAAGATCATATCTATAAATTGTGAGTCTATAATCACATAATCATCATCATGTATAGAACAAATGTACATATCTCTCTCAAAATATACATCTTGTTACATCAACTCATAGGTCAGTATCAAAAATTATATACATAATAAGTATAATGTCTCATAAACAAACTAAGAACCTAAGGTAGCAATGCCTCCTGGTGTACCATTACCCCCTAGAGCCTATCCTCCTATACCTACCTAGCCACCTATAGATGCAGCCCACTAACCTAGTTTTGTTATACCTACACCACCTATAATCCTAGCCCTATACTCACCCCATCAGAGCTCATCTAGACAACACCTAAAGACCAAGGCCTCATAATACCATAGCTCCCCCATAATTACTACATATATCTTCATATGAATAGTCCTTACTAGTGCCATCATTGTTGGTACTCCATGCCCTATCTATTAGAGAGAATATCTCTCCTATATCACCAAGGTTAGCTAAGATCTAACCTAATCTCTCTCACCTATAACAATGGCCAACTGACCATGTGTTGTTAGCAATGCATGTGCCACTACCAAGGATGCTTGTGTTATGGCTAAGGCCACTCATGCCTAGTCCCTCTCAGTCATCACTACTTGTACATCTAGGGAAACCCCTAGCATCTAAACCTGCTACCTATATCCTCTAATATCAACATCCATATCCTACTAAACCCCATCTTTAATACCAATATCAACTATGGTATAGAGTGCCTAGTACCATGCTGGATATTCATTTATGACACCTACATCATCTATCTCTATCCTTGTCAACAGTTCCTCATAGTGAATAAAATCATGAACTAGTTTTGGAGTAGGCAGTGGAAACTCTACATCCTCCCTCATGTACCTTGAGAATACCTTAGGTATACCCTATACCAATTCAAATTATCACCATACACTATCAAATGGTATCATCTATATCTCACCATCTTGTCTATTGTATATCCATCTATAGCTTTACAAGGATAGATTATGTCTTTTGTAATGTGCCCACCTTGGAAACCTAACATATGGTCTCCAAATCATGTCTCTGATGACTAATGCATCTATTCATCCTCTAAACCAATCAATGGCATATGACCCTCCTCTTAATCTTGAGAGAGGAAAGTCACTCCTCCACTGCATGTATCCAACTCGAATACCCTACACTAAGCAAACCTTACCCTCCTAGTATACCTACTTTAATATCATAACTCCCTATAAATTTCTACATATATCTACATCTACCATCCCACCCTACCTTACCCTTACCAAATTGGATAAACAACTACAAATTCTAACTCCCCAATAAATGATACCCAAAACCCTAAACCCTAGGTCACCCATAACCAAAATCTACAAACAAATCGTTATTCATTTACCAAATTTGAAACTACTCTATCAAATTCAAAACAAACCACCTACTTCATTCCTCAACCATCATCAAGGAGGAACCTAAGGAGCCATAGCCTAGCCATGTGCCCTCCCTCATCCACATTGTATCTTCAATCAACTCAACTCTCTAGAAATACTAGTCCACCTCAAAATAATTGACCAATAAAATGTTAGTAACCCATAGTTTTATTCTCATAAAAATCTAAAATATCCATCACCCTCAATCCATATGCTCAAATGAACACAAAAAATCCCATAATAGTATTTTTGACCTCTCCATTTTGGGGTTGACACCTAACCATCGATGCTAAGGGTGACTACTAATAATCAACCTTGAGGGTCAACCCTACCTGTCAATGGTCAAAAAAATTAGGGTTTTCTCCTCTAAACCACCAAATTTGAATTTTTATCACATACCCACACTAGGTATCCACTTATGGAGATCATTTTCTCCACCCACCTTAACTCCACCATGTCAATCTCACTAATTATCATTTTGGCCTAAACTTTTTCATGTTTTATGATGACCTTGCCTTGGTCCTTTTGATCACACCCACTAAATTTCTAAGTTGAACATTTTGAACTTGCACTACCTTATGCACACCTGACCAATTTATGTCTTCATAGGAGCACTTCCTACCTTGGATACCCATGAGAACACTAACATTGTCTAAGAGACTTAAGTTTATGAGTGTATCCCAACTATCACATATGGTCACATGTTCCACTTGTCACTTATCTTTGTAGTACTAACATTATTTTTACCAACCATGGTAACCTAGTCATTGCACAATCTCAACTATCACACTTAGTCATAATTTATGCATGTGTTTGCACTTCATTGCCCAACCTATTAATAACCCACTTCATCACCAACTTCATCACTTATCAAACCCACACCCAATTTTGTTTCACCTCATCTCTTTCTAATTTGAGGGGGGAACACCTCCTCCCATGCTCGTGGAAACCAAACCTTCGACTCACAATTCATTTTTATTTTTTCGCTTGCTAATACACCCTACATAAGAAAAATTGTCAAAATATATACACTAGAATATCATACATAATGGTTTTAGATGTCAAAATACCCACTAACCCACCTTGACCAAACTTATCCTTTGACCCTCAACCACTGACATTCACCCTAACCATTGATGGTTAGGCTTGATTGCCAATGATCAGGTTTCCATTGCTTAAACATTAAATAACCACTTCAACTACAACTTGTTTTTCTATAATTAGCTTGCTTAATCCAATCATAGATCAATGCATGTCAAATTTAAAATTAGACACCAAGTTAAACCTCTTCTTATACCTACACTTCCACTTCTCCCCTCCTCTTGTAAGAAAAGAGGAGCAGGAGGTAAAAATAGATTTAGAATCAATCAATCATCCACAACTATCAAGAGATTTTTATATCAAAGTTTTGTTGATGTCAAAGATTGCACCCTTAGCAGGAGGCCGAGCTCCTACCTTCTCCTCGCAACTATGGAAAATCCCCTCTCACCTGTGGGACTGGCGAAGCTGGAGGGGAGAGTCTCTAGATAAGGGCTAGCTCCCTTTGATGCATCATATTCATTCAAGCAAGTGCAAACACACATATATATAGATATATACTGGGGGGATGAAAAGGGAGAAAGATTATAGGAATACAAACTACTCTAAGGAGGTGATACACCAAAATAAAATGACCTTCTCACATCCACACTTAAAATCAAACAAATACATACATACACTTCACACTTGGCAAAAGAACCAGACTGCAAAAACTTGACAGGGAGGTTTTAATGAAAATACAGAGAATAGAGGTTCACCAAAGGTGTTGTGAGAGGCACTCTGCAAGGTAATTCCTTTTATTTTTGCACCCCAAAATAGAACTCTCCTTACCAGCTACAGAAAAGGGCACTTTATAGACAACAGATACGTTGGTGTTGAACCTGTGAAAGCATCAAGAAACAATGGCTAAACACAAATTAACACTTAGAACATACACAGAAATGTCTATCCAAGATAGAGGTAAAAAATGCATTTATTAATTCAAGTGAAATTTTGCCAGGGCTATGCCTTACAAAATATGGAAGATCATTCTTAAAATGACAAGTCTTCAATATATAGGAGAAGAAAAGGAGGCCTTTTGGCACCCCTTTTTTACAAGTGGCTCATTCGCGTCCCCTCATTAGGAAGAGCAAGCTGGTCAAAACATTAATGAGCTATGCCCTTTGTCTATTTGTAAGGCCACCTCTTCAAGGTGATTACACAGTTTGTCTACTCATTAATGTGAAATGGAGAAAATTGATTGCATTGCTAGCTATTTGCATCCTCTAATGGTCAATTCATGGGCACTATTTCACTTGCTAGAGTCACTTCTTGAATTGGCACTTCCCTTCACCACTTGGACCATCTACCTACTCCATGCTTGGGACTTTGTCTTTTCTCTATCTTGTCTCTTCTAGCTCCTTCGGCCCTCAGGGGCAAACTTCTGGTGGGTCACCGCATTCTGGGCTCTCATGGTTAGCACTCTCTCACTTTGAAAGCAAATAGCTATTTTTTTGTGCTAATTTTGACATTCACATAGCTGTCATTGGTTTGAAAACCAATAGCTAATTTACTTTGTTAATTTTGATAGCCTCTGGGACATCCTCATCCTGATCAAAATGTCATCGGGTCCTTCGCTAACCTTTGTGGCTCTGCCTTCCTCAGCCTTCTCTATGGGCACTCTTTTGCCTTTTGTCTCTTCCTTAGCACCTTCTCAACTTTGCTTAGTAACCCTTTGTATGTTGGCCAAGAGTCCCCCACAAGGGCACCTGCCCTTCGAGGGCCTTCAATGGTCATTACTTGCCTTTGGATGCCTCTCGGGTTCCCATGGACCTTTTGTCCGTGGACAATTTCCCTGTGGACTTTTGTCTGCAGATGTTTTCCCATAGACATTTTGTCTACAAATCTTTCACCTGGGCCTTTGCCTTTGAAGCACAGCCCAAATTCCTTCAGACTTTTTGTCTAAAGGAATTCCTTCAGACAAAAAGTCTGAAGGAATTTAGGACTTAAACAAATTTGAACTTACCCAGTCCTTTCCTTTTGATTGAAGTGCCTACCCTCCATGAGGGTATTTGAACCTTTGGAGTACCCTCTAGCCAATTGGGCATACCCTTGAACCAATCCATTGAACCAAAATGGTTCAATGGTTTAATGGTTCAACCATTGCATGCCGATGAACTAGCTAATGAGCTGATTGATTGAACTAGGTTGATGAACCATTTTTTGAACCGGTGGACTTAAACCAAACTATTAAACCAAATCTTGAACCATCAATTGAACCAAACATTAAACCACTCGCTTTGAACTGAAATTGGTTCAACGGTTCAAGTGGTTGAACCATGTTGAATTGAGATGTTTGAACTTGAAGATGGATGAACCAAGTGTCGATTGAAAGGGGCTAAACCAAAGTGTCGAACCAAGCCGAAGAACCATGGCATGAACTTGTGCAACTTGAAAATGACTATCATTGAAATGCAAGGGAAGAAGGGAACCAAAAAATGTTGCCTGTGGGCAAAAATTGGTCAACAAATTGGCGACTCCCAAGGGAAGCATGCCTGTTATGCTTAGAGACTAGTTGCCTTGTAGTCCATTGGGCACAGAGTCAGATGGTAACTTGAAAAATAGAAATAGCTCTGATAAATCTAGAACCAATCACACAAATCTACCTCTAAGGAGATGAAAACACACACAAGACTAAGAAAACTACTACCTGTGCAACAGCACTTAATTAGAATAGGGAAAGAAAAACAAGGGAAAATATATACAGATGAAAGGAGACTCAGTGGCAATGCTTTAGATGTATCCCATTAATTGGGATACATAGTTCCTTGCCATCTAACCTAGAGAGTTGGAATGCATTATGTTTCTTACACTGAGTGATTATTTATGGGCCACTCTATAGGGTGTCAAATTTTGCATGCTTTCTAGGCCTAGCTCGGTCCTCATCCCATTTTAAGATAATGTCTCCTTTAGAGAAACATTTTGATGAAGATTTCTTGTCAAAGTGTCTCTTCACTTGCTATTGGCAACTGGTCATAGAAGCCATAGCCTAGTCCTTTGTCTCTTGGAGCTCCATCAGCTCGCACAGTCTGACCTCCATGCTGGTTCCTTTTTCTAACTACAGCTGGCGAGCAAAGTCCAATGCTAGATATTCAAGTGAGATGGGAATTCTAGCTCCCCTTCCATATATGAGCATATATGTATAATTTCTAATTGCTCTCTTCAAAGTGATTCGATCGGCCCACAAAACTATCTTCAGCTTGGCATGCCAAGTCCTCTGATTTTCTTCCATGGTCCTCTTTATGATCCTGATCAATTTTTTGTTGGTGGACTCAGCTAGCCCATTCCCCTGTGGGTAATAATTAGATGAAGTGCTAAGATATATACCATACCTCAGCACCCACTCACTCATTTTAGTTCCCAAAAAAGCCAAGGCATTATCTAAGATTATGGTGGCTGGGACCTCGAACCTTGTTACCAGGTCTTCATAAAATTCTAGGACCACACTTTCATTTGCCTCTTTTAGAGCAATAGCCTCCACCCACCTTGTGAAATAGTCTGTGGTAGTCAAGACCCATTTGTGTCTAGCACTAGAGGGAGGATTGATCATCCCTATGAAATCCAAGCCCCACTGCATGAATGGTTACTCCACCTGAATAGGCTGTAGAGGCATGGTAGCCAACTATTGTTTCCCATCAAAAAGTGCACACTTTTGGCACTTTCTTACCTAGGCATGGGTGTCATTGAAAAGAGTAGGCCAGAAATAGCCAACTCTCATTATCCTTACTATAGTAGCTCTAGGAGTGAAATGACCACCTGCTGGCCCATCGTAGAACTCAGGCAGTACCTTATCATCTTGGTTTGGGTCTATGCATCTTAGAAGGACCCTAGAGAGATCCTTCCTAAACAATACTTCATCAACTAGGACATAAGTGAGAGATTGGAGCCTAAAGTACCTTCTTTCAGTCTTATCAAGACCCTATGGGCACTCACCAATTAGAAGGAAATGCCTCAGGTCTGATGGCCAGTCCTTTATGACAGTTGGTTCCTCTGCAGTGGCTGCATCATTAATTAGTAAGTTGTCTTCCCTTTTCTGCTTAAAGTTTGTAGCAAGTTGTTTGCACAGGCCTCTTCCTCTCACCAACTTGGTGATCTTGATGTCTACATCATACTCCTCACTTTGGTGATCCACCCTGCTCTCTTCTCATTTAGGCCATGATTGGTCGAGAAATCCTTGACGGCAGGATGTGGGACCATGAGGTGCATCCTGTTATTAGACAACATATGCCTGAATTTCTTCAAGCTCCATACTACTGCCAGGACTTGCTTCTCTACATACGTGTATCTAACTTTGAAATCCTCTAACCCTTGGCTAAAAAAAGCAAGTGGTTACTCGAGGTCATCACCATTTGCTTGGGTAAGCATGGCAGAGATCACCTCTTCATTGCTAAAAGTGTATAGGTTAAAGTCTTTATTAAAGTTAGGACTGATCAAAGTAGGAGCCCAGGTTATGGCTAGCTTGATGGCTTTAAAGCTATCCTTCCTTTGTGTTGTCCACTTGAACTCCTCACCCTTCCTTAGCATAGAGGTTAGGGGCTTGACTATCTTTGCAAAATTCAAAATGAATCTCTGAATAAAGTTTATCCTGCCAAAGAAGCTCTGCAGGCCTTTCTTGTGCTTAGGTAGGGACATCTCCAAGATAGAACAAACTCTCTTAGGGTCAATGGATAAGCCCTCCTTGGACACGATGTTGCCAAGGAGTTTCCCCTCATGAATAGCAAACACACATTTCTTTGGATTAAGAGAGATGCCAAATTCCCTACACCTTTCAAAAATCTGCCTGAGGTGTTCTATGTGTTGGCTCACTTCCTTGGAGAACACCATCACATCATCGAGGTATACCAGCATGTTGTTGTTTATCAAGCCTCCAAAATCTATGTCCATGGCTCGCTGAAAGGTAGCACTAGCATTAGATAGCATGAATGGCATCTTCTTGTAGGCAAACATTCCCCATTTAGTGGTGAAGGCCATTTTGTGCTGGTCACAACCTTGCACTAGAATCTAATTATACCCTAAATAACCATCCAGGAGGGAGAAATGCTTGTTGCCTATTACCTTTTGAAGGATCCACTCCATGTTCAAGAGGGGATAATGGTCTTTTAAAGAGACTTTATCAAGGTCTCTGAAATCGACACATAGCCTAATCTCCCCATTCTTCTTTCTAATAAGAACAAATTTGGCCAGCCAGGAGGAGTGTTTGATTGGAAATATGATTCTAGACTCAATCAATTTGGCCAATTCCCTCTGCATGAGGGGCTCCATCATCGAGTTGACAGGTCTCTACTTTTGCATGACTGGCTTGGTGCCTTCTTCTAATTTGATGGTGTGCTGGGTGAGTCTTGGGTTGAAGCCCTTCAAATCACTATAATCCCATGCAAAAATGTCAGAGAACTCCTGACACAACAAAATGAAATCCTACCTTTCTTAAATCATGCAGACTTTTCCAAGCGCAAGCAGCTTGTCTTTGAAGATCTCAACCCTTTCATAATTCTCCTCTTTAGTTGTGATGCATGCCTTGTCATTTCTCAATTGGTCATCTCCATTGAAGATGCTCTCAAGCATGACCAAACCTTTAGGGAGCTTATTGTTCTTTAATTGAACAATCTGGTTGCCATATTGCTACTGCAACTTCACCTGGTTCTGTGTTGCGAACTTAGCTTCCTCCTTCAAGAAGAAAGCTATTTGTTGGTCATTTTTGAAAACTTGCCAATTTGTAATGTTGTCGGGGATAGAGGTTTGAACTACCACATTCAAGTGGTGTGAACCACAATTTCAACTTATTTCCCTTGAAACATCAAACTGAGCACCAATTATTGCTAGCCTATCCACTTGTTTGTTATGCTTTTTGGGAACGGAAGTGATATTGAAAGCAAGGAAATCTTCCACCAAGTCCTAGACCCTATGCTTGTAGGATTTCAGCAAGGAATTTTTGCTCAGATTTTGGCCTTTCACTTGATTTACAATCAGCTCACTGTCTCCTAAAACTTGCAACTCCTGGATCCCTCTTTTTCTTTCCCATTCCAGACCATGGATAAGGGACTCATATTCTAAAACATTGCTTGTGTAAGAGAAATGGAAATAGAAAGCTAAAAGGTACCTATCCTTTGAAGGGGAGACTAACATCGCCCCACCACTAGCTTCTAGCCTACTTCTAGAACCATCAAAGTACAGCTACCATAGACCTAGGTCCTCTTGGCCTGCCTTCATTATATTTGGTATGAAGGTGCCCTCTTTATGCATGCAGTAGACTCGAAGGTCTGCCTCCTCTATGAACTTATAAGGATCATGTTCGAAGTTATCATTTCCCCACTCATCCAAGAGTAGGTCTGCAACTCCTTCAAGAGTAGAGGACAGAGATTGGTCTGTCTGGGACTCTTCTGGGTCAATAATGGTGTAACTAACATTCACTGCCTTGGATGAATATGGTTCCAGATGGTCCTTGTAGAGTGGCTCAGATTTGATTTTTACCTTGGTCCCATACTTGGTTCTAAAAACAAGATATGACCAATTCGCTACTAGATAGCCACCTATCTTTGATGTGAAGTCCCTGGACAAGTAAATTGTGAAATAAGGAGGAACATCTACTACCACTATATCATGGGGAATTGAGAAGGTTGGGCAAGCATGCAATGCCAAGCCTAAACCCTTCAAAATCCCAACTATTTTT
Source organism: Torreya grandis (assembly GCA_037957365.1). Classification (NCBI taxonomy): domain Eukaryota; kingdom Viridiplantae; phylum Streptophyta; class Pinopsida; order Cupressales; family Taxaceae; genus Torreya; species Torreya grandis. The sequence goes on from JARHVA010000105.1 coordinate 398,234, forward strand.
TTAGGTGTCCCATCACGCTGTAGGACTCCTTTGTTCATCTCTTCATATTTCAGTCCCATCTTATCAGTTATGCACTTGGGCATCACTGAGGTACTAGCCCCACTATTAATGATGTAGTTGTGTACCAAGAAATCCCCTATGACCAAGGATACATAAAAAGGGGGAATTTTCTCTTCCTTCTTTACCTGACCTAAAGTGGAAGGCTATCCATTCGTCATCAAGACATTATCAGTACTCATTGGGACAGCTTGTCAATCTAACTCATGCAATTCTTTCTTTAATACATCCTTCTATCCTAGAAGAGATAATTAATCCCATAAAGAGATGTTCATATGAAACTTCTTCATATGGTCCACTATATTGACCTGGGGACTGCCTCCCTTCAAGCTTTCTTTGGGGCTAATTCCAACCTGAGCTATAGGCTGAGGGGTTAAGGGTACAAATGGTTGTCTAAAGTTTGGGGCCTTTGAATTAGAGTGCGATGGAGAAGGTGTTGTTGCCGCTTGAGTGGTAGCTTGGGATTCTCCCATTGCTCTTCTCTTGAATCTTGTGTTGGATGTAACACAGTCAACATGATTGTCTATAGTGCCCACATAATTCACTGAATAAAATTCCCCTTCCAGATGATTCATGGGGGTAGAATTCGGCTAGGCCTTATTACTACTCATGTTGGGTTGAATTAGACCCTCAAAAATCTGGGAATGAGTAGCTACCTAATTGTCTGCATTCTAAAAATAACTCATCATCTCATTTGTGGAAATTACATGTTCTTGACCATATCCCATGGTCAAACAACTTGGTTGCTCTTGTACTAGGTTGTTCTAAATAGGCACCATGACTTTAGATGATGAAGGGGGGTCTGAGTTGTAGTTTTGAAATGGTCTGGTTTGAGTAAGCTGACCCTGTCCTTGATTATAGTTTTGAAAAGGGGGTCTAGGGGCTTGACCATAATGTTGGTATCCCTGATTCAGTCTATTGTTTTGAGCTTGCTACCTTTTAAGAGCTATAAGTTCATTTGACATGCTCTGCAACAAAATCTTAACTTCATGAAGTTCATTAGATGAAATAGTAGTTGGTTTCTTAATGCTAGGTAAAGGATCTAATGTGGGAGCAATGATCTAAATTAGAGGTAGCATTTCTGGGAAAAGTGGCATGTAAGGCCTAGGGGCTATTTTCCCAGCCTGTACTAAGCAATTTTTTACTGTTATGGCTATGTCATAAGCAACTGGTAGTATATGCCCTCCCATGGATTGTATGATCACAACAATATCACTATTTAATGCTCTTAAGTAGTATAGGAAAGCATAGCTGGGGCTCAGTCTTACCAAGATGGGAATTCTATCCCAAGTCTTCTAAAACTACTCGTTGAAATCTTGCATATACTCGTGTGGAGCTCTCTTTATGGTCGTCAGCTACATAGCAAGTGAGGGGCCATCACTCTTCTCCCCAAAACAATCTATCAACTAAGTACCCAATTCATTCCAAGAATGTATTGAATTTACAGGCAAAGTTTTGTACCAGTCAAGAGCCTTGCCTTTGAGAGACAATGCTAGCAATTTGATGGCAGTATTTTCCTCTGTTACATTGTGAATATTACAGAGGTTAGCAATATTCCTAATATGTTTGACGACTGTAATGGGCCCCTCTCCATCGAAAGAAGGCACTTTTTTTGGGCTATTCTCAGGATTGGATCATAACGTGGGAGGTTCAAGGGGCTCTGACCATGAAAAGCCACAAAAGGCAATGCCATGGCTAGGATGGGTTGTAACTGTGGCTCTGTTGCGTATGCATCCCTTACAATAGGTCTAGGAGGTTGGCTTGTTGAATAAGGATAGGTCCTCTCAAACTTTAGCCTTTTTTCAGAGTTTAAAGGCATCTCAACAAAATTGAAAGGAACCCCTTTAGAAGCAGACCTTATGGTGACTTTAGGCATAGAAAGTTAAGAAACTAGTCTTAATTGGAAAATTAAAGCTCTTACCAGTGGAGTCACCAAATGCTAGAAATATATATTTGTTGTAACAGGACCAGTATCAATCTTGAAACCTTACTAAGTTGTCAAACTGTGTCCCATCAGGCATGCCAAAATTGTTAACATCAAAGATTGCACCCTTGGCAGGAGGCCGAGCTCTTGCCTTCTCCTCGCAACTATGGAAACTCACCTCTCACCTGTGGGACTGGCGAAGCTAGAGGGGAGAGTCTCTAGATAAGGGCTAGCTCCCTTTGATGCATCATATTTGTTCCAACAAGTACAAAGACATATATATATATATAGATATATACTGGGGGGATTAAAAGGGAGAAAGATTATAGGAAGACAAACTACTCTAAGGAGGTGATGCACCAAAATAAAATGACCTTCTCACATCCAAACTTAAAATCAAACAAATACATTCATATGCTTCACACTTGGTAGAAGAACCAGACTACAAAAACTTGACAGGGAGGTTTTAATGAAAATATAAAGAATAGAGGTTCACCAAAGGCACTCTGTAAGGTAATTCCTTCTATTTTTGTACCCCAAAATAGAACTCTCCTTACCAGCTACAGAAAAGGGCACTTTGTAGACAATAGATACGTTGGTGTTGAACCTGTGAAAGTATCAAGAAACAATGGCTAAACACAAATTAACACTCAGAACATACACAAAAATGTCTATCCAAGATAGAGGTAAAAAATGCATTTATTGATTCAGGTGAAATTTTTCCAGGGCTGCGCCTTACAAAATGTGGAAGATCATTCTTAAAATGACAAGTTTTCAATATATAGGAGAAGAAAAGGAGGCCTTTTGGCACCCCTTTTTTACAAGTGGCTCATTCACATCCCCTCATTGGGAAGAACAAGCTGGTCAAAACATTAATGAGCTGTGCCCTTTGTTTGTTTGTAAGGCCACCTCTTCAAGGTGATTACATGGTTTGTCTACTCATTAATGTGAAATGGAGAAAACTGGTTGCACTGCTAGTTATTTGTGTCCTCTAATGGTCAATTCACTAGCACTGTTTCACCTATTGGAGTCACTTCTTAAATCAGCACTTCCCTTTGCCACTTGGACCATCTACCTGCTCCATGCTTGGGACTTTGTCTTTTCTCTATCTTGTCTCTTCTAGCTCCTTCAGCCCTCAGGGGCAAACTTCTAGCGGGTCGCTACATTCTAGGCTCTCATGGTTAGCGCTCTCTCACTTTAAAAGCAAATAGCTATTTCATTTTGCTAATTTTGATGTTTGCATGGCCGTCACTGGTTTGAAAACTAATGGCTAATTTGCTTGGTTAATTTTGATGGCCTCTAGGACATCCTCATCTCGGTCAAAATGTCATCGGGTCCTTCGCTGGCCTTTGCAGCTTTGCCTTCTTTGACCTTCTCTACGGGCACTCCTTTGCCTTTTGTCTCTTCCTTAGCACCTTCCTGACCTTGCTTAGTGCCCCTTTGTATTTTGGCTGAGAGTCTAGCGTAAGGGCACTTGCCCTTCAAGGACCTTCGGCAGGTCATTCTTTGCCTTTGGATGCCTCTCGATTTCCCGCGGACCTTTTATATGCAAACAATTTCCCCACAGACTTTTGTCTATGGATGTTTTCCTGTAGACATTTTGTCCATGGATGTTTTGCCTAGGCCTTTGCCTTTGAAGCGTGGCCCAAATTCCTTTAGATAATAAGTCTGAAGGAATTTGGGACTTAAACAAATTTGAACTTACCCAATCCTTTCCTTTTGATTGAAGCACCTGCCCTCTGTGAGGGTATTTTAACCTTTGGACTTCCCTTTGGCCAACTGGGCATACCCTTAAACCAAGCCATTGAACCAAAATGGTTTAACGGTTAAATGGTTCAACCATTGCACACCGATGAACTAGCTAATGAGCCGACTAATTAAACTGGGCTGATGAACCATTTGTTGAACCGGTGGCCTTGAACCAAACTCATCAAACCAAACCATTGAACCAAAGCTTGAACCATCGATTGAACCAAACATTGAATCACTCGCTTTGAACCAAAATTGGTTCAATGGTTCAAGTGGTTCAACCATGTTGAATCGAGATGTTTGAACTTGAAGATGGATGAATCAAGTGTTGATTGAACTAAGGGGCTGAACCAAAGTGTTGAACCAAGCTGAAGAACCATGGCATGAACTTGCGCAACCTAAAAACAACTGTCATTGAAATGTAAGGGAAGAAGGGGACCAAAAAATGTTTCCTATGGGCAAAAATTGGTTAACAAGTTTCTTGTATAGGTCATTTCTTCCAATTATCTAGCAAACTAGTAAGTGTGATAGAGATCTAAAGTTATGTCATCCATTGGCCAATATCCAAGGACCGTTACTCTACCAAAATTTCCCTAGACTCCATCAATGAGTTTATCAACCAACTACCTCAATTTTTCATCATATCAAAAACTAGTAAGCTAAGTATATGTTTTAAATCATTCAACTACTTTGTTTCTATTTCAAAATCAACCCAACCCAAACCCATCTCTCATAAATCCATTTTTATGACCTCACCAACCACTTTCTTGAACCAAATCAAAAACTATAGTAATCATTGATGGTAACCCTAACCACCGATGGTTACCCTAATTTCCAATGGTTACCCTAACCACTAATGGTCACCCCAACCACTAGTGGTCACCCCAACTACCGACGGTCATCCCAACCGCTGACAATCACTATGTGAAAAAATAATAGCAAACTATTTTCACCCATTAGACCTTAAAAAAATCCAACTTTCTTTCCCTCTACCTAATTATAGAGCCTTAACCTATTTTATAAACCATACTAAACCTATTTAGCATTAATATCGACCCACTTATTTCTATAATTAGTCAATTTCATCTATTATTCTATCAAGCACTTCTTGTACTTAATTTTAGTACCTTCTATTATTTATGCAAGTACTTTATCTTTTGATTTCTAAACGTAATTATTTAAAAAGCATGGATTGATAGCCTCTTAGGAAGTGCATGCTTCCTGGATCTAGATCTTGCTAAGAAATCCACCCAACTATTTATCTAACCAACCATTTCTTTCAGTGCTTTCTTATCTACAAGTCATTCCTCCCCAAATAAAGAGGAGTCCCTAAAATCATTCGATTCAATGTGCACACAACATATTAGGTTCTATTAACCATACCATTCTCAATTTTATTTTCTCTTTCTTCTAAATAACATAAGTGAAATTTCTATGAAATAGGTTGAAAGTGTGATTAGAATTTGAAAGGAAGGATAAGGAAAACAATAATCAACACATGAGATAGAAGGTGACCATATATATAAGTAATATCTACATGTTTAGGCACAATAGTCTGAGGCATCATGCACCTATAGGCCTAAAGGAATACTACCAATAGATATAAGATGGTACCGATCACCACATAGGTCTCATTATTACCTACAACATCCACATAGGGTTTGATCCATAGTTTTCTTATTTGAATAAAGATAGATCACACACACACAAAATATTTTCCAAAATTAGGGATGATTATTATGAGTGATAAAATACATAAATAATCTAAACACATTTCTCCCCTCTTGCTTCATCAATTTTAAATAGTCTAAGTGCAATATTAATCTTTCCATTTCTAAAATTATAGTAGGGTATTATTGTTATACTTTACACATTCTAAAGTAACCCCATTTTTAATTTATTAAGATCACATTAATCTAAAACAAGTAAAATATAACCATGATGACATTTTTACCTTCAAATTTTGGCAATCTTATGATGAAATCCATATAATTATCGTCTTACCTCTAGCTAAGAATAGATATAAGTTGCAACATACCTAGGGTCTTAAATGTCTCCCCTTTGTTTTACACACAATACATTATACCTCAAATTATTAGACTCCCCCTTTTATGCCTTCCCAAAATAAATCCTACTTAAATCTATGATAAGTTTTTTAGAAGCCAGATTGCCCATCGACTGTAAAAGTATGAAGTTATGTAAGCAGCTTATGCTCAAGGGTTGAGTTTTTGTACATGTATAACCTATCCTTGTACCAAAGAGTATCCCTTTTCCACATAAATTTATCTGACATTCTTAGATATTATTGGATATTTTAAACAAGATCCTTTTTAGTTACATTATTTTCCCATTTTGATCTTACTTCATCCACCTAGTTGGCCTGTAATATGTTCATGGTGCACAAAATTACCTCAATGGACTCATCCTTCCTAGATAGTGCATCAACCACAACATTCTCTTTTCCTTTATTATATACATATTATATCCATTTCCCAACATATAATTGCCCATTTTGTTGTTTTTTTATGACAGCCTCTATTCCAAGAAGCATTTTAGCCTATCATGATCTTTCTTCACTTTAAAGTATCTTCCCATTAAATATGGTCACCATTGTTTTACTACATGAAGGATGCCCATCATTTCCTTCGTGTGAATAGGCTTTAATAAATTCTTACCTTTGAGTTGGATACTCTCAAATGAAATGGGTCATCCTTCTTACAAGATTACCACTCCCATGCCATAACTAAAAGCATCACATTCTAAAAAGAATGTTTTGGAGAAATATGGAGTAACTAGAACTAGGGTAGTACACATGGATTCCTCCAACTTTTCAAATTCCCGAGTGGCTACCTAATTACAATAAAAGGAGTCCTTATTTAAGAACATTGTGAGTGCGTTTGCCATGTTACCATAATTTTTTACAATATGATGATAGTAACCTTTGAGACCTAATAATCCTTGGAGGTTTTTTATGGATTTGGGAAATTTCCATTCTACCATAGCCTTAATCTTATGAAGATCCAAATTTTCTCCTTCATGTGAAATAATGTGGCCCAAATAGTTGACTTCTTTGACAATAAAAGTGTATTTGAAAGGCTTGGTATAATGTTGGCATTGTTCAAGAATATCTAAAACCTAATTCACATAATGTAAGTGTTCCTCCCATGTTTTTTTGTATATTAAAATGTTTTCAAAGTAAAACTAAGATAGATATCCATAGAAATGATCAAAAAATAGAGTTCATAAAAATGTAAACTATAGATTATGCATTAGTGAGTCCAAAAAGCATTACCATAAATTCATAATGGCACTAATGGGTTCCATAAGATTTCTTATGAATATCCTCATCTTTGATTTGTATTTGATGATATCAAAATGAATATTGAGTTTTAAAAAAATAAACTACACCATGTAATTCATTTAGAAAATCATCAATGAAATGAATAGGTAACTTATCTTTAATGGTGTAATTTTTGAGTTCTTTATAGTTAGGACACATGTGCCAAGTGTCATCCTTATTATGCACCATCACCATTAGAGATTAATAAGCACTCTAACTATGATGGACAATACGTACTTACAACATCTCCTATACCATCTTCTCAATATCACTCTTTTGGACATATGGGTACCTATAAGGCTTATTGTTGGGTGGTTATCACTTTGGCATTAGTTAAATAACATGATAAATATCAAAATACATAGCCAATTTCTTCTCAATGAAGTTGTGAGTATTACCTAAGTCAATAAATATTGTCACCCTATATTTTTTATAAAACCCACTAATTTGAGGGTCTATGTATTGTTGCTTTCACAACATGCCCCATTTATAGACTGAAAATATGGACCATTTTTTTGCTCTAGAGTCTAGTCTTGTGTCTTGAAGGAGCTCAATGGTGGTTGCTTGTTTGAAGTGGACTCATTAACAGTGTATTTTTTATAGATGTGAAGATTTAGAGTTCAGATGTGATTCATTATTTTATCCAATCCTAAATATTAATAAATTTACATCATAAACACTTGGCAAAGAAATCACATCTAGGACTACATTAATTTAAAGTTTGAATTTGCATGATTGTATTAATCCTTGGTCTATATTCATGATTGTCTTTTGAAATGTATATCACAACTTCATTTTTAGACCATTTTGCCTTGGATTTATGCAAATTATCCAACTATTTCAGAGTTTCTCATGAGTAATTTAATCCATTTATGTTTTAATTTTAGACTAATTGACTAGGTATTCATACAAATTTATTATTTTAATTAGTCACTTTTCTAGTAAGTGGACAAAATTGGCTTTAGTTTGACGAATTTGGGTTTCCTCTTTATGCTAAGTTTCATGCTTTCATTCAACTTTTTACCTTAATCATTTTTTAGATTTTTCCTTAGTTTTTTGTTTTCAAAAACTTGGTCATTTGCTTTTTAAATTTAAAATTATTGATTGTACCTTTATTCATCTTGCTCATAAGTACCTAAGGAGCTTCTGATGCAACATGGTGATATTTCATGGCTCTCAATGTCCCAAACCCATTTAAAAAGGGTTTTAGACACTTAGTTGATTCTCTAATTTCTCTCAAAGCCACGTGGCACTTTTCTACCTCTTCAAATACTTAGTCAATTCTATAGACATTTCCTAGAGCCATGTGTTAAATATATGCTTCTCCAAGACTTAGTCAATTTCTTCAATAGTTTCCCAGAGCCAAGTGGCATCTTTTCGTTACTTTATGGTACTTAAGAGATTTTAAATATTTGCCTATGAGCCTCCAGCCTAGTAAAATCCTCCATGGGAGTGGATTAGCAAGATGCTACCAAGTAGAAAGATCCCATTGACATGTTACCCTAGGTAACTTCATATAAAGCAAGACCCTCTGAGCAAATAGGTCAGTAGGATGGTACCACATAGCACCATCCCAATGACCCATTTCCCTAAGGAAGTTTTTATAACTCTAAAAACCTTTTGAGCTTTAGGTGAGTGAGATTGCATTACATGGAATGACCTCATTTCATTATGGCTAAAGGATTATTCAACACATATTAACCCCTAACTAATCATTAAAAATGTGGATTAACCACCTGCCAAGACCCTACTAATTAAGGAAATGTTGGTAATGGTGTCATCAAGACATTGGTTTAAATTTGATGGCCTATCAATTCATCAAGGCTGTTAAAACATAAGATGGGATTGTGCATTTAAATTTATTTTCAAAAATAAGTTACATATTATTTCTCACTAATAAATAATAAGAAATAGTAGAATTCAATGTAAGTCTAGATGGTAGAATTAATCATGGTATGACATGCACATTGGGATCAAACACAGAGCACAAAATATGAATTTATATCTTAAAGAGGCATGGCTTCTAATTATTAAAGGCATGGTTTTAACTACTTACGATGTGGGTGACTGGCAATCTTGATGCAATCTCATCTACATTTTCTTGCAGATATTCACTCCCAATTCAACCAAGCATGGTCCTTGATATTTTCATGATGGAATTAAGTGGGATTCATCCCAATTGATCTCAAGTGGGCCCACCATATTGATGATTTATATAACCATCCCATCATTGGGTGAATAAGAATTTGAAAATCCATAGACCTATGTGTCTATATAAGATTGGTTCCTATATTGTAATAAGGGATATATTTTTTAATATTAGTGAAACTATGCATGGCTAGCTCATTTTAGTCTTAGCATTAGAGTAGTGGACCAATCACTTTCTTTCATGTATTTTTCCTAATTTCTAGATTAATTTTTTGAGTCGAGGCTATTTGGAAGCCATGTCTATAACTCACATGAGTATTTGATGAACTCCTAATTGATCCCTTTAATGGAAATATCTTTATCTGAAAACTTTTTCATTTGATAGACATGGTTTGTGTATGTGTATGGTGACCTTGTTTCCATCATTGGCTCTACTAATTAATTATATGGATTCTTGCACCATGCTTAGTTGGAGTTATGTTAGGTCTAGCTCAACTAAAAAAATTATTTATCCAAGTATTTATCTACTTGATAAAATCAGATTGCTCTCCATTAGAAAGTGGGTTCTTTCTTATCTTTTCACCATGCCCTTCTCTTTTTTATTTTTTCTTTAATTATTCTTATTAGTTTAATTTTTGAGTTTTAATTTGAATCTAATGCTTCACCTTGATTGCATGATCCTTTGTTTATCTATTGATCATTTATGCATCATTAAACCTATAAGCAATAAACATTCCATCTTAAATCAGTTGTTCATATTCATAGTTATATCATTTGATTCGTTAAATTAAGGCATAATCTCTATGTTTATAATTCATGTGATTAGTCTAAAATAATCATCAAATCCCCTTGAAATGGAATGGTAAAAATGAGCTAACTAGGTTTCCCTGCATTCCAAGACATGGTAACCAAAACATTGTGGATATTTGTCTACATAAGTCTCCTTTTAGGAAAGATGGGGATTAACAACCCTTGTCTATTGTTTATTATGTCAAGAAACCCACCAAAATATTGGCACTAGAAAGAGGTCATGTCCTTGCATATTTCAGACCCATCAACATATTTTGTGCTAGAAGGAGGGTATGTTATTGCATATTTCAAACTTTTATTTTGTTACAATAGCTTTGCTTAGTTGTCTTATAGCTTCTAATATTGGAAGACTAATATTCTGATCCCACCACTACCCTTTACTTGGCTAGGAGGACATTCCTACCATGTTAATATTATAGGACTTCCCATACTTGCCCAAGTATGTGAATTATATCCATGGTGAGGTCAAGACTATTAAACAATTCATTCAAGATTTTAAAGAAGCCCTTATGAAAATATAGATTCAGCATAAGGATGTGGCTTGTCACCTATTCCCCTTTTCACTAGATCAAGCCACATATTCTTGGTATCTTGGTCTACTAGAAGGGTGCGTCACTACTTAGACCATCTTTGAAAATTTGTTCCTTAACAATTTTAGTGCACCCATTGACCCTTGTATCTTATTTTATCAATTTTCCATAGCCCATAAGGAGCATAATAAACCAACTAGTGAGTTTAACCATATATTCTATCAACTATACACTAGGTTGAAGGATATTTTCATACAATCAAAGGATGCAACTATTGGAGAATATCCTAATACTTTGGATACTCTAAATTCCATGTTCATTAGGATGAACCCATTTTCTCTTGCATCATAAGCATTGATCTACCAAGAATTTATTAATATAAATAAAAAATTAATATGACTCAGATATTTGATGCTTACCTTCCCTATTCTTTAGAATAGCAGGGTATTTATTCCCAAGATCCTTTGAGTTACATGCCTACAATTCATCCCATGGATTAATATATGCCTCATAATGAATCATTTCCTTAAACCTTCACCTAACCAAACCTCCTTATGATGAGTGAGAGACCTACTTACTCTTTTAGTGCATGTAACTCAATTAATTGTGTGTATAATCAATAAATTACTTCATATTATTTTACTAATTTAGTATCTTTGGGTGATATTACTAATAAAATACCATTTATTTCAAGAGAAGATCATCAGGTGATGCATAATCCAATATGTGAGGCTACACACCCAAATGCACCATTTGGAATATATGAACCTAGTTACACTGCTAATGTTGAATTGATCGTGCAAGCTAAGAACATCCTATTTCACAATCCTAATCCCTTATTTTGAGGCTTTAGTAGTGTCTATGATGACTCTTAAGATGAGGAATCAAAAAAAATTTAAGTCAAATTAGTGTCTAAAAATCAAACTAATGAATATTTGTCCACACATAATGAAGAAAAATAACTTGAAAAATTATGCACTCAACTAGAAGAACCGTTCAAAGAACCAGAGTAGCTAGAGCATGAATATGCATATTATACATCTTTAGCATCCTTATCATTTTCTCCTACTCATACACTTGAAAAATTGGTCCAAAATAATGGACATATTTATGATAGCATTTTGGCTTGCCCCTCATCATTAGAGGAGGATGAACTTGAATAAGATAATGTTGAACCAAACTGTTAGTGCCAAGAAGAAGAAAACCTATAAGAAGGGGGTTATCGCTTTGATGAAAATGAGTTGGAAGAGTTTTAAATTGATTCTTTCTCTCTTCATTTCATCATTACCTTCAAAGTAGTTGATAGGACTCAAACATTCCTCTCAGTAATAGAGGTAGTCAAGATGGAAATGGGAAGTCATGAATAAAGTGGATTGAATAAATAAGTCATGACAATGGAGATGCAAGCTAAGAATTATCTAATCCAATTTGGATCTCAACATACTTCATCCACTAATGATAAATTTAGAATGTCTTTGATATGGGAAGAATCTAAGCCACTCCCATGCCTTCCAGATGACAAAGACAATAAAGAGGATGTTATGTAGGCATCCATTTTCCATCAAGAACATGCCAAATTTTAGGTTAGATCTTCCAATTAGTCTGCTAGGTATGGATACCCATCCATAGCCCTCACCAAAATAAAATACATGGGCTAAGGTATTTTCTTTACCCTATCCTAAGTGTTTTTTTCAAATTAAATGTGGACACATTATTCAATTGCACAATTTTAATTTGCTTGACTTATGTGAAAAGAACATAGATAAATATCTTTGGGATAGTGTACATGAATGTAAGGGAAAATATAGATGCAAGTAGATGTTTCCTTTTCCCTTCTCAAAATCTTATAACATAGGTGTCTAACTGAATTCAGAGATACTCTTGCATGAAAAAACCTTTGTAAATAACTTTTTTTGCTTTGTTTCCTACTTATTCTTCTTATCCCTTGTTGTTAGTATAGGCTTGCTTATGTTTATTTGTTACTTTCATTTTTGGGTCTTGTTGATTCACTTAATGTGTTCCCTGTGTCACTAAGGAATGGGGGAAAGTAATAAACTCAATTTTAAGTCCTAGAAGACTCTGGGCTTGAGTTGTTTACATAACTACTACTGAACATAGAAAAATAGAAGAGATATGGCCATCACTAATAAGTATACAAGTAGACCCTATTGTAGGTATAGTAGGTATTACACAGTGACTTTTTATTTCTTACTAATCTTTGTGAAATTATTCTAAACTTTGTCAATTATTTCCTAAACACAAATAAACCATGAATGTTTATAGAATGAGATAAACTAAGGTGAATCATGGGGTAAATCCAAAGGTAAGTAGGGTGAGGTATAAAATAAGGTTGATCCACATGATCAAAGGTGCCAATTCTTCCAAATTTTATGCAAAAACATACAAAACTAACATTCATCAACCCTATTGTAATACTCAAGGCCAAATGAATGTAGTTGGAGCTTCAAAGGGAAAGGAATGCATATATCTAAAATCATACATTGCACAAAATTTTCTTATTCACATTAAAATTCATAATCATATTCAACTAAAAATAAGATGAAAATAGAGCACATACAATGGTAGATTTGTTAGCCTACTGTTAAACTCAAACCAATAGATCCATTTATTAAATGTTATTGCCATATTAGTCATCAAAAAAGAAACCATTAGTTATATAAAATCATGAGAACCAAAAACTATAGAATACACAATAAATCATATAGATAATCTCTCAAATTCTTATCTCTTTTGTATTAGTTTTATAACAATTATTCCTATTTTACAATGATGGGGGGATACCCCTATATATAGGCCTCAAAATTACCTATACGAGATCAAGTGGACCCATAAAATATGCCCAAAATATAGCTAAGTGGCCTTTTGGATAATATACCACATATTGTAATGGAATATTCTAAATTTAAATTTACAAATTAAATTCAAATATTCCTCAAGGTCCTAGATGAGGTTGTTGACTAGCTTGTTCATGTTACATTTATTTCTTTGCCTCTTCCTTTGTCTAGACTTTCATGTACACTAAGTAATCTTGATCAATTTGGCCAAAATATAGGATCATAGGCCAAAATAAGTTAGGCATTTCTTGAATGATCCTTTTATGTTATATAAGTATAGGCCTTAGTACTTCTTTAATGTCCTCAACTCTCTGTAGCCTTTGGTTGACAAAAGCCACAATGTTCATTACCTTGATGGAAATATTGGCACTGGTTATGTCCTATTAGAATTTGGTAATAAATACCTTCATTTTAGACCTAAATTATTGATCATCCATGAAGCTACCATCAGGTTTGGTCACCCTAGTGACCATAGCATCTTTTATCAATAGGGAAATCTTGAATTCTATCTTCTCTAAGGATGCAATTACATCCTTAACTTGTTCCAGCCACCTCTTTAATATCCTTCTTCTATTCATCATTATGGTCTATTCTAGGATAATGTCCTCATGTGGAAATACCTTGAGGTCTAAGAACTTGTTTCCCCTTTTGACTCTAGCTAGGTTTGCCAACTTGGCATCATAGAGTGTAAGTTTTTGATCAAATTTAATGACCACATTATACTACAGAGTCTTATCTTCCTATATTATTTTCATGACCTTGTATACATTGAAGAGATTGATAACTAAATTAATTCCTTAGACTATGGTGTTGTCTGGTATTATAGGAATGTTTATTCCCTTAGTCTCCTCATCCCTTACTACATGACTTTCATCAAAGATACTATGGATTTTTTATTGGCTTGGACCATGGACATAGGGTCCTCTACATCTCATCCACTTCACTTAGGCTAACCTTCCTCTTATTCATTAAAGTGAAGAGGTAATCTTCACTTTTATGGGCCAACACTAAGTTAAACTAGGGATGTTCAACCTACCTCCTCACCACTCTCTTCATTGTGCCTATAATAGCATCAAATGTCATGCTAATTTATGGTGTAGAGAGGACTACCTGAGCCCTCTCTTGTCTTGCTACTAATATAATATCTCTGACCCAATTTAGGATAGTAATAAGCATTATCTTTATTGGATGTGGTTTAAATATAAGTATTTGGGTCAAGGTAGAGGCTAAATATATAGTATCAATATGTAACAAATTTATTAGATCCATCTACCTAAGTGTGCTAAATAGAGTTCTTACAGGGCCCATGTTAAGAATAAGTAAAGGAAATTTTGGAGGCACACTCATCTTTACAACCATAGTAATATTGAGTGTGGATGTAGGAAAAGGTGGATTTATAAAATTGAACAGATTTGAAATGGAACCAATGGCCTTGTGATGCAAGGGAACCAATGGCAAATCTTGAGGAACTCCTAGCTTGGCTCATTTTAGTATCAATTGAGGATTGGGTAGTGGTAGTTACAATGGCTGATTATGTTGAAGTCAATGGGGGAATAATGGTAGGGGAAGAAAATATAAAATTAGAAGCATAAGTAGATGTACTTGATATTGGAAAATAAGGAAGTAGGAAGTTACTCACATTGGGATTCTATGATTTAAGAGTGGCTTAATATTTGCTAGTGGTATCATCAGTTACTTGAGAAGATAATGGAGGGGTTATTATTCTTCTCATAGTGGCCTTAGGTTCCCTTTTCTTCTTGTAGACCTTATCGATGTTCCTCCTATCCAATGCCCACAATTATTCCATAGAGAGCTCAATACCTTATTAAAATTCCTCAAGGTCAATGGCAATAATGTCAGGTTAATCTAGGCTCTCCAAAATGGATCCCATCGTAGATGCAAAGATTAATGTGGGTCCTTGGGAGGGGCCAGGCTGACTGCTAGATCCTCCTTGTTCAAATCTTGCAGGTAGGTCTTAGTTGCTTGAAGTCGCAAGTGGTGGAGGTCTAGATGGCCTATTCCTAATAAAAGGAACATTGTCTTTTTCTTCATCATCATTTCCTTCCTCATAATCAGCATCAAACATGCTCCTATGGGTTGGTGGTGGTTGAGACCTAACAATATCTTCCTTTTTCTTCTCTCTATATAGTCTCATCACTAGTTTAATGTTCTTCTTTGTAGCATCCCTGAACACCACCTCATTATTCAAAGCAAATTTGTATATCCACTCATGGACTTCTTATTGATTCTTGTATTTCATTGCCACATCCTTTTTGAATTTGAATAGATGATTGGCAATGACATTGTTAGGATCCCATGATTTGAAGTCATGTTTGGGCAATAATTAATAATCCTTATGCCTAGCAGCTACAATAATATCATGCCACTTGGTGATCCTAGTCCTCCCTAGTTTGTTGGGAACCTTATGGGGGCTATTTTATTCTTATTTTTGAAGACTCCATCAACTCCATGCAAAATTTGATAGGCCATCTCTTCTTCAGCTAGCTTCATTGGCACATACCTCAGTATTCTAAGAGGGACCACCATCACTCTCTCTATTCTGATAACTATGCAATCTAGGTATAACCAATATCTACCCATTTCTCTTAAGGTTTGCTTAACTTTTGGGGGAATCTTCTACAACTCGCATTTAGTGATTGACTTGTAAACCATTGGGTAGAATTCTTTTCTAATCACTCTTATGTTGCATCTAAACTAATGAATGTGCATTATAGAGAAGAGTTGAGGCATAACCTCTTTTCACTCAAGAGACCATGAATTCTAACCTAGTTGAGAAATTATACATATTACATCTAGTAAGTAGCTCATCATGAAAATGGGGTGCCATTATTGCAAGTGTCCTGAATTGCATATACTAAATTTTTGTTGATAATTTCCCCAAGTGGGGGAATCTGTTGATCTTCAAGGATTATCTATATAAAAATAATATCCCTTATGTCCACATAGGAAATGTGTGGATTGCTAAATATTATGTTCATGATGAAGAGGCTAATCTTGACTTCTTACCTAAATTATTAGATGGGCAAGTTTCTTTAGTCATCCATGAGAATGGCTCCTATTGGACTAGTCACCCATGAAGCCAAGACCTTCTTTGGGGAATGTACTTCATATTATTTATCAATGATGACCTAGTTATATTCAATATATGGTGAGATAAGGTCATATTACTTTAAAATATCAATCCTAATATAAAATAAATAGGGATCCCTTGGTATATTAACTTGATCAACCTATCTTCACACTTAGACCTCCCAAAAATACCATAAACTAGGTCAATGCATGGCATGACCTCTAGCTTAACTAAGGCCTTATGGAGACCAATTACATTGATGGCAAGGATGTTGGAAGCTAGTTATATTATGTGAGGCATGTTTTCATCCTCATCAATATCCATAGTTGCTTCTACATTGAAATAGATGATACTATAATACACGTCACTAGATGTTATAGCCTCAAGAATGAATCTAGTATCGTTGAAGATGATGAAAGTACCATACTAGAACAAAAAGTCATCCTTTCTAAAAGAACTAATCTTACCTAGAGTATAATGACCTACCTATTCCTTCTCTATAATAATCTAAGTATCAATCAATGTCTTTCTAGTATACTTCTAAAATCTCAAGCTCCAACAATGGCAGTTAGGAGTGCAATTTACAAATGACTTGAGCTTTATTGAACTTGTGAGAGTGCAGATAATAGAGAAAGCAAATGCATATGGATTGAAAATGAAAATAGAAATATCCTTGATTATTTATCCTTTTTAAATATATCTCTAATTTATTTAATTGTTAATGGTGATTTTGGTTCATGTTGTATTAATGGCAAGCTTGTTAACTTTGCATATATTTGAAACAATATTCAAACTATTACTTTTGGCAATTAATTGAAATAGAATTTAAATTTAGTTTTAATTTGTCTTTGATTTTCCATTAATTTTAGATTTAAAGATAATTATTTCCACCTTTTAACATGTGGTTGCCACCTCAGATCTAGCTAAGTACTCCTAGGGCCTAAATATGACTAAGCTACGTAGTTGGCTCAAAGTCTGGACATGTGGCACCTTTTGACTACCTCACGGGTTCTCAAAGTGTAGCTTGTCATGATGACTCATCTATATCTCACCAAGTGGTGTATTTTAATTCATAATAACCTCTCAAGTGGTGATTTTTACTTTTGACTAGCCACAGGGATGCCATGCATCACTCTCATAGGTAATTGCATCTTGTCTTTGTTAGGTGTCTCTTTCAAAAGGCTTTTGGACAACTATCAATAAATTAGTGATAATCAGATGGCTCGAGTGGAGACACACATCCCTCTCAAAGTAAATCTCATGGATCTTAGATAGAAAAAGTATAAGAAAGGCATGTGGCATCATCACATGGTCCCAAATGAGATATGCATCACTCTCACATGCTTTGGTTTATTCCTCTTCCAAGTTTCATTCTTGGAAAGAGCCTCAGATAGTTGTATATCATCTAGCCTTGATCTAATGGATCAGTTGCAACTATGTGTCTACTCTATAAGCTCTTGTGAGATTTGGATGAATATAACATGGTATGGACATGTGGTGACCTTGAATGAAATCCAAGGTGCATGTGTTACCTTGGAAGGTTGCTCAAATTGGGCTAGTTATCATTGAGACACATGGCATCATCCCATGGGATTCAATGTTTTGGTAGGATGTATGGTGTCTTGGATTAGAAGGTCTCACTTTTGGGGGCTAAGATCCTAACATGTAACCCCAAGATTTGAATTCTAATGGCTAGCTTCTATACAAGCTCTATATATGATGCCATGTAGCTTATAGACTTGTTAGATTTACTCTAGGTTTCATGCATAAGATGAGATGATTCTTTAAGGAATTGTGAGGCCTAGTGAGGTAGACACCTATCCCTTTAGGCCATAGTCTAAATTTTGGTATCCTATGAGGCATCATAAATTTCCACTTTAATTTGTTGTCTTGTGAGGTCAAACAAGAAACTAAGTTTCTTGAAGATGTCATTGTCCATCTTAATCAAATTTAAACAAGTTTAAATCAAAACTTTTCAAATAAATGCTTTAAACACAATGTAATGTTAGTTTAATAAGATCTAGTGAAATTTATTATGTTCATGTCTATTCAAGGTCCAGGTCACACTCCCTTAGTTAAATCTTGTTTGCACATCATTGGACGTTTCATGGTCAATTCATTCATTACTAAATAAAATTGTGAAGAAAACTTGTAATAATTCAAATATTCCTGATTGTCAATCCTTATTGCAAAAAGAATGATTAACCAAAAAAATTTAGAAACATAAGTACTGGTAAACTAAATCAATTCTCCATGTAATCAAGTGATTTAATTTGCTAGGCATCTTGGGCACTTTTTGAAATTTGAAGAAAAGGAGGGTCCCCATTCTGAGAATAGAGGAACGTTGATCATCAAAAAATGGTGACCTATATGGGGAAACTTTGTAAAATGTTAGAATCTAGATATTATATTCAAAGATAAATCAAAAATTAGTTGTCTCATTATGATCTTCAATCAGTATTAAAACTATTTTTCAATACTAATGAAAGCCCATAGGATTGAAATAGTGTTTAAACCTTGTACACAATCATATTATGTGTGTGCTTTGAAGCTCAATAACCATTGCCATTAGGTTCAAAAATGATAAATTTCAAGTCTCAAGACATCAAACATGAAATGACTTAAGCATTTTTTAGATTTTATACAATTATACTTTGCTTAGTTAAGGATGGCTTGGGCATTGCTTTGATGCTAGACAAGCATATATATCCCTAATAGATATATCTTTGGCTCCACTCTAGGCCTTGCTCTACTACTAGTTAGGCATCCATAGTCTCGATAGAGATTACCTAAATCATCATTCATGGAATCCGAAAGTAGTTTATGATTTCACTCATTGGTGTATCATTTTTTTTTGTTTTTTTTACCTGCATTCATAAACTAGAATGGTTGGGAACCAGAATTTGTCTAGTGTAAGGTTTTGTCAAGACATAATCTAGATATAATTCACCTTTAGATATCAAGTTTTGCTTTGGTAATTTACTTGGTGAATTTAAATGACAGTACAATGGTCCACACAAATTCAAACTCTAGTTCAAGAAAATGTTTAGTCATCTAAACTATATTATAGTCTTAAAATGACTTAAGATTTTCATGAAAAACTAACTTATAATTAATCTTGCCTAGCTTTTCTAAATTGAAACACTGCTAGAGGTTTCCAAAATTTGGATGACCAATGTTTAAAACTAGTAATCCCTTCTTCCTATTTTTAGGAATAGACTAACACAAATTGAGCCAATGAATTCTTGTCCAAATGACTTATTACTAAGCTACAACACACAACAAAAAACAAATAGCAAATAGAAATTGAGAAAGAATATGACAGGAAAGAAAATTAGGAAAGTGAGAAATAACAAAATAAGAAAGTAAAGTGAGAAAAGAAACTACTCTATTCTTACCTACTCTAACTTTAAACAAGCTTATTATTCTTCTAGAGTTTGTGACAGAGCAGCAGAGAAATAATGTTTCATGTATTTCCAATTGAATGGTAAGGTTAAGTCATTCCCTTGTAGGTTTTTGATCCTAAATGCATTTTCACCTAGTATTTTTACCACTTGATATGGTCTAATCCAAAGAGGAGTGAACTTGTCATGATGTCCCTTCTTCTCATGGGCTTTATCCCATAATAAAACCAAGTCTAATATGCAAAATGCCTTAAATTTGACTTGTTTAATCTCTTAATAACATCCTGATGCTTGTTGAAATTATTCAATGCTTCATCTATGGCATCCTCCATTTGGATGATGTTCAGTATTTAGGACTATAGTCTTTCATCATCTTCCATATACTTGGTCATAAGATCATAGGTGGGCAATTTCAGTGTGATAGTAAAAATAGGTTGATGCCTATAGACTAGTAGGAATGGGGATGCCTTGAGTGCCTATTTGTATCTCATTCTATCTACCCATTAAACAAACTTTAGCATGGACTACCATTCTCTAGATTTCTTCTCTACATATTTAATGATGGCATTCATCAAGTTTTTGTTGGTAATTTTTCAACTCCATTACCCTAAGGATAGTAGTTCAAAGAAGACTTGATGAGTATTTGATTGTCATATGCCTACTCAACGAATTCAGCTGATACAAAGGTTATGCCATTATTACATACTAAATATAGGGGCATCCCAAATTGAGTGATGATATTTTCTTCTAAAAATTTGATAATGTCAATTTCTCTACTATTATTGGTGGCCACTGCTTCCATCCACCTAGTGTAATAATCCATGGTAGTGAGTATAAATTTATGTCCCATTGAGGAGTTATAATTGATCACTCTAACAAATTCAAGGCCCCATTATGCAAATGGCCTTATTTTAATCACTAGTTACAAAGGCATGGATGCTTTGGATGCCTCTATCTCTCATCAATCAAACACTTAACATTGATGACACGTTTGTATATGAGCATGGGCATATCTAAATATGGTTGGCCAATAGTAGGCTTATCTCAATATCTTGAACACTATGGTATGCCTTGAAGGGTGGCCACTTCCTAGTTTATCATGGAAATTATTCATGATTTTAGCGTCTTCAACTCTAGAAACACATCTTAGATAGATCCCCTCATAATTTTTTCTATAGAGGACTCCTCTTTTGATCATAAAATGAGATGATCTCAGCTTGAGGGATCTTTTTTGATTCCTTTTAAGGTGTGGGGGACACATTCAATGTAGCAAATAGTGAATAATATCCTTATACCAATTTTCACTAGACACTTGACCTACTTCAACTTGTAAAATGTCAATGCATGGATCAGTATTTGTAATAAGTTGGATTAAACCTTAACCTCTAACTAACTTAGCAAATTTTATTTCTATATCATATTCTTGGAGTATGGTCACTACTTCCTTCTTCATTCTCCAAATTCATTTTATCCCAACATCAACTTGACATCCAAATCAGATACTATGGCATACATATTGTTCCTTAGGATGTAGTGTCTCAACTTCTTGATGGCCTTCACCAATATGTAGGCTTGCTTAACTAGAATAGTATAGTTGAGCTCTACATTCTTCAAATTGGTGCTCATGAATGCTATTAGGTGTTATTTACGATCCTCCTTTTACATCAAGACAATAGAAATAGTGTGATCAAAATCAAAAGAGTACAGATAAAAATCTTTGCTAAAATTAGGACTTATTAGAACATGAGCTTGAACAATAGCATCCTTGATGTCCTAAAATGCTTTCTTTACTTCAACAGTCCATTATATCTTTGCATATTCTTCAAAATCTCATTGAGTGGTCTTGTGATATTTTCAAAACTAAAGATAAATTTTATTACAAAATTAATCTTGTCAAAAAAAGATTTCAACTTTTTTTGTTGTTAGGGATTTATACCTTTGAAATTGCATTTATTCTATCAGGGTCAATAGTCATACCTTCCTAGGTGATTACATGTCTTATAATTTTACCTTTAGTTACACATAAGAAAATTTTCTTGGGGTTTAAATAAATTCCATACCTCATGTACTTCTCCAACACTTGTTCCAAATGCATCATGTGATCACCTCTATTTTTAGAAAAAACTATTAGATCATCCATGCAAATAATGATGTACTTACCAATTAATCCTTGGAATGTAAGGTCCATTTCTCACTAGAAATTTGATATTATGTTTATCAATTTGAATTACATTTTTTGTATGCAAACATTCCCCACTTGGTGGTGAAGGTGGTTTTCATTTTGTCATTCTTATTCACTAAGACATGGTTGTAGCCTAAAAAATTGTCAAGGAATGGCATCATTCTAGACCCGCTTACCAACTGAATAACCTCATCTAAGGATGGAAAGGGTTAATTCTACATCTCTAAGGATTTTTTTGAGTTTATGAAATCAACATAGAGTTGGATTTCTCCATTATTCTTTCACACTGGCACAAGATTCGCAACCCATGTCGAATGTCATATGGGGAAGATTATCCTTGATTTTAGAAATTTCTTCACTTCCTTATAAATCAATGGTTCCATCACTAGATTCATTGTCCTTTGTCTTTACCTAAAGGTTTTATATGCCTCTTTCAAGGGGATAGTGTGAATAATCACACTGGTATCAAATATCTTAAGATCATCATATGACTAGGAAATGACATCTTTGAACTTGGGTAAAAGGGAAATGGCTTCCTTCAACTCTTAATTAGTAAAAACTAAACCAATGTTGGCACTTTGCTCATTCTCAAGATTTCCAAAGTTTACTTTCTTATAATCTTTTTTGCTAACCTTGGGTTGTTTAGCTTTAGTTCTTTGTTTATCCAAGTCAAACATCCTTTCTGAGAAGATCATGCCCTTGGGTATTCAGTTCTCCTTAAGTTGGATTACTCCATCTTCATTATCCTTTAAAATTTGTATATAACTTTCATCATATTCATCAATAATGTAGGTTTCAAATATGTTATAATTACACATGAAGTTAATTATCTACATATCATCATCAAAAACTTATAATTGATTGATATTATTTGGTATCGAGGGGCATGAAATTATTTCCACAGTAAACTCTTGTAAGTTCAAAGGCTCTAGAGGCACCAGGTTGGATGCTATTGAATCTAGAGCATCCACCAATTAGTTCTTCTCCCTAGGTAGGGAAACAATATTAAATAAGTCAAAATACTTAATTAAATCCCAAGCTCTAAATTTTATACTTTCTTAAATAGGAAATCTTACACTGATACATGTTCCTAACCTGGTTAACAAATAATTTTCAATCACCATGGACTAACAGTTATTTTACCTTATGTTTTATTTCAAATTGAAGTCCTAAAATAAGAGCTTCATATTATACTAAATTATTAATACTAGTGAACTATAATCTATAATAATCTAGATACTTTTTTCCTTTAGGATTTATTAAAACAATTCCAATGCCAGAACCTTACTTAGCTCATGCACCATCGAAGCGCAATGAGGGACCTTTGATTTCTTATTTCAACTTGTCATTTTCAAAAATATTAGTGGTTTCTAAAGTGTAAACACCTAATTTAGAGGATTGGTAATTTACCATTTCATTCTTGGCATTATATTCAGTAATCATGTATTTCATTTTGGGTTCCCAGTCAATCTTGATTTGATTGAGAATCCCTGACCAAGGTAGCCACATGTGGGAACAATCAATAGACATGTATCCATTTAAGGATTTAGTCTAATCATGACTCAATAATAATCTATAATCCTTAGGTATGTCAATGACTTGAATGTCAATAAACTATTAAATTCAGGGCTCATGAGTGAGTTGTATGTGAATATTTAACAATTTGCCCACCACTTTCACTCTTGACTTCTCCAATTGCACCAATACCTTATCTAAATTGACTGGGTTTAAAAATAATTTTTCACAAATTCCTAAAGGCATAGTTTTAGCTAAAGCACTAAAATCAAGTAAGCAATTATGAATATTCTTACCAAAAATCCTTACAGTTAATAGAAATGATGGAACTTCATGCTTACTCTTATACATTACCACATTTGCATGGGTCAATTTAAATTTTTTGAAACTAGGATTTGCACTTAATGATTTTAGTAGAAAATCATGTTTTTTAATGATTTGAGTGAGTTCAAGTAATGTTATGTTTGTTTTGATCCTTTTCATATATTCCACTATGTTTTATCCACCCTTCGATGTTATGCAGAGAGCTTCTATCATTGGTTGACTTTCCTTACCTTTAGGGAGTGGAGGATTATTGTTTGTCCTACCATTAGGAGGTGTATCTATTTTATTAGGTGGGTGGAATTTGTCAGAGGTGGGTTTTGACCTTTATTTCTCAAAGCATAGTTTCTCCTCTAGTATTGTTGGAAAGCATGCAGCTCAACTTTATCTTTAGGCTCAATTTCATTTTAATTGGGAAAATCATAGGTCTCAACCATGAGGACTATTCTTGGGGCTCTAAAAGCATCATTGGTATTATCAGATCCTTTAGCATTACTTTGATCAGTGGGATTCATCTCAAACCCCTCCATTTGGCTCTGAATGGATTCAAATGTATGACATAATTTAACATAGTCTAGTTCTCCAAGTTTAGATGTATTATGCACTCAACACTAGTTGGGCAAGGCTAACTCACAAATGTTGACCTTAGAGAACTTGATCAAAAGGGGCTTGCTATTATTGTTAGGCCTATTGAATAGTTTTTTATATCTCTAAAAGTTATAATTTCTATTAGAATTCTCACCAATATTACCCATTTATTTATTTAGATCTAAGAAATCATTAGCGAGTTTTTCAATTGTCCTTTTTATTGACTCTAATTCTCCTTTTGGAGGCTCTAAATTCTTGTTTTGCATCATAGTTTGAATATTAGTGTTATTTATAGGCACCAATGCTTGACTAATGTTATTCTCGAGATGTGATCTAATATTCTCTTGGTTAAATAATCCTAGTTTCTGGTTGGGTGTAGCATGGCTTAATATTATCTAGTTGATTACTAGCAGTTTAGTGTAGGTAGGTTCTAATTCATGTTGGGTATGACATTTGGAGCAGGCATCATTAGGTCATTGTTTGGTATACCAAAGGTAGGATGCTCCTACGAGTGAATTTTCTCATTAATATAGATGGCCTTAGCATATTCTAAAGGCAACATGTTAATATTCAAGGCTATTCTTAAGGAGAAAACTATCATCAAGTCTAAGTAATTTTTGTATATCTCTAAATCCAAATCATTTGCTAGTTTTTAAGGTGGAGATGTTAGGCTATACATCTTTTGGAACCTTGCATTAAATGTTCTAATTAGTTCCTTTATATCCCTTTTGAGGGTGGTGAATTATTAGTACACAACTCCTAGGCTTACTACCCTACCAAATTGGGCAATAAAAGTATCATTAAACTGACCCCATCCCATGATGGAATCTTTCATCAAGTTGAGGAACCAATCAGAAGTTGTGTCTCAGAATGTAAATGGGAAAAGTCAACAATCCACATCCTCATGAGTTGCATTGAGCAGCCTCAATGATGCTTTAAATGACTTTATATGTTCCTCAATAGTTACCCTACTAGTGGGGGTGAAGAAAGGCAAATATTTTTTGGGTTCCTTGGCAAATCGTGCATAGCTCCAGAGACATTGATGGATGATCTAGCTAACCAAGTCATGATTGGAAAGAGGGGTGGAAAATTTTTGTTAAATGGGGAATTTGTCTAGGTCCTAGATTTCCTACATTTACCTTTATCTATTGTAGCCTTCCTATGGGTTTGTATGGATGTTAAAGGGATCTTGGGTTCAAATCAAGATCTGGTTCTAGTCTTAGGAAAATTTAGGATGCAAAATGGGTATAGGGAGCAGAGAAGCTTCAAATGTAGCTTCATAAGCATCAAATATTACAAAGATTAGTCAACCTTTTATAGGAAATCCTTATATTAAGTAGTTTTACCTTGATCCTTGAGGATCCAAGCTTTTTTAAACTTAGATTTTTCAATACTTGCACAAATATTGTTAGTACCACATGTTAGCCTATAAAGATAAGTGTTAGACCAGCATTTAAATCATTTTTATGCCCTATTTAACAATTTAAGAGCATTTAAGCATTTAAAAATGTCTTTTAGTGTAAAGTTATGAAAAGGCTTACTCAATCCCAAATGAATTAGAGAAATTATGATCTTAAATGTCTATATCTAATACAAATGAGGTCTTAATGATTGATCTTTACACAAATTCTCACAAACATCTAGATTATTTACCAAATTTTTGTCAATCTTTGCAAAGATGACCAAAATAAACTTCAATATGCCTAAAGAATGGGGTATTTCACCTATCATTGCATAAATTTAGATAAATATCCAAGTTATTTACCAAATTTATATGAATGAACACTAAATTTGAAGAATTCCTTCAAAGAATGCAAAGATTCATGCAAAAAATCTAGATATTTAGTGTTCTTTAACAATATTTGTGTACTTTAAAACAATTATGCATATATTTAATGAAGTACACTATAATTTCACCAAGATGAATGAAATTAAATGCATAAGATACCTCCTAGTCCTAGTTTTAGAGGCACCAACTCTACAAGTAATTGTGTAAGGTCCTCCTTCTAGCACTAGCATTTTCCTTCATGTTGATGCACTTAATGTACTCCCTATGTCACTAGGGAATGAATGGAGAGAAAGTAATAAACTCAATTTTAAGTCCTATAATACTTGTGGCTTGATTTTTTTACATAACTACTACTAAAAATAGTAAAATAGCAGAGATATGGCCACCACTAGTAAGTCTACAAGCAGACCCTACTATAGGGACAATAGATATTACATGGTGACACTTTATTTTTTGCTAATATTTGTGAAATTATTCTAAACTTTTCCAATTATTTCCCAAACTCAAAAAAACCATGAATATTTACAAAATGAGCTAAAATAAGGTGACACATGGGGTAGATCTAAAGGCAAGTAGGGTAAGGTAGAAAAAAGGTTTTCTTCAGATGGTCAAAGGTGTCAATTCTTCCAACTTTTATGATGAAACATATAAAACCTACATTCACCAACCATAGTGTGATACTCAAGGCCAAATGAATGTAGTTAGAGCTTTAAAGGGAAAGGAATACATATATTTAAAAGCATACATTTCACAAAAGTTACTCATTCACATTAAATTCCATTAGCACATTCAACTACAAATAAGATGAAAACAAAGTACATATACTGGTAGATTTGTTAGCCTAATGTTAAACTCAAACCAACAGATGCATATATTGAATGTTATTTCCAAATTAGTTAGTAGAAAAGAAACCATTAGTTATCTAAAATCATGATAATCAAAAACTATAGAATACACAATAAAGCATACAAATAATCTCTCAAATTCTTAACTCTTTTGTATTAGTTCTATAACAATTATTCCTATTATAGAATGAGGGGGGAATACCCCTATATAGACCTCAAAATTTCCTATACAAGTTCAAATGGGCCCATAAAAGTTGCCCAATATAGCCAAGTGTCATTTTGGCTAAAATTCTACATACTACAATGGAATATTCTAAATTTGAATTTATAAATTAAAGCCAAATATTTCTCAAGGTCCTAAAGGAGGTTATTGACTAGCTTGCTACTACTACCTTTGTTTCTCTACCTATTCCTTTGTCTAGACTTCCACACACGTTAAGTAATCCTAGTCAATTTGGCCAAAATCTAGGATCATAGTCCAAAATAAGTCAAACATTTTTTAAATGATCTTTTTGTGATCCACAAGTATAGGCCTTAGTGTTTCTTCAATGGCCTCGACTCTCTCTAGACTTTGGTTGGAAAACTCCATAATTTTCATTACCTTAGTGGCAGTCTTGGTGCTAGCTATGTCTTATTGGAATTTACATACAAATACCTTCATTTGAGCCCTGAATTCTTGGTCATCCATGAAGCTACCATCAAGTTTGGTCACCATAGTGACAATATCATCTTTTAGAAATAAGGCAATCTTAAATTCAATCTTCTCTAAGGATGTAATTGCATCCTTAACTTATTCCAACCACCTTTTAAATATCCTTCTTCTCTTCATCATTATGGTCTATGTTGGGATAATGTCCTCAAATAGAAATACCTTGAGGTCTGGGAACTTGTTTCTCCTTGCAACTCTATCTAGATTTTCCAACATGGCATCATAGAGTGCAATTTTTTGGTCAAATTTAATGACAACATTATACTATAGAGTCCCATCTTCTTACCTTCTTTTCATGACCTTGTATATATTGAAGACATTAATAACTGCATTAATCACATGGACTATGGTGTTGTTTATCAATATAGGCAATGGATGTTCCCTTAGTCTCTTCATCTCTTATTTCATGTATTTCATCAAGGATACTATGGATTATGCATTGGCTTGGACCATGGAAATAGGGTCCTCTACATATCATCTACTTCACTCGGTCTAACCTTCCTCTTCTTCATTAAAGTGAAAAGGGAATCTTCACTTTCATGGGCCACTACTAAGCTAGACTAGGGCTACTCAACCTACCTCCTCACTGCTCTCTTCATTATGCATGTAGTAGCATCAAATCTCATGCCAATTTATGGTACAGAGAGGACTACCTAAGGCATTTCTTATCTTTTTACTAGTATAATATCTCTAACCTAATTTGGGATAGTACTTGGCATTAGATTTATTAGAGGTGGTTGTAATAGAGGTGTTTAGGTCAAGGTAGAGGCTAAAGTTATAGCAAAAATGTGACATGTATATTGGGTCCATCTACCTAAGTGTGCTAAACATAGTTCTTATAGGGCCCATGTTAAGAATAAATGAAGGCAATTTTGGAGGCACACTCAGCTTTGTAGTTGTAGTAATATTGAGTGGGGATGTAGGCAAAGGTGGCTTTGGAAAAGTGAATAGCTTTGAAATGGGCCTTAATGGCCTTGTTAATGCAAGGGAACCAATGGCAAGTGATGCACTTGTTGTGGTTACCTAGGAAGGAGTGTAACTTACAAATTCACTAGCACTAGTACACTAGGAGCCTAATGAAGGTGCAATATTTATAGTGGCATGGTAAATGAAGTTGGTGATGGTAAATCTCAAGGAACTACTAGATTGGATCATGATAGTATAGATTGAGTATTAAGTAATGGTAGTTGTAATGACTAATGATGTTTAATTCGATGGGGGAACAATGGTAAGGATAAAAAATATTGAATCACAAGTAGAAATAGGTGTACTTATTATTATAAAAGAAGGCAGTGGGAAGGTACTCACATGGGGAGCCTATGCTCCAAGGGTGGCCTGAGGTATGCTAGTGGTAGTAATATTCACTTGAGAATATGATGGAGGGGTTATTATTCCTCTCATAGTGGCCTTAAGTTCCCTTTTCCTCTTGTAGACCTTCTTGATGTTTCTTTAGATCAATGCCTGTAATTATTCCATAGAGAGATCAATGCCTTATTATAATTCCTTAATGTTAATGGAAGTAGGCTCAGGTTGACCTAGGCTCTTGAAAATGAATCCCATAGTAGATGTAAAGATTAATTTAGGTCTTTAGGAGGGGACAAGTTGAATATTAGATCATCCTTTTTCAAAGCTTGGAGGTAGGTCCTAATTGCTTGAAGTGGCAAGTGATGGAGGCCTAAATGGCCTGTTCATAACAAGAGGAATATTGTCTTCTTCATCATCTTGTCCTTCCTCATAATCAACATCACACATGCTCCCATGGGTTGGTGTTGGCCAAGACTAATGATATCTTCCTTTTTATTCTCTCTATCTAGTCTCATCTCTAGTTCAATTTTCTTCTTTGCATTATTCATAAGCACCACCTCATCACTCAGAGCATCTCTATATATCCACTCATGAACTTATTCTTGATGTTTGCATTCCATTGCCACATCCTTCTTGAATTTGAACATATGTTTGATAATGACATTATTAGGATCCCATTATCTGAATTCATCTTTGGGTAATACGTAAGAATCTATATGCCTACAAGCTACAATAATATCATGCCACTTGGTAATCTTAGTCCTCCCCAATTTTTCAAGTCATTTGAAGGTTGACTTAGAAAAAGTCTTGAAGTATATCAAAACCTACACCATTTCATAGAGCCCGTGGAAACCTTTCTAACGGTATGTATAACATAGAAATTAGAGCTCATATGTTCCTTATGCAACTAGTCAAAGTTTTAGTCAACTAGTCAAATCAAGTCAAAGTTGGTCAAACTAAAAAAATTGACCATTATAGAATGATATAATAATATTTCCATGGTAAATATATCATCATTATCTTTTTGACACATTTTATGATTTGTAAAACAGAGTCTCTATGTAAAAAATATGACCAGTCAAACCTGGTAAACATGATGACATGGAAAAATATGGAACAATAAGAACATGACATATGGTAGTTAGTTCATGCATAAAAATAGTGGGTTTTAATCATTTGTCTTTTACATGTGATCTTTGACAATCGATAAAAAAATTTAGGGTTCGAACGGTACATCCAGTTGGACATTGACACGTCACGCAATGAGTGATCAATAAGTGGCACGGAGAGAGGTAAAAAAGTGGCATGGAGAGATTTGACCACATGGTGGGTCCTCAATAAACCATGTGGCTTACCACCACATTATTTTCCATTATCCAATTTTATTTCTTGAATGTTCCAAACAAACCAAATAACCAATTATTTCCACGTAACATATCCACCTCACCACATATCTACCACATGACCCCATGCTCCATATCCCAACATTCACATTCCAACCACATACCCTCCAAATACTCCACATGAAACCCATAAACCTCTAAAAATCCCATGAGATGAAATATAATGCCAATTACTTGGCATGTTTTACCATGAGTTTCATAGCTTTTTAACCCTATGTGCTCATCCCCACTACTAAATGTGGGACAATATGATATGATTCAAACAATAGATATACATGCCACATGCACGTGGATGGGAAAGCATCAAAATTGGCCTAAATACCAATCTACCATGAATTCAAAAGTCTATTTGAAGACTTTTCTTGATGTTTCATGAGTAATATCAGATAATAACAAATGCCCACGGCATGGGTTTCGAACCCTGCCACTTTTGGTAAAATATTAACATTCCCACCATCATACCTATGGGATGAAGCATTATATAAAGTGTTAAGACTCATATTTGAATTCAATTCTAACAAGCTTGGTAGCTAGTGCTAAAGGCTAAAAGGCATAAAAAATCTTGTGCAGAAGGAGTTTGAAGTAAATTTGGAGAAAGTTCAAAAAGGGACTTATATTATTTTTTCCCAATGAACAACCTTGTAATTTTTCATTTTTCATTATAGAAAAAAATTTAAGTACTTTTTAAACATTTTTCCTAATTTATTGACCGATATTGGACCCAGAGACGTAGGCCTTCGTGTCAAACTCTGTTATCAAATTATTGTTGAATGTTGTGAATTATTTTGTTAAATTCATGATTATAAGTCATTTTTTTATTATTTCCTAAAATGATATTATAAATCAAAATTAAATTATGCAAGCGTAATATTTCTTAAGTTTACAGATCATAAGGAATATTATGGGGGGATATACTATTCTTGTTTTTGAAGACTCCATCAAATCCATGTAGAAGTTGATAGTCCATCTCTTCTTTAGCCAACTTAATTGGCACATACCTCAACAATTTAAGAAGGGCCACCATCACTCCCTCTTATTTGATGAATGTGCAATCTAGGTATAACCAATAGCTACCCATTCCTCTTAAGGTTTGCCTAAATTATAGGGGAACCCTATACATCTCATATTTAGTGATTGAATTATAAACCACTAGGTAGAATTCTTCTATAATCACTCTTATTTTGTGTCTAAATTGATGAATGTACATTGTAGAGAAGAGCTAAGGCATAACCTCTTGTCACTCAGGAGACTATGAATTCTGACTTAGTTGAGAAGTTGCACATATTTCATCTAGCAAGTAGCTCATCATGAAAAAGAGGGCACCATCATTTCAAGTGTTGTGAATTAAATATACCAAATTATTGCTAACAATTTCCCCAAGTGGGAGAATTTATTGATATTCAAAGATTATCTATAGCAAAGGAATAGTCCTTATGTCCATGTAGGCAATGTGTGGATTGCCAAATATTATATTCAAGAGGGTGAGGCCAATCCTAACTTCTTGCCTAAATTGTTGGATGAGCAAATTTCGTTGGTCATCCATGAAAATGGATCATATTGGATCAGTCAAACATGAAGCCAAGACCTTCTCCAAGGAGTGTACTTCATACCAGTTATCAATGATGACCTATTTATATTTTATTAGTGGTAAGGGAAGGTCATAGTAATTCTTAATGTTTGGTCCTACTATGAAATTAATAGGGAACCCTTGAAATATTGACTTGAGCATCATGTCTTTGCACTTAGACCTCCCAAAAATACCATAAACTAGGTCAGCACATGACATGATCTCTAGCTTAGCTAAAACCTTATAGGGACTAACTATATTGATGGTATGTCAAAAGCTAGTTGGATTATGTGAGGCATGGTCTCATTGCTATGTACCTAGGGATATGATATATTAATGTATATGGGTTGATGGAGATGCCAACATGTGGCACACATCAGCATCTTCATCAACCCACATACATTAATATATCATATCCCTAGGTACATAACACTCATCCTCATCAATATCCCTAGTTGCTTCTACATTGAAATAGATGCTATTATAGTGTATGTCACTAGATGTTATAGCCTTAAAAATGAATTTAGTATCTTTGAAGATGATAGAAGTACCATACTGGAACAAAAATTCATCATTCCTAAAGGAACCACTCTTATCTAGAGTAGAAAGACCTACCTATGCCATATTTTTTAAACTTTAGGTAGTAATCAATGTCTTTCTAGTATCATTATGCAACTCTCAAGCTCCAACAATGGTGGTTGGGAGTGCAATTTACAAATGTCTTGAGCTTTTCCAAACTTCTGAGAGCATAGAGAATATCAAAAGCAATTGCATATAGCTTTGAAATTTAGATATAAATAGCCTTGATTGTGTATCCTTTTGAAATATTACTCTAATTAATGTAATGTTTATGGCCATCCTAGTTTGTACCATATTACTGGCAAGTTTGTCAACTTTGCATATATTTGAAACAATCTTTGAACTATTGCTTTTGGCAATTAATTTCACCAAAATTTAAATTTAGATTTAATTCATTTTTTATTTTCCATAAATTTTAGCTTTAAAGCTAAAGATTTCCACCTTTGACATATGGTTGCCACCTCATATCTAGCTAAGTACTTACAGGGCCAGAATATGACTAAGTTGCCTAGTTGGCTCAAAGTCTAGACATGTGGCACCTTTTGATTACCTTATGGGCTGTCAAAGTGTAGCTTGGAGTGATGACTCATCTATATCTCACCATATGGAATTTTTAAATTTATAACAAGCTCTTAGGTGATGTTTTTTAGTTATGATTAGCCATGGGGATGCCACGCATCACTCTCATAGGCAATCATAGCTTGTCTTTGCTAGGTGTCTCTTTTGGAAGGCTTTTGGACAACTATCAAAAAAATGGTGTTAATCGGATGGCTTGGGTGGAGACACACATCCATATCAAAGGTGATCTCATAGATCTCAGATATAAATAGTGCAAGAATGGCATCTGACGTCATTGCATGGGCCCAAAGGGGATATGTGTCACTCTCATGGGCTTTTGTTTGTTCTTTTTCCAAGTGTCATTCTTGAAAGGAGCCTTGGATAGTTGTATATCATTGAGCCTTGATATGATGGCTCAAGTATAACTACATGTCTACCTTAAAATCTCTTACAATATTTGGATGGATACAATGTGGCATGGACATGTGATGACCTCAAATGAAATTTTGGGGGGGCACACATCACCTCTGAAGGCCACTCAGATCTAGTTGGTTGCCACTAAGACACGTGATGGCATCTTGTGGGATTTGGCATTATGGTAGGTTGCATGGTAGCTTGGATTAGATGGGCTCACTCATGGGGGATAAGATCTTGACACATAGCCTTGGGATTTAAATTCCAATGGATAGCTTCTACATGAGCTCTCTAGATGGTGCCACATAGCTTGTAGACTTGGTATATTTTCTCCAGGGGTCTTTCACAAGATATAATGAATTTTTAAGGCATTGTGAGGCTCAACAAGGTGGGCATCTATCCTTTTAGGCTATAGTCTAAATTTTGATGTCTCATGAGGCATCATAAACTACCACTTTGATTTGACATCCTACGAGATCAAGCGAGAAACTAATTTAGTTTTTTGAAGATGTCATTGCCCATCTTAGTCAAATTTAAACAAGTTTAAATTAAAACTTTACAATTAAATGCTATAAAAATAATGTGATGTTAGTTCAATAAGACCCAGCGAAGCTTGTTGTGTCCATGTCTATTAAAGGTCTAGGTCACACTCCCTTAGCAAAAGCCTATCTACACATCATTAGAACTTATATGGTCAATTAATTCATTATCAAATAAAAACTTGAAGAAAACTTGTAACAATTCAAATATTCTAAATTGTCAATCCTTATTGAAAAATTAATGATTAACCAAAAATTCTAGAAACACAAGTACTGGTAAACTAAATTAGTTCTCCATGTAGTCAAGTGATTTTAATTTGCTTGGTATCTTGGGCACTTTTTGAAAATTAAAGAAAATGAGGGTCCCCATTTTGAGAATAGAGGAATCTTGATCATCAACAGGTTTATCCCAACTATTTTTCCATATGTTTCCCCTATTAATAAAATAAATAGAATGATATCTTATTGCATAGGTATCATAAACAACACTCAAAGAACTTAATTACAAATTTTCTTGAAAATCATGTGTGGACTATTGTGATTGCTTTTTTCATTTCCTAAATTTTAAAGGTCAATGACTCATAATAGAGCTTGTGAATTTAGAAAAAAATATTTTCTTGTTCAAAACCATGTAATAAACTAAATGAAATATCTGAAAAATAATGCAATGTCGATTCAATTTTGATTTGTCTTGAATTGTCATAAAATCAATGATTTTATTTTACCTGTGGCTTGGTTCCCAACCCTTTATGGCTGAAAATGCAAAATATCCTTTCAAAAGAAGCTTTACCCTATTAAAAAATACAAAAATCTTCCTTAAAAGGGTGATCTTGGTAGTGTATCCCATAGGATTTCCAGCCTAGTTGGCAGTGGAGAAAGACCTTTGGAAGGGACCAAAGGTATCTCTGTCAGGGCTATAGATGCCAAGCTAGCAGTAGAGCAATGCCCACACCACTTTCCCCCAAGATAAATTGCAAAAAAAAAATCCTTATGTAGTTCTAGAATTATGCAAATCTGAATTACTACATGTGAATGTAAATAAATTGAATTAATCACTTAGTCACACACATAGATGGTCTTTGGCAAGATGTAGCCTAGTATGTCACAAGTTATGGTAGAATTTAGTATCTTTGAATTATGGTTTATTCTAGGTGGTTAATTAAATCTAATGTTTTTTATTCTTATGAAATTAGATATTCTAGATTATCTAAATACTTAGGAATATTTCTCAATATGTTTCACCATTTGTTGTTACTTGCACAACACATCTCATTTTTAGATTGAAAATAAGGACCCTTTTTTTGCTCTAAAGTCTATTATTTTGTCTTGAAAGAGTTTTTTATTGGTTGCTTGTTTGAAATGGCCTCCTTGGCAGTGTATTTTTACTAGATATGAAGATTTAGAGTCTAAATGTGCTTCATTATTTTATCCAACCTTGAAAAATAATAAATTTTTATCATAAACAATTGGCATAAAAATCTCATTTAGGACTACATTGATTTAAAAAGTCTAAATTTTCATGATTCTATTAAGTCTTGGTATATCTTCATACTTGTGTTTTGAATCACATTTTACAACTTCTTTTATAGACAATTTCACCTTAGATTTATGTAAATTATTTAACTATTTTAGAGTTTATCCTATGTAATTTAATCCATTCATGCTTTAATTTTAGACAGATTACCTAAATGTCCATACAGATTTATTATTTTACTTAATCACTTTTCTATAAAGTGAAAAAAATTGGCTTTAGTTTGACAAAGTTGGGTTTCATCTTTGTGATAAGTTTCATGCTTTCATGTTTTCATTAATCTATTTGCCTTAGTCATTTTTCAGCTTTTGCATTAGTTGTTTATTTTCAAAAACTTAGTTGTTTGCTTTTCAAATTTGAAATTGTTGGTTGGGCCTTTATTCATCTTGCCTACAAGAACCCAAGGAGTTTATGATGAAATGTGGTGATATTTTATGGCTCTTGATGGCCCAGGCCCATTTAAAAATGGTTTTCAACACTTAGTTGATTCTCTAATTTCTCTTGAAGCCACATGGCACTTTTTTATCTCTTCAAAGACTTAGCTGATTTTATAGACTTTTCTTAAAGCCATGTGTTAGATTTATAATTTCTAAGACTTAGTCAATTTCTTCAAAAGTTTCCCAGAGCCATGTGGCATCTTTATACCACTCTATGGGACTTAAGTGATTCAAAATATTTTCCTAGGAGCCTCTAATTTAGTAAAATCCCTAGGTGAGTGGATTAGTGAGATGCTACCAAGTGGTAAGATCTAAGTGACCCATTGCCCTGAGAAACTCCATATAGATTAAGATCATCTAGGCAAGGAGATTATTGGGATGTTGCCATGTATCACCATCCTAGTGACCCACTACACTGGGGTGGTTTATACAACTTTGAAAACCATCTAAGCTTTGGGTGAGCAAGATTACACCACATGACATGACCTCATCACACCATAGCTAAAGGATTAATCAACACATCAAGCCCTAGCCAAGCTATGAAAAAGTGTGGAGTAGCCACTTAATAAGACTTTTCCAATTGAGGACACATTGGCAATGGTGTCAGAAAGACACTAGCTTAATTTGATGACCTATTTAGTTTTCAAGATTGTCAAAACCAGACATGGGATTGTGCATTCAATTTGATTTTTAGAATCAAGTTATAGATTATTTCTCACCAATAAATGATCATAAGTATCAAAATTTAATGCAAGTCTAGTTGGTGGCATTAATCAGGGTATGGCGTGCACATTGGGATTGAGTGCAGATCACAAAAGATGAATATTTACCTTAAATAAGCATGATTTCTAATTATCACAGGGATGGTTTCAACTATGCAATATGTGGGTAGCTAGCAATCCTGATGCAATCTCAACTGTATTATCTTGTAGGCATTCATTCCAAATTCAATCAAGCATGGTCCCTAAAATTTTCATGCTGGAATTAAGTGGGATTCATCACAATTAATCTCAAGTGGACTCACTACATTGATGATTTATGTAACCATCCCATCAGTAGGTGAATAGTAATTTGAAACTCCATGGACCATGTGTCTATATAAGATCAACTCTTACATTGTAATAAGGTACTATTTTTTGGATTAGTGAGACTCTCTAGCTACCTCCTTTTACTCTTAGCATTAGATTAGTGGACTAATCACTTTATTTCATGTATTTTTCCTAATTTCTAGATTAGTTTGATTCGAGGCTATTTGGAAGCTATATCTATAACTCACATGAGTATTTGATGAACTCCCAACTAATCCCTTTAAAGGAAATATATTTACTTGAAAGCTTTGTCATTTGATAGACTTGGTCTACGCATGTGTATGGTAACCTTGTTTCCCTCATTGGCTCTGCTACTTTATTTCATGGACTCTTGTATCATCCTTAGTTGGAATCATGTTAGGTCTAGCTCAACTAAGGACTGGTTTATCCAAGGATTTATCTACTCGATAGAATTAGACCTGTCTCCATTAGAAAATGGGTTCTTTCTTCTCTTTTTTACCTTCCCTTATCACTTTTCTTTTTCTTTAATCAGCCTTATTAGTTTAGCTTCTGAGTTACAATATGAATCTAATGCTTCACCTTGATTACATGCTTCTTTGTTTATCTATTGATCATTTATGCAATGTTGAACCTGTAAGCAATAGACATAACTTTTTCAATTAGTTATTCATATTCATAGTTATATCATTCTATTGGTTCCCTTAAAGTATACGCTCTACATTTAGAATACTTGTGATTAGTATGAAATACTCACTGAAGCCCCTTGAAATGGAATGGTCATAATGATCTAGTTAGATTGCCCTATGTACCAAGACCTGGTAACAAGGACTTTGGGGAGATTTTTTCATGTAAGTCTCCTTTCAAGAGAGATGGAGATTAACAATCCCTGCGTATTATCAGATATGTCAAGAGACCCATCAACATTGTGGAGTGATAATTTTTGAAAGGACATGGTAGGAAATAGTTAGTTTAGTTTCTTTTGACTCATCTTCCATCTCATCAAGAATCTCTAATGCTACTTATTCATCCATTTTTTCTCCATTGCAACCTTTAATGTAGAACAACTTATTTTTGGTGCATTTATATCCTTGACTGTATTTTCTATCACAATTAGAACACAACCCTTTTTCCATTTTTTGTTTAATTTTTTGAGGTTTCAACTTGGTAGGTTGAGGGATTGATGGTGCAAGAGTGTTATGATCTGTAATAGTAGTGAATATTTGTCTTTTATTGGCTAGGATTTTTTCCTCTCCCTTGCAACCTTAATAATAAAATCATATACATTAAACAAATTAAACATGTGTACCTCATATTGAATGTGGTCCTTTAGTCTACCAAGAAACATGTCATTTAGGTTTTAATCGATTATCATCTCCACTCGTAAGGATAGGTTCTAGAATTGATAAATATAATCCTTGATTGACCATGTTTGTCATAACTTTTCAAATTTACTTAAGTAATTATGCATCACATTATTATTATAGTGCATTTATAACTTCTCTATAAAAACTAACTAGGTGACATTGAAAACCTTCTTATTCTTTTGAGCACACAACCATCGATACCAAATGAATTATTTAGGTTCCATATATAAGGATGTCATGGTAACATTTACCCATGTAGGATTTGATGTATATCAAAAAAGTCACCATTTGGTTGATCCAATTGAATGGATCCTTTTAACAAACTTACACATGTCCACCTTTGGTAGTAGGCTCTAAGACCCACATAATGCTAACCATGGGATGAATTTGCATAATATTTGGATCAGGATTGGGTTGTCCCTTAGATCCACTTTGGGTTAGTTATTAGACTAACAACTTGTTGACATAATCTATGATAGTTTCCAAATAAGTATTGTTGCTAGTCATATCTCCTTTCATTTTAGAATGCATGTTGGGCATATTATCCATATTTCCTTTCATTTCATTACATATATTCTCCATTTCAGACTCTATGTTGTGCATACTACCATGTAGATTATGCACTTTATCATCCAACAAAGAAAACATCATATTAAAAATCTAACTTAATCTGAACACTGACTATATCTCCTCTTTGTTAGGAGTTTTTACTAGTGTGTGTGAATTATTTCCTCAACCTCTAGTTTTTGGCCCTGTCATGTTAAAGATTGATAGTGTAGAATTTGATTTTTTTTCCATTTGACCAAACTTTGACCAAATATTTTCTTACTTATGTTACCCTCAAATCAAAGAGCTTCAAATAAAAAAAATTGTAATGAAATTATTATACCACTTGAATAGAATATCACCAATAGGTCACAATATGATTGAAATAGAGCATGATATATGAATAAATGATGAGCCACTTTAAGAGGGAAACCTTGAAAACCTTATAATAGTAAAAAAATTCAAAATATGATGATCAAATACTAACCACTACCTCATATATATATACCCCTATTATGCTATGGAAACACCCTAGGCCGACCTTACTAAAAATATGAAGATATATAAATGATATATATACTAATTAGAGACTATGACAACCATAAGTTGGCCACACATATCCCAATACATTCCATAGGTTAAGGGCATAGCATATTTTAAAGCCTACAACCATGTTCGACTCAAGTCAATTTTACATTGTTTAAACTCTCAATGTCATAACCTAGAATAATTATTCTACTAGTCGTCAAAAATGAGATTGTGGTTTTTATTCGGTCTCATTTTTCATTCAGATTATATTTCTTTTTTCTATTTTTTCTTAACCATGTTGGATGATGTTCTTTTTTTTTTAGGTAGAGTGGAAGGTTTGAAATGTCATAATTTTACCTAAGGCCCTAAGGACTGCCTAAAAATATATTCATTGTCACATAAAGGTTATAACTTGAATGATTAGAAATTGAATACCCTTCTAAACATGACAATAATTTTTTTACATTGTTTAATTATGTTTACACTAACAAGTAATTATACGTAATTATTAGATGCTTTATGACTCTTTTTTGTTTTTTTGAAATTGTAGGTATTATAGTTTGATGATTTTTCCACAATAACTTATGTTACCAAAACATTTCTCATGTTTTTGACACTTACAAGCTTGTTTAGTGTTATGATAAATGCAATGTTAGCTATGAATCTTGTATTTTCCAAAGGGCCCTTCCTAAAATTAGGATCATATGACACTATCATTTGGCACACCTAAATTAATATCATATACATGGAGACCAATGAATCTCCACTACACAATGAAGATAGTGAAATATAAATCTGTGGACCTAAAATTATGAAAGGAAGTTGCATCAGTGTTGTTATGGATGATTTATTAACAATAAAAAAATTATTATTTAAATGTAGTCATAATATTTACTTAAGTTGAAGTAAGACTAAGGTGGGCACATAAGGGAGAGTATTGTAATTAAAATCTCAATCTTTTCTTTGTCATTTTATCTAAAAAATGGAAAAACAAATTATCTATGGAACATAACACCCAATCTTTTCATTCCATGTTTTTGACACAACACCTACCATTCCAATGATTTTGCATTCAACTTAAGAAATGAAAATAAAATAATAATGGTACTGATGTAAAACACAACTATGGACATAATAATATTATAGCTTATAGGGTGTAGAACTATGAATTTAAAAATATCGTTATCATAATAATGTTCTATTTTATTGGGTTGGAGAAAGCAAGGTTTCATTGACAAATTTTAGGTAATGAAAATGGATTTAAAAATATATTGATGTAAAACACAACTACTACAACGTATGGATGAAATATTGCTATAACTTATAAGGTGTAAAATTACATCTTTAAAAAGATCATTGCCATATCAATATTGTTTTTTTTAACTAAATAAATGAGACTCTCCTTAGTAAAATGTGGGTAATGAAAAGGGATAAAAAATAAGTAAACATTATAATTCTATAAGTCATATATTTTTGGCACAAATAGGATTACAAAAGTTTAGGCATGAAGGTAATTACATGTTCCCTCTCCTACCAACATTGACTAATTTTCAAATAGTTAATAATATTAGCAATTTGGATGTATATATATACAATATTTTTAAAACTTTACCAATTGTTGATGTTTTTTCTCTTCCTAGAACCCATCGAGTCTCAATATCTCTAAGTGAACACCTTAAAGGGTGTACCAGGAAAGGGGTGAGTAGACCATTAGTGATTTTTTTAAAAAAAATTGCATATACCACCATTTAAAAACAACATAAACCTCTCCTATACATTTATGTAAGATATGACACCTCCCTTAAACACTCCTCCAAGTAATTCACCACCTTAAATAGCCCCTGCCTAAGCCAAAACCTCTTTTTGTCATCCATTGAACATAGTTGAATGGGATAACCCTATTATTATAAATGATCACATTATAGACTAAGATGACCTAGTTTATTTAATATGGGACCTAAATATTTTATTTCTTAAAGAACTAGGTCGACTGGACTGACTGTGCCATCTAAACTTCAAAAGGATTTAGGGTTATATTTGACTATATAAACACATCTTTTTCACCATTTTCATTAGAGAGAGATAGAGATAATCATTTATTTTCACATCTATTCATCCACCATTCTAATTTAGGATTAATTTCTTAGGGTTTCATACTTTCTTTAGAGATAACAATCTTGTCTTGTAAGAAAATTATTTTGGATACATAAGAGAAGTCATGTAGCCTAGATCTGACCTATCTTTGTTATCCTTAGTAACCATAACAACCTCTTGAAAATAACAATTGGCCAAAGAAGAGATTGAGGTTTGGTGGGTTCATATTCAAGGTAATTATTCCTAACTCTTGATCTTATTTATTAGTAGATATATTTTCATGTGTTAGCTTATGAATATGTTTCTCTTTCTATGCATTAGAATTGCCTCTACATTGACTTGAGTAGAGTTATTCTTTGCATGTTTACTTTTATGTTTATTATCCCCATTTTTTCCATAAGATTTTGTCAGGACTAAATTATATTTACTTTACTTTGTCATTTACTTTTATAGAAACCATAGGACCTAGCTAGGGTTATTATGTAGTATTGTTTGACTAGAGGATTTAGAACCCTCTCTAGTGATATTGTGTGGTAAGAGACCCCTTACTTAGGTCTAGTAGATTCATATTGGTCATGACCTCGATTGTCTAAATATACCAACAAGAAGAAGGGAGAATGTGATTTATCTTCTTTGAGCTAGGATTAATTTGTAGATCGAGAACACTTTCCCTTGTCATACATTTTAGTGAATTTGACGTGAACTAACCCTTAAAGGTTTTCTCTGATGCCTTCATTTATTATTTATTTCATTGTTCCATCACTAGATTGAATCTACTGGCTCATTCTAACACTTTTTCCATAGTTTTAACACACAATCAATCCGATCAACTCTATTTTGTTTTATGTAGGTCATCTTCAACCACATATGAATAGATCAATCTGCTCGACTCAGTTCACTTCTTTGCATATAGGTTTTCAGACTCAGTCAACCTAGTTGACTCTATTTACATGTTAAAAATATTCATTTGGATGGTAGGGTATAAAAATAATGAATTTATCATCTTTAAAATCATTGGGTTCATTATCACCTCTCAATCATTCATTTTCATCGTATTTTCACAATTTTTAGTCTATAAAAATGTAACCTTACAATAAACTCAATCTACTAGATTTACTTAGTTACGTAGTTAATTCTTTCCCTATAGACTCAGTTGACTCATTCAACTATGTTTCTTTCACCCTTGCTTCAAAAGATAGAATTGACCCAGTCGATTAAGTTCTATATTTTTTTCATACTTGGTCAACTGAACTAACCTTATATTATTTAATCAAAGGAATTAATTCATATTACTAGTAATTAACACATCTTTAATTTTATTGCTTGCTTACTTAGATTAGCACACATAGACTAAATTGAAATTTTTAATTATCAATTTAGTCATACTATTTTTATTTTATTTACACACTTATAAACCACATAATATCAAAAATCATTAAATAAATTATACCTACTTAGATTTCGGAAGCCAACTCAATTTTCTATCCATGTATAAATATGTTATTGATGGTATATATTGGCAAAGCACCAAACACCCTTTTCACTATTAGATTATTAAGTGAAGGGGTAAGCCCCAATACTAATCTAGTACCATCAACAAGATAGATCCCTTTCAGCCTTAACTACTTGAAACCATCCTTAGATTATTTTTTTAGTTCCTTTCTAAAGCCAACTCCCCATCAAATTTATTTATAACATTATAATTTAAAATATTCAAGAATGACTGCATAGATTAACATTTTGATTTTTGTTGCCTACTCTTTGATATTTATATGTTATATTACAAAACTTGTATCAGCTATCATTGGTACAAGGCTTTTGTTATGTGTCACAACTGGATCGACTAGTTTGACCTAGTTTCTTGTGTGTTTATTTGAAGTATTTTACAAAATAACACTAGATTGTCTAGAATCATAACTATCAAAACCTATCTTTACCTTTAGAATAGAGTTGATTTGATTGATTGTGTCTCCTACAATCTCTATTTTCCTATAGAACATAGTAAACCTACTCAACTATATTTCCTATAGTTCCCATTTTCCCATAAAACACAATCATTTTATTTAACCCAATATCTTATAGACTATTTGTGTATGTAATCATAAATGCATCATGTTTATAAATCAATCCTAGTTAGAGAAGATATAACATACCTACACTTCCAATTAGGAATGTATCTGTTAATCAGGATCATGACTAATATGGGGATCCACTAGACCCAATTAGGTGATCATTTATCA
Source organism: Torreya grandis (assembly GCA_037957365.1). Lineage (NCBI taxonomy): Eukaryota > Viridiplantae > Streptophyta > Pinopsida > Cupressales > Taxaceae > Torreya > Torreya grandis. Next base: position 442,245 of record JARHVA010000105.1, read on the forward strand.
TAATACGCCATGCTAAGGAGGGTTATAAAGCCTCCAGTCTAACAAAATCATGTAATAACCCTAAGGGGGTCTTAGGTTTTGATATTTCACCTATTTTAATAATAATAAAATTAAATCTAATCTAATGCTCACCAAAGCTTACGGTACAAAGTGGGGGTTAGAAACACTAAAACTAAACATGCATAGAAGACATATATACACATCAATGTATACAAAATCCTAATGAATGGAAGAGAATCACAATTGAATTATCTATCTACTCTTACAAAGGAGAATAAAGTTAGGAATATTTACCTTAAAGATGAACCCATTGAGCCTTAATCTCTCTTTTGGCCAAGGCACTTCATAAGAGGTTGTTGTGGTATGTAAGGATGACAAAGACAAATCATCTCTAGGATACACAACCTATCAATTCATCCAAAATACTTATCCACAAGACAAAATCCATATCTCCAAAGAAAGTATAAAACCCTAGGCTTTACTTCTCAAGTATAATGGTCAATAAGTAGATGTTTGTTTGTATGTACTTCTTATTCTCCTTCTTTCTTATCAAATGGTGGGAAATAAACTTATATATATATATAGGTATATATTTCCCTAAAACCTTTCAAAAATGTCAATCGATAGAGTTGACCTAGTCAACCCAGTACAATTCCAAACAATAATTCATTAGGTCCTAATCTAGGTCAGCCTAAGGTTAAAATAGCACCTAAGTGAAAATAACCTAAAACATACAGGGTCAACCCAATCAACCCTATATAATTGAATGAAAAAATGGGATTAAATTTAGGAAAATGAGAATAAAATGTATCAAAAGTTTGGAATGGGTAAAATAGAGAAGAACAAGCTTAGGGCAAATGGTTTTAGGAGACAAGTGTGTAGATAATAAGTGTTAAAAGGGAAAATAATCCTACGAAGCACCAATGGTCTACCCACCCCTTTCTTGGTGCACCCCTCAAGGCATGCACTTAGAGAGATTGAGACTTAATGGGTTCTTAAAAGATACAAAGTTTTAGTAATCCATAAAAGTTTAAAAATATTATGTGTATATATATGCCCCACTCGAAGCTTATCACGTGTCACATTAGTGCAACACAGATGGTGTTTCAGGAAATAGAAAATGATAACACATAATGTTATGCGAAGTAAATGTAATAAGTATCAAATAAGATAATCAAAAGGATAGAATTGAAAAATACATACCTTTACTTACCTTAGTTATGTAGATAAAGAAGGATATTGAAATAAAAAGTAAAGGTACCCAATGTGAATAACACTAGGTGAACCTATAGAAGCTAGTAGAAAAAATAGCCAAAAATCAAAAAAAAATGGAAGATAGGCCTATGGTGGTTAGTGGGGACAAAGATTTTAGGAAAATTGGCAAATTAGGATTGTTGAGGCAAGGTTTAGAATATTGAAGGCAAATAAATGATAAAAGTATGGAAAAATAATGACAAATGATGGAAAATGAATGATAAATGATTCTATAAGAATGACAAATGAATGATAAATGATTTTAAAACACATTATATCATGTTTGGAAAGCATGTAAAACATAAATGGAAAAAAATAATGTAGAACATACTAAATCATGTTGGGTAGTATGTAAAACATAAATGACAAAAAAGAATTTCAATTCAAGACAACTTGAATAAATATATGTAAGCAAGTGAAAAGTAATTCTATGTAAGATAAGTATGTCAAATCAAACATAAAGAAAAATATGAAGGATTGAAAAATGAAAATATAGTTGAAGATATGAGACAAACATGAAGAAAGCATACATAAAAGGAAACATGTAAAAATATCAAATGTCATATGTAAGATAAGTGAAGTCCACCAAAATCATATAAGAACATGATTGAGCAATGAAAATTAAAAGCTCTAAAGGATGAAGATTCAAACTTAGTGCTTGTTCTAAGATGTAATTATTGTCACTTGGATTTGCACCCTTTAGACTTATTTCTTCTCCTTTCTCTCTCAAGTTCTATAATAACTAGCCATTTTGGCCTTTATAAAAATATGTTCCACCTAAGTATGGAGAATTTATGCTCAATTGAATACCATAGATCAATAAATACTATTGATTTTACCTCTTCTATGACTATTCACAGTGTGTTCACTTAAATGATTGATCTTGGTTAGTGATGATTGTTGTTTCTTTAACATTGTTGTATTATTCTCTCACCTATTTTCAGCTTCAAATATTCTTCTTGTAGGTCATGTGAAGTGTTCTATGTTTTTTCAAGGTTGAGTGAGTTGGTTTATTCAAATAGTGCCATTCTAGGCCTCTTGTCTAGTCTTCCTAGCCTAAACAGTAGTCACAAAATTATAATGAAATACTGATGTGAGAAGATTCAGATTAGAGAAGTGTATGCCTAGTTAGTCTCTTGGTCTCATGTGTGAGATGAAACTAGTTATTATTCATCAATCAATTTGGTGTATCATTGCCTTTAGGATAGTTTACTTTAAGTTATTTTTCCCTTTTCCTTACAAGCATAGGTATAATAGTGATCTAAAAGTGGTACATCAAGGGATCTATCCCTATCTAAATATTCATCTCATTCTTAGGCTACACATAACCTAGAGGTGTTTCAATTCTACCACTTAGGTGAGGAGATCTGAGACATCTCCCCAAAGGGTGTAAATCTAAGTGACAATAGTTTTTAGCATGCCCAGTGGGACTCATTGTCTAAGAAGTTAAAAGATTTTTGGTGTTGTCTTTATACACATCAGCCTTTGGAGGCATCTACCCAAGCATCAATGGTGCCTCTAAAGGTACATCAATTGGTTAATCAGCCCAAGTTTTTATTTTGAAGATTGTTGGTAATTTTTCTTTATGTTCTTGCTTCATAATGAAATTACATGGCTGATTTTGGTGTTGAGTATTGTTTTACACAAGTTGATGAGATATCTCAAGCTTATGGCATTCCCTATAAACCTTTGCATGATTTTTATCATCTTTTTCATTATCTTTAACATCTTTAATATGACCCTTATTAACCTTTTCATGAGTTGTATTAGTCCTATAATTAGCCTTCTGAATATCATGCTCTTCTTAGTCAACCTAGTCACTTCTCAAATCAATCCTTTTCAACTTTCAAGTAAACTCTATTAGGATCTGAGAGGTATATGATAGAGCTTGAGACACAAAGTGGGAATGGTCAATATGTTCGTATTCAACTCATTCATAATGTGAGAGATACATTAGATTTGTTTAAAAGAGAGTGGGCACCTATTGAGATAGCAAATTTATAAAGGCTCACAAGTGAGGTGCTAGATGTGAGTGGCCCAATTTCATCCTTAGAAGATAAGCTAAGAATTAATGAGGAGTATCCTCACCAAATATGTCAATCCTTATATCCACCTTCCCAATATTACTATCAATTCTACTTGACCCCTACTCATGAACCCAATCAAGCTTATCAAAGTCATATTTTTCTCAATTAACTAGAAGAGAGAGTTAGAAAGACAAACCTTATTTTTAAAGAAAATATTGATAGGCAGATTGAGTTGGCCAATAATCAAATGAATTAGTCCATCTCATTATCAAATTAATTGAAACATATGCCCTCATTTCCCTCTCCCATTACATCCCCACCTCAAGAAGAGACTTCTATATATGAAATCCCAAGTTGGAGACAAGGTAGAGAATCCAAGCCTAAGGAGATCCTATGTTTCTTGAATACTTCATCCACTCATCAAATTGCATCACTACCTCAAGAAAAGACTCCTAATCCTAACATCCTAAGATATAATAAGGTAGTGGAATCATGGGAAAATAAAGGGGATAAAATCCTAGATAAAGAGTGTGAAGTTGAGAAAGATCTTGATCCTATGTAAGCCCCTCCCAACCTTCCTCAAGAGACCTCTTGTTTTCCATATAAACCCTCTTAGACTCCTTATCCTCATGAATATGCATATCAACTTCAAGAGAGACTTTTCCAAGAGAACCTAGTCAATAAAATTGAAGAGTTAGAGTTGAGAATGACATTATTGAGTCAAGGTGTGATGGAAGGTTTAGAGCCAAAAGAGGATCCCATGCCTAAACACACCCCATATAACCTTCTTTAAGATAGTATTCAAGTTGGATAAAATTTAAATGAAGTGATTGTTAAATAGAAGGAAAAAAATCAGGATATTTTGGCCTAAGGTTTACCTCCCCTTCCTCAAGAACTCCCAAAAGGACCCCCTACAATTCATTCTCAATCTAATGTTGAGTTCTATATTCCACCTCCACCAACTAGTTCATCTTCTCCTCACCCTATCACCCTTTGCCCTGATGGACCTATGGTATGGGAACCTAAAGAAGAACATTTGGTTGATAAGAATTTATAACTCTTACTTGAAGAAAACATAATCTCTAATCAACCTTGGGATGGATTATTTGCAATCATTAGAGTAGGTTATACTCCTCTTCAAGGAGGCTATGATCTAGTCTAAAATGGAGAAGGTAGCCTTGACACTCAAGTAGGTATTCAAAAAAGAAGAAAATTTTAAAAAAAAATCTTCCAAAGGCATATGCATCTTATGATGATATGTTTGAAATCATCAAGATGGGTTACCATCCTCTCAACTAGTTGGGAGAAACACATTAGCTTTTGAAGGATAAAACAAACTTCTATTGGCCTCAATCTTCTAAAGAACAAGAAACAACTCCTCTTGAAACCATGCCCAAGAAGATACAAGTTGATCATGAGATGAATAGTGGGAAACAGTATGAGGTATGTGTATAAATTCAAAATGAATACATTTATATTGGAGACCTATTTAAGGATGATCTACTTGAGAACAGATCAAGTGAAGTGCTTGTTAGGAGACCCCTTATCCAATGGAAGCATAATTGATTACTTTCTTATAAGCAATTTAAACACAAAATTATACCAGAATGATTAAGTAACTAGAAACTTGAGACAGCAAAGAATTTGAAAGACAATACACACTCTTGTATTAAATATTACTAGAATAAAATATAATAAGGAAGATGCCACTTCTTCCTCCACCTCAAAGGCTTGCCACACCTCAAGACCTTCTTCCCTCTCTCTCTTTCTCAACACAACAACTCTATAACCTGAGTTATTATCCCTCCTTGAATGCTTCAGCTGATCTCCTTGACCTTACACCTGTAGATCTCCTTAACCTTGCTTGCTTCAATGCTTTTACTTGCCTTCTTTGATGATTACAATACATGCCTCATGGGTCTTTAAATAGAATCCCATGGTTACAAAAATAGAAACCTAACTATAATAATTAGACACGTAACTCGTGACTATAATTAGTCATTTGACATGCAAACACTCGCTTCACTTAACTGACTGTTCGTCAACAGCAGTTCTGGAATACACAGGCAACCGACGCCGGTCCCTGCTTGTTTGGTGCTGCCGACGTCGGCCGACTGGCTGTCGACGCTGGTTGCCTTCTACACTGCATCTGACCAACATCGGTTATGCTGCCGATGCTGGTGCTTCTGGTTCTTCAGCAACCTCTTCTTCATGTCTGCAAACAATTGAAGCTTTTAGATCCACACCCTAACAATCTCCCACTTGGAGATAAATAGTTGCTACTGTACCTGTACCTATACACCATCTATTTTATTCCTTTGGCTCTGTATCCCTCTTCAAAGTCACTCTTGAAGACCAACCACCACGCAAACCTGTGATGCTATACCTGTCACTTATGCTGAAAGAATTTTGTTGCTCCCAAATTCTTCATGACATACTTCTGAACCAACTCTACCCTTAGCTCAAAAAACTCCCTGTATATGAAACCCTGTAACAAGTAACACAATACAGTAACAAGATAATGTAGCTAATATTATCCAACCTGGTAAAGATAAAATACAATGGTCAAACCTCCATTGTCTGCAGCCTAATCAAGACCATATACCATAGCCTTATGTCTCACGTGTCCATCCACTCTCTTCTCTAATATGGGAATCCATCCCTCTATCCAGTGCTTCCTTCTAGCTGACAACTCTACCAACAAATACCTATTTGGTTCTACTCCAAGGGCTCACACTCCTCATCCATGTCAAGCTCCCACTGTTTCTAGATTCTACCTACATTGCTTCTTCCATCTTCCTAGTTCTTGACTATTAGTAAGCAATATAAAGAAGGTGAACAATGAATATGAGGTTCACTTAACATTTCTGACCTCCATATGGGTGTTTGAGACTCCTTAACAGCTAACTGTCCACCCATCATCCATTTCAGTGACCGATCTCGACCATCTCCCAGTCTGCTCCTGACCGATGTCAGTTCCCTGCACTGACCCTGACTGCTGATGTCGTTTCCCTAGCCGATGCTAATGTCCCACCTATCGATATCAATTCCTACATAACCGATGTCGGTCTTCTCCTGCCGACTTTACCAACCCTGCTAGTTTGCACATGACCGATGTTGGTTCCTATCTAGCCAACATCGGTGCCATGGGAGCACCAACGTCGGTACCTGTGTTTTCTTGTAAGTGATGAAATTTTCATCCGTGAGCTCATCTTGGATCAAACCTCTATCCATACTACCTTGCTTAGATTTATTCAGCCCCTATGACTGATCTCTATCCTTCATCTCCTCCATAAACACCAAGGCTTCTTTGTTCCTGTCAAAAGCATCAAATTTCCTTTTCCTACAATGAACTCTATCTATGCTTTCCGAATCTGAACACATACCTTTTGAATCAAGAACTTTCATTCCCTTCTTAGTCATGTGACCAAGCCTATTAAGCCACATCTTCAAATCTACAACTGAAGTAGATAAACCAGAAGTAGAATCAGTAATACAAGTAGACAAATAAAGAGTATATACTTTCTTACCTCTTGCTAAAACAAGTGCTCCCTTGGTAACCTTCCAATAATCTAATGTGAGGTTTATTGTGCATCCCTCATCACCTAACCTTCCTACAAAAATCAAACTCTGCTTTAGAATCGGGACATGCATGACCTCCTTCAACACCCATGTGTTGTCAATCTGCAATCTTAGGTGCACTTTCCCTTTGCCAACTATCTGACAAGGCGTACCATCCCCTAAATAAAGCACTCTAAAGTCTCCCTATTCATACTCATGGAATAAATCTCTATTTGGGGATGCATGAAAAGATGGACTAGAATCTAAAATCCATGATCCTACCTAACTATCCAAAGAAAGTATGAGAGCATCCTGTACCACAATATTTGCATCCTTTGCTTCTTTAATACTTGCATGTTGATTCTCTTTATCTCTCAACCAACACTCCTTCTTTGTGTGTCCTTTCTTTCCACAAAACTAGCAGGTAATACTTTTGGATTCGGATCTCCTTCCCGACCTTGATTTCCCTTACTCAACCTTCTCCCTTTGCCTTCCCCTGCTTTCTGCACTTAGAGCATTACTTGATGATTCACCTGTGTTTCTCCTGCATATTTCCTCATTCAAGATCACACTCACAACATCATCAACTTTTAAGATTTTAGAAGCAGATGTAGAATTACTTACTGCCATAACCAAACTGTCCCAACTTTCAGGTAAAGAACATAAAATCAAGAGAGCCTTTACCTCATCATCAAAAACATTATTGACTGAAGCTAACTGGTTTACCAAACCATGGAAATCACTAACATGAGTATGTACCAATCCACCTTCCTGCATTTGCAAAGTAAATAGCTGCTTCATAAGATATACCTTATTAGAAGCCAAGGGCTTTTTGTATAAATTTGGCAAGGACTTTATCAACTCTTCCGTTGTCTTGCACTGTGATAAGCTAGAAATCACAGACGATGCAAGGCTCAATCTTATGGAACTGAGAGCCTTCTGATCAAGAACACTCCATTCTTCATCCTTCATATTTATGGGCTTGCATGCAACCCCACCCAACGGTAAGTACAGATCCTTCTAATATAGATAATCCTCAATCTGCATCCTCCAATGTTGATAATTCTTGCCGTTAAACTTCTCCATTCATAGCTTACTTTCTTCTGCCATTGCTAAACTCCCACTCAATTAGAAAACCCTGTGAATGACCTTTAATCAAAAACAATAACCTGTTCCCTGCAAATCGTAGCTCTAATACCAACTATTAGGAGACCCCTTATCCAATGGAAGCATAATTGATTACTTTCTTATAAGCAATTTAAACACAAAATTATACCAGAATGATTAAGTAACTAGAAACTTGAGACAGCAAAGAATTTGAGAGACAATACACACTCTTATATTAAATATTACTAGAAGAAAATACAATAAGGAAGATGCCACTTCTTCCTACACCTCAAAGGCTTGCCACACCTCAAGACCTTCTTCCCTCTCTCTCTTTCTCAACACAACAACTCTATAACCTGAGTTATTATCCCTCCTTGAATGCTTCAGCTGATCTCCTTGACCTTACACCTATAGATCTCCTTGACCTTGCTTGCTTCAATGCTTTTACTTGCCTTCTTTAATGTTTATAATACATGCCTCATGGGTCTTTAAATAGAATCCCATGGTTACAAAAATAGAAACCTAACTACAATAATTAGACACGCAACTCATGACTATAATTAGTCATTTGACATGCAAACACTCACTTCATTTAACTGACTGTTTGTCAACAGCAGTTCTGGAATACACAGGTGACCGACGCTGGTCCCTGCTTGTTTGGTGCTGCTGACGTCGGCCGACTGGCTACCGATGCTAGTTGCCTTCTGCACTGCATCTAACTAACATCAGTTATGCTACCGATGCTGGTTCTTTTGGTTCTTCATCAACCTCTTCTTCGTGTCTACAAATAGTTGAAGCTTTTAGCTCCACACCCTAACAGTGCTAAGGAATAGGTTTGATCCACCAAGCATCCAATCCAAGCAGAAACATGCTTGGAACTATGATTCATCTCATGAAGAATAAAATTCAAGGAAATATCCTTTTGATCCTTGAAAGGAAGTATGCTTAATTTCTAGTTGTGCATAGTTATTTGTTTTCTATTTTCCCTAAGTGTTTTGTGCACACGTGTGTGCCTTGTTAGTGTGTTTGCTTTGCTTTATGTGTCTTTTGTTTTGTGTAGTTAAGGTAATTAGTTGTCTTGTCTTTGTCAAATCCTTATTTTAAAGTGCCAAGTCTTATCATTTGTCTAAAACTTTAGATGACTCTTTAAGCCCATGGATAGGATAAGGCTATTGATCTTTAGTATAGCAGGCATACTACCCCTATAAGTCACTAATTTATTGACCAAATTTAACCTTGTATGTCAAATTATGAACCCTATAGGTAAAAACTTGATATTTATGTGTTTTTAAGGGTATATTATTATATCATATGGTTTATTATAAGTATTTTGATGTTTTTTATGTGTATCTAACCTTGGTCATAATCTTTTTAGTCCTAAGAGTCATTTTGGGGCTCAAAATGAGCATTAAATGAGTTATACAACCTCCTTTGTAAATTTTAAGGTTTAAAAATATGACTTCATGCGCCATGTGTCCTAAAAAGTCTTAATTAACCATTTATAACTGAAAAGTGGTAGGTTCTTCAGAAGAAAGATTAGTTTTCTTAGAAAAAGGAGTTTGGCACTTGTATAGCCCATGAGAGAGTGTGACACATGGGAGAATGTTTTTAGATGACTCTTCAACTTCCTTAGACTCAATTTCATATTTTAAATTCTCTCAAAGTGCAATAAAGGGTCCAAAACTATTATATTCCTTCTTCACCCTTCTAGACACATAGAAATGGTCAGCAGGTTAATGTTTGGTATGGCCAGTTGAACAAATTCTAGGTCAAACACATTTGGGAGGTGAAATTAAACTCATATATATTTATTTACATAAAACTTATTCAAGTATTGGTTAACCATTATTTATGCATCATCTCTAACAAGTTGATTGTGTTTTTCTACTCACTATTTCATGCACCCTATAGGTTTTATTCTTGTTTGGATGATTTCATATAATCTAGATATTGGAATTGAATCCAAATGACATGTAAATATTCACATCATGTGCTCCATGTTTGGTTTATTATTTTAAGGTTTTTGATAATCCAATTATCTTAAGTTGCAAGAAAAGGCATCATTCTATGTTATAGGCATGTTTCCATGATTTTTAGATCTTCATGCTTTGATAATGGTTTATTAAGGTGATGATAGGTTGGTTTACATGTTTTAAATTCCACATTATTCCCTTAACCTTTAAATATATTTCCATAAATAAATATTCATGGAATTGCAGTCACAAGCACCATATAGTCAATTTGCTCTGTGACTGTCATACACAGTCAGCTAGGTGCATACAAAAGGTTTCAAATGTTAAAATGAACGGTAGAAGTTTGCCTCAAGATATTTTATATTACCATCCATATTTTAAGACCTTTTTAAGAGCATGGATTTTTTTATAAGGTCAGATTCATGTTCACTACCTAAACTCACAGTCTCATGCCATTAACATACACCTATACATGTCTTCATGGAAATCAATCATATCAAGAGGAAGAATTTGAGATGAGAAAGGTTATTGTTAGTTCAAAGAGTTTATTTTTAATCTTTTATGTATTTATAATAATAAATTTAATATGTACATCTCATGTTCATTGTCCACACTTACATATATTGCTTGTACAGTGGAATGTCCACCTACAGGTGGTGTTAACAGAGAATTAAAGTGTCATAGTGAACTATTGGATCATGAGATGGAATATTTCTGAAGTCCTAGTGTGAATTAAAGTTCATTATAGTCATATTTTAAATGTTATGTTGGTATATATAAATTAATATCCATGATCAAGATTCAATGACTGTGTAAAGGGAATAAGCCCCTAAAAGATGAAAATAGAGGTCTAGGCCTTTTCATAGAGGTCATATAACAAGGTTAAAAATAGTTATGATAAATAAAAATGACCAAAAATTGTATCCCCCACATATTATAATATATATTCAAAGTTTTTAGGGTGGAGGATTAGTGGAATTCAGTTGTTGAAGAGCTCCAATATGCACTCTTGAACACTAATTTCAAATAGTAAAGTCTATAGGGTTTGGAGACCCAAAGTGACCTTGATATCTTAAGATGATATAAGGAATACTACCATGATTTGAATGGAATTATTTATTTAATTATGTACCAATTAACATTAATATCATCAGGATAATGTTGATATGTAGTGTTTCAAGTCTCATATACACCTATAGGTGTCCCTTCACTTGAAAATGCTCACCTACAACTGACTAAGAGGTGATAGTAAGCTAGAAAAAAATGGTTGGAAGATATAAATATGGATTATATTAGTATATAAATATATTATTATGGTAAAAACCATATTTATAATGTATTAAAACACTATACCTAGGGTTCAAACATGCATGAACATTTACGCGGGTCATCTCTACAAAAGAAACATAAAAAACACAATCAACTCTATGACTGTATTGAGAGTAATCCAACTTCAAAGTGTGTGATGAACAAGAAAATATATGAAATTACCATGTAAATATTCAATTAATCTTATTCAATGTTTTCAAATCCTAAACTATGCAAGGTAACCTGCAGGTGGGCTCCTATTCTGACATAGAGAACAGTCAGGTCTAAGTTGAGCTAGGCATTCATAAAGAAGAATGTAGACGATTGAGCTAATGAATTGGATTGGAAAACCTTGGTTAATGATGATATATAATTTATACACCCTTATATAACACAATAAAATTAGATAAAGGGTTATGTAATACAGTCCATAATTCATATGATGAAACCCCTACAGATAATACCTTTCTCCAAGTCTATCTTAGGTTTTTATGTTATTGGAAGGTATAATGAACTGATAAAGAACCCAAATTTTTTTAATATGGTCCTTATTACCTAATAAAACTTATAAAATTTTCATTTTTCCTTGGTTAAGAGAGTTATACCTCACTATTTTGTCTCATAGGTCAGCCAATCAAGAAAATCAGGATTTTGGCAAGACAAGCAAATGATGCCAAAATGGGTAATAAATTTTATAGGAGTCCTTGGAGACCTAAATTAATGTATTTTTATGTATATGGAAATTTAATTGGTGATATTAATCACTCATACAAACTCATACCTCTTAAAATGATCAAAAGTCTCCTATACACAGTGTAACCAAGAAAGCTCCCACTAGACCTAGTTGGTGAATGAGAAAAAGAGATGAAAAGGAGTGATTGTATGGTTTTAGGATGACTTGGGAAGATTAATCACATCCAAAAAAACATAATATACCTTACATATAATTATGAAACTTAATAGGGTACTCTATACCCTCAAGGTTGCATGTAAGCTTATTAGGCATGGTTGGCCTAGAAGCCAAATGGAGAGTCATTTTCACTTATACCATGAGATGAGAATTATAACACATTTAGACATGTTTATGATGTCATTTAAAGTGTTTAAAATATTTTTTACTGTAGTTAAGTCACAAGGAAATCCATTTTTCGCTTAGGACCAATTCAATTTTACAATGAATGGAAAAAAGAGCTCGAGTGGGCAAAGTTGGAAGCTCATATCTTCTTGGACACTTTGCATTGAGACTCAATGAGCTAGGAAAAGTTATATAGGGTCCTAAAAAAAATTATGGAATTGAGTTGAGATTTTAATGTCAAATCTCTATAAATAAAGATTAAGAGGGTAAAATAGGCTCAAACTCATCAAAACCCTTGCTAATGACTAGTTTGAGAAGATGGAGTAGTTAGTGCAGCCAAATGGCATAGTTTGACTAGATTGATCATTATATGTTGTAGGGGACTCTCTCAAGATACTCCCCATACTTTTGTACTATATGAAATTATATGGATGAAGTATAAAATAGGGTATTTTATATATTTTTATGTGTTTCTTAGGTTCTAGAAGGAGTCTAAAGATGCTAATCACATGGGAGGGAAGATTGATACTTAAGATAACTCCCCATGAAAATTTATTTCTTTATAACATCTCCTAAGTGTTCCTAAATTAAACTTCATTGCACCTAATCAAAACTGGCAAAGTGAGTAATATAGTGAGAGTGTGAAAACTTCAAGTGAAAGTATATTTAAGGTGTACCTAAGTAATATAAGGACATATAGGGTATTTCCAAGTTCTATACACTCCCTTTAATATATTTTAATGGAAAAATAAATCCATTTTTTAGGCCAAGTGTGAGGGGTGATTGAAAGAGGAGTTTCTTTAACTGTAGATAGTGATGGCTCACTTCTAAAAGATTTTAGATGATTAGGAATGTAGCCAATGCATGGAGAAGCATGTATACAACCCCTCCCTCATAGTCTAATCATTAAACATGTCCCTAGTCAATTTTGGGATATTCAAACAGGGTGAATGATGAACATAATTTTTTGATCTAGCAAAAAGAATTTCATGCCACATTTCAAGAGTTTCATGCCTTGGGTGGCCATTTATCTCTTCTAACTTTGCATGATCAGTTTCACATTACATTATCATGCACATGTAACTCATTTTATTAGCTTTACACTTGTATTTGTGAAATTTGGACTTCTTTCTTCTCTTCTCTCTCGCAAGTTCTACAAGAACTTGCCATTTTGGCCTTTGTAAAAAGATGCTCCACCTAAGTATGGTGAATCTTTGCTCATTTTCATACCATAGATTAATAAAGACTATTGATTTTAAAGTGTTCTATGAAGTTTCAAGGTTGAGAGATTTATTCTATTCAAATAGTGTTATTATAGGCCTCTTGTCTAATCCTCTTAGCCTAAACATTCATCACAACCTCATAATAAAATATTGATGTGAGAAGATTCAAAGTAAAGAGGTATATGCCTAGTTAGTCTTGGTCTCATGTGTGACATGCAGATGTTTGGTATTCATCAATAAATTTGGTGTATCACCACCTTTAGGATAGTTTACTTTCAATTTTCTCTCCCTTTTCCTTACAAGCATAGGTTTAGTAGTGATCTAAAAGTGGTACATCAAGGGAGGTAGCCATATCTAGAGATTCACCTCATTCTTAGGCTACCCATAGTCTAGAATTATTTCAATTGTGCCACTTAGGTGAGGAGAGCTGAGACATATCCTCAAAGTACAAATCCAATTGACAACAGTAATGTAAGAAAACACAAACACCTAATGGCATGACTAGGATGATAATTAGATGGTGTGGTAAATAAATGGGTGTAAGGGTGTAATCCATAGTTGCTCAAACATGTTTTTCTCTAATGATAGATAAAATTGAAACAAAATAATGCTAGCATGTTTCTAAGATGTGAAAAATAAGGAATAATAGAAGAGGGAAAATAAATTTGAAATCATAATTTTCTTATCAAGGGGGGAAATGAAATGGGTGAAGGGGATAATGAAGGGAAAACCAAGGTAGAGGAACTCTTTATCAAAGACAAGACACTTAAATTAGGTTTGTCTAAATAAGAGGACTTTCAACCTTAAGTAATTTGAAGAAATTATCTTAACCATAAAAGTCATAGGTTGACAAATGTAGTATGTAGATCATCCCATGAAGGCTATATACATGAAAAGTAAAAATGGACCTACCTTCCCACAATGTTTTCCCCATTCCTTAGGACCTCTTACAAAGCCATCAGTCTACTTTGAATATTGGGTACTTACATGAGAAATTAGGTAGCACCATAGAGTTTGTTAAATTATCCTATCCTAATATACTAGCCTACCACACCCCAAAGGACCTCAGCTCTATGTGAGGCCAACTATGGAGTTTGAGCTATGATTAGAGATAAGAGATGTGCTTAGAATCATGTCTTTTGGTTTGATTTTAACTTTTGATATTTATATCTTGCATTTTGTATATTATTTCTTTTTATTTAAAATGATTTGTTATTTTAACTTTCTTGATGGATTTTTCTTGTTCCTTCTCCATATGGATTTGGAAAACCAAATATGGGTGCTAAATATGACTTTCAATTGAATACTTAGGACTTAGTTATTAAGAGAGAGAACTTAAAAGAGCATGGGGTCTAAGAGTCTCATAAATATTGGTGAAATAAAAGTGCTATCTTGACTTCAACCTTGTTTTATCTAATGTGGAGTGAAAGGAAAGGGGAAATCAAGAGGAATGATACATAGAACAATTTGAATTACTTAAAATCATTACAAAAATTTTGACAAAGGGAAAAAAAAAGGGGGGGGATATAATGATAGGAAAGTGTGATTCTTTATCATAAGGAGGGAAATGGAGGAAAACATGATAACATATATTATTGTGCAAATTCCATCTACCAAAAGAAATAAAATCTAAAGTTGAGAACAAGGATAAAAATCAAATTCTAGATAAGTAAAAACAAGAGGTAATATTATGAGGAGGGTTGGATCTTATCCATGGTCTTACACTACAATTCATAAAAAAGAAACCCACGAGGGTGTCAACAAGCATGTGAAAAATAAATGAGAAAAATCAATAAAGGTGGTATTTTGTGAGGAGGGCTAGGTCTTATCCATGGTCTTACATTGAAACTCACAAAAGAGAAACCCACGATGGTGAATGATAAATAAAGGGGAAAAAATAATTATAAAGCTACTAAGGCAAATAATAACATAAAAAAGACAAAAATAAAATAAATATATGAGGATAAAAATTAATGTAAATGCCAATGTGTAATGTGAAATAAAACCAAAGAATGTAAAGGAATACAATTATGCTTATAAAGTGAAAGTAAAAGAAATAAAGTGCACAAAAACAAATAAACATGAGACAAAAAGGAGTAAGATCTATGCTAATGTATGTATTTAAATATGATTATGTGAAATACAAGTCTATAAATCTCAAAAGGTTTCTTGAAGCTGAATTTGTTTATTATTATGCATTATAGAGTAAGAGTGGGCATTATAATATGCCCCATTAGGTAAGTGGATATAGGTATGGGCATCGTAAGATGCCCCAAAGTCTAAATGTACATATGAATGGGCATTGCAAGATGCCCCAACATGTGAGGTGGAGTGAGGTAACATTGAACTATTAGAATGATTTGCATTGGGTTGGTAGGTGCATTTGGAAATAGGTAAATGTGTTGGTTTGTTAGATTTTAAGGATGTTGAATGTGACATAGGATGGGTAGGATAGGTATGAGGAGGTAAATGAGTGCCATGTATGATATTATTTGGAGAGGGCATTTGAATTAGGTACTGGTTCATGTGATCTAAAAGGTTGAGGTATAATGGATGCAACAATATGTTTAAAGTTGTTCATGTTATCTATCCTTTCCTTATTAGCGTAGGAAGAAGGATCAATGGTGGTTTGAACAATATTAGTGGATGAGGTGCAGGTATGGGATCAATGTTGTTGATCATTAAGTAGTTGATTTTGATGTGATTTTGGTTCTTGAGATTGAATTTGGGAAGCTTGAAGATAGTCCTGATAACATTGTTTTGTGAGAGTATCAAGATTTGAATGCAGACCAAGAAAGGAAAAAAGAAGAAATCGGTGAAGATCATGACAAGACTCATGAGAATGAGCTATAGTAGCATGCCACCAACAAAATTTATCAGGATTGTACCATTTTGGAGGAGGTTTGGAAGGATCAAAGCTCATGGGTTTAGAGGGTGGAAATTTATTTTGAAGTTATTCTAGAGTCAAGGGTGGGTGGGTTAGGTTAAAATTGGTTGAATTGGATGCTCCACTTTGAGGTTGAGGAGGCTTGGATGAATTGATGTTATGAGAAAATGATTAAAAATGTTATTTATTAGTTGTTGGAGGTGTTTCAAATTGATTCATAAGAAATTCTTACCTTTCTACTTGATCTAAGGCTTCTTCTAAAGTTTTATGAGAAAAGATTCAAACTTTGTATTAAAGGGGAGATTTTAGAGCAGTAAAAAATAGTTTTAAAAGAGTATCATCATTCATGTTATGGTCCACTTTATGAGCGAGAGACTTCTATCATTTGATGAAAGTGTGAGAAAATTCATTTGGAAGTTATTTGGCATTGATGAAATGGCTAAATTAATTTTCAGGAAGGTCATCATGTTGGAATTACTTCACTAGAGCATTAACTAAATCCCTAGTTGTGAGATGAAATGTCTAGGAATTTGGTTGTACCATTCAAGTACATCATGAACAAAGGTTTTGGCTAAGATCTTGGTGGTAGAAAAGGTATTAGTTTAGACTCATTTCTTATAAAGATTATCAAAATACTTAATAAAGATAGTAGGGTCCTTAGTCTCATTATATGTGATAGTTGGAGAAATGTTTCCAATGTCTATAGATGCAATCAAAGGGGCTAAAGGTTCATTTTGAAGATGTTGAAGCATTTTACTATTCATTGGATGTTGAGGGATGATATTCATATTGGCATCTCTAAGAGGAGGGACAAAATTTTGATTTGGTTGAGACATGATGACTTGAGATGGTTGACTAGTCATGTTTAATAAATTTTGTTTCATGTTCGTCATTTGAGATTGACTGGTTGTTTACATGATGTTCATTTATCTTATGACTTATGCAAGAAGCTAAGTTATATCAATATATAGGTTAGTGTTTTTAGGAGGGGTATTAGTGTTGATAGGAGGGGTATTATGTGGTGGAGGATTCCCAACATTGGTATTGGGAGGAGGATTAGAACAAATAACCTTAACTACATTACATTGTATATTGATTGGTTTTGGTTTAGGAGAAGAAGGAAGAAAGTGGATAGTTTCATTTAAAGTAATAAAATAAGTGATTTTATTATCCAAATCCTTAATTATGCAATGTTATTGACTAAAATAAGGTTGAAAATATGTCATCATGATGAGATAAGACTAGATAACTGCACAAGGAAATAGAAAGTGACAAGAACAATACAAAATCAACTAGGTTGACCTAGCACATAAAATAGGGCCTAAAAAATATACAGGGTCGACTAAGTCAACCTAGTATAGCAAATAAAGGCTTAAAAAGTGTACAAGGTTAACTAGGTTGACCCTATATAGCAGATAAGGAAAAATAAATAGCCTATAAAATATTGTGTTGACTGAAATGACCATGTACTGAGACAAGAATAATTTTGTAAGTATTTTGAAAAGCAAGAATTAAAGGGAAACAAAAAATCAATTGGATTAATGAGGGTGATCCAATTGAGGCACACAACATAAAACCTTGAACCAACACTGTCCAATGTATGTTTTTGCAATACAAAATATAATTGAGCAAGGAGTAAGCAATCAACTTGAAAAGTAAAATCTAATTAGATGGTCAACCTAAATGTTATTAATTTATTAGATTGTAATTTTAAATGTGATGGGAAGTTGGTTATAAGCAAGGATCTAGAAATTAATCTAATGATGGTTTTAGGATGTTTGCCCTGAAAGGGATCTGTATTGGCAATGGTATAGACTTGGTATTGGGGCCTACCCCCTCACTTCACACATCACAGTGATAAGGGTGTTGGGTTCTTAGCCAAAATATACCATTAACCATGTGTTTATACTTGGATAGAAAACCAAGTTAGCTTCCCCCTTGGTGATGAAATCCAAGAAGGTTGGCCTTGGGTAGACAATTGTTAAAGTGATTGTTTAATATTTTGTGATTTGGTCGTGTGTGCATAAAATAAAAAAATAGTGAAACTAAATGATAAATTGAAAACCACCTGATTGGGCAATGTGAACTATTTTAAACATGTAAGTAATAATAAATAGAAGTGAGATAATTACTAGCATATAAATGTTAATTCAAAATTAGAAACATGGTTTATTTCTAATGCAATTTACAATGTATGCACTGAATATAGAATAGGGTCAATAGTGTTGCCTCTTTACTATGGAAGCAAAGGTCTGAAAATGAATAGGGTTGATAGAGTCGACCTAGTTATCTAGACAGCAAACAAAATAAATAACTGCATCGATAGGTCAATTGAGTTGACTATATAGGGGTAGTTTTAAATATTACAAACTGTGAAAGGAAAGACTATAAGAAAATAGAGAAACGATAAAAAGGAACTATTGACCAAGTTTGACTTTCTAGTCAAACTAGGGCACCTATAGGCAAAAACTTGAGTTTTTAGGTCTATATGGGTTTAAATGGAGGCTATAAGGTGTTTCAAGGGTAAATTAATGTCATTTAATGTTATGGTACATTTGGTTATTAGTCCCCTAGGTCTATTTATCATTTTTGGGTCATTTAGAGGTCATTTTAAGTGCATTTAATGTTTTGTACGAGTTTATTCAAATTTTTGCAAGTTAAAATTTTTTATTTAATCCCCCATGTCTCCTTATAAGTCTTTGATAATCTGACATAACTAAATTAATGGTGGGTTGTTCAAAAAAGGGTAGTTTTCTTGACCAAAGAGTGAGAAAAAGACACTTGTGTGGCTCTTTGGGAAGTGTGACACTTGAAATACATGATGGTGTGGATCTTCACCTCCCCAAAGGTAATTTCCATGTTTTTATTGAAAATATTACATAAAAAACTTCATCTGCAACTCATATCTCTTCATTTTCACTTGGCAAGCTAAAGAAGGTCAAGTTCATGCACTTACTATGGGTCGTACAATTGGAGTCAGCAGGAATGATTCTATAGGTGGATAGTTATCTAAGTACACTTCATTTCCATAAAAATAAATCTTATATTGGTAGTTCCTCCTTCATGAACAATCAATTTTATCCCAGGTAACTTCTTATGCATGTTCAACCATGAGAGGGTCTCTTTTTTAGCATGTTTTAGATTTTATTGATTTGGATTGATGAGTTTATCTATTTCAGGTGTTTATACATGATTTTAAATATGTTATAATTATTATTCTTGTCTTTGAGAGTTTAATTGTGTGAGAAAACCTCTTTTAGGCTTGTAAAATACCTAGTTTATATTCACAGTCATCTCAGTTACTTTGCAAATGATCACTTTAGGTTGGATATGGTGTTTTTACATTGTTTCAGTGGGTTTCCTAATGTATTTTGGGTATTAAATAATTTACATTTGTCTTTTGGTGCTTGGAAGGCCTTTTTCTTGCATTTTCTTGCTCCCTCATTTTCTCCATGCATAGCACAGTCACAAAACTCCATCTACAGGAACATGTTGATGTCATCAATGCAAGTTTTAAGGTTTGACATGGTATTTAACCTTTTTTGACTACTAATGTGCATTTAAGTGTTGGGAAAAGGCATATATGTGATACAAACTAGCAACTTTGGAGAAAGGTCTCGGTTATGCTTGTGAAAGGAGAATGTCATTTATAGTGGATTCCATAGATAGCTCTTCTGGAGGTATTCCAATGGGATGATAAATCCATTTTCAGGTTCATTTCCATATATATTGCCTATATAAACCTATTTATGACCCTAGTTGACAAGAAATGTGGCAAAAGATCAAATTGGAAGTTGGATTGTGTTTTAGGCCTTCTTACTCTAAAATGATCAAATAGAGGCCTAAGGGGTTTGTGTATGCCTCTTAAAGTGAACCTATAAGAGTATTTTAGTCCTAAAATTTTTTGGAGATGTATTCACTATACCAAATAAGTATCTCCAAAAAAAATTATCCAAAATACTGAGAGGAAGATGGTCATTGAGACCCTTGAAGATGTCTAGAAACACACTGAAACTAGTTACAGTTGTCTAAAGGACAGTAACCAAAAAGTTACCTTGCTCTCCATTATGGTGTTCTAGGTTGTGTCACAAAATTTTAATGATTCCAATGAGTTAAATGAGTTTCTATGATCCAAGATGGCATGAGAGGGAGATGAATTCAATGTATTAGCCCCAATGAATGTTCTTTGTTTGTACACAAGATTATGATGAGCATCTATAGGCATAAAGAGAAAAGTATGTGAAATAGTCATGATCTTGAACAATATTATGGAAAATTTATGGTTTTAATGAAAAAAATACACTCCTATATCACCAATAACCATTAACAAGTCTATATTCACCTAAAAATAACCTACATGCCTAAATAGATGAAGAAGCACAGCCACCTACAACTGAAGCTAACAATGGAATGAGATGATGACTTTGGAGGAGTGTTGAGAGAAATTTTGGGTTAAGGGAGATATAAATGAAAAAAATAATGACTTGGGTATCTAATTTAATTTATATATCATCAATCAAATATTATTTTCATGCTCATTGACACCCTAAATCAACCTACAGGTAGACTGTCTCAATCCAAAAGATAGTGAGAAATTGGAGGGCCTAACAGGCTAAGAGGCTAGATTTAGAAGAATGGATCACATTTTAATATTAGGTTGAGTAAAATAGGGACTATATTATTTTTATAAACATTATTCAATATGATACTATAAAGGCAACAAACAAGAGATCCCCTGCCCACTGTCACAGTCAAATAGGGGCATAAACAAGGGAGAAGCCTATGAGGGTTTTGTGCCTTAGCAAGAAAAGGGGAGTTTAAATAAATTAAAGGAGGATTATTCAAGTTAAAATCATGGATATTTCATTCCTAAAATACCCTTCCACTAAAAAATAACCTTTCACCTATGCAAAGTTTATTTCAGTCCGTACAGGCAGGTTTGGAGAACCTTGTTACAAGGGACAAGTGAAGGGTTTTATTAGCAAACAAGTTTTAAAAAACTTCAAAAGATTAATGATATTTGAATGAGGATTATAAACATTCTTTAGTGGCATTTTTTAATGGAAATATCATGTAGATAATAGCTACATGGAGGTTTAGGCAAAAAACATGCAAGGAACAAGTTTTTGACCCCTTTTTGGCAAAGTTGAGTTGGTTTGACCACCTAGACTTGGAATCTGATGAAACCCTTTGGTAAAAGTTATCATCAAAACCTCATTGAGCTCAAAAAATAATCACATTTCCCAAAAAAATAGGTTTAATACCCTTTGTTTTGTCTCAGAGGTAGGTTAGTCCTCTCATGCAAGAGAATGGTAGTTTTTGGAAAAGGAATTAGATAGTGAACCAGAGGTTAGTCTACTCAATTGGTGAAGTTTTTACAATTGGGGGACATATATATTGACATGAGGAACCAAAATATAAGATTTTTATGCCAAGTAAATGATCCACACAAGGAGGTCTAAAATCAGACATAGTGAGAAAACATGTAAACCCCACCCCAAATGAGATGTCACTTCAAGTTATAGCTTGCTCCAGGTAATAGAATGTTTTGTGTGAATCCTATAGGGGTGAATATGATGTTTTAATTCTATTGGAATGAATTAATGGTTATAATTATCATATTTTGGTTCACAAAAGATAAATAGGCCTATTGGTAAGGCATGGCTCTTATTCCAAAATAGGGGTAGCTTGCATTTATAGCTCTTATTGAGCTCTCTAAATGATTTTAACATTTTCATAGGTTAGTCTCAAATGTGATGAAGATTTTTTTGGATAATAAACTCCACTAAAATCCATCTCTAACTCTAAACATACTCAAACCCTCACAAAGAGCATGAAAGCCATTCGAAGGTCAACCTCCATCACTCATATCTTTCATGGATGTTTGCATGGGACCCTAAGACATTTGGATATGTTAGGGAGGATCCTTAAAGATCCTTCAGTGGTATTTGGAGGGAGTTTCAATGTCTAGCCTTTATGAATAAAGGTTAAGAGTCTAGGTTACTCAAAACCCTTACAAAACCTTTATAGTGACCCAATTGGAGAGATAGAGCATTTTGAGCATCAAGATGAAAGGGGATGGACATGAAACAACATATAATTTATAGAGGAATTTTATATTATTCCACACATGTGTTTTTATTGTATAGAATTGTATGGATCAGAGGGAAAAAGGGATGGTTTTAACCATTTTGAGTTGTGTACAAGTTACAAGAGGAATTAGGAGATGAAACTAACTTTGGGAGGAATATTTACACTTGATAAAACTCCTAAAATTAACCTAATCTCATGAATCAACTCGTAAGTACCCCAATTAGACCCTTAATTTCAACCAGTCCAATGAGCCAACGAGTGAACACTTGGAGAAATAGGTGAAAAGCAATTTTTGAAGCCTTTTTATAGTTTTTTCTAGAAACTAATGATAGGAGAACCTTGGAAAAGTGTGCATGGATCAGTTATGAAAATTTTGAAATTTTTAATTCAAACTGGAGAAGGTGCATGGAAAAGAGCCCTTTTGAAACTACTAGTGATGATTTTACATATCCACAAGAATAGGGATGGTCATGGATTAATCTAATGCATGTGGGGAATTTTTTGTAACCCCTCTTATTTAGATCAATCATCAGACCTAACCATATATAGGGATAGGGGTAGTTTTGGAAGGCAACTCATGTGGGCAATTTCTTATGCCAAAATGGTAGTTTTGTGCCACTTTTCACTATCCTTATGACTTGTTTTGGATAATTATACACCTATAACATGGCATATCTCACCCCATCCTTATCTCTTATGCATGTATAAGTATTATTCACTTGGTGACACATGTCCTTGTGCCTTTTCAACTTCTCTTCTCTCTCTTCCTCTAAGTTCTATAAATTGGGCCCTTTTGGCCATTATATGATCTCTCTGCCTGGGTATGGCAAAGCCATGTCTATAAATTTTGCCTTGAAATAATAAATATAAGTATTTTACCTCATTTAAATAATTCACTAAGTGTACATGATAGTTTTCAGTCTTGTGCAAGTGTAAGTTCAATTACCTTCACATGTACTCTCCTTAATACCTTGTGTTTTTGTAATCTCCTTTTGTAGGTCAGCAAGAAGTGTCAAATTAGATTGTAGGTGTAGTGATTGAGCTTCTCAATAGAGTGTCTTAAATTTACTATTGTTTAGTTCCTCCTAACCTATGCTATCTCCAAGACCCCATGTTAAAACATTGATGTGAGAAGGAAGATTGACATTAGATGTAGTGTATATGTAATTTGTCCTTAGTTCCAAGTGAATGTAAAGGGTATGAATTGATCAAATAATTTAGTGTATCACCCCCATATATTAGGTTTAATTTCATGTTATTCTTAACTCTTTTTAACCCCCCAAAGTGTTAGTAGTAAGGATGTGTGGTTAAAGGATACATCAAAGGGAGCTAGCCCTTATCTAGAGGTTTATCTCAAAAGTTTGCTCACCCATAGAAAGTGAGATGTCCCAATTTTACCACTTGGATTAGAGGCCTATAAAACCTCTTTTCATAAGATGCATCCAAGTGACAATAGGAACGTTGGTGCGTTTGAAGATGCAAAGAAATTAAATTGTTGTCAAAGAACCTTAATAAATGCTTGTAAATCCTACTAACCTAGTTGACTAGGTCAACCTAGCTTTGTAGAAACCTATTGTTGAGTGATTGAAATGTATAGGGTCAACTGGGTCAGCCTAGTAGTCTTAATTGGATGCCTAAAAATGTGTAGGGTCGACTAGGTCAACCTAGTAGTATGAGCTAGAAGTCTAAAAGTGTATAAGGTCAACTGGGTCAACTTAGTAGTCTGAACTAGAAGTCTGAAAAACTTGAACAAATAAAATAGAGTCATCTTTATGTGACTATGTGTTAAACTTGTGTAGAGAAGTTATAACTTTGTTGATGCATTCAACCTAGTATGGTAAATACATGATTAAAATAATGATAAAATAATGAAAAATAAGTGAACAAATCCTAGAAGGGTTAGTTCATAATGGGTTCACCAAAATGGACGTGATTAGAAGTGCATCATGTATATAGATCAATCATGTGTATATAACAAGTGGAAAAAGGGACAACAATCTTATGAAGCACTAATGGTCTGCCCACCCCTTTCCTGATACACCCCTTAAGGCATACACTCAGAGATATTGATACTCAACAGGATCATGCAAGATATAAAGTGTCAATAATGATAAAAGTTTAAAAATATTATGTGTATATATTTTGTTCTATTTTCCTTTAACACATAGTAGTCAACTTATCTAATTGAGTGTCTTTAAAACTC
This sequence comes from Torreya grandis, assembly GCA_037957365.1. NCBI lineage: Eukaryota > Viridiplantae > Streptophyta > Pinopsida > Cupressales > Taxaceae > Torreya > Torreya grandis. Next base: position 466,956 of record JARHVA010000105.1, read on the forward strand.
CCTCATTTTCACCATCTACAAAATATAGTTGACCAGTTTGGCTATCTTTTATAGATCATCCTACCTATTATCTTACAAGATTGTGTTGACCAGTTTGAACTAGTATCCTACCAGTTGATCCTCACTTATAACAATTTTTTAGCTTCCCTCCTTCATCTAAATTTCTTTTTTGATGATAATATAGAACTAAATCAAAAAAACATGATAAGTTTCACCAATCCTAATAGGTTTCCTAAAACACACTTGGTGGAACCTACCACGTATCAAAGTAATTTCCATGTTACCACCTACACTACCAACTATGGGACTCCTCCTCATTATGTATTGGCACTTAACCCCTTGTTTTCATTGGAATATGAGTGTGACCTTCAATACATGACTAAAATGATCTTTTTCATCAATGAAAATCCTTAGCATAAAGGAAAAGATCCTACAACCATCTATAACCTCATTATGGGACCTCATATAGGAGAAGCCCACTCACCTTCCCCTAGATTTTCCTAAGGATTTGGGGCAAGCCCTTTATTTTCATCCCAACCTTTCCTTTTATTATGTCTCCTTCACACACTATGACTTCACCTTCTATGTCTTCTTATACCTCTATGCCAAATATTTCTACAAATGTTTTTAGGATCAACCTCTAGTGGGGATCTTCAAAATACCCACATCCATACCCATGCTACTAGTGCACCTCATGCTACTAATGTTTCTTTTACTACTATTATATCTTGTGTTACTAATGCAGCTTTTACTACTAATGCCTCTCATGCCACTAGTGTAGTGCATGCTACTACCTCATCCCACACTCATAGTGCATCTCAACCTCTTAATACCTCACATAATACTAATGCATCAAATGTTTCATCCTCTAGATAAAATGCTTCTCAAACCAATCAACTTTTACTACAAATTCTTAACCAAATTCATACCTTTCAAACTAATAATACAAATGAGATTATGTAAATACAAAATTACTTAATACATGACCAAAATCAACCCCACCATGATCAATGGGGAGTGAAAAATCCTAATTCCCCCCACCCCCAAGATATTTACATGGAAACAAAACCATTAAACATTTACAAAACGAACCTCTAGTACCTTTAATTGCAAACATTGACATTCACCATCACTTATAATAGATCTAAGAATCCTACTTTGCATCTAGAAACATTTGGAAACCTCTACAAGGATTGGGTTAAGCTTAATACTTTTATTACCACTAAATCCTAGCTAAAATGCTTTCAAGAGATACTTTAGATTGGTACAATCAATTTAAAACCCACTCTATTACTAGCCTATAAAACTTGGTCAATTCACTGGTCTAAGAATTCCAAACTAGTGATCTTCCCAAAAATAGCTTGGCTCATTTTGTCAATTGTAAACAACTCAAAATTGAAATAGCACAAGTTTTCATCAAATGATGGAAAAAATTATCTAACCAATATGAGCATAATATGGTAGATGACAACCTATTCCACTTATATACTAATGCTCTCCAACCTAAATTACAATATTGTGTTAGGACCCTTTCTCCAAAAACTTTGGAAGAGGCTCTTGACCAAGTCAAACACCAAGATTTCCTCATGCATCAATTTGAACCTCCTCAACCTACAATGGGAAATTACATGCTTATCAAAAACAAAAACTACCATGCAACCAATGATGGTGTTACTGACACTTATGACACCATCCAAGCTATTGCTCTAAACAATACCATGGAGCATGTTCCTCTCCTAATAATAATTATAATCATAATCTAATATTTTATCAAAATAATCATACTAATATCCACAAACCATTATCACTAGTAGAAATTCAAAAATGTCTTCCAACACCTATACCATGAGATCTTGACCCCACTTGTCTTATGAAATCATGGTATGATCCAAATAAATTTTGTTGGTTTCATGAAAGTGGGGTCATTATCATGAGACTTGTAGACAATTAAAAATCTTTCTATGGATTGTCTCCTTAGTCCTAGCTTTGAACATGAATCCTTCATACCTAAACATCAACAAGTTTATGACAGAGAGCTTAAATCTCATGAGACTCAAACTAAATATCCCCTTCCTAATCACCAAGATAACATTGAGTAACCTACCCCTAATACTAACAATATTGAAAGTCTTATAGACCTTAACACTAATGATGAGAATGTGGTTGATATGATTAATATGAGAATAGTTGTTGCTTATATTGATTTAAACCCAACACTTACACATCATACCTCTTCAACATTTTGTATTATTCAAGACACTTCCCCACCCCATCTCATTAAATTAGGGCATGAGGAACCAATACCCATACAAGTACCACATCCAACAACATAAATTTATCATACCATTTATATAACTTCTACTCTTTCCCCAACTTCCATACCTCAAGAAAACATACCTCAAAATTCCAATTGTATTTTGTTTACTTAACCACAAGAAATACCTTAAAAAATAATAACATCACCAAAGTGTTGAGATCTTTCTACCCTTGGTATTATAAAGGGTCAACATATGCTCAAAAAATATTTAAACTTTTCCTTGGTCATCTTCATGGGTCTTTGAGACATCATGACAATTTAGGAGAGGTGAAATTGTCCTTAGGATTAGAGGAAACATGTTCAAGTAGTGAGTCATGTCAAAAAGTGTCATGGTGGTCCCCATCTCACATTGTTTGAATTTATTTCAATGTAAAATTTGGTTATAATTATGTATAAGAGTATATAACAAGACTTAAAGTGGTCCTTCTGATCTAAAACCATGCATGATAAGGTGATATATGCCACTGCAGCCCATAGCTAGTCATATGCACATTTTAGCATGCCAAGAATCTACATAAATGGAGACAAAATTCAAGAGATTCCAGGATAATTTGAGGAATAATGAGGACCCTTATTTAATGCCTTAGCATACTTTAAGGTTCTTTAGTATATGTTAAGGTATTTTCCTCAATTGACATTTCATTTGAAATTATGCATATTTTGCTTTCTAAGGGTGTCTAAACCATGTGCAATGTCTTTTTATGATTCCTAAGACATCATTGATTCATTATCAAGGGTTAAAAGTCTCCAAAAGGGTTTTATTTATATCATAACATAATTTTAAGGTGGTTTCATATGCAAAAGGAGGCCTTTTTAGAATTCAAGCACCTTTCATCCACTGTAAAGGGGCCAACACATGTGCAAAATAACATTTTAGCTTCCCTTTATCCATACTCTCTATTTTGAAAACATATTTGAATTTTCATTTTCATCCTCTTGTCCTCCAATGGTCTTTCAAGCTCTCAAAACCCGATAAAATGCAAAGAAATGATGTTTATAGGTGTTTCTAAGACTTGTACATATTTATACGGATAGGTCAAAGTTAGAAGAGGTTAGACATTTTATGGGGATCCTTTATAGGCACCTAAGAGAGGGATTCATGTCTAAAATATGCAAATATAGGTAGAAAATGCAGTGGAATCCCCATCAAGCTCTTTGCAAGATAACAAGGGCCAGATTGAGTTGTGTAATGAAATTACTTCAACAATAAATTAGAATAGTAGAAATAAATCCAAATATGATTGAATTATATTAGAATATATGATAATATACAAGCCACTTCGAGTGGGCAACATCCACAAGTTTCAATAAGAGCAAAATTCACAATATGATGATAAACAATTACCCACTACCTCCTATATATAGTCCATCTAGGCCATGGTTACTCCATAGGCTGACCTACTAACCAAATGAATGCATAGAGAAATGTGATATAGCATCAAAGAGGGATAAGGAAGCCATAAGTCAGTTATTCCTATCCTAATACATGTGATAGGTTAGGGGCTTAGCATGCCCTTCCCCTTTAAACCAATGTTATCCTCAATGTTGAACAGCTATGGATGTTGTTGTAGAAAATCTTCACCTTGCCAAGTTACATCTTCACTACTCAGGTTCTTCCACTTGATCAGATATTCCCTAATCTCTCTAGTTCTCAACCTCTTAGTACGTGTTTGGAGGATCTTCTCTTGTTCCAAAATAACTCATCCTTATTCCTCTAGTTTTAGGACCTCTGTCTGGGCTAAAACTTTATATCCAATGACCTTCAAATAGAAAAAAGAAATATTGGGTGTATGTGAGATGAATGAGGTAACTCAAGCTTGTAAGCCACACTTCCAATTTTTTGCAAAACCTGATAAGGGCCATAATACTTAGGAGCAAGTTTGTTGTCTTTTTTTTTGCTTTAAGGACATCTACTTGTAAGACTACAAATGTACAAATACCTAATCACCCACCTCAAAATTTCACTCACTACGGTGTTGATCTGCTTGTTAATTCATCATGTTTTGTGCCAAGGCCAAATTCTCTCTCAAACTAGCCAAAACCTCTTGTTGATGTTGAATGTGCTCCTCCACATCTCAAACCTTGGTATGCACCTATAATGAAGAAGTGATGGAAGGTGGATGGTAACCATATAGTGCTATAAATGGAGACATTTTAGAAGAGGTATGGAAATATGTGTTATACCACCATTCTACAAGTGGTATCCATTTAACCCAATGTTCTTATTTATCTGATACAAAATAATAAAGATACCCCTTTAAACATTTGTTAACCACTTATATTTGTCTGTCAGATTGGGGGTGGTAAGATGAGATATGAGCTAGTTGAGTACCCAAATAGGAAAATAGTTTAATCTAGAAATTACTAGTGAAAATAGGATCATGATCACTTACAATTATTTTGGGGTTCCATGTAATTTTAGAACTACCTCCAAAAAAATAGTTGTTATTGTACTTGCTGAAAATGGGTGTGAGAGAGAAAAAAATTGGGCATATTTTGTAAGCATATCCACAATGACCAAGATAACATTCTTACCTTTAGAACAAGGCAACCCTATGATGAAATCCATGGAAACCTTCTCCTACCTTTGACTAGGAATTGTTAACGGTTGTAACAGACCCGGGGTCTTAACTATCTCACCTTTATTCTATTGGCATATCAAGCATTCTACCACAAAATTTTGTACATATCCCTTGAGTCCTTCCCAAAATAATTCTTTCTTAATTTTGTGATAAGTTTTCAAGAACCCTGAGTGTCCCCCAATTGGAGATGCATGAAACTCCACAAGAATCTTATGCTTAAGATCTAAATCTTTGCACAAGTATAACCTACCCTTATACCATAAGACATTACCTTTCCATTCAAATTTGTCAAAGACTAAAGTACCTTACTGGAGATTATGAATCAGAACCTGTGTATCCTTGTCTTGTTCCCATTCTAACTTGGCTTCATCCACCCAATCTGTTTGCAACATGGACATTGCACAAAGTAATGTTGTTGTGGATGTATCATGTCTAGATAATACATTTGCTACTACATTATCTTTACCCTTCTTGTAGATGATTTCAAAATCATAACCCAACATTTTGGTTACCCACTTTTGTTGTTCCTCATATGATAATATTTTCTCTAAAAAGTATTTGAGACTATCATGATCCATTTTCACCTTAAAGTGTTTACCCATCAGATAAGGCCTCCATTGTTTAACTACATGAAGAATAGCTGTCATTTCTTTCTCATAGATAGGTTTTTATAGATTCTTACCTTTGAATTGATGAATCTCAAATGCAATGGGTTTTCCTTCTTGTATTAGTACTACTCCCAACCTGGATCTAGAAGCATCACATTCAATAGTGAATGTCTTTGAGAAGTCTACAGTAGCCAAAACTGGAGTGGTGCACATAGCTACTTTTAGTTTCTCAAATTCTTTGGTGGTGGCATCATTCCAATGTAAGGCATCCTTCTTTATCAATGTAGTGAGTGGAGAAGCTATGTTGTCATAACCTTACACAAATATTCAGTAGTAACATGTTAGTCCTAAGAACCCTCAATGGTTTTTGAGATTTTTTAGCATGGACCATTCCATCATAGCTTTGATCTTCTAGGGATCAACTTTGACACCTTCATGGGAAATAATGTGACCTAGGTACTCTACCTCTTGCACTCCAAAAGAACATTTGGATGGCTTCACATAAATTTGATGCTTCTCCAAAAATATCAACCCCTATTTCACATGTTCCAGATATGTTTCCCATGTCTGACTATAAATCAATATATCATCAAAGAAAACTAGCACAAACTTCCTTAAAAAAGGCCTAAAAATAGTGTTCATCGAGCTCTAAAAATTAGATGGTGCATTTGTAAGACCAAAGGGCATTACCAAAAACTCATAATAGCCCTCATGTATTCTAAAAGTAGTTTTATGAACATCTTCATCCTTGATTCTAATTTGATGGTACCCCAAGAGAAGGTCAAATTTTTTGAAATAATTAGCACCATGCAACTCATCAATTAAATCATCAATTACTACAATAGGAAACTTATCTTTGATGGTGTATTTGTTGATTTCCCTATAATTTGGGCACATCCTCCATGTGCCATCCTTCTTTTGCACCATGATCACTGGTGATGAATATGCACTTTAGTTGTGCTTGATGATCCCTGCCTCCAATATCTCATGGACCATCTTTTTGATTTCACTCTTCTGTGCATATGGATATCTATATGGTTTGATATTTAGTGGTTGTCTCCCTAGAAGTAGTTGAATGGCATGATCATGTCCTCTTTTGGGTGATAGTCCTTTTGACATGGCTCCAAAAATAGATGGGTGGTCATCAAGAATCATCTGTAGATCAGGATGTGTAGATGCCTATGTGGGTTGAAATTTTATGGAACATAATCATGTAATAATTCCCTTTGCCCCATTTTTTAGCATCTTGGTCATCTAATGTGAACTAATCAATTATGGAGATTTTGCCTATAATCCACATTATTCAGTTTTCCTATCGTAAAAATGAAAGTGCATGAATAGTTCCTAGAAGTTCATCTAAATGGTACCAAAGGTTGTGAGCCATTGGACTCCCAAAACAATGTCTATGTTACCCATGAGAATAGCAAACATAGGATAATTGAGATTGTACTCACCCATACAAAGCTTAATACTATGGCATTTGCCTGAATAATTAATTATGCCACCATCTATAATCATGACCTAAAATTATGGTGCTGGGTAGATGAAACAGTTTAATCTAGTGGCCAACTTATGGTTGATGAAGTTATGTGTGCTCCTCGAATCAATCAACACTATCACCTTATATTTCTTAAGGAAACCCATCACCTTAAGAGTTTATGAAGTGTTAATACCTGAAATTTTATGATAAGAGATTGTAGGTTGGGAAGCTTCAGGTACCTCCTTTATCTCTTCCTCATCATCATTGGAGGCATCATCTTTTTCTTTATCTTCATTGGATCCCTCAATGTAGAATAATTTCTTCTCAGCACATCTATGTCCTTTGCTCCATTTGTTGTCATAACTGAAATATAATCCTTTTGCATGCTTCTCTTCAATTTTTTAAGGGGTCAATCTGGTAGGTGGAGGAAATGTTGGTGTCAATGTGTTATGATCTTTGAAGTGAGTGAATGGATGCTTCTTATTGAATATGAATTTTTCCTCAGCTCTGCATGCCATGATAATAGAACCATAAATCTTAAGTGTATTAAACATGTGTACCTCATGTTGAATGTGGTCCTTGAGTCCACCCAAAAATAGGTCATTCAAGTTCTCCTCAAAAATTGTCTCCACATGTAAGGATAGGTTCTAAAAATGATGAATATAATCCTTGATAGAGCTAGTCTATCACAATTTTTTTAGTTGGTTGAAGTAATTATCTGTCACACTATTGCCATAGTGTAATTGTAGCTCCTCTATAAAAATTGACCAAGTGACATTGAGAGTCATCTTTTTCTTTTGAGCACAGAACTTTTGATACCAAAAGAATTGATTAGGTTCAAGATACAAAGATTCCATGGTAACCTTTTATCCACCTAAGATCTGATGCAAATCAAAAAAATTATCCATTTGGTTGATCCAATTGAGTGGATCTTTTCCATCAAATTTGTGCATATCCACCTTTGGTAATAGGTTCCTCTATGGCAATGTAGTTGGATTTGAAGTACACAAGATGGGAAAACCACCCTAGTAGGTTTATGCAATAGAGATTGTTGGATGATTTAACTTATTATTTTTCAAAACCATCATGATATCTACCAAACTATCTTGTATGTATTTCATATTAGATTATATGCCTTGTACCTCACTTTGAATGCCTTGCACACTATAGTCAAATTGGCTCACTTTGTGATCTATGTCAGAGAACCCTAGTACAAAGGATCTATTACATCCCCCTTATAACTCCATATATTCCTTTTTAAGAGTTTTACCTAGAGTTTTAGCACCCTTTCCTCATGCCCAAATTTATGGACCTGCCATAAAAGGGCTTTACAATGTCGACCCTGATTGGCACTTTTGACCCAACTTTGACCAAGCTATTTTGGACTTACGTCTACCTCAAATCAAAACATACAAATAACATACCCTAGCAAAAATTTTATAATATTTCCAAAAATGTAAATAACTCATAAAAATTCTTTAAATTATGCACTATAGAGCAATTTTATGAAAAACCCTAAAATGGAGATAACATTTGTAAAATAGATCCAAATGAGCTGAAATTTTAATGGAAGATTAATTAATTATTTCTCACCTTTGGTAAAAAAATTAAGAGAAATTTTCAACTATTTTTTATATATAGCTAAATTTAAAAAATTAGGGTTTTACCCAAAAGATTGCCCAAATCGCAGCTCTGATACCACTTGTAATGAAATTACTTCAAAAATAAAGTATAATAGTAGAAATACATCCAAATATGACTGAAATATATTATAATATATGATAATAGACAAGCCACTTCAAGGGGGCAACCTCCACAAGTTTTAATAAGAGCAGAATTCATAATATGATGATAAACAATTACCCACTACCTTCTATATATAGTCCATCTAGGCCATGGTTACTCCATAGGCTGACCTAATAACCAAATTAATGCATAGAGAAATGTGATATAGAATCAAAGAGGGATAAGAAAGCCATAAGTCAATTATTCCTATCCTAATATATACGATAGGTTAGGGGCGTAGCAAGTTGGATGGTGTAGTCCATACAAGGGGAGTCAGAGCCCAATCACTTAGCCATAGGTAGATTCCTAGTGGGATTGAAATTAGTGGCATTGGTTTTCAAATCAAGGCCTTTGGAATTATGAACAATCACTAAGACCCTTTACAAACCCCATAAGCTAAGAAATAGGTAGCATTATCAAATGTTCCAGCTGATTATGATAGCTTGAGCATGGATAAAGGCCTATTAAGTGTATAAGACCTTTCTAATCATGTTCTCATGGAACTTACATGATTAAATCAACATACAGTCTCCTTTATAGGTAGGCTATAGTCATGTGCAAGGTTCCTTTGTTTTCATGAAGGAGCAGGGCATAAGGATGATTAGTGAAATTTTCCATTGATTCCTCCAAGTTCCTCACTTGCTTCACTTGGTCACCATTTGGTCAGAACAAATCTCCTTCAATCTCTTCAATGTTCATAATGTGAAGGAGAAAAGCTTTAAACATGACCTAGTTGTTCTCATGGCAACCCATATCCAAGTTGAGAGAATATCAATGGTGGCTTCTTCATGTTACAGGGGTGGTTTAAAACTATGGAGGAGCTCTTTTTTAAAGATTAAAAAGTTTTTATATGGACCTCAAAACTAGAACATGTAGGCTAGTTCTAAAAGAATCCATTGGCCTTTAGCAGGATTTAAGGTTTATTGGTGTTGTTTAAAGTTTTTGTGGACTCCTAAGTTGTAATTTTTCCCTCAAGATGCCTAATTCATTAGCTCCAAATCCATTGCCTTGTTGAGTATCTAGGTATGGATGTTTAAGGTCTCAATAGGTATTCTTAAGTGGGGAGTAATAGTCCACATGAGGTCTCCCAAAATACATCTACCATATAATGACTTCATCAAGCCATTTTCACCTCATAATGGGTTTTGGCTTTTAGGATCAAAACTTCAAAAGGACCATGTAATGCACCTATAGGATTAAGTCCTCATATACAAGTTGATGAGTGAAAGTGAGACCAAAATTCCATATAATGCCATGAAAGGCCAATGAAAATATGAGAGAAGAAGCTTAGTCAAGTTTGGACACTATTAAGAGGCCAATGACATAGTTCAGAAGGTCAATTTGAGGCCTAACTTTCAAAGAGTTCCCCTAAATCACCACCTACAATTGAGCCTAAGTAGATAAAAGAGAGGGTTATATATTTGGGAAGATGACTATCTTGAGGGAGGCTATTGAGTTTCAAAGGAGGCCAACTAGGTTCCTTGTATGGCCTAGAGAACCTTTATCATTCTCATTGACCTGTGGGAAGGCTCTAACTATAGTTAAGTACTCCCAATCACCACCTACATGAATATAGGCAAGTTGTATCCAACCTTGGGAGTGAAATGCCACATATGCATTAATTTTGGGGCTCAAACAAAGGAACAAAGTATAGATCTTGTCATAAGACAAAAATAATATGAAAGGATAACTAAAACAAGCTACCTCAAGACTCCCTAACTTTGCATACATAGTTGGTTCAATGCATACAAGTTTGCTTAGTTAGTTAGAGTTCCTAGCTAAAATAAATTATGAAGGAAACAAAATATATGAGAGTGATCCTATGGTAATGTATGGCATCTGTACATTCTTCAAAACCTTTAAGGGTAGAGTTAATTTTAAGAGAATTACCTAGGCCTGACTAAGCATTCATGACACACATGCCCGTGTGTATGGCTATAGAATGGGTTTGATGGCAAAGTATGAGGGAGACCCCAGTTTAAGAAGTGTTAAAAAACCCTAAGATCACACTCTATGAGGGTTCTAACTCCCTTAGCAGTGAGTAAAATATAAATACAGACCACTTAGGTCTCTAGCATCAACTAGTCTAAGTGTTGACTATTTTTTCCCATAAGCCAATATGGGTCAACACCATATAATCAAAATCTTGTGTAAGGGATTTTTATAATGTAATAGGGTATGTTTCAACTCATTTAAGGTCATTTCATATGGAATTCTATGTTTTGTTCATGGCCTAGCTTAGTCCTTATGTCTTTTTGTGTCTTAAGGGTCATTTTTGATCATACATGCAATTAGCAAATTTTCATGGTGTTGATAAATTACAAGAGTAGGTCTAGAGAAGCCTAAGGTTGCATTTGGGAGATATTTCAACTTTTGGCCAAGTGTTGGTACAATTCATAATTCCCTCATGGGAATTTTTCCACCTTATTTTGGCTAAGTGTTATTTCTTTTAGGAGATTTGTTTCAAGTCTTTTTGGCTAAATGTCAGGAATTATTTTGGACATTTTGTCTAAAAAAATTCTCTTGAAGGGTCATTATTTGACAAAATGAAACTTTCCAAAAATCCCAAAGGTTATCTTCTTAAATCTAAGTGTTAGATTTCTTTCAAGAAAATTGTTAGCACAATTTTCCTAGAGGCATGAATTCTTTCGAAAAAAATGTTTCAAGCAAAAGACTTTCAGGGAAATGGTCTAAAAAAAAAATTTCAAAGGGTATTTTTCTTGGGTAGGTGTCCTATGCAATTTTCCCAAAAGGCCATTTTTGTAGCAAAGTGTCTTATATAATTTTCTTGAAGGGTCATTTCTCATGAAAATGGTCCTTTGCAAAAATTCCAAAGGATATCTCTACATGAAGGTGGTCCAAAGCAAAATTTTTGAAGGGTAAGTCTGAACAAGGTGGACCAAACATTTTTTATGAAGGGTACTTTTCTTCACCAAAAGGTCTAGATTAGCTTCCTCGAAGGGTCATTTTCTTTTGAGAAAGTGACCGAGACAAAGTTTCGAAGGGAACCTTGTAAAATCTATAAAGGGAAATTCTAAGGCCATTCTTTTGGGAAAATTGTCCCTCAACAATTTCCTCGAAGGTCAACTTCTTTTGAACTTTTTATCTGATACACAAAGCCTGAAGACAAGGTTTTGAATGGAAGAAGGATTCTAAGATCTCAATTTTCTCATAAGGATTTTAAGACACTTTGAGTTCACTTAAAGTGTAAATTTCCTTTTTCTAAGGATAGGACCAGATTTTCATAGCCCCCATGGGATGCCAAGGTTCTTGGAATGACTTAGAAGTGCATGGGACCCAATTGGTTCTTCATTGTATTCATTGAGACACTTGGGCCTAGTAGCAAAGATTTTGAGTAGGCACTTTATTGACATCATAGTTTTTACGTGTGAATGAGTTAGAGAGAATTGGTCATATGAGTTTATTCACATTTGTTCCAAGATTATATGCACTAAGTCTCAGGTCCTCCACCAAAGCAAATCAAAAATTATGAAGATCAAAAGTTGGCCTTTCAACCAAATTTTATTAAATTTCCATATAAGTTAATTTGTATGGAGCTCAAATAAATCCAAGTGGATATATTGAAGATGTTACATCTCACATGTGTGGTAGCTTCTAGAGGAATTGATCAAATGGATCTATTCAGTTTTGAGCCTAGAATATACACGCCAAGTTTTAGGTCCTCTAATGAAGTGCAAAAGAAGATATACAAGTCCAAAGTTGGCTTCTCAGTCACTTTCTACATTTTTCCCCATACTTATCCATTCTCAAAAGGTTTATATAGAGTCGAGTGAGCATCTTCACAAATTTATATCTCACATGTGCAATAGTTGTAGGGTAAAGTGGTCACATGGGTTTATTCATTTTAATCCCTAGTTGTTATGCACCAAGTTCCAAATCTTCCATCAAAGCACAAATGGAGTTATACATGTGTAAAGTTGGCTCCTCAATCTGATTTCATTCAGTTTCCATACTTAGCCATTTTTTAGCTAGGACATCATGCAAGATCAAATAGACCAACCAGCTTAAACATTTAATATCTTCACCTAGAAAGCTCCTCAGACCAATGGATCAAATGGGTTTTCTCCTTTTAACCTCAAGAACATCTCCTAAAAGATTGGTGCCTCCATGATTTTAGTGCTTCAATATCCAAGCCTTTAAAGTTGGTTAAAAAGCATAAGACAATCATGCTTACATCGAATTAAAGCCACTGTAGAAATCTATATAAGCCTAAATTTGATGGTCTATAAGACATCAGATACGTCTATGGGCATGTTGAATGATAGTCAACAAGATGTCAACTTTAAGACAAAGTAAGATAGATCCTATTGAGTATAAATTTGATAGTTTCACAACCATAAATGATGGTTACATGAATGTCATTTGATAGGAGTGAGCATGTCAACTTTAAGAATGTGAACTACTCATTGGCTTTCAAATAGTGGGTCTCGATAGATTAATGGTCAACATTCAATTAAGCATTCTAATCTAAAAACAAGTAGAGGTCAAAGAGGTCAATGAACCTCAAAATCAAATGCATGCATGGCAAATGTCAATAACGCATTCAACTAGTAGAGGATCGATGGCTAGCACTTGATCATGCAGATTAAAATCGATGAAGTGAGATGAGTTAATATGTCAGTGAGTTGAGTCAGATTTCAATGGCCAATTAGAATAAAGGTAAACCCAAGATATTCAATAGATATTGAGAAGCCATTTTTGAACAAGGGAAATAAGGTTTTTTAGGGTCATTTATATAACTATGTTCACCATTATCAGAGGAATGACTTGTACATAGTCTATTTAAACCTATAGGAATATCAATGACCTTAGATTAGTTTTCCATCTATAACAGACCCATGAGCATGGAAATCAATTAAAACATGATCTAGTTGGAACAAGAGCTAGAATTTTGATGGATGTCATGAAGGCATACACATAAGCTCCAACAGTTTTATCTCCAAGACCAACTACATGAAAGGGACCTCTTCTCTCCACTATACATGTCATAACAAACCAATTTGGAGTAGTTTAGCATTAGGACAAAGCCCTAATAGATCAATTTAAGGATTAAATATATATTGATTCCAAGACTTAGCTCCAAGCAACTTGATCCTACCATTGAAACCATAAAGGAACATCAATGAAATAACAATGTAACTGTGCAACTACTAGGATTAGCTTGAATCAATTAAAAAGCTTAAAGGAGCATATTTATACAAGTAGTTACAACTATGGTTCAAAGGGGTTTAAACTAATTTGATTCCCTTTTAGGCTTCTTGTTTCCCACTTTTCTCTCCCAAATGCTATAAGTAGCTACCATTTTGGCTATTTCAAACAACCACACCATGCACGGTGAAGCCCTATTAGATTGATGTTATATTCTACTTTGAACATTAATACAACTCTATTTTTAAGTTTTGAATAATTATCTAACTCTACAAGTGATGTCTGGTGATGAGAAGTGATAATTCTCTATCCTTACATCCCTTGTCCTTTCATGTTTGAGCAAGATTACCTAGTCTATTAGGTCATATAGAGTGTAGTCTAGTGTGTAAATCTTTTTCAAGTGTACAATAGTCCTTGGAATGTGTAGTCTACCCTCTGGTTCATTTACCTTATGTTGTTTTTCACATCTCACATTTATAATGAAACACTCATGTTAAAATCTATTAAAACTTAGATACTAGTCTATATGTTTTGTTTCATTATGGTATAAATATTATGGTAATGTGGAAGACATTCTTGATGCATCATCTCCTTTCGAGTAAGTTCAATTTATGCATTTTCTAGCTCTTTTCCCCATAAGTAAGCAATAGCTTAAGTGATGAACATTGCATAATATATTAAGGGAGCTAGCCCTTAAACCTAGAGGCTCATTTCTAACATAGGTACACCCACATACCTATAAATTTTCCTATGTTTCCAAAATCTAGAAGAGGCATGAACAACCACTTCTAGGGTGCAAGATTTGGTGAGAACACTAAGTACCTAGACTTGGCCAAGGATGGTCATGGTAGACCTAGAAGGTAAGAATGATAGAATTAGGGGTTTGGCCAGTTGTAATTTTGTGAAAAAGTTAAATTTTAATAGAAAATGGTGATAATAATACCTTAAATTCACTAAAACACCTATAGGTGGTCTAAGGTCTTGTGGCTCAGTTCAGACCTATAAAGCCTAAAACCCTACTTAAGCCCTCAAATCCCTAGCTTCATTCCTTTGACATGACATGATATTAAAAAATATCTAAGACCATAAAATAATCTATGATGGTGTTACATGTTTTGAGAAATGTTTTATAGGTAGAAGTTAGGGGAAGTGGCAATTTGGCCTAATATCCCTCCTTGATCTCAATCACCCCAGTCAGCCATTTCGAGATACCAATTCAAATGCTCATATATTACATGAAAATATGCATGGGGCCTAATTCTCTTATGGTAACTTGGTGACCCCTATGCACTTACCATACATGGTGGAGATATTTGGTTTTAGGGGGAATCTTAATGAAAAATCCTTAACACCGTGAACATGCCCAGAATGCCTAGTGAAAACATGAGGGCTACCAAATTTTACTTAGAAATCACCATAAAAAGTGCATGGGACTAAGATATATTAGGTATATTTAACTGGGTCTATGTACTCAATATTCATGGCCTCAATTTTACATTCCAAGGCCTATGCTTTATGAACCATTGTTAAGATGGTAGGACACCCTAAATTCTCCTAAACCCTCATGGAGAACCTAATGGACAAGAAACCCTTCATAATGATTAAAATGACCTTAATACACCATTAATTCATCATTAATACATTTCTAGGCCATATTTTCCCTATATCTATCAAAAATTTGGCACATGTGAAGCAAAATATGTAAGAAAATAGCTTTTGAGGTCTAATTTTGGGTCTATTTTCATAATTCCAAGTATGTTGAGGGTTCTGAGTGAGTAGAAAGGCCTCTTGGGCCTATAAATAGGGGTAATTATCCCAAAAAAACCACTCTTCAACTCTCATAGTATTGAATACAAGACTAATAAGCATACTTGAACTTAATTAAGGAGATAAACTTCATTTGCATTAAGAAAGGAGTGTTACACACCTGTTCACATAGTGATGAGACTCTCAAAGGCAAGAAAAGTATTATACCAACCTCTTCAATTCATTATCAAACTCATAACTCACCTAAAATCCTATAAGTCCCATTTCTCTCACACATTACAATAACAATGCACTGAATGGATTGATAATGGCATGGAGGGTAGCAGCTAGTTGAGTAATGGATAGGTTCAAACAAGTAATTGTCTCTCATAATGGGTTCATGACCTCTCTTTTAATGTAAAGGAGTGATGGAATATTTTCAAGGTGAATGGAATCTTCATAGGGTCAACTATAACCAAAAATAAGTCATCCACTACAATTCTACACCCAAGGGCTCATTGAAGGCCATTATGCAGCTAAGGTAGCACATGGAAGGAGTTATGGAATGGTTATTAATCCTTATTCATGTTTTTAACTGATTATGTAGTGATTTATGGTCATCATGGCCTCTCCTCCACACTTGCATATCATATTATCATTCTCTTCCCTTTTAGTTTTCTATAAATTGGGCTTCAAGAGCCATTATATTGATCCTTCTGCTAGGTAAGTGAAAGTGTTACCCATGTATATATACAACCTCGAGATAATATAATACTTATTCAACCTATTTTATGTTGGTACTCTAGTGTGTTAATACTATTTATATTTTCACAAATGGTTTATTATCCTCTTTTTGTAGGTCTTTGTCTTCACCTAGGTACTAGTGAAGTGTCTTATGCATGTTACATGGTGTGTGAAGGTGTTAGTGACTGAACTCATAGTGAAAATTTATTGATAGTGCCTTTAATCAGGTCTCTCATTCTTCATCCTCTACTCATGTTCATCTATCATAACCTCCATGTGAAATATTGATGTTTAGCATAACCTCTTATGTTATCCATAAGTGATGTCAAAGATCAAATAGAGGAGATAAACATATTGGTACATCATCTTCCATAGATTATTTTTATTTCATTTATCTTTCTATCCCTTTTCATTTACAAGTAGGTTTAGACACCTCAAACTAGCCACAAATAGCTTCCAACTAGACTTTAAACTGATTCCTACCAACCATTGAAAATTAAGCCTAAGAATCATTGAATGTCAATAATTTACTTGTGCATCATTCGTTAAAGCTTAGAATCATGTTGAGAAGTCCCTAATTAGGTTATTCTATCATATAAAACAATAAACTCTCATGGATTCACCCCTAATCACCTTGTGGCATCACAACTATTAATTTGGCATATAGACCTATTAAGTGGGGCACTTGCACACTTAAATCAAATCTTTAAAGAGCTAAAAAGATAATCAAAATCAATTAACAAGTTAAATAAGATTAAATTCTTATTTGAATTATCCATTTAAAATTAATGTATATCTTAAAAATGAAATTCAAAAATTTAAATATCCTAGCCTTTCATCATTGCCTTTATGAGTTGTCAAGCTCTTTGAAAATATCATAAAATATTTAATTTTGAGATCCATGCCTAGTAATTTCAAATCATAATTAATTAACAACTATTAACTCTATTGGAGTTAGTTTTAACTCCCACAGGGTTAGTTTGAACCCATTCCAAGCCTAAACTCAACCTTAACTCACCTTGGGTGAGATTTATTTCTTAAGAATACAAAAACAAGGCCATACCTCTACATTTCTAAGCTTGGATATTGTAGAGTTATTATGTAGGATTTACTCCATAGAACTCATGCAAGTAGTTTTATAATTCTCAAATATTAAGCCAAGAAATCAAATTCAATGTGCCAAGGAGAGAATGAGCCACACAACCTCCATTGTCAAAGACTTCTTGATGCACAAGCTGAGCAAACCATTTAACAAGTCCATTTGGAGCTCCCAAGGAAGGTAAAAGAGTTATTATCTTTTATGTTTTTATTGTGATTTAATTTAGTTTTTGTTACTAAGATATCCCTAGTGTCTAGGCTAGGAGTGTAAGTTTTAGTGTGATTATTTGAGTTTTATTTATTAAACTAACATAATATTAAGCTCCCTTATTGGATTCCTTGATCGCAAATGACATTCCCAGTGGGACCTCAAGCATCCCATACAACCAAGGATATTAATTTGTTGCTTTTAGTTTTTCTAATGGATGCCTAAAAATCTTTAAAATTTGAGTTTTACCTTTATTTTTCATGTATTTTTATTTTTTTAAGCTACACATAATTTACACAGAGATAGACATTAATTCTCTCTGACTGACATCGATTCTCTCAAACCAATGTTGATTCTCCTAGAATCAACATTTATCCCTTTGTGAAGAATAAGGCACAGGAAAGACATGACTAACATTGGTTTTTATTGTTTATTTTCTTGCTAGCATGTTGTGTCTAAGATTCATGTTGCTTATCTAATCATTTCATTGTAGCATATTGTGATAATTCTTGGTTTTAAGATCATTTACTAATAATCTTTTTTTGAAAAACCATATTCTAGTTTTCTTATGTTGATTACAAAAATTAGCATCAATCTCTATAGACCGACCTTGATCCCTGTGTGGATCTACATCAATCTCTCTAAGATAAAAAACATAGGGAAACCTAAGAGTGAAATATTAATTATTATTTTCTCAATCACTTTTGGGCTTCTAAGCAATCAAACCCTCTAATAAATTGTAGGTCCTAAGGTGGAAAAAGGTCAAGTTTGAGCATGGTTGAATATTACACAATTTATCTTTGGTATTTAAAATGATCTTAGTTATTTTCATGCCTTAGTTATTTTTTAAGTTTTTAAAAGTTCATTATACAATAAATTCTAAGGGGATTAAAATTCATAACACACTTTATTTTGGTGTAATAAGATGAGCTTTCACACTTAGTTGTCTACTCCTAAGACTTGTTTATTTTATGCTTGTTTATTTTAAAGTTGTTTATTTGATCAAAATGAGTGATATGTGTATGCTCTCCCCCATCCCCTTTAAATAGCTTGGGTAACCAAAAGTGTTAATTATTTACTTATATCTCTTTAGTCCAAAAATGTGAAAATAATGTCGCTAAGGCCCTCCCCAAATCTGTATGGTTTGGGGGACCCAAATGTGACCCTAAAGTCTTTTCACTTGTCTTTATTTTTCATATATTTTGGCTTGTGAATGGGATTTCATCACCTCCTCATGGGTTCTCTAGGGAAATTTTGACCCGTTAATTCATATCTCAACATCGTTTCAATCCCACTTCATGGTGGGGTATATAAATTGAGCTAGTGAATCACTAGGATGGTATTTTGAGTAGTTAAACTACCTCTGTTAGTGATTGTTACCCTTAGAATGTATGATCAACTCAAACATTGCACTATAATTAGTAATCAATGGATGTAATGGTTTTGAAAAAGATAAGACCTTTTCACAATAATTTGGTTGAGGTGGATCCAATTGATATGAGCATCTCTTATGCTAGCCACACTTGGGATCATCTAGAAACATTGAAAAAATTGATAGTTTAGAATAACCCCACTTGTCATGGACATATTGTTGATATAGGGTAAGTAGTTTGAAGTTCCATGTCACAGTATAAACTCTTGAGAGAAGAGGGGAACTAAAAATGCAAATTTTCATGTGCTTTTACTTTTTGAATTAAAAATTAAAATCCTTTCAAGAGTGAGTATATTAATAGATTTTGGTAGTATTATGAAACCTTGTCAGTTTTAGGATTTTAAGATGTTACACTTAGGTGTTTTTGTCATTTTATCCTTTCTTACATTATCTTGAGTCTAAACTATTTATTTGTTTTACCGCATCAAAACAAGTCTTATTTATACATCACTCCTTTATTTGAGGAGGTGTTACACTACCCATTTGACACCATACCATTGCCTTAGTATTTGGATAAATCTTGTTTGTTTATGTCATTTTATTGAAAAGGGTGTCATTACACTACCTAATTCATTTTGAATCTTGTGCCTTTGAGTCTTGAAACAAAGCCATTGATCATATATTTAGATCATGATAACATTATGTTGTTTGAATCATTTCAAAGACTTGTTGTCTTGTGTCTAAATTCCATTTCAAAACCAAAGCCACGTGTGCCTTTTGGATCTATACCTAATGCCATTATACCATTCAAATTTGTCTAGCTTGTTTTTTTAAAGAAGCCTAGTTTTTATAAGTTGAGTTTGAAATTAGCCTTGCCAAGTTCAAATCCAAACATTGATTGATTTTTGCCTATGCCTTGTGTAATTTTGTCTTAGACATCGATCCCTCTCTTTTGGGTTGTGAAACTTAGATTAATTCTTTATTCAATTTAAAAACTATTTTTTGTGCCTAGATTTAGGAGAAATAGCCTATCTTCCATATGCCTAGAGTTTCATGCCTTATACCAATTGACCAAGTTCATTTTTAAATACGAATGCCTAGCTTATGCCATAGTATTTTAAATTTGTTATATTAAATCTCATGCCTTGTTTTGTTTAAAGTCTAGCTTTTGTGCCTTTTCTAAAAGACCTAGCACATGCCTATTTTGAGCCTAGGTTTTGTGCCTTCTTTGAAAGACCTAGATAATTTTGTTTTCTTGGATTAGACTTGTTTTAAAAACTTTGTACATAGAGTTTGACATTCCATTTTTTATTCATCCACTTGACCTTTTTGTGTATGACATTTGATGTTAGACTATTTTATACCAAGTCTTAGCATAGACCTTTTGGAGATGCAACTCCACTTTTTGACCAAGTTAGACCAATTTTAAACCATTTATCCTTTAGAAATTATTTTAAGAGTTTATAAAACTCTAAGCCTTTGTTGAAAAACACTCATCATTGATTTGAATATGTCTCACTATACTCATAGAGAAGCCATGTACAATCCAGGATATGATAATGTGGTCGCACAAAAAAACTTTGTTCAAGACCCTTATGGTGATGGTGTAGTTTATGAGATGGATCCCTATCCTCCTGATAATGCTTAATCTAGGGAAAAAATCTAAGATCCTCTATCCCACTATTTGGTCATCATGCCTCCATACTCATAGTAAGACCAAGAACAAATAGCACAGTACCTAACTAGCGTGCCTTTGGTTGTAGATTGTTTTATTCTTTATAGGAAATTAGGTGTTTAATTATTAAGTAAATAAAGGGTCTAAGCAATATAAATTAGTAAATAGATATTTTTTAATTAACCTATTGATTTGTGTAAATAGATAGTATTTTATCTTTTTCTAAATATAGCAATATGTGAGAGAAATTAGAACTTAGCTTATTTTGACTGATCTAGATTGAGATAGAGTCTGATACTAGAAGAGCATGACTAGAAAAAAGGCTATAATAGGTTCATAAACTTTGTTTTTGAGTTGGACAAGAGCATTGAAAGTGGACACCCTACTATCTGACGTTATAGTCCTATTCTAGCACTATTATCCTGGAGCTAAAATCTTTATGGGTTCTATTTGGTAGGTTTGTGTTACCCCATCTATGAAATATCAAGGCCTAGAAGCCTGAAAATCTCACTGTGTGTCTAATTCAATCTGTAAAACCCTTAAGAGCTCATGGTGATTAAAATTGAATTAAAACTTAGGGAAAGAAGATAAGGGGTTAGTGTGTAAAGGATACAATAGACACACTTCACACCCCATGTATGGCCATATTGCGTACATACCAATAATTTGAAGAGGGATCAAGCTAATGTAGTTCTCTCATTGAAGTGCTTGGTGTAATAATGTGTGATGTATGTAACTAGATATGAAACTATATGTGCTTTGGATGACCAAGGACTAGTATGAGTGCTTGAATAGGCTTGAAATGATCTTAAAAGGTTGTATGCAGAGAATAAGGAAGAGTGCTTCAATGTACTTGCTTGTATTCATGATTCTTTCCTATAAATGAGTGGAAACCCCTATAAATGGACCTTGAATGGCCTTTTATATGGTAATTAATAATCATGGGTTAAATGAACTTGTATTAGGCTGATAGAGAAAAAGATAAGGATTTGGAAAAGTCTAACCATTTGAGGTAAAAATGAACTTGGACAATAGCACCAGAAATAGGACACCCTAAGTTCTAATGCTCCTATCCAAGTTAGGTGCTATTTTCCTAAGGGGATGAGACCTAACGGGATAGATCTAGGCCTAAGAAGGATACTTAGGTCTCAAAAATCTTCATCTAAAAATCTACAGATGACTAGGAATCAGTGAAATACTAGCTGAGAAGGGTTATGTGAGCAAGAAAGAGGGCCTATAGGTTGGGTGCTATTAGCCATGCCTAAGTCATCCAATTTCACATTTTATATGACTATATTTTCCCCCCTTATTCTAGTGATGTGGCAAAGCAAAATACTAGGATAAAGGAAAAATAGAAAGCATACCTGAACTTACGTATAAGGGAGAAGCTCATGAAGTTGTGTGATGTTGGATGTGCATCAAAAGAGCATGCTATAAGTGTGAATCTACAAATGAAAAAATCAAGTAGATTAGTTCTTACTAGATATGTTATTTATAAAATAATAACATAAAAATATGAGTAAGAGGAAGAGAAAGGAATGAATACACCTCATCAAGTATGTGAACCAATAAAAAACCCATTGTGATGCTATATTATGCTGAGTATATGTTGAATCAAGAGTAATATCATAAACATAGTTAATGCTTAATTCATTAGAATGTGGATAAGGAATGCAAAGGCTAGCCCTTTGGCTCCATCATCACCAACTAAGTGAATTTAAAAAATCATGTGTGTGTTAATCAATGTTTGGATGGTGTGTCTAATCCCTTTGAATAGGTGGTTCAAGAATACAAAGGTTGGCCTTTTGGCTCCATCATTGCCCCATGAAGTGAAGATATGAAGTGATACTAGTGTAAAATATATGTCATATGAGATGGCTCATGGATTCTATGGATGTGTTGGAAATATTGACAATATGGCATGGATAGTTGAATGTGTGTTGGAAACTAGGCCACTCTTGGCCATTTCAAAAGATGGAAGTTAGGCTTGTATGAAAGCCACTTCAAACTAATATACTAGGATTATATGAAAGCCAACATGGGAACTCGAGTACTTGAAAAGTTGAATTTGTATGAAAGTTCAACTTGAATGTGATGCCAACCACCTATATATAGAGTAAGGCATGTAACTACTAAGAATGCCTAGAATAAATTGAAACTCAGAAATAAAAGAAGATCAATATGTTGCATACATTATACCCAATCACTAATGTCTAGAACATGGATTTTGAACTAAAAGTTATACCAACTACCTAATCTAAACTATAATTGAGAACCATCATGTTGTGCATGATAATCCCTTATATCTAAGAAAATTATGCTAAAACTATTAAATCTTACTGATCTAGAAGTGCAAAAACTATCCCTAAACTAAACTTTTTGCCTATTTCTAGAAACCCTGAGTGTTTTTTTGCCTAGACAAGAGCACCAAAATATAGACACCCCTATGTTTGGTTTTGTTATCTATTTTTGTCACTATTGTCTGATGTGAAAATTGAGTATTGATTTGAAACTCACTATTTTTTACTCTGATTTGATCAGTTTGACATCTGGATTCTACGTTGAGTGTTCTAAATGTTATTGTTTTGATTGTTAGGAGATTTGACCTCTATGACAAAACCCTTATTTGATTCCCCCTCTTTTGAGGGTAGGAATGATGAACCTGGCATGACTACTCTTAGAATAAAAGAGTCCTATAATTGTGTTAAGTTGTATAGATATATGATATAGCATTTCTATTTGACAAGATATCATTAGATATAGTAATGTTTGTATTGTGATATTGTTAGATCAATAGGCATCTTCCTAGATAGATATAATAATGTGAAATCATGCACAAAGTACTGAAATAGAAATGTTAGATGTTAGTTATTTGGTTGTTAGTTGTTAGTTAGAGGGATGGAGCATGATGTTCATCATGGCATCAAAGAAAGCAAGGTAAATGCATGATGTGGAACATGACATTGCACACAATGAGAATCAAACAAGTAATAAATTAGCAAGCAATAAGCAAAAAATGTACAAGGATGGCCAAGGGGCTATGCATACAAGGGATATATACACATGTCACTCAAACTAGAAGATAAACATGGAAGGCATGTTCAAATTCCACATACACATACAAGTGAACAAGCAAAGTTGGCACAAGGGCCATAGGCACATAGAAGAGTACAAACAAAGTCCATTGGAAAATTTCCTAAGTCACACACATGAATAGAAGCAAAGGACATTGGCAAATGTCCTAAGGCACAAGCAAGAAATAAGTTGGAATGGGAAATGCAATCACACAAGATATGCCAAGCAAGCATAGTAAGCATGTAATAATTGGAAAGATACAATCACATCTAACTAATCAAATCAAATGTGAGAGTATGTAAAACATATTTATTATAAGACTAGGTATATGTTAAGATATACACAATTGCTAGATACTAGTGAAATGTTGATATAGTATTTTTTGTAAGCTATAAAGTAATGTACATCAGTATGATAACTCAGTGTGTAGTGTAGGAATGGTATAACTTGGATGGTGTAGTCATGTAGAAGATTCCCCTAGTGGGTATGTATATCGATGTGCATCTTAAATGTATAATTAGGAATGCCCCCTCAATGGGTAGAGTAAAGTAATCAAATGGATGGATGTCACTTGACACACTCAAATAAGAACAAGTGAAGCATAGTAATGTAAAAAATCAACATACAATAGCATGGAATAGCAAATGTAAGTCTTAGTATCATACTAGTGATGTAAAGCATGGATGATGCATATAATTAAAATGTTTTTAGTATTTTTGATATGTTTTGAATGTTTTTGTATTTTGATATAACCTATGTACATCAAATACTAGGAAGAAATGATATTAACTAATGAGTCTCGGATGAGACTCCCTATCAGGGTATCCTATATCAAAATATTGAATCATGTGTGATTGTGAGGCATCGGTGTATGTATGAGATTGGGAAGATGAAATATGTGTACATTGTAATTACTCTAAAATATTTAAAGTGAAAGCTGAATGTGGGGTCCCCTAGTAACTTTGAGAAGTGGATGAAACTGTAGGGATCTTAGGGACCCATCTAGAAGTAGAAGGAGCTCTCTGAATAGGTGTTCTTTGTGTAGTTGTATGAGACCTCAATGTAACTGCTCTAGGTGTGAATACTCTCTCTAGAAGTTATCTAGAATCCTAAAATTATGGGGGTATATGAACCCTCTATAATGGTGATGGATGTCACAACTGTGGTTGGATCTAAAGTAGAAGTTGTACTAAAATTAGAGTAAAAACTGAAACTGGTGGAAGAATTGGAATTAATGACTGTAAACTGGTAGATGGCTTTGAAGTGGGGAGTGGTGACTCATAAGGAACTTTGTTGAATATGATAACCTAATTATCATGAATGAACTTCATGCATCTGTGAACTATAGAAGGTATTTCCCTAAGTTTTTGAATCTATGGTCAACCAAGTAATATGTCAAAAACTCCTACACTAAGAACTATAGTGAATGGTGTAGCCACATATGTAGGACCAACCTGTAGTGGAAGTACTATATCACCCAATGAACTCTATATGTTCCAATTAAAACCACTAATAAATGTGTCTATTAGAGTGATATCTTTCTCTGAATAACCCAAATGTTGTAGTAGTGTCAAGGTGCACATGTTAAGGCTAGAACCCTTGTTAATAAGTAAACTATGAATAGGTTGATTATGAATATGTGCTCTAATAAAAAGTAAATTATACCCTATATTATCCTCCATAATCTCTTAATATAAAATAGATATCAAATGTTTCATTGGAACTCTAGACTCACACACACTTATCATACCTCTCAAAGGATGTGCCTTAGTTGAAGGTGCCTAGTATGTAACTAGTGGAGGATGTGTCTGGTATGTATGGTGAACACCTGATGTATCCTCTTTTTCCTATTTAGAATTTTGTGGAAATGGATCTAAAAATATTTTGAAATCTTTATCTTATGTTGTCTTTACCTTTGGAGGCTCAACTGAAGTGTCCAAATCAAGTAGATTATCATATATCAAGTCTTGTATCTTATGTCACAAACTAATGCATTTGTTTATTATGTGGCCTAGTGCCCTATAAAAACCACAAAATGCATGTTGATCATATCTATATGGAAGAGGATTTTTAGATATACTTCTTGGATAGGCAGGAGAGTGATGATGTTACATTCCAATAACTATTGTAAAACCTTGGGTGGAGAAAATGGTAGATTGGTAAATGCATGACGAGGAGGTGTTGATAAAACCACATGTTGAGGGGGCTCTAAAGCTACATTAATTGTTGGTTGATTCTGATTCTTGTTGTCATTAATTTTTACCTTATATGGGACTTTGCTATTACTCTTGTTGGTTGTGTCTGAGATACTTTAATACTTGAGTTTGCCTATTGAAATTAGCTTGACTTCTCTTCCCTTGAGTGTATGACACAATTAGGTGAAGGAAGAGAATTTTATGAACATAATAGATTCATGCAATGCTAGTAGAAGGCTCTATTTGAAGATGTCTTATAACTCTTGATTAGCCATAGGGATATTTAACTTAGCCAGAATAGTATTGTATCTTAGAACATAATTTGTGAGGAGCTCATTTGACCTTTTTTTCTACTATGTAATCTGTGCATATGAAACCCTATCACCAATGTTGAAACTAAAATGTGTGAGGAACATGTATGCTAAAAGATTGAAGGTTGTGACTAACTAATTTGGTAGACTATAAAACCATTGTAAATCATAATCCTTTTGGATCCATGGAAATAGCTTGGTAAGTAGCCAGTCATTGGGTACATAATCCAATCATGTTGCATGAAAAGCTCTCAAATGTGTCTCTGGATCACTCTTACCATCATAAAGAGTAATTTTAGGTTGAACAAAACCTTGTGTCAAGGGTGTAGAAGTAATATGACATTCCAATGGTGTATGCAGAAGAGCAAAATAATCTAAAGCCTACGTAGGTCTATTGGTACCTTGTTCAAGATGTTTCACCTTAGATTAAAGAGATCAGATCTCTTACACAAGGGCTACCACATCAGAAGATAGGGATGTACTAGCTACAACTAGTGGACTAGAAGAAGGTTGGGCTACTATAGGGGGTGGTTGAGACATAGTTTCCCCCACAGTGTCATTTACAACTGACTACTCTAAATGATTGGAAGACTCAACTTGTTTAGCCTTTTTGATTTCTAGATAGATTGCAAAATTAGTGTATGATCTTTAGTTTGTTCCTTAATTCTTTCTCTAAAATTTTGTAAAACCAAATCTTTGTTGAGGACTACTTCATTATAAATAATAGGTGGTAGTGGATCAGTAGTCCCATGTGGTGGAGCAAGAGCATTGGTGTGTACATCATCATTGGTATTTTCATATTGCTCATGATCGGAGTTATCCTCATAGAAATTTGTATAATCTGGATGTGTAGAATCTATTATAGGAATCTGATTTGGTTGTTTATCCATGGTATATGGTCAAGTTAAAAGAATATAAGTCTTGCACTTCATCTTGAGGGAAGAGATGCAAGGAACTTAGGTGGCATAAGGAAAACAACTTGGATAAAAGCAAAAAACATTAAGCTGATATAATCTAAACAAGGAACTAAAATATGCATAGAATGGATACAAAGCTTCAAAACATGTAAGGTGATACCACAAGAAGAAAAAAAGTGCTAGTAAATGCAACTAAAGATTTTTTAGAATTACTTGTGCAAAATAGTATGAGTGTTTGATTTTTGAATTGATTTTCTGAGTATGATATGTAACTAAATTGTCAAAAAAAATGATGCAAAAAGTATTGAAAAATAACTAAGAATGTATTTGATGTAACTAGGGTTTTGAATGAATTTTTTCAAAATTAGTGAAATAATTTGAAAAAATTAGAAAAAAAATTATAGAATTTTGCTTGAAAAAGTTAGGAAAAATAAAAAAATATTTCTAAAATTAGCAATATATTTTTCCTAGTGTGTTGAATGTGTTTGTATGCAAAAAGGACCTAGTATGTGCAAACTAGGGTTTGAACAAAATATGTGCTATTTTTGCAATGAATTGATAGATTTTTTATTGTTAAATTCAAGAAAAATTATGAAATTATGGCAAAATATCATAAATAATTATCCCTAGGGTTTCTAGGGTTTTTGTGCAAAAATTCAAAGTAAGTCAGGTTCACTAAATGTTTTATTCTTTTTAGGAAATTAGGTGTTTAATTCATAAGTAAATAAAGGGTATGAGCAATATAAATCAATAAATAGATATTATTTAATTAACCTACTGATTTATGTGAATAGATAGTATTTTGTCTTTTTCTAAATATAGCAATTTGTGAGAGAAATTAGAACCTAGCTTATTCCAACTAATCTGGACTAAGACAGAGTCTAATATTGGATGATTAGGGTTAAAAAATAGGATGGAATAGGTTCCTTAACTTCATTTCTAAGCTGGATAGGAGCACCAAAACTAGATGCCCTATTGTCAAGTGATATAATCCTATTTTAGCATTATTGTCCTGGGGTTAAAAGCTTTCTAGGTTCTATCTAGCAGGTCTGTGTTACCCTGTATGTGAAATTTTGAGGCCTAGAATCTAGTAGAGCTCACTCTGTGTCTGATTCAATCTTTGAAACCCTTGAGAGCTCTTGGTGCTTGAACTTAAATTGATACTTAGGGAAAGAAGAGAAGGGGTTAGTGTGTAAAGGACACATTGGATCCACTTTACACCCTGTGTGTAGGCACGTTGCCTACATACCAATACTTCGAAGAGGGATCAAGATAATGTAGTTATTCCATTGAAATTCTTGGTGTTATAATGTGTGATGTGTATAGCTAAATGTGAAATTGGATGTACTTTGGATGACCAGGGACTGGTATGAGTGCTTAAATAGACTTGAAATGATCTTGTAAGGCTATATGCAAATAATAGGGAAGAGTGCTTGAGTGTACTTATATTCTTGATTATTTCATGTAAATGAGTTTCAACCCTTCTAAATGGACTTTTAATGGTCTTTTATAGAATAATTAATGATCATGGGTTAAATGAACTTGTATTAGGCTGACAAGGAAAAAGATAAGGATTTAGGAAAATCTAACTATTTAAGGTAAAAATGAACTTGGACAATAGCAATGGAAATAAGACACCCTAATTTTTGGCACTCCTATCCAATTTGGGCACTATTATCCTAAGGTTATGAGACCTTGGGGATAGACCTAGGCCCAAGAGGGTTGTTTGGGTCTCAAAAAGCTTAGATCAAAAAGATACAAATGACTAGGAATCAGTGAAAGACTAACTGAGAAGGGTTGTGTGAGCAAAAAAGAGGAACTATAGGTTGTGTGCTATTATCCATGCCTAATTCATCCAATTTTTCATTTTATATGACTACATAGACCAAGTATAACAATAACCATACTATGTTACAATGCCATTGACATATGACCCCTATTTATTTGATTGGCACTTGCTTTCAAACAAGGATGAAGTTTTAATCATATCTGTGGAGGTAGGGGCCAAGTTTCTAATAGATTTCCCCATAAAAAGTTTCCAAGTATAGTTATAATTCCTTACAACATACCTTACAATCAAACCAATGAACATGCATCTTCTAGCAATTCTCAAGCTCTAACACCAATGTCATATCAAGACCCACATATGCTTGTCATAGGAAAGGGCCTCATGAAGGACCATTTTATATAAATGCAAATAACATATCAGACATATTTGAACTTAGCATGTAATTTTAATAACATGACCACATCAAATGTTCCACTTATCAATCTCACTCCTTTAATAGGAGTCTTAATTGAATTGATATGCCAAGAAAATTTGGGTATAGACCCATTCACGCAAAGCACTTCAATTGGAGACATGTTCAATTCCTCAACTACCAAAGAAGTGTCTACTACTTCTACATAGATAAATGTGCCAAATATAGTATATAACATGCAAGTGTCATTTAATCCAAGCTAAATTGGTGTAACCGCATAAATAACTAGTCCATAACTGGTGCCTATAATTAACACCATGAGTGGTTCATAATAGCAAGGGTAGGAACTTCTACCTCCCAACCACAATAAGCTACCTCTAATCCTAAGCCAACAACTTATTCAATCATTTAAACATAAGGATTAACTAGTCAAGCAATAACTAATGCCTTACATTAACAAAATGTGATGAATATTACTCCACCATAACAGGTGACAACTAACATTCCACAATAACAGGCACAGTCCAATATTCCAATACAGTAGAGATCAAACATTCTTCCACCTCAATAAGGGGAAACCAATGTTTCACCTCATCAGGTAGTGACAAGTATGCCTCCATAGTCACAAACCAGCATGCCTTCACAAATGTTGTCTAGTCAATAATGTATATCTATTGGTCAATGACAAATGTTGAACCTTCAACAAACATCTACTTCCCAACAAGTGTTTGCACAACCAAGAGGTACCATTGTTCCACAAGTATTGATTAAGTAGTGATTACCTTTTGTTTCAAATGTGGCACAAATTTAATGATAGGGCCTTGTGTCACAACAAGTTCCCCTTATTCATCTAAGTTTGAGTAGTTGACAGTATGTCCCTATTCAATTATAGTAAGCATATTACTTCACTTAGATCCATATCCTTCCATCTCAACCATAATTCCCTCAAAACTAGGCCTATTTATCAAATCTAAACCAAAATATTGCACTATATTGTGTGCAATTTCAATAAACACATCCTAATCTATGAATGCATATTCCTGGTCAATTTCCCAACCAAACCAACATTCCATAACAAACCATGCCTCCACTATACCCCAATCAAAGTAATCCACCTTTGACCACCAAACCTCCACCTCAGGCCAATGTTCCATCCAATTTCTTGGCACAAGAACTGCAATAAATGAAGGATCCAATTACTACCACTCAAGTTGGGAAATAGAAAAAGAAGTTTAAGTTGGATGACATGTGTTCCTACCCATTCAACATGGAGTATTTATAGTTACCATTTCCTCTAGGGTAGAAACCACCAAAGTTTGAAAAATATAAGGGTAAAGGAGACCCTAAGGCCCATTTAATTGAATTTTTTGTTGTTTCCTAGCTAGTGGCATACAAAAACATATACCTCCTACTATTGTTTCCTTGAAATCTAGAAAGACATGATTTGGAGTGGTTTTTGAAATTATCGAAGAACTCAGTATCTGATTTTGATGACCTTTCAAACAAGTTTGTGTAGCATTTCTCCTATAATATCAAACATGAGATTTCATTGGTAGATTTGACTCAAGCCAAACAAAAAGCTTGTGAAAGTTTTACAAGTTATCTATAGTGATGGAGAGTATAATGTGCAGCCTTCACAACAACCTACACTAACTCAACAAACATAGAAATCTTTTCCTTTGCAAACCCCTCCTTCAAAGAGAAATGTGCCTACTCATTACATCTTTAGTGACCTTGGAGAACCAATTAAAGCCATGCTTTACAATCTCATCACTTCTAATTTAATTATTTGGCGTATTCCAAATCACTATCCTAAGGGTATTCCTTATCTAGATTCCTATAGAGAGAATGAGTTTTGTGAATATCATCAGGTTAATGGACATAACCTACGTCATTGTGTGCAAATCAAACATTTTATTCAAAATATGTTGGAAAATAGGAAGATAACATTGGATAATAAAGATTCTACATCCAATCAAAACCTAGGTATCTATCAAAACCCTTTTCTACAACATAATAATAATAACTAGCAAAAATAAAAATAAAGGCTAGAGAAACAACAATAATATCACCAAAAATAATAACAATGTCAGTCAAATGGATGGCACCAAAGCTAGAATGTTGCCAATAACCAACAGACTTACCATGTAGTTGCACCTGACTATAACAAAGTTGTAGGCCATATTATGGGAGGTTGTGTTTCTACCATCTCCATCAATCTTAGACCAAGTAAAAATAGAATTGGATTGTTGTTAATCAATTCTAGCCAACCAACCCATGCCAGTGATCTTTCCTTGACTTAGGATTGTATACAGGCATACCAATAAGCATGGATTACTACTTTTGGACCTTTTATCGATAACTCACCATTGACACATGACCACATACAAGTGCACTGGCAACTAAGCCTTATCTTATATGGTTCCCCTCTACCAACATCTACTAGTAATAATGGTCATGTATCTAATCCTGATTATGAAATCATAACTCGGTTATCAAATATTACCACTCTAAACCCACAACCATCTACCACTGCACCTATCCAACCCACCATTCTAGCTTAGAACAATCCATATGTTGTTATAAAAGAAAATATGTTTGATATTATGGAACAACTTCAGAAGACACCTACATAAATATCCATTTTAGATTTTTTGTGTACATCTACCATCCACAAGAATATCTTAACAGAGTTCCTTGGCTAATCAAAAGTTCTAAAAAACCCAAAAAATTCCAAGCTTTGGTTGGATATCTAGCCCCAAGCCAATAATTAACCTTCAACCAATGTGATATGTCAACCCTCGATCCTCTCCATAATAATCCATTATATATCAAAGTTGTCATTATGTGTCATAAAGTGAAGTGTGTCCTCATAAACAATGGATCAAGCCTAAATATTGTTTCTCTAAAGCTCATAAATATTCTTAGATACACAACATTTGATCTCTAGCCATAAAATATCACAATCAAGACCTGTGACAAAGAAGAGTGATAATCATAAGGCACCATCAGCTTGTTAGTTATCATTGGGCCTTTGACCCTTGATACATTATGCTATGTGTTAGACCTAGAACTATCTTATAATTTTCTCTTGGGTAGACCTTGGATACATGAAATTCATGCAATCCCTTCAACACTACACCAGTGTATCAAGTTCTCTCATTAAGGCATGGAGGTCACCATCCATGGAGATTTTCAACCCTATAAACATTTTAAACATTTGGAGGCTAAGTATAAAAGCTATAACTACCATTTTAGCCTAAATTTAGTGCCCAAAAAGGATAAGGGGAAAGAAATCCTTGTTAATTTTCTAGAGTCTAATTACATCAACCCTAATAGCCTTGATTCATCTTCCCATATTCCACCTCTTAAAATATCCAATCATTTTACCATCACAACCAATAGCCCAGGAGAATATTTGACCCATAATAAATTTCGCATTGCCAAGCTTCCACAAAACCCCAAATCTTATGGAAGACCTAAATCCAAAATGCCTTACCTAGAATGGCAATGAAAGGGAAAAGGCAAAATACATAGTCCATCTTCTATCATTTTCACACTGGCCACTGGCCAAAAATAGGATGCACTTGCAAATGATGAATCCTAGTTGTATAATGACAAACTAGCTGATTGTTATAAAAATGTTAAGTATCTTATTCCTAACAAGATCAAGGAGAATTATGCCTATCAAGGAGAAGGTCTCAGACCAAATTAGCAAGTAAAACTTGATCCAATATCTATAACATGGTATAAAATAACCTATGGTCTTATATTTAAACTAACTGGGGGTGACCCCATGTATCTTATTCATGTTTCAATGCCAATGACTAGTGACAACAATGCTAGAAATGAAGTAGAGTTTGATCACAACATTTATGAAGACCTATCCAATACCAATTTATTTGACACCCATGTCATTTGTACCCTTAGCCCAATTAACCAACACAATCCACTTCCTCTATATCACCCTCAACTTATATATCCTAGGACTAACAAGAATCCATAGTCCCTGTAGACAAGTTTGAGAATGATAAATCCTTTTTTTTAATTTTCTAGGCTTAAGAGATAATGTTCTATTTGGAGACCACAAATAAGGGTTCTCAATCAAACTAGATCCTATAGCCTATTTAGGATAATGGGTAAACACCTTTAGCCACCAACAATTAAATAAAACATTGAGGTCCCAAAGTGAAAACCTCTTTAAGGCACTTTTGGTCCAAGGTAAAATTAAAGAGAAAGGCTAGTCTTTTGGGGAAAATCTATTTCAGGTGCCATTAGATGGGGGTGTTCACCTTTCCTCAAACATAGCTCAAGAGACCACCAATGATGAACTTGTCTATGGGTATGAGTTTAGTTCTGAAGAATAACATACCTTTGACTGAATCATTCAAGAGTTTCTAAAAGTGTTTGTCACATGGTCATACTTACCATTGGGAGATTTTGATTCATCTTGCCTAAGGGAACTTGAAGATCCAATCCACATAGAGGAATTTTCCATTGCAATATAATTCAAATATTTGCCAACTATTTTGGAATATGGTTTGAATCTTTTTATGGAGGACACTATAGAATTCAACATTGAGACTCTTGATGACCCAAAATGGATTAAACTATGCACCTCCCTCATTAAGGAAGAGCATGAAATATTTATATCCATTTTAAGGGAATTTATAGACATATTTGCTTGGGCCTACTCAGACACGTCAAGTTTGGACCCTACCTTAGTTGTACACCACCTTGTTGTACATCCTGATACTAAACCCATGAAGCAAAAATTATGCAAGATGCATCCTCACATTATTATATTAGTAAATAAAGAGTTGGAACAACTCTTAGAATTGAGATGTATTCAACCAATCAATTACTCAAAGTGAATCTTGAATGTTATGCATATTAGTAAGAAGCTAGAAGGAATCAAAATCTACACTAATTTTAGAGACATAAATAATGCCTATCCCAAGGATGAATTTCCTCTAATAAACATTGATGTGATAGTCGATTCCACAGTTGAGTATGAAAATATTTTAATGATGGATGGATTTTCAAGATACAACTAGATCTAGATTGTGCTAGAAAACCAACATAAAATAGTGTTCACCACTCCATGGGGAACATTTTATTATCAAGTTATGTTAGTTGGTCTCAAAAATGTAGGGACCACATACTAAAGATCCATGACCATCATATTTCATGATATGATTCATGACATTATTGAAGACTACGTCGATGACATACTAGGAAAATCAAAGACCAAAGTCGATCATCCAGTGATAGTATGAAGAATATTTGAGAGACTACATTAATATAAAGCTAGACTCAATCTTAAGAAGTGTGTTTTTGGAGTTAATACAGGCAAATTGCTTGGATTCATATGTTTCATCAAGGCATTGAATTCAATCCATCCAAAGTATAAGCCATTACCAAGATGTCACCACCTTCCAATTTGAAGAAAATTTGTAGTTTGCAGGGCAAGATCCAATCTATTAGATGCTTCATTTCTCAGTGGGCCAATAAATGCCATCCATTTACACACTTATTAAAGAAGGGTGTCACATTTAATTGGGATGAAGAATTCCAAAAATCCTTCCAGCACCTCAAAGACTATCTTTCCAATCTACTTGTTTTGTTGCCACCTATGCTAGGAAAGTCATTCCTACCATACTATCAACCACAGACAAAGCCCTAGGGGCACTTCTAGCTCAGCATGATGATAATGTAAAATAACATGTCATGTATTATTTAAGTAATCACTAGTTTCATATGAACACATTTATACACCCATTAAAAAATTATATTTATCTATGGTCTTTGTAGCTCAAAAACTATGACATTACATGTTAAACAACAAGACCATATTTATTTCCAAAGTAGATCTACTGAAGTATCTACTATCCAAGATATCTTTACAAGACCACATGGCTAAATAGATCATGTTTCTAAGCAAGTTCAAGATATAATGCATCAACCAAGAAGCCATCAAGGGATAAGTACTTATAGACTAGCTTGTTGAAGCACCCCTTACAGAAAGAAAACCTCTAAAATTCCAATTCCTAGATGAGTCAATTATGACCATCATTGAAACACCTCTTGAAGGAGCAGCACTAAAAGTTATATTTTAATGGATCATTCACATAACATGGATTAGAGGTATGCCTATTATTTATTACACCATAGGGGGGTCTTATCCCTAAATCATTTCATATCAGCTTTCCTTATACTAACAAAATGGCTAAAAACAAATCACTCATTATAGGGCTTCAACAAGTAGTAAAATGGAATATTCAACATCTCAAGGTTTATGGTGATTCTCAGATAATCATCAATTAGGTTACAAACCAAGGATGACAAGATGGTGCCATACAAGTCCATGTTTGACACTCTTAAACAACAGATTGTTAACATATAGTTTAAACACCTACCAAGGGCTAGTAATAGAATAGTAGATTTATGGCCATCATTAGTTATTTGATCCATCATCCAAACAAGGAAAAAGAATATCAATTCCTCATTGAAAATCTTCTAGCATGAGTTCATCAACCTTTAACCATCATAATGATATGTGATATTGTTAGTCCCATCTCTATATGGTATTCAAACCTTTTCACCTACCCTCATGACCACATTATACCACTAGACCTATCATATAAACAATCCAAGGCCTTTATTCACCAATCCTCATGATATACCTTACTTGGACCAACCCTTTACCACCATAGCTTTGATGGAACTTCATTTTTTAACTTTGGCAAAATCAACATTATCATTATAAAAATTTCATGGAGGAGTGTGTAGAGCCCACATAAGCAGGGCCATCCTAGCCAAAAAGTTCCTACATTTCGGGTATTATTGGCTAAATATGGATGCAAATGCAATTGTTTATGTTAGAAAGTGTGAAAAATGTCAAATGCATGCCAATATAATTCATATCATGGCCAAGACTCTAAAATTAATGCTTACACCATAGTCAATCATTATATGGTACCTTGATATCATTGGGAAGATTAACCCAACCTCATCTAATAGCCATAAACACATCCTCACAACTACCAAATATTTCACTAAGTGGGTTGAAGTTATACTCCACACTTACTTGATTGGAAAATAAATTTTCAAATTCATATTCAACCATATCATCTGCCATTATGGTATCCCATCTAAAATTATATCTGATAATGGTATATCATTCAAGAATAAGGATGTCAAATCACTATGCGTCGAGTATAACATTACTCAACATTTTTATACTACATGTTACCCACAAGGTAATAGCTAAATAGAAGCATCCAAAAAAACCATTTTCAACATCTTTAAAAATATTGTCAATGATGTAGGCCATGATTATCACCTTCAAATATTTTGTGCCCTCTGGGCATATAGCACTAATTACCATACCCCAATAAGAGACACTCCATATACCCTAGTTTATGGCACTGAAGCCATCCTTCCTATTGAGGTTGAGTTACCTTATTTATGCATCTCTTCAAATCATGTCCTAGATGATGAATATCATTGAGTAGTTCACTTACAAGAGTTAGATTTACTTGATGAAAAATTCATGACTGTAGTCAATAGCTTGCAAGCATACCAGAACTGACTCTGTGGCCACTATAACTGATAGGTCAAACATAAAGAATTTTAGCTTAGTGACCTTGTTCTCAAATAAAACCAATAGAATACCATGGCAAAGAATAATCACAAGGTTAAGTTCAAACCCAAATGGATAGGCCCATATATCATTGTTCCAAATTATGGCTCTAAAGCATACAGGCTCGCTACACCAGATAGGGATGAACTTGAAGAGTTGATGAACATTATACACCTCAATCATTACTTTAATTAAGAGACCTAATATATTTACTATGAAACCTATTTCCATTGTACCATATCATGATTTTATTTTTCCCATACCATATACCATTCTACCATACCTTTCTTATCGACCAAAGTTGTTTTACCCCTTCCTACCCAACCCTTTTGACCTTGGTTTCATTCCATTGGTTTTATGAGCACTTTTAGCAAGAGGATTTAGATCAAGTGTCAATATTTGATTCAATATTCTAGACAACAACCATATTTTTTAGTAGTATGATAGTGTTTTGGTAGTTGCATCTTTCATTCCTTGTTTTGTTGTATTCATGTACGGCTGATTATAACCGCCTTTGAGTAAATCAGAGTACCACCATCATGATACTACTTATAATTCCTATGGGAAAATTAGTATCATTTACCTATGATGTTGTATCCTAATTATAACCACCTTTGGGTAAATTAACAACAACACTTTTATCATGCATTGAAGTACCACCTTGCCATGCCTATGTTGTACTGTGTTATTTTCCTAGTTTATGAATTGGCTATTACCTAGTCAAATTCCTCTATTGTAAGTAGAACCATAGTAACTT
This sequence comes from Torreya grandis, assembly GCA_037957365.1. NCBI lineage: Eukaryota > Viridiplantae > Streptophyta > Pinopsida > Cupressales > Taxaceae > Torreya > Torreya grandis. The sequence goes on from JARHVA010000105.1 coordinate 504,841, forward strand.
GAGGTCTCATCATAGGACTATGTAGGTAATTATTAATTCATGTTGAGGATAGTTTAGTCACCCATAAGCCATGCCCTCATAATTTTACAAGTAAATTTAAGTTTGAATGCTCTCTCCATTTTATGAGTTAGACCATTTAGTATCTCATCATTCTCAATCGAGTTGAGATGCTCCAAAAATTCCAAAAACATTTAAAAATAGATCTAAAAAATCCTAAAAATTTACCACTTATTTATCTTAAGGATTCTAGGATCCCTAGCTATATCATAAGAAACCACTTATCATTTATTTCCCCATCCTTATTGGCCTTACATCCCATACTCCCATTTTTTACAAGATCATTCCTATTTTTCCTCTACAACATCAATCATGTTTTCTTGTCATCATTTTTTATTTATCCTATATCTTAGGAGAACTACATTTGGCCTAAATTTTATGTTATATCTTGCATCCATGGAACTATGTAGGCATAATCCACTTACCTAGTGCATCTGGAGTCAACTCGGCCACCCCCTTCCTTTTTTTTATTCCCCCATATTATTTGTTTGTTTTTTTGTCTCTTCTATCTTAGGGGCAATGTTCATAAATTATTTGTTATATATTTGTGATACCATTGTGATTAACCATTGTTTGTTTTTACTTTATTTATTCTCTTGGTTTTGTTTTGTTCTTTTTTTTCTTTATGTTTTATTTGTTTTCTTACATGTTTGTATGTTTCCCTATTGGTTTGATTTTTTGTTGTGCCATGACTCGATCTATATGCATTCATTGGGTGATTCCTTGTGCATTATTCTTGAGTCTATCCATATTCATACATCAACATTGTCATTATGGTTTTTTATCATTGGTGCATCATTTTTGAGTGTTTATTAGATTAAATTTTAGTTCTTATGCATATTTCAGCTAAGTTCTCATGATATTTTATGTGATCATAGGAATTTGACAATACATAGGAGGTTAGATCAAAGTTTAGTTCCATAAAACAATGAAATCAACACACTAACATGCTAACATCTCTAATCCTAGATGTTAGGGGGAGCATGGTGAATAAAATACATATAAAATCAAAACTAAAATGCAAAGAATGACAAATCTCTTACCTTCCTTGAAAGATCCAAGTGATTTGTTAATGGCTTGCTCAGCTTGTGCTCAAAGAGTCTTTGGCAATGGAGTTTGGCTATCTCCTTCTCTCCTTGGCACCATTATTGGCTTGATAGCTTGATGTGGCTTTAGCTTGCTTGATGGCTTGGCTTATGATTTTGGAATTATATCACTAGTGCTTTCAATCTTTCTATAAAAACTACATTATAACTTTACTCTATCCAAGCTCATGAATTCAATAGGCAATGGCTTGTATTTATAGGTTTAGGAACTAATCCCAACTCAAGGTGAGTTAAAATGTAATTTAAACATGGAATGGGTTCAAACCTAGCCTAAGTGAGTTAATTAACCCCAGTAGAGTTAAAAGGTGTCAAAACCTCATGGTTTTCAAAGAATAGGCATGGGTGAGATTTTTGAGATATTTACAAAGATTTGACAACTCACAAAAGGTAATCATGAAAACCTAGTAGATTATTGATTTTTGAATTTTCTTTTTTAGAATTTCATTAATTGCTCATGGATAATTCAAATAGGTATTTGATTTGATTTAGCATGTTAATTAATTTTGATTAGGCTTTTAACATTTTCAAGATTTGATTTTATGTGTGCACTTGACACATCTAATAGGTCTATAGGCCATATTGCATGTTATGATACCATTATGATGATTAGAGATGAATCCATGAGAGATTTTTATTACTTACAGTAGAATACCCTAATTAGGGATGTCTCAGTGGTATTTTGATCTTTGACAAGTGATGCATAAGTAAATTTGAGATGTTTTGTGATTTTTAGCTTAATTTGCAAAGGTTGGTAAGAATCAGTCTGAAGTCTGGTTGAATCAATTGGTGACCAATTTTATGTGTCTACATTTTATATCATGATGCCTACAATCATGTGCTATATCAAAACTTAGCTTGGGAAGTCTTACACGTACTACAACCATGATACTTCTCCTTGACACTTGAAAAATTCTTAATCTACCCAAATCATTCCCCACATATAGAGTAACTAAATCATGAAATAATTTTAATCCTTGCTAGTTAGGACATGTATCTCCATTCTAACAAGTTTCCCAAATTCATCTTTCTCCTATGTACCAACATACTCTCTCTCTTTATGAGAATAGATTTAGTATGTAAGCCCCATTATCTAATTTTTCATTGTATTTACAATCATCATGGTACCAATGCTTATAACCACCTCTAGGAAAATAATTGTATCTCATTCCACTTGCACTAGTAATGATTGTAACCACTTTTGGACAAATCATTGTGTATCATCCCACCTACTACACCAATTAATAACTACCTATGGGCCAATCATTTTGTTTGAATTTATTTAAAGGTTAATGATTATAACCACCTTTAGGCAAATCATTATCTTTCCTCTACCCAATTGGGGCATGTATTCATTGTGATAATGATTATAACCTCCTTTGGATAAACCATTATCTTTAGCCACCCAACCAGGCAAATTTTTACCCTGCTAATGATTATAATTGCATGTGGGTAAATCATTATTTTCCCTTTCATGATTCTAATTACCTCTGGGAAAATCATTCTCTTGTTATCCTAATCCTTTTTTTAATGATTATAACTACCTTTGGGCAAATTATTACCTTTTTGTCCCACCTATGTTGACGACTATAGCCACTTGTGAGAAAATCATCATGTTTGTCTACCCAATTGGGGCAGCTCTATATGCCACTAATTATAATTACCTATGGGGAGTCAGTATTTTTCACCCCATTTTATCCTTTTAGTCCCATCATTTCCTTATTTTGAGGGATCATTCATCACCCCCTTTTGTTGATCGTTCTTTTGAAAGGGCACTTATAGTTCATCCATTATCGTTGAAGTTATGTTATAGAAAAGTCTCTTCATTTATCTCATGTGCTTAGTCATATGCTTAGAAATCAATCTAAGTATTTTTTTTAATTAATATAGATAGGTGTAAGTATAATAAAATTCTATAGTGCACAACATTTAAATGCACTATTGCACTGGCAACAATTTCACACAAGACACAAACCTTATGCACTCACTTGAAGTGTAAAAGTGAAGGGATTGGGGTCTGTATTGGGCTAGTTGAAACATGGCATAACATTAGTATCAATGGGGATTAGTCATTTATAAAATGGGCTTATTTGTTATATCAACATACTTCATTCTAGATAAGATCAAAAGGTGCAAGCCTATTCAAGGGCACAAGTCTTTTAGTGCAAGTTCATGTCTGACAAGTTATATATCTTAATGGCACAAGCCATAAGGATAGAAATTTAAGTGTCATTCAGGTGCTTAGTCAAATCAAGGGAATGTCTTATGCTCAGGTGCTCATTCTTCATGTTAATGCTCTAGGCATGGTTACTAGGGCTTCAGTGCATACCAGTTTTAACACTTAGTCAATTTTACAAGTATACCAAAGTTGTTATATGAGACAGTGATGCCATTACCAACCTAGAATAGACCTTTACATCATAATACAAATTAAAAATGTCATTATTCATACATAAATTAAGTCACAATCATACAATAATGTTATACTATATGAATTGGATCAACAACCAAGTAAATATGCAATGTCATTTCTATTAAATCAAAGTTCATCAACAGAGTATAGTTCATATCATAAATAGAGCATCAACTCATTTCTTACTTACTCATGCCCAGTAGCTTATAAATTATCTTGGGTGCTACACTGCATGTTCTTTTCAATAATCATACTAACTCAAACTATATCAATGGAATTCTTGATTTTTACAAAGCTTCATTGCATTAAAGTTGTGTCCTCTTCTTTAGGTTTAAGTTTTTTTTATAGGCAGGGGATCATATTTAAGCTAGGTAATATGGGCAAATGTTAGGTGTTAATCTATCATTGGGGGTAATTATTCTACTAGCTCCATTACTTTGACACCTATGCTCTCTAATCACCACGTGTAGTACTCAAAGGGATATCCAGACGCTATGCAAATGCCTACCAACTAGCTCAAGATCGTTGAATATTCTTCAATAATTTGTAATGATTACCATGTTTCAAGATGAGTAGAGTTGGCACGGTCCACTAGGTAGCATAAAAAGGGGTCTAATAAGTCATAGGCATATAGGACCTTTTCATTCTTTGAAAATCTATTACTATGCCTATAGATTACAATACCTTATTAAATAAGGGAAAACTATAGACACCTAAATTGGCCACAACTAGCTTTTGACTAGACTTTAGACTGATTCTTACCAACTATTGTAAATAAATCTTAAGAATCACTAAATATCCTAAATTTGCTAATGCATCATTCATCAAATCTCATAATCATGTTGAGACATCCCTAATTGGGGTATTCTATCATATGTAATAATAACCTCTCATAGATTCACCCATAATCACTTTGTGGCATCACAATTGTCAATTTGGCCTATGGACCTATTAAGTGGGGCACTTTCACACTTAAATAAAATCTTGAAAGAGCTAAAAATCTAATCAAAATCAAATAACAAGTTAAACAGCATTAAATTCCTAGTTGAATTATCCATTTAAAATCAATGAATTTCTAAAAAAAGAAATTCAAAAATTTAAAATATCCTAGCCTTTCATCATTTGCCTTTATGAGTTGTTAAGCTCTTCAAAAATATCTTAAACTATTTATTTTTGAGAGCCATGCTTAGTAATTGAAAATCATAATTTCCTGACAACTATTAACTCTACTAGAGTTAGTTTTAAGTCACCAAGGCTTAGTTTGAACCCATTCCAAGCATAAACTCAACCTTAACTCACCTTGGGTGAGAGTTAATTCCTAAAGCTATAAATATAAGGCCAGGCCATACCTCTTCATTTATAAGCTTGGATTTTTTTGGGTTATTATGTAGGATTTGCTCTATAGAACTCATACAAGTAGTGTTATAATGCCCAAATCTTAAGCCAAGTAATCAAATCCAATGTGCCAAGGAGAGAAGGAGCCACACAACCTCCATTTTCAAAGACTTCTTGATACACAAGCTAAGAAAACCATTAAACAAGGCCATTTGGATCTCCAAAGGAAGGTAAAAGAGTTATTGTCTTTTATGTTTTTGTTGTGATTTCATTTAGTTTGTTTTACTAAGCTCTCCCTAGTGTCTAGGCTAGGAGTGTAAGTGTTAGTGTGTTTATTTGAGTTTTATTGCTTGAACTAATGTAGTATTAACCTCCCTTCTTGGATTGATTGATCATAGGAGGTACATTTAGGAATTGATCTTAGATGATGCATTAGGGGAGCTAGCACAAAACTAGAGTTTCATCTCACTTAATAGCCTACCCATACCTAGAGGTGATACCATTGTATCAGTTGATTGAGGTAGTTCTGAAACACCTTTGCCTCAAGGGTGAAATCTATATTGATAACATTAAGGTCACTCAACCCAATTACAACCAAATTAAACCATCCATACCTTATCATCATAAGTTTTATCACACATCCAACCCCCCTTTAAAGTATTTATTACAACACTATGCACCTCTATCTACCAATCTTCTCATGAGTTATGATGAATGGGATCTCATTATGGAACTTTCCCATCTCCCATATCAAATTCCCTTCTTATAACTAATGATAACTTTTCTCTGCCATCATAATCACTTAGTGTAACTATTATTCAAAATGAACATCCCTCATCCTCCACTTATAGGGAAAGAATCTAGCTTATCTAGATCTGAAGATAGCATACTTGAACAATGTGAAGAGATGTCCATTCATGTTGATTAAATAGTAAACACTCCTCTCTCACTTAGTTTTCCTATCTCTTCCATGATTCTCGATAAGATATTACTTCATGCAGATGATCCTCCTTTATTCATTAACATTTAAATAGGTGATATCCAAGTTAAGTGTGATTTAATTGATGAAGGTCTAGGCACTTGTGTTGCTTCCCTTGATTTTATTAAAATACTTGGATACTTATAATGTAACCTTAAATCCACATGCAATACATGCCAAGGCTATGACAAAAGATAAATGCCTCCTCTTGGTTGTGTTTGGCTTCCCATTACTATTCCACTCATTTTCATTTGTGTTAAATTCATGGTATTTAACTTTATACTTTCTTATAATATCTTACTCGGTTGACCTTAGACTCATTTTATGAGATAATTTTTTTCATTCATATGCCAATGTGTCAAATTTCCTCATATTGATGCTATATAAAAGAATCAAGGGGACACACATCCTTAGAATTTTAAATAATTCCAAAAATTAGTTGTCTTTAAAATACCCACCCTTGAACCCTTATCTAGCATTCCATTTTGATAATCCTAACACTTCAACTATCTCATCAACTCCCCTAGAGGTTATAACGGTCATCCAAAATTAATTGTAAATATTCCACCTAACCTTTTAGACTATGATGATGATGATCCAAATAACATAAGTATAAATATCAAAACTTCCAATCTCTCCCCTCAAATCATCACTCAACTTCCTCATTATATTTAACCTTGATCTCATTATTTACCTTCTAACAAAATAGCGGTTACTTTAACAAAAACTAGACATTCCATTCACCATGCTTCCTCAACTAACAAAATAGTTCACACATGTACTATCAACTTACATACACCCAATTATGATGATGGTTATTATTTAGATGACCTATTTTTAGCTGGACTCATCCAAGTTAGAAATGATGAGGTTCATAGATATCACTCTTCTTTATTTTAGTCTTTTCATTCTTCTTATATTGTTCCTTCTTTTATAGTACCTAATTTTAGTTTTCTCATTATTGTTCATAGGTTAGAGATGGAGCACTCATGTATTATGCCTCTAATCACAATAGAGTCTCTAAAGAGAATGTTCATGGATCATGCCATGATAGGTCCCTATTATTTTTCTAGATATCATGACCTTCCCATATACTTCCTCTATAGATGTTAGCCACTTTTCTTAGACTTGTTACATAGTCATCCTTACCAACAGATGGGCCTAATCTAGTTTCTGATCTAGATCCTCCCTTCCTAGGTGATGGTCCTCTACCATTACCTCAATTTGATCCCTTACTTGCACAATGGGAAGATCATTTTTATTATGACTTTCATAGAGTTTTTATTCATTGGACCAAGGATTGTCATCTATACCAATGGCCCTTGGCTTCCTCTTTTACCCATTTAGCTAGTAGGCCTTCATAGTCTACTAATAGATGTATTTTTTGTTTTCATGAAATAAATAACTATTCTTCTACCCATTGTTGAAATCTTAGGTAGTACATCAACACTTTATGACCAGACATTACTCAACCTAAAGATAAGACTATCCCACCTCACAAGCTACTACTAGAGTACATCCATAAATATGGGGAAGTCTATTATCTATGGCATCAGTGTTCTACCCATCATACTGATCGATGCCAAGTGCTTCAATAACATCTCCAATATTTCCCATGGTCTATACTAGAACTAGTTATTCCTCCTCCTACATGTCACCCATGAAATAAGGTTCTTCCTTCTCCATTTGTTACACCTCCTCTTATATCTACAAATAAAATTCATATCAAGATACCTATTCCTCACATTGATTATCCCACACAAGAGATACCACATGAACATCACTCTTATTCTTATGTACCTACCTTTTCATTTGAGATGATATAGAAGGAAGTTTTTTCATAATTTTCTGTGAAGTTTGATGAGACTTTGACTAATGTCAAAATTCAGCTACAGAGTGAGGTGTTAAATGTTATGGATAACATTTGTGGTTAGATCTATCAGTATTTTTGAACATAACATGGTGTTCTCTCACATTATTTATTATTCTATTATATGATTTGGATTAGATTAGTGATTCATTTATATATCTTATATTTTTTACTATTTTTCAAACATGATTTCACTTATCTCTTTAACATGAACCATTATGTTATGCTCCATGTGGTTTACATGGTTTCATTCTCTTTCACTTTCTCTTATGGCTTATTCTCATTATTTTCATAAACTCAAACTTATGCTTATGATTTCATTTCTTTCATATCGATTCTTTTATTTTCTTTTTAATGATTATTTGTTATCTTTCAAATTCAAATAAAAATAATTATTATTGTGAATTGTTTATATAACCCTCATTCCCTTAGTATTTTATGTTTACCATATGATCAATTAGTAAACATGACTTCTCATTGTACTACTTCTATACACTGATCTATTTGATATCCCTTCTTCCTTATTTCCATTTCACAAACTGAGCATATTCATAGTTAAAACTTGAGATTACATATTGATTCATAGGTAATCCTAAGTTGTTTAGTCAGTCATATCTCTAGTTATTTAGTATCATATAACCAAAGTCTAAATCTTATTCATGTGTATCAATTTTATCACTCATTTTGGTTATTATAAATCCATATGGAGGAGGAATCACAAAATCCATAAAAATTTAAAAGATAAATCATTTAAACAAAAGGTAATGATTCAAAAGGTAACATACAATTCAAAATTCTAATCACACCAAAGATGTGATTTATTATCTTTAGCACATCTCCTATTTCTAATCAAAGCTCAAACTCCACAATTGACCTCATGATAAAGTCAGGGTCTATTAGGGTGTGGTAGGCTAGTATATTGGGATAGGAGAACACAAAAAATATATCTATAATGTTATCTACTTTCTCTCACAAGTACCTAATATTCATAGTAGATAGATCTGTAAGAGGTTCTAAAGAATGGGGAACATATTGTGTGAAGGTAGGTCCATTTTAATCTCCTTTTTTATATAACCTTCATGATTTGATTTTAATTTTCCACATATTTGGATATACAACTTTGTGTTTATTTTGAGTAGGTATCCTTTGTATTTTGATGGTCACTAGACTCTTAGCATCTTTATGTTTTAACCTTGTAAGACTTAGTGAATGTAAGTCCTATGTTGTTAAAGAGATGAGAATAATAAATTAGGGTAGAAGAATGCAATAAATACAACCATTGATTTGTTACAAAATTAACTAAATTTAACCTTTTTAAAAATAGTAATAAATAATGTAAATGAGAATTTAGCTAGAAAATGACTAAGATGGATGGTTTGGAGGATGAAAACTAAGGCAGAGACTAGTCTATGTGTCACAAATAGGATATAGGTGTTAAAACCCATTCTAAATAGTAATTCCCTAATTGGACATTAGTGTTATGTTGTGTTAATGTCCATATTCTAGTAGTAGTGTCCTTTATGTAGGATTATTTTGAGTTTTTGGGTACACCTATGTTTGGGTTTATAAGACCTTGTTTCTATATGCACAAGTTATAAAATCCTATATATGGATTATTTTGACTAATTTTATGATCAAACCCTAATCTTCCATGTTACTAGGGCATCTAGTTGATACAAGCATAAAAGTGTGTTTGTTAGTGGGGTAGGTTGGACATCCTCAACCCCCTATTATGTTGAGAGTTGTTTACATACCAATAATCCGAAGAGAGATCAAGCCCAATGTAGTTATCTCTACCTAAGTGTTGATGAAAGTGCAAGTGAACCTAGTATAATGGTTGAATTGAGTGCTTTGAGTGTGCTTGAGACTACAAATCTAAATAATCTAAGCTTAGGAATGTTGTAGATGGTAGTATGTAGAAGTAGGACAAAATAGGGATTGATAACCTTAATTGTGCATAATTTGTTCTAAGTTTGCATATATAATTTGCATTTGATTTCCATATAGTGATTAGAAGGATAAAATTCATGGATTTATATTGTTTTGGTGTTTGTTTGGTATTAAAATAGGTTTCAATTGATCCTAGAAGGTCTGATATTTGAAAGATATATGTTTGTGGAAAAGGGGGAGAAAGGAAAGTAGCACTAATATTGGGATACTAGCGCCATATGGAAATATTGACCCTATTATGGTGCTAGTGTCTAGGAGGTAAAACTTAAGGCTCGAAGGGCTAAGATGTAAGAATGAGGGTTTGAGACTAATTTAGGGATGATTAAGGATGCATGTGGCCCACATGAAAGCTAGATAAGTGTCAAAATAGGCTCTAGGATAGGTCTAGGGCTAAGCTAGGGATAGGTGGTCTCAAGTAGCACTCTGAACACTAAAGTGTAATTTTTAGGTGATTACATTTACCCCCCCTATTCTAAAAATGCAGCAAAGTGAAATGACTAGGATAAAGGAAAAAGAAGTGTACTTGGACTTACCTAAGAGGTGAAGCCCATGAGTTTGGATCTGAGTATGTGAAACATGCTCCATTACGTGCCTAGAAAGTGAAACATGTATAGATTAGTCCTTACTTAAGAGATATCAAAATAAAATACAAAATTTAGTAAAGAAGCAAAACTGATTAAAAGGATAAGAGAGAAGAAATGAATGAATACACCTCATTAGATATGCAAACTAATGTATAAACTTAGTGATAACCTATGTCTGTGCATGTATATAAAGATTAATTAGTGAATAGACTATAATAAACTGATGTCTTTCTCAATCCTTATGTGTAAGTGGCTAAAGAACATGATCCAATTTTGAATCCATCATTACCCACCCCTGCTTAGTGTATCATGACCTATGAATAGCTTGGATTGGATTGATGGTGTGTCCAACCCTCTCATGTAGGTGGATCAACAACTCAAGTAGATTATGAATCCATAATTATCTACCCATGTGTAGTAGATGCATCTAAAACTAAAACTACGTAATGTAACTATAAATGTCTAACTAGAGATGTCAACTCTGTAGCCATTTGGGTATATTAGGAAACTGTAAGCCAGTTGAGAATGCCAACCACTATAGATGGATAAAGGCATGAAACTAGTGTACAACCTATAATATGATGTCTGATGTATATAGTGTAGAGAATGACATGGAATTTGTCATTTAATTTGATCAAATGATGTGTAAGTGAGCAAATGGAAACAATGTGTTGTGCACATGCCCCCAAATCTGAGCATGTGGATTATAGATTAAGTTATAATAATTTGTATTTGACTATCTAAACTAAAAATGGGAATCGTCATGTCATGCATTATGCCCTCAATATGAGCAAACTGGTATGAATCTAAGCTAAATTGGTATAAATCTAAGTTAAATTGAGTAAAACTAGTAAATTTATAGCTAAACCTATGCAAACCTAGATTATACCTATTATACTTTTCTAGCCAATATAGATTTTTTTTAAGATGAGGCTATTGGATAGTAGTGCCATATTTTGGATAGTAGCACCATGTGGTACTTGTGTACCAATTTTGGAATTAAGATCTAATTGTTCTAATTTTTGTACAACTATATTGATCTCTATGTCACTATTTTCCATTATGTCTACCTGAGTCTAATTTTTTAATCTAACCCTGTGTGCTTAAAAATGTATTATGAGTGGATTATAAGAGTCTGATCTCTATGACAAACCCCTTTTAATGCCCCCTTTTTTGAGGGGAGTTTTTGACCCTATGTAAGAACTATCCTAAAAAGAAAAATCTCTACATGATGTGTGTTAGCTAGAGAATTTATGATATTTGCATAATAATCCAATATAATGTTCATATATAACATAAGAATGTAAGATAATCTAAGCATAAGTTTGTAATATGCAATCTATGTTATGTTTAGCATTCACAAGGTTGTCAAGATAGATATAACAACGTATGTAATAATAAATCTAAAAAATAACCAAGTAAAAACCTAGGTGGATGGGGCATGATGTCCATCACAACACCCAAGTAGGAAGTGGAGATGCATGAGGTCCCTCATAGCATCTAAAATTGAAGTGTGTAATAAGTAAGACATAAGTGTCATGGCCATGATGCATACAAGAAAGCATACATATAACACACATGAGGCATGAAAAATAGGCCAAGGGGCCACAATACAAGGGATATGGGCACATGTTAATAAATCTTAGAAATCAAGACATACAAGGACATGTTCAAATGTCTACATACACAAAAAATAAGCAAGTTGGCTTAGATCCACATAGGACATATTCAAATGTCTGCATACATAATCAAGAAGGCACACACAAGGAATGGGCACATGTCTAAAGCATACATAATGTGAAAATAAGTGGCGTAGATCCAAAGAGTAATGGCATATTCAAATGTACTCAAATAGAAGAAGCATAGAGCCATAATTAATTCTAAACTAGGAAAGATAGAAATGAAATTATGCATGAACATGTAATATAAATTTGTGTCAGAGCCAAGATGTACATATATTGAGTTTAAATTAGTAGTAACTGGAAAAAAATCTTAAGTGTAGCATGATAAATATCAAAATATAACAATGCTTAATTGATGATGTAGAGTGTATAAAGATGGAACCAAAATTGTGTATAAGGTGCCCTGGATGGGCAAATGTGTCAAATGAATAACTCGTGTATCTATGTATATGCCCCTAGTGGGTAGATAATAAAAAATTTGGATTAGTGTAGTGGACCTAAGTCATATAGTAATCTACAAGCACTTGATAAGAACAAGTGAACATGTATGTATGATAAAATTGAGTATACTAAGATAACAAGTATATGTAGTGTCTGGAAAATATAAGAATTGTAAACATGAAAATGTATACAATCTATAATTTTGTATTTTCTGAGTAAATATTTGAATGTTTTTATGTATTTTCAACATTTTATATTGTTTTTGTATTTTCTTGATATAATTTATGTACAAGCAACATAAAAAAAAAACTATATACAAAGAAAAAGAAATAAGGAAAGTATGTATAAGTAAATATTGGAAATAAATGAGATAGTATACAATCAAAATTCAATGTCCCTATAAACCCAAGAGCAAATCCATGGGATGTGGATAATCAAATGGTGGATTAGGTGGGAGGTCATCTAATGTCAGATACTAGATCTATCTGAACTCAAATATGTCCTCATCATCATGATCATCATACCATTCTATATGTATCAATGGAGCCTTATCCTTGGCATTAATCTAGATTCTATGAATCCAAATAGTGTGTTGTTCTACCATGTAAGATGCCTCCCATGCAGTCCCAGGGTAAATAACATTAGACTATGGAGTATCTGTATGAAACATGTGGTTCTCATCTATGCCATCATGTAAAATATAAACCTTGTGTCCCTCGTGACTAAATGTAAAACACTTGTTTGATCAATCAACTATGGCATCCATCACCTATAACCATGTACTACCAAATGTAACCTATACATGAGTGCCCATGCTCATGATAAATAATAATGTGTTGGCCACCTTGGTGCCACATACAACTGGTAGTGTGATATGTCCTATGGAATCCTAATAATGTATGGTATTTTGTAGTATTCCCATTAGCTTATGTGTTGTAAAAATGCCAAATTACAAGTATTAGGATCAAAATCCTCATCTATGAGTATCTATGTTGATGATGATTATACTATGGTGCATGTACCTATGGAGGTGGAGGCTATATAATCTGAATAGTGCCCTGAGCCTTGAACTTATTCAACTTATGTTGTAATGTTGAGCATGTATCAGTATCATGTCATGTAAATATATGAAAATGATAAAAGGGTTGACCTTCCTACTATGATAATCTATTAACAGATATGTGACAAACTATGGTTAATACCATCAATCCTTTGTTAATTAATATCTATAAAAATTTGGTGCAGTTTATCATGTAAGCTTCCTACTTGAATCTGTATAATTGGGTCTATATCCATAGATGTAACCATATGTACTGAATGGATGGATGGATCTATCATTGAATGTAACTGATTATGGGATCATATATCTATAATATTATGAACTAGTGGTGTTTTTGGTGTAAAAAAAGGTATGAGTAGCTTAGAATCATCTATGTACTCTCCTGGACCCACTGGTGTGAAATGTAAACCACATAAATAATCATATATGTCAAGTGTTGGATTATCTTCTATGATGACCTAAGAATCTGTATCAAAGTTATGGATGTATACTTCTTCTAAGTTAACAAGTAATGGTAACTATGTTGTGATAATCTCATCATCCACCTTAGGTGGGGATATCTACACTATGGGAGGGTCCTCCTCCATCATGGTTGAAGGCAACTATGTTTTAGAAAGATCTATAAGAGGTGTAGGAATAGTCTTGCTAGATTACCCAACCTCATATGTATGCATCTGCTCAATTGGAATCTTGTGAGATGGGGACTCTATAAGAACATGAGGTGTCCCATCTGAAGATATACTTGATGTAGTGGGCTTGGTGAATCTGTAATATCTAAATGGTTGATTATCTATTGGATAAGTGTATAAGTATTTTTCATGTAAAAATTTGATGCATACATACAAGGTAGAGGGTACAGATTCCATAACATGTATCCAAGGCCTCTCAAGTAATAGGTTGTATTGAAAATGATTAGGCATCACCTGAAACTATGTAGGTAGAGTTTTTGGCCCAACCATAATATCCAATGTAATAGATCCCAATGTTTGTCAAGGAATGTCATCAAAACATTTGATATTATTATATGTCTTCTAAATGGATGTAATATAACCCCCATAGTCTATATAAATGTGAGGTTTCATATGTTAACTCCTAAACCCTTGTAAATTATAACTCATTTAATAGCAGTGGTCTTGATTTGTGTTTGAATAAAAAGTGGTAAATTCTTAGCAGTAACTCATTGTGATAGAAAATCCTCATTAGAAAAATGTATAACATCCTCAATGTCCTTGATAGTGTTCATCATAGATGTAAAGAAAGTTGTTTATGTGTCACAAGGTAAAGATGTATGATTTAGTATTTGAAAAATAATATCTTTGAAAATAGTTGCATGTTAAGTAATTCCAATATGGATATCTTAGTCGGTGGGTTTCTCAACCAATCCACAATGTCAAATGCTCCATGTTGATCTCTAGGTATCATTTTAGTATGGTATAGAAAAGGATGGATGGTAGTGCTAAATTTTTCTAGTATAGGCTAAGGAGGCACCTTGTTTCATATAGTAATAGTTTGAACCATAGGATCTACTATTTACCAAGGGTGAGTAGTAGAAGTAGGATGGGATTGAAGATAATCAATTGGTCTAGGTTGAGATAGAATAAAAGGAGTCCTCTGATCCCTCTATCATAGAGTAGTAACTAGAAGTAACTCAAGGTGATCCATGTAGAAATGATCCTCATAAGAATGGGAAGCAAAAGAGGGAGGACCAATGTGTAAAACAAGCTAAGATCTGACATGATCCATGAGAGGAGTGGCATACATGTGCATTTTTCTATAATTATGAGTAATAAGCATGTTAAAAAAACCACAAGACTTTGTACTAAAAATTATAAAATGGCATCCACCATGATAATCATGATGATAGGATATAAATTGGAAACTAAGTAGATGCTGGAAATAAAAAGGGAAACTGTAATGGTGCACTAGGGTCTAATGTGCTCGAAGTAAGTCAAGTTCACCAAATGTTAAAATTTTAGAACTTAGTGAATGTGAAACCTATGTTGTTAAAGTGTTGAGTATAGAAAATTAGGCAAGAAATATGCAATAAATATAGCCACTAATTTGTTACAAATTGACTAAAATTAACCTTTCTAAAAATAGCAATAAATAATGTAAATGAGAACTTAGCTAGAACATGACTAAGATGGATGATCTGAAGGTTTAAAACTGAGGTAGGGACTGGTATGAGTGTCATAAATATGATCTAGGTGTCAAAACCCCTTTTGTATAGTATCATCCTAATTTTATATTAGTACCATATGGTGTTAGTGTCCCTATTTTGGTGGCAGTGTCATCTATGTAGGATTATTTTGAGCTCCAGGGTGCACCTGTGTCTGGGTCTGTAAGCCCTGCTCTTGCATACATGAGTTTTAAAACCCTATATATGGCCTATTTTGATTAATTTTATGAATAAACCTTGATCCTCCATGTTTCTAGGGCATCCAACTAATATAGGTAGAAAAGTGCATTTGTTAGTGGGGTAGGTTGGACATCAACACCCCACTATGATGAGAATTGTCTAAATACCAATACTCCGAAGGAGGATCAAGCCCAATGTAGTTATCCCTACCTAAGTGTTGGTATAAGTGCAAGTGAATCTAGTATGATGGTTGAATTAAGTGCTTTGAATGTACTTGAGACTAGAAATTTGAGTAATTTAAGCTTAGGTATGTTGTAGATGGTAGTATGTAGAAGTAGAGAAGAATAGGGACTGATAACCTTAATTGTCAACAATTTATTCTAAGTTTGCATATGTAATTTGCATTTTATTTACATCTAATTTTTATAGGGCTAAAAGTCATGTATTTATATTATTTTAGTGCTTGTGTGGGTGTTAAAATAGGTTTAGGCTGACCCTAAGGGTCTAATATTTGAAAATATATCCATTTGTAAAAAAAGGAGGGAAATGAAGTAGCACTAATATTGGGACACTATCTCCATGTGGAACTATTATCCCTATTATGATGCTAATGTCTAGGTGGCATAACCTGAGGCACAAAGGGCCAAGATGTAGGAATGATGGTCTTGGACTACTTTAGGGATGCCTATGGCCCACACAAAGGTTAGATAAGTGTCAAAATAGGCTCTAGGATAGGTTTAGGGCTAAGATAGGGATAAGTGGTCTCAAGTAGAACTCTTAGCACTCAAGTGTCATTTTTAGGTGATTACACTTTCCTTCTTACCTAGTATGCCTCCTATTTACTAAGGTTTTCTCATAAATGACTATGTCATGATTTTTAAACTCCCTATTTCATTATAACAATCCTAATAATTCTACTTGATGAATATTTTTTTGTTAACTGATCATAACCCCTAAGGTTTTCTCTATGTAAATTGCATTATAAGACCTTAGATAGGACTAGGTATTCCCCATAAAACATTTCCTTATTGTTTCCCCTATTACCATTCACCTCATTGGTGTTCACATTGTGAGTTGTAGTGTAAGATCTTGGATAAGACCAAGCATTCCTCACAAATTACCACATTAAAACCCTTTAAATTGTTCCAACATTTATATCCACCTCATTAGTGTTCCCCTTGTGAGTTGTAGTGTAATACCTTGGATAGGACTAGGCTCTCCTCACAAAATATTACAATAAAAATTTCATACTATAACCAAGTCACAATAAAATTACATGCTTTAAATTTGAGATAATTTGTGTTATATTATGATTTACACATCATTTACATACTTCCCATCTTGATTTAGTATGTTTTATGCTTATTTCATAAACACTTCATTTTTATCTTCTTATTTTCCAATTATGTGTATGTTTACAACCATTTTATTAAATTTCTCATACTTCCCATCTTGATCTAGTATGATTAATTTGATTTATACTTAAATTTTGTTTGTTTTCTCATACTTCCTATCTTGATTTAGTATGATTGATTAACTTTATAGTTTTTTTGTCTTTATACCATTCATTTTAACACATTTACCACTTTATTACAAATTTCATACTTCTAAACTTGATACGGTGTGACATATATTTGTTTTAATTCAGTGTAATTTTTACTTATACATGGTTTGAAAACACTTATTAACTTTTAATTTACCACTTTGGTTTATTATATTTATTCATATCTTGTTTTTACACATTTCCCATTGTGATATAGTGTGTATTACATTTTATGATTATCTATACTTTAACAAATCATTTGCTTATCCTTTTAACTATGCATGTGTATCACATAATGCTAGAAAATAAAACATTCATCGTATATTTCATATAACATATACAACAAAAGTAAAATACATGTGATAGAATGGAAATACATCTATAAATAATATTAATACAACTCATAGATCAAGAAATGTCTATATCAATATATATAACATGATTTTGATACAATATAATACAAATATATAATACAATAGCTACAACTCTAAGGTTGTGCTCCACCATGTATATGTTTCTAACTAAGTTGGTCCTCTGCTACATAGTCAGTCACCCCCAACAATACTAAATCAGCCCTCTAATGTAATCAACCTCCGTAATTCCTCTCAACTTTTCCAACTAAATCGATAGGGTCGACTATTTTCTTAATCTATGATAAATTTTCAACCATTTACAACCATTTATCATAAATGCCTTAGGCATTTGTTGGTGATTCTTTCCTACCTAATATCTCATTTTGTCCCTTGTCTACTTAAACTTTTCCTAGGGTTATTTTTCAATATCTACATTTTTCCTAACATCTATTTTTTTGAATCTAGCTTAATTTCAATTAAAATTACCAAAAAATGAAATTAATGCACCACTTCCCTGAGCTACACTCGACAAGATTGTTATGCATCCTCCACGTCATAGATATCATCTCCTCACTAGGGTCATTCTTTGGGCTCAACTAGGTCTCTTAGAGCAGTATTTTCTCATAATAGTAAAAATAACAAATGAATTAATTTTCACCTAATTTGTATTTACTATTCAATATTATTTACCTATCAATTATTTACCATTAGATTCCATTTTTTTCCCATAACTTTGTTTATACTAGCTCTTTTTTTGAAATGAAAGATGATTAGAGAATTTTTCCCCATATTACATGTATATTTTGTAAAAAATTGATTTTTTTCTTATTTTACATGTTTGCGTAATGTTCCCTACATTAGACACCTTCACATTTCTCTCACTTCCTTCCTACTCTATAGCACTAAGGTAAGTAAAGGTATGTATTTTTCAATTATGTCCTTTCATTTATCTTATTCATTTCTTATCACAATTTACTTAGCTCAGCATTGTTTGTTGTGTTATTTCCTGAATTATCATCCCATGTTACAATTATGTGACACATGATGAGATTATAGTGGGGTATATGTATACCCACAATATTTTAAAAACTTTATTAATTATTAATGCTTTCACTCTTGAAAGAACCCATCAAGTCTTAATCTCTCTGAGTACACACCTTAAAAGTTGCACTGGTAAAAGGGTGGCCAGACCATTGGTGCTTCATAAGATTGTTTTTTCTTATACCACCACTTAAAACCAACATAAACCTCTCATATACATTTCCATAAGCTTTGACACCTCCCTTACACACTCCTCCAAGCAATTCATCAACTCAAATAGCCCCTACCTAAGATAAAACCTCTTTTTTAATCCACCAAACATAGTCAAATGGGTTAACCCTATTCTTAAAAATGAGCATGTTATAGACTAAGATGACCCATCCAACTTAGTCTAGCACCCAACTACTTTATTTTTTAAATAAAGAGGTTAACTGGGCTGACTATGTTGGCTAAAACTTTGGAAGGGTTTAGGGTTAGATTAGGCTATATAAACACATCCCTTTCACCATTTTCATTATAGAGAGATAGAAATAATAATTTATTTGTGTATTTACTCATCCACCATTTTACTTGAGGAGTCATTGCTTAGGGTTTCATAATTCTTTTGGAGAGAAGAATCTTATCTTATGGGAAAAATCTTTTGGATATGTAGGAGAAGTCGTGTAGCCTAGAGCTAACTTATATTTGTTATCCTTAAAAACCACAATAACCTCTTGTAAAGCACCATTGAATAAGAGAGATATTGAGGCTCACTAGGTACATCTTCAACTTAAGTATTCCCTAACTCTTGATCCTCTTTATTAGTAGATAGATTTTCATGTGTTAGTTTATGAATAAGTTTCTCTCTCCATGCATTAGGATTACCTCTACATTGACTTGAGTAGAGTTTGTCTTTGCATGTTTAATTTTATGTTTAGTATCCCCATTTTTGCCATAATATTTGGTGAGTACTATATTAGATTTACTTTACTTTGTCATTTACTCTGTTACAAACCATAGGACCTAGCTAGGGTTATTATGTGGTATTGATTGACTAGAGGATTTCAAACCCTCTCTAATGATATTATGTGGTAAGATACCACTTAGTTAGGTCTAGAAAATCCATATTGGTCATGACCTCGATTCTCAAAATGTACCAACAAGCATAAGGGCTAGTGTGATTTATCTTCTTTGAACTAGGATTGATTTTTAGATCAGCTTCACTTTCCCTTGTCATACAGGATGTGCCATTTTAGTGTGAGATCCAGCCTATAACCATGCATGGTTTTGTATTTTATAGCCACATAATAAAACATAGAGAGGATACTGCATCTGAAAGTGACCCTCAGTTACTATATTATTCTAGCATCTTTGAATATTATACACCAAAATAATATATTTACTGTTAAAATAATCCTTTCAAACTTAACTATTCTTGATCGTAAGAATGTCAGATTACAGAAGGACTTCTAAAATCTTTGTATAATATCTTTAATTTGGAATCCTCATTTTATTTTTAAAACACATAAAACCCTTCCATGTTACCTATTTCATTTTAAAATTTAAAATTTTGAGTTATTCTCAGCATGTAAAATTTTTATATTAGTAACTACACAGTTACTTGTAAAGAATATACTGATAAGGACTTTCTATCTTCCCATGACATATTCCCTCCACACCATCCATGTGTTCTTATCATCATTGATCCATTCATTACATAAATGTAAAATATTTGAATCTTTGACTTAGATTGTCAAGGAATATTGATTTGGGAACCAATAATAGGATTCAAATAGCAAGTGTCCACCAGCTAGCCCTCTAATACTCAGACCTCATGTAATATAGTAATAAAATTGTTAGTAAAATTATAACCATATAATATGGCTCTAATGTAACAAAAATATACTCAATTCTATATGTCTAATTGATAGTGTTTACATGTATAAATTGGTCATAACACTTATTTATTTGTAACTAGTGACTTTGAGTTAAAATTTCACAATATTGATGCATTTAACGACTTCTAATGATTAGAATTTTAAAAAATGGAAATGAGAAGACAAGCCAAACTATTTAATGAGGAGAGAAAAAGATTATTAGGACCATATATAATAGTCCATATAGATTATTAGGACCCTACAGTATGGTCCAAACCAAAGACCATAAGCTTAGAAAGATAAAGTGGAGATTGTCTTGGGGAGTTAAAGAGAGGGATTCTACCTTCCTAAGTCAATCACCATACTGATATTTCTTGATTTGGACCAAATTAGATATACCTAGACAAGTGTGAAACTCTAACAAAAATTAACATAAAATAAAGAACATAGTCCCAATTTAGGAAACATGGAATCTCGCAAGAGAGTTATCATACCTTAAATTAGTGTCTAAACATTTTTAACATCCTTTTATGACTTATGAGAATATAAGTTTTTTAAATCATATTATTGGTTTTTTGTAATATTTTTACTCATGTTTTAAGTCATTTCAAGATGACCTATATGAGTAGTCATTACTCTAATGACATTTATTTTCTTATGTATTTTTTATAATAATCACAAGGCAAGGGGACCTACTTAACACATAAACACTACTTAAATAAATTCACTGCTTTGGGCTTATCACCCTTATCTCATAATTCTTACCAATGTAGAATTAACCTAATTACAACTCAATCATACTTGAAATGAAATGGAATGATTTAAATAATGCCCACTATACCAAATGGTTTATGGGACCACCATTTACATTGATTTATCTAACCACTCAAAGATTCATGGGCCTAGCAATATCCTTTAGAAGATATCTCCTCCTTTTGTTGATTTGAGTTAACATCTCCCCCAACCCTTTTATTATGTTTTATTTAAATAGTTATATGATGGATCCAAATCTAAATGTTTCCACATATTTGTATTGAATGTCTATGTACCTTAGACATTCAAGGATGACATGTTCCTCAATTTTGATTACCCCTACATGCATAAAACACATAACCTCTCATCCCATTGTTCCTTAGGTGACATTCATCTACCTATTTCACATCTAAGCCTATGTGAGCTCTTTCTTAGTTGAGAAATGAGGATATTTTCCTCTATTTAATTTTATCCCCTTTATAATCTATTTCACCATGCTTTGTAAGTCCACTTACTTTTTGTAATCATCTAAAAATGACACTTGAGTGCTAAGATTGTTACTTGAGACCACCCATCCCTAGCTTAACCCTAAACCTATCTTAGGGCCTATTTAAACACTTATCTATCCTTCATGTAGGTGACATGCATCACTAAACATCCCTAAAGTAATACCAGACCCTCACTTTAATAACATGGCTGCTAATACCCCAAGTTTTACCACTTAGACACTAGCACCATAATTTAGATAATAGTGCCCCATGACACTAGTGTCCCAGTTTGGGCACTATTATCCTTCTCACCTTTTATTACTAATGAATATATTTTCAAATGATCAACCACCTAGGGTTAACCTAGACCTCCTTTAAGACCCACATAAGCACTAAAATAATATATCTACATGACTTTTAGCCCTTTATCCACTAGATAGAAATTAAATGCAAATTATACAAACTCAGAACAAGTTATGCATAATTAAGGTTAATAATCCATATTCTACCCTACTTATGCATACAACCATATAAATCATTCCTAAGCTCAAATTACTTATATTTATAGTCTGAATAACATTCAAATCACTCAAACTGACATTCATATTAGCTTCTCTTGTACTTGCACCAGCACTTAGGTAAGGATAACTACATCGAGCTCGATCCCTCTTTATAGTATTGGTATGTAGGTAACTCTCATCATAGTGGGGTGTTGAGAATGTCCAACCTACCCCATTAACACCACACTTTACTATTTTTCCTATTTAGATGCCATAGCAACATGGAGTTGTAGGGTTTACATATAAAATTAGATAAAATAAGTCATCTACAAAGATCTAAAACTCGTGAACATAGGAATAGGCTTAGCAGACTTAGACATAAGTCCACCCAGAAGCTCAAAATAGTTATACACAGAGGACACTAGTGCCAAAATAAGGACACTAGCACCATTGGTTCTACTACACAATTAGGGTGATATTTGAAATGAATATAAAGATAGTGAAAATAATTCCTTTACACTAAACATTGAGAGGAGAAAATGCAAATTAATTTTAACTTGTTACAAAATTAAAGAAAACACAAATAAAAATAACAATATACTAGACACAGTGATTACATAGGGAAAACCCTTTTGAGAGAAAAACCCCACACTCCAAAGTAGCTCAATGTATTAAACAAATCACCAAGATTACAACACTTAAAAAGAGAAGAACTGGTTCAATAGAGCTTCAGTGCCTTTGCACAACTCTTAGGCTTACAGACTTACAAACAAGCTTAGCTTCCAATTTCCTTCTAATTATAAAGGAGAGAATTCATATATATAGAATATACAATGAGAAGAAGATAATAATGAAGAGATAACTTCATGAGCAAGGCAAAAACTCACCACCCTTAGTGGACTGACTTTTTGAGCATAGTGGTAATCTTGTTGTCTTCTACAAAGGTCAAAAATGGATCCTCCACCTTCCATATGCATCCAAGACTTGTCCTCCACTCACACATGCTTCTAAAACTAAGTGTTCCACTCACATAAGCATACAAGACTTAATGTTCCACTCTCACAAGCTTCCAAAACTTGTCCTCCACTCACACATGTGACTCCATAAGCTTTCAAAAGATTCTAAGATATCTTTTGACTTCTCCTTCACTCAAAAACATGTGGCCAACAAATAAATTTAACCCATATCTCCTTTTATTCATTTACCACCAAGTGGAAGATCATGTAAATCACATGAGATAACAAACATGACCCCTTAGTGGAGTGGTATGCCCCACCTCCACTCACATAAACTTCCATCATGTAGATTCCTCCATGGGCCATGATAATTCATCATAAGCCACATCACTACTCCATGTCACCTGGGATCCACCACTTGGGACCCACCATAGGCCCACAACTCGAGACCCATCGTGGGCCCCATTATCATGTCGCCATGAATAGTAACCCATGAATAGTAGTCATGAATAGTGTCCAAACTTGTCAAGGTTGAGACACCTCAAATCCCAACATTCTCCCACTTATTGAATACCTTGCAAGACCCAAAGGAACTGCATCAACATGAACTTAATGACTAGGGGCCAAGAGGCCCATAGACTCTGAACACCATCTAAACTTGTTTGTGTTTATAGGCTTAGTCAATCAATCTACAATATTCATCAAAGTATCTACCTTTATCATCTTCACCCTACCATCCTCAACCATGTCTCTCACAAAATTATATTGTACATAAATATGTTTGGTCCTAGCATGAAAAGTTGAGTTATTTTCTAGGCAAATAGTACTCTGACTATCACAATAAACTATCACTACACCCTATTTTAATCCAATATCTGAACATAGTCTCTTAAGCCAAAAAGACTCCTTATAGGCATGAGTAGATGCCATATACTCTACCTCTATAGTGGATAAAGTGACCATAGCCTATCACTTACTTATCCAACTTATTATCCCACCAAATAATGTAAATTCATAAGAACTAGTGGATCTTCTACTATTGACATCACCTACCCAATCTGAATCCACATAACCAAGAATGTCGAGAGGATGCATGTCTCCAATCATGTTACTATCATAACATAAGTAATACTCTAAGGTACCCCACAAATATTTGAATACCCTTCTAAATACATCCCAATGAACTCTACCAGGATTAGACATATAACGAGAAAGAACTCCCACTGCTTGGGCAATGTCAAGTCTAATATAGACCATAGCATACATCAAAATTCTGACTGCAATCTAGTAAGGCACTCTACTCATGTCTTCCATCTTTGATGGGATTATAGGACATTGTGTAGTAGATAACTTTGTTCCAATGGAAAAAGGAACACATAATGGTATGCAAT
This sequence comes from Torreya grandis, assembly GCA_037957365.1. Taxonomy (NCBI): domain Eukaryota; kingdom Viridiplantae; phylum Streptophyta; class Pinopsida; order Cupressales; family Taxaceae; genus Torreya; species Torreya grandis. The sequence goes on from JARHVA010000105.1 coordinate 529,555, forward strand.
CCTGCATGTTAAATCTCTATAGAATAGAGTTCACATACTTAATCTAGCTGAGCCATAACTTTCTATTATGTCTCTCTCTCCTAATATCCATCCCAAAAATGTGTCTCATAGCACCAAGATCTTTAATTTCAAATTTTTCTAAGATTTGGGATTTAAGATCTGAAATCAAAACTTTCCCATTACCAACAAATAACATATCATCAACGTATAAGGAAATAACTAGAAAATTTTCACCATCAATTTTATAATAAATACAATGATTAAATTTAGACTGCTCAAACCCCAAACTCAATACATATGTATCAAATTTCTGGTACCACAACCTAGGACTCTGTTTTGGACCATACAAGGATTTCTTAAACTTGCAAACCAAATTTCTTTTACCTTTTACCATGTAGTGCTCTAGCTATGTCATATAAATTTCCTCCTCCAAATCACCATGAAGGAAGGTAGTATTCACATCCATTTGATCAATCTCTAAATCATGAGCTAATGCAATAAAAATCAAGAATTCAATGGATTTCATTTTAGCAATAGGAGAAAAAATCTCACCATAATCAACACCCTCAACCTAAGAGTAACCTTTTACAACCAACCAAGCTTTATACTTCTCAACACTACCATTTGAACCAATATTTTTCTTGAACACCCATTTGCATCCAATAAGCCTACATCTTTTAGGTAATGGTTCAAGGTTCCATGTATCATTTTTCTTCAAAGATTCCATCTCTTCCACCATAATAAACTTCTAGGACTCTACATCATTCATACCCAAAATTTCTTCTGTAGATCTCAGGTCATCAATGTTAGTACTCAAAGCAAATATACATCTCCAATCATCAGGAAAATACCTTTCTAGTTGTTTTTTATGACTTGTAGACCTTCAAACAAGTTGAGGTGGAGGTTCTTCTTCATCTACCTCCTCTTCTATAGATTTAGAGCTCAATGAGCTCTCCTCAACTTCTTGTCTCTCTCATGGCCTCAACTCAACTTTCTCAAACATAGAAGGAAGTTGAATCACGTCTTTGTTTTCTATTTTCTCTAGCTGCAATGTAACATAAGAAGGCTTAGTCTCAACAAAAATAACACTTTTAGAATATATTACCTTCTATGTTATCAAATCCCAAAGCTTGTATCCTTTCACACCATAACTGTAACTAATGAAGATACATTGCATAGCCTTATTCTCTAACTTTATTTGTTTCTGCTTTGGCACATGTGCATATGCCTCACAACCAAAAACTCTAAGAAGATTTTTATCAACAAGCTTCGATGTAGGAAACCTGTTAATTAGGTAGCAAGCAGTGGCTACAGCTTTGGCCTAAAACATTTATTTCAATCCAGCACCATTAAGCATACTCCTATCTTTTTCCATCGAAGTCATATTCATTCTTTGTGCAAATCTATTTTGTTGAGGTTATTATGGATTTGTCTTATGTTTTCATATACCACAATATTTATAGAATCTATCAAAATCATTAGAGCAAAACTCACCATCATTGTCAATTCACAAACACTTTATTTTCTTTCTAGTTTTTATCTCAATCATTGCTTTAAATTCTTTAGAATGACTGAAAACTTTAGATTTACTCTTTAGAAAACAAGCCCATGTCCTTCTACTGTAATCATCAATAAATGAAACATAATATGTGGATTTTGAAATCAAAGGAACATTTATATGACCAAATACATCAGAATGAATAAGATCCAAAACACTACTAGATTTATTAGAACTTGAGTAAAACTAGAGACGGTTCCTGTTTAATGTAAACATAATGCTCATATAAATTAAATTCAAGATTACGATCAATCAAACATTCAACAAAGTTTTAATTCTTCAAGTCCCCTAGACCATTTTCACCAATGTGGCCAAGTCTCTAGTGCCATAACATAGTCTTCTCTATAGGCAATTTTAACTTTGTAGAATGAGCACCCTTAGGTACCCAAAAACCATGACCATCCTTCGACATAGAAATATCTTTATCCATTAAAGTGGCCTCAGATGTAGTCTTCATAGAAGTATTATTGTACTCAATTATGCATGCATCAATTTTGTACAAAGTACCAATCCTAACACCTTTAGTTATCACCATAGCACCTCTAACCATCTTACAACCTACCTCAGAAAATGAAACCTACACACTTGCATCAATTAGTTTGCTCACAGATAATAAATTATGAGCTAGCCTTGGGATATGAAATACACCATCAAACCATTTAATTCTTCTATCTAAAAATCTGATTTTGACTCTACCATAACCAACAATGGTAAGGAAGAATCATCACCTAAGTACACCTTACCTCCATCAAACTCCTCATACATAGAAAACCAATTTATATTAGAAGTCATATGAAAAGATGCACCTAAATAAATTAACCATGCATTATTACCTGCACCAGTTGCCAAGGCTGTAATGAAACCTTCATCACCTTCCTTCTTGTATTTTGAATCAAAATCATACTTCTTCTTTTTCTTCTTTTATTTACACTTCGATCGACAGTGACCACTCTTCCCATAGTTCCAACATCTCACCTTGGTCTTTCCAGGAGACTTGGATCTCCCCTTAGACCTGGATCTAGACTTTTCTTACTTCTTGTTCCTTTTGCCTCTTTCTTTAGATATTCTAGGAACATTTAGGGCCTCTTTGGTATTGATATAAACTTTCCTTCTCATTTCTTTAGAAATAAAGGAACCTACAACATCCTCAACTTTCAAAGTTATAGAAGTAATTCCTATAGCGATCACAAAAGAATCCCATGAGTCAGGTAAAGAATAAAGCAAAATTTCACATCTCTCTTCCTCATCCATTTTAACACTAGCTAATACTAATTGAGCCACCAGCATATTAAATGCTTCTAAGTGGTCTATAGTTTGTCCACCATCATCCATTCTCAAATAATACAATTTCTTTCTCAAGAAAAATTTATTTACAAGAGACTTAGCTTGGTAGATCTCACCTAGTTTCTTCCATAACTTATTTATTGTAGTCTCTTCATGGACATTAATTAGTATTAAATTTTTTAGGCATAATTTGATGAGATATTTGAAATTTTGATCCATCACATCATACTTAGATGCTTCAGCTGGATCTATAGGTCTTTGTACATTCTCATCAATGGTATCCCATAGATCACAATTAATCAATAGATCTTCCATCTTAAGCTTCCACATCTCAAAATTACTGCCTAAGACTTTCTAAACCTCAATTCTCCTTGATGTGCTTGCCATCTTAAAATTATTTCAATAAAGAACTCCAAATATCTCTTTCACAAACTCCCACTCAAACTGGACTAGTTAAAAAAAATCCAACAAACCCACAACTAGAACCAAAACTGGCTAGGCTCTGATACCACTTGAAAGGAATATAAAGATAGAAGAAACAATTCCTTTATACTAAACCTTAAGAGGAGAAAATGAAAAATAATTTGAACTTGTTATAAAATTAAAGAAAACACAAATAAAAACAATAATATACCAGACACAGTGATTACATGGGGAAAACCCTTTCAGGAGAAAAACCCCACACTTCAAAGCAGCTCAATGTATTAAACAAATCACCAATATTATAACACACTTGTAGAGCAAGCCTTCTAACACCACCACCTATATACACTCAAGAGAGGAACTAGTTCAATAGATCTTCAGTGCCTTTGCACAACTCTTAGGCTTACAAGCTCACAAATAAGCTTATCTTCTAATTTCTTTCTAATTACAAAGGAGAGAATTCATATATATATAATATACAATGAGAAGGAGAGAATAATGAAGAGATAACTTCATGAGTAAGGAAAAAACTTGCCACCATTAGTGGAGTGACTATTTGAGCATAGTGGTAATCTTGTTGTCTTCTATAAAGGTCAAAAATGGACCCTCCACCTTCCATATGCATCCAAGACTTGTCCTCCACTCACACATGCTTCCAAAACTAAGTTGTCTACTCACATAAGCATCCAAGACTTAGTGTTCCACTCTCACAAGCATCTAAATCTTGTCCTCCACTCACACATGTGACTCCATAAGATTTAAAAAGATTATCCAATATCTTTTGACTTATCCTTCACTCAAAAACATGTGGCCAACAAAGAAATTTGACCCATGTCTCCTTTTAGTCATTTTTTACCAAGTGGTAATTCATTTTCATCATATGAGATAATAAACATGTCCCCTTAGTGGAGTGGTATGCCCCACATCCACTCACATGCACTTTTATCATGTAGATTCCTCCATGGGCCATGCCAACTCATCACAAGCCACATCACTACTCCACATCACCTGGGATCCACCATGGGCCCACATTATAGGACCCACCATGGGCCCCATTGTCATGTCACCATGAATAGTGACCCATGAATAGTACTTCATGAATAGTGTCCAAACTTATCAAGGTTGAGACACCTCAATTCTCAACAATATTGTCCAAGAAGGGTTTTGACACCTAGATCCTATCCACAATACTCAGTTTAGCTCTTGTCCTAGTTTACAACCTCTAGATCTCCCATCTTAGTCAATTTCAAATTAAGTACTTGTTAACGTCATTTATTTCTATTTTTAGAAAGGTCAAACTAGGTTAATTCTATTACAAATCAATGGCTATATTTATACCCTAATTTACTATACTCAAACCCTTTCACAACCCAAGGCTTGAACTCCATAAACTCTAAGAAGTTAAATCATTTAGTGAACCTGACTTACTTCAAATATTGCTTAAACCCCTAGTGTAAAATTAGGGTTTTCCTTCTTATTTATAGAATATATTCAGTTTTTATATTGTAGCCTATCATCATGATTATCGTGATGGGTGTCATTTTTTAGTTTTTGGCATAAATTTGTATGGTTTGGCTTGCATGTCTATTACCTGCCATTGTTTAAAGATGCACATATATGTCCCTCCTCTAATGAATCATGTCAAAGGTCAACTTATTTTACACATTGGTCCACCCTCTCTTGAGTCCCCCTTTTATGAGGATCATTATTACATGGCTCACTTTGAGTTACCTTCGGTTACTACTCAACAATAGAGAGCTTAGAGGACTCCTTTTATTCTACCTCCACCTAGACTAGTTGATTATCTTTTCTCACATCCCACCTCTACTACTCTCCCTTGGAAAATAGTAGATCATGTGGTTCAAGCTATTACTATATAGGGTAAGATGCCTCCTTAACCTATAAATGAACAAAGTAACCCCACCATCCCTCTTCATCCCCAAAACACTATAATGGGACCTAAAGATCAGTATAGAGCATTCGATATTATGGATCAGTTGAGAAACACACCATCTAAGATCTTCATATTAGAATTACTTTAACAAACAACTATTTTCAATTATATTCTTTTTCAAACACTCAATCATACCTCTTTGCCTCATGATACATAGCCAATCTAATTTGTATCTTTCATGAATACTATCAATGACATTAAGAATGTTATATCTTTTTTCAATGAAGATTTGGCATCACAATCAGTTGTTGATCAGATTCTACAACTCTTCATTTAGGCACAAATCAATACTGACACTATTAAACAGGTTCTAATTGATAATGGTTCAGACTTAACATATGGAACCTCATATTTTTATAGACTATGGGGATTGATTTATCATCCATTCAAAATCCATATAAGAATATCAGAGGTTTTGATGACATTCCTAAGCAAACATTGGGTTCTATTACATTGGATTATATGGTTGGGCCAAAAACCCTACCTACATAGTTTTAGGTGATGCCTAATCATTTTCATTACAACCAATTACTTGGGAGACCTTGGATACATGTTATGGAGGCTATACCATCTACCTTGCATACATGCCTCAAGTTTTGACATGATGGGTACTTATACACTTATCTAATAGATAATCAACCATTTAGGTATTGTAGAGTAAATAAGCCTACCACCCCACAAACATATTTAGATGGGACACCTCTTATTCTTATAGAGTCCCCACCTCATAAGATTCTGATTGAGCAGATGCATACATATGAGGTTGGGGAATCTAACATCACTATTCTTACATCCATTTCAAATCCTCCTACAACATAGTTACCTTAACCCATGATGAAGGAGGACCCTCCTACATTATAGCTATCCCCAACCAAGGTAAATGATGGGATTCTCACATCACAATTGCCATTACTTGTTAATTCAGAGGAAGTATAAATCTACAACATTGATACAAATTCTCAAGCCACCACAGAGGATGATCTAACACCCATTGACATTGATGATTACTTATGTGGATTGAGTTTCACATTAGTGGACCCTAGAGAGTATAGAGATGATTTTAAGGCACTTATGCCTTTTTCTACTCCAGCAACACCATTAGTTCATAGTGTTACAACTATAGGCCCACCTACTCAATTACAGTTAGAGGTAGATCCCTCCATTCACTTAGTACATAGGATCACATCTATGGATATCAACCCTCTTATATAGATCTAGGTAAGTAGTTCATAGGATAGACCACATCAAATTCTAGATATATTACTTGATAGAGGATTAATGGCATTACCCATAGTTTATCACACATCCATTAGTAGATTGTCATAGCAGGAAGTTCAACCCTTTTGTATTTTTCATAGGCTTACAATATGTGATACAAATACATGCTCAGCATTACATCATAAGTTGAATAAGTTTAAGGCTAATATCACTATTTATATTACATAGCCTCCATTAACACCAATACAAGAACCAAGATAGACTCATCATTGACACAGATTCTCATAGAATGATCCATTAACTACCTAAATTTTTGTTGAGGATAGATACAATCTCCATGTCACTATAGATGAGGATTCTGGTCTTAATACATGTACTTTGGCATTTTTTAGCACATAAGACATTAGTAATATGAGCTACAACATGCCATACTTTGTCAAGATTCCATAGGACATATCACACTATCAGTTGCATTCAGCCCCAAATTGGCCAACACATTATTCTTTGTCATGACCACAAGTACTCATACATAGGTTACACTTTGGCAATACATGGTTACATGTGATGGATGCCATAGTTGATCAATCAGACAAATGTTTGACATTCAATAATGAGGAACACAAGGTTCACATTCTAAATGATGCCATAGATGAGAACCATAGGTTTCATATAGATACTCTATGGTCTAATGTGTTTTACCTTGGGACATTATGGGAGACATCTTACACACTAGAGTAGCATGCTATTTAGATGCACATAATCCACACTAATTCCAAGGATAAGGCTACATTAATACATACAAAATGTTATGATGATCGCAATGATGAGGACTTATTTAAGTTTAGACATATCTAGTATCTAACATTGGATGATCTCCCACCTGATCCACTATTTAATTATCCACGTCCCATGGATGTGCTCTTGGATCTACAGAGACAACACTTTATTTGTACATTATCTCATTTATTTCTAGCATTTACATGTACATATCATATATCCATAAAATACAAAAATAATATAATATGTTAAAACACAAAAATATTCAAATATTTACTCAAAAAATATAAACTATAGATTATATGCAATGTCATGTTTACACTTATTATACTTTCTATGTACTCCATATGCTAGTTATCTTAGTATAGTTAGTTATTATCATATATACATTGCTTCACTTATTCTTTTCAAGTGTTTATAGATACTTACAGGACCTAGGTCCACTACACATGCAAATTTTCTATTATCTACCCAATCGGGGGCATATAAGTAGATACATGGGTTATTCATTTGATACATTCGCCCATTTGGGGGCATCCTATACATAGTTTTTATTATCAAGTTACATCTTTTTAAACTCTACATCATAGATTTAGCATTTTTATATCTTTACATTAGTCATCCTACACCTACTCAGATTCATTGCTAACTACTACTACTCTAGACTTAGCATATGTACATCTTAGCTCTTATATAGATTTGTACCACATGTTAATGCATACTTTCATTTCTAGATTTCCTAGTATAGACTTGATTGTGTCTTTATGCTTCTTCTATTCAAAGGCATTTGAATATGCCATTGCTCTATAGCTCTATGCACTTCTTTTCATTATATGTATGATTTGGACATGTCCCCATGTCCTTGTGTGTGCCTTCTTGATTGTGTATATAGACATGTGAACATGTCCTTCCATGTGGCTATAAGCTAACTTGCTTATTATATATATATATATATATATATAGACATTTGAACATGTCCTTATATGTCTTTTTTATAGGATTTAGTGGCATGTACCCATGTCCCTTGTATTATAGCCTTTAGGCCCACTTTGCATGCCTCATTTGTGTTGTATGTATGCTTTTTTGTATGCGTCATAGCCAAGACACTTGTTTCTTGCTTGTTACACACTCTAGTTTTAGATGCCATGAATGACCTCATGCATCTCACATTCCTAATTGGCAATCATGATAGACATCATGTCTTATCCCCCTAGGTAGTTATTTAGTTATTACTCGGATTTGTTGTTCATATACATTGGTGTATCTATCTTGAAAGCCTTGTGAATGTTAGATCTAACAGACATCATACACTACAAATATATGCTCATATTAGCTTACATTTTGATGTTATATTTGCATATTATATTGGTTTACTAAGTAGATATCATATATGTTCCAGCTAACACATGTTTTGTAGAGCTTATTTTTTAAGGTCAGTTCTTGCATAGGTTTAACAACTCTCCTCAAAATAGGGGAATTCACAAGGGTTTGTCACAGAGATCAAGATATCTAAATGCACTCATAATATAGTTTTTAGCACACATGCATAGAATATAAAAATTAATTTCAAGAACACATAGTGGAAAATAGTGACACAAAGACTAGTTTCAATTGCATAAAAATCAAAATAATTGGACATTAGCACCCAAATTGGGACACTATCACCACTAACACTATTATACAAGACATGGTGTTATTATCTAGTAGCCTTAGTTTAAAATTCCAAAATGGCCAAAAAAGTATAGCAAGTGTAATCCAGATTTGTATAGGTTCAATTATAGATTACCGGTTTTTAGCTCAATTTAGCTTAGATTCATATAATTTTGCTCAAATCAGGGGTATCATGCATAGTGTGATCATTTATGTTTCAATTTTAAATACTCAGATATAGATTATTACAACTCAATCTAGAATCTATATACTTAGATATTAGATTTGGGGGCATGTGTGTGGCACATTATTTTTATATTCTCACTTGTACACTAGTTGATCAGATGAAATGACAAACTCCATGTCATTCTCTCCATTATACACACCAAACACCATGTTCCAAGTTACACACCAGATTGATGCCTTACTCCATATACAGTGTTTGGCATACCTGAGTAGCCTGGAGCCACCTAATATTCTTGTGGACCTAATCTATTTTACATTCCAAAGTTCTTGAGTGGCTATAGAGCTAACATATACAGTTCTAATTATAGTTACACATCTTCAGCTACATCACGCAAATTCAATTTCAAATGCATCTACTCCACATGGGTAGGTAATGATGGAGTCATAGTCTACTTAAGTTATTAAGCCACCTACATGAGAGGGTTGGACACACCATCAATCCAATCCAAGTTATCCATAGGTCATGATCCACCAATTAGGGGTGGGCAATGATGGAGTTAAAACTAGATTGATTTCTTGAGCCACCCACACATGGGGATTGATCATGCCTCCATCTTAGTCTAAGTTATTCTTCGATTAATCACTATTTACATGTACACACATAGGTTGTCACCAAGTTTATGTATTAGTTTGCATACCCAGTGAAGTGTATTCATTCCTTTACTATCTCTTATCTCTTTACTCAATTTTTTCTTTGCTTTTGATATCTCTTAAGTGAGAACTAATTTATGCACATCTCAATTAAAGGATATGCAATGGAGCATGCTTCACATACTTAGATCTAAATTCATGGGTTTTACCTCTTAGGTAAGTCTAGATATGGTTCTTTTTCCTTTATCCTAGTTATTTCACTTTGCTTCATTTCTATAATAAATAAGGGGGGGCAAATATAATCATATAAAAATGACACTTAAGTGCTAAGAGTGTTAATTGAGACCACCCATAACTAGCTTAGCCCTAGACCTATCTTAAGGCCTATTTAGACACTTATCCAAACTTTATGCAGGCCACACACACACTTAAACATCCTTAAAGCAATCATATACCTTCACTTTAACATCTTGGCCCCTAATTCCTTAGGTTTTATCACATGGACATTAGCACCATAATTTGGAAAGTAGTGCCCCATGGTGCTAGTATCCCAATTTGGGTACTAGTGTCCTTTTCCTGCCTTTTATTACTAATGGATATCTTTTCAAATGAGCAACCACCTAAGGTTGGCCTAGACCTATTTTAATACCTGCGTAAGCACTAGAATAGTATATATACATGACTTTTAGCCCTTTATCCACTAGATGGAAATCAGATGCAAATTACATAAACAAACTCAGAAAAAGTTATGCATACTTGAGGTTATCAATCCCTATTCTACCCTACTACATACAACCACCTATAAAAAATTTAAGTTTAAATTACTTAAGTTTCTAGTCTCAATAACATTTAAATCACTCAAACCAACATTCATACTAGCTTCACTTGCACTTGCACCAACACTTAGGTGGGGAGAACTACATTGAACTTGATCCCTCTTTGGAGTATTGATATGTAGGCAACTTTCATCACAATGGGGTGTTGAGGATGTAAATCCTACCCCACTAACAACACATTTTACAATTTGTGCCATATGGATGCCCTAGAAATATGGAGGTTTAGGGTTTACATACAAAATCAGTTAAAACAATTCATCTATAAATATCCATGATTTGTGCACATAAGAACAAGCTTGGTAGACTCAGACATAGGTGCACCTAGAAGCTCATAATAGTTTTGCACAAAAGATGCTAGTGCCAAAATAAGGACACTAGAGCTATTGGTGTTACTATCTTATTAGGGTGTTACTATCTAGGAAGGGTTTTTACACCTTGATCTTATTCATGACACTCAAATCAGCTCCTATCCCATTTTTTAGCCCCCAGATCTCCCATCTTAGTCAATTTCCAATTAAGTACTTGTTTACATCATTTGTTTTTATTTTTATAAAGGTTAAAGTAAGTCAATTATATTAAAAATCAATGGTTATGTATAATTAATATTTCTACCTTGATTTACTATACTCAAGCCCTTTAACAACCTAGGGCTTAAACTCCATAAACTCTAAAAATTTAAATCACTCTACAATGTAGTGTTGTTGTTTCCTACTTATTGTCTTCCTCCACATCACAATTATAAACTTTCATTCACATAATTTTTAATGTCTTTATTATAGTATTGTCATCCATTTAGGATAATGTCCCATATACTCACCCATTTTAAGTTTTGTTTCATCTTGTTTAGCATTTAAATTGGATGTGGATCTTACTTGGGTAGACAGGGTTAAGAATGTAGAAATGATAATGCACAAGCATGATAATAAGATCTACAGCAGGCCAATTAAATGATAAACTTAGATACAACATATACTAAATTTATTAAATTAGGATAGGTTAAAAATAAAAAGCACCACTATGTTAGATATGGAAATGACAAAGAAATATTGTACTTAGTTGGTTTTGATGCTAACATAGTTTTGAATCTTGAACATGTAGGAAATAAACTGAAAGAGGATTTTGAATAGTCACTAAATTATGGACTGAGTGCCTCTAGAGCCATGGACACTAGCATTAGCCTTAGACGTTAACATTGATGCTACTGTCTAAACCAAATGTAGGTGTCCTTTATAAAATATATGCTATAAAAGGATGTAACCAACTAGATGCTTCTGGTTTTATCTTCATGTTCACTCTAATGCATTTAGATCTAGGTCATGGATTGTCACTCCCTATGAAATGGTAAAACCCTAGTTCTTCATCTTCATAGTGACCTTGGGAAAAATGGGTTAATGAGCTCACATTGTCAAGCTAACCCCAAAGACCCCTCTATCAATGGGTGTTTCCTACATAGCCACTACTCCAAAGAGGGCCTCAAACTGATGTAGTTTTCCCCTAATGTGTTGGCTTGTATGTGCACAAGAGTGCAATGTGTGGAAAACTAGTATAATAGTGACCTAGCTTGTAACTTGGAAAATTGGGTTCTTAGGTTGCTCCTTTAGTACTTCATACCTATAGATGTGTAGTCCCTATGAGTAGTATGGAGATAAGAATAAATAAGTAAGCTTTACTCAATTGAAAGCTCTTTTGTATGAATGTTAGGTGAGGAATTAATGAGTGATTGTGAACGTATATAACTCTTATCAGGAAATATATCATATTAAAGAACTTAGACTAACCATTAGGATATGTTTCATTTACAAATTAGATGACTTTAGGGCATTGAATAGATACTTTAGGGTAGGACACTAGTGGTGATGCAAGGGTCTAATATTGACATTTGTATCCTAACACAAGTCTCCTTTCAAGAAATACGGGGATTAACAACCCCTGCCTATTGTCATTTGTGTTAAGAGACCCATCAACATCTTTAAAACTAGAAGGAGGGTCTATTATTGCATATTTCAGACCCATCGACACCTTTGGTGCTAGAAGGAGGGCCTATTCTTGCATATTTTAGACTTTTCTTTTGATTATAGTAGTTTTGCCTAGTTATCTTCTAGGTTTTAAGACTATAAGATTGATATTTTAAACCCATCAATGTCTTTTTCTTGGCTAGTTGGATATTCTTGCCATGTTAATAATCCAGGACCTTCCCATGACTTGCCCAAGAACTCCCACAAATTCTATGTGAAGTATATCCATGTTGGGGTCAAGACTACTGAAGAACACATTCAAGCTTTTAAAGAAGTAATTGTAAGAAAGATTCAACATAAGGATGTGGCTTGTCACTTATTCCCCTTTTTCACTAGATCAAGCTACATATTCTTGGTATCTTGGTCTACCAGAAGGGTACATCACCACTTAGACCATCTTTGAGAATTTGTTCCTAAACTATTTCAATATGCCAATTGACCTTTCTATCTTATTTTATCCATTTTCCACAACCCATAAAGAGCCTAATGAACCAACTAATGCATTCAACCATAGATTCCATTAGTTATAAACTAGGTTGAAGGATCTTTTCCTATAAGTAGAGGATGCAACTATTATAGTATATCTCAATGCTTTGGATCCTCTAACTTTCAATTTCATTAATATGAACCCATCTTCTCTTCCATCATTAGCATTGGTCTACCAAGAAGCTTTCAATGTAAAGAAACAATCAATGACTCAGGGATTTGATGCCTACCCTCCCTATTATTTGGAACATTAGGGCATTTATTCCCAAAATCCTTTGAGTTACATGCCTATAATTGATCCCATGGATCAATATGTGCCTCACAAAGAATTATTTCCCTAATCCTTCACCCATCCAAACCTCCCTATGATGAATGAGAGCCTTACTTACCCTTTTAATACATCTAAATTAATATTGTGTATATTCAGTAGGTTACTTCATATTATTTTAGTGATTTGGTATCTTTGGGTGTTATTACTAATCAAATACCATTTATTACATGATAAGATCATCGGGAGATGCATAATCCAAGATGTGAGGCTGCATACCTAAATGCACTAGTTGGAGTCTATAAACTTAACTGCATTGCTAATGCTAAAATAATCATGCACACTGAGAATGTCCTATTTCACAAGCCTGATACATTCTTTGGAAGTTATAGTAGTGGAGACAATGTCTTTGAAGATGATCAAAGAATAACTCTTGAAGGTGAATTAGCAGCTAAAAATCAAATTGATTAATAAATGTCCACACATTATGCATAAAAATAACTTGAAGAATCTTGCACTCAGCTAGAAGAACCATTCAAAGAACTAGAGTAGCTAGAGAAGGAATGTGCATATTATACATCTAAAGTATGTTTCTCATATGCTCCTACTCATACATTTGAAAAGTTGGTCCAAGATAATGGACATGTTTATGATAACATTTTGGCTTCCCCCTCATCATTAGAAGAGGATAAACTTGAAGAAGACAATGTTGAGCCAGATAGTTGGCTCAAAAATAAGAACATATAAAAGAAGGTGGTTATTCCTTTGAGTAAAATGAGTTGGAAGAGTTTGAAATTAATGATCTCTCTCTTTAGTTCAGCCTTACCTTCAAAGCAATCAATATCACTCAAATGTTCCTCTCAGTAACAGAGGCAATCAAGCTAGAAATGGGAAGTCGTGAACATAGTGGCTTGAATGAAGAAGTCATGCCAATGGAGATGCAAGATGAGAATTATTTAATCCAATCTAGATATCCACATACTTCAACCATTTATGATAAAATCATAATGTCTTAGATATGGGAAGAATCAGAGCCATTCCTATGCCTTCTAGATGACAAAGATAACAAAGAGGATGTTATGCAAGCATCATTTTGCCATCAAGAACATGTCAATTTTAGGTTGTATCTTCTAATCAGTCTAGTATTTATGGATACCCAACCCTATCCCTCACCATAATAAATTACAATCATTGATGTATTTTCTTTTCCCTATCCCAAGTGCTTTTGACAAATTAAATGTGGACACATTGTTGAATTTCAGAATCTTAATTTGATTGAGTTGCATGAAAATAACATAGAAAAATCTCTTTAGGATAATGTACATGAACTTAAAGGACAACATAGATGCAAGTAGATGTTTAATTTTCCCTTCTCAAAATCCTATAACATAGGTATCTAACTAAATTTATACATACTCTTGCATGAAAGAACCTCTGTAAATAACTTTTTTTTCTTGCTTCGTTTCCTACTTTTCCTTTTTCTCCCTTGTTGTTAGTGTAGGTTTGCTTATGTTTGTTTCTTACTTTCATTGTTGAGTCTATCCCAACTATTTTTCCCTATGGTTCCCCTATTAAATCAAATAAATGGAATGAAATGGTATTACATAAGTAGCATAGACAACACTCAAAGAACCTAATTACAATTTTTATTTAAAATCTTGTGTGAATTGTTGTGATTACTTTGTTTATTTCCTAGATTTTAAAATGTCAATTATTCATAAAAAAAGATTGTGAATTTAAAAAATTTATTGTATTTTCCAAAACCATCTAATATACTTAATGAAATATCTAAATAAAAATGTAACTTTGCTTCAATTCTAGTTTGTCTTCAGTTTTCATAAACTCATTGATTTCCTTTTACCCGTGGTTTAGTTTCCAACCCTCTATGGATGAAAATGAAAAATATCCTTTCAAAAAAATCTTCACCTTATTGCAAAATATAAAAATATTCCTTGAAAGGGTGATCTTGGTAGCATCCACCAAAGGGTTTTCAACCTAGTTGGCTGGAACAAGTCTTTTGGATGGGACCCGAGGTATCTCTATCAGGGTTATAGATGTCTAGCTAGTAGTAGAGTAATGCCCAAACCACTTCTCCCCAAGCTAAACTATAAAACTTTTTTCCTTCAATAGTTTTGGCCTTATGCAAATATGAATTACTTTATGTGAATGCAAAGAAAATTAATTAATAGTTTAGTCACACATGTAGATAGTCTTTAGAAAGATTGTAGCCTAGTATGTCACAATTTGAGGTAGAATTTAGTACCTTTGAATTTTGGTTTGTTCTAATTGATTACTTGTAGCTAATGTTTTCTTTTTTTTATGAAATCAAATTCTCTAAATACTTAGGAGTCTTTCCCAATAAGAGTTACCATTTTTTGCTGCTTTCACAACACACCCCATTTTCAAACTAAAAATAGGGACCCTCTTTTTGCTCTGGAGTCTGGTCTTGTGTTTTGAAGGAGTTCTTTGGTGGTTCCTTGTTTGAAGTGGCATCATTGGGAGTGTATTTTTACTAGATGTGAAGATTTAGAGTCTGAATGTGCTTCATTATTTTATCCATCCCTAAATAATAAATATACATCATAAGCATTTGGCATAAAAATCACATCTAGGATTGCATTAATATAAAAAGTCTAAATTTTCATGATTCTATTAAGTCTTAGTCTATCTTCATTCTTGTATTTTGAAGCATATTTTATAGCTTCCTTTTTAGACCATTTCACCTTAGATTTATGCAAATTATCTAACTATTTTAGAGTTTATCCTGAGTAATTTAATCCATTTATGCTTTAATTTTAGACTGATTGACTATGTGTCCCTACATATTTCTTCTTTTACTTAGTCACTTTTATATAAAGTGGAGAAAATTGGCTTTAGTTTGTAAAAGTTGGGTTTCCTCTTTGTGTTAAATTTCATACTTTGATGCTTTCATTCAACTTTTTGTCTTAGTCATTTTTTGGCTTTTGCCTTAACTATCTATTTTCAAAAACTTAGTTGTTTGCTTTATAAATTTAAAATTACTAACTAGGACTTTATTCATATTGCCCACAAGTACCTAGGGAGTTTTTGAGGTAACGTGGAGATCTTCTATGGATCCTGGCATCTTGAGCCCATTTAAAAAGGGTTTTCAACACTTAGTTGATTATTTAATTTCTCTTGGAGCCACATGGCACTTTTTTTCCTCTTCAAAGACTCAGTGAATTCTACAAACTTTGCCTAGAACCATGTTTTATATTTCTACTTCTCCGAGACTTAGTTAATTTCTTTAAATTTTTCTTAGACCCACATGGCATTTATCCATCACTCTATGAGACTTAAACTATTCAAAATATTTTCTTGGGAGCCTCTAACTCAATAAAATCCTCCAAGTGAGTGGATTAGTGGGATGATGCTAAGTGGCAAGATCTTGATGACCTATTACCCTAGGTAACTCCATATAGATCAAAACCCTCCAGGCAAGTAGATTAGTGGGATGATACCACGTGGCCCCATCCTAGGGACCCATTATATCGAGGTGGTTTGTACAACTCTAAAAAACCATCTAAACTTTGGGTGAGTGAGATTATGCCACATGACATGACCTCGATGCACCATAACCAAAGGTTCAGTCAAAACAAACCAATCCCTAGCCAAATAGTGAAAAAAGTGTAGAGCAACCACCTACCAATACCCTGATAATTGAGGACACACTAGCAATGGCATCAGCAAGACACTAGCTTAATTTTATAACCCGTATGGCTGTCAAGACCACCAAAACCTAAGATGGGACTTTGTTTTCAATTTGATTTATAGAATAAAGTTACAAATTGTTTATCATCAACAAATGATCATAAATGATGGAAATCAATGCAAGTCTAGCTAGTAGCATTAATCAGGGTATGGTGTGCATGTTGGGATCAAATGTAAAGCATAAAAGATGAAATTTTCCTTAATGAGGCATTGCTTCTAATTATTAGAGGCATGGTTTCAAATGCACAAGACGTGGGTGACTAGAAATCCTAATGAAATCACAACTGCATTCTTTTATAGGTGTTCATTCCCAATTCAATCAAACATGATCCCTGATATTTTCATGATGGAATTAAGTGGGATTCATCCTAATTGATCTCAAGTGGACCCATTGCATTGATGATTTATGTAACTATCCCATCACTTTCTTTCATGTATTTTTCTTGCTTTCTAGATTAGTTTTCTAAGTCAGGGTTGTTTGGAAGCCATGTATGTAACTCAAATGAGTATTTGATGAACTCCGAACTGATCCCTTTAATAGAAATATACTTACCTGAAAGCTTTATAATTTGATAGAATTGGTATGTGTTTATCTATGGCGACCTTGTTTCCCTTATTGTCTATGTTACTTTATTCCATAAACTCTTTCACTGTCCTTAGTTAAAATTGTGCTAGGTTTGGCTCAATTAAAGACTAGTTTATCCAGGTCTTTGTCTACTCAATAGAATCAGACTAGTCTCTATTAGAGAGTGACCTCTTTATTCTCTTTTCTCCTTGCCCTTCTCTCTTTTTTTCTTTAATACACCTTCTTAGTTTAGTTTTTGAGTTGAAATTTGAATCTAATGATTCACCTTGATTACATGCTTCTTTGTTTATATGTTGTTTATTTATGCATTGTAGAACCTATAAGCAATAGACATTACCTTTTGAATCATTTGTTAATATTCATATTTAGATCATTTTATTGGTTCCCTTAAGGCATAATATCTATATTTAGAATACATGTGATTAGTATAAAACACTTATTGAATCCCCTTGAAATGGAATGGTCACAACGAGCCAATTGGATTACCCAGTGTACCAAGACCTAGTAACCAAGACTTTGGGGAGATTTGTTCATGTAAGTCTCCTTTCAAGAGAGATAAGGATTAATAACCCCTACCTATTGTTGGCTATGTCAAGAGACCCATAAACATTGTGAAGTGCTAATTATTAAAAGTACATGGTACAAAATAGTTCATTTGGTTTATTTTGACTCATCCTCCATCTCATCAACAACTTCTAATGCTAGTTATTCATCCACTTTTTATCTATTGGAACCTTTAATGTAGAACAACTTATTTTTGGTGCATTGATGTCCTTGATTGTATTTTATATCACAATTAAAACACAACCCTTTTCCCATTTTTTATTTAATTTCTCGAGGCTTCAACTTGGTAGGTTGAGAGAATGATGGTGCAAGTGTTTTATGATCTCTAATGCTAATGAATATTTGTCTTTTGTTGGATAGGAATTTTTCCTCTCCCTTGCACACCATGATAATAGAATCTTATACACTAATTAAATTAAACATGTGTACCTCATGTTGAATGTGGTCCTTTATTCTACCATAGGTTTTCATTGGTTATCATCTCCACTTACAAGGATAAGTTATAGAATTGATGAATATAATCCTTGATTGACCATGTTTGTTGCAACTTGGAAAATTTACTTAAGTAATTCTCCATCACACTATTATTATATTGCATCTGTAACTCCTTTCTAAAATCTAACCGGGTGACATTGAAAGCCTTCTTCTTCTTTTGAGTACACAACCATCGATACCAAATGAATTATTGGGGTTCTATATATAAGGATGTCATGGTAAACCTTTACCCACATAGGATTTGATGTAGATAAAAAAAGTCTCCATTTGGTTGATCCAGATGAATGGATGCTTTAAACAAACTTACACATGTCCACCTTTGGTAGTAGGGTCTAGGACCCACATAGTGCTAGCCATGGGTTGAGTTTGCATAATATTTGGATTAGGATTGGGTTATCCCTTGATCCAATTTGGGTTTGACTAACAACATGTTGACATAATCTATGATAATTACCAAATGAGTATTATTTTTAGCCATATCTCCTTTCATTTTAGAATGCATGTTGGGCATATTATCCATATTTCCTTTCATTTCATTATATATCTTCTTTATTTTAGACTCTATATTGTGCATACTACCATATAGATTGTGTACTTTGTCATCCAATGAAGAAAATGTCATATTAAAAATCTAACTTAATCTGAACATTGACTATATCTCCTCTTTGTTATGAGATTTTATTAGTGTGTGTAAATTCTTTCCTCAACCTCTAGCTTTTGGCCCTGTCATGTTAAGGCTTGATAGTGTGGAATTTGGAATTTGATTTTTTCCCATTAACCAAACTTTGATGAAATAGTTTTTTACTTATGTTACCCTCAAATATAAAATGCAAAGGAAAAAAGACCCTATACATTTTAGTGAGCTTTCTAAAAAATGTAAAGAATTTAGATAATTTCTTAAAATTGTAACATGTAGAGTGAATTTATGAAATAACTAAAATTATAATAATTCACTAAAAATAATCATAAAACCTTAAAAAAAATTAGTGGCATCCTTAAATTATTCTTTGAATTCAATTGAAAAATTTCCAAAAAAATCACAAACGTTTGTGAGATATAGGTGAATCTACAAAATTAGAATTTTGATAGCCCTTTTGCCCAAACCGAAGCTCAAATACCACTTGTAATGAAATTATTATACCACTTGAATATAACATCACAAATAAATCACAATATGATTGAAATAGAGTATAATATATGAATAAATGATGAGCCACTCTGAAGGGGAAACCTTGATGACCTTAAAATAGGTAAAAAAAATTGCAATGTGAAGATCAAATACTAACCACTAGCTCTTATATATAGCCCTATTATGCTAAGGAAACACCCTCAGCCTACCTTACTAAAAATATGAAGATATATTAATCATATATGACCTAATTAGATATTATGACAACCATAAGTTGGTCACACATATCCCAATACATGTCATAGGTTAAAGGCATAGCATAGTCTGAAGCCTACAACCATGTTCAACTCAAGTCAATTTTACATTGCTTGAACTCTCAATGTCACAACCTGGAATAATTATGCTACTAGTCATCAAAGATGAGATTGTCATTTTTTTTTGGGTCTCATTTTTCAATCAAATTATTTTATTTTATTTTCTTTCTTAACCATGTTGGATGTTGTCCTTTATTTGTTTTTTAGATCGAGTGGAAGGTATGTAATCTCATAATTATACCTAAGGCCCTAAGGACTACCCAAAAATATCTTCATTATCACTTAAAGGTTATAAGTTGAATAATCAAAAATTGAATACCCTTCTAAACGTGAATATAAATTTTGTAGATCATTTAATTATGTTTGTGCTAACAAGCAAATATGAGTAGTTCTTGGATGATTTATGACTCTTTTTTGTTGTTTTGAAATTGTAGGAATTTTTCCATTTGAATTTTGATGATTTTTCCATAACAACTTATGTTACCAAAATATTTCTTAGGTTTTTGACACTTACAAGCATGTTTAGTGTTATGATAAATGCAATGTTAGTGATAAATATTGTGTTTTCCAAAGAGCCCTTCCTAAAATTAGGCTCCTATGACACTATCATTCGACACACCCAAATTAATATCATAGACATGGAGACCAATGAATCTTCACTACATAATCAAGATGGTGAAATCTGAATTTGTGGACCTAAAATTATGAAAGGAAGTTGCATCAGTGTTGTTTTGAATGATTTATTAACAATACAACTATTATCATTTGCATATAGTCATAATATTTACTTAAGTTGAAGCAAGATTAAGGTGGCCACATAAGGGGAGAGTATTGTAATTAAATTCTCAATTTTTTTTGTGTTATTTTATCTAAAAAATGGAACAACTAATTATCTATGGAACATAACACCCAATATTGTTTTCCATGTTTTTGACACGACACCATCTACAAATCCAATGATTTTGTGTTCAACTTAAAAAATGAAAATAAAATAATAATGTTACTGATGTAAAACACAACTATGGACATAATAATGTATAACATATAGGGTGTAAAATTATGAATTTGACAATATCATTATCATAATAATATTTTATCTTATTGGGTTAGAGAAAAAAAGATTTCATTGACAAACTTTAGGCAATGAAAAGGGATTAAAAAAGATATTGATGTAAAACATAACTACCACAATATATGGACATAATATTGTTATAATTATAAAGTGTAAAGTCTAAAGATATCAATATTCTATTTTTTTGGATTAAATAAATGAGACTCTCCATAGTAAATATGGGTAATGAATAGGGATAAAAAAAAAGTAAACATTATAATTTTATAGCTCAAATATTTTTGGCACAAAGTGGATTACAAAAGTTTGGGCATGGAGGTAACTACATGTTCTCTCTACTGCCAATTTTGACTTATTTTCAAACAATTATTAATCTTAGCAGGTTGGACATACCATTTTAGTGTGAGCTCCAGCCTATAACCATGCATGATTTTATAGTTTATAGCCACATCATAGAACTTAAAGAGGATATTTACATGTGAAAGTGATCCTGAGCTACTATATTATTAAGGCATCTTTGAATCTCATGCACCAAAACAATATATGTATTGTTAAAATAATCCTTTCATGTTAGTGTAATTATGTATTTACTTTGGGTTATTGACTAAGGTAATAAGTCTATGGTTAGTTGCCTTAACCACTTGAGTTAAGAGGTTAGTTTGTTTAACAGGGTTAGCTATTTTCATGCTAGCTGATGTTAATTATTTTACCCACCCTTTTCACATGTTTCTTGGGTGGCTCATTTCTTTTCCTATTTAATAAGCCTTCTTGTATTGTTCAGATATGGAATGTATGTTGTGAATACAATATGGTTCTTTCTCACTCTCTGTGTTTTATCTAATATGGTAATCAGAGCCCATGGTTCATAGAGCCTGAGTGGAGGTCTGTGGAAGCCAGAGAGGTTGGTGTCTTGCTAGGGAGGAGCTTCATACGCTCGGTCAAGAGCTAGAGGAGAGATAAAATTATGTAAGCTCAACTTGAAGACCAAAAAACTGCGTGAGAGGATCAAAAGACCAAATAAGACCAAAAGAAGGTTAGAAGAAGCAGTTGTAAGCAATTTAAAGTCTCTATTTATTTATTTTATGAGCAGGCCGTATGACTTGGCTATCATACAGTTCAAGGAGAGGTGGAAAAATTCAAATCTTAATCATTTTCAATGAAATAAGAGTATAAACTATGAGTTAATTCATAACTTGAACAGTGGTGCAAATAGTATGTGATTTGGCTGAGAAATGGGATCAGAATCTACGCCTGAAGTTTCACAAGTAGGCCAATTTTTTGATTCGTTGAATATTTTCACGAAAATTCTAACCTAAAGTTTTATTATTTCAATTATTTTTAATTTTTTAATTGAAATAAATCAAAAATTTAGCCAATAAGGGTAATTGGGGACCTACCACTGCTTAATAATCATGGAAGTGTTCGAGAAGTTAAAAATTTCACCATTTTTTGAGTTTTTTATCTAGATGTGGACGGAGAAAGAATTTTTTATATCAAAGTTGTAGGTTTCCCAATTTAATTGTTTTAGTGGTATAAAACTTAAGATATTGCAAATGGTATTGAGTTTGTTGCTAAAAATTGGCAGATTTATTCAGTGTCAATATAAAATCAGTGTGTAGAAGGAATTTTTATAAAAGTCATTATAGTTTTTCCAATTTAATTATTTTCATGAAAAATTAGGTTAAATGGCTAGTATTCAACACCTATTACTACCATATTCTCATAAATTGATCGACAAGAACTTTAGTTTGTGGAATCACAAGGTTTTGATGATATGTGAATATAAAAACCTTAATCAAATAGTGCTCGATAAAGAGAAAAGGCATGAAACTAGTTATGATGACTATCATAAATGTCATCATGAGGCTCTTATGTTGTTAAAATTATCAGTAGCAGATAATCTAACCTTAGAGGTTAGAAATGAGACCATTACATAAGTTTTGTGGACTAGTCTTATTTCTAAATACCAAGATTTTAAAGTTGATAGGGTATTGTAGTTGAAGAATTTGTTTTTTTCTACTAAGATGCAAGAAGGTGGCCATTTTTGAGTTTTTGTTATAGATCAAGGACATTAGTGATCAGTTGAAGGTTGTGTAGAAGCCTATTGATGAGCAAGATTTGATTACTCTAGTTATGCAAAATCTTCCACCTTTATTTGAGTCATTTGTAGATTCCTTACACATGATTGTTAAGATGTAGACTTTGAACTTTGAAAATTTGTCCACATTAGTATTGTAGAAGGAGAGATGGCAAGAGCAAACAGTGTTGTCTACATCTACTTCTATAGAGAATGAATTCTTCATCAAGGGAAAGGGTACGTAGTTTGATAAAACTACTAGTTATTTGATAAAAACTTCACAAGTAAGTGGCTATAATAAGATATCTAATTGGAAATGTTTTTACTGTAAGTACCATGGTCACCTTAAGAAAGATTGTAGGAAAAGACAACAGCATATGGATAACCCTAGAAAGAAAGCTCATCATGTGAATGTAGCTGAAGGTGAAGGCGAGGAATCATCTCCTAATGTTGCTTTCATGGCTTCTAGTGGTAATTTTGTAGTGGATTGAACTTGATACTTTGATTCAGGGGCATCTTGCCATTATACATGCCATAAGGACAAATATGTGGATTTTATCAAAAATGACAATAATAATGAATATGTATTTTTGGGAGATGGTAGGACTCATTTTTTGAAAGGATATGGTAATGTTCAAATCAATTTTAATGGTGCAATTTGGTATACATTTAAGAATGTTAGGTATGTGCTTGATATGAATAAAAATTTACTTTCAATTAGTGAGATCACTTCAAAATCTGATTTTGTTGTAAAGTTTCAAGGACAATAATGTTTAATCAGTACTAGAGATAACAAGATTATTACTATTGGGATTGGTGAAAAAGGCTTATATAAGCTTGTAGATCTATAAAGGGAAAAGGAAAGTGCACTTGCAATGGTTGATAGCACAAGTTCACTATGTCATGAAAAGTATGGGCATTTCAATTTCCAATATTTGACTGCATTGAGAAAGACTAAGATGGTTAAGGGGATTCCTTCTATTCGAGATAGCCATCATGTATGTATTAGATGTTACTTGGGGAAGTAAGTTAGACATTCATTTGATGTTGGTAAAGCTTCAAGAGCTAAGGGAGTATTGGATCTGGTACATGCAAGTTTGCATGGTCTAATGCAGACACCTACCCCTTCTGTAGCCCATTATTTTTTGTTGTTGGTCGATGATTCCTCTAGGAAAAAGTGGATATACTTTCTAGTGAAGAAATTTGATTATTTTTCTAACTTCCTTACTCAAAAAGCTATGGTTGAAAAATAAGTGGGAAGGTCAATGAAATCTCTTAGAATGGATAATGGGGGTGAGTTCATCTCAAAATAGTTTAAGGAGCATTGTTTCATTGAAGGCATACACAGAAAATATACTACCCCTTACACTCTAAAGAAAAATAGAGTTGTGGAAAGGTGAAATAGGATGGTGATGGACATGGCTCAATGTATGGTCCAAAGCAAAAAAGTCCCATATAGATATTGGGAAGAAGCAATGAATACAATAGTGTACATCCTCAATAGAAGTCCTACAAAAGCATTAGATAATATGACTCCAAAGGAGGCTTGGTCAGGGTAAACTCTAGATGTAAGTGCTTTTTAAATTTTTGGTTGTGTAGCTTTTGCAGTTATTCCTAGTCAAAAGAGAAGTAACTTGGATGAAAAAATCAAAGCATACATGTTTGTTAAGTACAATGCATAGTCAAAGGCCTACAAATTACTTGATGTTTCTACTAACAAAGTTGTGGTAAATAGAGATGTCATAGTAAATGAATAGATGCCATACTTTATAGTAACAAATATAGTTCTAGATATTAAGTCATTATTTTCTTCTAATGATTCAATTGTAAGTTGTGGTGTGAAAGTTGAGAAGGATTCTAGTTCATCAGTAGAATCACATTCTAGGGAGGAAATTGATGCAGGTCATTGTGAGGTTCCAATAGAACAACCAAAGAATCCAAAGAGCTATTTTGACACTATGGAAGCACTAAAGGAGGGAGGCTTGCCATAGGGTATGGAAAGAAGAAGATAGAGATCAGGAAAGCGGTTTGGTAATAGAGGTGAGCATGACAATTTTGCTCTAACAACTATTTTTTCACATGTATTTGAGCCTAATTATTTTTCAGAGACCAAAGGGAAGCATGAGTGGGAATCAACCATGCAATTGGAATATGATTCCTTGATGAAAATAAGACTTAGGAGCTCATGGAGCTACCACTAAGAAAGAAATTCATTGGTTGTAAATGGATTTACAAGGTAAAATGCAAAGCAGATGGTTCCTTGGACAAACACAAAGCCAGAGTTGTTGCAAAAGGTCATGCACAAGAAGAAGGGGTTGATTATGAGGAGACTTTTGCTCCTACTACAAAGATCGTAACTTTTTGTTTGATTGTTGTTATTGCTGCTTAGTTTGGATGGCAGGTGCACCAAATAGATGTCAAGAGTGCTTTCTTGAATGGAGATTTGGAGGAAGAAGTCTACATGTTTTATCCATAGGGTTTTAGGTTCTCGATAAGAAACATCTTGTTTTCAAGATAATCAAGTCTTTGTATGGGCTTAAGCGAGCTCCTCAAGCCTGGTATATGTAGATAGATACATACCTTAGGGAGTTTGGTTTCAAAAGGTGTAACTCTAAACTAAATCTTTATGTAAAGTTGCTTGGTGATGATATCTTGATTTTGATTATATATGTTGATGATTTAGACATCATTGGAGTAGTGTTGGTCTCATAGTGTAGATAAAGGCCAACATTTGTTGTACTTTTGACATGACAAACTTAGGACTACTGAAATATTATTTAGGTTTTGAGTTTTGGCAAGGTGATTGTGTTGTATTCATATCATATAATAAGTATGCTAAATTATTGTTCGAAAGGTTTAGAATGATGGATTGTAATCCAACTCACACACCTATGGAAGTTGGAGCTAAAATTTCAATTAACACTACTTCACCTCTAGTCAATGAAATAGTGTATCAGATGCTAGTGGGTAGTCTAATTTACCTCACTACCACTAGACCAAATATTTGTTTTGCAGTGAATTTTCTATCTTACTGCATGTTTAAACCATAGGAAGGACATTGATTAGCTACAAAATGGGTATTATGATATGTCCAAGGTACTCTTGACTTTGGCATACTATATGAGTAGTTTGTAGATTTTGAGCTTTCAAGATAGTGACTATGATTGGGCAAGATCAGTAGATTCAAGAAAATCTACAGCAAGCTATGTATTCGCTCTTGGTTCAGGAGTTTTCTCATGGTAGATCAAACAACAAACTATACTAGCATTATCTTCAATAGAATTAGAGTATAAAGTTGTGGTCAGTGCAAGTTGTACAACTATGTGGATAAATAAAATCTTGGAGGATCTTCAATTTGAGTCATCAAAGCCTACTCTGATTTTCTATGATAACCAGAGTGTTCTAAAGATGGTGAAGAATCCAGTATTCCATGCTAGGACCAAAAACATTGAGGTTCACCATCATTAAATCCTACAGTTAGTTAAAAATGAAGACATTTCTCTCTTTTACTACCCCACTACAGAGCAGCCAGCTGATATAATGACCAAACCACTTGGTACAAACAAGTTCATAAAATTCAGAGATAAACTTGGTCTTGTTTATGGTTTTGTCATTAAGGAAGGGTATTAGCGTAATTATGTATTTACCTTGGGTTATTGACTAAGGTAATAAGTCTATGGTTAGTTGCCTTAACTACTTGGGTTAAGAGGTTAGTTTATTTAACAAGATTAGTTATTTTCATGTTAGCTGACGTTAGTTGTTTTACCCACCCTTTTCACATGTTTCTTGGGTGGCTCATTTATTTACCTATTTAATAGGCTTGCTTGTATTGTTAGGATATGGAATGTATGTTTTGAATACAATCTAGTTCTTTCTCACTCTTTGTGTTTTATCTAATATTTCAAACGTGGCTATTCTTGATCGTAATAATGTCAGTTTATAAAAAAATACTTATAAAATCTTTGTACAATGTCTTCAAATTTAATATACTCATTTTAGTTTTATAACACCTAAACCCCTTTTGTCTTACCTCTTTAATTTTAAATATTGAAATTTTTAGCTATTCTCAGCATGTTAAATTTTTATACTAGTAACTACACACTTACTTGTAAAGAATATGTCGAAACAACTTTATATCTTCCCATGACATATTCCCTCCACACCATCCATGTGTTCTTTTTGTCATTGATCCATTTATTGCATAAATCTAAAATAGTTGAATCTTTGACCTAGATTGTCAAACAATATTGATTATAAACCAACAATAAGGTTCAGATAGCAAGTGTCCACTAGTTATCCCTCTAATAGTCAGACCCCATGTAATAGAGTAATGAAATTGTTGGGAACATTAAAACCATAGAATATGGCTCTCATGTAACAAAAATATACTCAATTATAGATGTCTAATTGATAGTGCTTACATGTATAGATTGGTCATAACACCTGTTTATTTGTAATTATTGACTTTGTGTTAAAATTTCATAATATTGATGCATTTGAAAACTTATAATTACTAGAATTTAAAAAAATGGAAATGAGAAGACAAACCAAACTATTTAACAAAGAGATAAAAAGGCTACTAGGACCATACATAATAATCCAGATAGATTATTAGGACCCTAAAGTATGGTCCAAACCAAGGACCATAGGCTCATAAGGATAAAATAGAGGTTGTCTTGGGGAGTTAACGAGAGGGATTATGCTTTCCTAAGTCAATCACCATACCAATATTACTCGATTTGGATCAAATTAGCTATACATAGACAAGTGTGAAACTCTCACACAAATTAACATAAATAAAGAGAATGGTCCTAATTTAGGAAACATGCGGTCTCACAAGAGAGTTATCATACCTTAAATTAGTGTCTAAACATTTTTAACATCCTTATATGACTTATGAGGATGTAAGTCTTTTAAATTATATTATTAATTTTTTATAATATTTTTACTCATGTTTAAATCATTTCAAGATGACCTCTATGAGCATTCATTACTCTAATGACATTTATTTTTTTTTATATTTTTTATAATAATCCTAAGGTAAGGGTACGTACTTAACACAAAAACACTAATTAATGAAATTCATTGCTTTGGGCTTCTCACCCTTATCTAATAATTCTTACCAGTGTAGGATTAACCCAATTACAACTCAATCATGAAGGAAATGAAATGGAATGGTTTAAATTATGCCTACGATACCAAATGATCTATGGGACCACTAATTACACTAATTTGTCCAACCACTCAAAGATTTGTGGGCCTAGTGATATATTTTAAAAGGTTGTTCCTCCTTTTGTAGATTTGAGTTAGCATCTCCCCTAACCCTTTTATTATGTTTTCTTCAAATAGCTATATCATGGAGCCAACTCTTAATGTTTCCACATATTTGTCTTGAATGTTTGCTTACCTCAGATGTTCAAGGATGAAATGCTCCTCTATTTCAACTACCCTTGCATGCATAAACACAAAATATCTCATCCCATTGTTCCTCAGGTCACATATATCTGCATGTTTCACATATAAGCCTATGTGAGCTAGTCCTTAGTTGAGAAACAAGTATATTTTCCCTCTATTTTATTTTATCCCCTATATAATATATTTTAGAATGCTTGTAAGTTTGGTTACTTTGTAATGTAGTGTTGTTGTTTCCTATTTATTTTCTTCCTCCACATCACTGTTTTAAACTTTCATTCACATAATTTTTAATGTATTTGTTACAATTTTGTCATTCATTAGGATAATGTCCCATCTAATCACCCATCTAAAGTTTTAGTTCATCTTTTTTAACCTTAAAATTAGATGTAGATCCTACTTGGGTAGATAAGGTTAAGAATATAGAAATGACAATGCATAAGGGTGATAATCAGATCTATAATAGGCCAATTAAATGCTAAACTCAAATACAACATATATAAAATTTATTAAACTGAGATAGGCTAAAACTAAAAATTAAAACTATTCTAGATATGGAAATGACAAAGAAATAATGTACTTAGTTGGTTTTGATGCTAACACAGTTCTAGATCTTGAACGGGTAGGAAAAAAACTAGAAGAAGATTTTAGAATAGTCATTAAATTTTGGATTGAGTACCTTTAGAGCCATGGATACTAGTTTCAGCCTTGGATGTTAGCATCGTTGATACTGTCTAAATTAGATGTAGGTGTCCTGTATGAAATACCTATTGAAAAAGGTAGCAACCACCTAAATGCTTTTGGGTTTGTCATCACCTTTACTCTGGTACATTTAGATCTATGTCATGGATTATTACTCTTCATGAAATGAAAAAACACTAGTTCTTCATCTTTATAGTGACCTTGGTAAAATTTGGTTAGTGGGCTCTTAGTGTTGAGCTTACCCCGAAGACCCCTCTGTCAATGGGTGTTGCCTACAAAGCCACTACTCTAAATAGGGCCTCATATTGATGTAGTTATCCCCTGATGTTTTGGTTTGTGCATGAACAAGGGTGAAATATGTGGAAAGAAAAAATAATAATGACCTAACTTGTAACTTGGAAAATTGGGCTCTTGGGTTTCTCCTTAGTACTTCATACAAGTAGATGTGCAGTCCTTATGACTAGTATGGACATAAGAATAAATAGGGAAGTTTTACTCAATTGAATGTTATTTTATATTAATGTTAGGTGAAGAATGAATAAAGAGTGATTATGAATATATACCACTCTTAGCAAGAAATATATCATATTAAAGCACTTAGGCTGACCATTAGGATACTTTCCATTTACAAATCAGATGACTTTAGGGCACTGGACACCCATTTCATGGTAGGACACTAGCATCAATGTAAGGGTCTAGAACTGAGGCTTGTGTCAGGGTATTTAGAAAATCAATACAAGTTCAAAAGTTTCAAAGGCATAATATAAGCATTATGGGTAAGATAGAAGGTCTGGGTCATCAACATAAGACTGGTTGGACCAAAAGATAGGCCAAAGGGCACAAGATAGAGTTGTAAGACTTTCAAAAATGAGAAAGGTCCAAAACTAAGAAGAATAGCCAATGTCTAAGTTTTCTAAGTGTACAAGACTGAGGTGCTATATAATTCACAAATATCATCTACATTTTCCCCTCCTTTAATCTAGTAATGAAATTGTGGGTTTAAAAGAGAATAAATGTGTGCATGGGTATGTACAACACACCTTGTCTTTGTGTGAGCCCAACATTAGTGATTTTTTAGTGACTGACATGAAACCAAGATCATGTTATAATATAAAATTAGTGCACATAATCAGAAATTGAAAGCATTGAAATTGAAAGAGCAAGGTTTAAGAGCACACCTATGTATCAATGCAACCACCTTGCCTATTGGCATGTTTATTTAAAAAGATGTATCATTGTAAAGCTCTATAACTAAAACTAAAATATCTGTATATATATATAAATCTAGATAGTGCATATATAAAAATGGATAAAGGGAGATTGGAAGGCACATGCCCCCAACCTTAGGGAAAAGGTGAGTTGTCACCTGACAATAAATATTAACTCCACTATGCAACCTGATCATAATTATAACTTGGGGCACATGAGTGAACGAATTCAACCCATACCATATATTTGGTGAGGCTAGATGATGTAATCAAGTACAACCTTTAAACTTGGAAAGATTGAGTGATTTAATCACCTCAACCATACCAAAATCGAACCAACTACTATAGTAGATTGGCTCAATACAGTATGTAATAGTCTGACCTAGTGTGTGATGATAGTATATAGAAGAGTTTTGAAATATGAAAATAATTTAGATTTTTTAATATTAGGTGCACATTACATAGCATATGCACCTTAGATTTGTCTCATGTTGAAACTATGTATAACAATGGTATCAATGTATAAAATTCTACCACAAATGTGTTATTAAATCATATGACTGTGTTTTTCGGCCAATTTAGAATTTTTCACAAGTGTGGGTAGCATAGCATGCCCTCATGCCATTTTTGTGTGATGAATATTGAATAAGTGTGGAGAACGTGCTTCCAAAGCATGCCTCCACTGAATTTGAAAACTATGCCAAATGTGGAGAACATGCATCTATGACATGCCCCCCTTGAGGTGAGGGAAGATAGGAACTTGTAGTTACCTCACTTAAAAAGGAGAAGACAAATAAATATTTTGTTAATGGATCCATGTGGCATATATAAGAACATGTATAGGTAATCATATCATTAAAATGAATAGAACAATGTGATCACATGAAGGCCTAAGATGCATGATAAATATTATGGCAACATCTTAATAGCAATAGAACAATCTCAGCAAGCAACAAGCACACACAGAAGATAACTCAAAAGCAAGTCAACATACCATGGTCCTATGAAACCACAAATAAAGTGCATGTTCAAATGTTGCACAATCTAAGGGACATGACTTAGTCAAATGTCCACAAATCAAAAATGACATATTTAAATATACATACAATAAACAATGACATATGCAAATGTCAAAGAAATTAAGCAAAGGCATGGAGGTCATAAATAAAGGAGCATATTTAAATGCTCAAACAAGTAAGACAATAGCAAGCCAAGACACTCGAGGAAATACATAAAGGAAATCATAATCAAGCAACATAAACATATCATATTAACCCATGGAAATGTGTTAGCAAAAAATGTCAAGTGCATAGCATATCAAGTACCTTGTGAAAGATATAATCATAGATAAAGGAATGTGTAAGTACATATAAGCTCAAACATGATAATGAAAAGTGATCATCAAACCATATAACTTGTATATATCAAGATCAAATAAATGGATGCCCCCAATGTCCACACGACATGAGTAGAGGTAAGGACCAACATCCAAAAAAGGAATAGATCATGTATATGTATATGCTTGTATCACACTCAAGTAGAAGAATGACATACATGTGTATGTATAAGTAACTGATATGCCATCGATCAACATGGAACTAACACATAGAAGTCAAGGAGCCAATAAAACACATTTATGATATTAAAAAAAAATGGATTTTTGAATTTTTTTGATTATTTTTTTTGTATTTTGGAATATATGAAGAGGAAATATAATCCTATGATATCATCCAAAGGACAGACATTAGTATCTCCCCACTCATAACCTATTGTAAGAAATTAGTGGTATTGCCAAGGAGCATGTATAGGTGTAATATATGTCATTGGAGTATATATGATGCTTTGCATGTGTATAATAGCACTCTAATGTCATGAAGCAATAATATAAGGAATAGGGGTTTGTGGAACCCATATTTGTATGCTCTATTGTTTCTTTGGAATAACAATAGTAGGAACATGTTTAGGTGCTCTAGAAATATGAATATGGTACATATAAATGAGGATTTCATGGAACCCACTATGTATCTCTGATGTAAAGGTATCTCAAGTACTAGCCACCTAGTAAAGGAGATTGCTTATTACTTACCCTTTTGCAGTGGATTAACCTTAGTTGGTTTGATAATTAGTAGCTTGGGTATACATTTTTCTTGTTTAAGAGGATGCATGCTTTATTTGTTTGTGTAATGAATACTTGGATATGATAAATTTTTGAGTGGTATAAAATATCTAAATTTAATGAAATTTACAAATTTTCAATAATGAGGTAATCACCGTATGTAATGAAAACCAGTTGGAAACAAGAAAGATTAACTATAATGATCTTCTAGTAATAAGACCTCTCATTTTATTTCTAACATTATCATTGATGCATCTTTAGAGATATCATGTGTATCTATATGTGCAAGTTTAGGTACCCAAATCTGCCATGTATATATGCCTCATCCACATGTCCCTCTATCAAAAGTTTGATTACCAATGGTTCCTTAGTAGGATCATCATGGGAGAGATCAATTTTGGTAGAGGGTACACTAGGAGAAGGACTTCTACTAGTGGTCAAATTCCTCGAAGGTTGATGGACCACATGTTCCTCAAAAAGAGTAGCATGGGATGTCTCAACCCTTTTAGAATAACCTTTAAAAGAAGTATGTGAAATAGGTCTAGATATTTCTTTTTGAAATGTAATAATTTCCCAATCAGCTAATTGTGTAAGCTTTTGCTTGAGAGTAAAATAATCATTATCTCAATGTCTATTTATACAATGGTAAGTGCAAAAGTGTTATCCTTTTACCTTTTCAAATTTATGTGGTGGATAATGAGAGTTAGGAGGAAGCTTTATTATCTACTTATCCAAAAATGTATGTAATATATCAAGTGGTCTATCTCAATACCAATCAAATTAAATTGGTTGCCTTTTTGTAGAGACATATGGTTTAATTATAGGAGGTATTTTGTATGTTCCTTTCCTTTAATCAATACCTTTATTTTTTGTTCTTTGGTATGCATTGTTGGTTCTAAGGAGGGTTTTTGAAGTTGTTCTTGACCCTTGTTGGTTTATTTGCTTGCTTTGTAAGCATTGTGTTTACCATATTTGCCTTTAGGTGGAGAAATAGTTAATTTGGTTTTGGTATTCATTAAATCACATGTGTATTTATGCACATCCCAATATAAATTTTTAAATGAAGCAAAGGGATTGTGCAATGCTATTTCTCTAAGTGGAAGAAGAAGATTCCAACTAAATCTAAATTATACTTCTAAATTTGATGGGGTATAGTTTAAAGAACTTAATATATCCATAAATCTGATAGCATAATCTTGAATGGACTCATTCTCATTCTATGTTAAAACTTGAAAATGTTCTAATGGTAACATAGGTAAAGTATATCGATGAAAATTTTATAATAGCACGTCTTAGATTTTTTTAAATGTGGATAGGGAACAATTTGGGAGACTATAAAACCAATCAAGAGCCTCTTGAACTAAACTTCAATGGAAGTCCTTTAATAAAAAGCATCCATCCATAGCTCAATATTCAAAAGAATGTATATATTATTTCAAATGTGTACCAATATCTCCTTAACCATTAAAGGAGAACTTAGGCATAATAAATTTCAAAGGATAAGGATATTAAAAAACATCCCAAGAAAGAGGTCGATCATCTAATACAATTTCCTCAAAGGTAGCCTCATGAGAAGAAACTTGCAGATTAAGGGTATTCACTTGTTGTTTAAGATCTCCCATGGTAGTCATGATAGATAATATATCATAAGTAGAGATTGGTAAAGAAGTTAAAGTTTTGCTCAGAGGTTTTAAAGTACCATTCATATGAAACATAGGAATGATAGACCTTTTACCACCCTCTAAAATAAGATCATTACATGGTTTTGCAATATTTGGTAAAGGAACACCCATGTCTAAAGAGACAAGTATATATTTTTTAATATCATGAAGGTTGATATCATTATCATTGCAAGGTGCAACATTGATTGAACTTTGATGACATACCATAGGAGAATGAGAAATAATTTCACTATTTTTACTTGAGTGATCCAAAGAAAGAATAATATTTTCAACACTATCATTATTTTAGAAAAAAAGTGCACACTCATCCTTTTCAACATTTGCATCATGTGAACAAGAAGGAAAACATTCAATTTTAGATTCATCTTATGAATTTATGTATGAAACATCTTCATCATCTTGAATGCTAACTTCTTTCATATTTATCATGTTATCTTCAATAAAAGGAATCAATATTACCTTTTTATGCCTTTCACTATTGGAAATAGAAGTAAGAGAATGAGGCTCCTTGTATTCATATTTAAGGTCATACTCATAACCATATGAAGACATGTTATTTTTAACATAATCAATTAAACTTGAATTTTCATCATTAATTTTTTTAATTATCATGATATAAGGAATAAAAGTGAGTTTAGCATGCTTTTGATATGCCATAAGATCCTCATATGCAATACATTGATCATTAGGAACATTAAAAAAACTATCCAAAGGATGGAGCTTTGCAGGACCTGTTGGGGTTCTAGATTGCACCCTAGCTGATCAAGGGGATTGTTCAAGTCCTTTGCTCAAATCTAGTCCAACATGGGATTGATCCTACGTTGTGGGTATCATAATACTAGATCAGACCTCTGGAGAAGGGTGGATTCCTTCTAGATTTATCACCTAAACTGAAATTGATTGGGAAAAGGGAGAGAGAAACATAATAATATAAGAAAACATGTAAAAGATGTGATTCACCAGTAATGTGATTATTCATCCACCCTATCTGAACTTCTAACAAGCACTAATGAGATTGGATCTGCAAGTCCAAATGACTATCTATGCATTAGTATTTCATGTAAAGGTCCACCAAATGGTTAAAACCCAAGGAAAATGATGGAGATGCTTGTTTTAAGGTATTAACCAGTCAATGTATCCACTTGTTAGCTTTAATCAAATGACATTAGACACTAGACATGACCTACAAAACAATATGATCTAGTAACTAGGTGATATTTAGGATTTGACAAGGGAGAGACTTCTACCACATATGCAAATCTGACATGTGCACACTTTACTAGAATAATGAAATCTAAAAAAGAGTCATTTATTTATCTCAAAAGGTTATAAAGATCAAATTTGAGTAGAGTCTAGTCATGCCCAAGAGAGGGATTACCAAGGTGGGATAGAAGGATCGATTTTAAGGCTCAAAAGCCTGCATTTGTAAGAAAGAATGAGAAAGAGAACTATGCATTTATAAAAGGACTAACTACTTCTGATGAATTAACACCAATTTAAGGATGCTACTAAGTTAGGATCTTATCAAGAAGGCATAATTTCAAAGGGTTTTACAAAAGAATTTAATGCTCCATTGATCCTTATCTGGTCACCAAGTCATCATCTCAAGACTCCATGCCATTTCTACCTCATATATTGACAAGGACCAATTATTCATACCTAGGAACTAAAAGAGTATTACTCTTTTATAAGTGGTTCAATGTATCTTTTGTCAAGGTTGTAACTGAGCACAGATCTTTTTATCGATTGAAAACCAATCATTTTTTTGGTTTTCTTATAGTTCAATGTCTGGTCACATTTTGAAAACCAAACATTGACCTTTGACTAAAATAGGTCTAAAAACCAATCCTATCTTCAAAGAGCTTCAATGATAATGTTTGGTCCTAAAAAATTCACTCTGACTTGAACTAGATCATACTCGAGCTCCATTTCCTTTGCATTAGCTTACCCAAGTTGAAAAAACTATCTCCTCGACCTCTATTGAAAGTTATTTGGCCTCAATTCTTCTCATTGGTTATCAAATGCTAACTCAAACCTTTGAATTTTTGAACTCTTATTTTCTCTATTGATCTACCTATGTATAAATGCTCATGAGCCATTGATTTATTTCCAATTGAATGAACTTATGCCACTTATCCTCGACTCATTAGCTCCTTCGATTTACTGACTAGTTTGACTCACACGAGTCATTCGATCAAGATGTACAAGTTCATGAGCACCATAGCTCTCCTTGGTCCCACTTTCCTATCTATTCTTACAATCCATCTATCATTGGTATGATTGAGTGTGAGCCCTTAGATCTGCTTGGGACCTATCCTTTTGTCAATGATTTCACTTCGTTAGATCTTGGCTTTATTATTTCACATCATTAGATTATGTCCAACTTGTCTATCTTTAAAGAATTTAACCGAGAGACATTTTGACTTGGTTGATTCATCATGGCTTTTTAGATCTTATGTGTCAGTATGAGGGCTCCCATGAACCGTTAGATCTTGAACAACTTCAAGCCTTTTAAAGACCTTTTAAACCCAAATGGTTACTTGCCTTAATTAAAATTAACATTTGTGTGAATGTCATTTGACATCCATGAAGATGTATTTAACATTTCAAGACTATCAAATTTAAGAATAGATAAATTTTTGCCTGAG
This sequence comes from Torreya grandis, assembly GCA_037957365.1. Lineage (NCBI taxonomy): Eukaryota > Viridiplantae > Streptophyta > Pinopsida > Cupressales > Taxaceae > Torreya > Torreya grandis. The sequence continues at coordinate 566,592 of JARHVA010000105.1, forward strand.
CTTCATTTTGACTCCCGCGTGACTATCATTCATTATTTGATCAACTTTGATAATATATATCTTGAAATGTAGGAATCATGGAGGGGCCAAATTTACTAGAGATGTTCTTGAGGTCAAAAGTAACAAACCCTTTGGATCTATTAGTCTTAAAACCCTTTCAAGTGAAGATATAAAATGTTCAACTTGACCAGTCCATATCTGGTTCGCATGACATCTTGGTAATGCTCTAGCTTATTTGGTAAAGTATGGAAAACCTAGTGAAAATGCCTGGGAGGCAACTTTGTATGTGTGTAACTCCCTTTGTGTTTTGATAAAGGACTTGATATTTTTCATATAGGATCTTGACACAAAAGGGAGGAAACCCATATGACCAATTTTATCTGATTCATCTACACGTGCGAGATATGGTCTCTACAAATTGCCTACTTTGATTTTTCACTAGTTCCACTAAATTCTTGGACTAGGAAAAATTTGGTTTGTATACCAAAATTAGTCAATAGGACCTTGCCTAAGGACATCCATAAATTGACATCCCATCACAAAGAAAACAAGAAAAATGGCTAGAGCAACAAGATAAATAAGCATGCTTTAACTTATGCCCATATAATCAAATCTAAAAGTTAAAAACAAAAATCTAAAGTAAACTTTTGAAGAAGGAGAAAACCCTAATATTTAAAGTAGGGTTTTGGTTCAAAAAATAAAGGACAGGTTCACCAAAATGTTTAACGCTAAAATTGGATGTGGATCCTTCTTGGGTATATATGATTAAGAATATAGAATGACAATGTGTGATAATCAGATTTGAAACAAACTAATTAAATGTTAAACTTAGATACAACATAATCTAAATTTATTAAACTGAGATGGGCTAAAAATAAAAAATATAACTATGCTAGATATGGAAATAACAAAGAAATAATGTACTTAGTTGGTTCTAATGCTAACATAGTTATGGATCTAGAATAGGCAAGAAATAGATTGGAAGAGAATTCTAGAATAGTCACCAAATTTTGGATTGAGTGCCTCTAGAGTTGTAGACACTAGTGTCAACCTTGGATGTTAGTGTCGAGTCTATTATTTGAACAAGACGTAGTGTCCTATATGGAATACCTATTGGAAAAGGATGTGACCACCTAGATGCTTATGGGTTTGTCCTCACCATCACTTTAGTGCATTCAAATCTAGGTCATTGACTGTCACTCCACATGAAATGGAAAAAACCTAGTTCTTCATATTCATAATGACCTTGGAAAAAATGGTTTAGTGGGCTCATAGTGTCGAGCTAACCCCAAAGACCCCTTTATCAATGGGTACTACCTACATAGATACTACACTGAAGAGGGCCTCAAACTAATGTAGTTTTCCCCTAATGTGTTGGCTTGTGTGTACGCAAGGGTAAAATATGTGGAAAATAAGTACAATAGTGACCTAGCTTTTAACTTGGAAAATCAAGCTCTTGGGCTACTCCTTTAGTACTTCATACCTTTAGATGTGCATTCCATATGACTGATATGTAAATAAAAATAAATAAGGAAGCTCTGCTCAATTGAATACTTTTTTTTATGAATGTTAGGTGAGTAATGAATGAGTGATTATGAATATATACCAGTCCTATCAAAAAATATCTTGCATTAAAGCACTAAGGCCTAAATTTAGTATATGTTTCATTTGTAAATTAGATGACTTTAGGGGTCTCGAACTAATGCTTGTGTCATGGCAGTGAGAAAATAGGTACATGTTCATAACTAGCAAGGGCATAAGATAAACATATTTTAAGCATTTTAGGCAAGATAGAAGGTTTGGATCATCAACATAAGACTAATTCGACCAAAAGATAAGCCAAGGGTCACAAGATACAGTAGATACAAGACTTATAAAAGCAAAAAAGGTATATAACTAAGAGGAATAACCAAGGTATAAGTTTTCCAAGTGTACAAGACTAAGGTGTTATATAATTCATAAATATCATCTACACATCCATGTATGCTTTCATATGTGCAACTATTCATCTCTTATGGTTTTAGTCCACTTTTAGTCCTCATGTTTTATATTTTTTTAGGTAATAAAGTAACCTCATATTAATAATTTCCTATAATGGGGAAGTTCTTGTTTCAACAAGGATGATTTCATAAGGAACTAAAACTTTAATTCTAAAATTATTTGCAATTAACCACTTTTGGATCCTTTCAATTCGTCTCCATTTCAAATTTGTTATTCCACTACCGCATACCTTGCAACCATACAATACCAATAGCATTGTAACCCAAATAGAACCCTAGCAGTCTTCCAATACCATAACTCAACATTCATGTACTATTTTTGTATCACATAGAGAGATGTCCAACCTCATTATATTTTTTTCATCTTGCATGTGTCCTGACTGAGCTTGTTGTGAAATTCAAAGACAAGATATTTGTATTTTGACACCATTTTAAAAGACTCTTTTGCAAATTAAAATTAGAGATGCTGGTTCTTTCTTTTCACCAAGAAAATTTATAATATTGGTTTTATTGTCCCCTACATCCCTACTTCTTTACAATAGAGCTCTAAGGTCTGAAGATGTTCTCTTATATCATGGGTTGTCTTTCCATTAGAATTAGGTCATTGGCATAAAGTAGGAGTTTCACCACATATTTGGCCAATTAGAACCCTTTCCCTCCAAAATTATTTATCCAATCTCCTTGTTTGTCAATGTATAGCCTAAAATAAAGTTGGGGATAGAGGGAAACGTTGTTTAACACATATATCACTCCCAAAACTTATAGATAACCCTGCCTACATTTTGATTTTAGCTTTGACTTGCTTATTTAATCTTTGAACCACTACTATGTAATGCATTAGGAACCATTACTCCTACATTATGCTCCATAACTTATTCCTCAGCATTGTTTCAAATGCCTATTTGAAGTCCACAAAACAACAATATGCATCCTATTTTTTATCCCAATTTTTTTCAGCTAGGTGTCTAAACATGACATAGTGATCAATATTTGATCATTTAGGTTTGAAGCCTACTTTCCCCTTTGCTCTCTTTCCTTTTTCCTCCACCCAATTGCTAATCTTATGTTTTATTATACTCCCAAACAACTTTTTAAAAAAAGGATTGACCATGATAGTATGATAATTTGAGGGATTGTTTACATATTCATTTTTAAACAAGATTATGGTTAGGTTGCATTTCCACTATGTCAGGAAGCCATTCAAAATGACCTCATTGAAATTTTCCTAAATTTGAGGTGCTAGGATATTTCCTCTCCATTTTAGATGTTCCATTTGCAAGTTGTTTATGTCCTCAACCTTCATTGATGCTAGCTTTTTTAATCCCTTGTATCATGTCTTCAATTTTGAAAAGATTTTTCATTAACTATAATTATAGGAGGTGCATCTTGTCCATTTTCACACTCATATAACTCTTTTAAATAATCTAATGACAGATTCGTTGTTATGTTGTTATCTATATGCATTTTTTTCTTTACACAACTCTCTCTAAAATCTCTTTGGTTCATGTTTCTTTAGGTAGATCAACTCTTTCCTCCTAGTTCGTGTATACTCTTCTTTATTCATCCTCACCATTTTATCATGTGCTTTTCTATTTTCCTATGTTCTCCCTGTTAGTTCCTTTAGTGATCTCCGCATTGACTTGTATTTTTCATCATACCACAAGCTTGTCAGGAAGCTATTTCTTTCTTTATTTTTAGGTTTAACTCTCTTACATTTGTTTAGAGATTCTTTAATGGAATGCATTATCCTCAAAATCTTATTGTAATTTATCCCACTATCAAGTGCTCTCAAACTTTCTCCCTCCTACAATTTGTTATTCAATGTTGCCTTGAAGACCTATTAAATTTCCTATGTCAAAAAGATGTTTCCTCTAACTCTAGTATGCTCATAATATATTTTATTTTAAATATATAGTTTTTTTTAGGTGCTTCCCTCTTGTAACATTAACTATGGTAGTTGTTTTAAAGCTTTTGAATTTATAAGAGAAACATGAAGTAATAAAGTTGTTTGAATGCTAATCAAGTATTGTTCAAATTTTTACAATGTGGTATAGTATTTTGATAATATATCTTATTTAAACATGTGTAATAAATAAAATTACTAAGCAACTAGAGATAAAGAGAGTGTATCTTATTTCTTATTCTATTATGGATTGTGGCAGTGACCAAGAGTCATCATAGGGTTGTATTAGAGATTTAGACTTTGTTTATTTTGTATTCTAACTATTTTTGACCTTCAGATAATTATGTTGATCAGGGATAGTAATGTCAATGCATATGTCTGTATCTAACACTAGTGTTTAGTGATAGATATACATAGGAGTGGCTTCAAATTTGGACTAGACCTAAGTTTCCCCCATGCAATCATTTTGTGCCTCGCATTATGTTCACCCATGTGCCAGATCTAGATAATAATCAACCCTAGTTCCTTTGCATTATACCTCTTCAAACCTGGTAAAAAGGGGTTAGTAACATGAGTTGAGATAGCCATAGAAACCCTATTGTTGTTAAGTGATGCCTACATATCCAATACTCCTAAGAGGGCCTCAAACTTGCATGTAGTTCTCACTCTTATGCATGTGTGTAGAATTATAATAGTATGACTATGTGTTTTTTTTCCTAGTAACCCTTAATACAAGTGAAGCAATAGTATATTTGACCTTTTGAATGCTTTACATATTTGATTCAAATGTTGTAGTGTAATTTGATATCTTGAAATGAATAACATTTTCTTATTAGAGAGTTGCCTTATCAAATTGGAAGAAGTGTTAATAATAACCTAGTCTTTGTATATATAGGAACCTTTTGACTTTGAATTAGAACCTCGTGTAATGCAAAAATCCAACCATAAGATGGGCAAAGAGGGATAACAAAATGGTCACAAAGAAAAAGATATGGAAAAAGATAAAAAGATAAGCTTGGATAATTACATCAAAGTTGGACACTAACTTTGATGATAGTGTCCAAGATAGACAAAAATGTCCAGGGGATAAAAATATATAAGAAATAGGCATAATCGGCAATGGTATTTGGCATACACTGGATGAAGATAAACAGACATAGCACATAAGTGTAAGGGATAGGTAAATCAAGGGAAATAATATGGAACTGAAGAGGTCCATGCGAGATCACATCACTAGATGTCTAATTCTCAGTAAAAGGGTATATACATATAGGAAGATTAGAAATATGTGTACTTATACCAAAATGGGTGTCTACATTTGCCCCCCTTTATTGTAGTAATGCAAGAAAAACTAGAATTACTAGTTTAAAGGAAAATAAAATGCATATTGTGGTGTGGACAACACACCTTGTCTTCACTTGAGTTTTATTGAATCTTTCATCTTGAACATTACCTGCAACTAAGCATATGTCAAAAAATTATATCAACACATATAATATGTATGTAAGTAATACTAAAAAATAACATAAAGAAAAAGCATGGATAGAGTACATTTGTGTATGTGTCGCATAGTAATTAGGTCTATTGTGCTGGAAACTGGAGAAGTAAATAAGGGACTTACAACTTCTTCCATCTTCTGTCCAGGAAGATGAGTGAGTCTACAAGTGGTAAAAGTGCATCGCACCATGGTGGTGTTGTACTTGGAGTAAGGAGAGTTAGGAGGTGATCATGCCCCCATCTTGAGTGTAAAAATATATGTATATGTATAGCTTAGTATAGGGTGATTGATTTAATCAAGCTCACCCAAAAAACTTGATGAAACTAGATGATTTAATCCCTCTGATCACATTAATATGAAGAACCAACCATTGTAGATGAGTAAGGCTCAATACAGTATGTGGATGCTCAATCATGGTATCAATATGTAAAAAAAATTGTGTTTTGGTAACAGTCCATAAAAAAGTTTTAGAATTTTGAAACTGATTTGGATTTTTTAATATTAGGCACATATTTTATAGCATATGCACCTTGGATATGTCTTATGCTAAAACTATGTATGGCAAATGGTACCAATTTATAGAATTTTACCACAACTATGAATTTGGGTCATATATTGTGTATGTTTTTTATAATTTTGAAACTATGTAAGTGTGGAGAGCATGTTTTAAAAGCATGCCCCCACTGTGTATGGAGGAATCTTTAATTGGAATAAATAGCAATATGGAGGAGATGTTTCCAAAACATGCCCCCACTATAAACTAGAGATGTTGAATACTGAATAGGTGTGGAGAACATGCTTCTAAAGCATGCCCCCACTTAATATAAGAATTTTGAATGTGTGGAATCCATTCCCATATGACATTCCCCACTAAATCTAAAAACTGATATAAGTACCACATACTGAATGAATGTGGAGAACATGCTTCCAAAGCATGCCCTCACTATAATCTAAGAATTATGCCAAGTGTGTTTTGATTGTATAGAACATGTTTATAAACATGCCCCTACTAAGATGCATGCCTTTTGGGAGGAGAGAATATAGTGCCCGTTGGTGATATCCTCATAAAAATAATAACGGAGAATTTTATTGATAACATTTGACTTTGTAATATATGGTAATATTGTGGATAATAACTTACAACATTATTTTTTTGGTAGTATTTGGAATGTAGTAGGATATCTGTGTAGTAAAAATTTAAGTGATTTTTGGTAGTGCTTGAAAATTTAAAAATATGATATAATATGGAAGGGCTCATTGTCTATATCCTGTGGCAACTTGCAAAGTTGAATTTAGATAATCGCGGCCCAAGATATGATCATTTGAAGTTGTGTCAAAGTGGTATATTAAGTGGGTTGTAATAAATTTTTGTAATCATTTACATTTTGAACTTTTGTGAATTTTAAGCTCTAATTATAGAGAAGAATAATACCATGCAAAATATATCCTTGCCTGTTGTGACTTGATGTGCTCCAAAGTGCCTTAACTAGTCAGGATTTTTCTGAGTTGGTAAGTAGGGTTTTTTGTAATGTATTGGTAATTTTGATTTTTTGAAAACTTGGTATTTTGAGTCTATTTTTTTGGATTTTTTATAAGGTTAGACCATTGAATCAAGACAACAATGCAACTACCCACTTACGAATGATACCATCTAATATTTTTATCCAATGCGGACGTTAGCATCCAACACTTTTATCTTGTATGGATGCTAGCATCTGACACTAATGTCTTTGTATTTTGTGTTCAATTCATTGATATTTATGTATTTTTGCAATAAAATATAATAATTAATAAAAAATTATTATTGATTGCAAAGGATGTTCATATTTGAGAGTTTTGGCATGATCATCATTACTCGACATTACCAGTGCTAGGTCTGGATGCAGTCGACTAGGCTATTATTAACTGGGGGGATTAGGGCATTTGGCCCACTTGGGACAAATCTTGTATGATATCCACCTCTTCATATCCCTAATGGAGAGGTGGAATCTAGATACATGACATTTTGGCTTCCTATTAGTGAGATAACCATCACCTTATAAGATGTATATTAGATTTTTTGAATGTCAGTTAAGGGTGAGAGAGTTTAGGTTGTCGATGATGGTAATCATGGCTATATTTAGTGGTCCCATGTATATTTTATTGGTCAAATGGCTCCTGAGGTAGAGTTGAGTAGTATGGTTTGATTTTATGACATTATTAGAGGTGTTGTTCTATAGTTGCAAAAGTTTATTTATGTGTTACTAGCATCATTTGTAGTTGTGGAGGGTGGGATTATTGGTATTTCATATCAGATGTATCATATAGTTCATCATATTGAGCTAGATAGGACCAAGTATTCATGGGCTCACACTGTACCATCCCACTTATACATGGATCTCTATAGATTTACACTAGAGAGTCATGACAAGTGTATTAGAGTAGTGACTCTATTGCATGTCTAAGATTATGATCATATCATAGTTGTATGGCCAGTTGGTGGTCCTCTCCCTAGATGGGCTAATCCATATGTGTTTTATGAGTGGTGGCATTTGCAGGTGGTAGACTTCATACCATGATGGAGTACTAGACTACTCTAAACATGCTATCTCTAGATCAGATTATGTGGTGTCTTTACAGGACTTCTTTTGGGTGGCCCAAGGATGGCCATGAGTTACAAAGGATTTGTGTTAGTATGTGGTTGATTACTCAGTTTCTTATCATGTGTGAGTTATTTTAGTATAGTCAAGTGTTACTGTAGTTTGGGATTGAGTAGGAAGTGCCCTAGGCACCATATCCATGGCATCACATAGTATGGAGTGCCCATAGGCTGCATGATAGGCTATAACCCACTACTATAGATCTAGCCACATACCCAAGTAATGAGCAAGATCTCATGGTTCCCCTAGTAGTAGGAGATGATGTAGGGTATACTAATGAGTATGCGTAGTGGTGGGTTAGATCCCGATGGCCTTTATTGTTTCTCATTATAGTCGTAGCTCTAGGTGCCATTCTTGTATCACAAGGTGATGGTGGATAGATATGTGGTGATGCAAGAGTTGGTGCTCCTATAGGACTAGCACTAGTAGATGAAGTAGCCATTAGGGCCACATGTGAGTACCATAGTTTTGAGTTTTTTTCATTTGCTTTCATTATAAAAGTATTTAATATATCAAATGTGTGTAGGTAACCAGGAGTGGTCGACCATGGTGGATCAGGGGATTCAGGCCCTTAATCATAGTGTGCTTATGGGCGTAACCATAGATGGCTTTATTCAGAGAGTTTTGGATATTTTTGTTTGATTTTATTGTGATATTTATGATATCATGCCATATTATAGCCATAGAGTGTGAGGATTTACATGTAGAGCTAGATAAATGGGGCATCCCATAATGGAGTCCCATTGAGATTATGCATACACCCATTGAGCACTATGATGCTTTGAGATGAGAGCACAAGGAGACAGTGTAGCGGTTAGGAGCTTTCGAGGAGAGAGCATGTGTTATCATGTGCACAAGGCCCACAGTTTGATCTTGGTGCATCTATCTCTAGAGGTGTTGGATTTGTAGACAATGATAGTGATGAGGAGTATACCTTAAGGGATATGCCCCCAACTTATGATTGACATGCTTATTTGTAAGAAAAATTGTACCAGTTTATTTGTGTGTGTGTGTGTGACATTTTCAAATGAATTGTATTTTGTATCAAATATATATGCATTATTTCATTCTAAGTTGGTCATTTTATTGTTTGTTAATTGCATTTTATTTCCATGGTATATGTTGTGGATTTTTATAAGTATGTGTATGATTTTTAGCAATAAATACATCATCATATGCAAAGGAACTCAGATATATATAATAAAGCCTAATTGTGATGTTCATATGTAAACGATATTGGAGATTATGCTTTTATAATCATTTATGAAGTATCTATAGAAATATCCTATGAATCTATATGTATTTATTTAGGTACCCATATTTGTTGTTGAAGTTTACCCCTCCCTATACCTTTGTATGAAGGACCTGATCAACCAATGGTTCCTTAGTAAGATCAATGTGGGAGAGATTAGTCTTGAGAGAGAGTACCATGGGAGGACTTCTACTAGAAGTCATTCTCTGTGAAGGCTAATGGACCATGTTTTCCCTATGAGGCTCATCATGGGATATCTCATTCTCCCTAACTGAGATCCTAAGATAAATATGTGAAACATGTCTAGATGTCTTTTTGATATGCAATGATTCTATGAGCAACTAACTATGTAGGCTTTTACTCAAGAGCAAAACACTCATTATCTCGATGACCATTAATACCATTGATCTGCACCACGTGGCCTAAGATTGAGGTGTGGGGGAGATAGATGAGATATAACTATACAAAGAAAAAGTGCAGTGAAATATTCAAGTGAAATAAACAAGACACATTCAATGATTGGAAGTCTTAACTTGTAATAAATGTAATATCTATTCATTAATGGAGAATAGGGAAAAGAATATAGAGTATAATGCCAACATTATGTGTATATCAACTAGATGCACAAAGCAAGCTAACGATGTTATAACTATGAATAATGGTGTTGATCTAGATTTTGTATATATCTCTCTCTGAACCAGATACTTACATTGCATATATAGCTTAAGAATACAAGAGTCATCATAAATATTATTCAATTACTAAGGAAGATATTTATAGCATGTTGATCTTATCATATGTAGTAGTTATCAATGTTTAAAATAGTTAATGTCCAAGCTGTCACCCATTTGAATTTGAATCTAGGATCTCCTTTTGGCATCAATAGTATTTGGATCACTTATGGCATGTGGCTGATCGACATGTCCAAGTAGATGTCAGTGAGGCACGCAAAATTATATGGCATAGAGGGTGCAGAAGTCTTAGTGCAAGAGTGTGAGGTGCATGGGAAATCTAGTATAGCCAATGAGTGGGCACATAACTTGGTACAAAACTATGGAGCACATGAGGGACATAGAGGTATGTGAGCATAAATCTATAAGGCACATAGAACTATGAGTTGTGGCACATGAGGCTACAATTTATGGCATGAAATGGGAAGGTGTGCAAGGTTACAGGCTATAGGGGTGCAAAAGTTGGTGAGTACACATAGGACTTGTGAAAAAGTAGAGTAAACTTCATACAAATAAGTTTACAAGATTGGGTGAGAGGTACATACTCTACATAATAGAGCAAATGAGGAGTGACCTTGATTAAACAGGGGATGCACACAGATCATTCACCCTTTCTTAAAGAGTAATGTTTAGCTTTGTGTTGGTGTCTATTTGAAGAAACTACACTTAAATTTGTTGTGAAGTGTACCACTTAGCTTGATCAATATATTGCCTAACCTTAACCATTTTGAAAAGTTGATGTGTGTCATGGCAAGTGTGTATGTCTGTCAATTCGATGATTTAGTCCTTTTCTATGGGGCACAAGTGTTTGGGATCCAAATGATAAGTATGTTATGTCATTATTGGCTTAAGAAATGGTGTGGTATAAGGCTTAAATTCCACATTGAAGACTAGGTGCATGCCCAATTACTGAGGTAGATCAAGAATGAAAGCATATTCACTAAATGCATGCAAAATAGTGTAAAGACCATAACACAAAAGCTTAATCTTATGGTATGGACCTTTTAAGTGCTCTTCTTGAAGTTTCAAATAGACTTTGTTGCCAACTCAGAATGCATGAGGTATGTGATGTGCGTTATGGCTCTCCTTGTAATTAGCTTGGGTAAAGAAACTTCTATTGAACTTTATAGTGAACAAACAAGATGTGGTAAAGAAACTTCTTGCTTTGTCCACTTCCCATTCCTATGTGTGTGGTTTAGTGCATAATGGTGCATGGTAGGAGATGTCTAGAGGTGCCAAAGGTTGAGACCCAAGACATGTTTGGAATGGAATGTGGCCAATACAGTTGTGAAGATCCCTATTATAGGCATGTTAAATGTACAAGATATTATCATCCCAATTATGAGCATGCATACAGCTGTACATTCATAGAAGATGAAAAAGTGTACAATTGACCACTTCAATTTATCCATCTATCTGAGGATGAAAGACCATCAATCGATCTAGATACATTCCCATCAAGTCCCACAATGCTTGCCAAAAATGACTCACAAAGCACATATCTTGATCAAAGATGATGGATGTTGGTAGCCCAAAATGAACTTAAACATAGTGGAAGAAAGCTTACGCAGTGCCAACTACATCAATGTCTTTCTCGCATGCAATCATAATGGTTATTTTATAAAACCTATCCATTACAATGAACATAGTGTCATGTTATTATCTTGACACAGGTAGTCCAATCATGAAATCCATGTTGATAGATTCCCATGGTATGGATGGAACTAAAAAAGGTGTGTAGAGTCCTAGCTTCTTGTTCATGGGCTTGGTGATGTAACAAAATAATGCAAGACTTGATGTGGTACTCCATGTTTATGTGCATATGTGATCAATGGAAGTGTAGCTAGAGTCTTTGTCATGCCAAAGTGTCCCAAGGTCTTGGTGTAGTGTACCTCCCAGATGAGTCATCGATGAGGTGTGCTAGAGGGAACATAGAGATGTCCAAGCTTATAAAAAAACTAATCAAGCAAGTAAAGACCTGACACTTGTTTACCTTACACGAGGTTGGTGTTAGTTACTATGAAGTCCTAGTCAGATGAGTAGAGAGGAACCCAGTTTATAAAGTTATGGTAGCGCATGTCCAAGACTATAATGAGTGCATGAACTAGCGATTGGATAAGGCAATATACTACCTTGTTGTCCTTCCATTTCTTGTGTTTGATCATAAGATGGAACTATTTCAAGTAAGACATCCATTTCAGATGGCATACATTTTCTAGCTTATTCTATGTCTATAGGAACTGAAGTGGTTTATGGTCTGAATGAATGATTGTTTCCTTCTTGAGAATGTAGTGTCATCATTGCTTAATTACTTGAACAATAACATACAATTATTTCTCATAATTGGAGTACCTTTGCACCATGTCGCTAAACATATCTGAGTGGTATGTGACCAAATGTCCATGTTATATGAGCACTGTATCAAGTGCATAGTCAGATGTATCAATGTGAATTTTGAAGGTTTGTGTAATGTCTGGCATTGTAAGAACAAGCATTATGTAGAAGCATTATTTAAGTACCTCAAAAAGTGAATTCTTATGCATGAGTCTAGTCAAACTTAGCTTTAACGTGTGAGCTAGTTGAGATCCCAAGAGATGTGTGAGAAACCAAGAATGAACCTATGATAAAAGTTAGCAAGTCTAAGAAAACTCTTCAATTTTGTGAGATTGCGTAGAGTAGGCCAATCTTGGATCACTTTGATCTTCTTTGGATCTAATTTGATGCCAGTGCAATTAATGATGAAGCCCAAGTATTAGATATGTGTCATGCCAAAGGTACACTTCACTAAGTTGGCTTGCAACTTGTGTTGGTGTAAAGTGTCTAAGATATGTGAGATGTGATCTTTGTGCTCCTCCCAAGTCTTATTGAAGATGAGGATATCATCTAAGTAGATGATGATAAAGGAGTTTAGGAAAGGCCTAAGTAAATCATCCATCAAATGTATAAATTTGGCTAGTACATTGGTTAGGCCAAAAGGCATTACCAACCATTCATATAATCCTTCATGTGTCTTGAATGTTGTCTTATAGGTGTCTTCAAGATGAATTAGGACTTGATGGTACCCTGAATTCAAGTCAATCTTGGTGAAGTATTCGATGCCTCAAAACTAGTTCATGTGGTCATCAATACATGATAGTGGGTACCGATTCTTCACCATTATCTTATTGAGCGCATCATAGTCTATGTAAATTTTTTAGGACCAATATTTCTTGGGTATGAGGACTATCAAACTCTTGCAAGGTGAAGAGCTTATGCTAATATTCATAGATCGAGGAGCTCTTGTAAATGGCATTAGATTTCATCATTCTCCCAAACTGATCTATGATACAAGGGTTATTTGGAAGAGGGAATCTAGGTACCAAATCAATGCGATGTTTTACTATGCAGTGTGTTGGAAGGCCTTTAGGTTCTATGAAGACTCTTTTTTACTACTCTCATAGCTTGTCAAGTTTTTGTTGCTAAGACAAAGTGTGGGCATCGTACACTACTAGGGTGTGTTTTGTTGTCTTCTGCTACACGTGTATTAGGGAAAACCATGAGTAACATGATTTTTTGTTTATGTGGTATGAGCTTGTAACATTTTTTGGCAAAGACCAAGGTAGCTTAGTCAAGGGTGTGAACTCAAAAGGTTGTATAAGTGACCCTGTATGTGAACAATCTAATGTTATGGCTTAACTTGATATGTAGCTTCACAGTCAAACAGATACAGTTTTCCTAGCAAGATATCATTGTTAGGAATAAATTATTTAGTGCATACATTAGAGTATTGAGTGAGTGATATATTTGTTATTAGTTACTGAGTTTGTTTACAACTAACATAAATAGCTTTAGAAGATTGAGAGAAAAATTTGTGGGGTGAGTCATTGAACCAGACTCCTTGAATATAGGAGCAACACCACCTATATATATATATATAATGTTTTTCATTGACAAGTAAGTAAGCCGAATAGAATATTATTATTGTGTTCTCTTTGTACTTTTGAGTTTATCATTATCTATATGACATAAATATTGGGATTAGCTCATCCAAATACTAATTGTGGTATCAGAGCATGGGGGTGTTCAAAGGAGAGTTTGTGAAATGTTTTCAATATTTTCACATTGAAGGACACATACTAGCTTTTTTGTTATTCTCTACTCCAATAGTTGGAGTTTTGAGGAGATTTGAATAGCTTATTATATGGCTTCAACAAATTGGGACTTTCATCCATGAGTGGAAATATCTAAGGCTTGGTATTCTTGTTGTGAATCAATTCATGTATATCGATTAATGGTCTTTATCATCATATTGATCAAGCTTGATATTCAATCGAATGTGATAGTATAACATAATCAATGTTTCAGCATCTCAGTCTATACATATCCCATTGGCCTTTGTATTGAGCATGATTTATCCTCTCTGCATAGACTAGATATGGTTTACCAGTTGGCATTAATTTGCAAGTTTGTTATTGAATGTGGAAAGGGAGAGCAATATGATTGGTTACAAACCTAGATTGATATGTATACAAATATGACTCTTCTAAGCATCTAACAAAACTTAATTATCGATACAGAAAATAGCTATGCAAATTGCCATTCTTTCAGTTGTTCATTTGTCATCTTCCATCAAGATTTTCTATATTGCAAACTCCACCGACTGTGACTTGGCACAGGCCTTTGTAAAGGAATCCAAACATACTCAACACAAATCCAACCCACCTAGAAATCAGTGCAACCAGAGCATGATTTTAAAGTTAACTTTTTTGGGGGGTTATTCCATTATCCAAAAACCACTTTTTAATTCGGCGAATATTTTGTTTCATGGTATTTTATTTCACTGTTTTAGGTTTATTTAATAGTTAGTCTTTAATAGTTCATTTTGAGTATATAAGTTTCAAATTATATTTAATGTTTTCAAAAACAAAAGTTTAAAAGAGTCTTATTAAAAATAAAAGTCAATTTTTTGAGTTAGTTTTGGGTCAATTTTTACATTTTGATGGAATTGTTTATTTATTTATATGGTGTTAGTCAAAGTCATCATTATCATAAAAAAGTATCAAAAGTTTGTCTATAAAAATATAAAAGGGTTATTTAGTGCTTCTCAAATGAATGTTTTATAGTCATTTGAA
The DNA here is from genome assembly GCA_037957365.1 of Torreya grandis. Taxonomy (NCBI): domain Eukaryota; kingdom Viridiplantae; phylum Streptophyta; class Pinopsida; order Cupressales; family Taxaceae; genus Torreya; species Torreya grandis. The sequence goes on from JARHVA010000105.1 coordinate 581,726, forward strand.
CCTTTTTATTCATTTTACCAGAGTCAAAAGTGTCGAACATTAAAAAGAATAAAAATTATTTTCTTTTCAATTGGATGCAATTTCGTTTGTACGTGACATTCATCACTGTAAAATGAGCTTCAAATTTTATTTTGATAAGTAGCAAATGAGAAGGAGGTTGGAGACATTGGAGGATGGAGGCCATTCAAGCCTCTCATTAGCCATTAGTGATGGGACCACTTCTGTTTTAGCGGTGCATTTAATTTTCAATTTTTTGTGCAATGTATTTTTGAAATAAGAACATAAGTATATCCTTGGTCACTTATAATGAGTGAGTATAATTCCTATGTAATCCTTGAATTAAGATAGTAATGAGAACTAAAAGAGTACTGCAACACCATGATAATTATAGTTGTTGGTTAACCATTCAGAAAACCATCATTATGGTTATTGGTTAGCCACTTGTAAAACCATCTTGTTGTGATTATTGATAAACCACTTATAAAACCATTATATAAGTTGTTAGTTATCCTTTAAAAAAAATCATCCAGATCATGAGCTTTTAAAGGTAGTAGTTGTTGTACAAGATACCATTTTTCTCATGTTTGCACTAAGGGGGGAATGTCAGGAATAATTTGTTTAATGTGCACATTATAATATTGAGTGAGTGATATATTTATTATTAGTTGGTGAGGTTGTTTACAATAACTCATGTAAATAGATTTTATAAGATTGAGAGAGAAATTTGTGGGGTGAGTAGTTGAACCAGATTCCTTGAATGTAGGAGTAACACTACCTATATATATAATGTATTTTGTTGAATAGTAAGTAAACTAAATAGAATATTAGTATTGTGTTTTCTCTGTATTTTTGAGTTTACCATTATCTATATGACATAAATATTGGGATTAGCTCATCCAAATACTAATAGTCACAGACCTCCAAACGTGCGATGTCACAAGTGACGTTGTCCTCCATCGGCTTGACCTTGTATTCGAAAGTGCATTATCATTGGACTTGTATATTTTTCCCTTGTTGTAGCCATCCTAGAGAGTATGGTATAGGGTGCACACTTATAGTGAGACCAAGGCACTAAGTTGTGGGTTGCACAATGATGTTCTTATGACTACCAATGTTGATGATGATGTGGAGATGTTGACCCTTACCCAAAATTGAGTGTGGAAGAGACATTTGTGATATTTAGAGATGTTTATAATAGTGAAATTGGTGTTCATCCAAGAGGCATATTCATCAGTTTTATCTATTGGCATGAGTCTTGATGTAGACTGTGTGAGCAGGGACTATTGCGCATGGCATGTGGATTCATTGTGGGTGGACGAGCGATGGTGATGGAACCATTTGTCACCATACTTATTTTTGTCTTTATATAAAGTAGAAGGTGATAGGGTATTCAAGTGTTGAGTAGGATTTTGGTGCTACTCACCTTTGTGAGAAGTGTGTTGTGGCTTCTATATAGAAGGCTATGATGTGGATTTGTGCATTAGTAGGGCCATGCGTACTATGTTGGATGAAGAGGTGGCACATTGCTTCATCCATGCCTTGGCTTCAATCTTGGTAGCATTATGATATGTTTGCCTAAAAGTATTAGAAGGCAATAACTCCATCTTCATGCATAAGGTGAAATTTCACTAAGATACTTTAACACCCTATGTTGTTCACTTAAGTTCTCTTGCAGGCATGCAAAGTAGTCATGGAATGAATTCATGTAGTCATCCACTAACTAATCCGTATGTTGGTGTAGTTGTTATAACTTAATATATTCATATTCAAAGTGTTAAAGAGGGTACCATTCCTCCTTCAATGCATTGAGAAAATTCCTCCATGATTTAATTGCAATACACTCTTATACCCACTACACATTGAAGGTCTCCCACTAGTTGACAACTAGAATGGACATCTTTAATACTAAAAAGGTGATCTTCAGTACTAAAAAGGTGATCTTTCAGATCAGTAAATTAGTTGACTGAAAAGTATGCCTTGAGTTGTCGATTCCAAACATCTAATGCTTTGGCATCAATCTTTCTTTTGAATAAAGGAATGTCTAGATTGACTTGTACTCTAAAGGGGGTTTGCTATTGGAACTATTGCAGAGCATGTTGTTGAGATGAGGAGGGTGTGGGGTTGAGATGCATCATCAACTCACATAATTGATGATAAATTTTAGTGTGTTATGCCTCCAAGGCATCAACAATGAGCCTTTGAATTTTTGGGGCTACCTCAGGTTGATTTTGGGCATCAACCATCTTGATTTTGCTACGACATTATGATGGAGTTTTTAAAATATAATCAACTAAGAAACCTTCTCTCTCTCATTGTACTCTTGTGCTTGTAGTCATGGGAAAGGGAATAAAGTGGGGCTTAGATACTAATTCCTCCTTGAGCATTTTAACTACTCTGATACCAGTTGATCTGCATCATAGGGCCCAAGACTAAGGTGTGCAAGGGACAACTCAGTTATGGCTATGTAGAGTGAATGTGCAATGCAATATTCAGGTGAAATAAATAAGACACAATCAATGGAGCAGAATTCTTAACTTGTAAGAAATGCAACTTCTATTCATTAATGGATAATAGGGGAAAGAATATAAGGTATAATGCACACATATTGACTAATGTATAAAGCAAGCTAATGATGTTATAACTATGTATAATGGCATCAAATGGGTTTATATATATTTGTTGTGGCCAGCATGCCCTATTTTATTCAAAATGGGGGACCCCTCTATCTATTCTCATGAACCAGAGCTTCAAGAACCTTTTTTTTGTTCTTATCGACAGTGCTTGCTTAAATATTTAGAATATATGTCGCCCTAATTTCCCTGAGTAGCAATAGGCCTAATTTATTTTATGACTAAGTTATATTTAATCTTTTATGAGTCATTACAGTAACATCATAGGTTGGCTTTTGATAGAATTCTCAGAGTTTAATTCCTTTCTCAGAGCAACAGATTGGTTGCCCTTTATGGTAAAATCAAAGTCTTAGTAAGGGATGAGTAAGTATTAAATGAGTTGTGTAACTTTTCATTTCCTACTTAGTCTTTTTTGTGAATTTTGTAGAGCCTAACCAAATGAGAAGGCACCATGTGACCAAGTGTCAGAATGGCCAGTCCCAGACCTTTCAGAGATGTTAGATCCTAAGAGAGCCTGGCTAAATGAGAAGGTGCCACATCACCCAGGTGTCAGAGTGGTCAATCCCCCAAACCTATTAGATATGTTAGAATTTGGGAGAGCTCAACTAAATGAGAAGGTGCCACATCACCTAGGTGTTATAGTGGCCAGTCCCTAGACCTGTCAGAGATGTCAAAGCCCAAGAGAGTTCAACTAAATAAGAAGGTACCACATTACTAGGTGTTAGAGTGGCCAATCTCTAGACTTGTTAGAGATGTCAAAGCCTAGGAAAAATTGATTGAATGAGAATGAGTCATGTTGTTAAGTGTAAGAATGGACAATCCATCGACCTATCAAAGATGTCAAAGCTCAGGAGAGCTTGACCAAATGAAAAGGCACCATGTCATTAGGTGTTAGAGTGGCCAGTCCCTAGACTTGTCAGAGATGTTAGCGCTCGATCGAATGAGAAGGTTTCATGTCACTAGGTGTTAAAGTGTCCAATCTTTAAACCTATCAAAGATGCCAAAGCCCAAGAGAGGTTATCCAAAGGAGAATGACCCACATCACTAGGTGCTAGAATGGCTAGTCCCTAGACTTGTCAAAGATGTCAAATCTTTGGAGAGCCTGATTGAATGAGAAGGTGCCACATCACTAGGTGTTAGAGGGAGCTTGAGGGAAGATCACTAATATTTACCACTACTACCTTAGAAAAAAAGTCTAACTCCTAAATTTCTAATTCCCACATGGCACCCCTATATTTTAGGCCTTCTACACTAAAAACTTTCCTATTTCCCCTCCATATTTTTATGATGGTCACATCCTCCTCAAACCCAAAGGTTAAACTTGAGTATCAGGATACCACATTCCTAGTTGGATTAACCAAATTTAAGTGCTAAAATGACTTAATCAAAGCAGTCGAGCAAGTCCCCAAGGATTCAGGCTCAAAAAATGACCAATAGATAGAGTTTAAGGATTCCATTTGATGCTATAAGAAGAGCAAACTTCATAGAGCCACTACCAAATTAGAGGCATTCCCCTACGCTGACTTACTAAGCAACCTCCTTCATAATGCCATCTATGTGCAATATAAAGTCCATGACTAGGTATGTTCACCTAACTCTTGGCATCAAATTATCGATATCTTTGAGAATGCCTTCAAGGCATATTACTCTCTCCTAGACTACACCTTCTCCTATATTATAGTGGTGGTGATGGTCTGGATGGGGACCTACTAGATATACGATGTCCTCCATGATTGGGGTAATAACCTAGATGTTAAATGAGTTAACAAGGAGGATATCAATGCGTACACGATGTACACCTTTTGAGAGGAAATCCAAGTAGTCATGATCTTATTGAAATAATTATTCAAGGGCTAGGACTGCCTACACATCAATGAGATATGGGTGCCTCTCCTACATATGATCCTTACACATTTAGAAGTCTCAAACATGGGAGGATTGATCAACTTCAAGCTGATCAATGCCATTATATATGTTTGAGTCAGGAGCAATTTCTACATGATGAGTTACTTGTTAGATGCAATCTATGGGACACTCTATTTCAAGCCTTCAACTTTTCCTAAATGGGTTCTTAGGGGCTCATTGGTCTATGTGATATTTTACAAGTTGTATGGCCACCAGTTCCACAACCACATCTAGGATATATCTAAGCATTTTTACCTAGTGGTCTACCAAATAATCAATGAGGCCTCGATTCCCTAACCCTCAAAGGCAATTAGGGATTCTATCACTACCATTAGGGATTACTAGATTTACAAGGATAACACTATGATTTGGATTGTGGATTTACTCAAAGATCCCCTTCACCTACCATATTTCATTCTAAACCATCTAACAAAGCAAGAGATTACCTATCAACTAGTGGAGGGCATCTTCGAGTTCTACATCCAATCTCAACAAAAGGCATGACCGTCACTCCCAATCATAATCAAGTACCACATCTACAAGGCCTTCCCTCTAATTTATAAGATGGCAACTGGATGAGACTCCTTCACCCTACCAAAGTGAAATCTCTGACACTAAAACCCTAAGGGGATAATTAGAGATCACTTGGCACAATACTCTACTCACCTCAACTTCAACTATGGTCATTAGGTAGAGGATGATGATGAGCTCTACCTAGATGCCACTGATGACTAGGAGTTATTATCCCAAATCATGATAAAGAAGAATAAGAAAGGAAAGAAGGCTCAAGTAGGCCCATATTCACCTCCTCCAACTCCTACTCGATTTGTGGTGGACCTAACTCTAATAGATCATGCTATCTCTCAAAGTATCTTGTAGGGCATTATGCCACCTTCTCCCCTTCGAGCTCCAAGTCCAGTTCTACTTCCTTTAATAGTTCTTGTTCCTCATACCTTAGCTCCTCTACTTCCTCTAGTTGCTCTTTGCACTCGACCTCTACCTCTACCTCCTCTGGCAGTTCTAGTAGTCTAGTTGTGGTAGAGTCAGACCCAAGCTACTCGATACCAGGCAACCCAACTAAAACTAGCTCAACCACTAACACCTTATACTTGGGATGCATAAACCCTGAGGTTTGATGTAGTGAGCAATTTGAGGGTGAGATTAAAGTAAGACTCCTAGTAGGTACCCATCCAAGTTCCCCTACTCATACCTCTAGCTTCTCTCATTTCCTTTCCATCTCTCACTCCCATCACTTTCTAACTCCCAGTCCTGACACCCACCAGTTTCACTCCACTCCCACAAATCCCCCAAGTGGTACTTCATCTTTTCCCTATAGCACCCCTTCAATCATTCACCAAAGTACCTTTGGCCTCTCTCCTCCCAAATATCCTTACCTCTTTATTCCCATCTGCTCTACTTATTTCACAACCCAAAGTCCTCCTGGTGCCTTCTTTGGAAGTGTCTCTATCAGCAAGCATGACCATGACTTTTGGGAGCATACCAGTTGTAATAAGAACCCTCTTGGTGTCTAATCTAGTTAACCTATTACTTTCCTTATCATCTCTGAGTCCTCCACCATTAGCCTCAATGACTCCTATTATCCTAGTTAGACCATCTACTGCAACATCTGGAGCTAACCCAAGTAAGAGGCCAAAGAAGAAGCAGAAGGAAACTCACACTAAGGCTCTAACTCGAAGGCTTTCTACTCTAATTTAACCTCCTTCACAAGCCTCAATAATTATTTCAGCCCTAGCCACAACACCTCTATGTCTAGCTCATGGGACTTGCCTTCAATTAGTGTATCTCTTCCTTATTATTTAACGACCCTCTCTCGAGGGAATTGGCAATTTTTCCTCAGGTGAACTTAACTTAAGAATAGTGGTGGGCATAGATGTTCCCATGGGAATCCCCTTTCATCCTTCCTTTTTTCACTCCCATGCCCCCTCCACCTCATTCTCCTCCCTTCACTACCATTCTATCCACCCCTCTTACACCTCCCACAACCCAAGGAGTGGTCCCAAGGTCACAAACATCGAAGATGATCACCTAGGGTAACCTAGATGTGCATTGGAGTTTCGATCGAGCTTCTAAAAGTATGAAGAGGACACTAATGAAAAATTTTGTCTAAGAGGGAAACTCAGTGGTTTGGCAGACCCATCAAAATTTATTCTCCCTTACCAAGGTGAAGACTCCCACCTAGGAAGAAAGGATGGTTGAGGATCCACTATTCATTCTTTGGGAAACTCATGATATGTTATAAAAACTCCTTGAGGACATATAGAGGGAGATTCAAACTTTAGAACCCCAAGTAAAGAGCATGTTTCTCGTCGGGCTAATTGGGTAGGTCAAGGATGCCCTCTTACTACTTTTCTCAATTCTTGGGAAATTAGTGGACACTCTAGTTGAGACCAACATACTTATCTAGAGAAACCAAGCCTACATGGAGAGGATTGTGAAGATTGATGGGAAGTGCAAGAAGCTACAAGTGGTGATCAATAAAGGGATGTCCCCTAAGCTAAAACTAATGTCAACCTCAGACTTGGGGTTGTATTAGATTTACGTCAAGAGAATGAGGGTTGTAATGGAAGAATGGTTAGTTATGGCTCACACTACAACTAGACCCTTAGAGGAGGGCATGAAGAAGATATTGACCTACTTCAAGGAGGTAAATATCTCTATGTTATTCCACTTGGATGGTACCCTACTTGATCGAGGGGAATTTAGAGTCTACTTACGTCAATTTGACTAGATCATGAGGGAGAAGGTTGCCAAAGCAAAACCAAGAAGGGGCCCAAGTGGTGCTAGATCTATCTACATAGTCTATGATGAGCATAAACTAGGTCTCAGGGGTCTAAGCATCAATGGAATTACCCTTTTAAGTCTACTAGAGACTGCGGACTTAGGACGAGATAATATTCAGGGAGCCCCCAATGAACCTTATCAAGATGGACAAGGAGTTTGACCTCATGATGGTTGTTGTCACCAAATTTGCACCCTAGAGTTAGTTTTTCAAGCCTACTCTAAGATTTGGGCAACATTGGAATACCTCTAGGCATATGGGTTGCCTATAGTAGAGGTAGACCTCTATATTTAAGGGCTAGCTCCCTAAATTGATTAAGTGTTTATCACCTACACTAACTATTTTCTTGGATGAAAAGGGATATAATTGGACATGAAAGTAAGATAATCTAAGGGGGTGATACACTAGAAATATTTCCACTATGTTGCCATAGTCTTGCACTGAGAAACATGACCTATAACACTAGTCTCAAATCATGAATTGCTCTAACATTAATATTTCAAACATGGAGGTGATATACATGGAAATACTAAAGGTAAGTAAACCAAAGATAATTTTTAGACACTAAGGCTAATTTTACACTTTAAAATAGACCAATACACTTGACAACACTTCATGTGACCTGCTAGAGTGCAAACAACTTGCATCAAACATGGAAGGATTGAGGGAAAGCAAGGATGGATATCAATCACTTGACTTTTTGCTACATCACTTCACATAATTAGAGAAGATAGTTTGTGAACTAAAAACCAAATTACATATCTTATTTCAAAGGTAAAGTACAATATCAAACTATTAGGGCTTTATCATAAAAGGTGTGGAATTAAAATACAAGAGCCAAAATGGCTTACATTTATAGAATGTGAGAAGAGAGAGAAGAAAGTGGAAATCAAGGGTAATAATGCCACATTTAAAGGAATTATAAATAATTACATTTTAGGAGAATGAAGTGGAGAACAAATTTCTGGAAGGTTATCTTGGACAAGTGTCCATCTGAAGCATCAAACTCTCCAAAATTAGTGTAAGGTCTTCAAATGGCCTTCTTAAAACTGCTTTCATGATTCGGCCTCTTTTGAGCATTTGAAACTCAACTAGGGAGAGTTGACACATGTGAAATATCTGATGGGGGTTAGAAACAAGATTTAATAGTCATAAGATGCTTTCCTAATTGATATTCTTCTTCATGACACTTGCCCTCACCATCTGTAGTCACCATCACTAGCCTTATATGTCTATCTTCACATTTATCACCCAATTGATTTTCAATTTCTCAATAAAATACATGGAAGAGGTGTTAGGACATTGTTTTAATACCCCTCTACCTTCCATTCCATGGATTAGACCTTAAAAGGTCCCAAAAACCAACTTCTCATCCTCTCACTTGGCAGTCATTCTTCATTTTCACTATCTGCCATAGACTACCTGAAGTGAATGATGTAGTAGAAGACATTTTGAACTTAAATAAGGTGATATTTTAACATAGAGAGTTAGAATAAGTCTCCATATACCTCATTTAATAGCCTTCATTCATCAAAACTCCCCTGCACCTGTAAAATACGTTAAATTTATGCAAAATCCCTATGTTAGGCCTTATCAGTGTAAGTAGGGTACAAAACAACTAGGTGGGAAAGAGCATGAGAGATTCATCTACAAGTCCAAAACCATTTATAGTCCAAACTACACCTTTTTAATGCATTCCCATCCATCTCTTTCCAATCGGGTCTTTAACAAGGGTTTAGGAGGGCTTTAGAGGGTTTGGACTCTTAAGGATTGTTCATAAAATCCTGACTTTTGACCTCCAAAAAAATTCCATAAATTTTAATCTTAGGACCCTCCTCAAATATCCCCAACTCCTTGGGTCACCATGTAACCAATCCGTATAGATGTGAGTGCTTGAAGTTGGTCTCTCAAGCTTGAGAGTGTAGCCTAGGTACCCCTGAGGTGTTTTTAGGACAAAAATGACTTTTTTGTGATTCTCTTTGTTGGGTGAATATTTTGTTAGTAAGCTAACTGATGAGCAAAATAGATCTTATCATCCACGTCAAGGGAGATTGGTCGGCCCAGTGTGCAGGTTTACTACATTAGAGGTGGACAAATCTCTCCTCTCATCAAGGAGAGATTCCCTATTAAATATGAGGGGCTATATACTATAAATATAAGCAGAAAATAACACTCAGGAGTAGGGCAACACCATCCATCCCTCTTCTTTCATAGATGATGCTCACAAATAAAGGAGAAATCCTGGTGAAAACACTGAAGGTATTTCTCTTCTTTCAGAAGTCGTCTTGTAGCAAACAACAGGAGTTCTTCCAGGTAGTGACAAGAAAATGGTAACAAAGGGTAGTAACCAATAGGGTGAAATGGAACACAAAGTTTCCACCTCAACTGCCCAGAGAGTGAAATACAAAGGATAATCGGGGCACAAAGTTGTCCCAAAATCTTTGACACAAAAAAAAACTAAAAACACACACTAAAGACAACTATAATAGCACAAAGTCAGAAAGTAAATGACTTTAGGACATCTTTCTTATAACTTCTACAATTCTACTTGTTAGATTAAATAAATAAGAATGCATCTAGAAGACAGACATAAGAATGATCTCCTAAAATGGCACAAGCTATAATAGCACAAAGTCTACAAGTAACTTACTTTCTCATTTAGATAAAATAATATGAATAACAATCTGAGCTCAAAGTCTCAGTATTCGCCTTTTAATTTGGGCAGAGTCTTGCTTCTGTGATAAAAAAGACCTCCTTGTCATCATAAAAGAGATTACAATATATAGTAGCCAAGAAAGACTTGGTGCTTTATTTCATGAAATGGCCCATGCTGTGCATTTAATGCCTTGAATGCATTTTTAGTTCTATCAAGGGGCCATGTTGGAACAGGGAAACTACCTTAACTATGGCGTGTTGATTCATCTTGAATGTCTTATCCTAGGCTTGAGTCATCTAGTCTATCACCTGATGTCTGTAGAGTTGTCCACCTCGCCTTTACTCTACGGGGGATAAACAAGCTATGTCTTCAATGTTTAAGGGCTCAAAAATCTACCTTGCAGACTGTTCCACCTACTGGAATAACTACTGCATAGATATTCTAGCCTTTTCCTCTTTTTGTTGTGATTTGAGCCCTCGAGTTATCTTTTCCCCTTTCTGGTTCTTTTGGTTTCTCCTCTTGGTAGTTTTTCCTTTCACCCTGAAGGTCTTTGAATGCCTTTGAAAGCATTCAGGTCCACTCTTAAGCCTGCAAAGATCAACAACTATTTCATTGTCGTAAATTTGATGTATTTGAGTCCGTCATCGTTTGAAAGCTAATGGCTAGTTGGTTACCCTAAATTTGACGACTGCGGTCCCGTCATCCTTCTTAGCAATTCCTTCATGTCTTTCTCACTTGCTTTGGCCACTTTCCATTGATTTTAACAAGTGACACATGGCATTTTTCACTGTGAAATCAGTGAAGACACCTGGTAGCATCTGCTTATCTTATAGAAGCTTTAGATACCTTTTGTAAGTTCTATGGAAGATGACACTTGGCGGATTCCGCTGAGCTTTAGAAACACTATAGAAACATTTGAGACACATTTAGATTCACGTGGATACAGACACTTGTTGCACTCTGCTGAGTTTTAGTGGGACACGTGGCACATTTTGCTACTTTTTAGAAAACAAGTTGTAATGGGTCTTGATAGATGACACTTTGTAGCTTCCGCTTGACTTTGAGACTTACCCAGGGCCAACCATAGTCTTTACTCAATATCAAAACAAAAAGAAAGAAACTGCAGATGTTGACACTTAGCAGCTTCTATCGAGTCTTACATGGGACACGTGGTGACTTCCGCAGTATTTAGAAAAACATATTAAAACCTTTCACAGCCGCCACTTGGCGCCCTCTGCAGAACTCTGAGAGAAGCTTTTTTGAAAGAAGCTTTGAAACTTATAAGAAACTCAAAATGTGGATTCAGACACTTGTCACACTCTATTGAGTTTAGCTACTCACCCAAGGCCCACCACAGTCTTTACAAAACAAAAGGAAGAAATTGTAGATGTTGAAACTTGGCAGCTTCTGCTGAGCTTTACGAGGGACATGTGGCATGTTTTGCTACTTTTAGAAACAAATTATAATGTGTCCCAGTAGATGGCACTTGGTAGCTTCCACTCTTGGGCTTTTTTCTTTCGGGCACTCCTTTGAATCATTAAACCATGAAGCGATTGAACTTGATGAACTTTGACAAAGCACTTGACTCTTTGAAGCTTGCCGATGACGTTGAACCTTGAACCCATTGAACCCTTTGAACCTACTAGTCCCTCTACTAAAAAAGCTTGAAAAATGAGGAATTTGAAAGCTCAAAACAAATTTTGAGAAGGGAAGAGATTATTTTGGTCTGTTGAATCAAAATAGTTCACATGTTATCCTAAAAATAAGTGATATTTTTGGGGACAATAGCTAGCTCCAGTTGGGGAACTTTCTTCAATTGAAAACTTAGAATAGCTGAGGGGAGTAGAGACCAAAATCTCTAGTGCCTTGAAGTGTGTCATTGGGCAATAGAGCCATGCTACCCAAAAAGAAAGGATCCAAAAAATGAAAATGAATAATAGAAAGCAGAAACAAAGACTATACAAATATACATATGTACAGTTGAAGTTATCTGATACTTCAAGAATTGAAGTGTTTCAGATGCTACCCATTATGAGGCAGAGAAAAGAGCGTGCCATCTTGATACCTTAATAAGAAATTGTTTTCACCATTGTGCTGATGAATAGTAAAAGGGCCCCTCCACAGGGAATCAAACTTTTATGCATTCTTCTCGGTTCTCTCCTCTTATCCCACAGGAGGACTTGATCTCCAATCTAGAAATCATGGTTCTTTGCTTTCTAGTCAAAGAGCTTCTTCACTAGACTTTGATGGGCAGCAATTCAGTCCACCACCATAGTTCTTTGCTCATCTAGTTCAATCATGCACATGATCCTCTTATCGATGGAGCTTTCATGTCTGATCTTCAATTGCCTTAGCCAATTTCAATGCTGGCAATCCCAGGGTGATTAGAATCTCAGCATTGAGTCCATAAAGAAGTTGGAAGGGGGACATACCAATTGCCTTTTTTGGGTGTGATCCTATCTACCCATAGAGCATCAACCAATGCTTTATGCCATGTCTTTTGGTTGTCATCCACCAACTTCTTGATGATGGTCACCAGGTTCTTGTTGCTTGATCCAGCTTGTCCATTCCCTTATGGAAAGTAATCAGAAGAGTGGGAGAGGGTGATCCCATAGTAAAAATAGAATTGAGTAATTTCCTAGGAAGTGAAATAAGTTGCATTGTCAGTGACAATCTTGGTTGGGACCCCAAACCTAAAAATAATGTTCTCTTTGAGGAATTGCACACTACTTCTGAAGTAGCATGCTTGGTTGGAATTGCTTCCAACCACTTGGTGAAGTAGTCTATGGCCGTAAGGACATAATCATGTCCAACACTTGAAGATAGGTTTACAGCACTAATGAAGTTGATTCCCCATTTCTGAAATGGTTCTTCTATCACCACTGGCTTGAGAGGCAGGGCAGCTAACTTGGGTCTCCTAACAAACTGCTGGCATAGTTCACATTTTCTTACCCATTTATATGCATCTTGAAAGAGAGTTGGCCAGTAATACCTAGCCCGCAAAAACTCATGGGTAGTTAAAGGAGTAGAAAAATGTCCTCCACAGGCCAAATTGTGGAAGGACTTCATAAGTTGGCTCTGTTGCTCTTTGTCCACGCCGCGAAGGAACACTCCATCAAGGCTCCTCTTATACAGGGCATTGTCCTAAAAGACAAAATTGGTAGCTTTCAGTTTGATAGTCCTCCTTTCTTTATGAGATAGGTGGGTAGGACACTCATCATAAGTAAGGAAATGAGCAATATTTGAATACCACTCATTCATGGTGGAGACAAAGAGGGCTATTGGTGTGTCTTCTTCTTTTGATTCTTCATGCCCTGTTTCTTTAGGTCTGTTGTTAGCAATCAATTGGCATAGGCCTTTTCCCCACGCCAACTTCATTGGTTTGATGACTAGATCAAACTCCTAGATTTTTTCAATCTAATTGCCTCTTTTAGTTTTGAACTCTTACTGAGTTAATATGGATTTAATTGTGGTATCAAGAACTAACGCAGTAACGTGCAAATTTAGGATGTAAAAGCGAACATATTTCACTGCCTTCACCACTGCATAAGCATGCTTCTCCATATTTGAATGCTTCAGCTCATGATCTTTGAGAAGATAACTCATGAAAGAAATAGGAGATTCTACACCTTCTTAGTTCTACTAAACTAGAATGTCTAAAAGTGTGTGTTCAGAAGCATAACTATATATAGTGAAATACTTGTTATAGTCTGGACAAACTAGGATTGGGGTGTGGGCAATAGCAGTCGTTATGTCTTGAAATGTTAATTTACTTTTTTTAGTCTAGCTGAAGGTGGCCTTTTCCTTCATCATATTTTTTAATATGATGAGTCTTCTCTACAAACTCAGAGATGAACCTTCTTAAGAAATTTACCTTTCTGAAGAAAAAGTGAACCATAATCTTACTTGTGGGCAAAGTAAGCTCTTGGATGGACTTGACTCTATCTGAGTCAATCTTTATGCCTTATTTGGACATAATGTGTCTGAGAATTTTCCCTTCTGTTACCCTAAAAATAGACTTCTTAGAGTTTAAGGAAATGCCATTCTAGTGGCAGCGTTCCAGCACTTGTTGTAAATGGCACACATGATCTGGGCAATGCTTAGAAAACATGGTCAAGTCATCAAGATAAACTACAATAAACTTACCCATTTCATCTTTGAAAGTAAGGTCTATTACTCTTTGGAAGGTGGCACTAGTGTTTATCAAGCCAAAAGGCATTCTCTTATAAGCGAAGGTGCCCCAAGGTGTGGTGAACGCAGTCTTATGCTGGTCTACTTCACCAACTTTAACTTGATTGTATCCTGAGAAGCTGTATAGCATTGATAACATTTCTGAACTAGTCACTATCTGAAGCACTTGGTCCATGATAGGTAAAGGATAGTTATCCTTTAGGGATGACTGATTTAAATTCCTAAAATCCACACTAAGGCAAATTTTGCCATTCTTCTTCCTTATAGGCACTATGTTTGCAATCCATGTGTAATGATAGATTAGAAAAATGATTCTATCATTGAGCACTTTTTATATCTCAAACAGAATAGTATCTAATATCTTAGGATTGTACTACCTAGTTTTTCTCTTGTAAGGTGTTGAATCACTTTTAAGAGGAATGTCATGGCAAATTTCATCAGGCCTGAGTGACTTCAAATCATCATAAGAGTATGCTAGAACATCCATGTACTGGTAAAGTAGAGCAGTGAACTTGAATCTCTCCTCAAGAGTGCAGTATTTCCCCATGTTCACCATCTTGGGGTCATCCTTAGTACCTAAATTTACTTGATCAAACTCCTGGGAGGAGCTTGAATCCGCCTATTTTTGTTTGATGAATTTGTCATGATTATCAAATAGCTTCTCAAGGGAAACCAGGCCTTTAGGAATCTTATTCTTTTTAAGTTGCAATAATTCTTCACCTACATCTACACTTGATCCATGGGCTGGTTCAAGCTATTGAGGCTCATTACCTTCAAAGTGAAGCTGTTGAAAGCTATTTTTTTGTTCCAAGAAGGAAATTATTTAATTGTTATTGTTAAACACCTGCCAATGACTGGCATTATCAGGTACACTTGGTCGAAAGACTAGCTCAATAGTGTACTTGTCTCCTTTGAAGTTTGGGTGAGGGACTAAGAGAGTTGTTGAAACAACCAGTGCATCAGCTCTATCATTGAATTCCCTAAGAACTGCAGAGATGCTGAAAGCATCAAAGTTTTCAATTTGATCTCAGACTAGATTGCGATAATGGCACAATCTCTCATTTTTAGTTTGGTACAAGTTTCTCACCTGACAAACCACCAATTCAGCATGTCCTTTAGCATGAAGGAGTTTGATGCCTTTGTCTCGAGCAGCCTTCAATTCAAGCAATAAAGATTCATACTCAGCTGTATTATTGGTGTTG
Source organism: Torreya grandis (assembly GCA_037957365.1). Taxonomy (NCBI): domain Eukaryota; kingdom Viridiplantae; phylum Streptophyta; class Pinopsida; order Cupressales; family Taxaceae; genus Torreya; species Torreya grandis. The sequence continues at coordinate 597,110 of JARHVA010000105.1, forward strand.
CTGAACTGCAACTTATATGATGAAGGAAAAATATCTCTTTGAAGAGATATTAACATAATATCGGCTCCTGAATCGGTAGAGGAGCAGCTACCATCAAATTCTAAAATCCATACTTCATCAGACACTAATTTTTCTTTAGATTCTTCTTCATTTAGAGAGGGAGATCCTTCCACACTCGCATTGCACTCCACCAATTCTTTTGTTGTTATAACTGAACGTATTTCCAAGTTGTCACCTTCAGAAGCTTCATCAGACACTTCATGAACTTCTTTCGTGGATAGAAAGTAGTTACCATTGCCTGAAGACTCAAACATAATTTGAGCTTCAGGTGCTGATGATTGGGTGACCACATATTTTGTTTCCTTTTCAGGGAGCAATCTTTTCATAACGCCCTTGACTGGAATTCTTGCTTTAGATAGGTCCATGCTCAATTCACCTCCATCATTCTTGCATAAATTTTGCCAAAGAAAGATGCCATATAACCTCGAAATGTCAACCACTAAGATGATCATCTTGATTCTTTTGTCTGGGAACGCTACAAATGCAAACGGAGCATCTTTGATTTATCCTAGTAGTGGTACTTGCTTGTTTTCCATGGAGAAGCATCTACCAAATGTTTTGGTTAATGTGAGACCAAGGGATTCTACCACTTTAGCAGGCATGACATTATCTGAGGCTCCAGAATCAATGATGTAATTACTCAGCTTGTGACTGTTTATCAATAAAGAAACATAGAAAGGTTTCATCCTACCAAGAGCAGTAGGAGTAATGACAAGGTTGTTCTTGGTGGGTGCATTCTTGGGGGAATCATGAGTCACCTTGAAAATTGTTTGTCTTATAGGGACGGCTTGGTTTTTAAGACATTGAACTAGTTTGTCCAATTGTTTAAGATTGGACTGTAGAAATTTAAATTCAGACATTTTAATTTTGGTTTTCTTTATATGATCAATAATGTCAAATACCTAAAATGGACAAAGCACATAGGATGGAAATTCATCATTTTGGTTTTTGGAAAGGGGAGGACTGCCTACGAATTTGAAGTAGAAGGCAAAGGGATATTTGAGGCACTTGCCTTTCTTGTAATCATCGGGTCCTTTAACTGGAAAGGAAGAGTGGTTCCCTGCTTAGCAATTGAAATTATTGGTTGAAGTCACTCCTCTGCTTTCTCCTTATTAGTTTGTTGAGCTGATTGATTCTTGGACCGAGTGAACACAACATATGATCTCTCAGCTACATTACCTTCACTTATGGGTTCATCTTGATAATTTAGGAAACTAATATTGGAGTCGCCAACTAATTCTTCTTCCTCAGTGAAGATATTAGCATCATCTTTAGGATTCAACTTAAGATAGAATGAGAAATCCAATTCAGCTTTAAGATATCCAACCGATGACTTGGTTGGAGGTGCTTCAATGGCAAGGTTATTCCTCTGAGGGGGAGGGAGACAATTTGCTTGCCTTTGATTCCTGGCAGCATTGTCTTGGTATGTCTGATTTGGGAATGTCCTCCTTGGTGTATCTCTATATGAAGGAGCAGACGACATCCCTTGTGTCATTTGTTTTCTGAGGGCCAGTAATTCATTTGCTAGCTTCTACACCATTGGATCAGTGGTGGCTGAAAGCGAGTATTTAGAGGAAGAAGAAGATTTACCTCTATTTAGATCTCTCCTTATCTTTCCTACCAAGATAAGGTCATCCTCTACCTTAGTATCCAAGTTTTGAGCAGCCTCAAGGTCTATGTGGCCAGTACATCTCAGCAAAAAATTCACTTCAGGCAGTTGTGAGTTGATGAAGAAGCATTTGAGGTTTTCAGGTGTTGGCTGAGCAATTGTAGGAATTTGATTCCTGAGCTTGTCAAAGTTTGTTATGAAATCCCTCATAGGTTCATGAGGTTCTTTCTCCATCTATGTGAGTTGGGCCAGCAAAGCATGTGCATCTTTTGTAGGCTTAAACATGGCTTCAAATTTAGCTTTGAGTGTGTCCCAATCAATCACTGACCGAGCCTACAAATGGTAGAACTAGTCTGCAATAGCACCTTGTAGTGTTTCCATGAAAAGCCTGATTGCCACGACTTCAAATTCCACCCCTATCACACCACAGGGTATGCTAAAAGTTGCAATGTGTTCATCAGGGTGAACTCTCCCATCACTAAAGAATTTGGGGAAATTCTTCTTTAAGATGTGTGGGAGTTCATGTAGAGGTGGAGTGAGATTGAGTGGGCCAAATGAGTTACCCCAAGGGCCTTGAACTGCCATGATTGGATTATGAAAAAGGGGGATAACAAATTTGGGTGGAGTATATATGGGAAATGCTCTACTAACAACAAAAAAAGCAGATCTACCTTGCGTTGGTGACCTGGTACAAGTAGGAGGGACACTCCTAGATCATTGAACTTAAAGTTGGGGAGGGAATAGGTTGAAATTTTCTTGCTGCACCAACTCAAAGATAGGGTCAACAACACCTTGAACTCTCTGGCTTCTGTTATAGCGTGGAGTTACCAAATTGTAAAATAAAAATGAAAAAGGACTAGTCTAGCTTTAGCTTGAAACTTGAGGCTTCAAACTGTTTGTCCATCCCCAGCAGAGTTGCCAAAAAGACTGTTGGGTGAATATTTTGTCTGTCAACTAATTGATGAGCAAAATAGGTCTTATCATCCACGTCAAGGGAGATTTGTCAGCCTAGTGTGTAGGTTTACTACATCATAGGTGGACAAATCTCTCCTCTCATCAAGGGGAGGTTCCCTATTAAATATGAGGGGCTATATACTATAAATATAAGTAGAAAATAACACTCAGGGGTAGGGAAACACCATCCATCTCTCTTCTTTCAAAGACGATGCTCACAAATAAAAGAGAAATCCTGGTGAAGACACTAAAGGCACTTCTCTTCTTTCAGAAGTAGTCTTGCAACAAACAATAGTTCTTTCAGGTAGTGACAAGAAACTCGTAACAAAAGGTAGTAACCAGTAGGATGAAATGGAACACAAAGTTTCCACCTCAACTACCCAGAGAGTGAAATACAAAAGATAATGGGGGCACAAAGTCATTCCAGAATCCTCGACATAGAAAGAAACTAAAAACACACACTGAAAACAACTATAACAACACAAAGTCTAAAAGTAACTGACTTCAAGACATCTTCCTTATCACTTCCACTAATTTTGCTTATTAGATTAAAGAAACAAGAATGCATCTAGCAGACAGACATAAGAATTATCTCATAAAATGGCACAAGCTATAACAACACAAAGTCTACAAGTAACTCGCTTTCTCATTCAGATAAAATAATATGAACAACAATTTGAGCTCAAAGTCTCAATATTCGCCTTTCAATTTGGGCAGACTCTTGCTTCTGTGATAAAAAAGACCTCCTTGTCATCATAAAAGAGATTACAATATATAGCAGCCAAGAAAGACTTGGCGCTTTGTTTCATGGAATGGCACATGTTGTGCATTCAATGCCTTGAATGCATTTTCAGTTCTATCAGGGGGCCATGTTGGAACAAGGTAGCCACCTTAACTATGGCATGTTGATTCATCTCAAATGTCTTCTCTTGAGCCTAAGTCATCTGGTCTATCACCTGATGTCTGCATAGCTATCCACCTCGCCTTTACTCCAAGGGGGACAAATAGGCTATGTCTTCAATGTTTAAGGGCTAAAAAATCTACCTTGCAGATTGTTCCACCTACTGGAATAACTACTGTGTAGATATTCTGGCCTTTCCCTTTTTCTACTGTGATTTGAGCCCTCGAGCTATCTTTCCCCTTTCTGGTTCTTTTGGTTTCTCCTCTTGGCAGTTCTTCCTTTCACCCTAAAGGTCTTTGAATGCCTTTGAAAGCATTTGGGTCCGCTCTTAAGCCTGCAAAGATCAACAGCTATTTCATTGCCACAAATTTGATGCCTTCAGGTCTGTCATCATTTGAAAGCCAACGACTAGTTGGTTACCCTAAATTTGACAACTGTAGGCCCATCATCCTTATTAGCAATTAATTCATGTCTTTCCCACTTGCTTTGGCTGCTTTTTGTTGATCTTAACAAGTGACACATGGCATTTTCTATAATGAAACCGACGAGGACACCTGGTAGCATCCGCTTATCTTATAGAAGCTTTAGATACCTTTTGTAAAATCTATGGAAGATGACACTTGGTGGCTTTTGCTGAGCTTTAGAAACACTATAGAAACATTCGGGACTCATTTGGATTCACGCGGATACATACACTTGTCGCGCTCCATTGAGTTTTAGCGGGACACGTGGCACGTTCTGCTGCTTTTTAGAAACAAGTTGTAATGGGTCTCGGTAGATGACACTTGGCAGCTTCCACTTAACTTTTGAGACTTACTTGGGGCCCACCACAGTCTTTACTCAATATCAAAACAAAAAGGAAGAAACTGCGGATGTTGACACTTGGTGGCTTTCGCTGAGTCTTACATGGGACATGTGGTGACTTTCACAGTATTTAGAAAAACATATTTAAACCTTCCGCAGTCACCAATTGGAGCCATCCGTGGAACTTTGAGAGAAGCTTTTTTGAAAGAAGCTTTGGAACTTATAAGAAACTCGAAACGTGGATGCAGACACTTGTCGCGCTCTGTTGAATTTAGCAACTCACCCGGGGCCCACCACAGTCCTTATGAAACAAAAGGAAGAAATTATGGATGTTGACACTTGGCAGCTTCTGCTGAGCTCTACGAGGGACACGTGGCATGTTCTGCTACTTTTAGAAACAAATTATAATGTGTCCCAGCAAATGACACTTGGCAATTTCCACTCTCAGGGTTTTTTCTTTCAAGCACTCCTTTGAACCGTTGAACCGTGAAGCGGTCAAACTTGATGAACTTTGACAAAGCGCTTGACTCTTTGAAGCTTGCCGACGATGTTGAACCTTGAACCCTTTGAACCTACTAGTCCTTTTATTGAAAAAGCTTGAAAAATGAGGAATTTGAAAGCTCAGAACAAATTTCAAGAAGGGAAGAGATTATTTTGGTCTGTTGAACCAAAATAGTTCACATGTTGTCCCAAAAATAAGTGATATTTTTTGGGACAACACTCTCTACAGAACCAAAGATATAAATAGTCTCATGAATTCACATAAAGGTTATTAAATGCATTATAAGTTTAATCTTGCTTTAGAAGTGAAACTTAGACCCTTGTAGGGTTTATACCTATTATAGGCATAATAGGCTTGACATGTGTTTCATGACCTAAGACCCTCTCTAAATGCTTTCTTATAATTGTGAGGCATCCTATATGCTTTTTCATCCTAAAAAAAACTTTCCACACCCTTCTTGCAGTGTTCCAAGGCTTTACATCTCATCCCTTTACTATTTTCTCACCAAATCTGTAGTTTCATGATGACTGGGAGTGCCCTCTATCTAATATAAAATAGAGGGCATATCCCTTACTTGTCCTACCAATTTGAAGACATGGAGGGATATAATAGGTCATAAGGACATTTTTTACCAATTTTTAAGGTTAGATCACCTTTCTATCATTCACAACTTCACAAACCTTGAGGTAGTCTTACCGAGTTGATGATTGTGTAGGGTTGTTGAGCTAACTATGGGTTGAGAATTGAAACCTTCTTTGATTTACCTCTTCACTATGAGGATCATGTGAGGTGCATTTCACCATTATGAGAGTGGTCATCAACATGTCCAGCAATCTATATTTATGCCAACCTTCTCAACATGTACTCTTCACTTGACTAGGTCTAGTTGGTAGATCGTGTTGATTGTAGGTGTACTTACCTTATGAAAATAAGGTTATTATAGATGAAAGTGTGTGTTTTAGCCATGCCTTAGATAATTCTTGGATTATTTGAGCTCATTTCACAGTTGAGCCTATCCACATCATGATTTAAGGCTAAGCCAACACCCAAACTGCCTATTCCCATCTATTGTCAGTCTACAGTCAACTATAGGTGACATTTTGAGAGCAAAAGAGACCCATGTAGGTGACAACCTATGTCAAAACTTGTACCTCATAATCTTGATATCTTTGAATCCCTTAGAACCAATCAAACTAGATATCTTCATTTCATGTTTTGTAACCTTATCTTCATCTCTTACCTAGTTAGTCTTCAAGATTCTTAAGTATGGTTGTAGGTCACTCTTAGCCTAGAGACCTCTGTAGGTAGGCATCTATGCTTAAGTACTGTATTTCACTTCTTTGCTTTGTTATGAGGTCATTAGGCTATGGAATATATCTATTATATCTTGAGACACTTGTCTTAATTCTCACCATCATCCATACATTAGGTGTCATTTTTAAATTGCCTTAAGGTTGGTTTTAGACTAAGAAACAATGTGTATATTGAGTGTTTCCAACCAACACTCACCTGGACTGAATCATGATCCATCCATCATCCCTACTCAACCAAATGACTTATTCTTGTGTTGGCATGTGACCTATAGTTCTAGACTACCATATAGGAGCCATAAGATTGATCTAGACCTCATATATATCCAACACCATAAGGTACTATGTGTGGGCAAAAACTCCTTTCAGAGAAGTTAAGGTAAGATTTGCCCTTTTGTAACTTTCTCCAATTGTGGACATGTTTTGAGGTCTATCTATAGTATAATGACTTCGTCATTGTCACAAAAACACTTTCAATGTCCTCATACTTGATGAAGCTTTCAAACAAGCTCAAACACTTGTATTCCAACTCTCTCTCAGACCTTTGTGAGTTGTTTATGGGTATACATGCAGGATATAGACAATGTGCATTGAATTAGAGTCCACAACCAATTTTCTTACCTTTGAGTGGCTCCATTTCACTTCACACACCTTGGGGGTCTTCCTATCATGTTGAAACCTCCATCCCTAACCACCATGATTGTGCAAGACTAAATTCCACCTGACTGTAGGTGACAGTCATAAAGAAAGCTAATTGTGTGCATGCTTATTGACTATGTTTTTGCAACCATATAGAACACTCCTTGTACAAATAACCTTTATGAATGACAATTGATCACCATTTTTAGATACCGGATTCAAACATTCATCTTTGTTCTAAAGTTACTATAGGAAACTAAGCTTTTCAAGAGTGAAAACACTGTCTATAGAAAGTTAATGGAGTCCTCCTAATAAGATGAGAGTGATTATGCCAACTCCTTCACACCACACATAAAAACTAGACAAAGAACCATGTGAGAACTATGATCACACTCCCTGAGAGCATGTGCAACACTTGGTTTTTATGGACCAGTCCAAATACAAGAGAAAACTATAGGCTATGGGGATGGGCAAGCAGAAAATAGTCACAAACCTTCTTAGCCATGGTTCATGAAGCACAAGCAATCAAACCTAAAACTCTTGTCATGGATTTGAAGTACACAAATATTAATATCGCCTTCAAAATCATTTGATGCAACTCACCTCATGTTGTTCATATTAGACTAAAACCAATTGACCATTTTTGCATGTAAAGGAGAGTGATGTAAAGCCATAATGGTTTTTTGCCATTTTTGTGATCTTCAAGGTTGTCAAAGCATGAAAGTGATTTTAGGGGACCTTAAGGATCACTTTGGAAGCCTTCCCATGTGTCAAAGCTCCCGCACAAGCCATACAACAACTAAAAACTACCTCTTTTCAAATGTTTTCTTGTTTTCAACATAACACCTGCAAGTTTTCAGTTATGACTGCCATATCTGACAAGAATCTAACATGTAGGATGTTAAAGTATGCTTTTGAACACTAGTCTTCTATGGTAAATCATACGAGTCCCATAAATGACCCCAAAAATGACCTTAGAATGACATAGGACTATCTAAAACAAATATGACAAAGTGAAAACACAATGTTGACCCTAAAGACCATGAGACACATACATGACCCTAGTAGACCCCTATATCAAGTTTTCAACTATGGGGGGTTGACCTAATTTGATTTGTAATTAGTCAATAGTGGTCATGTTAGAGGCCAGGGACACCAAGTCCAAGCAGTTAGGAGCCAGACCTTCTCAGTTACCTCCTCGTATTAATTAAGTGGTCCCCCACATATCTATTACAGGTTTAAAGGGATTATCTTATTTTAAATTTTGAAATATGGTTGTAACTATAATGAGTGGCCATAATGGCCCAAAATTGGATCCTCATGATATTTGGAGGTTAGCCCCATCCTTATCCATATAAGTAATAATTGTATTGTAATACGGGGTTAACTAAAATTGCTCAAAAGTGTTGTTGAATTGTAGCCAAGATTTCACTTACTTTTTCCTTCATCTCTCTAAACTGTAAGGTTGGCCCAAATCGATTATTGTAACATCACTTACTTATTTTAATGAATACAGTCTTTGTTTTTTGCAAGAGGGTTTATTTTGTGTTTTAATTCTCTGTCATCTTTATTCTTGAATCGTAGTCAATGCTAGGTTAACTGGATTAGTACTTTGTTGTTTTATGTGTGTTATGGTTATAATGTGCTTAACTATTACAATCATTGTATGAGTTCCCTTGTTTGTTTTTGTATAACTGATAATTTGTGTGTTAATCTATACATTCTCATATGGTGTTTATGTGTATTTTATTATAAGCTCCTAATACTCATCTTTAGTGAGAGCTCATATTGAAGGCATAGTCCTAGTTCCTTTAGACTCTTCCCACTTTATGTTCTTGGAGGCAAAACTTTAGTAAAACTTAGTCTATAACGGTATAACTATGGTAAAGTCACTTGGTTCAATGATCAATGCATTGAGTTCAATCCATACATGGATGCTCCCTTTTCCACTTTACCCTTCCCTCTCTTTTATGTTTGTTATTTGAAATTGAACCACCCTTTCCCATTGTATTTAGAAATAGTAAGCATAATACTCTAAATCTCATAACAATCTTTGACCTGTGTGTATGAACTTTAGATTGAACTTTCAGTGGTGATAGTGCATCCCTTGGAGACTATTCATACACACTTTGTTTGTGAAGTCAAATACTTACAACCATGCCTCGAGCTAATCCCATATCAGTCCTTAAATGGATAATGAAAGTCTGTAGTTGTCCCCACCTTCCCATTTTAGGGAATGCCCAATCTCATAGGCATTTTGTGAACATAGGAGTTTGAAGCGAATAATAATATCTCTCTCTTAACCAGATACCTATGTTACATATATAACATAAAAATATAAGATCTATCATAACTGTTGTTCAGTTACCAAGGAAGATATCCATGGTGTGTCAATCCTATCAGATGTGGTAGTTGGCAACGGTTAGAACAATTAATGTTCAGGCTGTCACCCATTTGAATTTGAATATGGGATCTCCTTTTGGTGTCAACAGTATTTGGATCACTTAGGGCACATGGTTTATCAACGTGTCCAAGTGGATGCCAGTGGGGTGTGCAAAACTGTAAGGTGTAGAGGGTGCATAAGTCTTGGCATATGAGTGCGAGGCACGTGGGCAATCTAGTATACTGTAGTTGGTGAGTGGGCGCATGACTTGACATGAAATTGTGGAGCACGTGAGGGATGTAGAGCTCAACAAGTATGGATATATGAGGCTCATAGAACTATGGGCTATAATGCATGAGGCTACAAGCTTTGGTGCATAATGGTAAGGTATGTGAGGCTATGAGCTATAGGGGCACATAAGTTGATAAGCACGTGCAAGACTATGTGAAGGTAGAACAAACTTCATGAAAAGGAGTGCATAAGATTGGGTGAGATGTGTGTGTTCTATACAGTATAACAAATGAGGAGTGAGCTTGACTACATAGGTGTTACACATGGATAAACCATGGTAAGTGCAAAAGTGTTGTCCTTTTACCTTTTCAAATCTATGAGGTGGGTAATGTGAATTAGGAGGGAGTCTGATCATGTGATTGTCCAATAAAGTTCTTAATATGTCATGTGATCTATCCTAATACTAAACAAGCTGAAGAGGCTACCATTTTGTGGTGGTATTCAATCTAACTGTGGGAGGTACTCTAAAAGCATGTTCCTTTCATTTATTCAATACCTTTATTGTTTGCTTTGTGACATACATGGTTGGTTATGTAGAAGACTTTTGAAGTGGTTCAGGATTTTTCGTAACTTGTTTATGTACTTTGCAGACAATATTTTTATCATGTTTTAGCTTAAATGGAGAAATAAGCAACTTAATTTGTGTATTGTTTAGTGTGCATGCATATTTGTGTACATTCCTATATAACATCTCAAATGAAGCAAAGGGATTATGTAATGTTATTTCTCTTAGTGGAGAAAGAAGACCTCTGCTAAGTATAAATTGGACCTCTAAATCTGAGGGTGTGTAATGTAAGGAATATAAAACATCTTTAAATCAAATGATAAAATCTTGTATAGGCTCATTTTGTGTTTGTGTCAACATTTGTAAATGCTCTGATGGTAATTTTGGTAAGGTATAACGATGTAAATGTGATAGAAATACATCTTCAAGTTGTTTGAAAGTTTTTAATGAACCATTTGTCAAAGTATAAAACCAATCAAGTGCCCCTTGGGTTCAGCTATGATAAAAGGTCTTTAAGAGCAAGTTTCCATTTTCGGCCCAATGTTCAAAGGAGTGTGTATATTGTTGTAAATGAATAACAAGATCTCCTTGACCATCAAAGGAGGATAATTTAGGCATAACAAAGTTTGAAGGATAAGGGTGCTCAAAACACATCCCTGGCAAGAGGTTGCTCTAAGAATGTATTCTCTTCAAGAATAACTTCATGAGAAGAAACTTGCAATTTAAGAGTATTAACTCGTTGTTGCAAATCTCCAATGGTAGTCATAATAGATAACATGTCATGAGAAGAAGTTGAGGCTTTTTCTAGTGGTTGCAAAGTACCATTTGTATAGAACATAGGGATGATGGACTCTTCATCATTCTTGGAAATAGGCTCATCACATGATTTATCAATATTTGGTAATAGAAAACCCATGTCAAAAAATGCTAGTATGTATTTTGAAGTGTGCAAAGGTTAATATCATTATCATTGCAAGGTGCTACATTGCTTGGAACTTCATGACATATTATAGGAGTAAGAGGTATAATTTCATTTTGAGGCACACTCTCTTTCTGAGAAGAAAATGCAAGAGGAAAGGGAAGAAACATTTGTTATGTCATATACCACATTAAGAGATGCAAGGATGTCATTTTCACTTTGAGTTGGAATGTCGCATCCTATGGAAGGATGAGTAAGTAATGCAATATCACTTTCTACTTTAGGTGTATCATTATTATGTGAGAAAGGAATATTGACATGACTATCATTTGCATCCTTGCTGGGTGTTTTAGAATAATCTTTCATTAAGAAACCTTCAGGAAACATGATTTTCTGATGTTTGAATTTACGTGGTTTGATCTTTGTAAAATAGACATCAAAGGGATTTGGGATTTTTTTTGTGTTCCCAAACAATGCAAGTTTTGTGAGTGTTTCCTTAGGATGATCATTGGCACTTTTATTTTGTTCTTCGATAAGAACAATAGGAGATGCAAGACATGTATTATGCTCATCACGTACTAAAGTTGAAGAACAAATTGGACTAGTTTCACTTAAATCACACAAATATGACATAGGGTTTTCAACACTAGTATTACTTGGGGAAGAGGAGACACACTTGATTTGGTCAATATTATCATTGGGAGAGATAGTGGATGAACATTCGACCTCTTTGACTTTTTTCAACATTCGAAAGGGGAGATTCACACTCAATTGTTGTGATAACATAAGAAGGTGGAGATGCAATAATTGGATTTTCAACATTAGGAATAGTATCATTTTGCATGTTTGTTGGTTCTTAAAACTCTCCATCATTGGAAAGCAAAGGGAAAGTAGAGATGTCATAGTCAAGAGGGATAGCATTATATTCAAATTCATAAGCCGAAAGGTCATTCTCACTAGCTTACTCATTTAGATTTGCATTTGCATCATTATTTTTTTCATTGTCATAGTTGTAAGCAAAAGTAGGTTTATCTTATTTTTGGTGTTCTTCTAAGTCTTCATATGCAATTCTTGATCATCAGGTGGATTAAATAATTGATCATAATTTTGCTTTCGTGCATGAGCTTTTGCTAAGAACTATATAGAGTATAAGGGTGCAAATAACTATGAAACACACAATCAGTAGGGCCAAAACAAGGATGTAACTAAGAATTCATAAGCTATGCCCACATAAGCGAGGTAAAAGTCAAATCTGATAATAAAATATAAAAATATGAATTGAAATTTCAAAGAAGGTGAAAACCCTAAAATGCAAACTAGGGTTTTGGTTCAATAAACATAGGATAGGCTCACTAAACATTTTAATGCTTTTGAATTCATAAGATAAACATCAAGCAATAACGCTATTTGAATGCTAATCAAGTACTGTTAAGATTTTTACAATGTAATATAATATTTTGATAATATATCTTATGTAAGCATGTGCAATAAATACAAGTACTAAACAACCAAGGGATAAAGAGAATGTATCTTATTTGTTATTATGATTTGGATTGTGGAAATGATTAGAGGTCATCACAAGGTTGTATTAGAGATCCAAACTTTGTTCGTTATGTATTTTGATTGTTTTTGACCTTCAAATAGTCATATCAATCAAGGGACAATAACATCGACTCATGTCTGTATTCGATGCTAGTGTCTAGTGAGAGACATACACATGAATGACTTTAGACCAGACCTATGTTACCCCCTGTGTAATTTTTATGTGCCTCAAATTACATTTGCTTGTGTGCTAGATCCAAATAATAAGCAACCCTAGTTCCTTTGTATTGTACCTCTTGCAACCTGGTAAAAAAGGGTTAGAAATGTGAGTCAAGCTAGTCGTAGTAACCCTAGTGTTGTTAAGTGTTACCTACATAGCCAATGCTCCTAAGAAGGCCTCATAATCACACGTAGTTCTTGCTCTTATGCATGTGTGTGGAATTGTAACAATACGACTATATGCTCTTTCTCCTAATAACCCTTGGTACAAGTGACATAATAATATATATGACCTTTTGAATGCTTCAGATATTTGATTTAGTGTTGTAGTGCAATTTGATAACTTGAAATGAACAATGTTTTCTTATTAAAGAGTTGCCTTATCAAATTAGAAGGCGTGTTAATTAGACCATATCTTTTGTATTTATAGGAAAATTTTGACCTTAAATTAGAACCTAGTGACACGTGAAATGCCAACCATAGAATGGACAAAAAGGGTCAACAAAATAGTAACAAAATGAAATATATAAAAAAAGATAAAAAGACAAGCTTAAATAGTCGCATTGTTGCTAGTGTCCAAAACGGATATGTATCCAGGAGCTAAAAACATATAGAAAACAAAAACAATGAACAAGAATCTCTAACATACACTGAATGAAGATAAACAAACATAGTATATAAAATTAAAGGATAGAAAAATAAAATAAAATAAAATTGAATTGAAAAGGTCCAGAAAAAACCACATCAATAAATGTCTAATTCTCAATAAAAAAGTATATACATACAAATAGACTAAAAATATGTATATTTGTACCAAAATAAGTGTCTAGAAATATTTGAAATGCAATGTTGAATTAAAAAAACCGTCGTTAAAAAGAATGATGACACGCGGGGTGGACCGTCAACTTTAGTTCATTGGGTACAGCTACGTGGCATCAGTAGGGTCCTTCAATTCTCTTATCATCTTAGGGGCCTTAATTCTGATTTCCGCGCCCTGCTACTTTCCTTGCATTAAACGCCTCCACTCCAATGTCGAACAATTTTGAGAGACGGACAAAATGTGTGCGCTCAATTCGAGCGCTTTAACTGCAACTATCGCAAGCGCTGCTACTTCATGGCGTCTATCCACCACAAACTGCAAGTTCTTTTGCCCTTGCGACTCGAACGCGTTATCTCATCGCCCTAGATTTACCCGAATGAAACCCTTTTGCTCACTCAAGGAAACACGAACACAGAAACAAACCAGGCACGAGGTTAGAGGCGTCCCGCCCAGGTTGGAGACTACGAAACCCCCTTCTTGTTTAGAGAGCAGTAGCAGCAATGACGGAGGCCCCACTCAATCAGGTGATCACCATGCCAACAGCGATTCAGCCGAGGAAACTTCAAGCAACAGTGCAGTCGCTGAAATTGAAATTCAAGGCGAAGGGGACAGTGTGATTGGTGGAGACACGGCGTTAAAGGGCACCCTTTTGGCGGGTCTTCTTCTTGTTGGCGTAGTAGGCGGCCTTGGAAGCGTAGGCTATATTTATAAGGATCAAATCAACGCCTTCCTCCTCGAATTCTCTGACATTCTTGAAGGTCTCACTTCCTTTAAATTTCTACCTAACGAATGCACGTTTCTTTTCTTTTGTTTTTGATGATCACAACGTTAAAGCTTATTCGAGTGTTCGCTCCTTTTATTTCTATGTTAATTACTTCAACAACTATTTACTGAGCTCCTTGGTAGAGAAATGGTAAGGCGGGTCAGTAACTATAGCGAAGCCATGGCTCCTTTGTAGAATGGCAGTGCAGAACAATAGCTACAGTGAAGGCCATAGCTCCTTGGTAGAGTAGTAAGGCGGAGCAATAGCTATAGTGAAGTCCAGGTCCAAAACCCGCTGTACAAGCTCCTCATGTTACAGTGTGTACCGCGGGCCAATACGCAGGCATGTCACACGAACGGAACTACAGCCTATTAGTCTCCAAGTCTCCATTAGCCTGAGCCTGTTAGTCTTCAACTACAAGTGAAAAAAATCACTAAAAACCTAATTTCTCAATTGCTCATTACAATTTGGAACTAGTCATTGGTACCGGGATTTTTAAACATGAAACTGTCAACCTTTTTAACACCCCCAAGAATGACAGACATTGAGGGTGTTTTTGAGGACACCTTTTGCAATTGTGTTCAAGCGGGCAGGATGTTTAGTGTGGAGTACAAAGTAGGAAATTTTGTTCGCTTGATAGAATTGATATCCGTTATGCATTTTCTTAGGTTCGATTAAGTATCTAAATATGGTATATGATTTTTCACAAGCTGACTATTGCTACTACGATTGCCAATCAATTCTTGAACCCAATACATTATCATGTATTTAAAGTTCTGATATGGTCAAGTCCTCACAGTTCAAATGATAAAGATCCTTGGCTCTTAAAGAGCTCACCTGGGTTCCATTCTTGTTGTTAGCATATTGGCCTAGATATTATAAGGGAGGAGGTTGGCTGCATGACTTTGGTAGAAAGATTACCTCTTAGACCTGGAGTCTTAACCAAACAAAGTCAAAATAGATTACCCTTCAAACCTTGCTTTTTAAGTAAAGGAAATTAAAAAGAAAGCTCTTTGATCCATAAGGACAGGGAAACTATCAACTGTCAACAAACAACTATAAAATTATACACACAGGTCCATAATTGATCACGTAATTAACTCCACAAGCAGAGAAGAAAACACAGATATTTCGTGGTGTTGTTAGACACTTAAAAGAAGAATCAGTCAATATATTAAAGAGGTCAATACAAAAGAATGACTGATTAGGCGGGAGATAGTCTCTATTTATACACCTATCAATAGATAAAATATGGGTAAGCTGCCCTATAACAAAGTAATAATCCCATTAGATAGAAAAATGTAAGCTACATGTCAACCTACACATAATCCAATGGTATATCACAAGTATCAGTAACTCAAAGGAACCTGCAAAGATAGGTTTTACACTAATATCCCCCCTAAAATGCAATTTGGAGGGTCAAAAGAAGGTGACATTCAGCCAAAGTTCTGGAAGAAGTGGAGGCCTTAACATCCCCCTCAATGATAGCTTCTAAAGGCCCGAGCAGCTCCTGCAATGGGATGAATCTTCGTCACAAGGGACAGGCAATCTAAAGAAGCAGTTGAACTCACAAAGATGATCCACACCCAGTGCTGCAACCAATCCTCTTCTATGTTCTGCTTCAGAGATGGAAAGCACTGTAACTCCATACACGACCAAGTATTGGGACCCAATCCAACCAGAAGTATGTCTCTACTCTTCACAAAGAAAATGACATACACATTCCGATTATTTATCAATGAATAAAAGTCAGCTCCCATCTAAATATGAGAGAAAAAATGGTCCCTTATTTTGCACAAAGGAGCCATCATATGGTAGTCTCACCCCGCCCCCCACAACAAACCAAAAAACAAAAAAAAAACACAACAAAACAAAACAAAAAAAAAAAAAAAAAAAAAAAAAAAAAAAAAAAAAAAAAAAAAAAAAAAAAACAACATTTCTTCGAAGAGGTAGGAATGGTACATGGAGATTATACCAAAATGCTGAAGTTGTTTGTGAATTTGATCAATAAGTTGCTGACTCCAAACTAATCCTGCAGCCTCTAAATTTGTGTTGCCCAAAACTTGAATCATGTCACTGGAAACCAATAATCCAAATAGCAACAATGCTGGACCTGACTGGGAATGGAACCCCAAGTTGATCATTGAATACTCCACACAATGTGTATATCGTCCCAAACCAACACAATAGTTTGAAGCAGAATACCATGATCGTGTTTTTGCAACCATCACAGATAATTGAAGTTAACTCTCTCTGGATAAATGACCTCCAACATCCTCCCGAACCAACTGTCGGAAGCAAAGATGAAATCAACTTAACAATGTTGTCTCCGTGGGATGGACCACATGTAAGGCCACCCATCCAGCAAAAGCAGCAAAGAGCCCATCACTTTCTCACGTCCCTCTTTGACCTTGGCTTCCACATGAAAGTCCAATACTTAAGTCATGAGAGCATTCCCACTACATGTTCTCGATGATATGTATGCCAATATCTTCCTGCTTCTTCAGGATCACAACATCCCTCTTAGAAGTAGGACTAGTCTCATGTGTCAGGATTGCAATCTCCGACATGTGGGGTCAGTACCCAAATCTTTCTCCACCGAAGCCTCAACTAATGCAACATCATGGGAAACAACCTCATCATCCTTAGAAGGAATCTCAAAAATCACAATGGAAGATCATCAGAGACTGTAACTAAGTATTTCACCTTCATCTGAATCATCAATCTGGGTAGGAGTATTAATGCACTTCAGTGCATTGTCAAATCACGTGATCAACGCCCGAAGAGTCCTCAAAAGTCACAATTGAAGAATCGTCCATCCTGGGACGGGGTGCCTAATCAACAGTTCAAATAAAATTGAAATAACTATTTGCACATCTCTGCATTCACAACAGCAGTAATGACATCACTCGTGTGTTGTTTTGAAACATTGCCAAAGCCTGTAAACTTATAATCATGTGCCTTCATATGAAGTAAATCAGTAGCAACAACCTGAAATTTATTATTCATACCCTTCACAACAAATTTAGCAGGGCGAAAACAACTTTCTTACCATGTTGAGTGAATTGATAAACAAATAGCAGATTTACATGCAAATCAAGTACATGGTAAACATCTCTAATTATGCCATCTTCTAGCACAACATGACCATTACCAACAATAGGGAGAGCTAAATCATCCTTTATATAAACTTTTTCATCATCAACTTTGCCAAGTGAATGGAACAAACTACCAGCCTTTGTCTTATGATGAATACATCCAAAATCCACAATAAACTCACACTCGAATGTATGGTCATGAAAAGCATGAGAAGTATGTGCAACAAGAACATTATTCTTACCTTTACTATATGCATTGCCTTGGAGTACTCCTTGAGATCCTTGACCTCCTGCTCAAGATCCTTCATCTTTTCATAGCATGTGATCTCCATATGTCCAAGCTTGCCACAGTAGATACACTCTGTGGTTCTTCTCCTTGGCCTTATGACCACACTTGCAATCACCATCATGAGAACCACTCTTGTCCTCATTGTTATTACTTCCCTTAGACACGTTCCATTTTCTTGGTTTACCTTAGATTTCTGCTTTGCATTCCCTCCTGTCACACGAGCCTGCTGCGTCAAATCAATAGCACCCAACTTTGTGAGCTTCTTTTGTTCAACGATTAATAGGGAACACATGGTAGCAAAAAACATGCTCCTGCCCTCCTCCCTCATTGCGGCCCTCTAGAAATAAATTGTGGAAACACATCATATGGCAGCCTTAGATGCACAAGAATGATCTAAATGAATTCATCATCCTCCTTATACTTTTGACCGTTCTCCTTCAGCTGTTACAAAAAAATGCTTCACATGATAGATAGTCCCCAATTTTGCTAGCTCACAATTAAGTCTGTAAGCTCTTGACTCATCAACTTTCCCTAACAAATTGCTTAGGATATCAATCATCTCCTTTGAAGTCTTGCGCTTCTTCAAATGAAATTGAAGCTCAGGCGTAATGTGATCCAACATGATCCCAATCACCTGATTCTCTCGGCTATAGAATGCATCTCACTTCTCCTCGACAGAAGGGATTTTTTCATCCCCACACACAATCTGCCACAAGTCCCTGGTCCTCAAAATTTTTTCAATGGATAATTCCCATGTATGAAAATTGTGCTTGGACAACACTATGACACTTGGAACCCTCTCCATATTCACAATTTCCTAGATCACTATAGAAGCCTAAAAAGGTAGAAAAGAGCAACATCATTGTGAAGAGCTCAAAAAATGCTTTCCAACAGTTTTAAAACAGACTCAAACAGAGTTTGCATGACAAAGTTATGGTTGTTTGAAGTTAAAAAAAATAGTTTCAAAAAAGCGCATGCAAAATTTGAATTGAAAAGTTACAAAAAAAATTCAAATATGAATTTTGGTGGCAAATCACTTGAGCATGCCATGTGTTACTCATAGATCTTATGATTGTGCTGATTCCTCTGTGTTGACTATGCACCAGCTAGATTGCTTGGCTGATGTTGCACTGCCATTTGTCATTGCCTGAATCACTTGAAAATTTGACTGGGCAATTTGGCATAAATAACAGAAGTTTGGCCTCCCATGACACTTAGACACATGTCGGCCAACTCAATTTGATTTCGGGAATATTGAATTTTTGAAAATTTTGAAATTTCTGAGCAGTATATGTAGGTTGTATGGATCCAATCATAGGGTGCCACGTCACAAATAACTCACAACAACCATGAATTATGCCAATTTAACACCATGCAGATGCTAACTTAGGTCCACATGGATGCCACCTCACCTGTCACGTGGGTCTCCAAGCCAACACACACCATCATGGTTGTGTTGCACGAGGCACCAAGGGTGGCACTTGGGGGGGATCGAACCACGACCTCCACTCTTCAACAACCTATGACGGGCAGGCCTGGTTAGTGGGCTATGCCCTTTACCCAATCTTTGTATGTCATACCCAGGTTTTGTCAAACATGGGTTCCAAATTTGCTTGTGTGCTCACATCCCCCAGTCACATGTTCACTCCACATGACCATGTGCTCTGCTTGCTGCTCTAGCCTTTGTTGATACAATGCTTGGTTGACCATGCAACCACCTGTTAGCTCCTACATACTGGGGACCTGCTTTTGATTGTGAATTTTGAAATCCTAAATGAATGGAATTTAAAGACAAACAAAAAATGGACCCATGCTAAGTTTTCATGAGGAATCCAAAGATCTAATCAGGTCTGGAAAATGTTGCACCTAAAAGGGAATTTCTTTAAAAATCCTTTTTCTCCAATACAAACAAAATCTTGCGTTGGGAGAGCTATGTAAACCCAAATCTCTTTGTATGAGTTCCTGCTGCCTCCCAACTCCACAAGGAGTGCAGATCACAAATCAGAAAATGTTATTTTGCCCACAAAATTGTTTAATTTCTCTCCTTCAGAAATTTGACCTTTTACAGAGGATTAAAAATACAACCCACATCTTGTGAGACATTGCCACTCGTCTATGCACCCTTGCAACAACAAAGGACCAGAACTTAGGGCATTTTACCATGTAAGGTTATACATAATGGTCCTAATCGATCAAGTAATTAACTTTACAAGCATAGAAGAAAACATAGATATCGACATCCAAAGATGAATCTCAATATATAAAATGGATTTGATTCAAAAGAATCTCTATTTATACACCTATCAATAGATGAAATAAGGGCATACCAACCAACCCATAATAAGGCACTAATCCTAATACATAGAAAAGTGTAAGCTACACATTAGCCTATGCATAACCCAATGGTATACCACAAGTATCAGTAACTTTAAAGGACCGACAAAGATGGGTTTTACACTCTAATAACTCAATTCCATCAAAATCAGAAAAGGATTAAGGTTTTGTTTGTACAGTGCGGTTTTGTCCCTACAAATCGGTGCTTTCTTTTGTACCACTGGTCATAGTTTGCATACCCGTACTCGGCGAGTACTCGCCCAGCCCCCAAAAACTTTACTTGCCAAATACTTGGCAAATGCCTGCCAATACTCGGAAACTTAAAAACGACATATTTTTGGGTTTTTGCCCTTCTGGATGCGTTTTTGACCTTCTGGACACGTTTTTGGCGAGTGGCATAGTTTGCATACTCGGCAAGTACTCGCCGAGTGGACGAATACTGGTTGGTTTAACTCGCAGGGTCTTTTTTATTTTTAATACTTGGGAGTATTTACACAGAGCTCCTGTGTAAATACTCCCAAGTATTAAAAATAAAAAAGACCCTGCGAGTTAAACCAACCAGTATTCGCCCTGCACAATTTCCTGTGAGTATTCGTCCACTTGGCGAGTACACTATGCCCCTAGTGGTTATGTTTGTGACAGTGGTGGTTCTGCACGATTGGCAGTTGTGTTTGTGAAAGTGGCAGTTTTGTTTGTGACAGGTGCTTTCGTTTATGACAGTGGTGGTTATGTTCGTGAAAGTGGTGGTTCCATTTGTGAAAGTGGTGGTTGCATTTGTGACAGCAGCTACTTGTTGTATAGAGTGGTGGCGTTGACTAAATCCGACAACAAGTTCAGTAACAGCCAAGAAACTATCTTCCAATTCCCGAAGATTCAGCCAAATTGTAGCATGGATAGTTGTCAATTCAATTGTTATATGTAGCAGTAGTTGAATGTTGTAAGCACTTTGTAATTTTCCAGTTTGAAGGAAGGAATGGAACCGAACAATTGACACTTCTGAGCTGTTTTCCTCCACGCTACAGTTTTTAAGTCAAAATTCCATTTCCTCATGGTGTTATTTCCATCTATATCTTTTGTTTTGTTCATGTTTTTATTCCAGCAACCATACACACTAATTCTAGCACAAAACTACATTCAGTCTGCTGTCATTTGAACTTGAATTCGAGAAAGAACGATATTACAATTTGCATTTAATTTCGAGCAAGTAGGAACTTGAGAAATTATAGATCATATTGGTATCAGATCAGTTTAACATTCTGGTGTTGTGGAAGTAGTTGTGTTTATTTGTATGAAAATAACAAAGGTCCAAGAAAGAAGAATTGCAGCCTTACGAATCAGAGATTTCTACAAGAAAATGGAATCAAGAAGTGAGGAAGATGGCTGGAGAAAGTGAAGAATCTTGCCAGAAGACTTGGCACGTTAGAATAAGGCTTGGATTATGTGATGAAATCTCAACATGGCATCACCAAGTAACAAGAACTCGTGGCAAAGAACCAAGCATCCATGAACACGGTGATTTGTGCTTTTGTCATGAAACTTGGAGTGGAAGAAGAGCAACCCGATGAAGAACAAGAAGATAAAAAAGAGTTCACTGATGAAGAAGAGCAACCCTATGAAGAACAAGAAGATAAAAAAGAGTTAAAGAATGAAGAAGACCAACCCAAGAAAGACAAAGGAAAAGCTAAGGTAAAATAATCTAACCATCTCCTTTCAAAGTTTAAACAAAAGATGAAATTAAGACTTTTGAAGGGCAAGTAGATGCTGAAATGGTAGATAAATGGTTGAAACAAATGGAGGTTTACTGTAGTGTGCATAAAGTGTGTAAGGCACAAAACATCTCTCTTGCTCATCTCAAAATGGGTGGTCATGCTCTGATCTGGCGGGAAAGCTATTTAGTTTCTTCAGAAAAGAAAAAGCCAGTCGTAACTAGCTGAGATGAATTCAAATAACTATCGAGAAAGATTTTTTTTTAATTGGACATAATATTGATCCAAAAATTAAGTGGTAATATTTTAGACAAGGTCATGGTCAAATTGTGTAGAATTCCATAGACAAGCTATGTTGATGGGCTTGGACTTGTCAGATGAAGACAACTTGACGAAATGAATGGGTAGTCTCCGTTCACGCATAAAGATATGAGTCATCTCTAGCAAGCCAAAAAGCCTTGTTGAAGTGTGTGTGCAGGCATACTATATTGAGGAAGAAAGAAGCAAGGTGAGGAAGAGTTCTTCAAGCAAAACGAGTCATCAGTTCAGCCATGGAAAAAGCAAAATCAGCTATCCAAATCCTACACAAAGGGTAAGTGGAAAGATATGAAAAATGCCTCTGCATTACATCTTTGCAAAGATCCCATGAATCATTGTAGTCATTGTGCTAAGGATGGGCATACTGATGCAAAATGTTGGAAGTTGCATCTGGAATTCTATCCTAAGAATCACACCAAATAGGACTTCAAGAAGTCCATGGCATCCTTGAAGGAAATTAAGTGGAAATAGAGGATAGTTCGGATGTACACGAGAAATTAGGTTGCACCGCTACCAATCTGGTTAGCACAAGGCAGGAAATGGAAGAAATGAGCAAGCTATTCCATACTAAAATCCAAATAAAGAAGGCAAAGTTAAAAGCACTCGTTGATATCGGCTCACACTGTAATTTGATTCTGGATGAAGTTGTTAATAGGCCGGGTTTAAGACCTTATGCATATCCACATCCATACCTGTTGAGTTGGGTGAAGAAGGGTGTAAAAATAAAAGTAAAAGTGCATTACCTTTATGTGGCTGTGGATAGATTTAGCAAAATGCATGTCAATCCAATGTAAAAAGACAATAAAGAGGCATAAAGCAGCTGAGTTATCTTCACTAATGTTTGGGTG
Source organism: Torreya grandis (assembly GCA_037957365.1). Classification (NCBI taxonomy): domain Eukaryota; kingdom Viridiplantae; phylum Streptophyta; class Pinopsida; order Cupressales; family Taxaceae; genus Torreya; species Torreya grandis. The sequence continues at coordinate 619,924 of JARHVA010000105.1, forward strand.
CATTTTGGTTTGCTTAAGTTTATTGTTTCAGATAGGGATTCCGTAACTTTTGGGAATTTTTTGACTACCTTGTGGAACAAGATGGATACCAAGTTGAAATGAAGCACAACTCTCCATCCTAAAATCGATAGGAAAATGGAAGTGGTCAATAGAACCTTGGTATGACTCATAAGAGGGTACACGAACAAACATTCAAGAACATGGGATGACTCCTTAGCATATATTCAACAATCTTACAATAGGGCAGTTCATACATCTACAAATAAGTCACCTTTTGAAGCATGTTTGGGGTATTTGGCTACTAATCCACTTGATGCTGCTTATAAACAACAAAAAAAAGAAGTAGATTTAGATGTGACAAGGGCAGCCAAGTTCGTTGAGAGGATTTAACAAATCCATCTCAAAGTTTAAGAACAATTGGAGAAATCTCAAGCCAAGTACAAAGCAATGCATGACCAACGTCGTCAAGAGTACACTTTCAAATAGGAGATAAGGAATAACTTTACTTGAGCAAAGAGAGTCTTCAAGGCAAGCAAGGAAGCTGAAACCTCTTAAGATATGGGCCATTGAATAGGTCGGAGAATTTTTTTTCAAGCTTGATTTCACGAGTATGTATTTAGTAGTCAATTGTGAGAACTTGCATCTTTATGAATCTTCCATGTTAGATGAGGCAGATGGGAAATTACTATCTTCCATTGAAGGCTGTGTCTTGGATGCACAAGGGGAGTTAGAGGACTTGTGTTGCAGAAGAAGGTAAGAGAAACAAGAAGAGGGCTGCAAGAATTCTGTCAGGTTGGAATCAAAGGCAAGACACCGAGACAAGTGAAGTGGTAAACTAAGGAGAAAGTAAGAGATCTTCCCAGATCTCCTGAATAACTAAGCTTTTGTGGGACCAAAAGCCTCATTAGAAAGGGAGGTATGATCCATAAGAATTAGGGAGGTATGATCCCTTAGCAAATGACTGAGAGTTCCATCAAAACCAAAAAAAGAGTGAGGTTTTGTTTGCATGATGACAAAATTCACACTTGCAAAATGATGGTTACATGTGTCACAGTGGTGGTTATGTTTGTGATAGCTTTTGTTTTGTCCTGCAAAGTGGTGTTTTCCCCAAATTCGACAAGTCCAATAACGGCCAAGAAATTGTCTCTTCCAGTGCCCGACAATTGGGGGTCCTTTAGTGCAGGAAAGGATACCTATGGTAGTTGTTTAAAAAATACAACCCAATTGTAGCACAAGTGTAGAAAGTGCGTAGAAGTGAATTTAGTTGTTGTATGTTGAGGAAAGTAAGGCAACAGAGAGTTGTGATGAGTGTAGCAGTAGTTGAATTCTTTAAGCACACGCTGTACCGTGCTGTCTGTAATTGCCCAGGTTGAAGGAAGGAAGGAAAGATCAGTTGACACTTCCAAGCTGGTTTTCCCCACATTTGGGTTTCCAGGTTAAAATTCCTTGTGTTCATAGTGTTGTTTCTATTTGTTTCTGCTGTTTTGTTCATGTTTTCATTCCAGAAACTGTACACACTAATTCTAACATAAAACTACATTCACTACACTGTTATTTGAATTTCAATTAAATTAAGAACAGTAGTACTATCTACATTTAATTTCCAGCAGGTAGGAACTTGGGAATTTACAGATTTCTCTCCAACGAAAAAGAAAAGAGTATTGTTATGATTCCGAACTAGTTGTTTATGAGTCTTAAATGGGTAATTACTGAAATTACCATCCAAAATCTTGTTGGAGTGTGAGATGGAACATCGGTTGATAGGCATTTGTTCAACATTAGTTCTAACTTCCAATGTTGTGCTTATAAAACGATGAGTGTGCATTGTGCAACCAGTCTTAGAAGCATCATTTTTAATTACCAATTAAACCATAAATCAATCCTCTTTTCCCTGGTGATGCGTCCAGTAGAGAGGCCCGAAACGTTGGAACAAATTATTTCTATGCAGATGATTCCGGAAGACACACTCAAATTACAAATCATTTCATCCCTGGATCGGAAAAATAAATCTTCGATGCTATGATTATTATTTTTCATTTAAAGATCTTATGTAGATGTTTGGATATTGGATGATTGTTTTTGAGCTTTAAGCTAGTGATAATTGAAAGTAGTAGTTTTATTTCGGAATGTATGGTACTATTATTGATAGTTTGAGTCATAATGCTTACAATTACTTAAATTATTCTACCCCATCTTTGTGCTGAGGCAAATATGTAATCACTATTACAGTTCCCTTCTCTTTACTCATTCATAATCACTTAATATTCCACTGTGAGATGCTTTCTTTTATGCTCTTTAGTTATACAAAAAAGCATGCCTTTCAATACCTCCTTTTCTGAATCAACTCGTTAAAATTTTATGTTCTTCATTTGATCAAGTGAGAAGATGTTAAGGTGGAATGAAATAATCGTAACTAATTCTTGCATTTTTGGATCAGGTTATGGTCCAGCAGGATATGCCTTATTTGTGGCTGTTTATGCAGGACTGGAGGTAATTTTTGAATTTGTTGATGCTTCCATGTGGCTGACATGATATTAGCTGAAGCTCAAGTTGATTTTAACCATATTTTGATAACTTGAATTCATTTATGCTTGAAATGATAAAGAAGAAATGTTTGATTAAAAAGTTGGACATTATTTTTGAGCAGAATGTTGGGATCTCATTTTTTTTTAGCTAGAGATAACTAGGGTAAGGCCTTAGACCACAAAAATAAATAAATAAGAAAATCAGGCCCGGGGAACATACACAATGGGCAAAAAGGTGAAGGGTACAAAGAGTACCAAATATAGCAAAGCAAAGTCAAACTCTTTAGGTAGCTTTTAGCAGAGCTAAATCACTCAGTAAAATTGTACTATGATGTATGTGAATTTATACAAGTATACACTCTAAAATTGACTCCTATAAACTAGGAGGTCAATAAGATCTCTAAAACAAAATCTTCCTAATAGATAAGGGACTTCAGACAAACTCCAATACTCACTTCTACTAGGATGAATTAAGAACATACTAACAATTATCTAATTTAATTATTTATTCTAACATTCCCCCCTTTGATTCGGCATAGTCTTGAGAGTACAAGAGAGAATTTTTGAATGCTTCAAACTTATCATGAGCAAGTGACTTGTGACATCTGCACACTGACTTGAGTGGGGCAATATTGGAGCTGGTTGTGTTGCTGAACGTGCTTGTCTGTGAAATGGACCTGAACCTCGATGTGCTTCGTGCACTCATGAACCACTGGATTGTGAATAATTTTAGAACACCTTGATTATTGCAGTACAAAACTGTAGGTTGTGTTTGTGGTACTCCCAGTGTTGCAAGTATGCGGCATAGCCATATCGCTTTGCAGACAACTCTTCCTGCTACAAGATATTTTGTTTTAGTGGAAGGTCGAGAAACAAAGTTCTGCTTCTTGCTCCCCCATGAGATAGAACCAGATCCCATAAAGAAAACAAACCTATATGTGATAACTTGCCATCAATAGAACCTGCATGAGTTGCATACGTGTAAGTTGAAAAGAAGAACTGATCATTCTTCTTGTATTCTAGGCCATACTCCATAGTACCTCAAATGTATTTCAATATCCGCTTTATTGTGTTCTAGTGACTCACCTTTGGTTCTTGCATCAAATGTGGAAGATAGCTAACAACATAGCTAATATCTGACCTAGTATAGGTCAAGTAAACGAGACTCCCAATTAGTTGTCGATAGGGAGTGACATCTACTGGTGGTGATGGATCTCATTGAGACAATTGAAGTCTTGACTCCATGTGTGTTGCTACAGGCTTATAGTCCATCATCTGGAATTTATAGAGCATGGTCCTGGCATACTTCATTTGAGACATGAATATGCAGTGTCCATTTTGCAATACCTCCAAACCAAGCCAATAGTGTAGTAGCTTGAGATATCTCATGTCGAACAATCGCTTAAGATCATTCTTTGTTGCATCAATCATTTTCATTGAGTTGCTAGTGATGACTAAATTGTTGACACACACAATTACAATCACAACCTCCTCCCCTTGCTCTTTGAAGCAGATGTTTTGATCATATGGACTTCTCTGGAATCCATGCTGACCCCTTGCTCTTTGAGGTAGAGGTTTTGATAATATGGACTTCTTTGGAATCCATGTTGAATGAGATGCTTCTCAATCTTGATATACTAGGCTTGGGGAGCCTGCTTAAGACCATACAATGACTTGATGAGTCTGCACACCTTTTGTTCTAGAGTAGGTGTGACAAAACCCTCTGGTTGGGTCGTGTAGACTTCTTGCAAATCTCCATTTAGGAAGGCACATTTGATATGCATTTGATGGACTTTCCATTCAAACTATGCAACTATAGCAAAGATCACTTTGATAGTCTTTATCTTGATTGTTGGAGTAAAAGTCTCATGGTCAATGCCTTCTTTTTGTGCATGGCCCTTTGCAACTATTCTTGCTTTGTACTTGTCAATGCTGCCACCTGCTTTGTACTTGGTCTTTAAGACCCATTTGCAATCGATAGGCTTCTTCCCCGGTGGAAGATCAACAAGTTGTCGTGTACTTTTCTTCATTAGTGATTGATATTCTGCATCTATGGCCTCTTTTCAAGGCTTTGATTCTTGGCCTTCCCAAACCGTTGAGGGCTCAAATGATTCTACAACTATGCTCATTAGGGCCAAATTCCCCTCTGCACTAGCTATGCTACGAGTCCTCTACCTTGAAGTGGAAGTGTTAGGGACTTCATCGAATTTTGCATCTTGTTTTGTGTTGGTATACCACTTGGGCATATGTTGAATAATGGGTGGTGGAGCTGGAGGACCTGGTTGGCTATCGCCATTATCCTCATCCTCACTGCCACTAGCAACATTTGAAATGTTTATTAATGCCTATATCAGGGGAATATGTGGAGGGTGGATTGGACTCACCCTTCTCATCAAATACAACATTCATGCTAATGTGTATCTTGCTAGTTTTTGGATCCATGAATCAGTAGGTCTTCGACTCTTCACTGTAGCCAAGAAAAATGCATGCCAAGGATTTCTTATCTAGTTTTTTCATATTCTTTTTAGGGACATGCATATGTGTTTTACAACAAAAAGCACGAAGGTGATATAGAAGGCTTATTCCTAGTCCACGCTTCTTGTGGAGTAATGCCATTGAGAGCTTTGGTGGGTGCTCAATTCAACAAGTGGACTGTTGTGCGAACTGCGTTTGTGAAGTATGTACGAGGTAGATGCGAGTCCTTAGTCATGTTGCACACCATCTCCACAATAGCGTGATTACATCGCTTTGCAACACCATTATGTTGTGGAGTATAATAAGGTGCAATCAGCTGCCGGTGAATGCCATGTGCTTTTAGAATTTCAGAGAACTCTTCACTGGTGTATTCCCCCTTGGTTTGAGCTGAGGACATTAATGTGACGATCAGTTTGTAATTGCACAGTGGCTTTGAATTATTTGAAGACATGAAAGGGTTGATCCTTTGTCTTCAGGCAATATACTCACATTTTTCGTGAGTAGTCATCAACAAAAAGCTGAAAATACTTGAATCCATGGTTTCAAATCTTGGCGATTTTTTGTTGTTTCTCGGCAAATCTCATGGTATAGGTAGTAGTTGAGAAATCGGGTTGTTTCTCACAAGATGAGAAGCCCTGGTTTTCTCAACGACTTTTGCTGAGAAACTCTCATTTCTCGGCTAGTGGAAAAAATCAGTGCATTAAAATTTAAAAGTGAACTATGGATTATTTTATTGCGATTTTCTCATTCAGGGTTAATATGCACTCACAATTTGTCATTCTTCTTTTGCACATGCCACAAATAGTAGATGTTAAGTGAAAACTAGAAAATGTGCCCTTATATTAGTATTTTACAGTCATACATATTACAGTGCCCTAAACAATTTGCAGTTCGCCGCCCGACGTCATTATTGCATTGTGCACAATCTCTGCGATTTGGTAGTTTGGGACTTGTTGACCATTTTTTGGTCATTTAGAGTAAAAAATGGGCACCCCCTCTTTTGTGCATAAGTCTTCAATCCATGTTTTGGCTAAAATCATTCATCAAGGTTCCCTGTCAGACCTGTTCCATGAAAAAATCAAGTGTTTACCTCATTTCGTTTAACCAAGTGTATTTCGGGTTTGTCAAGAGGCCTTACTTAAGGGACTTTATGAGTAAGTTCTTTCCAAGGACCCAATTTAGTCTAAGCAGCTCGCAAAGGCAAGGAATCTCCTCGGAGGGCACTTCGACTGTGTGTAGGGCAATTGCAAAAGTTCCAAAGGGTGTCTTTGCAAAGGGCACTTTAAGAAAGCAAGGGACAAAGACAAAAGCCCAAAGGGCACTTGCCCTTCGGGAAAAGCCAGCACCAAAAGAAAGAATTCCTTCGGACATTTTGTCCGAAGGAAAGTTCGAGAAAAAAGGGCCGAAACAAAAGAGAGATCAACGGTGAATTCCTTTGGACATTTTGTTAGAAGGAATTCGGAAACAAAAGCCCGAAAGCCCGAAGAACAAATGAACGAGCAAGCAAGAAAAGGAATCGGGGAGAAAAGAAAAGCCAAGCCCGAAGGAAAATTAGCCCTGGCAAAGACGAAGTGGAAAAGACAAAACTCGGAACTGTTTTCAGCTGTTGACAAAGTCAAAGGGCAGAATTAAGGACCAATCTGAATAAGACAAGTGGCATGAACAACTCAGCAAAGGGAGTTAATACATTTGGGTGGAAAATATCTACCGAAAACCAATAAATAGATTGGTTTTCGAACTATAGAGGAGAGCAGCCCGTGTTTTCACGCTTCACCATTAATGCACAACCAGTTGCGCCCAGCGTTGAAGAGAGCATGGTCCAGTCACAACAACTTGGGGATGGCTTTGTCAGTTGCTAGATGGAGTATCCCATGCTTTTTCAGGCCTAGGACAGCAAGGGCGACAACTTGGACATCTACAACATGGCTCTCCCATACACAGTTTGAAGAATACGACCGCAGCATGGTCTCGTCTCAGAAGTGTTTGACTCCAGCATGGGTCTCCTTTCCTTGTTCTGTTAGCATCTTGCTCTATATAATTGTAACTTCTCATTTTGAGAGGATATCTCTCGGCTTGTATGGCGAAGCCCTGAAGGAATTTACCTTGAATCAGAAAAATCATTTTTACCTCTATTTGAGCTTGCACTTTTGCATATGTGTGTTAAGTCATTTTCTTTTTATGCTTTCATAAGTTTATTCCAACATATCTAGTGCATAGTGATTTTTTTTTTTTACAGGTCACAGGAAGTGTCTAGAGCGAGTATAGGCAAGTGAATGGGCTGCCCAGCAGTGTGTTTAAAACACCTCTTGTGCTAGTTTCTTCCTCCCTGTATCTTCATAGGACCCCCTACTGAAACACTGATGCAAGGAAGTTTTTCTCACCTAGAGATCCGGGGCTTCAAGGTGCATCAAGGGGAACTAGCCCTTAATCTAGAGATTCATTTCTCACGTTTGCCACCCACAGCAAGAGGGATGTCTCCATTGTGTCGCATGGATGAAGAGCGCTGAGCCTCCCTTCAGAGGGTGCAATCCACTGCGTCAACAGGGCCCATTAAAAGTTTGAAGTTTGAACTTTGTAATATTATTTTGCAACTTGCCCCAAAAATAGAGAATCGGTTGACTGCTGACACTTCACAGTGATACTTATTACTATTATATTGTAGTTTGTTGCACTGTGCACATGGTTGCTGGCTGCGGGCTTACTGCTTATGTAGCCTGTATATACTTATAGGCTCACATTGATAGAAAATATACTTATGGTCCTATGGCATTCTCTACATTATTTTTTCATGTCATTTAACAATGTTGTACATTTAATTTAAGTTTATTTTATGAATTTATATGTTTTTTAAAGTAACGATAAAGTTGCTAAGAAATGCCGAGAAATTCCCGAGATTTGAGATCCGATTCAAATTGTCCTCTTGAGAAATCGTCGAGAACGAGATTTAAAACTATGCTTGAATCTACTCACATTGGGTTGCATGGGCTTGCAAAGATCGGTGTGCACTAGATCCAATAGACCAGGAGTCCAATATGTACTTGTGCCAAATGGAGCTCTGTTGTTTTCCAACTAAGCAACAAGAACACACATCAATATTCAACTATAGTGAAGGAAGGCCTCTCACCTTTTTGTGCCTACTTAGTGCAATCAGGGACCCAAAACTTAAGTGTCCATATCTCCTGTGCCATATCTTTGCAGAGTCTGTATCTTTTACAACAAGAATTTGATTGTCGTTGTGGACAACATCAAGTTGGAATATTTTACCTACACTAGAAGATATTGCAATCATTTTTGAGCGTCTAGTCTTGATTTTAATGAGACAACTTTTTGCTATCTTTTTGATCAAAGTTCGCCTTTAGGTTGTGATCGAAGAATTGACTTACAGACAATAGATTCTTTGTTATTCCTGGAACATATAGGACTTATGTGATTTTACATGCTTGATTTCCAAGAGAGAAAGAAATATCACCACAACCTTGGACACTATATTATGAGTCATCTCCTAGAGATACAACCATGATAAGGCAAATGGTTCAATGTGGTGAACCAATTTTTCCGTGTAGTCATGTGCTCCAGAATCCACATACCAGATTGCCGTTGGAGGAGTGGTCTCTTTTTTTTGTGTAGTAAATACAAAATCCTCCTCTTAAGGATCATTGTCTTCAACAATGTTCCCATGCTGCTATGGGGAAGGCTTCTTCTTCCAACTATGTGTGAATTGTGGCTTTTGCTTTCCTTGTGGAGATTGTTGGGGAGTAGGCTTCTTGTTACTAGATGAGCCTCGTGTTAACGCATTGTACCAACAATTCTTTAGTTCATAGCCTATCTTTCCACAGATTAGACAAATCTTTTGAGAACGAGGTTTGTTCTTGTATTGGTTCTGTTGATTGCTCTGCTTAGGGGATTGTTTTGAATGCTTCATGGGCCTTTTTCCCTTTTGATGTGATGCAAGTGCACATTCTTCTTCATTTGCTTCTGCTATGTGCATAGTTTCTTCCTGCTTCTGGTGTGTGGGGGGGTAGTGCTCTTAAGACGATGGGTACTAGGGAGTCATCTGATGCCTTCTTGTACACTGCTAGGAGTGAGGTTTGCAGTGCTGCAACACGACGAAGAAAGCCTTCAAATTTTTCACCTATCTTCAACTTGAGACAATGAAGCTAACTTTGTAGATGAAGAATGCTACTTTGTTTTTTTAGCCCTGTAGATTGTATTGAGTTTGTCCTAGGCATTTTTGGATGTAGTAGCATATCGGATATGAGGCTAGATCTCATTTGATACTTTGAATGTAATGATCAACTTTATCTTCTAGTTCGCTTAGTTGAGCTTTCGTTGCTAGTTAACGTCTAAGGCATGTCGGGGATTGTGCAGTCAACAATTTGTTAGAGATCTTGAAATTCTAAGTAAAGTCTTCACCTTGGTTTTCCATGCAACATAGTTATCACCAGAAGCAACTTTGTATCAGGCAAAACAAATCTTGGACCATTTTCAGCCGTTATATGTTTGAAGTTTCTTGTTTGATATGAACTTGTTTTTGAAAATACTATGTTGAGTTGTGTTTGATTTGTAGGCTCTCTAAGATGTTTATCTGTAGTCGTAAATAGTGAACATGCCCAGAAGGCATTGACTACATAGGTTTCCATTGCGATGTAGATGCACTATCCTATTTGTAAGATATGCAAAAATTAATTTCCCGGGGTTAACAGCTTACTGGTGCATCACATATTCAAACGGCCGAAGGGCTTCCTAGTGGTAAACAAAATAAAACTAGGTGCTTCCTATATATTGTAAGGTATGTGGAAGTTAAAATCTATATATAGTGTTGTTTGATAGCTTGAATATTTGGGCAGTACCCTTAACACTACGGATCATGGAAAATTGATTACCGCTTAGCCCAAAACGACGACAACTACGAGTTTTAAAACCGTTGGTACATAGTTGGACCTTAGGGGATTTAAAAAAAAATACAAAAACAATTAAATTTGTGATTTTAACACTTTTTGAACAAAAATGAGTTTACACTTGTATTTAAGCCTCTATTTCAAACTTTTAGGCAAATTTTTAGGTTTTGGGTATGCACAATCTATGAGATATTAAAGTCTCTTGATTTGGTAAGGGCTTGTTTTATGCTTTAAAAATCACGAAAACACTTAAATCTGAAATTTTATGAGGACTAGAATAAAATTGTTTCAGGGAATGTTTTTTAATGCAATTTCACACAATGTGGCAACTTTTTATGGCCTAACGCCCCCTGGTTTGTAAGATTCACAATTAATTTGGTTCTCAAGGCTTTATATAGACCTAAATTACCTAATTTTGAAAAAAGATTAATTTGAGATTACTATAGGAGCTGTACAAAATTCATTTATTGGGTTTTGTAAGACCAAAATTTTAGGCGTGCTTGCAAAATTTCAACAAACAACTCCTCCTTGGGCTCTAGATATCGATTTTTTATGATTCTATGCATATATTCAAGAAAACAATTAAATCTGGCAAACAGTGATGGCTGTAGCAAAAAACTTTGGAGGGGTTTTCTATAATGGTTTTATGGACATCCAAGGAAATTTTGAGCTTTTGGGGTTTTTACGGTCTGGGAGCTAGGAATTTTTTTTAGGGTTATATAGGGACATAAATTTGCAATTTTCTCAAATTTAATTTTATTTTTAAATAGAAATAATCCTAAATTTTTAGAAGACTTAAAACTTAGGCCTAATGAAATCATAAACATTTCCAGCCAATGAAAAGTTTTGCATGGGCTTTAGTAGGAGCTCCTCATTGTGGAAGTAAGATGAAACAAAGAGTGGAATGATGCTCCTCTCCCGTCTTCCTCCTTTCCTATTCTTTGTAGATGCTGCTGTTCTGTTTATTTACTTAATATATTTATGCATTTTTGTGCTATGCTACAGATAATTAAAAAAATAGCACCTGTGTATGGATGTTGTTAGAGATATGCAGAGTGGAAAATATGCCAAATGATCACGCCTCAAGCACAAATCATGGAGTGCTTTGGAGCATAGATTACAGGCTTGCTGCTTACTTGCCGGTCACTCGGCTAATTGCAAAAAATTTACCAAACCCATTAATCACCACTCATACTCACTTAATTTCGGTTTTTTGGCTCCCGGTGAGTGCTGGCACAGGACTCGCAAGTCCCTGATGAGTACTATACCAGTACTCTCTGGGAGTCCTTTACACAGCCCGGACATGTCTAAAATGCGTCCAAGGCCTCCAAATGCTAGAAAAATGCGGTCTTTTGTCTTATAAATTCAAACACACCCCTTCATTGGATTCACTCAGCATTTGGAGCCTCACCATCTAAGGCACATTTACTAAACCAGGAGCTGCGAGTACCTGATGAGTACTATGATAGTACTTGCCAGGAGGCTTGTACATGTCTTGGGCACGTCCATAATGCGTCAAAGGCCTCCAAATGCTGGAAAAATGTGGTTTTTTGTCTTATAAATTCAAACACGCCCGTCATTGGATTCACACAGCATTTGGAGCCTCACCATCTAAGGCACATTTACTAAACCAAGAGCCTCACCATCTAAAGCTGCAGCTGGTTTGATTAGGTCATGTTTCTCACCAAGTTCATGGTTTATACATTTTAGAACGTCGTGATAACATTATAGTGATGCTTGATTTGATAAAAGGAAATCATTAGTTCTCAGTCAGACGAGTTTGACAATATTTAAGCTTACTGAAATTGTGTATCATAAAACATCCTCTGCATCATGAAATGTGTATGAACCTATAACCAGTTGTTGACTGAAACCAGAAGACACATTTACTATACCTTGGATTAATGCATAGCTACCAAATTAGCACCCAAGCAAGGTCTGAGCTTGGAATGCATAGATGATGTTGACATACACAGGATCTACAGGGGAATCTATAAAATTTATGTTTTTTTAATAAATTTAAACATTTTTTTTAATGTCGGTTATTCTTGATTAATCGACAACACTTGTTGATTAATCACTGGTTAAAAATATTTCCTTTTTGGTGAGTACTCGCCGGTTACGGTTATGTAAACTATGCCTTGGAGCTCTCCCATTTGATTGACACGTGCTCCCTCTCCTTCCACGTGGGCACTTTGGCTGAGAAATAAATTTGTCCAGCTTGTAGCTTGCACAAGAAAGAGAGAAAAACAAACAAACCAGGATGCTGTTATGAAGCTTGCATCTCCTTTTCTTCCTCTCCCAAATTCTCTCTCCAGGCTTTCCCTGCTCTGATAATCTCACTGCTTTGAAACCAAATTTTAGCTGAGCCAAATCACCCAGTAAAATTGTTATACAAAGTATATGAATTTATACAAGCATACACTCTAAAATTGACACCTATAAACTAAGAGGTCAATAAGATCTCTAAAACAAAAGCTTCCCAAATAGATACTGGAGTTGAAACAAACTCCAATACAAGATATCACCCAAATCGTACGTGAGTGTTAACTCACGTTTACTAGGATGAATTAATAACATACTAACAATTATCTAATTTAAGTTTTTATTCAAACAGTATCAAGATGCTAACCAAGCAGTAGGCTTCTAGTATCATCAAAGAAGGCATGACGAACATCTATCCTGAAGCAATCATCATCTTCTCAGGGAATCTGTTTGATCCCAAAAAAATGGATAGCCATCATCAGATAGTCCATGAGAACCAATCAGCTTCACATCAAAAACCATTGTTCCTTCTACCAACTCCCAGCAGCTTAGTGTGGCATGCTGTGAAAACTGCAACCTCTTACAGTAGGGGAATTCAGGAATGTGAGGCAGCATGCATCATGATGAAACAATCAGACGATTCATAGACTTTCAACCATGTTACTACCCATATCATCTTCTTGACTGAGCTAATTCAAATCCATTCCATCACTATTGAACCACAGGCGAACCACATTTTTTAGAAAGAGATGGGGAAAGATTGTGAGTCGTGTTTTGCCGAACATCAAATCCAATAATTCATATGTCTGGGTTTTTCAGTCCTCGAGTTAGTACGAAAGTCGTGTGTGCAAAAGTACCTTTGGACAGAGAGGGCCCAAATATGCAGAGACCATCGACCAAAGCTCTCCCCAAATCCATTGTGGAAAAGCTCATAACCCATTTAATCCAAGAGTATTAGAGAAAAACACAGAGGGTTCTTATCACATGCTTCAAATTCAACTGTTTAAGATAGAAGAGGTTCTATTTAGGGATGCTACCGAGTGTGCATTATCCTTATTTAAATGAATGGAAACAGGGTTGAACAGAGTAGCATACGTGCCCCCAATAGAGCAAAGGTAGTGTGTGCATTGAGAATGCAAAGTATACCCATCCGAAAGGAAAACTGGAGCAATAGACGAAACACACACACACACACACTGAATAAGTTTTTTCAAGGGGAGTACCTTTAGTCTGCAACCAGTCTATAGAAGCTTGAGTGTTATCAAGGAGGCAAATTATGCAGCCCCACCGATAACCAGAAATATACTACATATTATGTACAAAAAATTGATTTTTTATATCCCTAATCTAAAATTATCAGATTCTCCTGCGTTGTATCTTCTCCCACAGCCATTGGAGCCCGAAATTCATTGCCAGCTTCCTCTGTAAGACCATGAAGCTCACCGTCCTCATCATCAGAGCAGCAACGAGGGGGGTCAAAGACACATTCCTCAGGCAGTTCCATTCCCAATCTCTCAGCCAGAAAGATTCGACCTTTGCTGATCTTCGTCAATCCACCCTAGATTAATTGCCAATGGTCCTGCCCCTTCAAATTGACAGAATGCAATAACGTCTCCAAGTCCTTCTGTTCCTCATGTAGAGTGCAGGTACGGGCCACATTTGAAAGCATATTTGCACACTCAAAGATTGAGCCTCTTCGGAGACATTCTTGCACTTAAGAGATTGCTTAGCATCCAACATTAGAGCTTTCATTAGCTTTGCAATATCGTTGCCTTCTACCTCATCCATTTTGATAGCGGCAACCCACATCCTCTTTATCCAAATCCTCAGAAACAGATTTTTTAATTCTTTGTCAATGTAATCAGTGAACTTGCTTGGAACAAATTCACATGATTGTCTTTTGGCCTTTTGTTTTCCTATATCAGCTTGGGTTTCAGAGGATGATGCTCCCTCAGTTTTAACTGCCTTCATCTTACTCTGCACAGGGCAAAGGAGACACCACCACACCATTTACTTTCAGATAAGCACACCTGCATTGAACACCAAGTTGAAAGCTAGTCACAAGTGGAGAGGTAGTTGTCAAGCGACTGCAACATGGGAAGCTATAAATTGTTTAGTCGGCGGCAAAAGGGAGGGCCAAACAATGGCTGCCTTTCATAAATATATGAAATGCCTAGATATTATCAGTCTTAGCCATGCTGATTATGACAAGGGGATGGATTAATTAACCACATGGACTAATTATTTCAAAATTAGTACCACCCCTTACCTAGGCTAAGGGTTAGAGATTAAAATGAGAGGCATCCCATACAAGAATGGGCTGTATATCCTTCGGGAAAGGAGGGCCCGAACTGTGCTTATTTTGTCCAAGGACCCTATCATTCCGATTTCCTGATTTGCTGCCCATTCAGAGGCCTTATTTCTATCTCTCTTTGTGTGGCAGAAATCAATCCTATCAAAACTCGGTAGAACCCAAGCTATCTCTTCCGTTATGGCATTGATCCTACATGGCTTAACACTGTCCCCAAAAGCTGCGTTAATGACCAGCTGGAAGTCCCCCTCAGCTATGATGGTCTTCCAGCATTTCATCAAGCCAATTTGAAGTCCTTTTAGAAGAAATTTCGCTTCAGCAATGTTATTGGTATCCGACCTGATATCCAAGGAGAAGGTGAGACATGTCTGACCCTCATGATCTCTGAAGATACCACCACATCTGGCAGGACCTGGATTACCTCTAGAAGTATCATCAAAGTTAAATTTAATGCACCCTAATTCCGGTGGGATCCAAAAAACTGGAATTCTAGAAATATTATTTGCCATACCATCAAGCCCATTATCAGGGGAGGATATAATTTTTACTTTATCAAACATTCTGAAATTTCAGCAAATGAAGTATGTTTCTTTTTGCAAGTGGAATGGTGGATTAATTTGCTAATGAATCATTTCACTTGGGCACAATATTCTGGGTTTGTGGCACAAGGAGGTGGCTTTAGGCAGTAGGAACAAACGATTTAATGAGATTCTATGGGGGCATAGCTTGGGATAATCCCCCACGTCAATGGGAAGCATAGAGGCCTAAACGATGTTGCATCATTTTAAAGGGCTATAATGCATGGATATAAAATATTGGAACATTTGTGAGCAGATACAGGATACATACTATAACCGCTTATATCTTAGTGAGTTGAGTTCAATTTTGACACAGCTAGATCTACGTTGCAGGGGTACGCCCTCCCCCCCGACGCCTCTTGTTCGTTGACGCCTCCGGCACGGGGACGTCCTGGGTACTCCCGGAGGCGTCCGTGGCTGTGCCGGAAACGTCCGGCAAGGCCACAGACACCTCCGGGAGTACCCGGGATGTCTCCGGGCGTGCTCGAGGGATTCCGGCAAAAAAATAGTGAAAAACTTTTAAGAAAAAAAGCTCAGAAAATCCTTTAAAAAAACCCTAAAAACTAAGCAACCCTAAATGTAAATCCAGTCCGAACCCAACAGTATATAAATAAAATAAACATTTAAGTATAAGTTTTTAAGTTATATTTTATTTATATACTTTCAGGGTGTTTGAGAGGGGTTTCAGACTGCTAGGAGCTATAATGCAAATTCTAGGTTTTGGAGGATCCTATCATATTTCAGAGTTAGTCAGATTCTAGGTTTTCAGGGTTTCAGACTTGGCCATATTTCAGGGTTTCAAGATTTCAAGGAGACATCATAGGAGGTATGAAGGCTGCATGAAGGGATGTATGTGTGATAGAATAGTATGAGAATATCTCTCGCAAAGTGCCACAAGCCGATCCCACCCCATTCCCTATGCACCCCTTAAGGCATGCACTCGTGAGATTCAATGCACCGATGAGCCCTTGTGAGAGAAAGTGTCAGTAAATGATAAAGTTGAAAAATAATGGGAGTGGCAGTCATGATTTTGTGGGCAGTCGAGATGATTTATTCTAGATTTGAATGTACATCTTGTCTTTGAAGTAATGAATGAATGAATATTATATATTTTTAAGTGTTTTATCATTTATAGACAAATATTTCCATAGTATGTAGTTTTAAGTGTTTTACTAAAAAAATGAGTAATATATGTATATATAGACGTACCCACAACATATCCAAATCAAGGTTTTTGAAAAATGACGTACCCGCGTACCCGAGACGTCCCCATACCCGTACCCGTACCCAAACAACATAGAGCTAGATCTCTCCAACTAAAAAATTGTCTTTTTTAGAAATAATTATGTTATTTGATTTACGGCATCAATGTAAAACAAGTTCATGTTTCAAAAGATTAGATCTTCATTGCTTTTCGTTCAACTGTTTAATGCTTGGGTATACCTGCTGGTAGCTTTAAAGATTTTTAATGAGCACTCTTTCTCAGATATAATAATTTGTCAGTAGTAAAGTAATAGTACAATTTATATCCTTCTGATGTGGGAAAAAGATCATGTGTAAACTCTAGATGACAACAAAGACATAGCATTATGGAAAATAAGTTACAACAAAAATCATAAATGTACAAATACAAGGTAACACTAAAGTTCATAATAAATTCTTAGAATATTAAGCTTGATATGGCTAGGGTTGTATTTCACTTTGGTCTGTGAGACTGCTCAATTCCATATGTAGTTAGTAAATAATTTTTGTTTTCTCTCTTTTTTATCCATATGGCAGTTGGGGCAGTCTTTTGGTAGATTGCCAACAAACTATAATGTCACCTTACTGGGTTCATATCTCCTCGACTGTAGCTCAGGATTTGAAACCATGATACACGTTGAAAAGCTTAGGAAATTTATAAGTTTAGATTGTCTCTAAAGTCAGCTCTGCCCTCTTAAGGGCATACGGCTAAACTTCTGAGGGCAGATTCCACTCCGATTGTTGACAAATACCTAAATATAGAATTACCAAATTTTGTATTGTTATGAGTTTTGAGTCATGAAAAAATATCTCAACTTCTTTGGGGAACACTTGCCACGCGACTTTGCAGATTAGAAGCCAAATCGCTTCAAATTCTATTCTAAGACTATTCATTTCCTGTTATAAATATATATAGAGGAATTGTCATACGAATATAGAAATCAGAAAAAGTCTGGTAGCTTCACATCTCCTCAGAGATTGCCACCTTGTAAATTACTCTTGGCTTCAATAAAGAATCATTTACAGTGAAATTTTGTGTCCCATTCCTTGATTCAATTCATTATTCTTATAGCGCATTAAATTTCTGCAATCTAGTGTGTTGTTCACCGCATTTCCAATTAAATCTAGAACGATAGTGTCAGATCAGTTCATTCCATTCCTGTGTGTCCCAGCAAACGAGGTCAAACTAGAGGTTGGATTATAGGAAGCAGAGTCTCGAGACACGTATGCGACTCTTTGGATTATTTTCCTTGTTGCTCCAAACGATCTCCGATGGAAAAAGAGGGAATGAACGATCCTTTCAAATTGCTGCTTGACAAAGCCCTCGAGAAGCAAAGGCAAGAGATGATGGCATAATTCTCCAATATTATTTCACAGATCATGCTTGTAGTGTTCACGTCGTCATTAAGCAGGACCTTTGGGGGTCCAGCACACTTCAAGTTACAAGTAAATTTGACATTTCTCTTTTTTGAGGGAAAAATTGACACTGGGAATTACACAAATGGCTCGACCAGTTGGAATCATATTTTTCCTACAATGAAAAGATAACATTTGCACCTTTTTTTTGATTATTGGTAAAAAGGGTTTTTGAGAGGGACCTGACCCTTGAACAAAGAAAGAGAAAGATAGATCAGGGAAGCACCACAACAGGATTCTAAAAAAGAAACATAGTCGGGCAAAGAAAACTTGAGCAACTGAAAACATCAAAAACAGCCTGCTAACAGTCCAACTGCAGTGAGAAAACAGCAAAGAAACAGTGAAGTGTCAGCCATGGTAATTAAAACTTCAGGGAACTCAAATTCTTCGCCCAAGAAGTTGATGACGTCCTTGGCCTTGTCTGGATCTATATCCTTCTCAGCAGCGTTCTTCCCCTTCTCTTGCATTTTGAGTCTCTTCTTTGCTCTATTGCTAGTTTGCTCCTCACCCAAGAATTCTTTCATCATATGAATGCTAGTAGCACAATTCTTTATAGAAACCCTATTGAATTGGATATTTTTTTCCATTTCTTCCTTAATTTTATCTCTTTCAGTATCCATCTGATTGATCCTCTCCTCAAGTTGGGTGACCTTCTTGTTCAAAATTTCCAAAGTATCTGTTGATTTCCCATCATATTTCTCAAGATTAACATCATTGTTTATATACTTTTGCATCTTCATCATATTATCCCTAAGAGTTTCATTCTCTTTCATCAACCATTTGATCAAGTTTTTATGCCAATTGATATCCTTTTCCGCCAAAATGAATCTCTCGTGAAGATTATCATTGGCTATGGCAAAATATTTCCTTTGGCCACTAGCCATTCCAACCTAAGGTCTTTGCCTTGATTATGATTTATGTCACACTCCTCAATAGTCTTTTCCACATCACCATCCTCACTTCCCTCCTCATACAAGCTTTGAGAAGTAGACGAACAGTCCCCCTATGGAGATGAGACCTGAAAAACTCTTGTTTTAGCAATTGCATTATCTTTGCTTGGTTCCATGCCCTCTTGAAATGAAACATATTTATCTTTCTTTCTTGGGAGTCTAGATTCAGATGGGATTTTGGACCTCCTTTGTTTAGAGCTCCCTTCCCCCTTCTCCCCTGTAGCTAGAAAAAAGGAGGACTTCTGTATCTTGATTTCAATCACCTTATTCCCAGGATTCAACCCATTTACTCGGTTTCTTGCACAATGATACATTAAATAGATCAATGCTCAATGCAAATGGAGCACTAATTTTTGACCTGAACTTCCAAAACAAAATGTTTCAAAGAGAGAAGCAAATAAAAGGGGAAGCTGATTGATTTATTGTGGCGAAAATGGTTGAGGAATGCGAAATGGTAAGAGCAAGCACACTTGAATCTGCCTTCCAGGGTTATCTATCCCATGACCTGGTTTAGGACTTGGTTCCTGGGAACATGGATAGAATTCCTCAAATACCCACCTTGAAAATCTCCGAGTTTCTCCTTTCCCCTCAAGAAGGATATAACTTTTTCATTTTTGCCCCTTTTAGATTTAAATTTTTTGATACTGGCAGAGTTCATACCTGTGACCATCACAATGAAGTCTTCAGAAATGGTGAAAGAGACTCACTTGACAGTCACAACACGAGCCGACTAGGAATTGGCAAATTCCTCCTAAATGTGAGGATCAAAGCCCCTAATTCTTTCAATAAAGGTTGAAAGCCCTCCCCTCTGTAGGATCCTTCGTACCGTAGTGTTCTTTTTTGCCATTTCTGTTGCCAATGGTTCCACCCGACACCTATCTCCACCCATGATGCTCCTCAATGTCAAAACTCTTCTGGACACAATGTAAACTTGGTTGGTTTCAATAGGCAGTCTATATACCAAATCCACCTCCTCAAAAAACCCATGCCAATTATGGGACTTGCTGCTAAGGAATGGTGATGTCATAGCTGAAGTCGTGGAAATAATTAGAAAGATTGGCATGCTTGGCACCCTTTCCTATCCTTTTCCATCTTAACTTTGCAGGCAACAATGCATTGCTGTTAAATGATATTGGGAACTGTGTTACCATAATGGGAATCCTTAGTGGAGAAGAAAATGAAGAGTATTTAACCTTTGTCATCACGGACCAAAAGCTCTTCATCAAAAGGCCCTTGGTGGTATGACCCCTGAAAATAACTCTTATCTACTAAAATTGGCTTCCTCATGGATCACATGAGATGCTTTTGTTAGAAGACCCTAGGAATCCCTCCCTTGTTCCATATCATCTAAAGTGACCCCTTTATTTGCAAACCAATCAACAATTTTGTTCCCCTCTCTATACACATGTTGTATGTGGACGGCTTGAAATTGCTGGAGAGAACTCATAGCATCACTTATCATATTCCTTATAGTCCAACTGGGTGCATTCTTCTTACATAAACAGTTTATGATATTGAAGGAGATGCCTTCAACAATCAGATGACTGAAACCCACATCCCTAGCCAACTGAATGCCCCATAAGGCTGCCTTAGCCTCAGCCACATGACTAGTTTGAATTCCCAAGAAACCTGCACAGGCTGCAACTAGGTTCCTCTTGCTATTTCTCAATATTCCCCCTCCACCAGCTTTCCCGGGATTGCCTTTAGAGGTTGCCATCGAAATTAAGCTTTATCCATCTTGGAGATGATGTAACCATTTAACCTTTCTTCTGTAAATCTTTCCTAGTTCAAAAATAATTGCCTTCCCATAGATAAGGTTCCATTTGATTGCAATTCTAACTCCATCACCCTAATCTTCTATGTCCTTAATTTTTATAACTGAGAAATTCTCACGGATTGATTGGATGATTCTATGAGCCACTCCTTCCATTGACTTCTTCTGATTGTGAAAAACTCTTTTTCTTTCCCACCATAATCCCCAGAAAACATGAGGGATAGTGAGTTTCCACAGTTTTTAAAGGATTTCACTAGAGAAAGGAGATGACCATTGGAGGATAAAATCAATTATTGTATTTGGCTGCACCCAACATACCTCCAAAGAGTTTAGAATAATCCTTAAAGTTTGGCATTCAAAGGGATAGAGAAGCAGCAGATGAACCACAAGTTCTGCATTTTGTTCCACAAAAGACACACCTGTTAGGGACCATAATACCCCTATTCATCAACTTATCGATTGTAAGAATGTTATTCTGGATCGTAAGCTAGAAAAAGAAACTAATTTTAGGTAAAAGATCCTTATCTCAAATAGTATTCCAGGGAAATCCAATTGCGATTGTATTTAAAGCACAGTTTTATAGCCAGATTTGACACTATAGTTCCAATCTGGAGTAAGAGCCCAAACTAATTCATCCTTCCTTAGGGATTGACTTATGTGATAGCTATTGAGGGGCCTATTTAAATCACAGATGATATCTCTTTCTTCTTGATTAAAACCTTCATAAGAAATAACTTTCCAAACAGTGCCTTCTTCCTTAATCTTTCTATAATCAGAATTTTTTTCTCCCACAATTCTTTTTAGTCTATTACTTATTTTATCCTAGGGTTGAGTGTCACTCAATGGAGAATTTAAGAGCCAGATACCTTCCTAAAAAAGGGCCTCCTCACCTGAACCTATGTTCCATTTGCAGCCCTTCCAAAGCAATCTCCTACCTTCAACAAGGAAGTTCCAAAAGCAAAATCATGGCAAGGATTCAGCTGATAGTAATATTTCAGCTTCGGGACTGTCCAAATATTTAGCTTTTAGAATACCTGTCCATTGATAACAGTTGCACTTTTAAAAGCTACATGGTGGGATTCATATTCTCTTCAAGATGAAGATGATGATGGTGAGTTATCACTAGACTAGAAGGGTGCCCTTGTTAAAACCTGGGCAGAATTTTAGATGCCATCAAAGAAGAGTACCACCCTATGAAGAATTATGATGACCAGTTCAAAAAGTTAAAACAATTGCACTAGGATTGAGACCAAATAGTGCAAGATTACACCAATGAATTTCATGCCTTGTTGGTGAAAGTTGGTACACGTGATAGTGAGAAGCATAGAATTCTCAAATATTGTAGTGGTTTGTGGTTTTACATCCAAGAAGACATGGAGTTTATTGACATGGAAACATTGAGATAGGCCCCCACCATGCAGTCAAGATCAAAGAAAAGATCAACCGAAGTAGAAGAAAAGAAACTAGTCTTGGCAGTAAATCTGACACTAAGCAACAAGGCTAACACCCTCGGTCAGAGCCTCTGCTAAAGAAGGATTTTCCGGATAGAAGTCCATAGAAGGACACGAGGAAGTGGTGTGATACCCACAAGAGCAAGCTAGAGTGTTGTGCCAAATAAGTGCTACTGGTTGAGTTAAAACCTTACCATTGGATACCTGAGCCAATTCGGATTGGGGACCATTGTCAACATCGACACCATTGCCATTGCCTCTACCAGAAAAGGGAAAGGAAGTCATACAGGGTGATTCCTACTCCATAATTTCCACAACACGAGTGTCTCCTTACAAGTTAGAGGAGGCAAAGCGTCTCGTCCACTCCCAAATATCTATGGAACATGTTTGCATTTCATTGTAGATAGTGGGAGTTCAAAGACCCTGATTCTAGAATATGTTGCCAAAAGGTTGAGCCTAAGTTGAACCTGCCAATGACACCTCACAGTTGACCATAAAAAATTGGTTGGCTGAACTAGAGTAGAGATGTACATTTCAGACAACAATGTCAGCTCCCCTACACGATCAGCGTGTTACAAGTTCTCTACGATGTTGGTGCCTCTAGAAGTATGTGATGTTTTGTTCAGCCAACCTCTTATGTGGCAACAATACAGTGTCTTATCAATCTAGAGCTTTTACTGCCATCATCACTCTAGGCAATTAGTCTCACAAAATTCTAGAGGCGACTCCTACAAAAATATCTTACATCACTGCAAAAAAAATTGTAGTTTTTGATCAGCACCAAGATGGATATGTGCCTTCTACATACCAAAATGAGCACAATTTGGTTCTGGAAAAGAATCACAAATCGAGGGGTGAGAAACAATGGTTGCAGAACAACCTCAGTCTTGTCATGGAGCAGATTGTAGGGAGTCTTTTCCACATTGTAAACCTTCTTGTTGAGGGATTGCTTCGGGCAAAGGAAAGATATGACTGAATTATGTAAAAAATCCATGAAAAATTGGCTGCTATGGAGGAAATGTTGATCGATTTTCATATAGAGTGCGAAGAGCTGCAGATGAAGAAGATATCAACAAAAGATGGCCAAACCGAAACATGAGCACATGGTAAACCCTTTTGATTTCAGGCACTTTGATTATTCATGAGAATCACTTGGCAGTTTTGAAAAACACACCAAAGGGAGCTTCTTGAAGAAGATGGGATACACTTGTCAAGGTCTTGGCAAAGATGGTCAAGGATTTGAAAACGTATTGAAGTAGAGATGAGGCCTGAGATTTTTTTTTTCTTTGGTACACTAGACAATCTTCTCAATCTACCACAGGCACATGTTGGGTTAATTGCACTCCTATTCCAATATCTTCACAAGCAGCGAAAAAAGTTGGATCATCCCACCCCAGTGGAAGGGAATCATGTTTGCACTCAGAAGTTCTTATGTTCCTTAGAAATAAGAACTAGGAGCAATGGGGCCCTTTGCTTCTCAACAAGGGGCGAATGATCTAGGTGGCATTTCAGGGCAGTCATTTGGCAGATTACCAACAAATTAGCACGTCACCTTGCCGGGGTCATATCTCCTTGGCTGTAGCTTGTAATTTAAAACCACAATATGCATAGGAAAGCTTACGAAATGAATAGGTCTTAATGCCCCTAAATGAAGCCCTGCTTCATTTAGAGATATCCGGCTAGATTTCCGAGGATGAATTCCATTTCAAAGAGCCCCAAAAATGCAAAATGTGAAAATTTAGAAAAATAATTAAATATAGAAAGTACTAAAATTTGTATTTTTATGAGTTCCAAGTCATGACAAAACCTCTCAACTTCTTGGGGGAACTCTTGTCATCTGACTTTTTAGATTCCAAGGTGGATTGCTTCATATTGTATTTTTAGACCATTCATTTTGTGCTATGAATAGATATAAAGGAATAGTCATCCGAATGTAGAAATCAGAAAAATAATCTTATAGCTTTATAGCTCTTCTCAGAGATTGCTACCTTCTTGTAAACCAATCTTGGCCTCAATTAAGCTTTATTTACTGTGCAGTATTGTGTTATTGTGTCCAATTCCTTGGTTTGGATCATCATTTTTATAGCACATAAAATTTCTGCAATTTTGTGCATTCTCCACTGTTACAGTAAAATACAGATCACTTTTTGCTGTCCGAAGGCATGAACATGGCTATTTGTCAGGCTATTTGTCTGCACCTGAGGTGTTCCCACACTGGCTATGTGGGTGCAGGTGCGAAACACACTTCTTACCATAGGTGCAGCAAGTGCACCTCAATGCACCAGCTGTATTTACCCTAATTAGGTCACACCCCCTATGAAAAACACACTAAGAATTTTTTTTTTTTTATAATAAAACTATAAAATACGTTAAAAAAAGTGAATTGTCAATGTCTCAATGCATACAAGTTTAGGGTATCTGCACCTTGCACCCCCACACCCAAGTTTTGGCTGTTCACAAAGTGTGCTGCCTCCTCACATTGTGCATATCCCTGCACCCCCGCACCCATGTGACCTTGTGAGTTTTTAGTTTATTATTCTCTACAAGACTTTCTTCATGTCTTTTCTCTTTTTTTTTTCATTATTATCTTTGCTTTATGTCTTTTCAAGTTTGCTTTGTTTTTCTACACACGCCCTCGATTGCTTCCTTTCTTTCCCTTAATTTTTTCCTTTGCCATTCCCTCCACTTTTGTACTCACAGTAGTGCTACGGTGTTAAGTTAAAATGCAGCAGCCAAGGTTAAAATGTTAAAACTAAGCAATAAAAACTTTAATATGCAGTCAAATCGTTAGGCCATATCCCTGTAGTATACAGAGCTAATAAATATGAAACATGGTAAAACTTCTTTAATTCTTTGTGCCCTTGTTTATCTCTTATTCTGGGCTTGCACTTTTACAAGGTTTTGGAAGGTCTGCTCACTTCCATATTGAATATAGCAAACTATGGTAATAGCTAGGTGCCATTTGATAAATGCTCATCTGACAACTATATTTGGATATATATGTCTGAACGACCTGCCACTTGGATGCTCTACCAGGCATTGTTGCTGACTTTTCTTCAATGTGGCATAATATGTTTCTTAGACCCACAAGAGTAAAGCCTTCAAAGTCTTAAAGGAATGGGGATTTTACAAAAAGGATAAACTACACTGCACAAATGCCTTCATCGCTGGAGTAGAACACTTCTCATAACACTGGAAAATTATTTTCATTTCTACCTCTTTGTTTTTGTTATAGCACTGCCTTTTACAATGAGGCTTGTTCGGTCAATTTTTTACCCTTTTTGTATTGAAATTCACATATCAATATTTTCTATGCCCAACATTTTTAACTGCATATCCTACTTAGAATGGTGTCTTTGATATGGTTTGTGAGAGCACTTGAAAAATTATCTTCTTAAAAAATGTTGATGGGGTCTTCTATTATGGTTTGTAAAAGGCTAAAATTGGAAGAACTTGCATAATGTAGAGGAAACATACTTCTGGATTGTTCTATCCTTCAAGCATATCGAGATCTAAATTATAATGGGTTTCAAGTGGGTGTGGGTCTTCTATTTTGCAAGCAATTTATTATCTATAAGAAGGTAGCATGAAGAGAAAGTTGAAGGCCTCTGTTACTTTGCCATGGAGGGTAAATCTCAAGGAGTTTTTTAAGAATACACGAATGTGAAATGGAGGGTTATTGAATAGAAGCAACATGGAATGGTCTTATAATGGGTTGTGAGGGCTTTAACAAACATTTATGTGAATTTTGAACAAAATGTTGATGTTGACGTCCTATAGAACTAGATAACTGATGCTATAAATATGTGCTTTCCATAGAATTTTTTGTTGAGGAGATTTTTTCTTTTAATCTGTAGAACATGATTTTTTCTGGATCTGAAAGAGAGCTCTTGGAAGCTGGTAGTTACCCAATGGAAGTGGGTAGTAATTTATCTTTGGTAAGGATTTTTTTTTTTTATAAAATTAATCATTGGCTAAAAAGTCAAAGATATAAATGGTATGGTGTAGTCCAGTAGCATGTGCACATTTTCCTATTGCTAATTGGACTGATTTCCTCACAGAATATTATGCATAGAGAAAACGACTGCTTGAGAATATTCTTAGAACTATTTAAATGCTAGAAATTGACAGAACAGCAACCTAATTTATTTACAAAACGCCGTTATCACACATGATGACGATATGGACACTATATTAGTATTCAGACACGAGAATTTACAATATATTCTGCCCAATTTAGACAACATTGAAGCCTTGATAGCACTATTAAATAGTTAGCAAAATTTTCAGGAGTGACCAATTAATTTTCTGACAATCACCTTGTGCATGCGTCTCAGTTATGGCAAGGAGATAAGTGTGCTTATTGGCAAGCAGTTGAACTTGTTTCTTCTGCTTCCCTTCTTCTTTAGACACTTGACGCTGGAATTCAATATTGCTTGACTGGACATGTAAGACTCATATGGCAGAGTTAGTGCTCTTACGTATCTTTTTCAACTGATATGAAGGTAGTGCAGCTTGTCCAAATATTCCGTAAAGTCACTAGATGTGACTGAAAATTAATCTCAAAGCCCATCATTGTATCTTAGTGCTCTTACATCCTTTTGGTGCTGGAGGTTCCTTGACTAGCTTTGCTAATCCAGGAGATAAATACCCTGCCAATGATAATCCGTTAGCATGGTCTTTGCATCATTTCTCTTCATGGCATTTGCTATTTACCCACTTACAAGCTGTTGTCAATAGAAGCTTGTGATCCAAGTGCTTGTTTGATTAATGGTTCTAGATGAGAGGATAGGATCTATGCAGATGGAATGGATCAACAAAATGTAGCAGAAGATAATCATTGTATGAGCTGAAAGGGATTCAAATTTTCAATACTGTTTGAGGCTGATATCCACATGTTGTCATTTATGGAATGGAGGCTAGTTGAGACAATAACAGGGCATCGACTTCAATCACTCTGCTTAGATAAACAACATAAATTTAACAATCACCCATCATCTACGAATGAGAGAAAATTAAGG
The DNA here is from genome assembly GCA_037957365.1 of Torreya grandis. Lineage (NCBI taxonomy): Eukaryota > Viridiplantae > Streptophyta > Pinopsida > Cupressales > Taxaceae > Torreya > Torreya grandis. The sequence goes on from JARHVA010000105.1 coordinate 646,830, forward strand.
CATGGTTTTTGTAAATGACAGATATTGGCACCATCATCGAGAATTGAGAATGGTCAACATTATTATTATCCAATCAATACATGTCCTGTTATGAGCTCATAGATGTTGTAAGTGAGGACATGTGTATTTATGTGTAATGTTTATTCCCTTAACAGACATGTTTATAAACAGAAGTCACCGTGGATATCTGTGCCCATTGTACTTCAGTTAATAATGTGCTAGTCTTGATTTATGAGATTCACAAGTTTTGAATCTGATAGAAATTGATAATAACCACCATCCTCTACAATCACTGGCTGCTTATGTGCTTGATGAAAACCAATTTTAGCTATTATATCTGCAACTTTGTTTTTCTTGTGAATAAGTTTAATTTGAAAGAAATATGATATATCTGCAACTTTGTTTTCTTCGTTTTTCCTATGAATAAGTTTAATTTGAAAGAAATATGATATAGCGTTCTTAACCACTCTTAGTTGCAAACACAATTGCTAATGTGAAATTTTGGACGAAAAAATTAAAAATTGCATACAAGCAAGTCATTAACATGGCTAAAATCACCCTTAACTGACAAAGCTGTGATTCCCATTTTCAGTGCTAATTTCATTCTAGATATAATTCAGCAACATTTTGTCATCACTTAGTTATTATTGGGAAAATCATTAGAGATTTATTCTTCCCGTCACAAAGAAAATTCCTCCACTGATTCTTGGATTACCTCGTGACACAATCAAATGTTTACTCCCTCAACAGACATGGCTATAAACAAAAAGAGTCATGCAAATCACCACAGATATTTGTGCCCATTCTACATCAGTTACTAACGTATTAGTCTTGATCTATAAGATTCACAAGTTTTGAACCTGATAGAAATTGATAATAACCACTATCCTCTACAATCAATGGCTGCTTGTGTGCTTGAGTAAAAACCAATTTTAGCTATTATATCTGAAACTTCGTTTTCTTAGTGTTTCCTATTAACGAGTTTGATTTTAAAGAAATATGATATGGTGTTCTCGACCACACTTTGTAGCAAACACAGTTGCTAATGTGAGCTTATTGGTTGAAAAAAATAAAAAATTACATACAAGCATGTCATTAACATTGTCTAAAATCACTCTTAACTGACAAAGCTGCGATTCCTATTTTCAGTGCTAATTTCATTCTGGATATAATTCAGCAACGTTTTGTCATCACTTAAAATATTTATTGGGAAACTCATTAGAGATTATACTTCCCTTAACAAAGAAAATCCCTCCACTGATTCTTGGGTCACCTTGTTACATGAACAAAATTGGGTTATTAAAGGCTACCCGGTTACTTCCTACTGATGAACGGACAAGGACCATAAATAGCTAATTTTAGGTGTAAGCTGGCAATGTTGCTGTATAAGTTTTTTCTGTGATAATATGTTATTTTGAAGTCGGGAAAAACATTAAATGTCTCTACAATATTTACCCCAAAGCCAAATAGTCATATGTTTTAGTAAATACTTAAAACCATGGAAGATGTGAGACTTATGCTGCAGTCGCATGTGCCAGCAAAATAAAGGTTGTTTCCATTGACTGTATGAATACAGATGAATTGTTATCCTCAATTTTCTTTGAAGAATGCCTCTAGAACAAGATCCTTACAAGTGGTATGCTGACAACTGGGACTATAGAGGTTGGAATGTGGCATCCTCCGAGGGCCTTGTTGATGGAAGCAACCTTGTTGTCCTAGACAATGAGGAAACTCCAAATGTTTTCATGATGGGATGCTAAATAAATCAAAGGGAGCGCCATTACTCTACATGGCACTCAACAAGAATTTTCATGGATGAAATGGGAATACATGCACTTGCCACTGCCAACTGCAGCCAAAGACAAATATTAGAAATGTACAATCTTACGCAGCAATTTTCCTTGACTGAGAATTGCATCAAGGAAGACGCAGCATGACCCTAAAAAACAGTAACTAGTGGTATATTCTCCAGCAAAACAGAAAAGCCTACTACACCATGAGAAGATAAATCTATGTCTCTGCACGTTGAGGATGACCTCCTAGAGGAGGCTTGAGAAAGAGTGGGAAAAGTGTCTGCCACAACTATGTGAACAAGCAATTTGTTAATCCTAGTGAGCAGAATATCGATGTACTAACTTGGTATTAATTGAAATAATGTAATAATAGTACTAGATATTTATATAAAGCTGAAATAGAACTAACAGAGATCATCATACTTACATGATAATGTATAACGATGCCTCTGTGAGCCTTCATGGTAGGCATATATTTACTAGTATTTTTTTATTAAAAATGTTTTGTATGCACAATTTGAATTGACACAATATAAGAGAATGTGGCTGTGGCTCTGTCCATTTAGGTTGTGTAAAAGTTACTGTTGTTAGAGGCATTTATTAATGCTTTAGTTTTGGTTTGTTTTGTATGATGAGGATATAGAGGATAATCTTGAGTAGTTGCAGTCTCAATTGGGTAGGATTGACAAATACTTTGGATCTCTGCTTTGAAGCCTCAATTAGATTCTAATCTCCCAGCTGCTAATCTGACATTTGATGTGACTTTGTTCTGTGATGCTAGATTCTTGCAATTCCAGCAATTCCTTTGACAATGTCTGCAGGTCTACTCTTTGGCAATGTGACAGGCACCATTATTGTCTCTATTAGTGGAACGGTATGGCAATTTGTGGCATACAAAACAAACGATTCTTTCCTTCATTTGTGTAGTCTAATATTGTTCTTATCCATTCCTCTGTTGTTACTGTGATTGTAGATTGCGGCAACTGTGGCTTTTTTAATTGCTAGATACTTTGCCCGGGAACGGATTATGAAGCTAGTAGAAGGAAACAAGAAATTTGTTGCGATTGACAAAGCCATTGGGGAAAATGGTTTCCGTGTAGTTACTTTGCTGCGGTTGAGTCCTTTACTCCCATTTTCACTTGGAAACTACCTTTATGGTCTGACTTCAGTGAAGCTGGTTCCCTATGTTCTGGGCAGGTATTTTTCTCCAAGTTATAGATTGAGAAGATGTATATCATCTTTCCTGTGAAGGTTGAATAGTTTTCTGTCTTTCCTGAATCTTATTTCTCCATACAATTGTGAAAGGATCAACTTTATCAAATCAGAAAGAACCTGGAAAATTGTGTATCTTTTTTCATTCAAATTGAAAATTAAATTACACAGAATAAAATGAACAGAAACACTGGACACGGAATGCGACATCTATCAACCCAAGTTTTGTCTATTTGTAAGTGGGTTCTAGGGCATTTGGATATCTTCTTCCAGAGAAAGCTCAGATGACCAGGCCTAAAAAATGTTAGAAAGCCTGTCTGATCTAATAAACTCTGAAGTAAATCGAAGACAGTAGGTCTGAAAATATTGTGTAACCTGCATAGTGGTAAACATTGTTAAAAATCTTAAACAGGCAGTTTTCTAATATTTGATAACAAAGTTTGTATTGTACAGTGAAACTGCAATTCTGTAAAAAATGGGTCAGAAACAATACAGTTAGATGAGGAACTTTATAATTATTACAAGATTTAGGGTGTCAGCATCCTACTGTGTCAAAAAATAGCAATGATATGAATATGGTTTTGGGAATGTATTGCTTAATTTGCTTGTGCCATGCAAATATTTGATGATATCTACATTGCTTGGAAAATGTGGATTTTCAAAAACCATTGGGTAGGTTATGTCTGTACAATATATTATTAAAAATATAAAAATATATATAAAAACAATGCATAATACTCATTTTTAGTCCATAAAAGACATAACACTTCAAAAATATAGTATTCATGAAAGTTCAAAACATTCAACATGCTTAAAATTTCACATGTTCATGAATGTGACATATCATGTGTTATAGCTCAGGTTCAAACTTCAAAGACAAAACAGAAATGCAAATGATTATAATCTAGAATAAATCATCTAGATTCTTCTCAAAATCATGAAAGGCACTCCCACTAGCTCCACTCTCCACGTCTTGTGTGGAACTCCTTGATTGTCACCATCGATACCAAGTAATGAAAATTGGGTGAGAGTGGCTGCGGAAGCATCCAAGTCAGTAGTCTAATGTAGTGTGTAGTTTTTCCTTATTTTAGGGTGAACTATGAATGCAAATTAAAATGCTTCGAATGATGCATTAAATTTTATGAAATTATCTATTGGCTGAACACGATTGACAAAATGTCAAAAAAAATCTGAATAAGAAATTCTGATGTACAATTTTTTATTTCAATTTTCCTCACTTTAAGTCTTGAATTCTCTTTAGTTCCTTCTCAAAGTGGGTTCCCTGAGCTAGGAAGATTTTGCTCATCTCAGGAATAAGAGATTCTGATGTACAATTTTTATTTCAATTTTCCTCAAAGTAAGTCTTGAATTCTCTTTAGTTCCTTCTCAAAGTGGGTTCCCCGAGGCTAGGAAGATTGTGCTCATCTTAGATATATATGTGGATTCTTTAACCTTTTTGTAATAACATGCAATTCTTATAGAATTTTCAATATAAATTGAAATTTGTGGGGAATAGACTATGAATTGCAGTGTTAAGTGCACATTTTAAGAAACTGTTGCAGTTTTCATAGTTTCTAGCTACATATACTTTAATAAGTCTTTGCTTGATTATTTGAAGGGATAAATAATCACATTTCATGCAAATTTTGCTATTCGGCAGTTTAATTTTTGACCAAACAAAAGTTGACATCAAGCCTTAAGAATTTATCAATACAGCCTTCAAGTTTTAGTTGTTAGTTAGGTCTGTATACGACTAATGATATGTAGATGTTGTGTACTATATACAGGGAATTTAAAAGATGTGACACTAGCTCTGATTATAGCAGTAGTTTAAAACTTTCAAAATTCATGTCAGGAAAAACAAAATTTAGGATGATTTCTGAAACATTGCATGGATGTCTCATCTGTATGGACGAGAATTTGGTATTTGTCAACTGTTATCCATATGGATGAGAATTTTGTAGGGGATCAGGCTAGATTTCTCATTTGAATCTGGGTAATTGGAGTTATTGAGTGACAGATGGTGAGATTGTCTTCTAATGGCCTATTAACCGATCAAAAGTTATCAGAACTCTTTAACATACTCGAATCTGGCGTCATGGTATGCTATGCACTAATACAAATGAAATGGAAATGCTGATATCTAACAATGCATGGACTGCCTATACCATTTTAAGGTTAAAAATCTGATGTTGAATTGTTAGACAAGCTTCAAAATCTTGAGCATTTGATGTTATCACATTATAATTTATATTTTATCCACTTAGATTTTGATTTTGGCCTTTCCTATTCTGATTAATTTGTTATAGCTTCAGTTTTCCTTATAGCACTTTATAAGTATTTAAGCCCTCTTATATCCCTCAAGAATGGCCATCTTTTATCATGTGCATTGGGAGGCTTCCTATTCTGATTAATTTGTTATAGCTTCAGTTTTCCTTATAGCACTTTATAAGTATTTAAGCCCTCTTATATCCCTCAAGAATGGCCATCTTTTATCACGTGCATTGGGAGACTAAGTAATTTTTGGATATTTGCAGTTGGTTGGGAATGCTTCCTGGAACATGGGCATATGTGAGTGCTGGTGCTTTCGGCAGAGCCTTCATTGTAAGTCCTCTGATCGCTAATTATCTGATACATTGGGATGTCTTTCTCAATGCACGCTTCACCTGTACCTGCATCTGATAACAAAATTTCAGAGATATTGGGCCTCTCTAAGTTGCACAATGTCACCTTTGCTTTACTAAGTAGATGAATGTTTGACGCTCAATTTAATCCTTTTAGCCTAAACTAAATATAATCCCTACTAGTAAAGGATTTCATTAGATTTCTGACTTGGTCAATGAGCATACGAGATCATTCTTTAAATTGCCTTGGTGAGAGATGTATTTGGTGATCTGTTTGAGTGCCATCTTGGCCAACCATCTGAGCTTGCCCTACATTTTGCAGTTTACGTTTTGCTTTTGACACCAAAAAGACGTTCAGGGAATGCATTTGTAAAAATCCTCTTAGAAACCTTTATATCACCGTCAGATAGTTTATGCATGTCTAATTATCAAGTAATTGATTTAGGGGCTGTTTCCATGGAACAAGTTCAGCTTCACTGTTCAAATTTGAATGATATCAATGCTTTTAGGATCTACATGGATAGCTATTTCTGCAGATATTTGACAACATGAATGCGAAAAGATATGATCTCTTGAATTGTTTCTTTTATTTTGAAATTTGAATTCTAAAACTAATATTGTCTGACTAGGGAAAGTAATTTGTGTTACTAATCACTGTTCCACATTTTCTATCATTATTGTGTCCATTTTTTTCTGTGATTAATCAGTTCTCATTTGTTTTTTCTTTTTGAGCGAGCTACTAAAAGATTAGTAGTGCCTGGCACACTTTGTTGATAATTGAGCTATAATGGTACCGGTAAAGCTCTGGTTCTTTTTTTAAGCTTCCATTTATGTGTACTGACTTAATTTCGTCCAATGGGTCTGGGGTTATCTTTGGGTTCATGCATAAACCGATTGTATTTTTTAAGTATTGTTTTTTCCCTATTTTATTAGAATATTGCAATTCCTTTATATTGAAATTCAAATTCAAACTTGTTTATCATCTCAAGTAGCAAGAAGCATACGTTTCTTGAGATTGTTTTCTATAATATTTATCTAGTTATCTGAGAACTGAGAACTATGTCTCATATTCAGCAATATTTATGAGTTGGAGAAATCTCTTATCTATATATATGCAGTTATCTTGATTCTCATTTTCTTCTAAAATCTATTCTTAAAAGGCCTTTAATCAGAACATGGTATTATTTCTTACCTGTTTAGTTCAAAATATAAGTTCTACGATTTATATTGACGGAAGTTGTTGGGAGCCATAATTTTACGAGTTTTATAATGGCTAGAATTGTTTGTGGTAATTATCTATTGTGGCTTCGTATTTGGGAGCATAGGCAGATATTGAATAGTTTTGTTTACAGGCGATCCTCTAATAGAAGAGGAAATTACTGTTACGTTTGTGCACATTTTTTCATATTTGCTGGCTGTATCAATTTTCCCTTTGAATCATTCTTGAGCTCTATTTGAACATTAATAGAATTCTCCATTTTCTTGGCTTCAATTAAATGTTCTTTTGGCTATACAAAAAAAAATATTTATAGAAGGGCCATGTCTTAAAATTGTTACATGATAATCATGGTGACCAGAGAATGCAGTGAACCACAAAACCAGGACAAAATTGAGTCACCGAATGGGAAAAACTAAGTTGCAGACAACCAAAATTAGGACCCAAAGAACAGAAACAAATTGGGCTCATCCAAACATTTAAATATGTCAGAGGGCTGAAGGCCATAAAGGCTAATGAAAACCCATTACATAACATTAAACACCTGATGAACCAGACAAATATTAGAATAGAACTAGGTATTCAATTATAGTAGGCATAAAGTATGTGTCATAAACCAATAGCCAAACTAGTGTGTAGGTGCTCTCTTTGCTTTAGATGGTGCTTTAGCAGTGACGTTGGGGGTACAAATTTCTGGATGGCCTAGGCAGGAAGTTACCCTATTATCAGAATCTCATATGGATCCTTGGTTTTTTGGACTGTAGCTTGAGCATGCCTATGTCTATTAACAATATGTTAGTTATCTCACTAGAACATGTGTCTTGGATTTGAGGTTCATTCCATGTGTCTTAGAATTTGCAACACGGGGAATTGCATTTCTATATCTTTCTTTTCTAGTACTGTTGTTTGCAGGCCTTGCAGATGACATTTATGTCATCTCCATATCTATCAGAAATGCATGCTAGAACAAAAAATAGTCACATTAAAGAAAATGATGTAGGTAAAGTGGCAGATGTCACAAATCTTGCACGAATAGATTCAAAGATGGTAAGCTTTTTGTGGACAAGGTAGCTCTGGCTTTGATTAGTCTCAAAAAGATTATTTGGAGTTCGAGCGTTTTCTTTCCTATGCATAACCATGGTCTGTTCAAAAGATGTAGAAAAATTCAAAGGAAAATACCTTTCAGACCTGAAAGTTCATGAAATGATTTCCAACTTAGAGCTTTCTAGTTGAAAATCCATTGGAAATGTGGTTATGAGATGATGTTTTTATCACATTCCTTCCATTAGATCTCAATGTTTTCTTGTTTGATGTTTCTACCTTAGTGCAGTATCAAGTCAGAATTGGTAGCGCTAGCTCTGTTGTTTTATTGTTTTAAGCTTCATGCAAATGCTAATACCTCACATTCACAGCAAGAAGAGGCGGGGGGAGGATCGTCAGGAGGGAATGAGCAGTTATTGACACTTGGTTTTGGCCTTTTAGTGACGGCAGTAGCCGCCACTTATGTTACCAGACTTGCTAAGGTCAGCTATTTTGAATATTAATCCTTTTTGCTTTCCTTTCATTCATTTTCTGGAGTTTCTCTGGTACCGTTAGATGCCTAAGTATCTCTTCAACATCTTTATTCTGCAACAGGATGCTGTAAAGGGTATAGAGTAGGCATGCAAAAAGAAAATTGATACATGTTTATTGAAAAGCTTCAACGAAGACTAAAGAAAAGAACACTCGATGGACTATGTTCCGTTTCTGTGGGTTGGGACTGATTAACAGATGAATTAGTCCATTTGTATATTAAGGTCAATTTCATGGTATCTAGTGAAGAAACTGTTTTTCTTGATTCAGTCAAATGACAATATCAAAAATTCAAAATGGTAGAATGTATATCCATCAATGCCCTTGTAAACATATCAATTCAGTGATGTCATGAATATTTGTATTAATCTACTAAAGCGATGGGAAAGGAGAGCCCCTTTTTAGTGGCTGTGTTATTAGTTCATATTTGTATAATATTACCTTTTTTCTTGATTTTGGGCTTTTATCCTCAACCTGTTATTCCTGCTGTTGTTTATGCATTCGTTGAACCCGCATCAAGAGTCATTGGCTTTTACTTTTCCCTATTATGGATTGCTACAATTTATATGATAATCTTTGGAGCATTTTAATTTAAGGCAACCAGTATTTTCAGAATAATACATATACAACTGCATAATAAATCTCCTGGCAACATTGTCGGCAAAATTTAGTTCGACTCATCAAAAATCCTTTGGAGCATTGCCATTTGGCTATTTTACTCATTTTGACTATCAATTCTCTGACCCAGCCCTTAAGATTGCATGCATAAATGCTTGATACATTTAATCCTTTTCATGCAAATGAGATGGATACATGAAGATGCTTCTTTACTCACCTTGTGGATGTTGAGCACACACTTATATTGAGAGGGGCAGGGGGTGAATTAGTATAAGGTAATCTTTTACTTTTTCATACTGATAATCACAATAATATCAATCACACAAGATCAACAATTAAGAACACAAGATTTACATAGAAACCTTTTCGGGAGAAAACCATAGAGGAAAACACTGCTCAAATCTATTTTCCAAACACAACGATAAATAAAATTATTTTTATAAAATTTGTAGGCACTAACGTATTGGAGACACCAATCCCTGCTATACAAAGATTTTGTAGGTACCAACCTACTGGAGACATCAATCCCCATTGCTAAGCACCAACTTAGCAAGATACACCAATCTCTTCGGTATGAGGCACCAACCTCCAAAATAAATAAAGTATTTCGCTTTTTTGAATTTACTCCTTCAATAAATGATACTCATGTAAACTTCTTTACAAAATCTGTGCTTGATAAAATATCAATTTTTTCTTTTAACATATATATTTCCTTGAATGATCTTCTTGCATTTTCATTTGTTCCACTTATTCCACATTTATTCTCTCTCATTGATCACCTTCTTCTCTTTGAATGTTTTGTATATATATATATATATATGCTATTCACTTCATTGCTCTACACTTATATCTCCTTAAAATCTGCTTGCAAATCTTTCACGTATATTTTCGCTTTAAATCTGCTCTAATTTGAATGAATTTTCATTGCATTTCTTGTTGTTTTAACTTCCACCTTCTCTCTTTTCATACCACTTCAAACACATCTTCATCAAGGGGGTGTAATTCTCCCAAGGAATATGACTTCTCCTATGGGAGACGTCTCCTTAAAAAATGGTGCTCATTATAGGTCGGCCATAAATAATATTTATTTGCATTAAGAATAGAATATATAATAAATGAAGTCTCTCTTATAACTTTCTCATGGGTCAACCACCTTTCAAATATGCAAATTAGAATATAATAAATATTTTTAATAATCCCTTCATAGTCGGTTAACACTTTTTAATTCATTGTAATAGTAATTTTGCTTATGGCATTAATTATTTTAATCATAATTGGCCAACGTATTTATTCTCCTTTGTCTTCAATAAAGAAATCGTGATGATAAACTTCCTTTGACATCAATAACAATATTTCTAACAATCTCTCCCTTTGTCATTGATGGCAACCTTGGAAAATAATATGCGAATGCAACATGAACATAATTCTCCCCCTTACTATAATTCTCCCTTTTTAACTCTCCCTTTTTAACATCAATGACAAAGGGTTGTTCATTACTTCCATCTACAAATAGATGAAGAGAAACATTCAAGTGTCTTCAAGTTTTTCATGTTCTTTTCTTGGAACATCAACTTTGCCCTGATCATCTTTCTCATTTTTCTCTCCAACCATATCTTCTCTCTCTCTAATTTCTGTGAGACTTCATCTTTTACGCTATCTTTTCACCGGAGCTAAAAGATAATGCAATGATTAGCTCCCCATGTATTCGTACTTCTTAGCTGCTTAGTGATACCTCTCGTGCATAAAATGCAATTTGCACAAGCATAGGTTTTTCCTTTTCTTGCTCTTGCTTTTCTTTTCATATTTTTGACGTTTCTTCCTTTTGTTTACTCATAGCATCCACTTCAATATTTTGCCTAGGAAGTTTCATAAAACTACTTTTACAGAAGCGTGCTGTATGTCCATAGTTGTTGCACTTATAACATATGACATTGTAATCTATTAAAGGAGCAAATGAATTATACTTCCTATTTGCAAACCCATAAGGACATCTATTCTTGTTCCAACCGAAATGTCTTGCGCGCGTTCTACAGTGTATTGCTTTATGACCAAAGTGATTACATGAAAAACAATAACCAAAGAAAGAATGTTGGACCTTGGTCATGTGTGTCTGCCTTGAGGAAATGATTTTTTGAATTTGTCCTTGTTATCTTTTAGAGTACTTGTTTTTTGTGGGACTTGATTATCTTTCTTGTTACTGATAGGACTTTTGAGAATATCTGTAGAGCTTTTTGTCTTTTTCTCATTTACCTTCTTTGTTGGCTCTTTGTGATCTTCTTTGTTGGCTATCTGATTTTTTTTATATCCAAGATTAGTCTTTATAAATGGTGACCTTTGTCCATTTATGATATCATCTAAGATCTCGGCACTCTTCTCATATTCGAGGCTTATGTTCAATTTAGTGGTTGTTATTTCTAGTTCCTTCCTCAAGGAAACAATTTCGGATTCTAGGATCACAATTTTTCTTTCATTTTGTTTAATTGGATTCTCTCCTCCTCTTCAATCTTTTTTGCTTCTTCAAGTTGAATCTTGAGGTTGATGATCATCTTTTCCGATTCTTCAAGACTTTATGACATTTTTGTCTTAGATTTCAAGTCTTCTTGACACTGTAATTTTTGTTTCAAGTTTTTCTTAAGTTTCTTGATTTCACTTAGGGCACGAATGAGTTCTTCTAAATCTACTTCATCTATTTCGGCATTCTCTTCCCCTTCGACTTTTTTTCTTCTTTTTTTGTCTTCACTTTCCAAGATATCTTTTGTTTCTATTGCCATGAATAAGATCTCTTCTTTATCGCTAGCAAAGAAACTCTCTTTGAATGAACTACTTTCCTCTTTGAAATATAGGTTTTTTTTGTGCTTGTGAAAGCTCTTATTTTTCTCAGGTTTGCTTTGTTTGTGGCTTGCCTTTATATTATGCTCTTCTTCCTCATCACTATTTTCATTTTCTACATATGGGCTTTTGGTCGCAAAATGTCCTACTTTTTTACAATTAAAGCATTTGAAAAGTATACCCTTTGTACATGCTAGATCCTTTCTTCAGCGTCATCACAAAATGAGCTTCTTCTTCATTTGATTCATTATTGGAACTATCATTTGGCTTAGAGTCTTTATTTTTTATTTTATTTGAGGCTTTGAAGGTTGCCTCTCATTTAGATGATTTCTTCTTTTCAATTCTCATTTCATATGCTGTGAGGATCTCATGTAATCCATCCATAGTTTATCCAAGTCTTTCATTTTTTCAATGGTTGAAACTTTTGCATCAAATCTTAAGAGAAGTGACCTTAGCACGTTTTGCACGATCATTGGCTCTTCAACTTTTTCACCAAGTCTTTTGATGGTATTTACAATTTCATCCACACGAAGTAGATACGCTGCAATGTTTTATTCGTCCTTCATTTTTAAACTTTCGAATTGTCTTCGATGTGTTTTAAACTTAGCTTTGTTTACCTTGTTATCTCCATAGATGTTTTTAGTTTATCCCAATTCTCTTTTGCCGATTCACAATGCATTACTTCGACAAACTCTGATTCTAATAGACCACACAAAATTGTTTTCATAGCTTTTGCATTATTTTCACTCGTCTTCTTTCCCGCTAGATCTGTTGGTGGAGATGCTGGAGCTACATATTCTTTCATAACTGATTGCTAAATATAAAAGCCAAGATCCATTAGGTAAGTGCGCATCCTTATGCTCTAGAAGGCATAGTTTGTTCCATTGAACAATGGAGCCCTGTTTGAGGAAAATCCTTGACAGGGCATTTGTGCTCTTGAGATCTACCTTCTAGCGGTTAGACTATTACTTGAAGGAGCTAACTCTGATACCAATTGTTGAGCACACGCTTATACTGAGAGTGGGGTGAATCAATATAAGGTAAATTTTTACTTTTTCAAATTGATAATTACAATAATATCAATCACATAAGATTTACTTGGAAAATCTTTCAAGAGAAAATCACAGAGAAAAGAACTACTTGGATTTACTGACACCAATCCAAATCCAACCACAAATAAAATTGTTTTTATAAAATTTGTAGGCACCAACCTACTTGAGACACCAATGCCTACTATATAAATATTTTGTAGGCACCAACCTACCGGAGACACCAATCCCCACTGCTAAGTACCAACTTAGCTGGAGACACCTATCTCTTTGATATGAGGAACCAACTATCAAAATAAACAAGGTACTGCTCTTTCTTGAATTTACTCTTTTAGTGAATGATACTCATGTAACTTCTTCATAAAATCTACCCTTGATAAAATATCAATTTTTTCTTCTCACATTTATATCTCTTTGAATAATCTTTGTACATTTTCATTTGCTCCACTTGATTCCACATTTATTATTTCTTATTGATCACCTTCTCTTTGAATGTTCTCTATATATATGCTATTCACTTCATTGGTCCACACTTATATCTCTTTCATAAAATCTGCTTGCAAATCTTTCACATATATTTTTGCTCTAAATCTGCTTTAATTCGAATGATTTTTCATTGCATTTCTTGTTTTAATTTCCACCTTATTTCTTTTTATACCACTTGAAATGCCTCTTCATTGAGGGGAGTGCAATTTCTCCCAAGGGAGACGCCTCCTAAAAAATGGCACTCATTATGGTCGGTCATGAATAATATATATTTGCATTAAGAATAAAATATATAATAAGTGAATTCTCTCTTATAACTTTCTCATGGGTCAACCACCTTTCAAATATACAAATTAGAATATAATAAATATTTTTAATAATCCCTTTATAGTCGACCAACCCTTTCTAATTCATTGTGATAGTAATTTTGCTTATGACTTTAATTATTCTAATCATGATCGGCCAACACATTTATTCTCCTTTGTCTTCAATAAAAATATCGTGATAATAGATCTCCTTTGACATCAATGACAATATTTCTAGCAATCTCCTCCTCTATCATTGATGGCAACTCTGTAAAATAATATGTGAATGCAACACGAACATAATTCTCCCGTTTTGTAAGTCTCCCCTTTTGACATCATTACTTTTATCTACAAATAGATCATGAGAAACATCCAAGTCTCTTCAAGTTTTTCATGTTCATGTCTTGGAACATCAACTTTGTCTTGATCATCTTTCTCATTCTTCTCTCCAACCATAACTTCTCTCTCTCTAATATTTTGTGAGACTCCATCCTTTAAGCTGTCTTTTCACTGGAGCTAAAAGATAATGCAATGATTAGCTCCCCTTGTGTTCATACTTCTTCTTATGAGCTTAGTTATACCTTTTGTGCATGAAATGTAGTTTGCACAAGCATATGTTTCTCATTCTTTTCTTGCCCCTGCTTCTTTTTCCATTCTCTTGAAGTTTCTTCCTTTTGTTTACTCATGGCTTCTACTTTCTTATTCTGTCTAGGAAGTTTCATGAAACCACTTTTATAGAAGTGTGTTGTATGTCCATAGTTATTGCACTTATAACAAATGACGTTGTACTCTACTAAATGAACAAATGAATTATAGTTCCTATTTGCAAACCCATAAGGAGTTCTATTCTTGTTCCAACCAAAATTTCTTGCATGTGTCCTACAGTGTACTGCGTTATGACCAAAGTGATTACATGAAAATCAATAACCAAAAAAAGAATGTTGGAACCTAGTCATGTGTGCCTTTGCCTTGGAGGAAATGACTTTCTGAATTTGTCTTTTTTATCTTTTGGAGGAGTGCTTGTTTTCTGTGGGACTCGAATCTATTTTTCTTGATGATACAACTTTTAAGAACATTTGCATAGCTTTTTGTCTTTTCCTCATTTGCCTTCTTCAGTGGCTCTTTGTGATCTTCTTTGTTGGCCATCTGATTTTTTTCTATCCAAGCCCAGTCTTTATAAATAGTGACCTCTGTTCATTTATGATATCATCTAAGATCTCGATACTCTTCTCAAATTTGAGGTTTCTGTTCAGCTTAGTGGTTGTTATCTCTAGTTCCTTCCTTAAGGAAACAATTATGGACTCTAACCTCAAAATTTTCTTCTTTTTTGTTTAATTGGATTCTCACCTCCTCTTTAATCTTTTTTGCTTCTTCAAGTTGAATTGTGAGATTGATGATCATCTTTTCTGATTCCTCGAGACTTTGTGACATTTTTGCCTTAGATTCATAGTTCTCTTGATGCTGTAATTTTTGTTTCAAGTAGTTCTTCTTAAGTTTCTTGATTTCACTTAGGGCACAAATGGGTTTTTCCAAATCTACTTCTCCATCTATTTCGGCATTCTCTTCCCCTTCTGATTCCATTTCTTCTTTTCTTTGTTTTCACTTTCCAAGATATCATATTTTGTTTTTATTGTCATGAATAAGATCTTTTCTCTATCGCTAGTAGATAAACTCTCTTCGGCTGAACTACTTTCATCTTTGGGATAGGGGCTTTTCTTGTGCTTGTGAAAGCTCTTCTTTTTCTCAGGTTTGCCTTGTTTGTGGTCTTTCTTTATAATAGGCTCTTCTTCCTCATCACTATTTTCATTTTCTGCATATGGGCATTTGGCCCCAAAATGTCCTACCTTTCTACAATTAAATCATTTAAAAAGTAACTTACCTTTGTACTTGCTGGATCATTTCTTCAACATTCTCACAAAATGAGCTTGTTCTTCGTTTGATTCATAATTGGAACTACCGCTTGGCTCGGGCTCTTTATTCTTTATTTTCTTTGAGGCTTTGAAGGTTGTCTGTTGTTTAGATGATTTCAAGTTTTTAGTCCTCATTTCATATGCCGTGAGGATCCCATGTAATCCATCCATAGTTTATCCAAGTCCTTCATTTCCTCAATCACTGAAACTTTTGCATCAAATCTTAAGGGAAGTGACCTTAGCACTTTTTGCACAATCATTGGCTCTTCAACTTTTTCACCAAGTCCTTTACTGGTATTTACAATTTCATCCACATGAAGCAGATAGGTTGCAATGTTTTCTTCGTCCTTCATTTTCAAACTTTTGAATTGTCTTCTATGTGTTTGAAGCTTAGATTTCTTTACATTTTTATCTTTTTTATAGATGTTTTTTAGTTTATCCCAAATCTCTTTTGCCGATTCATAGTTCATTACTTCGACAAATTCCGATTCTGATAGACCATACGAAATTGCTTTCATAGTTTTTGCATTATTTTTACTCACCTTTTTCCCACTGGATCTATTGGTGGAGATGATGGAACTACATATCCACTCACAACTAATTGCCAAATATTAAAGCCAAGAGTGATTAGGTAAGTGCACATCCTTATGCTCTAGAAGGAATAGTTCGTTCCATTGAACAATGAAGCCCTGTTTGAGGAGAATCCTTCTTGCCAGGGCATGTGTGCTCTTGAGATATAATTTCTAGCATTTAGACTATAGTTGAAGGAATAAGCTCTGATACCAATTGTTGAGCACATGCTTACTTTGAGAGGGGGTGAATCAGTATAAGGCAATCTTTTATTTTTTTAAATTGATAATCATAATAATATCAATAACACAACATCAACAATTAAGAACACAAGATTTACGTCAAAACCCTTTCAGGGGAAAACTACAAAGAAAAGGACTACTTGGATCTACTGTCCAAATCCAACCACAAATAAAATTATTCTTACAAAATTTGTAGGCACCAACCAACTAGAGACACCAATACCTACTATACAAAGATTTTGTAGGCACAAACCTACCGGAGACACCAATCCCTATCACTAAGCATAAACTTAGCAAGAGACACCAATCTCTTTGATATGATGCACCAACTTCCAAAATATACGAATTATTTTGCTTTCTTGAATTTACTCCTTCAATGAATGATACTCATGTAAACTTATTCACAAAATCTGCGCTTGATAAAATATCAATTTTTTCTTCTCACATATATATCTCCTTGAATGATCTTCTTACATTTTCATTTACTCCACTTGATTCCACATTTATTATCTCTCATTTATCACCTTCTTATCTTTGGAGGTTCTTTATATATATGTTATTCACTTCATTGCTCTACACTTATATCTTCTTCATAAAATCTGCTTGCAAATCTTTCACATATATTTCTACTCTAAATCTACTCTAGATCTGCTCTAATTCGAATAATTTTTCATTGCATTTCTTGCTATTTTAACTTCCACCTTATTTCCTTTTATACCCCTTCAAATGCCTCTTCATTGAGGGGGTACAATTTCTCCCAAAGGAGACAACTTCTCCAAGGGAGACATCTTCTTAAAAAATGGTGCTCATTATGAGTCAGCTATAAATAATAGTTATTTGCATTAAAAATAAAATATTTAATAAATGAATTCTCTCTTATAACTTTCTCATGGGTCAGCCACCTTTCAAATATGCAAATTAGAATATAATAAATGTTTTTAATAATCCCTTCATATTTGGCTAACCCTTTCTAATTCATTGTGATAATAATTTTGCTTATGACATTAATTATTCTAATCATGATCGGCCAACATATTTATTCTCCTTTGTCTTCAATAAAGATATTATGATGATAGACCTCCTTTAACATCAATGACAATATTTCTAAAAGTGAATTCTATCTTATAATTCTTAATTGAAAACTTATCAAAAACAAACTGTGAAATTGATACAGGTGTCAGTTTAATAAATGAATGCGTGTGGAATCGAACCTTTTGATTAGCATATGCACCTATTCACTTCTAAAGAGATGCCTTTTTGTTCAATTTGTTTGGGAATAAGAGCAAAAGCTTTTAAAGAAATGTAACAAAAATTACGATAGCTAAATAACATTCATGGTCAGAGATGGAAATGCAAACTATGTGCTCTTTATTTTTGTCATGGCTGTGATAAAGTGCATTGCGACTTATTACATTTTTTTTGGTCATAGTTGGGAAAAAAGGGAAATGACATTAATTCCAAAAATTCAAAAACCATAAATGTCTCACTTGTGGAAATCTGCAAAATCTAACTTTTTTACAATGCTTATGATATGTATTAGACCATGTTTTGTCATCAAACAATGTTTTGCTTGGATTGTAACACCCTGTAGATATGTTTGTAGATAATGTCATAGTTTATAAGAATCATGATGTTCTCTACAAAGATGTATCAAATATGGGTGTCAATAATGATAGACACTTGGGACCAATGGATGATTCCATCTACATTAGTTGCTATTGTAAAAGTATGGTTTCTAGCAAGCATTCTTGTAGCTTTATAAGTTACATATGCTACACTATTTATATGCAGGGAGTTTCAAAACTTGGATGCAAATATTCTCTTCAGACAAATCAATATGCTCTTCATACAAATCCAACTCATAATCCCATGTTAGCATTTACTTCCATGGGAGGAATGATGCCATGTCAGAGATATGACATCGGGAATTTAATGGGTCATATGTGTTAATCATTAAAACAATGAATATATGATTAAAACAATGAATATATGATAGATTGATAGGCTATATGGTGATAATAGTGCTCTTTCCAAGAGCACCTAACAGCTATGGCAACAACTCATAATCCCATGTCAGTAGTACTTCCATGGGAGGATTGGCGCCATGTCAGAGATGTAATGTTTAGAGGAATTAATGGGACGTATACATGTTATCATTAAGCAGAGAATATATGATAGATTGATAGATTATACATTGATAATACTCTCTTTCCAAGAGTACTTGATGGCTATGTTAGATGTGTTTATATTGAGATCATTGGTTTGCATATGTGTACCATAACATTAATAGTAGGTCTGGTTTACTTTTGCTGAATGATTACATCCTTTGTAATCCCTATACATGGTAGAATGTTGTTTTGATTGCTTTGAAATTTTTTGCTTCAAAATATATGATAGATTGATAGATTATACATTGATAATGCTCTCTTTCCAAGAGTACTTGACGGCTATGTTAGATGTGTTTATATTGAGATCATTGGTTTGCATGTGTACCATAACATTAATAGTAGGTCTGGTTTACTTTTGTTGAATGATTACATCCTTTGTAATCCCTATACATAGTAGAATGTTGTTTTGATTGCTCTGAAAATTTTTGCTTCAAATTATTTTATAATCCCTATACATAGTAGAATGTTGTCTCATTCCTTTCTTTGGTAATAAGAGGAAAAACTTTCAAGTATAAAAAAATAAGAGCAAAAACTTCCAAGTATAAAAAAATGGAGTACACATAGTAAAATATTGTTTTGATTCCTTTGAAAGTTTTTGCTTCAAATTGCTTTATAATCCCTTTACACAATAGAGTGTTGTTGCATTCCTTTCTTTGGCAATAAGAGCAAAAACTTCCAAGTATAAAAAAACTAAGAGCAAAAACTTCTAAGTATAAAAAAATGGACTACTTGTATTGATCTTTAAAAGGAGATTCATCTTTGGTTTGCTTTTGCTTAGTCTGAAGATTGCGAAGCTCATTTTCAATAGAGGGAATTGAAAATCACAGATGATGTAAGGAGTTTTTAGGGAGGTGGCATTTAATGCTTAACAAATACTTGATAAGTGAAGAGACAAGGATTGATGTCAGATATGCAGTATTTACATTGACCTTTAGTAATATGTTCATCTTTGCTTTGTTTTTTCTCATAGAGGTGGCAAACCTTGTCATAAAAAAAGGGAATAGAAAATGGTGGGTGGTATAAGGAGTTTTTGGGGTGTGGATTTAACGCTTGACAAATACTTGCTCAATGTGAAGATAATCTTCGGATTGTGTTTATTAGAATATAAAACCCATATTCATTGGTTTCTTTGATTCACTGACACTGGTGGTATGCCATTGTGTCCATTTAGTTGTGTACCATTTGATAATATATTGTGTACCTTGTAAGTGTGGTTATAGTTTATGTTGGGGTTAAAGCCTTATATGGGGTCTGCCTACCCTCTTATCATATGTTGGTAGACATATATGCCTAACACTTAACCATCTAATTCATTTTTTATGTTTTATTTATTTGATTTTTATTCTTTAAGATGTCTTTTGACACTCATATATTTGTGGTGTGTTTTCTTTTATTCCAGAGTATTTTACTATTGATTGATTATGTTTTATTTATACAATCTTTGTTATGCTTATAATATTCTATTTTCCTAAGTGTACTAGGGTTATGGGCGGTTGACTTATGGTATGTTTAGCTTTTATCTTTTTATTTACTCGTTCTATAAGTTTCTTTAGGGCGATCTAATTAGTACAAAGAGGTGTGGCCCTACCTATTTATGCCTATAAATAAGGAAGAACAAGCCTCGCCCAAATCATCATAAATTGTATTCTCAAATCCTTTTCATTAGTAAATTGTATTTTGGAGGCTGCCCTCTCGAAGAGGCCAATGTGTTTGATTATGTTCTTATTTTTTTTGCCTCCATGTGGATCTATTATTGTTTGAGTTTATTTTAAAGAAATATCCTAAATATTTATAATTGTGATTTGGGCAGATAGAGAGTATTTTTATTGGGCAAGGTGTCTAATATTGAAAATATTTTTTGAGAAAGCATCTTGAAAAGGCTTGATATACTGACTCAAGTGCTTGACTACGTTCATTTCTTTATTACTAGAAGGGATAGTTTTTCTAAAAGTGGTCACCATAAATATTCTGAAGAATATTGAATGAAGTATGGTCATGTAAAGTTGACCTTGCAAATTTTTATTTTTTAGATTTTTTTTCTAGTGTGAAATTAAGGCACAGTTCTACAAAAATTAGGTTCATATTTGTCAACAAATTATAAACTGTTATGGTTACCACTTGCCCCAGGTATTTTCCTCCTTCACCTGATCACAAATTTAGAGCTAAGAAAACAACCACATCAGTAGCCATGTCATCCTCCCTATCTTTTGGATCAAATGAATTTCTTACAACCACTAATCCCAATTACTCTTTTTATTATCCACCACTTTATGTTGAAGAATTTTTTTTCTGGGTGTGAAAAGTCGTAACTTTTATCATGGATAATTTGTTTGCCTTACTTGCAACAACTTTGAATGTGGGTTTGAATAGGTTTAAATATGAACTATTGTTTGAATTGAAGTCCCAAAATAATCGATTTCAAGGATTAAGGGTAGTGCTGAACATACCAAACCAAGGGACACATTAGTTTTTCCAAAGACCGAAATTGAACCCACTAAAAATAGACATCCACAAGATTGATGGTACCGGTGTAGATTTTAGGATAAGTCTCACCAAGTAGTATATTAAGTCTCATAATATACAAATGAATGAAATGGTTGATGTATCCATATTATAGCTAAGATTTGAACTTTATTGGTGGTACAAATTGATAACGTGACAAGTAAAGACACATGCTTAATTAGAACAACCCATTATGAGCAACCATGGAAGGGAAACTAATTCACCCAATTGATAAATATGAAACATAAATGATTTGTAGTAGTATATAATGTGAGTATATGAGAGTGATAATTTGGACTATGAACACAACACCTTATCACGACATTGCAATTATACATCAATGGACTTAACAATCAAATTAAACACAATGTTCATTTGTTGGAACCTTGTACAATTAAGAGAGCTATGCAACAAGCTTTGCACATTGAGTAACAAAACTTTGCGACTAAAAAATTCACACCATGTGACACTATGGTTGGATAGAGAGAGAAATGTGACTAATGTTGAAAAAAATGTGGTCGAATCTTTTCCCAAATTACAAAGCTCTCTTCTCAATAAGAGGCAGAGAAAAGAGAACAAAGACTATGTTGGCATTATGACAATGAATGGTCAAGAGGTCATAAGTGTACCAATGGTGAGAAAAGGCTAATGATTATTAAGAATGAGGTTGTAGAGGAGGGATAAATAATTGTGGATCAACCAACTATAGAGCACGAACATGAACATTCAAATAAATCCCCATTATCTCCCTGCATGCATTGAATGAGATAAACACATCGTACACACTCAAAGTACTTGTTTATATCAAGAATATGAAGGTGAAAATGTTGGTTGATGTAGGTAGTACACCCAACTTCATTTTAAAAAGACTAGCTAATGAGCTCATTTGCTTTGTGTATCTAATTTCTAATTTTTAGGTCATAATAGCCAATGTGAAGCAACTCTCTTGTGAGGGTAAATGTCATTACATCAAACTCTCAATAAAGGACTATCAACTAGATTAAAGAATGTTTGTCATCTCAATTGGAGGAGCGGATGTAGTTTTGGGAGTATAACAATTTAAACAATTGGGAACAATGTCATTCAATTTTCATGACATATTTATGGCTTTCAACACAAATGAAAAAAGATACAAACTTGTCAGAATGTAAGCATCCCCAAGCCAAATAATCAATTCTCATAGGATGGAGAAATTGTTATACAAAAGGATGTTTCAACATAGTGGCACATATACATTTCTTAGACACATAGGATGGGGAATCTCAAAATCCACAAGAGCTTCAAAAGCTCATTCAACATCATCAATAGGTTTTTCAACAACACAAGGGCCTACCCCTTGTTACAGATCATGAGTATACGTGTTTAACCCTAAAATGATCTAGGTGATCTTATTGTTAGATCTATATTGGATTAAAGGGGTATATAGAAATGAAATGACATAAGGGTGATAATCAAATCTATAACAGGACAATTAGATACTAACTTAGATATAAGCACATGCTGAATTCATAAAATTGAGATAGTTTAAACATGGAAAGTACAACTAAGCCATGTATGGTAATGACAAGGATGTAATATACTTAGCTAATTTTGATGTTGACACAATGCTAGATCTAAAATATGAAGGAATAAGGTTGGAAGATAGTTTTAGAACAGTCATTATATTTTAGATCTGATGCTTCTGGAGCTCTGGACACTAATGCCAACCTGAGATGGTTGGATCGATGTTACTGTTTAGGTTTGATTCAAGTGTCATGTATGAAATCCCTATTAGAAAAGGATGCGACCATTGAGGTGCTTTTGGGTATTGCTTCATCCTATTTTGGTGCATTCGGATATGGGTCATGGATTGTTGTTCCTTGTGAAATGGCAAAAATCTAGTTCTTTATCTTCATAGTTACCTTGAAAAAGAATAGTTAGTAGGCATATAGTGTCGAGCTGCCTCCAAAGACCCCACTATTAGTGGGTGATACCTACATAGCTAATACTCTAGAAGAGGGACTTAGACTCATATAATTCTCCTCTACATGTTGGTTTTTGTGGAATCATGAAATATGTATAAAACAAGTACAATAGTGACCTAGCTTGTAACTTGGAAAATCAGGCTCTTGGGATGCTCTTTTAGTAATTCAAACCTATAGATGTGTTATATCTATGAGTGGTATGAAAATATGAAAGCTTTGTTCAATTTAATGCTTGATACAATGCTTTTGATAAGTTGCCTTGGTCTTTTTAGTATTTTACTAGGTAAAGAATGATTGAGGGTTGATCTTGTATTTATATCAATCCATTTGGAGTAATAACTCACATTAAAACACTTAGGATGACCATTAGGATATGTTTCATTTAAAAATTAGATGACTTTAGGGCACTAGATACTTACGTTAGGTCAGGGCACTAATGTCAACATTAGTGTATGTCCCAGATGTTAGTGTTTAGGGAGCAAGGAAATAAGGACAAGTTCAAAACCTAGAAAGATAGAGCATAAGTACATTTTAAGCATTTTAGGTAAGATATAGGGTTTGTGTCATCAACATAAGACTGGTTGGATTAAGAGACAGGATAAAGGACACAAGATAAAGCAAATGCGAGACTTGCAGAGGTGGGAAAAGGTCTGGAACTGAGAAGAATAACCAAAGTTTGAGTTTTACCAAGTATACAAGATTGAGGTGCTATATAATCATACAATAGTGTCTACATTTTTCCCCTAGTTTAATCTAGTAATGAAATTATCATTTTAAAGGAAAAGAATGCATACTTGGATATGTATGCACACCTTGTCTTTACGTGTGCCCAACTTGAGTGCTTTGCTTGTGATTGGCCTGCAACCAAGAGAATGTTATAGTGTATAATCAATGAATATAATTTGGAATTTGAAAGTATTAAAATTTATTGAAATTGAAAGAGTAAGGTTTAAGAGTATGCCTGTGTGTTGATGTAACCACCTTATTTTTTGGCAAGTTGATTTCAAAAAGATGTATCATTATTAGAATTTGAAACTGAGATTAGTAAAATTATAGATAAATATGTAAAGTGCATATATCAAAAGAGATAGAGAGAGATAAAAAGAGATTGGAAGGCCCATGCCCCTAACCTTGGAGAAAATGTAAGTTTCCACCTAGTAATTGAGATTAACTCAACCGTGCAACTCAATGATACTTATATCTTGGTGAGGTTGGATGATACAATCAAGTCCAACATGAAACTTGGCAAGATTGAGTGATTTTATCACCTCAACCATACCAAAAAATGAACCAAATACTGCAGTAGATTGGCTCAATAAAGTCTATAAAAGTCTGTGGGGTATCAATATGAAAAAGTTCATGATGTGGTAACAGTCCATAAAAGAGTTTTTGAAATTTACAATTGATTTAGATTTTACAATATTAGGCACAAATTACATAACACATGCACCTTAGATATGTTTCATGCTAAAAATGTGTATAATAATGGTATCAATGTATAGAATTCTACCACAATTGTGAATTTGAATCATATAAATGTGTTCTTTTACCAATTTAAAAAACAATATAAGTGCAGAGAACATGTTTCCAAAGCATGCCCCCACTATATATGAAGAAATATGAAAACTGATATAAGTACCAATGTGAAGAACATGTTTCCAAAACATGACCCATTACAATTGAAAGATACCGAATATTGAATAGTTGTGGAGAACATGCTTCCAAAGTATGCTTCCATTAAATTTGAGAACTTTGAATGTGTAGAAGTCATGACCATATGACATGCTCCCATTGAATCTAAAAACTAATATAAGTACCACATACTAAATGAGTGTAGAGAACATTATTCAAAAGCATGCCCTCATTAAATCCAAAAACTGTGAATGTATGGAAGCCATGCCCATATGACATGCCCCCATTGAATCTGTAAACTGATATAGGTATCACACATTGAATGAGTGTGGAGAACATGCTTCCAAATCATGCTACTAATGAATCTAAAAATTGTGCCAAGTGTGGAAAACATGCCTCTATGACATGACCAAACTAATATGCCCCCCTTGAGGTGAGGTAAATATAAGAACTGATAATTACCTCACCTCAAAATGATAAGACAACTGCATAATCTATGAATGTAACCATGTAGCATATAGAAGGAACATGTATAGGTAGATATAACATTGATGCACATAGAATCAATGTGATCACTTGAAGGCCTAAGATGCATAATAAAGATCATGACAACATCTAGATAGTAATAATACAATCTCCATAAGAAAATAAGCACACATACGAGAGCACTTAGGTGTAAGTTAAAAGGCAATGGTCCAAGAAAACCACAAACAAGGGACATGTTCAAATGTTTCACAATCGAAGGGACATAACTTAGTCAAATGTACATACAACAAACCATGACATGTAAATGTCAAAGAAAATATACATAGACATGGGGGCCACAAGCAAAGGAGCATATTTAAATGCTTGAGAAAAATCAAGATAATAGAAAGAAAAGACACTTAAGGAAGTGCATAAAGTAAAGCATAAGAAACCAACATAAACATGTCATAGTAATCCATGGATCAAATGTGTTAGGAAAAATGTCAATTATATAATATATCAAGTACCCTGTGTAAGATATAATCATGGATAAATGCATGTGTAAGTACATATGTAAGCTCAAACATGATAATGAAATGTGATAATTGAACCATATAACCTATGTGTATCAAGATCAAAGAAGCAGATGCACCCTATGTATACATGACATGAGTAAAGGGAAGGTCCAACATCTAAAATAAGAATAGATCATGTATATGTGTATGCTTGTATCACACTCAAGTATAAGTGTGATACACATGTATGTAGGAGTAATTGAATATGCAATCCATCAACATGGAACTAACACATCGATGTTAAGTAACTAGTAGAACATGTAGGTGCTGAAAATATTTTTTGGATTTTTTAAATGTTTTTTTTTTGGTATTTTTGGAATTTTTGAAGAGGAAAAATCATCGTATGATTCCATCCAATGGATGGTCATAAATGCCTTGCCACTATGAACCTTAAAACTTTAATTTGTATATTTTTCATTGTTTGCATCATGATTAGATAGGTTGAAAAGGTACATAGCATGTCCCTCTTCACATTTTGTATATGTAGTAAAAGAAATAGTGTTATCATTTAGAATATGTATTAATTTTCTTTTATGGGAAAATGCAATTCCTTGCTAATTTGGACCAATTTTTTATTCCATTGGATATAGCCAAAGAGTTCCTAGTGTAAGCACATATGGAGATGTGGAGACATAACCCAAACCCATATTTGAATTACTTTAGGACCATAAACAATTGGTA
This sequence comes from Torreya grandis, assembly GCA_037957365.1. Classification (NCBI taxonomy): domain Eukaryota; kingdom Viridiplantae; phylum Streptophyta; class Pinopsida; order Cupressales; family Taxaceae; genus Torreya; species Torreya grandis. The sequence continues at coordinate 673,243 of JARHVA010000105.1, forward strand.
TTATTATGTTTCCCAAGGAGTATTTCCAATTGACCTTTTGTTGCAAGTTTTTTAGACCAAAACCAAGCTGGTGAAAGTATTTTATATTGCAAGTAGTTTTTGTTTGTGTAAATGCAATAAAATTAAAAATGGAGAGCCATGATTAATAAATGGGGTCTCTATTTCAAATATTAATTACATGTCCCCTCCTTAACTCAACTAGGGTTAGTCTTAACTCACCTAAGGTTAGTTAGAACTCAGCTATGGTTAATTTTGATCTAACTACACTTGGTTAAAGTTAACTTTGGAGGCTATAAATACAAGGTCTCACCCATTGATCTATAATATTTTTATGTGCAATGTTATTATGCCAAAATACCTCATAAAAACTTAATTTTAGTATTACCAAGCCAAGTCAAGCCAATCCAAATCGAAGCCAACCAAGATTATCAAGGTGACAAGGAGAGGTGAAGCAATGAAGTTTCATTGACAAAGATTTGTTTATCACATAGCCAAGCACATCATTCCATGTCCAACTCACAACAATTTCTCTAATGGAAGGTAAAATCTCTTATTTTGATTTTATTATGATTAGTTACTTGTGTAGTTCTCTAGCTCCTTGAGTGTCAAGATTATAAGTGTTAGTTTTTAGTGTGTTTGTTTTTATTTGATTTCTTGACTAACAGGATACTAATATCCCCTCTACATCAAATTTATTGATCATAAATACCACATATTTTCCAAATCCACCCAACTGGATAACTACTTCTCGGCTTACTACACCCCATCTTCTCAACCTTCATCTTTTCCTCCTAGTGGTTTTGCATCTACCTCTTATCCACTGCCTTCTCCTCACACTCATCCCACCATGCCTTTGGCAGACTTTAGTGCCATGGAGACCTAATCAAAGTATTTAAATGATCCCCTCGACCAAAAAATGAGGAGTCCTCTTAACATGTCCCCTATCTAAATTGCCCAAGTATAAAGGGGAGGGATACCCTAATGCACATATAAAGGCACATGCAACCGTTGTTAGAGAGCTTCTACCTTGGGATGGAGTAGCCATCAAAATATTCCCAAAGACCTTGGAAGGAATCATCCTTGATTGGTACTACCACCTATATGAGGTATCCATTCACTCTTTCCACAAACTCATGGCAGAGTTTGTCAAGGCTTTTAATATGAACAAGTTTCTCAAGACTATCATATGAGAATTCTTGCATATTAAGTAAGAATCAAACGAATCTATTGCATGTTTCATCCCAAGATGGTGACAAGTCCTATACTCATCTATTAGTGCACTGCATATAGACCAAAGATAACTATGTGACCTCTTTCTACACTCCCTCAAGAAGGAAATGAGGGAGGATACCCAAAAGTTTCCTTATTGGTTCTATGAAAAAGTTCTTGAGAGCACTCTGAGAATAGATCAAGCAGTCATTATAGTGGTTGCAGAGCTTATGGGTATAACGAGCAATTAATTGCCCCGAACCAAAGTAATGGATGTTATCAACATGCAAATCTAAATAACCCCAATAATCAAGCCCCTGATATTCTGAACAAAAACCATAACACCATTACATATGCCATAAAAGATCAAGAAAAGATGGTGAACAATGTGTTTAACCTTATCTTGGATGTGGATCCTCTTGGGTAGATAGGGTTAAAAATATATAAATGATAGCACATAAGAGTAATAATCAGATCTATAGCAAGCCATTTAAATAAGAAATTCAAATATAAGCATATAATGAATTTATTATGCTAAGATAATCTATTAATGGAAAGTACAACTATGCTATGTATAAAAATGACAAAGAAGTGATGTACTTAATTTGTTATGATGCTAATGCAGATTTAGATTTGGAACAAGTTGAAATTAGGCAGGAAGATGGTTCTAGAACAGTTGTCAAATTTTGGATTTGGTGCCTCTGGTTATCTAGATAGTTGTGTCAGCGTTGAACGTTTACATTGATGCTACTATTTGGGTTCAATGGTAATATCCTATATGAAATATCTATTAAAACATGATATGACCACCTAGATGCTTCTATGTTTTGATTCACCTTCACTCTAATGCATTCAGATATGCGTTATGGACTGTCACTCCTTGTGAAATGAAAAAATCTTAGCTATCTTTAATGTGACCTTGAGAGAAAATAGATTAGTAGGCACACAATGTCGAGTTGAACCCAATGACCTCAGTGTCAAAGGGCATTGCCTACATAGCCAATACTCCAGAAGAGGGACTTAGACTCATGTAGTTCTCCCCTACGTATTGACTTGTGTGTGAATATTGTAATGTTTAAATTAAGTACAATAGTGACCTGAATTGTAACTTAGCAAATAAAAACTGATGACTGCTCCTTTAGTAATTCAAACATATAGATCTGTTATACCTATGATTGGTATGGAAAAAGGGAAGCTTTGATCAATTGAATGCTTGATAGAGTGCTTTTGATAAGCACCTTGGTCTCTTTGGTCTGATTTCTAGGTGAGAAATGAATGAGGGTTGATATTGTATTTATACCAATTCTATCAAGAGAAAACTCATATTAAAGCACTTAGGCCAACCATTAGAATACATTTTATTTTTAAATTTGATGAATTTAGGGCACTTGACACTTGCGTTAGGGTAAGACAGTAACATTGATGCTATTGTTTGTCTCAAACGTTAATGTTCAGGAAGTAACAAAACAAGTATATGATCAAAACTTGCAGAGGTGTAAAATAAATACATTTTAAGCATTCTAAACAAGATAAGATATTTGTGTCTCAATATAAGACTGGTTGGATTAAGAGATAGGCCAAGGGATAGAAGATAGGTCAGATGCGAGGCTTGCAAAAAAAAGACATGTGTGGAACTAAGAGGAACAATCAAGATCTGAGTTTGTTAAATGTATAAGACTGAGGTGCTACATAATCACAAAATATCATGTCCATTTGCTCTTTCCTTTAATCTAGTAATGAAATTGCTAGTTTAAAAGAAATGAATAAGTACTTGGGTATGTATGCACACCTTGTCTTTGTTTGAGTTGAATTTGAAAACTTTGTTGGTGATTGGCTTGCAATCAAGAACATGTTACAGTATAAAATCAATGCATAAAATTTGGTTTAAAATTCCTTGAAATAGATTGAAATTTGAAAGAGCAAGGTTTAGTACACATGTGTGTCAATGTAATCATCTTGCCTATTGGCAAGTTGTTTTGAAAAAGATGTATCATTGTAAAGCTCTGAAACTGAAATTAAAATAAATATAGATAAATCTTTGAAGTGCATATATATATATATATATATATATATATATATATATATATATATATATATATATATTGGAAGGCACATAACCCCAACTTTCCAACTTTGAAGTAAAAGTGAGTTGTCACTTGGTAGTTGAGATGAGCTCAACCATGCAACCCAATGATACTTATAACCTGGTGCCCCCATTATATGTGGAACAATCTGTAAACTAAAATAAGTGTCAATGTAGAGAACATGTTTGCAAAACATGCCTCCATTGTGACCTAGGGATATTGAATACTGAATAAGTGTAGAGAACATGCTTCCCAAACATGCCCCCACTGAATCTGAAACTATGAATGTGTGGAAGCCATGCCTATGTGACATTCCTCCACTGAATCTGAAAATTGTGTCAAATGTGAAGAACATGTCTCTATGACATGCCCACATTGATATGCCCCTCCCCACCCACCTTTAAGGTGAGGGAAGAATAGAAACCAGTAGCTACCTCACCTCAAAAGGATAACCCAACCTGTAACATATAGAAGGAACATGTCTAAGTAGATATAACATTAAAGCATATAAAATTAATGTGATCACATCAAGGACTAGAAAGGTAATGCCGAATTATATTATCATTAGGATCATGTATGTAACTAGTATTAAAGGATAATGTCAAGACCAATGGGGTTTTGTTTTGAATAAATGGACTTTTAAATAAATGGTGTGACAATTTGAGTATAGGTGTATGAAAAACCAATTGCACCATAGATTGGGGCTTCTTTCTTGGAAATGTATGTGTCTTGTTTATTTTCATCATTGGCAACCTATGGGATTTAAACTGGAAAAACATTGCTTGTCTTATCTTGCCCATTATAAAAAGATGCATTTTTTATCATTCTGTAAAATTACCATTTGGAATTGTTCTTTCAAAACTTCTTGCTTTGGATCACTCTTTCGAATATTTAGTATGTCTTTTGGGTAATTTAGAACATTTGAAACTTTCACATCATGTGAAGGCTCATCCACCTTTAATGATGTATCATTTGAATCTTGAGGTGGATTTGGTAAAGGTTTCTCCTTTTATTTTGGAGGGTCTCTTGGTACCCATTTTTGTTCATTAGACATCTTTGCTTTGGGAGAATTTATCATTTGTATCTTTCTTTTCAATGCAAAACAAGAATCTATATGGTAACCATGCATTCTATGATATGCACAATAGTATTTGGATTTTCGTATAGGATGCATAGGAGGTGATTTGATCACATTATTTCTAAGCATCACCCTTAGAATCTCACTTGACCTCTGAGTAGTTTTTTGTTCACTTGTAGAATCATTGGTATCAGGGGACTTTGGTTTTGGTTTCTAAGATCGATTCTTATTAAACACATAGTTGGTATGAGAAGATGCAGCCACATGGTTCACAATAGCATATTGTATATTCTTTGTATATGAAATCTATTTTTGCAATAAAGTGATTTTTAAATTTAGGGACTGGTTTTGTTGTTGTAACTCTTATTAATTTTCTCATACTATCAATTTGATCTTATAGGGTTTTATGGTTACCCTCTTTTGTCATAATAAGATGATACACATTTTCCTTTGAAGGGGTGATAGTATGAACCTGGTTAGAGGGATGATAGTTATCACCCTCCTTAGGGTTAAGATGAGTAAGCTCAATTTTATCCATTTGAAATGTTCGAAAATAAATGATATTAGAATAGGATAAGCAAGGGAAACAAATGCTAAGGAGCAATCAATCATTACAGTAATGATATAACAATTTCAAGATATTGGTTGAGTTTTTTGGAAATCTGAGATAGGTTTTTCTATAAAAATAAAAAATGAGACGAACCCAAAAAAATAAAGAAACAAAAGTACATGTATGGCATATAGATCTAAATTTACTAAAAATAGTAAATTTTAAATTTGACAAATTTGTATAATATTTTAGCAAACTAAAAGAGGATTTTGTCTATCTCGATATATTTATGAAAAACCTCTGAATAATTTGAATTTTGATTTATTATGAATCTGAAATAAGCCAAATAATTTTGAATGCTTCACAAGCAATCCCTAGAATATTCCAAATAAAGAATCAATAATTGCGATAAATCAAGAATATTTTTTGGATATTTGTGGTATTTGAATAAAATATGATTTTTTAAGAAACCCAAAAATTAATTTCAACATAAGTACGCCATTTGTCTTGTATGCAAATATTTACTAAAAATAAGAAATTGCAAAAAATTAAATATCTATACTAAATTTTGGCAAACAAAAAGAGGTTTTTGTGTATGACAATGAGTAGAAAATACCTATAAAGAATTTTTAAATGACCCTGTCTGGAGGCTAAAATGTGTCGGTCAATGAAGAGTCCACTTGCAAGCACTTGCACACAAAGCCCTTATGACCAGAGAAGGTAAAACCCTAGGGTAAAGCTTCAGATTGGAAAAATCCATCACAACAATCTGAAACTCAAGGAGGCTTGGAGGCCCTAGGTCAGAAAAAATTGAATATTCACATAGGTTGGATTCACTAAATGTTTAACCCTATCTTGAATGTGGATCCTCTTGGAAAAATAGGATTAAAAATATAGAAATGATAGGGAACAAAGGTGATAATCAAATATATAGGAGACCAATTAAATATTAAACTCGAATATAAGCATACATTAAATTTATTATGTTGAGATAATCTATGAATGGAAAATACAACTATGCTAGATATGGGAATGACAAAGAAGTGTACTTAACTTGCTTTGATGCTACCATAGATTTAGATCTAGTACAAGGTGAAAGCAGGGGAGAAGATGGTTCTAAAACAGTTGTCAGATTCTAGGTTTGGTGCCTCTGGCTATCCAGTAGTTGCTTCAACCATAGATGGTTACATTGACGTTATTGTATGGGTTTGACACTAGTGTCCTATATGGACTATTTACTGAAAAAGATACGACCACCTAGATGCTTCTAGGTTTTGCTTCGCCTTCACTCTTGCGCATTTAGATCTAGGTCATGGACTGTCTCTCCTTGTGAAATGGCAAAACCCTAGCTTTACATCTTTAGTGTGACCTTAGGGGGAAATGGGTTAACGGACACATGGTGTCGAGCTGACCCCTCTATCAAAGGGCATTGACTACATAGCCAATACTCCAGAAGAGGGCCTCAAACTCATGTAGTTCTCCCCTATGTGTTGGCTTATGTGTGAATCATGCAATATGTGTAAATCAAGTACAACCGTGACCTAACTCGTAACTTAGCAAATAAGACCTTATGGCCGCTCTTTTAGTACTTCAAACCTATAGATGTGGTGTACCTATCACTGGTATGGAAATAGAAAAGCTTTGATCAATTGAATGCTTGATAGAATGTTTTTGATAAGTGTCTTGGTCTCTTTGGTTAGAGTGCTAGGTGAGCACTAAATGAGGGTTGATATTTTATTTATACCAATACTATCAGGGGATAACTCACATTAAAGCACTTAGGTCGACCAATGGAATAAGTTTCATTTACAAATTAGTTTACTTTAGGGCACTTGACACTTGCATCAAGGCAGGACAGTAACATCGATGCTACTATCTGTCCCAAACATTAGTGTCCATAGAGTAGCAAAATAGGTATAAGATCAGGACGACTTACAAAGGTGTAAGATAAGTACATTTTAACCATTCTGGATAAGATAAGATGTTTGTGTCATCAATATAACACTGATCGAACTAAGAAATAGGCCAAGGGGCACAAGATAGAGTAGATGTGAGACTTGCAAAAGTAAGGCATGTGTCAAACCAAGAGAAACAACCAAGGTCTGAGTTTGTTAAATGTACAACACTGGGTGCTACATACTCACAAAATATATATACAATGTAAACAATAATTAAGGTCAATCCATGAACAACAATAATGTCAACCACAACAATGGCACGAGGAACAAAACCCCTCTACCTGCAGTTCAAAAGTGGACTTTAACCGTCCTTCCCCTCACAGCATGTAATTTTAGAATAAGTTCCAGGGCATTTCCAAAATAACTAGAACTATAACCAACACTTTTACCAAAGTAACAACTACCAAATGTTTGGTCAACAAGGCCAAAATCAAAGGCCTTGGGACAACAATCCCAATGATTATTGTATTTTTCATACGGTCCTTGGTCACGATACCCATGCTTATTGGAATACAAAAAATTCATCAAAAGACTCCCTGAGGATCAATAGCAGACCTTTGTAGACATGTTCCTAGGGAATGCTAATGCAACCTCACAAAACCCATCAACATGTGGTGCCCAAAACATCAACTTGCACATATATCAGAACCTATTTCCTAACCATCAGCAACGCAATGCAAAGAACCATTCACAAAATAACCTCACCCACCAACCCTTGTCGGCATGTACCAATGACACTAAAGCTTCCAGTTTTGTAACTAATAACCCTGATGTGGCTCACCAGTTGGGACCCCAAGGGAAAACTAGGATGATAGGTGTTGTAGAATTAGAAATAGATGAGGATGTGAATGCTATCACTCACACAAGGGAGTACCACCCAACAACTCCCCTTTCCACCCATGTTCTATAGGTTGATGCCCAAACCAATCCCAGGCCTATGGGAAACTATGATTTAGTTTCAGATCTCAAGAAGAAAGTTTTCCACACTTATTTTATGGACTTGTTTAAGAACCCTCCTACTCATCGTTCGACATTGCTTGTTGCCTTGGGATTAGGCCACTTAGCCAATGTCATGCCTCCACCACAAACCCAAACTAATCACAATGACTTAGACATGTTTTCACCAAGGCAAAACTCGAGGAACGTTGGTTACTTGTTTGACCTTAGGAATCTTCCCTCAGATGTCAAGATGCCCAGGAGGGTGGATCCAACTTTGTATCTACAAGTCTAGATTTATAACAATTACGTGAAGAGAGCAATGGTCGATGATGTGGTTGCTCTTAACATAGTGCTCTTTTTGTTTATCCAGAAACTTGGTTATTGAAAAACTAATTGTTCTACCATTAGAAACACCTAAAGAGACCAGGATAGCCTCAAGTCCACTTCCATTGGGACCATTGTATTTCTAGTAACTTTGGGACCCAAAACTCTGCTAATAGAGTTTTATGTGATTGATAGAGATACAAACTATAACGTGATCCTAGGAAGACCCTAGATCCATAGGATGAAGGCGATCCCTTCTACCATGTTCCAAGAGATTAGATTCCTTCATCTCAAGAAGGTTTTCATTGCTCTAGGGGACCCTAAACCCTTTGACACCCTTCAAGCCAACCTCAACAAGAAACCTATCACTTGCCTATCGACGGTGTGGTGAAGCCCCCACATTCAGCAAAAGATAAGGAACCCATAACAATCATGACAATCCTAAAGTCAAGTTCTAAAAGCCCCAAAACCTCCTCAAATGCGAAGCTAGAGAAAAAGGGAGTTAAGACAATGGAAAAAGTGAATGAAGAAGCTATAGTGACAACGTCAACCGTCTCAACCAAGTCAACAGCTAAAATCATAACCATCCTAAAAAAGGATGAGCCTGCCAGACTCTCATTTGATCCATATAGGATCGGAACTTATAGTTCTCACAAACTTCTCAGACTAGAGGCTCTCAACTCCATTGTTGAAGTACACCATGTTGGCATGGTGGAGGTCTTGGGGCATGACAATAAGCTCCCGAAAGACCCTGATGATCCACCTCAATGCAATTAATCAATGCCCCATTACGCATGGGCAAATTGTAGTTTAAACATTATATTAGATAATGAAATTATTTGCCTTCCCCCTACCCTGCTAGTGCTTGAGGAAGGAACTTGCAATTCGACCCTAGACACTGTATAAATTAACATCGGTTCTTAGAAGCAACCAAAAATTCTCAAAATGGGGTCTTCTCTCTCTCCTAGAGAAGAAGAGGACTATAAAGAACTTCTTAGTGAGTTTTCGTAACCCTTGTTCAAACATGACACCAAATGACAAATTGATTATGCCTTATGAATAATATTGTGAGTATAAAAAAATGTTCAGGAACATCCCATACAAGTAGGAGACCTTGCCCTAAGACTTGACATGAGAATAGATAAGAAAAAATAAGGTTGTAAGTTCAGACCCAATTGGTTGGGCCCATATCTAGTGATTGAGGATTTTAATAATGGGGTCTATCGGTTGTGCACCTTAGAGGGCAAGGAGTTCAATGATTCTATGAACTCTTTGCATCTCAAGTGTTTCTACATATGAACATTTGCATTTCACATTTCCCTCGTTGCATAATAAGTATATTTGTCATTGTTCATGTGTCATTTTGCATTTCGGTTGTTTTTGTTTAGTGGTTATTCAACTACAAGGGTGTGTAACAAGGACTTTCAAATGTAGCATATCATCATATATCATTCTTAATATCACCTTATTCCCCTTAGAAAACTCTCTCAAAATCAACTTGATGTAGAGTCTTATCTTAGTTCTTAAGAGTGTTATCCATCTCATCATTCTATACTTTCTTGCAAACTTAAGAGTGTTTGCCTACACCTTGGTCTAGAAGCCTACTCATGACAAAATCACCTTTTCACAATTCTCTCCAAGCAAACACATTAGCATGCTCAAACTAAGTAACCTTGCTTATCTTGGTCCTCGGTAATGAGCCCTTGCATCTTACTGGTTACATGGGGTCAAGGTTCGAAGGTAAAAGCCTTCCAAAAAAAAATTGATACCAACTCAAGCTTATGCAAATCAAATCAAATTTCACATCTCTCACCCTTTGTTAATCCTTGGTGTTGAGCTTCTCACATCCTAGAAGTTATGTAGGGTTAGCATTGGGGAGAGGTGTCCTTACTCGCCTACATCTAGCCTTTGCTGATGAGCCCATGCATTTTACTAGTCGCATGAGACTAATTGTAGGGGGCCGCAAAAGCAAAGCAAGAGGAAAATCAATTTTAAAAAGTGCCTAAACAACATTAAATTCAATAAAAAAACTTACCTAGATGTCTAGCCGAAAATAGAACCTTATCCCTCTTACTGATTTTGTCATGGTTGGTCGTCTCTCAACAAAGCCAACAAAACCAATGTGCTTTGAGCTTAGTAAGAAGTACAATTTCCCCCTCTACTCGTAAGGATTAGGTCAGTGTCCTATTCCTTGTGAAATTTGATGTATAGTTTTCTAGTCCCATTATCTCATATTTCTTATCTCCTTCATCCCCTTTGTTGCAAGTTGAAAATCATTTCGTGTAGACGAAGTAGCTCAATTGTCACCTGCAAGATAGTTGTTAGCGCATTTGTAGTCTTGTATACATTCATCACATTACATTTTGTTACCACATTTCAAAATTATAAGCATATCCATATCATCATCATAATCAAAGATACAGAGTATTTCAGCGCATTTCTAAGTAAACAAATTGAAAAAGCATACATAAAATTAAATAATAGTACAAGATGCTATATCACCGGATAAGTAAAAAATTCTCTCTATATATAATAAATGTTGAGTTTATTTACATCATGTCTTAGTGCAAACTCCTCTATAGAGGGAAAATGTGCCATATATCCCAAGAAAAAGCCAAAAAAAATACAATGGTATGATCCTAGAGTCCTAGTGAACGTTGTTGAACCCCTCCAGATGTTGAGTGCCTAGGACTCATGCTCCTCCTATGAGAAGAACCTGATGCCGAGGAGTGACTTGGATTGCGACTCCTACTCCGATGGTGTCTCCTGCTCGTGCCCACCTGAGAGGTTGTCCCTCCCACTAGTTGTTGGCTCGATAAACCTTGACTACCCCTAGCTCCGATGATGTTGCTAAGAGTCTTCCCCTGAGACTCTAAACTGACAATCACCCCACTCAACTCAACACCACATACGCATAATAAGCAAGGGAAAAACACGTCAATAGAACTTACCTATGCTTGTCCCGCTCATGTTGCCACTAGTATGTTTGTCATCCTCTCCTCGTGCTCGTCAATCCGACTACTCTCTTGTCCAATTTCGTCCCAACAAATCCAAAGCTCAAATTTTCTAAATCTGAAATGCACAAATGATTTCTATTTTTGGAGAGATTTCAAATAAATAGTCCATTTTACTAGTGTTTTGAAAACTTTCTATTTTGAATAATTTTTCTTTCAAAGCTTGTATTTTCTCATATTTTGATGTATTTATTGCCTAATTGACCCAAAACATGTCAAATGATAATAATTTTTATGTTCCATTTTCCTAGTATTATTGCATCGCATGTCATTTTCCTTTTTTTTGGATTTGCAAGTTGACATCACTCTACATCAAGCTTAGTCCCCTGACGGGATGGTTCAAATAGTTTTCTCATCCCCATGCACATGGTAAGTAAACTTGTCTATGTTTTTTATTAACTAGCATATATTCTACTTTTTCATTAAATTGCACTTGATTCCCATTTTCTACTTGCAGATCACAAGGGTGTTGTTTTAGACGTGAGGTAAGTTTTTTAACCCTTATTTTCCCTTTCAAAATCCCATTACTCGGGAAAACACCCTCGCCAACTCATGGCAAGGCGTCTACCTAAAAGACCCAAATTTTACATGGTGTGACATTTTACGACAAAATCTAATGACGACGCAATGATCTCCGCAAAGATATGGTCAAAGCTTGTTATCTCTCTTTTGTTGCTCTTTTAGTCTTTTTTAGCCTTCGCAAACCTCAAATTCACCTTTTTTTGTCTTTTGCTTTAAAACTTAAAAGAAAAAAATATCTTCGTGGCAAAACCACTACAGCAAAAACGTAACCACCACGATGGTTCTGCGTTTGGTAACGACGATCGACGTTTCCATTAGCATCGACAGTGGTTTCGTCACACGTGCATTGTTTTTTTAATTAGTTACCCAAGACTTTAGTTTTCACGCATTTTCTTGGTTTTGATTGTTTCTTCTTGAGTTCGACTCCTTGACCGCGTAGTTCACTCATAATCATGTTTTTGTCAATCTTCTTGATCTCCAAGTTAACTTGATCAAACTCCCAATCCATCTCAAGCTAATTACAAGTTACTACTCCTTTGTTACAAGTATTTCATTTTTTGAACAATGTCACATCCAAATTTTGTATTGTGATTAGGGTTTTAGAGATTTCAGTGTCATAACCCACCTACTTGTGTTTTGAAGTAACTTTGTCTCAATCTACAATCATTGTTTGTCTCATCTTGCATGAGTTTTAGATAAGAAAGTTCCTTGAGCTTACAACCCAGTGTTTCCTTGTTCAACGTAGCGATAATCAATTGCATTTCTTTTTCAGTTTATTTGCTTCTATTTCTTCATCATTTCTCCTATAAAGGAGTTCCCAAGATCCACACACGACAAAAGAAGCTAACTCCCTGAAAATAAAGGATTCATCAACAAACATTTCTTGTACTTCAGTTGGTCTCAACTTTGATCAAGGTAGGGGTTTTGTTTTGTTTTTGTTTTTATTTGTTAGACTAGTTTATTTAGTTTTAGAGTAAATTAGAATTTTGACAAGCTTTATAAAATCCAAAAAATAAAAACAAATAATTATCTTTCTCGTTCTCTTGCATAGAAAAGAATGGTTTTATTTTCTTTTGTTGCACAAATCAAAACTCTAAAAAAATAGTAGAGCTTGCATTAAATCTTAGATAGAATAGCTGAATCAAAGCATTAACTATAACAAAGCATAAACATCTCATTTTCAGTTTTATCAAAAGCTTGCATTCACAAACAACAAATTCCACACACAAAAACTAGAAAAATCTAGGCAAAGAAAAGCTTGCATCTTAGATCTGATTTTATTCATTTGCATAACAATAGAACATTGTTTTTAGATCAGAATATCAGAACTTTAAGTTTGCATTCATCTCATTCTAGATCATTTAGTTTTACAAACAATCATTCAGAAGTCTTAAAACTTGCATTTGGGAAATAATTTATGAATATTTAGGAGTTGTGCTTAGCAAACCAAACTTACGTTTTAAATTTGATTTTCATTTGCATTTTAAAACTTCAATTGCATAGTAGCTTTTACTTATTTGTGTTCAAAAATACAAAAAGAAAATAACATTTCATTTAATATAAGCAAAACTCTCATCTTGCAAACTAGAGAGATAAAATCAGCACTTCATCTTTTGTTGGAAAATGAGTTTAGTGTTTTGCATTGTTGGAAACTTCATTTGCATTTGAGAACACAAAAAGAGAAGAAAACATTTTTTTCTTTTATTTTCAGTTGTTCATTCATTTCATTCCAAGCACTTTCCATTTCAGCAAGTAGTGTAGTTTACTTTTATTTGTAAAAACCTCTAAAAAACAAACAAAAACAATCCAACCAAACCTCATTCAAACAAACACGAGTGCCAAAACCTTGCTATCACACCTTCAACACAGCAAGTAAACATTTACAAACACATCCAAAACAAACTATATGCTTAGACATTTCAAACCCACTATGCCCCACCATTGGATGAAGCTTCCTAAGCACCCCTACCTCCATATGGCTAGTTTATTTCCTAGAGTGCTAAACCCTATCCCAACGAACACCCTTCAAAACGACATTGCTTTTGAATTTAGGATTAAGGTTTTCCATCCCACCCCGAACCTTATCATTAGCCAATTCAACGCCTTAAACAAACAAGTTCACCAAGTAGACCCCCCAATCATTATACTCCTTCGCATTGTAACTCGTTAGTTCACCAACCTACAAGTTTGAGCCTTCCACTTTCTTTTCCTTTATTCTCAGGACTAGCCTCATCCTATTTTCATTTGTTTTGCGAATGACATTGAACGGTCAATGTCAGCGCCATTGTGCTTTCCTGATCCCTAAGGTTTTGCAACCCGATTTTGCATCATACCTGAGTCGAACATTGACCAAGAACTCTGATACCTTGTCCTCATTCATACTAAAGGTTGTTGGAAGTCAGTCTCCTCTCAAATTGCCCCTCTCAACGAGCAACGTGATGCAGGGGAGCTCTTCCGGTATCACCACAAGCACCCTTTACCACCTATTGTCCAAAACCCCATCCTTGCACTTCAACCCAATCAACCCAATCTTCCAACCTTGCCCTTTCAAATTCCATAATCACCCCATCTTATCCGACCCAATCACTAGAACATACATCTTGCTATCCATTCATCCACTGTCTCGGCTAGACCTCAGGAGGTTGAGTGTGCGAAGGTTAGCGTGTTGCTTTCCCAACATACAATCCCCTCCATTAGACAGCATTCAGAGGATCTATTAGAGATTTTTGTTTGCTTTCTTTTATTTAATACACCTTTACACATCATTAAAAAAAATCTTTTGCTTATCAAAACAAATATCATAAGAAAACTAAAAGAATGAAACACAAGTAATGTGACATACACCTTCTTTAAAAGAATGAAGAACGAACTTCTTGTTGCTTCTTCTTGGACGCATTCTATTTTTTTCAAAAACCAACCCTGTTGGCACATTACATGTTGACAAAGCTTCATACAATTTTAAGAAAATACATTTTTTTTGCATTTTAACCAGTTTATAATATTCAATTTGGCAGAGAGTTGCAGTTTCTGGCACGTGTTAGAAAAACTTTAGAAGGGACAGGCATCAGGCTGTGTTGAGAACCACTTCATATAAAATAAAAATTCCAGAAACACCAAAGCTTAGCTGCCAAAAAAACATGAGTTTTTGTATATGCCAAGAATGAAGCATGTGTGCAGAAATGTAGTATAAATGCCAAGCTTCAATCCACCGGGACTTCAACTTCCATCTTCAATCCAGACTTGCCAAGAATCTGCAATAAGTGCCCTTTGGTTTATTCAAAATACTTGCTAATAATGAAACAAGCAGTTTTCATAAATATTTCATAATTGTGCCTTCTAATTTAGATTTGGTCACAAAAGACTGAAAGACCCAATGAATAATTATCTTTTACATATGATTTGGAGATAAATTGCAGCCTTCAGTGCAATATGTGAATACAAAAAAGCTAAAAGGTACCAGAATACAGAAAAAGGTAATAATAAATAAATATAATGTTTACCACAGAGGCTTCACTATTGAGATGGGAAAGAGTCCAAACTGTCGTTATAAAAACTCCCCTGGTTTAATGAAAGGATTGTGGTCCAATTGGTGTGGATGATGGTAAAGTGAGTTTTGTCATGCCATCCACCAAGGTACAAATCCCAAGAGTTACCAAAAAGTGATGAGGCTCAGTTCAAGTTCCAAGGGAAGTTGGTGGAATGGATACCCCTCAATCCTTGGCACTAAGCCAAAGAAGGTCCATTATTCGTGCACCCAATACCTACAGGTTATTGGTTTCAGCTCTGGATGTTTAATCCTTTAATCAAAAAATCTCTCGGTCTTACTTATTTTTAGTAGCACAGAAATTCAAGAAAGATCTTTGTTTGTGCTTACAATGGTTTGTGTTTCTAGAGTAGTTAGAACCCTCCTGTTATGTTCCTCCTTTTTTTACTTAAGTTAAAGCAAGGTGAATTTTTATAACTTGGCAGGATCTATTTTTAATTGACTCCCTAACCTTGTTGCTAACATAGAAGCATGTTAATGAAAATTGGCATTAATTTTTTTCTTTGGAAATAGCATTATTGTACAGTTAAGGCATCACCTAGGGCCAGACCATTGAGGGTCTATTTTTAGAATGAGTTGGTTAGACGTGAGAGTTTTATAGTCAGAGCATTAGAGTTAACAAGGTAGCTCTTTTGAATTGCAAGAAACTGAGAAAGAAAGAAGAGCATATCTCATCTCCATAATCATAATGGGTTGGCAAACATCTTTTTGAATGCAGTAATTGGATATTAAGTGGATGGTTGATGACCCTGAAGAAGAGCAGTCCAACTATTACGTGAAATAGTTCTTAAAGAGAATAAGCCAAATTGGGATAGGACCACTGCATTTGGTTGTCCACATCTGCATGACCAACAAATATATTCATTACTTCAAAATACCTGCATGTTTGTATAAACATCAGTTCAGATTCTGGCACCAATTAAAAGTTGCATCAAGACATCACTCTCATATACAACATTGCAGTCCTCAAGTGTCAGTTTCAAAAGGTAGCAAACAATTTATTGAGATGTTTAGTCCAAAATTTGGCAGAGTAAAACAAATAATGGAATGAGAAATCAGGAAAAGGAATACCCATAATCAAACAACCATTATCATTTTGAGTAGAACTACAAACACAACTACTGCCCAAGTTGTCTCCCAGTAAAAGGTTGGTAATGGGGGAAGAAGATCCATGATTAAAAATCTAGAGGCTTGTTAAGTGATAGCCAAGCACAGCTTCCAAAACATTTAATGGTTTCCCACACCTAGAAAGCAAGTAGCTCTGGCATATTCCAAAGGCTGGCAGTCAGAAATTGGTAACTGATGTAGCATTTTATGGCTAAAAAGGACCGTGAGAAAAAGAAAGTGCGGTTGGACAAAACAGGATAAATATGGCCTCCAGCAGCTGCTGCTAGCATAAGCCTCAGTGAGATAAACTTCATTGATGACCCTACGCGAGTTCAAAATGATGGAAATACAGCCAAGATGTGACAATATCTATTAACTCACAGATGTGGACGTTGCAGATGTGTTTTAATTTAAGTATTAGCTCATTTACTCCTTGAATTCTTTCAAGTTGCTCTCACTACTGTTACAGATGTTGTAGATATTTTTAAACATGATCTCATTTACTTGTAGATTATTTCAAACTTGCTCTAACTACTCCAGAATAACTTTCTTTCTACAGGATGATAAAATGCCAATTAGGTTTCTTCCTTGTTCACTAATGAAATAAGATTCAAGTAGGCTATATTTTGCAATAAAGCAGAGGACTATCCATTCATTACAAGACTGTCAGATTATCAACCCAGTTTACCATCATCGGTGTCTGATCCAGATTCATATTGCAGACATGCCCGTATAAAAACTAAATGAAGAATAATTGATATTATGCCTAATAACACCAGGTAGTAAGACAAATGTACCAAAATCTTTATTAATCTTGGGGAGGTGCTGGCCATTCATGTTAACAAACTAGAATCAGAAGTCTTGTTATAAGCAGTATGGAACTGCAAAAAATGAAAATAATATTCTTGTATTCTTTATTAAGCAAATCCTCTCTACAATAAATTGAAAAAATTGTAAGTGCCTCACCATTAACAAGTAAATTGATCCGAGCTTAAATTCCATGGTAGCATGTTCTATGCAAAGCAAGCTTTAAAAGCTGCGCTTGAGAGATGCTACAATAAATCAAATAATGTGTGCACCTCACCCAACACCCTGGTTTGGTGCTCTGGCATGAATTTGCAATTACAAGTAAATTGATTTGAATTCTGCCTGTTACAGATATGACTCAAAAAATGATACACCAGTAGTTCATCAATTGTAACAACTAATTCTAATGTATTTATTATCATTGGTAAGTATTCTGGAAATAAACAAGTTCTTTGCAAGCAAGGACACATTGATGCTGGCTTCCTTGTCATTCTAGGACTGAAGGATTACACTATCGATGCATTGTTTGAGGTTGATGTCTAAGATTTTTTTGTGTTTGTGAAAGTGAATATACTTGGCTGTACCGCATGAGTGGATGTACATGCTCTGTTTTAGCACGTTGGTTTCCTTGACAAAAATGCCTTACTACAAGTAGGGTGACTGAAAGGAACTTACCTGCACTTTGAGTGATGAAGCACTCCTCACTACGATATGAGTGATGAAGCACTCCTCTCTACGATATGAGTGATGAAGCATTTTGTTGTAAGAGATGCTACAGCTACTATAAAATGCTGCATTAAAAAATAAATATTTACCATTAAACAGACCCTAAATTCGAAGGCAGGTTCTCTACCTATTAAATTATGGTTATGAGTGAGATTCCAAGATTTCTACTACAGGGAAACTGTTGACGCTGTGGATTGCACCCTTGACAGGACGCTGAGCTCCTGTCTTCCACGCGGCACAATGGAGACTCCCCTCTTGTTGTGGGTCTGGCGAAACTGAAGAGAGAATCTCTAGATTAGGGCTAGCTCCCTTTAATGCATCTCTGTGGTCCTGGATTTCCTACTGCTAACAATTGGGGGTGGGGGTGGGGGATTGAAAAGGGAGAAGGATTACTGAAAACATAACCTAAACTAATACGGTGATGCACCAAAAAATGGTTGATCTACTTAGCTTTGACATACACTTTCCACCAAGAACAAGCTGATTATACACTTCATTTGACACGAGAAACTCTTCTGCATCAGTGAGCTAGGGGTCCTCTGGAGATATAGGGAGGAAGAACTACCAGAGGTGTTCTAAGACACACTATGGCAGCCTGTTCACATGTGCCTATACTCTGCTATGCACACTTCTCGCTGACCTGGCAAAGAAGAACTCACAATACACTAGACATGCTGGAATCATTCTGTGAAAGCATTAAGAAAAATGACTTAACACAAGACAAAGCCATAGACATATGCAAAAATGCAAACTCAAATGGAGGTAAAAATGCTATGTCTCGATTCAAGGTAAAATCCTGCAGGGCTTCGTCATACAAGCTGAGAGATTTCTTCTTCTCTTGAGAGGTTACAATATATATAGCATAAAGAGAAAGACTTCTGGCGCCTTCCAGAATAAGTAGCCCATGCTGCGTTGAATGCCTAGGGAAGAGGAAGTTGCTGAAGGAACCATGTTGTGGCAGTCGCCAGTCTTGACTTTGGCGTTTAAATCATATTAAATATCGCTGCAAGAGCATGGGTCGCTTTGTCTATTTGAATGATCAGGCCGCTTCTCCATGAAATTTACGCAACTGCCTGCTCATTAATGCAAAATGAGGAAAAACGAGCCATTCTATTGAATTCCCATGCTCCCCTTGGCAGCCACTTGGTGGAGACTTTTTCATCCGTCTAGGAACTTCCTGCCGACACCTTCTTTTGCCACTTGAGCTGATCTAATTCGTGTCTGTGCTTGGCT
Source organism: Torreya grandis (assembly GCA_037957365.1). NCBI lineage: Eukaryota > Viridiplantae > Streptophyta > Pinopsida > Cupressales > Taxaceae > Torreya > Torreya grandis. The sequence continues at coordinate 692,338 of JARHVA010000105.1, forward strand.
AGGTGCGTCTTTTAGAACATTCCAAATGTTGTCGTATGTGTGCATGGCCGTGTTCTGGATTCTCTGTTTTGTTCTCTCTTTCCTTGCTATATTTTGTCTCTTTTTGGCAATTTTGAGCTCTCGGGCTATTCTTCTCGTCTTTTTCGGGCTCCTTTCTTAGCGATCTGAGCTCTTTCGGTTGCTTGTTTGAAGGCATTAGTCCTTTGGCTTCTCCTCAACGGCCGACACATCTCGTCAAAATTTGATGTCTCGGCCCTTTCTCTTCTTGAATTCCTTCGGACAAAATGTCCAAAGGAATGTGCCTTTGGATTTTTCCGATTTGGTCCTTTACCTTGTATTTTCCAAAGGAATTTTTTGCCTTTGTTTGCCATGGATTTCCTTCGGGCAGAAAATCTGAAGGAATCCTTTGCCCTTCGCTCTTTGATGAATCTGCTCGCTGCCTTCCATGAGGGCCCTTTGGGTCTTGAAATGCCCTTCGGATTCTGATTTGGTCCTTCCCGACCAAAGTGCCCTCCGAATAAATTTTGTTGTCCTTTTTGTGAACTGCTTAGGTCATTTCGGGTTTTTTAATTATGACTTTGAACCCTTCGATTGAACCTGAACCCTTTTTCGGAGTTCAATGGTTCAACGGTTCAATAGTTCAACACTCTATGTTCTGCAAGGAGTCATGTTCACTCAATTCCCTTGTGAATTTAATGTATCGTTGAACCTACTATTTGAACCTTCCGCTTGAACCTACAATGGTTCAACGGTTCAATATTTCAATATTTCTAAGTTCAAAGTTCAAAGCCCTTGGAAAGATCATGTGACTATTGGTCGGTCTGTGTAGTTCATTTCACATCATTGAACCCCGACGTTGAACCACTTTTTCCAATTTTTTAGGAAATGTGCCTTCAAATTTTGGTCTCTTTCCTTGTGAATTTCTTCAAACAAAATGTCCGAAGAAATCCCTTCGGGCACTTTGTCTTTAGATCTTTGTAAAAGACTTATATCTCTTTGAAGTTGGCCCATTCCCTTGTCGAAAAGGCTTGTACAATTGACTGCCCAAAGCGAAAAAACCCTATGGATCAACCCGAGACGTCTACAAGACTCAAGTCATTTGGTTCTTTACAAAAATAGGCCTGTTCAAAAAGGGGGAAAGCACATTTGCAGAAAGGTGGATGCATCTAAGACTGACTGCTCAAGATAGCAGGGAAGGAAGGAGACCGACTTTTTGGCCTGTAGGACCAAAATTGGTCAACAGAAACTATTTTGGACCTACGGCTCTGCAACCTTTTTGGTTTTGGTGGGGCATTGCTGCAAGGGGCATGAGGCACTTCACTTGAAATGCATTACACTCCTATATGTCCCTGTCTACAAGGTATGACACTCATGTATCCATGGGGTATATGCCATTCCCAACAGAGGTCCCTGGTGTAAGAAGGGGGTATCCCCTCCATTACCAGAATGGCAGGAGACATTTCACAAACATCTCCTTGTACCCAAAACATAGAGATTTAAGAAATGTGTACCCCACCTCAGCGAACTTGTCTCTGGGTTTCCATGACCATTTGCGTTGTCTAAAAGCATTTCAAAGTTCTGTGAAATGAATATATGCATAATCCAACAGTAAAACCAAAACATGATACCTTGTGTCCAAAAATCGGTAATGCCAGGTCATACTCTTTATTAAATTGAATTTCTTTGTGATTATTATACAATGAATGAAACTTGTTCTTTTTAAGGATTTGATCACTAATGCTTGAAAGGGTGTAGTTGATTGTAGTGTATGTCAAACATAAAAAATATGACTGAACAATTCAAAAACAGCATCATATAATGGATTTGCAATATTCCTGTAGTTCTCGACATTTATATATTTCTGTCTGTAACAATATTTCTGTAACAGTTTATATATTTTTATGTGTGCCTTGGAAATGTTATAACATTTCCATGTCACCTATTCAAGACAATATTTTTTGAGATATAATGGGCACACTCTTCTTAAGACTTTTGCATATGATGTATCACCTCATCTGGACAGTTTTTTGGTAAGAAAACTGAGTCTTTAGAAAAAAACATTGCGCATAATTAAGAACAGGGCATCATTAAACTTCTCCTTCCTGCCCAAGCAAAAAGGGGAAGCATTCCCAACTGATCCCCACAATCAGACCCTACAAAATAATTTCTAAGCAATATGAACTTAGCAAAACTTGGAATGCCAAGTCATCTAAAAAACGATGAAAGTCCTTGCTATAATTTTTTTTTTCAAGTCTTTGAAAATTGCATTTCATCATAGCATAAGAACCATGCAGATATCCTAAACTAGAGAACCCCAAACAAAGCGACCGTCCGTTGGGCAGGCCTATAGAAGATACCATGGAACCATTGCTGAAAAGTAGTTCAAACCTGCCTAGTGAACACTCCATCCTAAAAGTATGCCTTAAATCTACTTGTTCGCCACATTGTATGTACAAGAATTTGAGAAGCTAATTCTAGCTGATCTATCATTGCTCGGAATACCCTTAAGCAGCACCTGTCATCCAAGAAATCTAACTTTAAAAGCACAAGGCATAGACCATATACTGTCAAACCACCTCATCAAGCGCACCCTGTCATCCATAGTCAACCACATGTAGTGTGGTTGCTCAGAAATGCTGAATTTGAATGTAATTGATCTGTAATTCGCTCAAGCTAGGCCTAATACTGGAGCTTCGCAACAAACCACCCATGGTAGCTTCACAACCAACCTTTAGTTTGCTATGTTGTTGATCAAATGCAAAAGCTATTGAAATCCAACTTGCATAGGCTAAAGTTTAATGTGTGCTACAACTGTAAACCGGCATTTATATTGTTTGTGCTGATTTCAATGTGTTCATGCCTTAAATACAACTCTGCACTACTCAAAATCAGAGTTATATACATTCTTAGGCTGAAGCACATGCTCTCACACCAGAAAAAAATGTTACTACAGCTGAAATAAATTATTTACATTGATGAAATATGTGTAGATATGCTGAAACAATACTCCGTACAGCTATGTACAGCCATTATTCATCCTCTTACAAGATTAAAATGCCCAATCACTCATAACATAAATGTACAAGTACAACAATTCAAAATGTAATGAACACAATAAATGCAATCACATGAAAGAGCACAAGAATTTGCCCTAGAGAAACCCAATGTGGGAAAAAAACTCCAGCAAAAGCTTGGTTTTATTCACCGATGGGAATACAAAGAAGCTCTCTTGAAGCATGGAAGCTAATTACAACTCCTCTCAGCCATGGTAAGTTCTGCAACCTCCTCACCTCTGCCCATTGATGATATTTGACTCTTCCTCTCAACTACAGAAAGGATGTAATGGAATAATGCGCTATGTCTGACCTCTCTCCCCCTCTTGTGTCCAGGAATGAACGCATTTAATATTTTGGAGGTGATTCTTGGGCTCCTAAATGTTTCGTATTCCAAGCTTGAACTTCTCGGATGATGCCTTGGTACTTGGGCTCATTTTGACACCTTGGCCTTGTCCCACATGACATAAAAGACAAAAAAGGCATCTACATATCTGAACTTATTTTTAATGTTTTGGGTGACCAAATGGAGGTGGTCGGGCTTGATATTTTTTGGGTATGTAAGTTAAGGTGTCTAGTTTCCCTGCTTCAGAATTCAACTTATTTAGACATCATATGACCAGGTCATGGCCAAAATACTGCAGACTGATTTTCATGCATCTTGGAGGTCAAACTGATGAATTTACACCTGCAACTTGGTGGGAAACTAGGCTTTTGTGTGAGCATGTTGCATGCCCAATTTCATTTCAATCTGATATCATATGACTGAGATATAGCCAAAATAGGATCTTCAAGCCTTGTCTGTTTTCCCACATGTTTGGAGGGTCAGCTCATGGGAATTTTACCTCAAACTTGTCACATCCCATTTTCCCCGACATCGGAAAAGGAAGTAATTAGAGCATGTTGCTAGCATTAGATTGGTTAACAGAATGTTAATTTTGGGTAATGGACTAACAAATCGATTGTTAGATTTAATCATCTCTCTTAACTATGCAAGTAGGTTATGATTAAATGTCATTGACTTCTTATTTGGAATTGAAGTCAAATAGAATGACTTGTGTATAGAGATTGTTGTGATTTGTTTGCATAGCTGGAATTATGATGATTAGTAAAATGGAATTCATTGCTTAATTTTATGTAATTTGAATTAATAACGTCAGATGGATATGATGTTTATTCAGCTTATAATTAGCATGTGATTTAATTACCTTAACCAGGACTAATCACTTCTTTAATTGTGGCAGGTGTGTGATTGCAGCGCAGGTGGAACCCCCTCAACAGATGGAGGGCATCTTCAGGTAGAGTTGGGTAGATGCTCAACTATTGATACGCAAGAGAAGACTACGAATGCAAGTCAATGAAGACACTTTCAACAATGAAGCAGAACTAGTGCCTTATACCACCTTGGGATGGGTAGATAGAATGTTGTAAGAATTTGTTTTTTGTTCACTTTTTAGTAGTAGAACGGGATGTATGCTTTGATCTCTTTAGTTATAGCTATGTTGCTGAGTTGAAAGCTAAGTGTTCATACTTCCAGCATGCTTATTCTTTCGCATTTATTTCACTACGGTTGAATAAGCCGATGAGTGTGGATTGTTGCCGACGATGGAGGTATTGATGTGGACAGCTAAAGGCTATCACACCAATACCGATATCGACATTGACGACTAAACTCGGTTTGAGTTTAGCTTGCAACTAGTCGATATCCATCGACATCTCAAACTAACGTCTCATGTCAACTTTTTATCATTGGTTGTTTGCTATCAAGATCTGAGTTCTATTATTATCTTGCTTGACGATAACTTTAAGTACTGGCTTAAATCACTAGACTTGACTTTGACTTTGGATTTGAGCCTGGTGTTGATACAAATGTTGCAGTCTTAATCGAAAACCACTCTGAGTTTTTACTTGAATCTGAGACTTATATTATCTTTAGATTTATTGACATTTACCTCGAACTATAACTTGGTGTCAAGGTCAAGTTGCCCCATGCACTTAGTATTTAAGCTAGGCTATTCCATAACCTATTTTGGTAAACCCTAAGGGGGTCGCCAACTTAAATAAACCCTAGGTTATCTAACCTAGACACTATGTTAGATCCCTTTAAGGATCAAAACCTTCATTAGATTCTAAATTGGTAAACATTATGATGAGACTTGAGACTATGTTAAGATATACTAAATTATAGCTTATTCAGATATTGATTCACCCTATGACATGGACTTAGACCTAGTACACAAGATCTAGACTTGACACTTGGAGACTGCACTAAACAACTATGCTAAGCTATTAACACCTTTAAATGTTGCAAAGAGAAATTATTAAGGGACCATGTTATAGGTTTGAAGGACTATACAAAAAATAGGATAATACAAACCTATTTCAATGTTATATTAAATAAATAACTATGGTAGAATATATTATAATTTTCAGATATTGATTCACCCTATGACATGGACTTAGACCTAGTACACAAGATCTAGACTTGACACTTGGAGACTGCACTAAACAACTATGCTAAGCTATTAACACCTTTAAATGTTGCAAAGAGAAATTATTAAGGTACCATGTTATAGGTTTGAAGGACTATACAAAAAATAGGATAATACAAACCTATTTCAATGTTATATTAAATAAATAACTATGGTAGAATATATTATAATTTGGCTTGGATATTGAAGACATAAACATCGATTGTGGTTATAAGGCACAAACCTGGACCCAACATGATATATTTTGGGTTTAACTTCGATAAGTCAACTTTTGTACAGAGCCTTAAGTCCAGACTTGACAAAATTTTGAGTAAAACATAAAGAATTGGAGTCTGGAAATGCGGAAAAGAACTTCGGGTTTTTATTTTTTACTTTTATTTGCCATGATGAATTTTAGTGGCCAATCTAGATAGCAAAACTATGACGAAATCTGACCCTTCACATGAGTTTTGCATGAAAATTTGGTCCCGTTTAGATCTAGGAGTTGCATGGGAATCCGATTGGCTGCATGGGAGAGTGATGTGGTGAAGAAAACACTAATCATGTTGACACTATTCGCTATTGAGGTGGCAAGACACTATTCACTGATGAGATGTCACAACCACTATTCATGCTGACTCATCAACACTATTCAACTGCTTAGGTGGCATGGGTCGCCGTAATCCTCCCAAGGCACAAAGGAGAGTTGATTTTGACATGCATGATGGAAGTGGGACGAATTCCATGTGGGGAGCAAAGCTAGTGGGCTTGACCTTTGCCAAAAGGAAATCCACTAAGATTTTGGATGCACATGCAAGTGGGGAACAACTTTTACTATCCAGATTTGTCCACCCATGTTGCACATGTTGAAGGGACCGAGGATAAAGTGGAGCACTTGGAAAAGGTCCTCATCATGATCTACTATTCCCTCCATGATAAGGGTGGCACATTCTCTTGAGATTGTCTTGTTTCCTTTTGTCTTTTGTCTCATGTTTAGTGGAGTATGCTTTTAGGTTTGTCTTTACTCCCTCTTAGTGGAGAATGCTTTATTTTCGTCTTTATCCCTTCCAAGTGGAGGAAGGCATATTTCTTGGGTGAGTTTCCCTTGTGATTATAATTCTGTAATTGGGTTGCATTTGTAGGCTAAGTTGGGAATAAGGCTAGAGTGTTAGGAGTTAAGCTTTGTTGAAAGCTTTGTGGAGCCTTTGAAGAGCCTCCTTGATGTTGATGCCAAGTAATGTAATGTGAGGAAGAAATTAATGAGAAGATGTGTGATTAATTGAAGAAGTTTCTTGGTTTGTTGAAGCTTGAGAGTTTTGTGGATTCATCATTTGGTATCAGAGCAGCAAGTGTGAAGCTGTGTTTACATCATTTGGTATCAGGGAAGTTCGAATCCTGCTGCCTTGTTTTCCACATTGTTGTGGGTAGAAAACAGGGCAGACATCTTCCAACAAGGAGAATGTTGGGTAGAAGATGTTGGAGTGAGTTTTTTGTTTTTTTTTGCAGATGTAAGAGATGGCAAAAAGACAAATGGAAGAATGGGCAAAGAAGATGAAGACTTGGCAAAGACTATTGAAGATGATGGTGGATGCACACATGGAAGAGTGTGAAACTGAAGAAGAAGAGAAGATGTGGGAGATATTAGATTCCCTAAAAGCAAATGTGGATTCATTGAAGAGAGAACTAGCTACATGGGAGAATGAAAAATGCAACTGTGTAAAGTTGCAGATAAAAGAAGAGAGAAGCCATGAAGAGTTGTAGGTGAATGAAGAAGGAAGCCATATAGAGTTGCAAGTTTCTTTGGAAGAAACTTTGGATGTGGTTGATGTACAAGTAAGTGCACAAGAGGAGAGTGTGGAGGATACTATTGTTGTAGTAGTTGGAGAGTTGGTTGATGTTCCAACCAAGGAGGAATGTCTTCAAGCTGATATGGAGACAAGAGAGTGTGTTAAAGCATGGGAACATGATTGTTCTCAAGAGTATATTCAGGTGGAGGCTCATTTGCAGCCAAGTGTGGAAAAAGAGTTGTCACAAGAAAAATAAAAATTTGTTGGAAAAGGCTTTGATGACCCAAAGCTTGTTGTGGAACAAGAGTATAATGTGATGGTGGAAGAGAGGGTGCAACTAAGTTGGAGAACAGACATGGTATGGGTAGGAGAACCTGATGTTGAAGGTATTGAGGGTGAGTTCTTTGAGCTCAATAAGTGGAACGAGGAGTTGCTAAGGTGTATAGCAGCCCATAGTAAGATTGAAGAGCATGAGGATCATGCACGCATTGAAGAGGAGTTCGACAACATGCCTTTGGAGAATGATGAAGCAGTGGAGGATGATGTTGCAGCCATGAGGGAGCAGCTACAAATGGTGATATGTGGTGGTGTAGGTGATCCAACAGATGGTTAGACAAGTTGTGAAGAAATCCAAATAGGCTTTAGGTGGAGGTGGTCGGTTTGTGGTGGGTTTGAGCCCACATGGGAGGATGGAATGCATGATAGAGCATCTTGGTGGAGGAGGACGGTTTATGGTGGGACCAATCCCACAAAGGAGAAACTTCATGGTGGGTGCAATCCCACAAAGGAGAGAATCTACGATGGTTCAAATACCACAAGAAGGAGAGAGAGGAGGAAAGCCAACAAGTAGGAGCTAGAAGTGGAGAAGAAAAAGAGAGAACAAGCAACTATGCTACTTGGTGTGGTGGAAGGGGATGTCGTGGTCATTACTCTTCATGACCAAAAGAGTGGCTTTACCACTTACCCCATCCATGTGATCAAGAGATCACATTATAAAACCTTGAGTGTCTGATGCAGGGGCATCCAAGGGTTCATGCAATCTTGCATCAACCAAAAACAGAGTGGTGTGTTTGTGTGCTCGTGTGTTCATGTGTGTGAGCCTACAATGTTGGGAGAACAATCAAAGCAAATCGCAGGAGCTGAGTTGTTTTCAACCAGAGGAGAATGATGTGGCGAAGAAAACACTATCCATATTGACATTATTCGTTGATGAGGTGGTGGGACACTATTCACTGATGAGGTGTCACAACCACTATTCATGTTGACTCATCAACACTATTCAACTGCTTAGGTGGCATGGGGTGTCGTAATCCTCCCAAGGCACAAAGGAGATTTGATTTTGACATGCATGATGGAAGTGGGACAAATTCCATGTGGGGAGCAAAGCTAGTGAACTTGACCTTTGTCAAAAGGAGATCCACTAAGCTTTTGGATGCACATGAAAGTGGAGAACAACTTTTACTATCCACATTTGTCCACCCATGTTGCACATGCTGAAGGGACCCAGGCTAAAGTGGAGCACTTGGAAAAGGTCCTCATCATGATCTACTATTCCCTCCATTATAAGGGTGGCACATTTCTCTTGAAATTGTCTTGTTTCCTTTTGTCTTTTGTCTTTTGTCTTATGTTTAGTGGAGTATGCTTTTAGGTTTGCCTTTACTCCCTCTTAGTGGGAAATGCTTTATTCTCTTGTCTTTATCCCTTCCAAGTGGAGAAAGGCGTATTTCTTGGGTGGGTTTCCTTTGTGCTTGTAATTCTATAAATGGGTTGAGATACATGGCATTTGTAGTCTAAGTTGGGAATAAGACAATAGTGTTAGGAGTTAAGCTTTGTTGAAAGCTTTGTAGAGCCTTTGAAGAGACTCCTTGGTGTTGATGCCAAGTTATGTAATGTGAGGAAAAAATTAATGAGAAGATGTGTGATTAATTGAAGAAGTTTCTTGGTTTGTTGAAGCTCGAGAATTTTGTAGATTCATCATTTGGTATCAAAGCAGCAAGTGTGAAGTTGTGTGTTTACGTCAAGGAGAACTAAAGATTATATTTTCAAATTGCAGTGTTTAGTATTTCTATTTTAGAAAATATTTTGTTTTCAAGGTGCCCATGCAAGTCCTAAGGCTATTTTTGGCCAAGGTATTCTTATCTTTCTAAGCTAGTGGTAAAAACCTATAAAGAGGAGTTTTGAGGAAGAAGACAAAGAGAATGGTAAGAGAAAAGGGAAAGGGACAAGCTGGAAATAGAGTTCAAGCTTAAGAATAAATTAGGAGCTTATTCCGCACGTTGTCGCTTTTACCAGGCAAGAGCAAATATATTTTCCATAAGCTTTTTCATATAAATTTTTTTTTGCCATGGTTATATATGTTCTTGTTATTCGGAAGGGTATTTGAGGGATTGAATCCCTTTTTGGGAAAACATATACACATTGGTGTTAATCCCTATATACACCAATATGTATATGGCGAGAATACAGACCCTTTTTGATGAAATGAACTTGGATTTGAAATTCAAAAAGATAAATGAATCTCACATGTAACCATTGTGCTTATACACGTAAATGACTGAAAAAGATCTTGTGTATGAACATAATGTTTTCCCTTGCTTAATTTGGACTATCATCGTATTGTTTTCAGTATTACTTGGTAACAAAACAAAGGTCTCTGGCAGTATGTAAGATCTTTTAGTTTTTAAGTATGATCGGGTCAATTGAGTTGTTGAGTGTTTATTGTATTTTTATTCAATTCTCAATACCAATGAGTTCCCTGTGTGTGTTTATATCCATGATAGGATATTGTTGTGAATTCATGTTATTGGTGGCCTTTCACCATCTGATTTTTGTATTGTTTTGTATGGCTAGGAAATAAGCTTTACACAAAAAATGGTGTTTGTTACATATGCATAGATACTGGTGATTGTGGAAAGTGAGGTTTGAATGACATTTGTGTTGTGTTTGGCTCATGTCAGTAAAGCTTGCATATGAATGAGTTGTATAAAATAGATCAAAAAGACTTAGCTGACTTCTATATTATCCTTTGTGTTGATGGTATAAAGAATGAGTTATTATTTCTGAACTGTATGACTTGTTGTTGAGGGTTAAGCAAACCATGTATTCTTCCTTAAAGCTTTGAATGAATTGTTGAATTTTGCTTACAAAAGACGGCTGATATCATCTCTTGGACCCCTACTTGAAAAGAACTATGCACTTATTATAAATTATGAAATGATTATATTTTGCCTTGAAGGCTGATTGTGTACAAATAAACTATATCCTCTTATGAAACCAATAACTAAAAGAATCCGTCTTAGATGCCATAGGTTTTTGGTCCTTCCTCAACAAGGCAAATGGATGGTAATGCATAAAGCAGGTGGTATAGGACACCTATGCAACGTGTCATCATTCAAGCGCTTTATAAATGACTGATTTTTTGTTGTTTTCTAGCATGGTTTGGACAATCTTCAATGAAGTGGAAGTATGATCACAAATTGTGCGGGTGGTAGGGGACACCTACCCAACGCACCATCATTGTCACGCTTCTCAAAGATTGTCATCATGCTTCGTCATGATTGTTTGTTTGAGAATCACTGCATTGTTGATTGCTTTTAAGATAGATGGAATGGATATGGTTGTGAACTTAGGAACATGAACACTGAGGATTGTGGAGATCTGCAATTTCACCTTGACTCTGAAATTGGGGAATTGATTTCTAAGTCTGGATGAAACGATGTGGACATTGACTCCTAAGACTTATGGCCATAAGCATATATACTTAAGTATGTATTAGAAATGTTCTATTTCCTGTTCTGGTTCATTGTCAAGACTTGCTTTATGCTACGTGGAGCTAGCTGCAATACAACTTGTATACACTTTATTCTCTCTCTTGTTGATGGTTCTGTGTCTACCTTTCCCGTGAAGAGTAAGGCCACTCTCAGAAATGAGAGGTGTGCGAGGGATCCAAAAGTTTTTGTGGTTAGAGCTAAAGCCTCCAATGATGCTCTCCTTCTTGCTATATGGTTTTCACCAGCAGTGATGATCTTCAGTGTTCGTGTGGATAACTTTATGAAGATTTATTTTTTGTATGACTATCTTGGACAGATGACTATACTTATTGAATATTGTATTGTTACTTGGAAAGATGAAATCATATATTAGTAAAATGTATATGAAAGATAGTGTGTATTGATATTGTAAACATTTTAAGTTGTTATTCAGTTATGACTATGAGATTGATTATGTTTTGGATATTACTTGGGAATTGTACTATTAGGATAAGGAAAGATGAAAGCTGATTTGTCTTAGTACAAACTTTAGATATTGCTTGCATTTGTACTTGTAAATGAAAGAGCGATGTTGATTTAGTTGTTATACTTAGCCACTTATTGTGAAAGCTTGCTCTGACTTCTGAAAATAAATGTAAATCTAAATTATGAAGGTATTAATGATGCAGTAAAATTGTACCTTTCATGTAGAAAGTAATATTAAAATGTCTTCTATTTATTCACTTATTGTGGATGATAGTTCAGACTTAGTAATCAAGAAGGTATGCTTTGTCGTTGTACATGGAAGTACTATGAAAACTTACAGGGATGGTATTGTGAAGTAGCATTGGAATGTTTTGTTTAGACTTCTATAGATAAACTCTGATGCTGTAAATCAATCTGTATTCTGATTTGTAAATAGATGAATCATGAAAGCAAGTAGCTGAATTTGCTGAGATGAAATTGGAATGAATTGATTGTGATTATGCTTTCATGTGTGATTGAATTTGACAAACTTGTTTGTGTATTCATTACTTATTACACGTTAGTTGTATTAGTGAACATAAATGTAGGGATAAGTTGATAAACTTTTTGGAAGGATTACTTAATGGCACATGAAAAAAATTCCGGGGGTGATTTTCTGGTATCCGACTAGAAGGGTTCTTACAAAACTTGGTGACCTCTTAAAGAAATGTTTGAGGATACCACCTGTCAATTTTCATGCCAATTTGACTTAGGATGACAATTTTATGCCCATTTCACGAACTGTCATTTTTCTGGTCATGACTCCGATCAGTTTTGGATCAGTGATAGTGACATGAATAGCATGTGAATTGTAGCAAAATCTTGGTGTACCATTCAATCAGACAAAATATTTCCACCAAAATTTAACCTTTCCAAAGCTACTTTAAATTTCCCGTCAGCATTGATCATGTTAGTTAATTCCCAACATGCAGTCTTTTCTCTCATATTAATCATAAAGATCTTGGAAAAATCTCTCCAAGAAATCCAATCAGCTTCTCTAAACCCCTCGAGTCATGTCATGTACAGACCCCTTTCCCTGATAAAACCCACCATTCATTTTGGGAAGAGAACTGAAAAACCAGCATGAGTTTTGGTGCACCATGTATTACTATCACTCAAAAGCCATCCACATCAAATGTCTTGAGCATTCCATCTGAGATGAGAAGAAACTAGTTGCCAAGTATTCAATATTAAAAACTGCAAATCCCTAAATTATAAAATCAGAAAAAATGCAGAGCACATCTTGAAATGAGAAGGGGCCCTTGCTATCATATGGGTTCCTGGCGGATAACACCAATTCCTGACAAAAGTCTGCCAAACTGCATCACAAATTCACCAGGAAGGGCTCTAAATATCTATTTTGCTGGAAACACCAAGTATTGCATCCTCACATATACCTTCATTTTCTTTGTCCAAAGCGCAGATTTCCCAAGATACAGTGGATAGTTCCCTTTTGCCCCCAACTTTACCTGAAAGGCAAGCTCTAAGATTCTTTCAAGCTTATAGTAGTCAAATTTACCACCATGAAGCTTGCATGCAGGTGAGATTTTCCCATCATACATATGAGTTTTCCTTCAATCTTGATAAGCACTGACTTCCACATTCCTTTGGTGCAGTCATTAGCTTTAAAGAGAATTCCAAGATATCCAACTATATTATCTTTAAGTTCCACACCAACTTAAAATTAATCGCAACTTAAGACAAATTTGGAGCCTATCGTCTAGACACCAATTGTGTGATCACTCACCTAGGCACTTAGGATTAGTCCAATGCCTCCAAAGTAATAACATAAAAAAGGCTAACAGAGACACCTTATAGATATATCTATGCAATTGGGTAGAGATTGAAGGTGGCACATTCACTTGAGCATTTTAGAGATACCGTGGCAAACAGGTTGTTGACAACAGATCGCAATAGTCAACCAGACCCCAGTGAAAATGCATAAAGGATACAATCCAACTCTATCCTAACATAGGCCTTATCAAAATCAGTCTTCAAGAAAAGTGCCTTCTAACTCATTTCCTTGGCCTATCCAATCACCTCCAAGGCAATACTAAGACTGTCTAATATGCCTAATACCCCTTACAATCCTAATGCCTCCCTCTGACATTTCAGGAAATACTTTAGCAATAACTTCATACAATACCCAATAGGTAATAGGAAACCAGCCTCCCATCATGTCTCTTTCAAGGCCTTTGGGATTAGCTCAATAATCCTTGCATTAGTTTGAATTAGTAAGGAATCAATAGCAAAAGGCTCTATGGATAGTATATTTGGATGTAACTATGCTGTATCCTTTTAATTCTAAGGTATTGGGTCTAGCTTCTAGACCCTTCTTCAGGGATAATTGGACCTTTGATAAGAAAATTGTTTGCTATTAATATATACTTATATCGAGAGAGAAAGAGAGAGTCCGCCTCAAAACTGATTAATCAATTATATTTAATAATATAATATAGTCTTGTTATATTATTTTTATCATTTCTTTTATTTTTAACTTTTTTTCATTGATAAAAAGAGGGGTTCTATCAGGGCCTTCGCTCCTCTCAGATGAAAAGGAAATACAATCATCAACCATACTGAGTACAAGAATACAATTCATTAACAACACCACTACCAACTACCAAAAAATGGTAGAAATAACCCTATCCTTTGTTTGATCTGACAGTCATCCAACTAGAAAATGTTTGTTTTCCACCATCTTTCCTTTTCTTGACATTGATCCATACTTTATCAAAGGTCTTTGGAAACTCCTCCAAAGGGCAAGACCTCACAAAGGTCCTGAAACAAGATGGACTAGATTCCTTTACAAAACATGACTTCTTAAGATCAGCCACAACTTCAAGCCCTTGAATTTGTGAGGAAGTATCGTGAGACCCTTTGATAGAGGGAACCTCTAGGTCTAGAAAAAACTCGATTGCAAGAGTAGAAGGGGACTCCTCACATGGTGCAACATCTCCCACATTAGTGCCCACACCCTATGCAACCAGTTCCACAAAATGACGGTGAGCCTCAGCCTCACACCACCAAGTAAGCTGAGATTTTCCTCCTTTGTTCCCTTTGCCACCAAAAGATTTCGCATGAACAAAAGACTTCTCAACCTTCCTTTTCGGGCAAGCAACAACCACATACCTGTGGAAAAAACAATCTACATCTAAAGGCCCCCCATTCGTAATCTATTTTTTGTTTCCAAACCCAATCCTCCATCTTGAGAAAAATCTCTTTTGGCAAACCATTTCCAAAATCAACTTCAACACACTGTCCAACAAAGGTTGTTATATGTAAGTGAGTCGTTTCACAAGGGCAAAAGTGGAATTTTTGTAGGACATTCTCAATGGAATGCAAACTAGTAGAACCACAAAACTGCAACGGTAGGTTCAGAAGCCTCGCCCACACCGGAGCATAAGAGATAGAGTTTGATGAGGGGTCAAAAGATGGGAACTAGGGTGTCATACACAACCCAACCCCACTCAAAAACCACAGTCCCAAGTGGATAATGAGCTCCTAATCATCAATTAAATCACATTCAACAATGAAGAAACGCCGAGCACATGGGTAAATGTAGATCTCTGTTGTCAACCTGGAGTTGCACCTTGAATCGAAGATGTGCTGAAATGGCTAATCCTCTCTCCGGTTGAAACAATGGGATCTTCTCACAAGGGTGGGTGCCTCAATGATGAGAAGAACCTCTAGAGAAGGCTAGTTCCTATAAGATGTATCAATGGATCTCTACCATGTGCTGCGAATCTACCATGGAAAAGGGAGAAAGAAACTTGAAAAGGAAATCCTACCTAATGACGGTGATACACCAAAATGTTGATCCACTCTACTTGGAACCTTGAACACTAAATCAAACAAGGGAAAAAAAAGACCTTTGATTTCAATTGATCACGATGGAGAGAGGTTTGATACATGCAGCCACCTAACATCCACTTACAGCTTCAGCAAAAGACATATAAAACACTGAACATGCTGCTGATGAGCTAGCAACTAGGTACGAATTAGAATTTGGGAAGGGAGAAAAATCTACCACATATGCAAATTGTTGAATGAATGTACACTATGCCAGCACTTAAAATCTGAAAGAACAATCCTATTAATTGAAGAGGTTACACAACTCAACAATGACAGAGTCTGGTCTTACCAAGAGGGATGGATTTTACAAGGTTGAAAAGCCATTAATATAGAAATTTACAACAAGCCAAGAGATTGGCGTTGAAAATAGAGAGGGAGTAAACTCAAACCAACTCATCCTTTACAAAAATCTATTTTGTCTTGCATGAAAATTCCTTACGTTGAAAAAGAAGAAGAGGACAAGATTTGGATGCATGACACCTACGAATAGATGTATTGACTTGAAAACTAGTCAACTTCAAAACAAGAGTAGTCGAATTCACTCGAACTGCTGAAACGTTTAAAAGTCTCCCCTTTGTATGAAATCAATGCAAATGCCAAATTAAGAATTACGTTTGAACCGTCGAAAAGTTTCGAGCAAATGAGACAAACAAGAGTGCGTGCATGAAATTTCTGGCTGTTTAAAATGTTCAATGCTTTGCCCGTTCATCATGCAAGACAACTTCTATTTTCAAAACTGAAGCGTGCTTGCTTTCTTAAACGTGTTCACTTCGTTAGAGTCCGTCACGTTAGTCTGTGCATGATCTTTGTTTATCTTGCCTTTGTCTTTATTCTGCATTTGTTTTATTCATTGTTCATGCTTATGTCCAAGTTCAGTTTTGCTTTAATCTTTGCTCATGCCTCTATTTCTGCGTTTGTCTTTCTTCTTGTTTAGTTCTAGCTTAGTCATGTTTGTGCTTACGTCTCTGTTCATGCTATTGATCATGCTCAGTTCACTCCGTGTTTTTTCTCTGGCTTTTCCCATGTTCTGCTTTAATTCGAGAATCGGGCTTTATTTTAGCTTTCGTCCTTCGAACAAATTGTCCGAAGGACTCTGTGTCTCTTCTCTTTCCCAGGCTTGGCATTTCCTTTTCTCTTTTTTGGCTTTGGCTTATGCCCTTGTCTTTTCTATCGGGTTTTTTGGAACTGTCCTTATTCCTTCGGACTTTTTGTCCGAAGGAATTCATTTCCTTGCAAATTTTCCCGAATTTATTCTTTTAGGCTCTTATGCCCTGCCCTTTGATTTTCTTCGAACTTTTGTTGACTTCAAATTCCCACAGATTTCCTATTTGACAATTATTCCGAAGGATCTCCTTTGCCTTTTTTTTTCCCCCGAGTTTTTTATCCTCCCGAATTTCTTCGAGCTTTTTGTCCGAAGGAATTCCCTCGAACAAAAAGTCTGAAGGAATTCGTCTCCTTTGGCTATCTTTTCCCCGAAAGGCAAGTGTCCTTCGAGAACTTTGCTTTTGTCCTTCGCTTATGTCTCTGCCCTCCGCAAGGGCTTCTGCTTCCCAATAATGCCCTTCAGAAATCTTGAAAGGGTCTTGCCACCGACCAAGTGCCTTCTGCAAGGGCAGGTGTCCTTCGGAAAAAATGAATTTTGTCCTTCGAAATTTTGCCAAGGTCTTCTTCTTGCTTGAAGTGTCCCCCGCAAGGGCACATACCCTTCGGGGAAATTGTAAATGTCCCTACACGACGCCCAGATGTCCTCCGCAAGGGCTATGTCTTCTAGGAGTGACCTTCGAAAGAATTGAAAAGGTCCACTTCACCGACCAAGTGCCCTTCGCAAGGGCAGGTGTCCTCTGCCTTCAAAAGTGCCATTTCGAAAGAATTGTAGGGCGCCCGAGCTTTTTGAAGGGCACCCGGGCTTTTTTTAGGGCACTTGGGCTTTTTGTCATTGTCCTTATTCCTTCGAACTTTTGTAAATGCCCCTATGCGATGCCCAGATGTCCTCCGCAAGGGCTATGTCTTCCAAGAGTGACCTTCGGAAGAATTGAAAAGGTCCACTTCACTGACCAAGTGCCCTCCGCAAGGGCAGGTGTCCTTCTCTGCCTTCAAAAGTGTCATTTCAGAAGAATTGTAGGGCACCCGGACTTTTTGTAACTGTCCTTATTCCTTCGGACTTTTGTTTTGACTTGAAAACCGGTCTTCTCAACTGTGTTTTTCTCCTTTCTTTCAGACAAAAAACCAGAAGAAAAAAGCCTTGAACGACTGCCACTTAGTCATTTTTTGAAGGGCACCCGGGCTTTTTGTAGGGTACCCGGGCTTTTTGTAGGTCACCCGAGCTTTTTGAAGGGCACCCGGGCTTTTTGTAACTGTCCTTATTCCTTCGGACTTTTGTCTTGACTTGAAAACCGGTCTTCTCAACTGTGCTTTTCTCCTTTCTTTCAGACAAAAAACCTGAAGAAAAAAGCCTTGAACGACTACCACTTAGTCATTTTTTCATACTTTTACATAGTCCTTTGAGAGCTCTTTCTCTCGGACAAAATGTCCGAAGAAATAGTTCACCTCTTATACCCGAAAAATTCCTTGGGAAGACAAAATAAATAAACTTAAAGCTTGTATATCTTGGTTGTATTTGCACATTTGGTTGTAATCAAGCAAGCTCCTTGGAAACCTCTAAATGACAAATTCACCTGGCTGTAGATGGCCACTTGAGTGGCTGTAAATGCTCATTTAAGGACCCCAAAACTGATTCACAAGATAAACTTGGCACCATAGCAAAGTTCCGAAGTGTAGGGGTGACAGTTTGCCCTGTGGAGGCAAAATTGTCAACAATCTCTTTTGATACGTGTTTCCAAGAAAAAGAAACTCACTTATGGAGATTAGAAAGCCTAGGCCATAAGTTGTTGAACCATCAACCTCTTGGCCCAATTCAAGAAACGGAATTGTATCAACTTTATGCACCACAAAACAGGTATTGGGCATATGCTAGAAGGATTCGGTAGCAAGGGTTGAAGTAGGTAGCTCATGAGCATCGAGCATATGCTAGAAGTCGGAACAAGGGTCGAAGCAAGCAGCTCAAGGGCATCTTTAAAGGATGGTTGAGAACCCAAACGAGCCAAAGTATGAGCAAGAACATGAGGAGGTTTGGAGGGAAACAAAGCAAGACAAGTCCTAGGAGCTGCCATTGCAGTACCCAAAAATTTCACCATCGTCAAGGGTTTTTTTGAAGGAACAACAACAGGCAACGAGGCGTTGCCGGAGGCATCAACACCAAGAGGATCAAAAGGGGGATAGCATACACTTTGAGCATCTAAGTGCGAGCTCCATCATCATGGAAAACTAGGGCAGGTGATCTTTGTAGGGGACGGAGTTGGGACAGCTAAAACCCTAGGGTTGAGGCAAACTCGATTGTCATTAAATTTTATTTTATTTTATTTTCTACTTATTTACTTAGATTTTATATTAGTTTTTAGTTTTAATTTTAGCTTTCACTTATAAGTTTTTATATTTTATTTTATTTTTAACTTTTATTTATTTAGTTAATTTGATTTATATTAGTTTTTAATTTTCATATTTATTTTTATAAAGGCTATGTATGATAGGTTTCCATGTGTTATCAATACTACATCTATTACCTCTATTGATGTTGGTGTCATGTTGCATAATTTCGATATCCTCTCTTAAATGATGTTTCACATAGTGATCCTCCATGGCTAACACCTTTGCTTTATTAATGCAAATGACATGTTTTGTTACAAGTGAATGTTCAGCCAAAGCTGATTTTCCTAGCCTATCATATTAAAATCCTTATCATGTTCTTTAATCCTAGTTTGGATCAATCTTCTTGTTTCACCAACATATGCTTTTCCACAAGAACTTTCAATTGTGTCCATTTAATTGTTTTGTTTAGGGTCAAGCTTTTCTTTTGTGGATCTCAACCTTTTTTCAGGAAATTGATGGGTAAAAAGGTTGTCAATGTTTTTTCTTTTCAATGTTTTATATATCTTTTCACTCGAGTTTTTTATGTAAGGTCAAAATGCATTAAATTTTGGTCAATCTGTTCATTTTCATTTTCAATTCTTAGTTGGGTTTTTTTTTTTCCATTTAGGAAGGCCTTTTCTTTTCAGTATTTTAGATATTATTTGCACTCGCGTTTCATATGCAAGGTAAAAATGCCTTCAGTTTTTGTTCAACTTGTTCATTTTCATTTTCAATTCTTAGTTGTGGTTCGTTTTTTACATTTTGCAAGGCTTTGCTTGTTTGTTATTGTGGCCATTTTTCATAAGAACAATTGTAAGCTACCTCTTCTTTTCCTTGAAATGTTGTTTGTCCACCATCCTGATGGATTTGGTAGTCAGTGTTTTTAGTGCATCGGATTTTTGTGTTAGGTGAGTGATGACAGGAATCTACGCTCTAAGTATGGATTAGTGTGTGTTTTCTTTCTATACACCATGTGTGATAGTGTAATGTCCCCAATTTGGGACAATGATGAAAAAAGAGCGTTTTCCAACAAACCCAAACAAAATTGAATTCTAAAAATTTTAAACCAGCCAACCCTAGAGCTGAATATACATTACCAAAATAAAAATCTCACACTTCCAAATGTTGTAAAACAAATATAAAAATACCTTATGAGATTTAGTCCACAATGGCTCACACGAAAAGAAAAAAGGGAGCTGAATTGATGTGTTTATCCCTCCAAACCACCAACACCCCAAAGTTGATTTTAATATCCACTACCTGTCAACAAATCCACTCCAACAAACTCTCTACAACTGAAGATAAATTGTAGATAGATTCCAGCATGCATATTATGTCAAAATTGGCCAATGTTAGGGCCTAAAACATTATCACTTTTTGCCATAACCAAGTCACCACATAGAGGAACAAATATCATATAATAACTCCAAAATTCAGACTTGTATTCATGCCAAAACTTGCTGGAAAAATATTCTAAAAATCACAAATATTATGAATAATTAATGGCCTCTTGTTTAGGGTCAAATAAGACACCCTAAACTCTTGCACACCCTTCACAAGTGAATCGCCCCACTCAGAAAATAATGGCAGAATTTTCAGAATGAAACCCTCGTCTTTCCCTTTCCAACTCTTATGATAAATTGCCACAAAAATCAGAAATAATATAACAATTTGTACCTTGTCAAACGGAGTCTAAAAACCCTCCGAAGATGCTCAATTTCTTTTCCAACCGATTCCCCCTACCTTAGAAAAATATAGAAAATAAATCAGATTATTTTACTCACTAAAAATTCTCAAAATGGCCTCCAAAAGACTCCTAGGGCAAGTCGCTCAAGCTGGAAAATTAGAATAAAATATTTGCAATATTTTATACTCCGCAAACACTCGAAATCAGCCTCAAAACCCGCCCTCCAATCAAGTCCCCTTAGTTGGAAAATTCAATAGAATGTTATGCAACCCTCCTTGCCTCCAATGACCACTCCAAGTGGCTCGCCCAACTCCCTAGGTAAATCGCCACACTTTGGAATGATCTTTAGTACCACGAACAAACTCTCAAGATGATTCGCCCTTCTCCAAACCCTGTAAAATTATCAAAAACCAGCTTCCGATAGGGTTTGCAATATTTTCATAATAAAAGTGGTGTCCAAAAACACTTTTGTAGATCCACTTGCATGTACATATGCAATTTTGAAGCTCACTTAGAACTCTTGAATAGAGTTGCCCAAGTAGGAGTAAAAGCTTTTGTCCCCAAACCCTTGACACTTTTGAAGGTTTTTGTTCTCAAAAGGTGGTAACCAAGCTTGACATACTTGATCCAAATTTTCAAATCAATATTCAACATAACATTCACAAGGTTTTTTTTTTTTTTTTATAACCAACCTCCAAGGGTGGCGCCCAAGTTGGAGGGTTGTATCCTTTCAAAACATAAGCACTTAATCTTTTTTTAAACTCACATTTTTGAAGGTTTAGGCTCCCATGACCCCAACTTAAGTGAACATATGATAAAATGTACCTTTTTGCAAACTCAACTGAAAATTAGAACACTTGAGTACCTTTTTTACCTTTTTTGTTCATAGCTTAGCCCCCCTCCATGTTCCCTTTTCTTCTTTCCCTTAGCTTTGTGGGAACAACCAAGCTAAGGACTCCAAAAGCAAACTATGCCAAAAAGGGGGACATTACAGTTCTCCCCACCCAAAATTGCTTGTCCTCAAGCAATTGCAAAAACCATGGGACTGTTCCCACATCCATCATAATGCATCTTTTCATTGAAATGATTTCCCATTGTAAAGAACCTTAAAGTTGAACTCCCCATTTGCAAAACACATACCTTGTGGGCTGCCCCCATATGTTCAAGATGTCATAATCATCTTCCAAGAATTATTCATAACCTGAAAGGATTAAGACATGCCATACTTGATTGCTTTTGATGTAGTATCCCGTAGTGTCTGATGTGCCTTCATAAAAAATATTCACAATTCTGAAATTAATCATTAAGGTTTCTTCATACAACATACCTTGAATGATAAAAGTGCATAGGAACAACCTTTCTTGAGTGTGTCTTCTACCACTCCCTTTATGCATGGGAAAGATGTAGTTTTGATCAAACAAAAGCCTATGCCAACTCTCAACATGGAATTGTACCTTTCCAATTGGTTTAAACCAAAAGTATGCTTTCTCATACACATTTCCAGATTGTACCCTTGGCTGTATTTTACCACAAAAATCAGATTTTTAACCTTATATATATTGCTGTAATTGATCCTTAAAATCAGATTTTACCATGTGATCATTTTCAGAATGCATCTTGGCACCAAATTTCCCCAATGTAGGCTGTAATATGACATAACAGCACCAATTTTTTCTTTTTTCATGTGGTTGATCTTGTTTTTCTAAATTGGGAAATTTGAAACAAAAAATTTCAGACTTCTTACCATTTTTTTCCATTATTTCCTGTGGCTGCCATGTGTAAGATAAATGGTTTTGGATGCCCCCAATGTTCCATAGGTGATTCCCGCCATGTTTGTCCTTTTGCAAGGAGGACCTCCCTTTCTTGTCATTTGGATCCTTTGTACAGCTGCTAATCACTTTCATTCTTTCAAAATTTAGGGGGTGTCCTCTTTTCCTTAAAGCATCACTACTTCCCCTTTTGCAAGGACTAGGGTGCTGACGCAAGCATGTTTTGGGTTGCCCTTGGCAATCCATTCTCTCCCCATCCTTTTTAAATAAAATATGGCAACAATGGGAATTTGCAATGCTTACCAAATGCTTTCTAGAAGGCTCCAAAATTTGATGAAGGGGTTGCGTTTTATGTCTAGGGAAAGCCTTCTTTTCCACTCTCCTCATGCTCATGATACATCCTCCCAACTTTTTATTGGCCTTAGAAGAGAGGGCCTCTCCATCACTCAAACCATGCAAAACAACCTCCTTGCCAACTATCTTGAATTTGAGTTCCATGGTTTGTTAGTTTTGTGTATATTCACCAAGTGAGTGTAACCATTGAATATCAAAGATCATATTGGTCTCCCCTATGCCCACCACATAAAAATCATCCTCAACCACATGTTTTTCCAAAGTGAAGCTAAGCTTTGGAATCTTGGTTGTGCAAGGGATGGTGGATCCACCCGCTACTGTGACTCTAAAGCCCTTGAACTCCACTAATTGTAATCCACATGATGTTACCAATCCTTTATCGATGAAATTGTGAGTTGCCCTGCTATCAATAAGTATGGTAATAGGTGTGCCCTTTCATGAACTCTCAACTCTAAAGGGATAATATCTAGGAGCCCCTGAAAGTGATGCCAAGGTGCCACTCAACTCCTCTCCTATCTCTAAAGCATTCCCCTCATAGTTGGCTGTCCCAACTTCATCCTCATTTTCCTCATCAGAAAGCACCTCAATGTAGTGAACCTATCCCTTGCCACGACAATTGTGGCCTTTCTTTCAAGGGTCCTTGCATGTGAAGCAAAGATCTTTCCTTCTTAGCTCATTCCTCGCATCAAAGCTACTGCGTGGTAGCTCCTTATGCTGCCCCAAATCTGATTGGTTTGGTCTAATCAAATGACCCACATGATTGGCCTTAGGTGCTCTTGCAAAGCTACTCTTGGGCTGCCCCAAACCGCCACCTCTCTACTGCCCAGTAGGTGGGAAAAAGGTACTCTTTGGCTGTCCCAAAGGTGGAAATCTGCTCCTCGGAGTAGAAGACTCCAAATCTTAGGCCTTCTGAATGGCCTCTCTCAGTGAAGGTGGATCAAAAGCCTTGACCAATCCCCTTAGGGAGTCAACTAAGCCCTCTGTGAATGGTACCACCAATCTCCTATCTGAAATATCAATCACCATGACTGAAAGTCTCTGAAACTCCGTGATGTAATCATCCACTGAAGCCCTCTGCCTCAACTGAGCTAAATCACAGAAGTGAAGCTCAGGATCCTCTTTATCAAACCTCTCGATCAACCTCCTATTGAACTCCTCATAGGAGTGTATGCGCTGATGCACTATGTGATCAAACCATGATAACACCAATCATGGGTTGCACCCTCTAAATGCAAGGTGGCAAACTGAATGGCCTCTCCCTCTGCAATAAGTCGAAGCGAAAAAAACGTATCCATCTTCTGAATCCATGCCCTAGCCGAGCTCCTCTGTGACCCATCAAAAGTAGAGAGAGATAACTTCCCCAATGCATGTTGGAGATCTCCCTAACTGCCCCTCTACCTCAGACTAATCCTGGGCCCACTTTGTCCCTGTTTCCAAACTAAAAACTCAAAAAATGTCATAGCCTCCCTAACTGTCGCTAATATGCTGACATACTCATCCATCTCTCTTTCTAACTCCTCGCGTGGGCTGAGTAACCCCTCCCTCACTAGTGCGGGCTCCTCCCTCTGAACAAATGTAGGCTATGTGGGCCTATGTGTGGCTGCCCCAATCCCCGAAGGGGGTGTATGTGCATTTGGCCAGCACCCTAAGGCACCACTATCTCCATTGAGTGGCTTCAAGCCACCCATCTCACTGAGGGAATGAAGAAACCCCTCCATCATTGTTGTCATCCTCACCTGAGTTTGAGAATACTTCTCAAATCTCTCCTCGGCCAACCTATCTCTCCTCTCACTCTCTGTCACTTGGTGCTCCATGTCACCCATAGCTCGATCCTGCTCGGGTGAACAAACTGGTGGAAGCCCTGCTTCCCTCCTGCTACTAAAATAATACTTAACCTCTTGTTTGCCAATCATGTATCAACCCTTCACTCCACAGAATAGCTATGGCTTTGATACCACTATAATGTCCCCAATTTGGGACAATGATGAAAAAAAAGGGTTTTCCAACAAACCCAATCAAAACTGAAATCTGAAAATTTAAAATCAGCCAACCCTAGAGCTGAATATACATCACCAAACTGAAAATCTCACACTTCTAAATGTTCAAAAACAAATATAAAAATACCTTACGATATTTAGTCCACAATAGCTCACATGGAAAGAGAAAAGGGAGTTGAATTGAGGTGTTTATTCCTCCAAACCACCAACGCCCCAAAGCTGATTTTAATATCCACTTTTTGTCACCAAATACACTCCAAACTCTCTACAATTGAAGATGAATTGTAGATAAATTCCAGCATGCATATTATTTCAAAATTGGCCAATGTTGGGGCCTAAAACATGATCACTTTTTCCCATAACCAAGTCACCACATATAGGAACAAATATCATATAATAACTCCAAAATTCAAACTTGTATTCATGCCAAAACTCGCTGGAAACATATTCTAAAATTCACAAATATTATGAATAATTAATGGCCTCTTGTTTAGGGTTAAATAAGACACCCTAAACTCTTGCACACCCTCCACAAGTGAATCGTCCCACTCAAAAAATAATAGCAGAATTTTTCGAATGAAACCCTCGTCTTTCCCTTTCAAAGTCTTTCAAACCCTTATGATAAATTGCCACAAAAATCAGAAATAGTATAACAATTTGTACATTGTCAAATGGGATCTAAAAACCCTCCGAATATGCTCAATTTCTTTCCCAACTAATTCACCCTATCTCAGAAAAATATAGAAAATAAGTCAAGATTATTTTACTCACCGAAAATTCTCAAACTGGCCCCTAAAGGACTCCAAGGGGAAGTTGCCCAGGCTGAAAAATTAGTGTAAAATATTTGCAATATTTTATACTCCGCAAACACTCCAAATCAGCCTCAAAATCCTCAAAATCTGCCCTCCAATCAAGTTGCCCTAGCTGAAAAATTCAATAGAATGTTATGCAACCCTCCTTGGCTCCAACAACCCCTCCAAGTGGCTCGCCCAACTCCCTAAGCAAGTCGCCACACCTTGGAATGATTTCCAATACCACAAACAAGCTCTCAAGATGATTCGCCCTTCTCCAAAACATGTAAAATTATCAAAAATCAGCTTCCGATAAGGTTTGCAATATTTTCACAATAAAGGTGGTGTCCAAAAACACTTTTGTAGATTCACTTGCATGTACACATGCAATTTTGAAGCTCACTTACAAATCTTGAATAGAATTGCCCAAGTAAAAGGAATAGAGGTTTTTGTCCTCAAGAGGTGGTAAACAAGCTTGGCATACTTGATCCAAATTTCTAAATCAATATTCAACATAACATTCACAAGGTTCATTTTTGTTTTTATAACCAATCTCCAAGGGTGACGCCCAAGTTGGAGGGTTGTATCATTTCAAAACATAAGCACTTTATCTTTTTTTAAACTCACCTTTTTGAGGGTTTAGACTCCCATGACCCCAACTTAAGTGACCATATGATAAAAAGTACAGTTTTGCAAACTCGACTGAAAAATTAGAACACTTTAGTACTTTTTTTTACCTTTTTTGTTCATAGATTAGCCCCCTCCATATTCCCTTTTCTTCCTTCCCTTAGCTTTGTGGGAACAACCAAGCTAAGGACTCCAAAAGCAAACTATGCCAAAAAGGGGGACATTACAGAAAGTCCTATCTTCGTTCTTAACAAAACATCAAGAAATGGAATAGAACCCTCTACCTCCAATTCCATTGTGAATTGTATGTGTTGTGAAATACTTTTGAGGTATTTAAGGAAATATTCAATCCTGTCTTCTCCATGATGCCAGTAAACATCAGTATTATCTACAAATATCTTCCACCAATCTAGTTTCATTGGGTATGTTTCAATTTCTCTCTTCTCAGAATATTCCATAACTAAATTCGCTACTATTGGTGATAATGGTGATCCCATTGCTAAAACTTTTGTTTGTTCATACATGTCCACTTCGAAGTTGAAGAGGATCGATCTTAGGCATAATTCCACCAATTTTGTCATCTTGTTTTCAGTGATTCGAATAACGATTTTAATAGCTAAAGGCACTTCTCACATACAATAAAAATCCATGGCAATGCATGTCATCCTCACCTAAAGATTTACCATCCATCGTCTTCAAAGTAGTAACTCAACAACTCTTATCTCCCATTAAGATATGGGATTATCAAAAGCTCTTTGACTTCTAAAGAAGAAATCATCATAAGAAGTTAGAACAATAATGTAGCATTTATGCTTTGACTTCATTCATTGGAAAGGAAGAACAAATGGTTGTTGGAGGTTGCTCCAATTTCCTTGTAATACATAGAATACATCCTTCCATAAAACTTAGGTAATTACTTCTGAAGAACACTTTCTTTTAGGATAATCAAATAATAAATTTTAAGATTAAACAACCAATTTATTTCAAGATTGTATGAGTCCCACTCTCTAGATTTATACTCTTTCTATGATAAAGAGTTTGAACAATCTTCATCAAGCAGGGCACTTTTTCTGACTTAGTTGTATCCAAAAATCTTTCCCCTATCCCCCTTGTCTAGAAATAATTTTATCCCAATCCCTCAAAAACTATTGCAAATATTTGCTTCCCACAAAAAAATTCACTTCTTCTTGGTAGAACCTTTCGATATAAGCTTCCAGACCATAACAATGGCTCTCCTACAATACCCAGCATCTATAAAAGAAACATTGAGCTTCAATAAAGTTTTAGATTCTTCTTGCAAAGAAGAATGATAATTAAAATATGTAACTAATGAGAAAAAATTATAACCGGTAACCTCTGTAAGAATTCCAATACTTGTACTCGAGGAAACAGCATACTAAAAGATCAAAGGAGCCATAAAATCTCTGTAACCTACCAAGATTTTTGAAGGTAACCCCTGCTTATTCAAGTAATCTCTCTCTCTCTCTCTCTCTCTCTCTCTCTCTCTCTCTCTCTCTCTCTCTCTCTCTCATGCTATCCATCCATTAACATAATTGAATTCTCCTGGACTGAGTTTGGAGACGAGAAACGGGATTTGGAGAGGTTGCGCATAAGAACCGGATTTAGGTATATATATAATTTTAATTATTAAAATCATTAAAATTCAACTATAAATATAACTAAAACATTTAAAGTTGCATTAAAAACAATAAATAGTTTATATAATTTTGAAAAAATAAATCTACTTCAAATGTTTTCATTCTTATTTATTATCTAATGATTGCAATAGTATTTAAAATAAAACGTATACAATATATGTATTGCATAAAATCAAATTTCATCAAAAAATCCTAGTTGTTCCTCCATAGGCTCTCCAACACTCGATGCTAAAGGATTAATAGTGATTCTATTTTCTTGACTCTCCTCTCTAGATGATTGGAATCTAGGGTTAGAGAATGGGACATTTGCATTATCTTCTAACACTTCAATTGGCAACGCATCATCACCATCATCCATAGAGCTAGCGTAATCCCACATTCTATGAGGTCCTAAAAGGTAATCAGGGGAAGCACGAGACAAAAGGTGAAGGTTGGAATGTACATAAACAAAGCCCACCTTTTTGTTCCCAAGCCTATTATGCTTCACTGAATAGATGAAAGCATACTCACTCCAATTCCATTCACATGCATAAGAACTAGACACCTATGAAGCAAAACAAATTTAAATTAAATACAGAATTAATTTAAACTAAATAAAATTTAACAACTAAATTTATAGTTTCAAAATTAACTACCGTATTGAATTCAACAATTAAGTGATGATAAATAGATTTAAAAAAACTGAAAACCTGAGAGAGGACACAAATGGTTGTCGTTTGAAGCAAGGGTGTTGTCCCATGTCTCCCAAAATGTTATGATTTTTAAGTTGGCACCATCATATGTGACATCATGATGAGAACAATTTCCCTTTGCATAATTATTGTGAGAGTTCCTCCTTAATCTGAGCACGCTCCTCTCTTATGGCATAAAATCTATTAAGATATATTTTCCATCTCTGAGATACCTTATCATCTAACCATGGTTTCTTATGAAACCACCTAGGATTAAGCGCAAATGCAATACAACGAAGAGGACTATGAAGCATCTTCCACCTTCTCTCACTACATGCCCCAACCAAGTCCTTTGTCATTTGATCAAACGTAGCAGCTTCTTCCGTCAATATGACCTCTAATGTCTCCCTCATTTGGTCAAGGCTCTCAAAAACATCCCCCATGCATGGTTTATCACTATCAAAGAGTCTAAGTACCTCAAAAATGGGTCAAAAAAGTTTCAATAAGTCATTAGCTTGCTGCCAAAATAGTGTAGAGCTAGTGCCAATAATGGGATAATAAATCTCATTGCATGCAATGGTGCTAGTGCTAGGACGACTTCTCCATCTATCCCACTCCACTGACACCATATGTTCAATCATGATGAATTGTGAAGCGAAATGGATATCAGCACACCGAAGAAGTTGCAAGGATGAATATTTCCTATATATAGCTTGTGACATAGAATGGTTGACTACAAATTGCTGAATTTTCTTTGCAATTCCCACTAATAGACTAATCCATGGAAGTCCACCATGTAAATCCTTGAGCAATAAGTTCATGCAATGAACTACACACAGTGTCCAAAATATTTGTGGATACTCATCCTCAAGCATGCCTTCAACTAAAAAAATTTTGCAGCACTATTTGTGATGACTTGCACTACATTATGTTTCCCCAACTACTCTATTGTCTGTCGAAAAAAATCCATCAAGTAATTTCCATCTTTCACATGTCCTTAAGTGTCATGTGATTTCAAAAACAAAGCTCCCTTAGGAGAGGAAACTAGAATGTTTATGAGAAGTCTATGTGCAATGTATGTCCATGTAATATCCCCTTCTAGCTAGACATTGTACTTTCGGCATGATTAACCTATCAGTGGCCCTCGTAGGCTAATACGGCATGGTTAGAGGGTCTTCTCCACAGTTACCCAAATGGCAGTTGGTTTCTTTGGGGAAGTTACGACATATCCTGGAGGTTTTCTAATGATTTATTAAAATGTTTCTATTTTTAGAAACCTCATGTTACAAAATGATGTTATATTTGTACTTTATGTTATGATTCATTATTTTATATTAAAGTGCAAATATAATATATTAAAAGGGAAAAATAATAATAAAATATTATGATGTTTCTAGAAGCTTCCCAAATGAAGGAAAGAAAAAAATTATAAAGGGAGGTGTGGGCTGCCATTATGGATCATCCCGATTTGATGTTGTCTTTGTTGTGGTATGCTTGTGGAGCCTAGAGTTTTCTGTAGTGAATCAATTTGTCTTTGGGAACGATAACTCCCATTCATAGCATCACTGAGGAAGTGAAATATCTCTTGAAGGGTTGCATTTTGGAGGTGATATTTCAGTGATCTCAATTGTAGCAAAATTTGTGGCCATTGGCCAATTTTGGAGAAATCGATTTGGTGAATTTGTGGAGGTTGCATAGCTATCTTTTGGTGTTGGTTTCTATATCGCTTGGCATTGATTTTCCTTGGTTAAGAGAGCAGATTGCATTGTAGAGAAATCTGATATAAAAATCAGAGATTTACACTCAAGGAAAGACACCATTAGGAGGGACGTTTTTGCTTGTGGGGGTTCCAATTTGCATCGATTCTTTGCTTGGCTTGGTGCGCCCACTTCTTTGGAGCATAGAGATGATATTAGATGCTTGAGACAACGCATATTCATTGCATATTATTTTAAATTTGAGATCAGACCAGAACAGGGGCGGCTGGCTTGGAAAATTTGATTTGGCCTGGGAGATCATCCTTTCACTTGGAAATTGCTTGCTCCTTCATCTATTCTCAAGGGTGCCTCAATCCAACCAAGTTTCATTGCATACAATTTATCATTTAGTATAGTTTATATTTGCAGCTGTAGGTGTGCATCTTTCATACCAGCATACCATATAATTGTAATTCTTGTTTATTCCAAGAGCCTTGGCTAGTCTAGTGGAGCATTGTATCAAATCATCAATACAAATAAGAATCACAAATTGCTGATCATTTATAGTTATCTTTTGAGCATTTGAATTAAGATAGTAGGTTGCATGCCAACTGTTCGACTAAATGTCCATTCGCTGTAGGTGATTAGTTTGCTTTGTGAATTCATCTAATTGCATAGAAAAGAACAAAAAAAGAAGTCATTCTTGCATCTAGAACTTAGCATTGTCATTCTTGCATTGTTCTATAAACACTTGAAGCTTTAATCCATCGTCATTCAAACAAATCATCAAACTGTGACAAAAACCAGCAAGAAGCACTTTGCATACAAAGTGTTTGAAAAAATTACAAGGCAGCAAATTGAGACAATTAAGCGCAGATTGGGCAAGGATTGTTACAGTCCCCCCATCAGAAACAATAGAAACCCCTATATATGACCAACTATCCCTGACACCTTGCAATCTTGCCTCTATGTGAACCTCCTCACTAAAAATTACTCTGTGAATCTTTTCATAACTTGGAGGAACATAGCCTCTAGGACCATTATTTATCATTCTTACTGCATCTTTGCACAAAGGGGACCTCACAATATTGAAAGGCATCCCACAGCCAAAAAATAGTCTCCCAAAAGTTGCATCAATATTTTTCCTATCTAAAACATCATACATCTTTCCAATTTTAGACTCATTAATGGAAAGATTTTGAGTATGAAGACGAGCTTGCGATTCCACCTATGATTCCAAAGACTCCATATACGTATACTCCCTAATCAATTCATCCCTTTTAGTATTATGGATTTTTTTACATATTAATATTTGTTCCCTTTTTCTCATCCCAAGCAAGTGGTACCTCAATCTTGCAATTGAACTACTTTTCTTTGTAAGGCAATAAGGGCACTTCCATGTCTTGCTTCCAAAACTACTATAGTTTCCCCTTGAAAAACCACTAATTATCGTCACACACTTCCATAATTTTTCTCAAATTCTTTTTTAGTTGCTCTATATTCTTGAGGATTTGGTCCCTTATTTCTACTAGACTTTGGAATGGCGGGGATTGAAGAGGAAGCATCCATTTTGATCTAAACAAAAATAAATAATACTAATTTAAAAAATATATATATAATTTGACAAGGAAAATCAAAGAGGATAATTTACATGAAACTTTCCAATTAAAATAAAAAATTTAGAAGAAATGAAAAATACCTGCAAGTATCTTCTTGAATGTAACTCTCTTTGTCTATCTGATATGTGGTCTCCTTACAAATTACTTAATTCACTCTTGCACCAACTTCTTTAGCCTATGAATATAATTAATTAATAAATATAAATAAACTAGAAGAGAGTCACATTCAATAAAGATTTAGATTTTAAAATTTATGTTTTTTAATTTAATTTTTTCTTTCAAATTCATCTTAAATTTAAGATGCTTAGTATTTTAATATTTCTTTTTACTTTTTAATATTTTTAATTAATTTTTTTGATTGAAAACATGCAATATATTTAAATATTAATTTATAAGAATAAATATATTTAATTTTTTTTATTTATAAATATGAAAAAACATCTCATACAAAACTTATTTTAAATTCAACTAAATTACTATTTTAAAAAAAATATTTTAAAAGGTATTATTTATTAAAACATGCAACAAAATTGTCTAAATTAATAATAATAATAAATATCTAATAATAAAAAATTGCATGTAAAATTATCAAATTAAATCTAGAGTTTCCTATATTTTAATATATCATTTTACTTTTTAATATTTTAAATTAAATTTTTTAATTAAAAACAAGTAATATATTTTAATAATATAAATTTAAAAGAATAAAAATATTTAATTGTTTTTTTTATTTATAAATGTGAAGAAAACTTGATATAAAATTTTAAATTTAACTAAATAACTATTTTTTAAAAATATTTATAAATGTTATTTATTAAAACATGCACAAACTTATCTAAATTAATAATAATAAAAATTATCCAATGATAAGAAATTTGCATGTAAAATTATCAAATTAAATGTGGAGTTTACTTAGGATCAAGTATTAGTGTGAATCTTTAAAAAATTCATTTTCTTTGATTTTTAGAATAGTAAAGACAACTTTACCCAAAAGCACACGACACATGGCATACAAGATAGGGACACAGCGCACTGCAAGTCTGCACCCCACTCATCACAAATTTTGTAAAATATTTATTTTATTTCCTTTTCAAATATGATAGAGCAATGTACAACCAGCAGATAACTAAAGTTTTGAAAAAGATATCCCCGATATGACTACTTTAATTGCATGTATTTCACTGTACATGCATTTCAACATTGTGGTTCTGCGTTGCCATCTAGAAATGGTGTTCAATCCCTAAGTGACGGCTAAACGACCGTTTGAAATGTCATTTCGTCGCGTGCACGTTTCCACACATTTAAAAGCAAAACAGAGGGAGGCCATTACATTTCTTGCGACAGGGGTTTGGAATATACACAACAAAAAACAAATGTGTGGTCAGCAATGACAATTGTATACCAAAAACACATGGAATTCTGATCTTAATGCTTTTCAAGGATTTCAAGAGGTATCCAAGAAGCAATACCACAAAAAGCACCAGCTTTACCCTATACATGATCTTTGGACCATGCAGTCCACTCCAAACAAACTCTTACAGACCTTTAGTCCAAAACATGTGAGTTGCGGTTCTCAAATAAACAACACATCAAATATTTGTTCTCTTGTTTATTGATGCGAAATGAACCTCTCGCATTCCAAGGCATAATTCAAATATTCATTATTAAATGAGCAGTCAAATTTCTCCCAAGCTTCAAAGTCATTGGTCAACCATGTACTATTGTTTTTACAAATACACACCTCCTTCCAGGTATTTAACTAATAAGGATTGAGCTTGAGCATCCCCTCCTTAAGATGGACATCTTAAATTGAAGAAGATTCATTCTCCGAAAATTCATCTACTAAGGCATGTAAAGGACCTCTTTTGTGGGTATTGAAAGTGGTTGATATTTTTCAGTATCATGGATAGAAAGCTTGTGTTATAGACTAAATTTGCATCCTTGTGAGAGAGTTCTTCAGGTTCTCTCACTACCAGCTATAAGCATGGGAACAACCTTAGGATGTGGATGTCCTATGGTGAGGTTGAACCTCTAGACTTTTTATGAGGCTAGTTCCTGAGGTGTTTCACTTCAACTCCTTGATTTCTACACTAAACTATATTAATGGCCGAGGAAAAGGGGTAGGAGGATTATTTGAAAGGAAACCTAAGAAAATGGGAGGTGATGCACTTGGTCTGGAAAAGAGCAAACTACTGATGAAGCTAAACAGGATGCAAGTTTATTCTGGTTCTATCTCAGGGCCGTAGGTAGGGAGCTTTTGCGTGAAGGTCGAAGGAGAGCTTTACGCTTTGAAGAATAACAAAATAGGTCTACAGGAAACACTGAATTAAAACTTCAAAGGGAACTAGACACACAGACACTTCACGCAATCCTGCATAAAACCGAAAGAGTCAAAAGCAAGGTGCTTAGAGAAAACGCAGGTTATGAACAACAATCATACATTTTGCAAATAAAACCAAAAATGCACACTTCTCTTTGACCAGAAACAGAAATTTTTTCCTTATATTGCTTCAAAAGAGTCTTTTACAAAGCAATTTCTGCAGAGTGATTTTATCACCAGTCCGGGGATACATTTCTAGGCTCCAAGGTCTCTATTTATAAAGAAAATGGGGAAGAGAGAAAGGGAGGAAAGAAGTAGCAGATGGCCGGAACCTCCTGTTGTCCTTCCCTGATGTTCATAAATGCATTGTTCCAAATCGCTGCCCAATACTCTCGAGGCCCTTCCGTCTTTAAGACTTTCTTTGGTGCATCTGAAAAGTCATGCTGCGAGCAACTGGAATGTTTTTTCTTGACATGACGCATTTAAGCGTCAAATGGCGATTGCAGGCAATGAACCATGGTGGATGGGAGCCTTCATAACTTCCAGTTACTCGGACTCTCCCATGTTTATTGAACATCCTTATGCCACTTGTCCTTTATTGATTGGCCCTTTCTACTCCAATTGCGCCACGTGGCAACCTTCCATTCATTGCATCATGATTCTAGCGTTGCCAGACCAAGCTTAAGTCGAACCCTTGGAGAATCCCGATTTACTCTATGCAGAGTAATTCGGGTTCTTTGGCCTCTCCAACTTTGGACTTTCTCAGATCCTTCGCTTATAAAGCCTTTTAAGTAGAGTACTTTGAGAAACCCGATTTACTCTATGTAGAGTAATTCGGGTTCTCTAAGCCTACTTACTTCGGGTTTGTCCATCTTGAAGTCTTCTCACTTTGCTACTTCCCAAGCCTTAAGACTTTGGGCTTTTCAAACCCAGTTACTTCCAACGGCTAGTCGCTTACCCTGATTTTGATGTCCATTGGCCCGTCATTTCTTTTGGACACTTGGTCTCAGTTTTCTCTCTCGGTTTATTTCTTTCAGGCAAATCTCCCGAAGGAATTTCTTCAAACAATTTGTCCGAAAAAATTCCTTCAAATTTTTTGTTTGCGTTTGTCTTTGGAAACTACCCTTCGAGCTTTTCATAATGGATTTTCCCGAAGGGTCAAAGACTCTTCGGGCTTTCTGCATGTCCACTCGGATTTCCGCAAATGATCCTCCTGAAGGGAAAGATACCCTTCGGGAATTTTGAAATGGTCCTCCCGAAGAGTAACATACCCTTCAGGAAAATTGCAACTGTCCACTTGGAGAAGAAAACACCCTTCAAAAAAGTTGAAGTGTAATTTGAGAAAGTTGACTGGTCCCTTTTGCCCTAAAAAGACCTTTCGACATTTTAAAAATGCCCTTTGAATTTTTGAAAGACTCTTCTCTTGAAGACCCCGAGAAGCACCATTTTTCAAGACCAAATCGGGTTTGTCAAGCCCCTTTACTTATTTCAGGTTTCTGACTGCTCACAACTTATGAAGTAATCAAGCAGTGCCCCTTGGAGAACCCAAAATACACTGTCTATGAGTAATTCAGGTTTGTAAACCCGAATTACTTCTACTTATGAGACATTTAGAAGCTAAGCACTGCTGAAAACCCGATTTGCATTGTGCCTTCAAAAAACCCGTAGTTGTCACTGCTGGAAAACCCTAAGTCCTCCCAAAGACCTACCATTTTCTTGCCTGAAAGCTCCCTTTTCCATACTTAGGTAAACTTTGATATGTGGGCCAAAAAAAATGGCCAATATTTCTAGTGAGTTGCAAGGAGCAAGCCTGCTATGCTTGAGAACCCAGCGCATTTGCTTTGTTCGATCCATTGGGTGTGGAGTCACTGCTTTTGCACGAAGTTGGGTCTTTCTGAAAAACTTCCTTGAAGCAACAAGGACCACCGAAACGAAACAAACTGTGCCCATGGCACTTAGGGAAGGGAAAACACAACTAAAAAATATGTGCACCAGGCACTTAGAGGAAAACACAAAAGAAAACTAAAAGAAGCGTATAGAAATATATACAACGGCTACAAACTCTCAATAGCAAGGCTTCAGATGAATCCCATTGACAGGGATTGGTAATACCTCTTCATCTAATTGAGCAAGCTGAAAGGCATTATGTTGTTTGCATTTGTGGATAAAAAAAGGCCACTCCACAAGCTGTCAAACTTGGTATAGTTGCCCGATTTGGCCTTTTTTGAGTCCCATTTGAGAACCAGGCCTCCTTCTTGAAAAGTCCTTGTTGTAGCTCTCTTGTCAAAAGCCTTCTTGACCTGAGCTTGATGTGCCTCCAATGCTTGCATTGCAAGGTCCCTTGTCTCCTCAAGCTCTGTGAGTTCTGTCAATCTCACATTCATAGGTTCATCTTCCAGCAGCTCTAGCTGATGGGTTAGCTCTAATGTAGGCAGCTCAAGGGAAATGGGTAACCTGGCCTCCCTTCCATATACTAGAACATATGGAGAATTGCCAACATCAGCTTTAGGAGTTATCTGATCAGCCCACAAGGCTGTCTTTAACTTGGTGTGCCATGTCCTCTGGTTCTCCTCCATAGTTCTTCTGATAATCCTCAGCAAATTCTTATTTGTGGACTTAGTCAATCCGTTGCCTTAAGGATAATAGTTTGAGGAAGTGCTGAGGTAGATGCCCATCTTGAGAGCCCATTCACTTGTTTTCAAACCAAGGAAAGCCAAAGCATTATCAGATATGATAGTGGTTGGAACACCAAACCTAGTCACAATGTTGTCCTAGAAATTTAAAACTGCACTTTCATTGGCTTCCTTCAATGCAATGGTTTCCACCTACCTAGTGAAGTAATCAGTTGCAGTAAGCACCCACTTATGCCTTGCACTTGATGGAGGGTTAATTACTCCAATGAAGTCCAAACCCCACTGCATGAATGGTTGCTCCACTTGAATCAGGGTGAGAGGAAGAGCTGCTAACCTTTGCTTTCCCGTGAAGAGAGCACATTCCTGACACTTCATCACCCATACATAAGCGTCCTTGAAGAGGCTGGGCCAGTAATAACTAGCTCTCATGATCTTTGTTGCAGTAGTCTTTGGGGCAAAATGACCTCCTGCAGGTCCATCATGGAAATGCTCCAAAAGCTTGGCAACTTGATCATCATCTACGCACCTCAGGAGCACTCCATTGAGGTCTCTTTTAAACAAAACCCTATCAACTAAAACATAAGGTATGGACTGAAGTTTAAAATACCTTCTTTTTGTTTTGTCCATACCTTGAGGGCACTCACCTGTTAGCAGAAAGTGAGTCATATCATGGAACCAGCGAGTGTGAGGTGGAGGTGCATCTACTTGTAGGTTATCTTGTGTCACCAAGATGACCTCTTTGTCTTCATGAAGATCCTCAGTGATATGCTCACATAAGCCTTTACCTCTTACTAACCTAGTGACCTTGATCTCCACGTCATATTCCATGACTTCAGTAATCCAACCAGCGCTTTTTTCACTCAAATCCTTGTTAAGAAAGAAGTCTCTTACTCCTGGATGAGACACCATAAGGTGGATTCTGCTATTGGATAGCATTGCCCTAAACTTCTTGAGGCTCCTTACTGCTGCAAGGACTTGTTTTTCTACAAAAGTGTATCTCACCTCATACCCTTCAAGCCCTTGGCTGAAAAAAGCTAATAGCTGCTCGAGTCCTTCACCGTTTCTTTGCATCAGCATAGCTGATATATTATCAATATTGGCAAAAGCATACAAAATGAAATCCCTTGAGAAATCAGGATTCATAAGTGTGGGTGTTTGAGCAATAGCTTGCTTGATAGCTTCAAATGTTGACTTGCCTTCATTTGACCAAGTGAACACTTGGTTCTTCTTCAGCATAGTAGTGATGGGCTTGACTAAACTTGCAAAACTAGGGATAAATCTTCTCACGAAGTTTATCTTTCCAAGGAAACTCTGGAGTCCCTTCTTATGCTTGGGCAAGGATAAGGCCAAGATGGCACTTATTTTCTCAGGATCAATGGACAGCCCTTCCTTTGAGATGATGTGGCCCAGCAACTTGCCTTCATGCACGGCAAAAACGCACTTCTTGGGATTCAATGAAATCCCATACTCTCAGCACCTTTCGAAAATCAGCCTCAGGTGGTCCATGTGTTCGTTGGCATTCTTAGAGAAAACCGTGATGTCATCCAAGTATACCAGCACCATTTGGTTCAGCAACCCCTAGAAAGCCATGTCCATGGCTCTTTGGAAGGTAACACTAGCATTTGACAGACCAAAAGGCATCTTTTGGTACGCATACGTGCCCCATTTGATGATGAAGGCAGTCTTGTACCGATTCTCATCCTTCCCCTAGACTTGGTTGTCACCAGAAAAACCATCCAACAAGGAAAAGCGTTCTGAACCGGCAACTACTTGAAAGAGCTACTCCATGGATGGCAGGAGATAGTGATCTTTCAAGGAGACTTTGTTCAAATATCTGAAATCCACACAAAGCCTAATCTTCCCATTCTTTTTTCTTATAGACACCAAGTTGGCTACCCATAATGAGTGCTTGATGGGAAAGATGATCCTGGACTCGATCAACTTGGTTTGTTCCTTCCTCATCAGCTCCTTAATCTTGGGGTTAACCGGCCTTTGCTTTTGCCTTACATGCTTGGCATTGGCCTCCAACTCTATGGTGTGTTGAGCTAGTTTAAGATCCAAACCTTTTAGGTCGTTGTACTCCCAAGCAAAAACATCTACATACTCTTGGCAAAGTGCTATGAAGCATGCCTCTTAGCCTTGTTGCTTACCTTCCCTAGCTTGAGAAGTTTGTCCTTGAAGATGAGGACTCTCACATAGTTTTCCTCATTAGCAGACATTATTGCCTTCCCTTTCTTCATATGGTCTCCTTCATGAAAAAAGCCCTCAAGTGTAACCAGCTCCTTAGGAAGTTTGTTTGACTTCAACTGAACAACCTAATCCTCATACTGATGCTACAATTTAGCTTGGTTAAAGGAAGAGAATTCGGCTTCCTGCGGCAAGAAACAAACAATTTGCTTGTCACTCTCAAAAACTTGCCAATGGGCTTCATTATCTGGCACTGACAGTCTCACCACCACCTTGCCATGTGGTTGAACCTTGGTTTCTTTCAGCTCACTAGGAATGTCAAATTGAGCTCCTACGGTTGCCAACCTGTCAGCATGTTGGTTTTGATCTCTTGGGACAACTTGAATGTTAAAGGCTTCAAAATCTTCAATCAGGTCCCACACTCTATTTTTGTAGGACCTCATCAAAGCATTCTTTGTTACGTTCAAGCCTCTGACTTGGTTAACTATGAGCTCGCTGTCGCTATAAGCGTGTAGTAGTTTGATTCCTCTCTTGATGGCCCATTGAAGGCCACGGATCAAGCCTTCATATTCTGCTACATTTGAAGAGCAGCTGAAATGAAACCTGTAAGAAGAGAAAAGCTTGTTACCTGAGGGTGAAACCAACATTGCCCCAGCACCTATGCCATTCTTGCTCCTTGAGCCATCCAAGAACAACTTCCATAAACCATTGGGGTCTTCTTTAGGTCTAAAGAGTGACGGCATGGGTTGATTCTCTTCATACAGTATGTAGACACCCATGTCTTTTTCCTCTACACCTTCCAAAGGGTTGAAAAATTGGTTATCTCCCCATAACTCATCTAAAAACAAGTCTGGAATTTCTTCAGGATGAGTGTTCAGCTCTTGACCAATTGTAAACTCATCTTCATCAAGGATGGTACAATTGAGGCTTATATTATCTGGTTGATGGGGTTCAATATGGAATCATGCCATGGGTTCAGCGTTGATTGAGACCTTAGTCCCATACCTTGTTCTGAACACCATGTAAGACCAATCTGCTGCAAGGTAGCCCCCAATCTTGGCCGTGAACTCTCTGGAAAGACACAAGGCAAAGCAAAGAGTGATATCTCGAATCAGCATGTCTTGCACCATGGACACGCTAGGACAAGCATGCAAGGTTAGGCTCAAATTCCTAATGATGCCTGATGGCTTCGTGGAAGAACCATCAAGTTGCAAGACTCCTTTAGTGTGAGGCTCATACTTGAGTTTCAATTGGTCAGCAATAGTCCTTGGCATGACTGAGATGTTGGCTCCATTATAACCAAGCAGTTGTGCACCAAGGAATCACCAATGATCAAAGAGGCGTAGAAAGGGGGCAGGGGGGCGGGGGGGGGGGGCGGGGGGGGCAGGCGGGGCGAGGGGGGGCGAGGGGCGCACCGGGCTTGGTCACATTACTTTACCCTTCTCTCGCATGACTCTTGACTACATTAGTGAGGACTTCAACTGTCTTGCTTGGTTGCTTGTAGCTGTAGTAACACCCATCTTGGACAATCCTTCCTGCAGAATGTCTACTTGGTTAGGCAGGGAAAGCATGTCCCACATCGGCACACTCACGCTGGATTTCTTCATTTGCTCCACATTTTTTATTGGCGTACCACCAACTTTTACTTAAACTTTGGGAGCTACTGTTGTTGGCTTTGTCAATGAAGGAGCGGTGACAATAGGTTCTTTGAAAGCTTCTTGATTGTCACCCATATTCCTTCTCTTGAACCTTGTATTTGTTGAGACAAGGATGTGAGCTAGACTGAGAGTGGCATGTTGATTGGATGCATAGCACTCCTCTTGCTCACTAATGACCATTGAGGTCTCTGGTTGGTTTAATCCTTGATCCAAGCCTTGCTCTTATAGAGGCTGCTCTTGTCTCGTCATTGTGGGCACCTCCGTGTTTTGGATCATAAGAGCCTGGTTGTATCCATAAGCAACACCTTGCTGCCATTGATTATTAAATGCCTGATTGGAGCCATTAGTTGAGACAATGGATTGCCTAGAAGAATGATTCCATGGCATTGTCCCCTTAGCTTCCTGAGCCACATTATTTTGAACTGGGACCAAGGAGTTGGAAGGGCCTGCAGCATTCGGATTGTAATTATGTTGTCTAGCATAATTAGGCTGCCCCTGTCCTTGAAAACCTCCTTTGTAGGGTGGCCTATTTGCTTGATAAGGTTGTTGCTGAGGCTGATATGGAGCTTGACAAAGCTTGATGTAAGCTTGCCTCTTGACATTGACCACATCATTTCCCAAGGATTGGAGCATGCTCTTCAACTCCAAGTAATTCTTTTGCTCTTGGGAGTCGTTGGAACCGCTAGTAGAGGCCTTTTCTTGCTTAGGTGAAGGTACAACAACAATTGTTGGCATTGGAAGTATAACATCGAGTGGAAGAATAACTGCAAGAGGTGGTCTGACCTTTGGAAAAAGAGGCATTGGAGGTCTAAGAGCAAGCTTACCAGCCTGAACCAGACAATTCTCCGCCTTGATGGCCACCTCGTATGCATCTAGCAGTATGTCTCCTCCCATAGACTGGATCATTACAGCTATGTCACTATTGAGAGCCTTCAAGTAATACAAGAAAGCAAAGTTTGGAGATGGTCTAACCGCTGCTGGAATTCTATCCCACACCTTCTAAAATCTTGTATTGAAGTTTTGCATGATTTCATAAGGAGTTCTCTTGATGGTGGTCCGCTGCTCTACAAGTGACAGGTGGTCACTCTTATCTGCAATTCTTTTACATAGGGGTGCTCCCAACTCGTCCCATGAGTGGATAGAATTAGGAGCAAGGCCCCTATACCAGTCTAATGCCTTTCCTTTGAAGGATAGCCAATATCCTAACAGCCACGTTCTCCACCGTGATATTGTGAATGTTGCAAAAGTTGGCTATGTCCGTTATGTGCTCAGTAGGAGTTACAACTTGATCTCCTGAGTAATAAGGGACACTTTTGAGAGCTGCTACTGACATAGGATCATAATGTGGTAAGTTCAAAGGGCTTTGGCCGCTGAAGCCCACAAAAGCTCTTTCGGGAATCATAGCAGCAAGAGGCGCTGATAAAGATCTTCTTGCATAGGTATACCTTATGACTGGTTTAGAAGGATAGCTTCTTACGTAAGTGTGAGTATGGGCAAACCTTAACCTTCTTGCTGAGTTTAAAGGTAATTCAACAAACTCAAAAAACATACCTGCAGAAGTCGATCTTGTAGTCACCTTTGGCATGAACGACAGCTACTGCTCTGCCACTAGATAGCTAGGTATTCTTTGGAGTCCCCAGATGCTAAAGGATGAAAGCTACCACTACTGCAAACTGATCAAAACAACATCAAATTTGACCAATCTTCCATAAAAATGGAAGTGAAATGGTAGTGGTCCCATCGGACGTGCCGTTATAGACTGGATTTGCACCCTTGCGAGAGAGTTCTTCAAGCTCTCTCACTTCCAGCTATAAGCATGGGAACAACCTCAGGATGTGGGTGTATTATGGTGAGGTTGAACCTCTATACTTTTTATGAAGCTAGTTCTTCAGGGGCTTCACTTCAACTCCTTGATTTCTACACTAAACTATACTAATGGCTGAGGAAAAGGGGTAGGA
Source organism: Torreya grandis (assembly GCA_037957365.1). Taxonomy (NCBI): domain Eukaryota; kingdom Viridiplantae; phylum Streptophyta; class Pinopsida; order Cupressales; family Taxaceae; genus Torreya; species Torreya grandis. The sequence continues at coordinate 734,869 of JARHVA010000105.1, forward strand.
GGATTACTTGAAAGGAAACTTAAGCTAATGGGAGGTGATGCACCAAAAGAGAGTGATCCACTTGGTCTGGAAAAGAGCAAACTACTGAAGAAGCTAAACAGGGCGCAGGCTTATTCTGGTTCTATCTCAGGGTCATAGGCACGGAGCTTTTGCATGGAGGTCGAAGGAGAGTTTTATGCTTTGAAGAATAACAAAATAGGTCTACGGGAAACATTGAGTTAGTAAACTTCAAAGGAAACTAGACACACAAACACTTCACGCAATCCTGCATAAAACCGAAAGAGTCAAAAGCAAGGTGCTTAGAGAAAATGCAGGTGATGAACAATCATACATTCTGCAAATAAAACCAAAAATGCACACTTCTCTTTGACCAAAAATAGAAAAATTTCCTTTATATTTCTTTAAAAGAATCTTTTGCAAAACAATTTCTGCAGAGTGATTTTATCACCAGTTCGGGGATACATTTCTAGGCTCCAAGGCCTCTATTTATAAAGAAAATGGGGAAGAGAGAAAGGGAGGAAAGAAGAAGTCGCAGATGGCTGGAACCACCTGTTGTCCTTCCCTGATATTCATAAATGCGTCGTTCTAGATCGCCGCCGAATACTCTCAAACGTCTCCCGTCTTTAAGACTTTTTTTGGCGTGTCTAAAAAGTCATGTTGTGAGCAACTGGAGTGTTTCTTCTTGGCATGACGCATTTAAGTGTTGAACGACGATTGCGGGCAATGAACCATGACAGATGGGAGCCTTCATAACTTCCAGCTACCAACCGCTCAGATTCTCCCATGTTTATTAAACATCCTTGTGCCACTTGTCCTTTACTGATTGGCCCTTTCTGCTCCAGTTGCGCCACATGGCAGCTTTCCATTCGTTGCATCATGATTCTAGCATTGCCAAACCAATCTTAAGTCGAGCCCTTGGAGAATCTTGATTTACTGTATGTAATGTAATTCGGGTTCTTTGGCCTCTCCAACTGCGAACTTTCTCAGATCCTTCGCTTATAAAACCTTTTAAGTAGAGTACTTTGAGAAACCCGATTTACTCTATGCAGAGTAATTTGGGTTCGCTCAACCTACTTACTTCAGGCTTGTCCATCTTGAAGTCTTCTCACTTTGTTGCTTCCCAAGCCTTAAGACTTCGTGCTTTTCAAACCCGATTACTTCCAACGGCTAGTCATTTGTCCTAATTGTGACATCCATTGGCCCATCATTTCCTTCGGACACTTGGTCTCAAGCTTCTCTCTCGGCTTATTTCTTTCGGACAAATCTCTCGAAGGAATTTCTTTGGACTTTTTGTCCACACCTGTCTTTAGAAAGTACCCTTCGGGCTTTTCATAATGGACTTTCCCGAAGGGTAAAAGACCCTTCGGACTTTTTGCATGTCCCCTCGGATTTCCGCAAATGATCCTCCCGAAGGGAAAGATACCCTTGGGAATTTTGAAATGGTCCTCCTGAAGGGTAACATACCCTTCAGGAAAATTGCAATTGTCCACTTGGAGAAGAAAAAACCCTTCGGAAAAGTTGAAGTGTACCTTCGGGGAAGTTGACTGGTCCCTTTTGCCCTAAAAAAACCCTTTGGCATTTTGAAAATGTTCTTTGGCATTTTGAAAATGCCCTTCGAATTTTTGAAAAAGACTCGTCTCTTGAAGAACCCGAGAAGCATCATTTTGCAAGACCAAATCGGGTTTGTCAAGCCCCTTTACTTATTTCGGGTTTCTGACTGCTCACAACTTATGAAGTAATCAAGCAATGCCCCTTGGAGAACCCAAAATACACTGTCTATGAGTAATTCGGGTTTGTAAACCCGAATTACTTCTACTTATGAAACATTTAGAAGCTAAGCACTGTTGGAAACCTAATTTGCACTCTCCCTTCAAAAGACCCGAAGTTGTCACTGCTGAAAAACCCGAAGTCCTCCCAAAGACCTATCATTTTCTTGCTTGAAAGCTCCATTTTCCATACTTAGGTAAACTTTGATATGTGGACCCAAAAAAATGGCCAATAGCTTGTCTTGAAGAGAAGTTTCCGATTAGCCCCAAGTAATGTTTTGGGCTCAACATAAGGATTATTAGGAACTCGCTCTTCATTAAATTTCTATAATTTCTACTGCCCTTTCTCCCTAGTTGTTGCCACCCTGGATCAACATCATCCTTTGATTTATTTTGTTTACCCGCTGGCCGAATCTTCAAGTCTTCTCTTTTCTCACCTTCTTCATCTTTCCTCCTCAAGGGAAGGTCCTTAACCTAGTGGTCCCTAAATATACAAGCACATTTGCATACAAGACATTGACATAATTGACTAGGGACCACCATAGTTTCCAAGTTTAGAAATCCGGATCCATTCAGGTGGGCAAGAAAATCCAAAATCCGGAGTTCTTGAAAAAGTTCAGAAAGATCCAATCCGGAATATATACATATATAAAAATGTGTGTGTGTGTGTGTGTGAGAGAGAGAGGGAGGGAGCATAGTTTTATAAATATACAAAATTGACAAATACAATGGAAAAATATTAATTAAGTAATATAAAATGTTGCTATTATATAATATTTATGGTTTTTGAGCATTTTTTCCCACATAAAACCTTTAAAAAAATATATGAAAAAAATAAGACCGACCCATACAAACTTATTCAGGCCAGCCAAAAATTCAGAATCCAGCCGAATTTTGTGCAAATCCAACCAGATTTGGTAACTATGCTTTCCCCACACACACTGCTCATTCCTAGAATAGTGGCTTGCTCAAAGGTTTTATAACTAGATCCATAATGTCTCTAGTTAATTACTCTACAAAAGGGATAACGATCAGTAATGGATAGCATGGATCACAAAAAATATCCATCGCTGCGAATAGGCTCTAATACTAGAGATAATGAGCAAGAACTACCTGGTTGATTCAACTTTCTAAAAAATCACTTGTATACACTCCTTTTCCAGTCACACGGTTAACAGAATTCCATTCCTTTCTAACCCAAGCTAGCTCAAAGAAAATTCATTTCAAGGTGCAAAGCTGCCTTGGTAGCATCATCCTCAACGATATCCTATGTAAAAAACCCAAACAAATGTCATTCATCTTTTGTGCATGTACCCGATCAACAAAAACAAAGAGCTTCCTTCATTGCATCAAAAAGAGGGGTCACAACTTTGGACTCCCTTGTCCATCTGGACTTGAGTGGAACCATGAACGGTCTGTTATCCACAAATTTATTAACATCTGCATGAGAAATGTTAGGTTGTGGAGCTAAAAGCTTCACTGATGCAGACACGAAGGAGGTTGCAGGAGAGTTGCTGAGTGTCAGAGACACCGGCGTCGGTCAGGCCAACCGACGTCGGCAGGATAGGGCAGGAAGGCAACCGACGTCGGTCAGAGATCGGCCGACATCGGCGACCCCCAGGCGGACAGGGACCGACGTTGGTCGCCTGTGTGGTTCGAACTGCGTTTATTACGGGCAGTTAGCTAACGAACCAAGTGTTTGCATGAAGAGATCTATTTTTAAACTGAGAGCTGCGGATCTAATTATTGTAATTAGATGTCTAATTATTGTTTGGATAAGATCTATATAATAGACTCATGGTTGTATTGGAAAAGTGGGCTAGTTTGAGTTGAGCAAAGTTTGCTCCTTCTGTGTGTGAGGTGAGCAAGGGTGTTCCTCCTAGTTCCACAGCAGTACCAGACGTGTTGGTGCTGGTTTGGAGAGTCAACTGGATTCTTCAGGAGTGTAGGATCTTGGTCACAGTTGCATGGCCTATATAGGAGATCTACATGGTAAGTAAGATCGTTGATCTACAAGTGTATGTGTGTGCAAGGTCAAGGTTCACAGGTGAGCAGAACCGTTGTTTGATTTGCAGGTGTGCAAGATCATATAGACAACAACACAACAGAGAGCAGTATCAGGCAGGATCTACTTGGAGTACAGGTGTGTACTCGGATAGAGCAAAGAGGAAGGCAAGGGAGTTCCTTCCATAAGTATGGTCTGTTGAATTGCAGGTTGTTGCAGATTCATGGGAGATCTACTTGAAGTACCTTGAGTACTTGTGGAGCACGTGGAGTGCTTGTGGAGTGCGTGGAGCACTTGTGGTGTGCGTGGAGCACGGGAGGTGAACACCAACTCTGTATTTGAGTTGGGTGTTGGGACCTGAGAGGGAGAGCTTTGGGGAGAAGAATTACTGTTCACTTGAGGTGTGGGAAACCTCTGTAAGGTGGTGGAGAAGATGTGAGATATTCTCTATTGTATTCTTTTCTGTATAAAGTGTTAATACAAGTTATGTATTGTCTCTCATATGCTGTGTTATTCTGAATTCTAGTTACTTGTTGATTCTGGTTATTTCCGCATATTAAGTTGCTTGAAGTTTGGTAATCAATTGTATGCTTCCAGTGTTTCGCATCCCTGACAGGAAACTCATCACCATTGTAACCTGTCTTGAATAACTTGCTCCAATAGGGTCTTAATTTTCCCTACCCCCAACACATCTACCATATTCTTCTGAGAGAGAGCTTTGTTACCAGGCTTTTAATTAGTATGCATGATTGAATGGTTTCAATAGGCCCACTTGTCTTGTTAAAAGTACTTTACTGCAAGTGCATGGAACATGATTGTGTGTATTCAATGGCAATTTTTACCTCTTTATTCAACGGGCCAAACAACTTGTGATTGTTATCCCTCTTGGTTAAAACCTGTTTTCTCAATTCTTTGGGTGATGACTAGGTTGCAGGACTAAATGCGATAAAATCAGGCAGTTTCTATTCACTGGTTTTTTGCAGTATTTCATTCTCATGTTTCTAATAGCTAACTTCTTTCTCAGAAGTCAAGTTGTGTTATATCCCCAAGTTTTTGTTTAAATAAGTGCCCATGGCAGTCAGCTGTACTAAGTAAACTTAGTGGATGACTGTTATGTTGTTGATCTTATGACACATTCAGTGTGAATGCATGTTCAAAAGCATTATTGCTGTTTAAGCCAGTTATTACATTATGTTTTTCATCATCATGGCTGTTTAATTATACTCTACAAGTTAATTATTGTGACAATGCCTCTGATGTGTTTTCTGTCATTAGATGCAGTACTGTACCTTGTTTCGATTCAGTAGTACATTTCATCAGCAGGATTTGATTAATATGTGATTATTACTATTTTGAGAAAACAGTTGCTGCTGAGGTTTTATTGGTTGTTTTGCAGGTGCTTGGATTGGCCACTAGAAGCTAGGCTTGCCCGCGGGAGAAATATAGTGAAAAAGGTAAAAATAGACAGAGCAAGAGCGAAACCAAAATCAAGGGTTCAAACCTAGATGTCACTTCTTGCATGCATAAACTGTCATTTAATTATTGTGTTCACAATAAGAAAGCTTGACTGTAATGTCCACATTTCCAAATCACTAATGAGCAGGTACTGAAGACCTTTAGTCTATTTTCTTCATAGACTAAAAGATTTCTTTTGGAATTTTATTTTATTAATTAATTATAATTGTCCGAATAGTAATTTTTATCATTTGTCCGTATAAAGCTATTCTAGTTGATTAATAGAATTTTTTAAAAGTGGTTTTTACCACTATGGTATTTAAAAGAAATAATTTTGGATTATTGTCTAAAAGTAATTTTAATTACTATTTATTATTTAGGCAATTAATTTAATATTATTATTTATAAAAAAGGAATATCGGCTTGAAAATGATCAAAGGAAAAGAGAAGATATTCTAAAAAGTCGGCAAGAAGAGTCAAAAAAAATATTTTACCCCCCCAAGGTGGTTCGCCCCCCTTTGGAGGGTACAAGTACATGGTGAAGATCTCAATGGAGGATATGTTGAAACTTGATATTGATTCTTCATGTTTGAGGAAAATATTGGGATGTATTCCCAATAAATGTTTGCAGATTTGACGCTGATTATTCTACAAAAAATGTCTTCTGACGCCACCTATTGCTAAGGTGGATTTGATACCTGCCCTAGAGTAGGGCAATTTGCTTTGTGTGCTTGTTGAGAGGGTTTGGTGGACAATTTGATGTCCAATTTGAGCATAATAATTTTGATTATTATTTACATTAATTCTACAAGTAGGGCGACTTGGTTTGAGAGGCTCTTGGGAGTGTTTTGAGATCATTTATGGGGTCTAGTTGATCAATTTATTATTCTGAAATTTATTGATAATTTTTCTGAATATTGGCATTGGGTTTTGTGAAGTTTTGAGGCTCTAACTTGTTATGATATTAAATAATAATTTTCAAAATTATTATTTAATTTATTGACAAGATTTCTTGATCAAATTGACTTGTGAAAGGTGAAATTTTGTTTAATAAATATTCTGCAATTTATTCTACACCTTGGCAACTTGGGTGACTTGCTTGGAAGGACTTTTAAACCACTTTGGATGCCTTAGGAGATCGCTAGAATTTTTCCCTTATTTTTGGCACATATGGCATGTTATTGGCAAGGGTTTGAAGCAGAAATTAAGCAAGGAATAGCAGCTATATTTGATATAAAAATTGTATTTTTCAGCTATCATAAAATAGCAATTGATCCTCAAAAATTGGCAAAAAGGTACATCTTTTCCATTTTCAGTTTGTTACTCATATTTGCAAGTATTAAGGTGAGTTTTGGATGAATTGGTTGCTGGAAATTGTCTATATATCTCTTGCATATTGACGTCTAAGGTTTATTAAGTCCAAAGGATTCTATAATTCTTGAGCGATACCATAATAACGTAATTGTGTGTAAATCCAGTTGAATATAGTTATATTTTGTTTTTCACCATCTCGAGCCTAAGCACTAGATCATGACCTAAGGGGTTGCAGCTTAGACAAAGAAGGTAAAGGATAGATGATCCTTGTGTTTTATTGCTAGGTAAAATAATTCAATTATAGCTGCCAAAGTAGAATGGCTTAAATAAATAAGAGGGGCTTTGAGCCACCACCCAAGACCTTAGTTTGCTAACCGGGTTTCATTTTGTATTAAAAATAAAAAAAGGAAAGGGAGGGATAGTAACCCTAACCCTTAGCTTTACTTGGGTTAATAAACTCCCAAAAAGGAGGTCAATGGGGTTTGAGTTCTATTTTGCTATGCCATCATTAGATAGTGTGGCCAACATGGCAGAGGAGAATAGGGAGAAGACTTAGCAATTTGAGGTAAGTTGGATTCTCTATGTGGAATCTGTCAACACTATTATTCGCCCTCGATTTAATGGATCCATGCATATGTTAGTTTGCCATTATTGGGTATTTAAGGTTGAACTGAACTTTGAAGGTTCTGTGTGCATTTGATATGTAAAAATAACTCAGTCAGCCTTCGGTGTAAAACCCTGGTAATAAAGTTCAGGTCTGCCTTCAGATGGCATAATGAGTCTAACAACCCTAAAGCTCATTGTACTATTCAATGTGAATATATATTATTGACTCCTTATAAGGAATTCTGAAGCCTATACGGTATAGCTATAAGCTTCTGACATATATGTTGAACCAGATCTAAGTTGTAATATTGTGTTTAAGTTGATTATGTCTCAAAAAGAGATATGCAGTCATATCTGGTAAAGAATAGAAGCAATCAATGTAATAAATTATTGTTTTGGGTAAACCCTAGTCTTTTAGTCAAGGAAAGATTAGTTGTAAAGGTATAAACCTATATCTAAACTCCACTAATGCTAAGATAATTAGGTCAAGAGGTTGGTATCTTGGTACTCACTGAAACCTTCAAAACGAAGAAATAACAAGCCTGCATTGGTATTGAGACCTGCAGCTCATTATTAAAAGATAAATAAATAGGTTTAGATATAACCGGGTTGTAAACAACCAGATTTGAAGGTAAAACTTGAATTGTTATTTTAAATTACAAGTCATAATGGCAAGAGTGACTGCTGGATTTATCCTAGACAAGGTAAACCCTACGGTTAAATATTTATTAAGGGTTGTAAACAACCATTATGATACTCATTGAGTGTTTTTGCATGTTCTATAGTAACAAAGTAAATAAGACCAATAGAGCCAAGTTAGAGAATTGAAGAGTAAGCTACAAGGTTTAAAGAGGTTCAGATATAACGAACAAGTTCTAAGAACATTTTATCATCTACTCTTTCTAATCAAAAAGGTGGTCTAGATTGGCATGGACGCTAGGTCCACTAGGCATGTCACGAATTGTAAGTTGTTTACATATCAATACTAAGGATACACAATCTGAAGTAGCATGAATACAAGTAAAGCTAAGGTTGGGTATACAACCTTTAATAAATCTCGAATCCTGTAAGTCCTAGAATGGCAAAGAATGATTGGAATACAACATTGGATATTTAGTTAGTACAACACACAACCTAAAGGTTAATTATGAACAAAGAGTTGAAAAAAGAACGACTTAATGGTCTTAAATCTTAAATCAATAAAGGTATGCATGACAAGGTCTATTGAAATTCTAGATACCTTAGGTGCTCTCTCTCAGTCTCTGTATACTTAAGATGTTTCTCCCACACCCAAACTGATGGTTGGGGTGGCTAGAGCCAAAGTCTAACCCATACATGGTTGGAATTATTTTGGCTTGTCCGAGCATAAATTACATACTTGCTGATTACTTGGCAAGTCTACGAGTACTCGCAGAAATTTTATCCAGACGAGTAATTTCTGCCTATACTTGCAAGTTTTTTTTTTTTGCAGTTTCTGCGAGTATTTTGATGGTACTCGCCAATACTGGGCGAGTATTGTCAAAATACTCGCCAATGTGATCAAAATGCAAGAAAAATGTGGAAAAAACATAGTTTTTTGTCCTTTTTAAGCACGCATGCCCCCACACTTTCATCACACAACATTTGAGGTGACAGTATATCTATCAAATAAACATTTTAAGTATAATTTTACATTTAGATATGGACATCCAGTTTATTTTACTTTGAGTTATATTTTATATATATACTTTCAGGATATATGAGAATCGTTTCAGACCTCTAGGAGCTATAATGAAAATTCTAGGTTTTGGAGGATCCTATCATATTTCAGACTTAGTCACATTTCAGGGTGTCAAGAATTCAGACTTAGCCATATTTCAGAGTTTTAAGATTTCAGGGATACATCATAGGTATTAGGAGATATGAATGTTGCATGAAAGGATGTAGGTATGATAGCCACCTTGGATTCAAAAAACAACTAAAGGAGTTTCTTGCATATTAGTAGAAGCAAGAGAGATTGGATTGAAATCATCAGATGGCATCCTTGTAGATGTTCTCGAACATGAGGCTGAGGAGGAGTCATTGCCATCTAGTACCAGGCTGGAGCCACAGGCACAGCGTCCTAGGTAGAGTGGAGAGGCGCATCAAAGTGCGCGGCCTAGACTCTCTCAATCTCCCATATGTTTCATTAGAACAAGGAAGAGGAAATTGTTGATTCGTGTAATTTGTAACTTGCATCCATATGCAATTTATGATGATGATTTTCAATGGCAATCATCATAAATTTATAAGTATCAGTTTGTTGTTGTATTCATATCATTATGCGATTTTGTACTCTATTTGTATTCAAATCTAATAGAAAACAATTCCCCAATGTTTTACAAACTCCTTTGATATATTTTGTAATTGTAATTTGTATAAAATGTATGTTTTTCTAAGAAATCTAAGTATGTTTTTAAGTTGCAGAGTATTTGCCGAGTAATACTTTTTTTGGTTTGCCAAGTACGAGTATGCAAACTATGAGTCCGGGTTTGGTTGTTCGACAAGGATCTTCAAGGGAGTTCAAAAGTCATTGGACAGAATTGCATATCAGTTACTAGCCTTCTGTTTGAGATGTATTTGTTTGTATTTATGTATTCAGTTGTATTTAAACATAGAAGACTCTTACAGCAGCCTTGAAATGAATAGTTTCTCTTAACAAAGATTTATATCAGTCATTTGATTTATGTTTGAGGTGTATGCATGTTGTTCTCAGCTTGAATGTACTGTTGATATTACAAGATCATTGAAGCAGACCTTGAGTAAGATGCATGTGAACATATGCATACATTATAGGTTCTGTTCACTTGTCAGAAAGGATAAGATTTCATCTTATCAGTATTTTGTACTTGTTTTATATATATATATATATATATATGCATGCTTCAGCTAGAGCTAAGTTGTTAAAGAATTTGGTTGAATAAAATTAAAGGCAATTTTTGGCTATCTGTAGCATTCTTGGGCATTGATAGGTGATAACCATTTCAAAGTGTTGCTTGTATTTAAAGTACTAATACGGAAGACTGAATATCTTAGTGATTCAAGAGTTCATTAATGACCTTAAGATAAATATAGCTGTGTCAATTCTGGAAATGTGAGATGCTCAGTTATCTCTTTTTAGTAAAACTTTGAATGCAAATTGCTTCTTGATTGTATGTTGTGCATGATCTATTCAGTTGATTTGGCAATAATGGCATTAAGTATATCACTCTTGGAATCCAACACTGGGTAATCGTTGATTCATTGTTTGTTATCTGCATATTCAGTTTATAAATAGGAACAAATTTCTGTTCTATCACTTTATTGGCAAGCTAATACTTGCCCAAGGAACTAGGTACATTTAGAGGGCTTGCAGTCTGTGAAGTGTATTTAAACCTAAGATGATAAGTATCAGGTGGCTTGTTATTCTTGATATTTCACATATTTATTCTCATATGGCAGTGACTGTCATTACTAAAGTTATTATTAAAAGTTGCTGTTTCAGTTGATAGATGTTTATAAAGTTATTATATTTGACTCCACTCGTGACCGTATGTTGTATAAAAACTTAAAGGATGCATATAGTATTGATGTCGTACAAATTAGATAAGTCTTGTTGTATTAATGTTCCCTGTTGACCTGTGATAGAAATAACTCCTTGTACTATTTTGTCTTGTTTAAAATTTGAGGCATAGTTGAAGTAACTTGTGTGAATCTTCAAATAGTATTGTATGAATAAGTGTTATGAGAACTAGTAAGGAATATAACAGTGCATTCTAACCATATAGGGTTGTATTGTAAAGTACAGTACCCTTAATACCAACGAATCCAGTACAGTAAAAAGGTGAAATGGCATTAAAAAATTAAATGTCAAAAGTTGAATTCAATGTGCAATATGTCCTTACCTTACATTGAAGCATTCTTATGGGATTATTACAAGGTTATGTGATCTAAACTTAATAAGTATGAATGCAAGTGCTGTTGTCACAAGTACGATGAATAGTAACCCAGGACATAACTCTTGTACCTTATCAGTTCAGACACTTAAAACAGTGCTTGAAAGTGTAAGCCTCTTAAGCTAGGTCATTGTAATTAGACCTCAAGGCACAGTTATAATCTTATTTGCTTAACAGTCTCCTGATAATGACATCCCTTGTTCTAGGTAGTGTATTTACGATACAAACACATAGTATGAAAATTCGTGAATGCTGCATCAAAGTATGTTCAATCAGATTTTTTTTAAAATAGGTTAATTTTTCTGTGGTTATTAAAGGTTGCAGCAGCAGATTAGTACTGAATTTATCCAACCAGAGAGGTGATCCGTCAACTATCAGGGTTTTGAAAATAGAATTAGGCTTTGCTGTAGCTCCTAAGCACATACCAGTTGAAGATTTTGTAATCTCTATCTAGAGTGCAGTAAGAGGTAGCAGAAGTTGTTAGAAAAGATTGTGCAGTCACTTTCAGGAAGCAAAAGCCTCCAAAAAGGAACATATAAGTGGAAAAAGATTCTTATAAATAATCCAGCTGTCATCGTGACAAAGGCAGATAAAGGTAATGCAGTAGCAATCATGGATAATGCAGAGCATTTGGATAAAATGAAGGGCGGCCTACAGAAGAGTGAAAGCTACAAAAAATTTAACAAGAACACTACACTAGGATTATGAGGGAGGTTAAAAGAGCATTCTCCAACTCTTCACTAAGCAATGACATGAAGGGGAAGCTTTTTTCAATCAGGGATGTCAACCCCATGATCTATGGGAAACCGAAAATACAAAAGGAAGGAGCTCCACTCAGGCCTATTGTGGAATCTGGATACAAGGCACTCTCCAACTTATCATTCGTCTGCATACCTAGCAGGCAAGCCTATACCTTTAATGGGAAACAATTTTCCATATATTAAAGACACTGCTGTCTTGATATCGTGAAGGATGCGAAAGTAGAAGAAAATGATATTCTTGTTAGTTTTGATGTGGTCTCTTTATTTACCAGGATCTCTTAACTGACGCGGTCAGCATCATCAAAGATATTACTAAAGAAGAAACAACTTCCTTAGCCGAGATATGCTTTAGATGCATATTTTATAGCTTCCACAACCAATTAGATGAACAAATAGAAGGGGTAGCAATGAGTACTCCTTTTTTCCATGTGGTTGTGAACCTCTTTATGTAATGGTTTAGAGACCCTACTCTCTCCTCCTTTCACTTGCAACCAAAATGATGGAAAAGGCATATAGATGATACTAATGTGCATTGTAAACTGACAGCACGGGATGAATAGTTTGGAGGAAATTAATACATGCATCAATAGCTTGTTTGACAGCATAAAATTCACCAAATACATGGAGGTTGCTGGTTCTATACCCTTCCTAGATATGTTGTTATAAAGAAGAGATGATGGTTTCCTTGGTTGCCAGATATATAGGAGGACCACGCATACAGATTTATACCTTCAGGATTCCTCTTATCACAAACCCTCGCACAAAGCACAAGTCCTCAAAACCCTTGCAACTAGAGCCTTCAGAATTGCAGATGAAGAGCATGTGGAGCAAGAAAATCAATACTTGACAGAGGTCTACAAAACAAAAGTGTAGAAAGCCAAGCAAATAGATCGATATTTAGAAATATGAATAAGTGTCCTCATACACCACAAGACAGGGTATTGCTCTTAATCAAACTAAGGCTTTTTTTCCTTACAATGAAGGGGTCTCCAATAAATTAGCAAAAATATTAAAAAGGATCAACATCGGAACAATCTCTTTACCTCAAAACAAGATTGGTAAAATCCTTAATTTGACTAAGGATCCTCTTGAAGCTAAATCTAGCAGTGAATTTTATTGTATTCAGCACTCTTGTGATCTTCCAAACATTGGTGAAACAGGAAGAGCAATTCAAAAGAAGAATTTACGAACATCTAGCAGATTTTATTTTATTTTAAAGTTTAAAATATTGTATTAAAATTAGAGAAGTGCATTACAACAGCCACAACTCCTGAAAATTATTTCCACTTGAGAGATGGTATAGAGGTAGGGGGGCTGATTGCTATGACTGCAAAGTTTGGTGAAAATATTCAGTCCTACCAACATAACTTCTTGGAAAACTTCTTGAAACAGGCAAGACCTATAGCGTAGATAGTGGGGATAGTGTTGTTACTGTTATAACGTGGAATTGCACCCTTGTGGGAGAGTTTTTCAGGCTCTCCCACTTCCAACTACAAGCATGGGAACAACCTCAGGCTGTGGGTATCCTGTAGCAAGGTTGAACCTCCAGAGTAGGCTGGTTCCTCTTTGATGCTCACCTAAACTGAAAGCTAAACTAATGATTCACAGGGAAGAGGGTTAGAAAGGGGATAAGGGCTCCTAAGAAAGCTAACCAGGCGATACACCAAAATAAAATGAACACTCATCTATGCTTGAACCCACACTAGATCAGTCATAAAACAACTATGGCTTACACAATCTCAAGATCAAGTTAACACGCGCTGGAAGAGGTTCAGGGAGAACACTAATCTAGACCTGCAAAAGCTTGAAAATACTTCAAAGAGGCAAGCAGAAGGCTAATGGACTAGGAATACACTCATTCACGAATCCACCAAGCACAAGCATACTAAAGCACTAATCGAAGACAAGAAATAGGCAAAAAAATCGCCTCATTACATTCAAGAGATAGTTCTTACAATATCTCAACAGGGTTTAGCCTGGTCAAAGGAGCATGTTTTTGCAAACGTCTCAATGAGCAACCGTCTCCCAACAAGATGACAAAATTCTAAAAAACTGGGGCCCTTTACAAAATGGAAGACGTGAGATATATAGAAAGGGGGAGAGAGAAGAGGAAGAGCTTTGCGTGGAGAGAAGGGAGAGAGGAAGTCATCGATGACCGGCACCAACGCTTATTCTACTCGAGCTCTTTGCATTCAAAGCATGCAACTACTTTGACCACCAGATGAACCATCCAGAATCGCCATCCATCTCCTCAAGCTCCTCATGCATTCAATTCTCATGTTTGGAACTCAGCGAGCCATACCAGAGGTAGATGCATGTTCCTTCCAAGCGTGAGCGATTTGTCCTTGCATTTAAAACTCAACGTGTTCTTTATTGCAATCTGGACTATCTCGGTCGGTTTTTTGCATATTCACTGCTCCACCTGGATGCGTCTATTCTTTGTTTGACCACTTTGCATGTTCTGGAAGTGCATTGTATGTACTTGTGCCACTTGTCCTTGACTGATTGGCCCTTTGGATTTGTTGACAATTGACCTTAATGTTCCACGGCCATTTGCTTTCTGCGAGCTATTTTCCATAATTTTCCTTTCGGAATTTTCCATTTTACTCATCAGGGTTCGCACTCCTTGCAACTTACTTCGGACTTCTCATTGCTCATTACTTGCTTCGGAGTTTTCATCCGCAACTTCTTACTTTTGGGGTTTATTTTCCCGCATGTGCCTTGCCTGTGTATTTCCTTTCCAATGTTGAGTCGGGCATTTGTTTTGTCAATTTCCCACGGACAAAATCCCCGTGGAATTATCTATGGCTTTGGACTTTGCCCCTTTCTTTCTCAAGCTTTTCCGAAGGAAAACCTTCGGAAAATTTCTCTGAAGGAAATCCTTCGAACTTTTGTCCGAGCCTTCATCTTGCTTTATTTCTTTTTCCTTCGGACTTAAGTCCGAAGGAATTGTTTTCCTTTTTGCCTCTTGTCTTAAAGACTTCCCGAAAGAAAGAGCCCTTCGGGACTTCAAAAATGACCCTTCAAAAAATTAAACCATCCCTTCGGAATTCAAGAAAGTGGCATTCCCGAAGGGCGCATGCCCTTCGGGTTTCTTGAAATCGTCCTTTCCTAAAAATGTCCTTCGGCAACCTGAAGATGGTCTTCAGGGTTTTGATGTCTCATTACTTTGAATTTTGCACTGTTGATTGCTTATGAAGTGAAAAAAGTTGTGTTGCCTAGGAAACCCGAAGTTGTCTCTTGTAAAGCCCGAAAACCTATTACTTGACCAAATCAGGTTTGTCAAGTCCCTTTACTTACTTCGGGTTTCTTTGGTGAAGTAACTGATATATCAAAACCCAAAGTCTTCTTTCTCAAGACCAATTCGGGTTTTGCATGTCCTCTTACTTGGGATTTTTGGGCCCAAGTAACTTATATGACAACCCAAAGTCTTCCACTGCTGAAAGCCCGCGAACCATTGCTCAAGACCAAATCGGGTTTTGTATATCCTCTTACTTCAGGTTTTTCAAGCTAAGTTCCTTATGTTGGAAAACCCGAAGTCTTTAGACTTGGAAAACCTGAATCCTTCCTCTTTTTCAAGACCAATTGCTCTGAGCAACCTGAAAAACCTTCAAAGCAAAAGCATGAAGTGCAAGGTCAGGGTGGCATATTTGCCCTGTGGGATCAAAAACTGCCAACAGCTACAAACATATTTGACAGAATGTTGGAAAGTGTTATGATAATCAGTATGGTGCTTATGTGTACATATTACAACTTATGAGTAATATGTACACAAAACCACATTGAAATTCACAAAACCATGGTTATAATCACAGGGAGGTGGGAGACATATCTATAACAGAGGCATTGCTGTGCATCCTCTCCTTCCTGTGTGTTTTTCTTTGAGCAACTAATTAACCCAAGGGGTTGTTTGGTCCTCCTCCATGAGGGTTTCCTTTGCAAAGAGCAACTTCCAGCCAGGATGGTAGGGAGTGAATTGCTTGTGATTGAGAGTGCATTGTTTGATTTTTGTGTGGACGGACGCCTATGGTAGCACAACCAAGAGCTTGTTTTTTGGGGATGGATTGGTACTACGAACGGTAGGCTCTTTCCTCTTCCATTTGTTGTGTTTAGAAACACAACATATAGTTGTGTGTGTGTGTGTGTTGTGTGTGCGTAGTTAGCATTATTTCTATTATGTTATATTTTGGATGCTTAGAGTTAGTGAAGGGTTAGGCTATGAGTTAACCATGGGTTAATTAGGGTTTGTAGTGGTTCAATACAAAAGGAAGAAAAACCCTAAAGAATGTATCTTTTTACAATATCAACTTAATGCAAGACATAGCCACCATCGTGTGAGAACTCTTTTGTTATAATCAGATTTGCAGGTGCAATCCACCCTTGAGGAAGCAGGGGCTCCCATATTTTATGTTTATCAACAGTTTAAACTGTATCTTGCAGTTTCATTTTTTGTTGTTATTTGGAACATAGCAAGTGGTATCAGAGCTGCCCTCCCCCTTAAAGAGCTCTGACCTCAAAGCTAGTCAAACTCTAAAAGTGCAAAATTTTACATAAAGAGAATGGAACCCAAGAACTCTATCTACTACATAAAAGATTTGACCAACCTACCCACATGCCATGACTTGACATAGTACAAGAATGAGAATGAGGGTTTTTTTAGACATGGACAAAAAACTTGAAGGGGTGACTCCCCCTTTCTTCAGAAGGCACTAGAGCATGGCCATGCACCTCCATATGTAGGCCATGTCGGGTTTTAGAAAACGTATAGAAACATCAAAGGTAACTTCTTCTAGAAAGGAATGAAGGCAAACATTCTAAATTTTGCAGCTAAAGGTGACATTTGTCAATGGAATAAGGGGGAGAATGTTCCATCATTAGGCCTTCTGCAACCAAACTTGGTTCCACATCAAAAGTGGGAAATTGTGTCAATGGACTTTATCTCAGGGCTTCCTAACTCTGAGGGTAAAGACAAATTTTTTGTGGTGGTATATAGATTGACAAAGTATGCCCATTTCATACCCACAAGAAAGATAGTGAGCAATGGTCCTACGGTTGGAAAATTGCATTTCCAATGTGTATAAACTACAAGAAATCCCTAAACAGAGCATAAGTGATTGAGATCAGAATATGTCCTTCGGGATAAATTCTATGTGGTCGATATTGGGGATGTGGATGTTGTTTTAGGGGTTCAATGGTTATACTCACTTGGAACATACTTCACCAACCAACAGGAGAGATTCTTGACATTCAAGCAACGGGACCATGAGTATAATATCAAGTCCTTGCCCCCAAGGGAAATCAAAATTGTTGATTCTAGTCAGATGAACAAAATTTTGAAGAAGGGCATTTTGGCTTTATGGCTCACCTCTACAATATGGATGTGTAATCTTATACAACACACGAACAAGGTCTAGGGATTTCAGAGCTGCTAGGCATTTATAAGTTAGTTTTCCAAGATCCACCAAAGAGGTTGCCACCACATAGAGAATTGGAGCACATTATTGAGCTTGACCCTACAAAGGAGCCAATGGCGGTACACCCTTATAGATACGAGTATTTTCAAATGCCATAGGTAGAGAAATTGATCACTAAACTCTTAGAGGATGGCATCATTGTCCCTACTAAGAGCCCATATGTTGATCTGGTGGTACTAGCTAGCAAGAAGGATGGGTCATATAGACTTTGTATTGATTATAAATCCCTAAATAAAATAAAAATAAAAAATAAATTTCCAATGCCAAGGATTGATGATCTCCTTGATGAGTTGCATGGGGCAAAGTATTTCTCAAAAATAGATATCAAATTGGGATACTATCAGATTCCAATTCGAATTCAAGATCTGATAAGACGGCCTTTAGAACGCATCAGGGCCACTACCAATTCAAGGTCATGCCTTTCGGTCTCAGCAATGCTCCAGCCACCTTTCAAGCATTGATAAACAAGATATTCAACAAATTCTTGCATAAGATTATTCTTGTATTTTTTTATGACATTTTGGTTTATGGAATTCATTGGCATCCCATCTTAAGCGTTTAGATGTTGTATTGGATATGCTATCCAGGGAGAAGTTGTATGCCAAGGCATCTAAGTGTGAATTTCCAAAGGCATCCTTGGAATACCTTGGTCACATAATTTCTATTGAGGGGGTTTGCATTGACCCTACAAAGATGAAGGCCATATGTGATTGGCTCGTTCCCAAGACTTTTAAGAAACTTTGCGGTTTCCTAGGATTGGCAAGGTTTTATAGAGGATTTGTGAGCAGCTTTTCAACAATAGCAAGTCCCCTGGCTAACCTCACCAAGGAGGATTCCTTCAAGTGGTCCATAGAGGCAAAATATTTTGAGGATCTCAAAAGAGCTTTGGTGTGTACTTCAGTTTTAGCAACCCTTGATTTCTCAAAGCCTTTTGTCATTGATTGTGATGCCTCTGGTTCTGGACTAGGCATAGTTTTGTCTCAGGACGAGCACTCGATTGCATTTGAAAGTAGGAAGCTTCGTGATCTGAACAAAGGATGTCCACTTATAGTAAGGAGATGCTTGCCACCCTACATGCAATTGCTATATGGCATAAATTTCTATTGGGAGCAAGTTTTGTGTTAAAACCAACCACCTTGGCCTTAACCACGTTTTAATTCAAGGAACATTAACAGAGGAGCAACAAAAACGGGTTGATCGCCTTCAAGCCTATGAATTTGATATCCTTTACAAGAAAGGAAAGGAGAATGTGGTGGCAGATGCATTATCCCACAAGGCGGAACCACCAGTATTTCAGGCCATCTCCATTAGCCAACCTGCTTGGATAGATGACCTTCTACAAAGATTACTTAACCCACCCTGCCTCAATAAAACTCATGCAAGAAATTGAAGATGGGAAAAGTGGGAGTGCTTGGTTAGTTTGCAATGGCATCATTTTTTCCATGGGCGCATTTACTTGAGAGGTGACTCTCCCTTTCTTCAAAAGGCGCTAGAGCACAGCCATTCATCTCCTTCTGCAAGCCATGTCGGGTTTCAGAAAACATATAGAAACATCAAAGATAACTTCTTCTGGAAGGGAATGAAGGCAAACATTCTAAAATTTGTGGCTAAAGGTGACATTTGTCAACGGGATACGGAGAGAATGTTCCTTTGCCAGGCCTTTTGCAACCAAATTTGGTTCCACAACAAAAATGGGAAATTGTGTCAATGGACTTTATCTAATGTCTTACCAACTTTGAGGGTAATGATGAAATTTTTGTGGTGGTAGATAGATTGACAAAGTATGCCCATTTCATTCCCACAAGAAAGGCAGGGAGCCATGGTCCTATGGTTGGAAATTTTTATTTCTAACATGTGTTTAAACTATATGGAATTCCTAAACAAATCATGTGATCGGGATCAGATTTTTCAAAGCCATTTCTGGCATGAGCTGTTTTGCAACGCAAGAGTTACATTTAACATGAGCACTGCATACCATCCCCAAACAAATGGGCAAATAGAGGTGGTAAACAAGTGCTTGGAAGGGTATCTGAGAATGTATGCAGGGGATAAGCAGCACAAATGGGTACAATGGTTACATTTCGTTGAGTATTGGTACAACACCACTACCACACACCTACAAAAATGTCACCTTTCAAGGCTTTGCTCAGGTATGACGCACCATCACCATTGGATTGGGTAATTCATAGGGGAAAGCTCCCAGTAGCAAGGGAAGTTGTGGAAGAAATGTAAAACACTCTACAATTGTTGAGAGACAACTTGACAGTGAGCGCCAATAGGATGAAGCAACAAGTGAACCAACGTCGGACAAAAAAAAGTTTAAAGATCGGGGACATGGTGTTTGTATAGCTGTAACTGTATAAGCAAAAGATGTTGAAGCATGCAAGGAAGCAGAAGCTACAAGCAAGGTATTATGGGCCATATCAGGTGCATGCAAAAGTGGGAGAAGTTGCATACGCACTGGACATCCCAAACAAGGGGAGGTTGCACAATGTATTTCATGTGTCATGTCTGAAGAAGAAAGTAGGGGTCCATGTGGTGCCCCGGATAGAACTACCAATAACTGACAAAGAAGGAAAGCTTGTGTTAGACCCAGAGTGCATAGTTGGGAAGGAATTCAAGAAGCTTTGGAATAGGATAGTGCACATGTTCAAGGTGAAGTGGAAGGAGATACGCATGGAAGATGCAACTTTGGAAACAGAGTTGTGTGTGTGTGTCAGTGCTTAGTTAGCATTATTTATATTATCTTATATTTTGGGTGCCTAGAGTTAGTGAAGGGTTAGGCTATGAGTTAACCATGGGTTAATTAAGGATCCTAACAATTCAATACAATGGGGAGAACCTCTAAAAAATATATCATTTTACAATATCAACTTAATGCAAGAGATAGTCGTCATCATGTGAGCTATTTTGTTACAGTCAGATTTGTAGGTGCAATCCACCCTTGGGGAAATAGGTGCTCCCATATTTTTTGTTTATCATCATTATAATCTATATTTTGCAGTTTCACTTTTTGTTGTTATTTGGAACGTCGCACCATCCTTTGCTTAGCCATGTTACCAAGGAGGGCTTTCTCTATTGTTTCAATACATCTACTTTGCTAATATTGAAGATTTGATAGAAACATAATACATTTCTCCATATTAGCAATAGTAAGATCCAAATTGGGGCTCTAAATGCCATACATACCTATATTGTCACTCAATGCTTTGAGGTTTTTATCTGTGGTTACTAATAAATTGCCAATATGGAAGGTTGCAATGCTCAATAGAAGGGAATTCAGAGTCTGGGCGAAACGGGGATTGTAGCATCTAAGGTGGCCATGGTTGGAGAGGTAGCCCATCCAGTATGGTGTGTGATATTAAAACGGGCGAAAGCGTTGTCGGGAGAAGGGATGGTGGTATTATTTCTATTGGGTGAATAAGATTCATCATAGGAGCTTTAAGCATTACCATTTTTGGGGCATGATACACTCATCATCATCCTAGAGCAAAAGGATTAGTTTCTTTCGTTGATTCTTGTCTATCATGGGCTCTATTGCTATTTTTAGTTTATTGCATCTTGGATATGAATTTGGTCTTTCTTTTGTGAAATACAAAGAACAAATAGCCCACATGTTTGCACCCTCTAGATCAAACACTACTTATTATAGCTTTTTTAGCAATTCTTACACTACTACCTTAATATTGAGTGACATCTTTGAGAATTTGGCCACAACAGAGGATTTTGTTAAAGCCCTGCGTTGAATGATTGATGGGTGTTCATTATTGTCCTTTCCCTTAATCTCCATTAGAATGTTGTTGATATTGAATTCACTGACTAGGATGGACCCCTTAATGAGATGAAGCACTGCATGGAGGAAAGGATGATAGCAGCTAACATTAGGGATTGTGTGTAAAGGTGAGTGAGTAAATATAATGAGTCAATGACACCCCATATCTCCATTACTTCTTAAATCAACATTGTCACCCCATTCTTGGTTTTTCATCCTTGTGACAGGTGTCCTTATTATAACTTATCTTCTACATTATTAGATATTGTTGCTAACCCCCCATGAGTACGATACAGTACGCTGCAAGATACGATACACAGGGGAAACTTGCAAGGTACGCCCCTGCCCCTACGGATATGCAGATGTATACAGCCGTATCTGCAGTGGCAGGGGCGTACCCTACCCATTTCCCTCGCGTATCCATAAGAAAAACGCAATTTTTTAAATTTTTTCAATTTCACTGCATGAAAAGTCAAACATGGACCTCAATTTACGCGTTTGAACCATCGTCGTTTTTACATGGGCACTGAGCAACATCTTGGTCCCTGGGCAGCATCCTCCTCACCTTAGGTCTAAGCAGCATCATGTCCAAGTCATCCTGCGCCCTGCGTGTTGCATCCGTCATCTGCCTCGGCGAAAATTCAAAGGTATGTTAAGGTAATTTGTAATGTATTTTAGTTTAATAAATTTATATAGTTTAGTTTAATATTTAATAATAATTATTTAACTTTTAGGTTTTTTAAATAGTTTTTTAATTAGGTTTAAAAAATAGTTTTTTTAAAATTAAGTTTTAATTTTTTTTTTTAAAGTGCTATTTTTTTATAATAGTTTTTCTAAATGTTATACTTTTTAAATAGTTTTTTTTTTTTTAAATTTGGTTTTAATAAATAAGTTTCTTTAGTTGTAATATTATTATTATTTTCCCAAGGGCTATAGGGATTTGCGGGAATGTCTCGTGCTGCAAGTGCTAGTGCGGGAATGAATATAGTGAATAATGACTACTGATTTGTCTTTATTTTTGTCCATACATTGTAACATTTGCACGATGTACTTGTTATAAAACTAATCTAAGTTCGCCCATTGAATATTATGATATTTGGCATTAAATTATGAGTATGCTTTGTGGTTATTTAGCTTATTTTGTTTCCTCTATTCATATTATGTGGTTAATTTGCTTGTGGCTATATTTTTTTGTACAGCCATATCCAAAAACGTATCCAAGCCCCAAAAAAAAAACCTTTATCCATGTATCTGATTCTTGTACCCATATCCGTATCGGCAACATAGCTTATCTGCACCCTGTTCTGATGTTTTCTGTTGACCATCATACTAGTAACATTCATCAGATGTAGTTGTTGAAGGTACGCAACACCTATAGAAGTCGAATGTTGTGAGCAGACGTGGAGTTAGCTATTTGGGATTATACGAATTCCTGTTCTGATTGAAGACATCCCGTGCCGAGATGGTAAGGAAAGCATACAGTATGGGAGTGTATGGGGTGGATGACAGATGTGGGCAGAGGGAGAAGGGGTTTAAAATTAATAAAGGTATCGAGGAGGAGAGACATGAAGGGCCAAATGGAGAAAACACAATCAGCAGGGAGTTAAAAATTGAAGTGTTATAAATTTCAAATCTAACTAATACAGCATTGATGAAACGAATAAACAAGACATGACCAAGGTACTTGAGGATAGTGGATAGGTGGGCGCTAATGATGGTAAGGGGTGGCATGATCATGTGGGGAAGAACAGAAGACAACAATAAATGCTTATTGTGAAAAAAGACAAATTGGTAAATAAAAAAATGGAGACAAGTGATACACATTGATGGGGGGATAAGCTGAAGGGGGGGGTCACTACACAGATATTGATTACAAATGCACTAAAAGCTTGGTATTGGCATAACATTCATTTGTAAGTATGGGTGAAATTTGGATAGAAGCTACTGAGAATGAAAAGCATCCTAAAAATCTGAACAAGGATGAAGGTTTGGAATTAAGTGACTCTTGGAGACCCATAATCCACAAACAAAGGATTTCCTGGACTATGAGAGAACATTTAACGCAATAAATGCTTAACAAATTCTTTGTAAATGGGCACCAGAAACAGCCATGTTTCCCTTTCCCAGCTGTCAAGAAAAGTGTTTCTCAGGCAAAGGAACTTGATAGGCAACTGAGAAACTACAGCTTCTTCGCGGAATGTGTTTCTTGGCCTGAGAAACGGCAATTTCATCCGAAGGTCGCATTTCTATAGAAAAGTAAGCACCTTTATGTTGCATAGCTTGCATTATATGACTCTATTACCTTGTCACCATTTTTGCCTATTTAATATTTTATATAAAATGCAGCAAGCAAGATAAAAAAAAAGTAGCAATTCTAAATCCGAATCTTATTACAATAACATGTTGAACATAACAAAAAATAATTCACCAACAAAGAAATCTGACACAGTTCATTAACAGAATCTAAATCATCGAAATAGGGACTCTTATTCACATTTCTGGGTCTCTCCAGCATTCTGCAAATACCTTACCTTGTCTTAGATGAACCCCGAAAGGGACTGGAAAAAAAAAGGAGATGGAAGAAAAAACTGTCCCTAATTTCATGGATAATATAAATAACATATCTTTTAGGGAAAAGAGAACAGCAAAAGCCATAGCTTGATCAGGATTGTGGTGGCAATTGTTGAATCAGTCTTAGATCTCTCTCCATCTTACAATCGATCAATCAAACCCTGAACCAAAGCTGGCCTTAAATGGAAGCAGGCACCTACAAGAGTCAAGTTGGGTTTTGACAAGGCAGTATATGTAGAGATTCTAAAGGTGAGCTTATCTATAGTACTTTGTAGATTTATAAAGAACCACAACAACAGAACTGAATTTCAAAGCCATGATGAGGAGTCTGAAAATGGCTCTAGAGCAGAATTCAACTGATACTCTCAAGTGTCCATTAGAGTAGTCTCCACAGAGAGATGACATGATGGTAAACTTTTCCCCTTATGGAAGGATCCATTGATCCGAAAAAGAATATTAGTAAAGACAATTTTAAACACTGCCACAAGGAGCAGAATCATTGTGCAGACTAGTTGCCCAACCAAGGAGTGGATTTGAAAGCTAATATGAATGTTGAGAGTATGACTCGTAGAGTTCTGGAGCAGGATGATTCTAGGACTTGGAAGAACTCATCTCGTGAACTAGATAGAACACGCTGTCACTTATTCTGTAAAGTCTTTTTCCAGATCCAGCAGATTCTTGCTGTGACAATTATGATTCTGACAGGTCCTCAAGAAAACGATTTATCATAACTAAGAACCTCTTATTTTCTAGAGTAATTTATATAATCCTTCAGACTAGCCGCCACCTCCTGCACCCGGTCCTTAATCTGAATTAGCGTGGATTTATGTCTTTGGCTTGGGGAGGGACTGCATTGATTGTTTCTCTTTGACCCAGAGAATCAGTTTTTCCTATGGAAATTTCTTAGCCTTCTTTTATTAGAAATAGGGGACACAATTGATGTCTGGTAACCCGACTGATCTCCAAGGCCAGGTGGACTCAGGAAGCTCATGAACTCAACTGACTTCATAACTTCCAACCAACTGTCCTCCCTAACCTTGGGCGAGTTGGCTCTTGCTTAAACATGATTGCCGTGGTTCCATAATACTTCCATTTATTACATATACTCCATCAGCTGCTGGGAATTGAGAGGATGAGAGTGAGCTCTGTCATCAAATGTATATTGTCTTTTTCAACAACATAACATAGATTGTACACTCGCCCCGTTTTTGCCAAATTTGGTATATAATCCTTCAGATGAAGTTGGCAATCCTTCACGGCTCTTGACAAGTACTGTTTGTCAAATTGATGTGTTTCTATGGGAGGACGAGATATCTCGTGTGGGACCTGTGATCTTCCTCCGATCTTGCCCTACTTGAAGAAATTAAATGATGATTGGATTTGGGTGCCAAAAGTAATGGATATCATTATTCGATTGAGTCATATGGCAGCATTATTTTCTAACGGCTTTGTGGTATTCATATATCATTTAGTGAATGTTTGATTTGGGCCCAAGAGGATCCCGGTGGACAACACTCTAAATAAGGATCTAGATGTGTTATATGTGTATGCAGAAGCTATATCCGATAATATGCAGGGAATCAAGAGAGAGAGAGTGAGATAATACAACCGTAATAGAAAGTTCTATTAATATTGTGTTCTGTATATAGCATACTCTTGAGAAAGAAATATGATTGTCTATCTTCTACTCTTATTGCTAACTAAAGCTACATGTATTACAAAGCCAAGAAGGCGTGAAGAACCGTCATGGGAGTTGAACCATTTCCATGTGTGACTATTCATCTTTCGACGATTACGTGGCTTGACTAACAAGTGTGTAGTATGCTGACAAATGTTCTGGCATAATGCAAGCCCTAGAAGTGCCACCTGGCATGACGCGAGGATTGTGTTGGTTGACATCAAGAATTTAATGCTCGAAACAACTCAGTACCGCGCGGTGTGAGTTGGTCTTTATGGTTTGGCATGAAGGTGTGTAAGACCCTATTGAAGTCGATGGTAGTTACCACAAAGGATTTGGCATATGCATGGGTGGCACCGAGTTCGATCTGCATGGATTGCTTAGTGCTACTGTTGGAGTGCACGACCTTTGTTGGAGATGGGATGATGATCTTGGAGGCATCATGAACCTGAAGATGTGGTTTTGGGGTACTGCAAACCATCAAGCAAGAACTGCAAATACCACAAGTTGTGAGAACAGTGTTGGCAGTATTACTCAAACTGTTGCCAATAGATCCTCTGGGATCAATCGCCCCTCCTTATAAAGCAATAGTCCCAATTGTGTTAAATCTAGAAAGCAGGTGTGGAACCTTGGCTTCTAGCTAATATGTCATGAACCATTTGGCTTGTTGTGGGAGCAGGCCTGCTCTGACAACTCTCTACACTAGCATAGAGTAGTTTTGTGTATAAATGGTTTG
This sequence comes from Torreya grandis, assembly GCA_037957365.1. NCBI lineage: Eukaryota > Viridiplantae > Streptophyta > Pinopsida > Cupressales > Taxaceae > Torreya > Torreya grandis. The sequence continues at coordinate 760,960 of JARHVA010000105.1, forward strand.
TAGAATTTGATTATTCTTTGTCGGTTGAGGTTGTGCATCAATATGGCGCAATATTGATTGTTAAATATGCATAGTTGCATGGCACAATATTCTTGGGTGTTGGTACAGCATGGTTAGAGCATGGAATCACTTCAGAATCTAATATCTCTTACTACCCATTGATACAATTACACTTTGAGGATTGGCATTGTACACACACTAGCGACTACACATGTATGGATGCCTAAGGAGTATATCACAGACATCAATTGGCACTACATCACAAACTAGCTCCTCTTTGGAAGGATGGATAACATATGAGAAGCAACATTAGAGAGTGACATGTATACCTTTGGTGTTGCTGGAACTAAACCATCCCAATTTGTAAGGCTACGAATGTGGCATGGTTGGCAGAATCAATCACTTGATGGTTGCTTCAGAGATAAGATTTTTCATGCTAGCAACATCGATCAAATCCAGTGGTTGCCCTTGCACCCACATCTGCAAATGGAATAGAAGTTTTGCTTCAGCATCTTGCCCTATTGATGTTGCTAGTGCAGTGGCTAATACAATATTTCGATCTACACCAATGATTCCATTAGAAGGCTTGACTGCATAATCCTCTGCTTCAGCTTGCATAAGCAAACTTTTATGTGCATGGCACTTTGCCTTGGATTAGTTTCTATGTCTGTCGCACCATATACCTATCTTAGACTGTTGTGGCTTTATGTCTAAAGAGGGTAGTTTCTTTGGTGCAGACAATGTGTCCTGCATGCCCTTTGTCTTGAACTCTACCTCAATGGTTGTTGGATAGCAATAGGCTTCTCCCATCGTCTTGACCTCAACCTAATTCAGTTTGGACTGAATGGATGGTCATAGACTGTTGCAATACTTGAGAACTCTATGTTGCTTTGATTAGAATGAGCTCAACCTTACATATAGGTCCTGGAAGGCATCAGTGTAGGCTTGGACTAACTGGGCACGTTCTTGCCGCAATTGTTGCCACTGATGTAGCAATCATCATAGACATCTTCAAGCTAATATTCATCCTTGAAGACTTCAAGAATTTATCCCAAGTCAGTTCAAATTCATCTTTTGTTTGATCTTTCTACCACAGAGAATCTGCTTGCTACCATTTCTTGATGGGTGAAGAAACTTTCAAAAGTGCAATCTTGATTTTCTCCTCATCAAAAATTTCATTTACTACAACATTCGGATCTACACCAATGATTCCGTCAGAAGGCTTGACTTCATAATCCTCTGCTTCACCCGACATAAGCAAATTGTTTTGAGCATGGCACTTTGTGTTGGAGTGGTTTCTATGTTTGTCACACCATTTACCTATATTAGACTATTGTGGCTTTCTATCTGAAGAGGGTAGTTTCTTTGGTGCAAAAAATGTGTCCCACTTATACTTCGTCTTGAACTTTTCCTCAATGGTTGTTGGATAGCAATAGGCTTCTCCCATCGTCTTGACCTCAGCGTAATTCAGTTTGGACTGAATGGATAGTCGTAGACCATTGCGGTACTTGATAACTCTATGTTGCTTTGATTCGAATGAGCTCAACCTTATACAGGTCATGAAAAGCATCGGTGTAGGCTTGGACTAACTGGTCATGTTCTTGCCGCAGTTGTTTCTACTGATGTAGCAATCATCATAGGCATCTTCAAGATAATATTCATTCTTGAAGGCTTCCAAGAATTTGTCCCAGGTCTATTCAAATTCATCTTTTGTTTGGTCTTTCTCCCATAGAGAATGGGCTTGCCACCATTTCTTGATGGGTGAAGAAACTTTCAGAAGTGCAATCTTGATTTTCTCATCAAAAAATTAAAATTACAACATTTGGATCTACACCAATGATTCCATTAGAAGGCTTGACTTCATGATCCTCTGCTTCAACCTGCATAAGCAAACTTTTTTGAGGATGGCACTTTGCATTGGAGTGGTGTCTATGTTTATCACACCATTTACCTATCTTAGATTGTTGTGGCTTTCTGTCTGAAGAGGGTAGTTTCTTTGGTGCAAACAATGTGTCCCGCTTGCCCTTCATCTTGAACTCTTCCTCAATGGTTGTTGGATAGCAATAGGCTTCTCCCATCATCTTGACCTCAACCTAATTCAGTTTGAACTAAATGGATGGTCATAGACCGTTGCGGTACCTGAGAACTCTATGTTGCTTTGATTTGAATGAGCTCAACCTTACATACAAGTCATGGAAGGCATTGGCGTAGGCTTTGGACTAACTGGTCATCTTCTTGCCATAGTGGTTGCCATTGATGTAGCAATCATCATAGACATCTTCAAGATAATATTCATCCTGGAAAGCTTCCATGAATTTATTCTAGGTCAATTCAAATTCATCTTTTGTTTGGTCTTTTTCCCACAGAGAATGGGCTTGCCACCATTTCTTGATGGGTGAAGAAACTTTCAGAAGTGCAATCTTGATTTTCTCCTCATCAAAAAAATCATTCATAGAGAAATATGACTCTATCTAATCTAACCAGCTATATATTGCATATGCATTTATTTTACCCTCAAAAATTGCAATGTCTAGATTTACATGAAATCTAAGGAGACTCAACCACCAAAAGCTTTCCCTAATTTTTGAGTCGATGGAACCACCCATTGGAGGACTTCAGCGAACTGGTTGAACGTAAATGTCTTTTGCTCTCGATGTACTTTTGCAATGATGTTATTGATCATCTCTTGGATTGCATTTTGTGAATTATTGTCTCTTGCCATCTGATTTTTCTTGAAATGGCATGACAAGTAGTTTGATGGGTCTCATGATTTGACGCCAAGCTTCAGATACTCTGACCTCATTTGATGAGACATGCACAAACAAGATGACCCATTCTAATACCACTAATTTGGGGCTTAGAAAGATCCCAATGGGCAACACTCTAAATGAGGATCTAGATGTTTTATATGTGTATGCTGAAGATATAACAGATAATACGCAGAAAATCAAGAGAGAGAGATAATAGAAGTAGAACATAAAGTTTTATTAATTTGCACGTTCTGGACATGGCATACTCTTGAGAAAGATGTATGGTTGTCTATCTTCTACTCTGATTGCTAATTAAAGCTACAAATGTGTATACATATATTACAAAGCCGAGTAGGAATGAAGAACAACTATGGAAGATGAACTATTTCCATGTGTGACTCTTTATCTTTTGACGGTTATGTGGCTTGACAAACAGGTGTACAGTATGCTGGCGGATGTTCTGACATAATGTGAACCCTGGAAGTGCCACCTAGCATGACACATGAACTATCCCAATCGACGTCACGAATATAATGCTCGGAACAACTTGGTACTAAGCAATGTGACTTGGCCTTTGTGATTAGGCATAGTGGTACATCAGACACTGCTGAAGCCGATGGTAGGTACACAAAAGGTTTGGCGCAAGCATGGGTGGCCCCAGGTCTGATCTGCATAAATTGCATTGCACCGATGTTGGAGTATGTGCAGCATCTGTTGGAGACAGGATTATGATCTTGGAGGTACCACGAACCTCAGGATGTGGTTCTGGAGTACTGCAAACCATTGAGCACAAATCATAGTTACAACAAGTTGTGAGAACAAACTTTGTGGTATCACTATAACCATTATCAGTAGATCCACCTGGATCAATGTCTCTCCTAAACAGGTTCTTTCAAGTCCTAGAATCATCTTGCTTTAGAACTCTTTTAGTCATACTCCCAACATTCATAATAGTTTTAATATCCACTCCTCGGTTGGACAACTAGTCTGTGCAATGATTCTGCTCCATGAAACAATGTTTAAAAATTTCTTTACTAGCTTTCTTTTTTAGATCAATAAACCCTTTCATAAGGGGAAAAGTTTCCAATTGCGACATCTTTCAGTCAAGACTATTCTAATATACAATTTAGAGTATCCATCCAATTCTGCTCTAGAGCCATTTTGACACCTCTTATCATGGCTTTGAAATTCAGCCTTGTCATTGTGGTTCTTTATAAATCGATAAAGTAACACAGATAAGCTCACCTTTAGAATCTCTAAATATACTGCCTTTGTGTCAACTTGAGTCGGATTCCCAGAAATCAACTGCATCCCCTGTTTCCAGTCAAAGAAGGCCAAGAGGCTGCCCTAGGAAAAACTGTTGTTCTGGGTCAAAGATGGATAACCAATGCAGTGCCTCCCCACGCCAAAGACATGAATCCCCGCTAAATCAGATTAAGGAACAGATGGAGGAGGTGGAGGCTAGTCTGAAGGATTATATAAATTAATCTAGCAAACAGAGAAAAGAAGAGGTTCTAGGTGTAATGAATAATTTTCTCGAGGACCTGACAGAGCATCATAATTGCCGCAGCAGGGACCTGCCTGTTGCCATGCATAGGTTTGATTTAGTTTCATACCTGCTATATTTCTCCAGATGTTATACACTAGATATAAAGGTGCTCTTATTAGTAAATTTCTTTCCACTGTTATCTTGGTAAAAGCTTTTGTTTCTATAGACAGGAACTATGCATATTACTTAACTCTTGACAGAAGATCTGATAAAGGATTACAAAGGCACTAGGTATGATAAATTGTTTGCTTCTGGGCCTAAAGAAGCCTAACAAGTGTCATCGCAAGGTTATATTGGAGCTGGTAAAATACTCTTCAAATTGGAAAGGAATAAGTGATCACCAGTGCCAACCTGGCTGGTTCTGCATATTAGTTATATTTCTCCAAATGGTATATGCTATATATAAATAGGCACACTTAATAGGAAATTTATTTCCTCTGTCAGCTTGGTAGTAATTTTGTTCTGCCAGACAATAATTATGTACATACATTAGAGGACTTTGGTATGATTCTTCTTCTATTTGTGTATCTTTGACTTTAAAGAACGCTTGCTAGATTCTATCATGCATACCACTATCAAAAAAAGATGAACGGGATTAATTTTGTCTCATGTTGGCCATTAAATTCCCAGTAACAAGTGTCTTGGCCCTGCAACCGTTGGTATCAAAACCCCTGCATACCTTTCGTATGGACACCCCCTAAAACAATAGTAACTACATCACCATGGGCTTTGATTTATTTTATCGGTGCTATTTGTATACATGTGTGCATGGTTTCATACGAGTTCTGTTTCATACATGTATGTCGTTAATATTAAATAATAAAGATAATGAGTTGGAATGGGGGCATTCCATTGTCCTGTGTAATGGAAAATTTTCAGTTAACTTGGAATGGAGGAGCCTTGTCCATTTGGTCATGTACCCTGTCATGAAATTAGGTATCCATATTGTTACTATGAAGTGTGTGAAGCCACAAGCAAACAAGCTCCACTTTAGTGAATAGTAAGCATTGCCCATTACCATTGACCATATCAGCAAAAAACCTCCAAATTGAAAAAGAACATGTTTTTTTGTTTTGTTTTTGGCTGTCCAAATAAAATGTCTGTTTTTTTGGAGAGTGGATCAACATTTACCCATTCCAACCTTTATTGACAACAATTTCCGACTTTTATTGCCTTAAATCAAAAATCATTTACCCATTCCAACCTTTATTGACAAAAAATTCTGACTTTTATTGCCTTAAATCGAAAATTCTTTATAAACAAAGCTATTTTTATACTACATGTTTTGGGATATTTACTTTTATAAATTCTAGATGCTGTATTTTCTGATTCCCAATTTTTTTGGGGGTCAAACGTAATTAAACTTTTTTGGAACCTCTAATTTAACTTTTGTAACAAACATAGCTACTATGGTATTGACTGGGGATTTAACAGATATAGAAGGATTGATGATCATCATGATACATTCTCTACTAATGCAGTTCAGGAAGGCCATAATACAATGCAAGCTCCATATTCCTAGTGCTTGAGTAGGATTGCATACATGTTACATGCTAACAGATTGTTCCTTGAACTCAATTGAAGATCTTCACACGTCCCTATTAGTGCAGTTCGAGCAGACCATTATACAGTGTAAAATCCAGTCCCATTACCCATTTATCTTGAGTGCGATTGCACAAACACTATATACTAACAGACTGATCCTTTAACTTTCTACAAATGTACGACATGTCTCTTTCAGATAGTGAGAAAGAGATGTTACACATCTCGTGAACTAGATGGAACACAGATGTCTACCTTGGTCAGAATGTATAAACAACTACAAGGTTTCTCCTAATGCATTTATTGAACTCCTGTTGGGAGACTGTGGCCTTAAAAGGTCTATCTAATTATTCAAGTTCAGGGCAGTTTGCTTCTTTGAAGACTTTTGGAATGGACTTGTTCTAATACCACGTGCTACACCTAAAAGGATAATTTAAGAAAAAAGGATCGATTTATTGTACTGAAAAAATGGACTATGAGTTGCAGTTGATTCCATGACTTTTGAATATAGTTATGACTTTGCTAGACAGCACATGTGATCCTTCAGAGTTACTTAATTATTATGATGGATTGTTATGTTTCTTGTTTGACTTCATAGCAATGATATTATACAAATCCTAGCTAAAAAAACTCGCATATCACCTTAAATTGATGCAATTTAGTGGGTATGATAAAATAAGGTTGATTTTGAGTAATATACCAATCTAAAACATCAAATTTGATGAAAGAAATTAAAAGAGAGAGTCCCCATTAAACACTTAGATGTAACCAGACAGAAACATAAGATTGAAACAGGCATACCTTCACAAAATCTTCAATTGTCAAAGCGCAATCTTTTGAATACCCTGCTTCCTCCAAAACTTGACCCACAACTTGCTGCAGTTAACAAATGCATCTAGAACTTCAGTAGGAAGTGTCAAAAAGAAAGCTATATTTATAACTTATAAACAATTGGTGTAAGATTACACCAAACCAAAACATTCCATTTAAAATCATCCATAAATTACTGTCTTTCATGGAAAGAATGACACATTCTACAGCAGACAGGAAGCACTTTAAACCTGCATGGCATCCTAAGTGCAAAGAGGCTATTCTATTCCAATGAGGATTTAGTTTAAAGTACAAACAATGGGAGAATATAACAACCTGACGCTGCTCTTCAGAAATAAAAGAGCCAGTCAAATCCTGCAAGACTTCTAGTAAATCGCGGAGTGTCACTTTCCCATTGCCATCTGAATCGTAAACCTTGTAGATGACTGGTAAAGAGCCAAAGAATAAAAAAAGTCACCAGGAATGCACATGAATGCATGTTCGTGTTCTTAAATCAAAAATTGTAGGAATACCAAAATATCACTTGTCCAAAACTAAGGTGTTTAGAACAAAAAATAAGATAGTGGAAAAAGTGTTTGACATACCTATCAATGTATTTATTCTTTGTAGAAAGCTATACACAAATCACTAAATCATTTTTTTCATTTGAATTTTCAAGGATATTGGTTTTATTTAAGTTCTTAGTTGGAACTCATACACTCAATTTTCTGAAGAAGATTTGCTTTCGAGCTAAAGGACGACAAAAAGGATATAAAATCTTTGAAGTTTAAGCCATCTAACATTCTCAGCAACCTCTGCAAAGAAAACATAAAACATTCATAATCTCAAACCAGCTTCTGTTAAAACCATTCTACGAGTTACAATTACAAAGGAATGACTACATTTTCAATTGGATTATCCTTTCTAAGACTGGTTTAATTAACTAGTGTTCATTAACATTTGAGCTAAATTGGGTGATCTTAAATCTAGTTTGAGAAGGTGAGTATGTGTTGCAATTCAATTAAACAGAGAGGCCAAACCAGTAATATGAAAAGAAGATTTAAAATAAATCTCAACATCACAAGTTCTTACCTGAGAAAGGGGATTCACTGCAAACTCTGGCACAGATAAGAACTCATCTGCTGATATAAATCCCGTCCCGTTTCGATCAAGTGCACAAAATCGTTCATAGAGAGAAACTATTTCTTGCTGTGAGACTGAAATTACGAAAAAAATCCAAAATCAAGATACTCAATTAATATAGTTTTAGTGGCTAATATTCGCTAATTACCTATTTTTGTGAAATTTTCTGTTAAACTACGTGCCATTGGAAAATGAAAATTCACCCCATTTTCTACGAAACAGAATTTCTTTGCCATAAGAATTTGCTAACATTTTGCATAAAACATAAGAGAATTTGGAAAACTATTTTTAGATTATCGCGGGGAATCGTTGAAAAAAGTTCGCGAGGATTTCTAAACTTCTAAAAATATGTGCTTCCGTATAAATATCCCTTCGCTCTACCCTCAAAAGAAAACAGAATTACATGATATATCTCAAACTCATAATTCAATAATATCAGCAAAATAAAAACAAGATCCAAAAAAAGTAGTAGTATAGCACATACACATGTTATTGCAGTGTTCTTGGACCTCCTCAATGTCATACTGAGTAAGCATGCTTGATGTATTGCCCATATATGCATGCTCAATCCTTTCGCTCTCCTGAACCTGATGAGCAACAATTAAATGCCAAAATCACAAAAGCAGGCTCCAGCCAGTCCACTCTCCACCCTCACGCAGGATCGTCTCTCTCCCAAATAGCCTTGCCTCTATTTCATACTCTTTCCTTTTACTTCCCTTATTAATGGCGCCCCTACGCATCTGAACATACAAAAAGGCGAAGGCATTCAGCTAGGGGAATTTGTTATAAAGTTGCTCTTATATGTGGACGATCTCATTTTAATTACCAAATCTCCCTATGGTTTGCAAGACCATCTATCTTCTCTTGAGCGCTTTTGCAGAATGGTGGAGATGCAGGTCAATATCAGCAAGACTAAGGTTATGATTTTCTCTAATAATAAAAAACAACATCAACATGAATTTTATTACAATGGAAGTCTTCTCGAAGAGGTTGCGGATTATAAATACCTTGGCATCGATTTCAACAAAAAGCTACGCTGGTCTAGCTGCAGGTATAAAAGGACATTAGGTGGGTGGAAGGCTTTCTATGCTCTTCAGAATAAGTGCCGTGACGCAGAGTTGTGGGATTGAAAAACTATTCAAACCTTGTTCGGTCTTCTTGTGCTGCCAGTTGTTCTTTACGGGTGTGAATTATGGGCCAGCAGCACTACTATAGCACAATGGAAACAAATTGAAGGAATCCAAAAGCGCTTGATTACAAGCAAGATTAAAATCAAAAGCACGGTTCCATATGACATCATGCTAAGTGAAATGGGGGCTGTTCCTATCGAGGCACTTGTTGTGGTTCGCCTTTTAAGCTATTTAAAAAGAATCGAAAAAATGGAAGAGGATAGATGGCCTAAAGTTGTTTTTAGTGATACACTATGTAAGTGAAAAAAGACATGGATGCAACAAAATATCACATGGATGAGTAAATGGAATATTCAATTCAATATGTGCCCCACAAATAATAAAGAAATAAAAGTCTTTGTTATGGAGAAATTTTACAAGAGAAATTGGGGAAGCGAGATCGGGGGGAAAAAACTATATTATATAAATGAGTTCAACTCCACTTGTGATCAACTCCAAAAAGCGTACATAGGAGCCAACATTTCTTGGAGGGCTAAAATTCTTATTGCTCAGCTGAGAACCAACTCTCACCAACTTCGTTGTGAGACCGGGCGTTGGAAGAGGCCAAAGGAGGCTTGGGAAGAGAGAATTTGCAGATTTTGCAATTCTGGGAAAGTGGAAACTGAACAGCACTTTATTCTAGAATGTGAGGCCTACAAAGATAGCAGAGATAAATTTGCGGATACTATATGTGACAGTTCTTGGCATAACCTATTCAACGAAGAGCACATTGAGCAATTAGGGGGGCTCATCATCAGCCTACACAAGAAGCGAACAGTGCTACTTAAATCTGCTTGAGTTGTCTTGCTGTCCCATAGACTTTTTTTAGTCTCGTGGACGTTAAAATTTTTTTATTATTATTATTATTATTATTATTATTATTATTATTATTATTATTATTATTATTATTATTATTATTATCTATTAGTTTCCATGATTTTACGATGTTTAGGTATTTGTCTATTATTGGTCTAAAGTGGACTTTTTTCTTTCTTTTTTTTTTCAACTTTTATGGATTATCAATGGTTCTTATATTCTCTCAAAACACTCTAGATGGCTCTTTCTTTCTTTTATACCTTTTCTCTTATCTCAAGCTTTGTGTCTAAAGCGTCCGGTGTTCATAGATTTTACCAAAGTATTATGATGCTCGTAGGTTTATTGGTCCGGTCTATTTTAGCCCATGATCATATGAACTCTTTCTTCTATATTTTTTGCTTTTTCGACCATTGAATGTTGGTTTGGGAATCAATGGGATTCTAATTTAAATTTAGTTTGTTTATTAATACACAAACATTGTAATTCATTTAAACACACAATATTTATCGATCATTCATAGGATTATATGAGCATTTATAAATATTTTAGCCAAAACAAGCAATTATTAGAGCATATATTAAAGCATACAAGTTAATATTAGACACATACCACACAAAACCGTGTTTGCATGTTAATGGAACTATTCCAATTATTAAAGTTTTATGTTTTCAATAGTGGTATTGTTTAGGGGCTGACAAACATCAATATAGTTTTGTTATTCTTTGGTTTATGACTATAGACACCTAATTTTGATACAAGACTAGTTATTTTTTATGGTATTTATGTGTTCATATACTTAAGGTTTATTGGTTTAAATTAGACTCTTGTTAGTGTCTTTCCCTTGTGCTATGGGCCATTTTTTCCTTATGTGCCTTGTGTTCCCTTTACAACTCCATTTTTTTTCATCATAGGCAAATGATAATACCACCATTCAATCTAAAATCCCTAACAACCTACAAAATGACTATTTTTTCCCCATACTTGCAGGAATGATGAAAACATTATTTTAAGGTTTTATGGTCTTTTTTACCAGGTGTGTTATAGGACACTCTTGGTCATCTTTTTGTGAGTCTTTTGACCCCTTCTCCCGGTTGTTTGGTTCTTTGTGCCTTGTTTGTCAACTTTTCCATCTTTTCTGTGTTGTCTTACACACCAATAGGGTCCTAATTTGCATTCAATAAGTCTATGAGTCCTTAAATACATTGACGCATTTAGGAAAAGAAGAGATTACCCATATATTTGAATTGATAAGCCATTTGATAAAGTGTAAAAAAAAAGGATTGCATTGTTAGATCAACATCTCTATACCAAAAGCAAAATTGAAGGATTAGTGAAAGAGCATATGGACTATACTAGTTATTGCATAGCATCAATAAGGATTGTGATCTTCATATTGCAGTAGATTGTTTGTTGGGTTGCATTGAGTGTTGATTGCCAACTTATTTAAGAATAAGAATCTGACTGAGGTAGGCCCCTCATAACTACTCTCATTTTTTAATGTTGTGTGAGGTGTTTTGAGTTTATTAGGGTTGTAAGGAAGGAGAATAATATATAGAAGATCTACATTGAATTATGTCAAACTCGGTAATGTTTTTGAAATACAAAAGCATAAGAGGGAAATTATCAAATTTGTTTCAAAAATTGTTGCATTTTACCAAGGGCATATAGTAGCTGACCAGGATTACTTTTTTCTCTTTAGGAGCATACTAGCACACTCCTACTCATACCACGAGCATCTCAACATGCTCCTAGTCATTTTATGCAACTTATTAACTCTACATAATTATTTTAGGTTATCTTTATATCACTTTCTAGACCTGTTTGCAGTTAAATTTTAGCCTCCAATAGTACACATGTTTGATGTAATTTGGTATTTATCTCATAACTCTCTCTATTTGTCAATTAAAGCATTTCAACACATTTAATTACTATAATTAGGTATGTGCTTATTATTATAATATTTTATTATGTTTAGATATGAATTCCACACATTGTTTATAGTTAGTGTAGTGTTGTTGACGTAAATCCATTTAACCATAATTTTTTTGTAGTGCACTTGTGCCCTCTTACACCCCTTTATGGTTAGATTGTATCTATATTGCATATAAGATTTGATTTTGTTCAAGGTTTATTAAACCCTTACTTTGTTATGTCATCCTATTAGGGTTACCCTTTGCTTGTGCCTAGTGTTATCTACATTATCTTGCATGTTCCCTTTCCTTCTAGGGTTAGCTCTTGTTGTGGTTGTGATAGATACAATTTTTTTAGGGTTTTATTTTTTCTCCATAACTAACCCTAGTTTGTTATGCTTGATTTATCATTCAAATTATAGGATGCCTTTGCATGTTATATATGTATCCATCTTATGCCCCCTAACGTGATCAAATCTAAGACCCCTACTAGGTGAAGTGATAGATTGGGTTTCAAACTTGTTGATTTTTTTGAAATTGATTTGGTTCATACTCATGCTTATTTGAATAAAAAACTAGTGATTGTCAATGATATTAATGATTTTTCTTTTGAAACGCATGTGGATGATAATGTGCATGCAAATGTTGTGATTGATAATGTTGTGAGTAGATCTCAAAATATTGATATTTTTTATGTAAAGAAAGATAGGGTTGAAAGGCATACTTTGTTTTGAAAACATGTCTTAGACCATCCTAAAAAAAATAGATGTCATGTTATATGTGTTATGGGATATTCAAAGAAAAACCCTAGCTCATGAGCCCATAATTGAGAATATACCTTTTGGGGTGAATCATGGAGATTTGAATGATTCCAATGGAGATCATCTTTCTAGTGGTTCCTCTTACAAGATTGATAATGTTGATATGTCTCACATTACTTCTTATGTTGTTCCTCCTCTTATTTCTTTTACTCATGTTATCATGTATTTATCCTTTTAAACTAATTTTAAAGCTTCATTTGATGTTTCCCAAGTTCCCCAACCATATCAACATGTTCACCAACCTTCATCAATCCTTCATAATGCCTCTCAAGTTCCTAATGTTTCAATTCCTACCTATATCACTTGTAGAGAGATCTTTGAGCAATATGGATTTAAGATCATGCAACTAATTTAAAATCTACTCAAACATCAAACTACCTAAGTAAGATCTAGAGTCATTAGAATTCAATGTAAATACATGAATAAATAATTCAAACCAACATTATAATCCTAAATTTAATTGCTCCAAACCATGATTAAATGGATGGAAAATTAAGAGAACAAGATTGATTACCTTAGACTTAGAATTTGGACATTATGATACTTATTCAAGGATGTTGGATGAATAGATGGTTGGACATGGATTGGTTGCTCCTTTTCTCTTTAGCTCCAATGAAGGAGAAGAGTTGTTTAAATAGATTTTGGAGGGAGAGATCCATGGTGGAGATTTGAAGTTGGCTTGTGGATATCAATGGATGAGGATTATCCAAGGAATTTTAAAATCCTTGGAGGATTCTAGAGGAGAGAAGGTTATAGAGGTATAAACCTCTAGAATCTCTTTGAGAGGGTTAAACATGATTAGAGATAGATCAGATAGGTGTTTAGGGGATTTTAGAGATTGTAGGGGTGTAGGAGAGCATAGGGATAGGCCTAGTAGTTGGGTAGGTGGGTCATGGGAATTTTAAATTCCCAAATAATGAATAGGATAGATTATGATAAGATTAAGGGATGTTTTAAAGGAATTAATGATGAAGTGGGATAGAATAAGGTTAGTAGATGAAGAATAATAGAAGGAGGATATTAGACAAATGATTAGAAAGGGGTGATATTAGGACAGGATTAATTAGAATAAATGAGATAAGCATAATTAATGTTGATTAATAGTAATATTAGTAGAGTTAATGTAAGTGAGAGAATTTAGATGTATACATTTTCCCCTCTTTGAAAGGGCATTACGAGTATAATGAATTGAAAGGAGTAAAGGTCTTTCAAATAAAAATCATGTCGTGAATAGATGTTAGTAGATGATGTTAGGGGATATGATGCCCCCTCGAGGGTACATGCGAGGAAGAATGAGATGGATGGACACTCAAAAGAAGAAATGAGGGGTGGGATGCAATGGATAAACAAGGGGATGGGATGCCAAATTTGAAATAGAAGATGAAAAAGATGATCGACCTGAGCAGTGAGCTACAAATTGATGATGCCCTTGATAAGGACACATGCACAAGGAGTAAAGATGATGTTGTCATGATTATCGACACATCCCAAGGGGGAATAGAATGAAAATGCCACAAGCTTTAGACATATCCCCAGTAAAGATGCATGCAAGGGAGAGTTGTAGGCCAAGATAAGATTGATTTGATGAGATTAATGATGGGTGTAGATCAAAGCTAAATTGATTAATATGATGAAAAGGATAAGAGCAAATAAATTATGAGATTAAGTGACTAAAAGACTGAGGGATGAGGATGGATGATAGAGATAGTGGTTGATCTATCCTTGGGAATTGAAACATGGCCAAGTACTACCTACAAAGTCTAAAAAAACCTCAGGCCAATGTAGTTCTGATTAAAAGATAATGATTGATAATGATGATGATTAGTGATTAGAAAATGATGATGATGAGGATGATTAGACTTGTTAGTGATTGAATGATATGATTCAGATGATGAGATGAAGATGATAAGGATAAAATATGAGATGTTAGTTGGATGAGTTGAGAGGATTATATTAGTGATGGGAATAAGGATGATTATATGAATGATGAAGGTGGAGGTGATAAAGCCATCATAAATGTCACAAGGCTCATCATAGTCTAAGTAATCCAATAATATAACACTTGGTAGGATGCCCCATGATATAAACATGACCAAGAGGATGTTGCGCTAAAGTGTATGGGCAAGTAGCAAACTCTGCATCCTTGAGGGCACTTTTGGTGTCCTCATAGCATCCTCATTCATTGCCCAATAGACAAAAAGATATGATATAAACAAAACATAAGATAAAATATATATATATATATATATATATATATATATATATATATATATATATATATATATATATATATATATATATATATATATATGATAAAAGACATACAAACAAGATAAATAGAACAAACAAGTAACACACACGAGTATCTATATGCATGTCCCAATGTCTTGTCTGATTATGGGATGATGGGTTGGACTAGGATGATTATGATGTAGGATAGACCTAGATTTGGAGAGGATGATCATGATTAGGATTAGGCTAAGATGTTGCCCCTAGTTTTGGATAGAAGGATGGAGGATGGGAGAAGGTCTTTGAATATTGATTTGGTCTTGAAATCAAATCAAAAACTGGCCAAGGAAGGTGATTTATAAAAGTGATGACCAAGGATTACTAATAGATAAGGGCCTTACAAGATTCTAATCTAGCAATAAGAGGAGATAATGATGGGATCAAATACCCTTCATATTAGAAAAGAAGTGATTTTATGGGTGCTAAGTATGAAGAGGCAATGATAAGGAAGGTGATGGGATCAATTACCTTTCATACTAACAAAGAAGTGAGTTGATGGGTGCTATATATGAAAAGGCAACTGATAAGAAGTAATGGGTGCCAGATTAAATTCTTTGACAAGGTGATGCATGTTAATAACATTTAGTTAAAAGGATGAAGAAAATATGGGGAGATGGGTGACCACCTCGATTTGGTTCCAAGATGGAATGTGGTATCCAAATATGGGAAAATGTGAGACAGATGGAGATGGATGTGAATAGGGGATTAGACAAGAGACAATGGACTATTTTTTTTGCTTTTCAACTTTTATGATTTTTTAGTTTTTTTTGACATATTTTAATTTTTAGGGCTTATTAGAATATGTATGTACATTGTATAAATGGGCTTACTAGCAAAGGGAATACCAAGCCTAGCAACCAGGATGAGGAGGGATGAAATGATGGATGAGTAACAAGAGGATGAGGATGATGCTAAAAGGGATATAAGGACCAAGGAAGGAATGGACTAGGAATCGCCAATGACCACATTGTGAAGGGACCAAATGTTTAGTTACCCGAGTGTTCATTGGAGAATATGCCAATATGATTTGAGAACATGTCTCAAGACATCTTCCACTTCCTTACAAAGGTCACGACTAGAAGAAAGGAAGGATCGGATGTATGATATTATGGTAGATGATAGATGGGTGATATGGATACAATTGATGAGGGATGGATGAAATAGAGGGATTTTGCCCCCAAGTGGTGAGGTACAATATGGAGAATTGATTATGCTACCATGATAACAGAAACTAGTTTTCATCATGGTACTTGCCCAAGGTGGCAGAAGACTGGTTTTCACCATTGGATGAATGATTTTTTTTAATTTTTAATTTTTAATTTTGACTTTTATTGGGCATCTCAATTTATTAGAGAAGGGTGAGATACAATATGTCATAATCATTGTGATCTTTAATCGACACCTGTTATGGGGATATATGATGCTTAGATCATGTCTTGGTGGCCTTTATTGATTCTTGATTTAACATCCTCTGATAATTTTAACTGGGTGTCCTTGTAACCCCCACGAGGGATAATGTTTCCCAAGGATGTGAGATATGGTGTGGATGGGAGAATGTTGTGATTGATATGATGGGATATGGGATGTGAAGGAGGGATATGATCATGATTAATATGATGAGATGGGGAGTAGAAACAATGTTCAATAGTTGCATACACTATTGGATATGGTGGAGGGGATTCTTTAGATTGGTGCTATGAGGTTAAGTGATCTAAGACCTTTCAATTTTTTGATTTTTTGACCCTAGCATTAAGAAAATGATTGGCCCTACAATTATTATTTTTATCTTTCTTTGGAATTGTTGATCGAATTTGACTTTGACTGCCCCCTAGTGCCATATTTTGAGCTTCACCAGAGGATATTTAATTTTAACTTGATATATAATGAAATTTTTGACTTTGATATGCCCCTAGTGCTAAATTTTGGGCTTCATTAGGGGAAGACATTTTTTCATTAGGATGATGATTTGACTTTGCTTGATTTTGATGGATAGGATCAAAGATGGTTTGATCATGATTTATGACCTTTAGAATAGGGTCTTAGATTTTTGTATTTGGGGCACATGATATTAAATGCAGAGGGGAATCCAACGATGTATGTTCATATTCATCCCCTAGATGGAGTGGGATATAAGGATTATGGAGGTGAGGTGGGTGATTAATGTTGGGTGATGGATTAGGATAATGGGAAACATAGTCCTCATAAAAGTTAATAGAAACCCTAGTCTCAATGTCGGTGAAGGTGTCCTCAAGAATCTCTAAAGGATCACGAAGACTAGTTGTGTTATGTGCATCCAAATGGGTATCAGATTTGCTCTGGCAATCTTTGAGAGATAAAGAGCTCAAGAACTCAGTGATGAATTCATCATCCTGGTTGGGATTAAAAGATATGCTTGGTGATGTAATAGAGGTATCTGGATTAGATGTAACCTTAAAAGGATAGTCATTATCATCATCAATGAGGGATGACATTTTTTATGAGAAATTTGATTCAGATATTAGTGTTGCACACGAACCTGAGGTAGATAAAACGTGTTCTAACTCTGATACTAACTATGGTGTACATGACTTTATGCTACTAGTAGGAGAATGATTGTCTGCAATTATCCTCTCGATGTGGGGTGTTAGATGTGATGGGTAAGAGGGAGTTGATGGATGAACAATGGACTGAGCAAATATAGGCCCATAAAAGGAATTATGGGATATAAGAGAACTAGGTTGATGGGGAATGGATTTGTGTTTGATAGAGGATTGGTTGATGATGTAGGGATCATGGAAGACAAGTATGGTGTATTGACCTTAGCTTGGAAGGGGAAGGGCTTGATCATGATCAGGAATGAAATCTTGCCATTCCTCTTCTTGTTCACCCAGGGGGAGAAATTCATCTGGTTCATCCTCAGTTATTATGTCACCATAATTAATGAGGTCTTAGACATAATCTCAAAAAATTTGACATAATTTAATGGAATGCCCCCAAGTTTAATGATATATACAATATCAATTTGATTTATACTAGGAGGGCTTGGGCTTAGTAGGATCAAGATGTCAGATGGGGGGATAAACCATCATGTTAGCAGTGATAAAGTGTTGGGAAAGGGCTTCCAAGGATATAAGAAGGGGAGTATAAGGACCCAATTCATTTTGTCACTTTGATGTGGAAGCATTGGACTTGAGATCAGATGATTGGTGACATGACTCAGTGGATGGACTGGATGTAGATGAGGTGGCCAAGATTAAATTCCCTTTGCTAGTAGGGGAAGGTCTAGATGATTAGCTATGACTAGTGGATGGGGGATTGGAAGGAGACTTACAAAAAGGGGTTTGTGTTATAATTAATATAATTTAAAAGGGTCAACATGTTTGGGAAGTGATACACCCATTGTAATAAACTGCAAGAGGATCTCATCCTTGTTGGTATCTATGTATTGGTCTATGAGATCGAGGTCCAACTTCATGGTGGTGGGTGATAAAGGATGAGGGAGCGATGATGGATTATGATTAGTAGATAAAGGATTTGACTATGGATGGGTATTAATTGGGGCTAGGGGGTTTTAAATAAAGCTAGTGGATGGTGGAGGGGAATGGGATAAGGGTTGATGGAATGGTTTAGGAGGTAACTTTAGGCTTACAAGGTCAAAATCATCGAGAAAAAAAGCACCCATCTTCCATAGCCATAAAAATAATTCATCTTTGTTCTCTCTGATGTATTGATTGATAAGTGTGACCACATCAAGGAAGGCTAAGACTAATTTCATGGGTCTAGGTGTTGGTTTGGGGTGAATGGGATCAAGGTATGAGGGTAGGCGAGTACCTAACTCTAGTGCCTATAAGAGGACTTCATCCTTGTTGGCTAGGATTTATTGGTCTACATGAAATCAGTCCAAATCTATGGGGCAAGATGGATGATGATGCAAAGGTAGACTAAGGATTGTTTGAAAAATGTAAGGCTGAAGGACCAAGCTAATATGGTAGGTGATGATGATGAGGAGGTGGATGGAATGTGATAGAGATGATATATGATGAGGATCATATTTCAAACCAATAACACAATAGGTGCTAACAACCTATCAATAATGTCTAGTTGTCAAGTTAGAAAAAGGTTTGAGGATTAGATGTGTACCTTTATTTAAACTAGTAAGAGGATGATTGGATGGGTTTCTAGTTATGAATAGGCAAGATGATTGGACTAAAGATGATTAGACTGATGATGGGTTTTTTAGATTAAAACTGACATAGTGATAAGATGTTAACATGATATTAACTAGGTTTGATATCTGATCAAATGATAAGTGATAGGATGATAGGATAATGTGGATGATGGGACTAGCTCAAGAGGATTAGACTAATTTGCTCAAGATGGGATGGGGTAGAGTTATGCAATGAATGTGATGGGATAATGTGATTAAGACAAATATAAATAGGTGATGATGAAATGACTAAGGGTGATAGTGATGGTGTGGACCCGTATATGACTTAAAGAGCCAACTAGGATAAGATAAGGTTAGATTAAATGGGTGAAGGAGACAAAGTTAAGACAAATAATTGGTGATGGACTTAGGATAAGATTTGGAGGATGAAATAATATGTGATTAGGATATGTAGGTAATGGAGGTGTGATTAATGATGGATGGGTCTAGGATAGGATGTGACTATAAGGATGTATAAGAGAACAAAGATATGTATAAGAGGGTAAGATAAGGATATACAAGATGATGACTAGGATATATGAGTGACGAGGTAATAATAAATGATGAGTGGATATTATCAATGATGAAGGGGATGAGGACAAGATGGGAGATAGGACAATAGTAAAGGCAATAAGAGGATGATGAGATACATACAAAATGATATGTACAAGAGGCAAGGATATACAAGGTGGTCTTGGGATAAGGTGTGGAGGACTAGAGGTGATTAGGATATGGGAGTAATGGAGTATGATTAACGATGAGTGGAGATGACTAGACTAGGATGGGATGAAGACAAGATGGGAGGTAGGACAATGCAAGGATATACAAGATGGAAGGGTGATGGCCAAAGATAGGTGAATATAGTGAGACTAAGAAAGGATTAGGAATGTGATGATGACAAGGATATATAAGGTGATAGTGATGAGATGATGGTAGGATGTACAAGATGGGTTATGCAAAGGACCTAGCTAGGTGTATAAGTTTTTGGGTGAAAGCTAACTCAGTTCATAAATAACACTGGTTTAGCACAACACACACCTAAATAGGCATAATGTGTTTGTCCAATCAGTGTTAATAAAACACCCTAAAAAAATCATGTGTCAAAATGGGATGGAGATGACCCAGTTGGGCGAGCTAAGTCGGGTTGGACTAGTTGAGTCAGGTTGGGCGATTCAAGTTGGGATGAGTCAAGTCAGCTAGGCAATTCAGGTTGAAATGAGCCAAGTTAAGCTAGGTGAGTTGGGTCAGGATGAGTTAGGTTGGGATAAGTCAGGTCAGGATGGTTGAGTTAGGCTACATGAATCAGGGCAAGTTGAGAGTCAGGTTAGGTTGGGATGTTCAAGTTAGGCTAGGTGAGTTAGGCTAGGCTAAGAGTTAGGTCGAGTTGGGATGAGTCAGGTCAAGATGATCGAGTTGAGCTGGGGTGAGTCAGGTCAGGATGGTTGAGTCAAGTCAGGGTGAGTTAGGCTAGGATGGTCGAGTCGAGTTAAGCTAGGGATGAGTTAGGTCAAGATGAGTCAAGTTGAGATGGTCGAGTTAGGTTAAGGCATGTCAAGTTGGGATGGTTGAGTCAAGTCAAGTTAGGGGTGAGTCAGGCTAGGGTGGTCGAGTTAGGCTAAGGTGGTTGAGTCAGGTTGGGATGGTCGAGTTGGGTTGGAAACCTATAAAACTACAAGTTAATAGGGAAAAATCATAACTACCTTTACAAAATCATGATTTATGAGTTACAGTATTGTCAAAAAGCCAAAAATTATCATAGTTAGGGTAAACAATTAGTGATCAAGTCTAGCAGTTAAGACAAAATAGTGACTTATGAGACAAATTCATGACTGCACAGTACAATGTCACAAATACCAGTGTAAAAACTATGACATGCACCTATACATGCAAAATTTTCAAAAATATGATATTTTTCTCCTATTAGTTGACCTTGTAAGCTACCAAAAAGATTTCTAACAAATAAATTGGTTAAATTAGGAGCAAAATCCCATCATGGTCATCAAAATGTAGAGATATTTTTGAGCAATATGGATTTAAGATCATGCAACTAATTTAAAATCTACTCAAACATCAAATTACCTAAATAAGATCTAAAGCCACGTGAATTCAATGCAAATATATCAATAAATCATTCAAACCAACATTATAATTCTAAAGCTAGTTACTCCAAACCATGATTAAACAAATGGAAAATTAAGAGAATGAGATTGATTACCTTAAACTCAGAATTTGGGCATTATGATGCTTGATCAAAGATGTTGGATGAATAGATGATTGGACATGGATTGGTTGCTCCTTTTTTCCTTAGCTCTAATGAAGGAGAGGAGTTGTTTAAATAGATTTTGGAGGGAGATATCCATGGTGGATATTTGAAGTTGGCTTGTAGAGATCAATGGATAAGGATTATCCAAATCTAAAATTCCTCGGAGGATTCTAGAGGAGAGAAGGTTATAGAGGTAGAAACCTCTAGAATCTCTTTGTGAGGGTTAAACATGATTAGGGTTGGATTAGATTGGTGTTTAGGGTATTCTAGAGATTGTAGGGGTGTAGGAGATCCTAGGGATAGGCCTATTAGGTGGGTAGGTGGGTCATGGGAATTTAAAATTCCCAAATAATGAATAAGATAGATTATGATAGGATTAAGGGATGTTTTAAAGGAATTGATGATGAAGTGGAATAGAATAAGGTTAGTATATGAATAATAATAGAAGGGGGATATTAGATAAATGATTATAAAGGGGTGATATTAAGATGGGATTAATTAGAATAAATGAGATAAGTGGAATTAGTGTCGACGAATAGTAGTATTAGTGACGTTAATGTAAGCGAATGAATTTAGATGCATACACCACTAATATTTTTATTCCAAACCCTAAAGTTACCATCCTTCAACAAACTACATAGTATTTAACAACAAATCTAATTGCCCTATCAAGGGTTTTAAAAGCCAAGTCATATGGTTACTTTGAATGATATAGTACTTAACCATTTGGCATATGATACCCTTGTGTTTTAAAAAATGTTGGTGTAAGGGTAATTACACTATGCATAACCAATTAAAAATATGACACAAGGGAGATATAGTTAAATATAGTGAATAATAGTAATTAGATATGCCCTAATACCAAAAATAGAAACTATAATTACAATCAAACTATGAACAAGTAATGAAAAATGAAATGAAAGAGACATAAGTAATTGAAATCAAAACCCCTTGGTTCTAATAGTTATTATAAATATTGAAAGGAAGTTATATTAGTTATGCAAATTAAAAGACCATAAATCCAAGTGTTCTAAGAAACTAACCAGAATCACATGACCCACAAATGTGGTCTATTAGGCCCTTAAAGACCCCTCAATATCTAGAGGGGGATTAAGTTGCATTATGGAAAAATTACTTTGCCCTAGAATTTTGATAACATTGATATGAGGATTAATGCTTCTTCATAAATGGTGCAAAGGTCACCAAAGGGAAAATTAGTAAGTGGTGTGTTTTTACCCTAGTTTTAGTTTTTTACGCAAAATAAGTATAAGCAAGCTACAATTAAATAGATCTAAGCATATACAATTGAACTACAAAATTAAGATCTATCTAAACTCAACATATACAATTGAAATACAAAATTAATATTTATATAAGAGGCTAAGTAATGGAAACAATCCCTAGTTTTATAAATGAAAGCTAAAACAAAGCAACGAATCGACAAATAGGTTAAGAAATGATCACACCTTGTATGTTATGTAGATATGAGTATATATTATGACTATTTGACTATACTTGACATGCTCCTAAGTTTTGGCCCTCTGCACTACTCTAATATGAATTCATACACGTACGACCCTATCCTATGAAACTCAAACACAATAAGCTCGACCACTTCATTCTTGTCCCTATGTTGTTTGGTACGTCTCTTTGTCATTGTGTGCATCTCTATAGGATTTTATAATTTGGGTTTTTTGGTACCTATGTTCAGTGTCTTGTTAATTATGATTGTACCTTAATTCTAGAGATCTATAGGGTAGAATATGTTATAAGGTTAAATCTTCACTATAACCTAACTTGCACACTCAAAAATAAAAGAAGTAATGGAATCAGGCAACCACTGAAACATATTTACAAGCTATGAATCCCACACGCTCAAAATTATACCTCCACATAGTTCTTGTGGTATTTTAATGAAATATCTAAAATAATAGTTTCAACCCCCTCTTCAATATAAGTGATAAATACAATTATTGAAGACTAATTACCCTCCTTTGGCACATGGGAATTTGTAGGTAGACCAAGATAGATAAATGTCGAAAACATGTAAGATTTGACTCAATGAAACACCACTTGAATGGAGAAGCTTGGCTTTAGGCCTTACTCTTAATATAGTGAAGTGTCAAATTTTATCCTCCTCTTTCTTGATTTTAATCTCTCCTCTTATTTTTAACTATCAAATGGTCTAGCAAGACCTTGTATTTTTAGGATGATATAGGGTAATTAATGTGTGGTCAACTTTACAATATAGAAATGGGAATGATTAAAGCTTATGACCAATAGTAATAAAGAGATAAATACATAAATATAAAATATACAAACGTGTATGGGTATGAATTTGTCCAAGATGGGCCCGTAAAGTCACAAGTTTGTCTAAGAGATAAGTCACACTCTGTTTTTAAGGCAAAGTTGGATAATGGATAAGATTTAGTCCAAATGTAGTAACTTATACCTTTTAGATAAGCATTGATGTGTTTTTAAGCTCTATGGGCCAAATATGGACTTATGTGGGGTTGGGGCCACCTTAGTAATAAGTTAAAATGTATAATTTTGCAAAATAAATTAAATTGGGAATAAAACATGTGAAGAAGGGTTTTGCACTAATTTTGGGTGTCTATATAATGCCTCTATTTTAATGTGGTTATGTGAGTGAACTGCATGCATGAGTGAAATTATTAAATGTGAATAATTTTAAATAAGCACCTTCATGTTCTTAGGGAATAATGAAAGGTTTTGAACTTGCTCTTGTTAAGTTTCCATCCACACTTGATTAACTAATTTAATTGAAATAAGTGCTAATTGTTACAGGTAGTTAATTTGACTAAGGGTGATAGGGATGGTGTGGACCTGTATATGACTTAAAGAGCCAACTAGGATAGGATAATGTTAGATTAAATGGGTGAAGGATACAAAGTCAAGACAAATAATTGGTGATGGACTTAGGATAAGATTTGGAGGATGAAATAATATGTGATTAGGACATGTAGGTAAGGGGGGTGTGATTAATGATGGATGGGTCTAGGATAGGATGTGAATAAAAGGATGTACAAGAGAACAAAGATATGTATAAGAGGGTAAGATAAGGATATACAAGATGATGACTAGGATATATGAGTGACGAGGTAATAATCAATGATGAAGGGGATGAGGACAAGATGGGAGATAAGACAATGATAAAGGCAATAAGAGGATGATGAGATACATACAAGATGATATGTACAAGAGGAAAGGATGTACAAGGTGGTATTGGGACAAGGTATTGAGGACTAGAGGTGATTAGGATATGGGAGTAATGGATTATGATCAATGATGAGTGTAGATGACTAGACTAGGATGGGATGAATATAAGATGGGAGGCAGGACAATGCAATGATATACAAGATGGTAGGGTGATTTACAAAGATAGTTGAATATAATGAGACTAAGAAATGATTAGGAATGGGATGATGACAAGGATGTGTAAGGTGATGGTGATGAGATGATGGTAGGATGTACAAAATGGGTTATGCAAAGGACCTAGCTAAGTGTATAAGTTTTGGGGTGAAAGCTGACTCAGCTCATAAATAACACTAGTTTAACACAACACATACCTAAATAGGCAAACCATGACCTATGATTATTAAACTCAATAGTGTGTAACTTGCTGCTCACACCATCCAACGGCTTCATGGGTGAGGCTATAGGCTGGTGACCCATTACAGAATCGACTGAACCCTCTCAGCCCTATTTATACCTGATGGCTACCTAGGAACTAATACTAACTCTGGTAGTGAGACACTTATTATGGTTGAAGGATCCTATGCTAGGTTGAATAGGCTCTTTAGGGGCATCCCCAATAAATGCAAAGGTATGATGGGACCCAATTATATGTAGGGTGTTGTCTAATACCTAGTTTAGAGAGTTAACTCTTCCTCTTCATGGATGACCTATATAGAGTCAACCGCTTAGCCTAATGATAGTTATCCTTGATTTTTATACTCCACTAAAACATAGAGTTTGGCTTAGTGTGTGGTGGTGAAATCCATTATCACTATCCCCTAAGACTATGGTAAGTGTGTGGGTGTCGATTCCACATCACATTGCCCCTATAAAAGAAAATGGGAGGGTTTATCGGTGGTTTTTGATCCCACAAGAATCATTACAAAGACATAATGGGGAGAGCATACACCAATTGAAGCCATTGAGATACAAAGAAATAGACCAAAATAAAGAAGATTAATTAACTGATTACGATTAAATGTTATTTATTTACAAGATGAAAAACAAGGATATACAAAATGAAGAGATATACACAAGACAAAATGATAAAAATGATATATATAAGACAAAGTGATTAAAAGGATTCAAAAATGATTTTAAAAGTTTCAAATGAAGTCTTTGACTGATGACCTGCAATCACATGGCTAGTAGTTTCAAGTGGCACTCCAAAAGAGGTATCCTTCAACACAAGGATTAGTAGTTTGATAATCAATCTTGAGGGGTAACCTGTAAGATAAAATATTAGATCAAAAACATAACCTACAAAATATGATGTTATAAAGATAAAATATTTCACTAGATTTACCCCTGCAAGAAATAATGTGTTTGTCCAATCAACGTTAATAAAAAACCCTAAAAAAGCATGTGTCAAAATGAGATGGAGATGATTCAAACTAGGTGAGCTAAGTTAGGTTGGACTAGTTGAGTCAGGCTAGGCAAGTCAAGCTAGGACAAGTCAAGTTGGCTAGGCAAGTCAGATAGGGATGAGTCAAGTTAAGCTAGGTGAGTCAAGTCAAGATGATTTAAGTCAGGACAAGACGGGATGAGATTGTCAAGTTGGGCTACATAAATTACGCTAAGTTGGGAGTCGAGTCAGGTCATGATAAGTTAGGTTAGGATGAGTCAACTTAGGATGGTCAAGTCAGGCTAGGTGAGTCAAGCCAGGTCAGGAGTCAGGCAAACTAGGACAAGTTAGGTCAGGATGGTCGACTCGAGCTAGGGTGAGTCAGGCTAGGATGTTTTTGTCAAGTCAGGGTGAGTTAGGCCAAGATGGTCAAGTTAAGTAGGTTAGGGGTGAGTCAAGTCAGAATGAGTTGAGCTGAGATGGTTGAGTCAAGTTAGGTTAGGGGTGAGTTAGGTTGGGATGGTTGAGTCAAACTAGGGTGGTCGAGTTGGGTTGAGGTGGTTGAGTTGGGTTGGGATGGTTGAGTCGGGTTAGAAACCTATAAAACTGTAAGTTAATAGGGAAAAATTGAAACTACCTTTACAAAATCATGATTTTCAAGTTATAGTATTATTTAAAAGCCATAAATTATCATAGTTAGGGAAAATAGTTAGTGGCCAAGTCTATCAGTTAATATAAAATGCTGACTTACAAGACAAAGTCGTGACTACATAGTGCAATGTCACTAATACCAATGCAAAACTATGACTTGCACCTATACATGCAAAATTTTCAAAAATCTGATATTTTTCTCCTACTAGTTGATCCTGTAAGCTACCAATAGGATTTCTAACAAACAAAATGGTTAAATTGGGAACAAACTCCCATCATGGTCACCAAAATGTAGAGAGATTTTTGAGAAATATGGATTTAAGATCATGCAACTAATTTAAAATCTACTCAAACACCAAACTACCTAAATGAGATCTAGAGCTATTAGAATTAAATGGAAATACATGAATAAACCATTTAAACCAGCATTATAATCCTAAATCTAATCACTCTAAACCATGATTAAATGGATGGAAAATTAAGAGAATAAGATGGATTACCTTAAACTCAGAATTTGGACATTACGATGCTTAATCAAGGATGTTGGATGAATAGATGATTAGACATGGATTTGTTTCTCCTTTTCTCCTTAGCTCCAATGAAGGAGAGAAGTTGTTTAAATAGATTTTGGAGGGAGATATCCATGGTGGAGATTTGAAGTTGGCTTGTGGAGATTAATGGATAAGGATTATCCAAGGAATCTAAAATTCCTTGGAGGATTCTAGAGGAGAGAAGGTTCTAGAGGTAGAAACCTATATAATATCTTTGGGAGGGTTAAACATGATTAGGGATGGATTATATAGGTTTTTAGGGTATTCTAGAGATTGTAGGGGTGTAGGAGAGCCTAGGGATAGGCCTAGTAGGTGGGTAGGTGGGGCATGAGAATTTAAAATTCCCAAATAATGAATAAGATAGATTATGATAGGATTAAGGGATGTTTTAAAGGAATTGATGATGAAGTGGGATAGAATAAGGTTAGTAGATGAAGAATAATAGAAGGGGGGTATTATTCAAATGATTAGAAA
The DNA here is from genome assembly GCA_037957365.1 of Torreya grandis. Lineage (NCBI taxonomy): Eukaryota > Viridiplantae > Streptophyta > Pinopsida > Cupressales > Taxaceae > Torreya > Torreya grandis. The sequence continues at coordinate 788,487 of JARHVA010000105.1, forward strand.
GGGGTGATATTAGGATGGGATTAATTAGAATAAGTGGAATTATTGTTGATGAATAGTAGTATTAGTGACGTTAATGTAGGCGAGCGAATATAGATGCATACACCACTAACATTTTTGTTCCAAACCCCAAAGTTACCATCCTTCAACAAACTACATAGTATTTAACAACAAATATAATTGCCTTATCAAGGGTTTTAAAAGCCAAGTCATATGGTTACTTTGAATGATATAGTACTTAACCATTGGGCCTATGATATCCTTGTGTTTTAAAAAATGTTGGTGTAAGGGTAATTACACTACACATAACCAATTAAAACTATGATGTAAGGGAGATATAGTTAAATATAGTGAATAATAGTAATTAGATATGCCCTAATGCCAAAAATAGAAACTGGAATTACAATCAAACTATGAATAAGTAATGAAAAATGAAATGAAAGAGACATAAGTAATTGAAATCAAAACACCTGGGTTCTAATAGTTATTATAAATATTTAAAGGAAGTTATAGTAGTTATGCAAATTGAAAGACCATAAATCCAAGTGCTCTAAAAAACTAACCAGAATCACATGACCCACAAATGTGGTCTATTAGGCCCTTAAAGACCCCTCAATATCTAGAGGGGAATGAAGTTGCATTATGGAAAAAGTTACTTGGCCCTAGAATTTTGATAACATTTATATGTGGATTAACACTTCTTCATAAATTACGCAAAGGCCACCAAAGGGAAAATTAGTAAGTGGTGTGTTTTTACCCTAGTTTTAGTTTTTTATGTAAAATAGGTATAAGCAAGCTACACTTAAATTGATCTAAGCATATATAATTGAACTACAAAATTACGATCTATCTAAACTCAGCATATATAATTGAAATACAAAATTAATATTTATATAAGAGGCTAAGTAATGGAAACAATCCCAAGTGTTACAAATGAAAGCTAAATCAAAGCAACGAATTGACAAATAGGTTAAGAAATGATCACACCTTGTATTTTATGTAGATATGAGTATATATTATGACTATGTTGACTGTACTTGACATGCTCCTAAATTTTTGGCCCTCTACACTACTCTAATATGAATTTGTATATGTACAATGCTATCCTATGAAACTCAAACACAACATGCTCGACCACTTCATTCTTGTCCCTATGTTATTGGGTACATCTCTTTGTCATTGTGTGTGTTTCTATAGGATTTTATAGTTTGGGTTTTTCGTACCTATGTCTATTGTCTTATTAATTGTGATTGTACCTTCATTCTAGAGATCTATAGGGTAGAATATGCTATAAGGTTAAATCTTCAGTATAACCTAGCTTGCACACTCAAAAATAAAAGAAGTAATGGAATCAAGCAACCACTGAAATATATTTACAAACTATGAATCCCACAAGCTCAAAATTATACCTCCACGTAGTTCTTGTGGTATTTTAATGGAATAACTAAAATAATGGTTTTAATTCCCTCTTCAATATAAGTGATAAATACAACTATTGAAATCTAATTACCCTCCTTTGGCATAGGGGAATTTGTAGAGAGACCTAGATAGAAATATGTCGCAAGCATGTAGGATTTGACTCAATGAAGCACCACTAGAATGGAGAAGTTTGGATCTAGGTGTTACTCTTAATACAGTGAAGTGTTGAATTTTATCCTCCTCTTTCTTGATTTTAATCTCTCCTCTTATTTTTAACTATCAAATGGTCTAGCAAGACCTTGTATTTATAAGATGATCTACGATAATTAATGTGTGGTCAACTTTACAAAATATAAATGGGAATGGTTAAAGCTTATGAACATTAGTAATAAAGAGATAAATACATAAATATAAAATAGACAAACATGTATGGGTACGGGTTTGTCTAGGATGGGCCCGTAAAGTCACAAGTTTGTCTAAGAGATAAGTCACACTCTATTTTTAAGGAAAATCTAGATAATGGATAAGATTTAGTCCAAATGCAGTAACTTATACCTTTTAGATAAGCATTGATGTGTTTTTAAGCTCTATAGACCAAATATGGACTTATGTGGGGTTGGCACCACCTTAGTAATAAGTTAAAATGTACAATTTTGCAAAATAAGTTAAATTGAGAATAAAACACGTGAATAAGGGTTTTGTGCTAATTTTGGGTGTCTACATAATGCCTCCATTTTAATGTGGTTATGTGAGTGAACTACATGCATGAGTGAAATTATTAAACGTGAATAATTTTAAATATGCACCTTCATGTACTTAGGGAATAATGAAAGGTTTTGAACTTGCTCTTGTTAAGTTTCCATCCACACTTGATTAGCTAATTTACCTAAAACAAGTGCTAATTGTTACAGGTAGTTAATTTGCTCCTGATATGTTTTGAAATTTTTGAGTAATTTACAATTTTAAATTATATTTCAAAATTGAAATGAAGAATAATAAATAATACACTTGTTTGGTATTGCCCCTAAATGCCACCATAATTTTTCCATCTTTAGACTTTCGATAGGTGTTGAAAACACAACCCAACACTTTTTAACAGAGTCACCAACACTAGATGCATACATCCTAGACTTTTAAAAAGTACCTAAAACATAGCCAATAAATTCCACCAAAATTCACTAGCACTGAATCCACTTCTTAATCAAGGATGTAGATAAATTACCTCATCTTCAATCATCTCCTTCCATGTTGAATTTTGAAAATGCCTTTATATATGTCCCCTTTTGTGGTGATAGATGTAGACCATATTTATACAATCACTTATCTCAAAAAAACACATTAAAATAACCATATGATAGGTAAAAAATTGTTGTTATGTGTTATTTTCCAAAACACGTGTAATTGAAATTTGATCATCATATGCTAGAAAAATAAATTAGCCAAAGCATGTTATTTTTTTTTCAATTTGAGCAAATATTTAGATTATCAACACATATGGAAATTGATTTTTATTTTTGTAAGTATCTTATCATTCAAATTTTGTATTAGAATCTAGTCATGCCATAATAGATCATGCAAGACTCAATTTGAAAATGGGAGTAGCTAGTATATCTCATTTAACAAAGATGCCCTAGATGGGCCAAATAAAATATTGAGAACATAATCAAGGAATATGACCCCATATATGTATGGTAACCAACATGGAAACATAATCACCAAAAAGGTACCTCAATATAGATATAAACATGGTAATGTATATATTGTACTTAAGTTAGGACCATACAACTTTAGTGACCACATCTAAGTCAGTGGCTGAATTCATGATGTGAATCAAAAAACATGAAAACATAGGATCTTGTGTAGATAGAACACATAATTATTCTAACACATACACTCACAAGCAAACATTTATGCATAAATAATCAACATATTTGGGTACCAATCATAATGTATATTATCAATGGGATAAGATATATATAAGCTAATAGAGTAAGTAGTAATATAGATAAAGGATAAGAAAACATATATATCACTATCTAAGAATCCTTAAAATGATAATGCCCCCAAGCTAAGACATGTTTTCTATGAAAATGTCCCCTCCATGATGTGGGCAAATAGTGTGAAATTTAATATTATATAACTTATGAATCTACATAGCACTCACTCAAGAAATACCATGAAAAACACATATGTATAAACTATGGATAATTAAAACATATAACATAGGTGAACATGTATAAATAATATTTATTTTTTGCATTTTTTATTTTTTTTGAAATTTTAAAATTTTCAATGTTTTTAAATTTTTTGCCAATGTTTTTGATTTTTTCAATTTTTACCAATATTGGTATGTTTCCACCTCTTGATGGGAAATATATGAACTATGTAGTCATCAAACATGATAATAATAACATGATAAAGCACATGAATATTGTATTGAGTGTCATGTTTATGTAATAGTGTAGTCCAAATATGTAATATAGGTCCTAAATTGAGATGGCATGACATATGACATAACCAACTACGTGGTAAGGCCAAATTGATTTGAATTGTAAGTTAATGATATTGATGTGCATTGGGAATAAATCATGCCCTAAATATGATTTTTTTGAAGAAATCTAGATATAACAATGATAATCATCATATGTCATTGTAGTGCAAAAAGCATATAATTTGAAGTTAAGAATATGCAGTGTTAGTCATATATATAAATCATGTGTGGGTACAATTCCCCCATAGGAAAATATGTCTCATATACACTAATGTGGAACATATATTCAAGTGAATGATTCATATGATAATCAAACAATGGAAATATGTAAAAGGTGCCAAGGACATGAAATTTCCTTTCAAATGAAATAAATAAGTCAATCAAGTAATATGGCATGCTAACAGGATACTTGTATAATCAACATAATACATAAAATGAAACTACGAGTGTCATTCCCCCATGTAAATATTATGCTAAATTCATGCTTAAAAAACTTATAATATGTCAATGTGAAACATGTGAAGATATAATTCCCCTAATGGTAAATATGTGTGCATAGATGTAGTCAATAAATATTATGATTAGGTATGATGCCCCCATAGGCAAATAGATATGATCATGTATGAAACCATGTTTTTTATTTATTTATAGTTATATATATATGGAATAATATAGAAATTATGTCAATAAATAATGGGGTTGTATAGGAAATAAAAAGATCAAGGTTTGCAAACTAGAAGAATAAGATTAGGAGGCTTCTAAGCACCTATGGTCTTCCATCAAAACTCAATGCATGTTATGACAGAATATCCTAAAAGGTATGTTGTCACCATTGGGAGGACTAGTGTAAGTACTAATAATGAGACCAATATTCAAATGGCCAACACCAATGAAACACAAAAGGTAACATGAAACAAGTGGCTAGAAGAATGTTAATTTAAATAGAAGGCAAATCCCATATGAAATCTATAAAATAGAAGAATGTTATCCAATTATTTAACCCTAAATTAAGAAATGTGGAGGTATAGGGTTAATAATATATAATTAATTCTAACACAAAGGTGATAAAATTCAATAGAAAACTCAGATAAATAATATTCTAGATCTATACAATTGAGATTGCTAAAAATAGTAAAATACAACTATTAAAAAATGTAACAATAAATAAGAAACAATGGTACTTAGCTAGTTTACTATGTACATGCAAATATAAACTAGAAACATGTGTAAAATTTGTAGGATTAGTATTCTAGATCAGTCATAAGATTTTGGAAATTGCACTTCTATGGCTACAGACACTACCATCAGATTTGGACACTATCGTTGATGCTAGTGTCCAACTGTGATGCAGGGGTCTAGTTTGAAATAATGACTAGATTTGGATGTGACTAACTTTGTTGTTTTGGGTTTTTTATCACCTTTTTTCTTAAGTATTCAGATATGGGATATGGGTTGTCATTCTTTTTTGATTGATCAAACCCTAGCTCTTCACCCCTTGTCACCTTTAGAATGAGTTTGTTGAAAAATGGGTTAGTGGGCTCATAGTGTTGAGATGCCCTAAAGACCCCTCTATCAATGGGCACTATCTACATAGTTAATGCTCTAAGGAGGTATTCATACTTATGTAATCCTCTCCTATGTGTGAGAAAGTGTGTGCACAAGAGTGCAATATATTATATGAAGATGCATGTTGTGATCTAGCTTGTAATTTAACAAATATCACTTATGGACTCCTCTTTGAATGATTTAGACCTGTGATATGATTGATCCTATTGTGACATGGAATTTCACCCTTGTGGAAGAGTTATTTAAGCTCCTCCACTCCTAATCATAATATAGGAACAACCCCAGGCTATGGGTATCTTATAATAGGGTTGAACCTCCAGAGAATGATGGCTTCCTCTTGATGGATCACCTAAACTAATGCTACTACAGGGAAAAGTGTTAGAAAGGGGGAAAGGTCTCTTAAGAAGGATAAAAGGTGATGCATCAAATAAAAATGGAAGACTACCATAAGCTTTAACTCACACTAGATCTACAAAAGATAATGCTAGCTCACACAACCTCATATACCAACTAATTACATAAGTGTTTCATAGACTAGGTTCAAGCAGAACACTAATCCAAACTTGTAATAGCTTGAAAACATCCTAAAGGAGGTCAGAAAGGAGGACAATGGATGAGGAAGATTATTCTTCACAATGCCATCATGTGTAACTCACTCAACATAGATCCAAGGCAAGAGATAGGTAAAGAAAGTCTTTTATTAAATCAAGAGGTAGTTCTTACAAATGCTTGATAATGTTTAGCCTAATCAAGATGAGCATATTTTGAAATATCTCAGAGAGTCCCTTGCTCTTCAAGATCAAATATTCCTTGTGACATTCTAGAATCTGAGAGAGAGAGAGAGCTTATAAATGATAAATAATGGGTAATATAGAGAAAGGGAGAGATAAGAGGGAACATGAGTATAAAAATCAATAAATGAGGTCCAATCACTTAGATGGAGTCCCAACCACATTTCTTGAATTCTCCACCACCTTTTGAGTCAATAGGACTAATTATTCCTCAACAAGTTAGCTTGCATTTGTCCCATTAGCCTTCAATATTTTCTCATTGGCTGAGAAATCCACTAGAAGACAAGGGTTTATTTTGCATGATGAATCATGACTAAGTCTATTGGAGAAAAGATATTTATGATTTTGAATAATATTTAATGTTTCGACTACTTTTCTAACCATCATATCTCTTTGCTATGATCTTCTATGTTATGTCCCACTTGATTTTGCTGTAAGAACAAAGTCTTCATACCCATGGACCCTGATAGAGCCATGCCATGTCTGCTTTGAGCAACAGTAAGTACTTGCTTTATTGAGGATATATCCATGTCGATAGATGAGACATTTATCCATAACCATATATATGCCCCTACTACAAAATTTGAGCATAGGTCTTTACTATAAATTGAAAACCAATCCAATTTATTGGTTTTCATATAGTCATTATATTGATGAAGATCTACAGATGTTTACTCTTGCTTCAACAACTGCTAGTCCATCTTTGATATCTATATTATGACCTAAAAGACCTATTCTACCTCTACTGAGCTTTAATGATGATGTTTGATCTTAAAATATCTGCTTTGGTTCAACTTGGATCATATTTTAACCTCCATTCAAAGTCTCATGGCTTTGACTTTTGATATCAACCGTCAATCTTGATTTGGGCCTTTGAGATTAAGACAAAAATTATGCATTTATCCTCAAGATACACTATCAATTTCATCTTCTCCTACACTTATGTCATGTGGTATCTTCATATTCATCCCTAAGATACACTGACTCTTTGACTTCTCGATCATTATAGATCTACTTTGGTATGATGGATCACATACCATTGATTATCTTATACCCACTAGCTTTGTCAATCATTATGTGTTGTTATATCTTCATATGGGCACTAGAGATATTTCCACTTGCAATCTTGCATTTAATCTTAGGATAAAATGACCATTTGACTGTGAGCTTGTAGTTGATCTTCGATGCATGATTTGATGTGCTCCATTGGATCTTCTAGACCCACTAACATCATTGATTGCCCATTTGCCATTAGATTTGATCTTAGCTTCTAAGATTTGGACACTTGTTAGCTATGAGTTCATCCTTGGAACATTTGAATTCAAATGGATATTTTCTATAGTTTTAAGTTGACATCCCCATGAATGTCTCATTCTGCTTGTTTAACTTTAAATGCTTGTAACTTGAGATAGACAACTCATCAAGTCAAAAAATTCGTAGAGAATGTTCAAGGCATGAAAAACCTCATGTATATGCAATATTTTGGCTCATAGAGGCATCCTAAGTGAACTTATGAAGTGTGAAACTAGATTAACCTATCTATTTTTGCATGATGTTTGATGACAGTCTGGTCTATCTTCTTCACTTGCTCAAGTCATTTGATCATTTGGTCAACCAAGAACTTTGCTTAGTTGATCTATCTAGGTAGAAGTTTTATATTTGGGCTAAATTTGGCTAACATCTTTGGTGACTCATAGTGAAGCATGCCTACTATGCTTGAGAACCTAGACTAGTTGCCTTGTTTGATATATTGGGTATGGAGTCATAAGGTGATTTGAATTGAGTAAGGATGTCCCTTTCTTGAAAACCCTCTCTTGAAGTGACAAGGACCAATAGAAAAAAAATAAAAAAAAGTGCCTAAGGCACTTTGGAAAAGGAAACACACAATAGGAAAAGAAACTAACCTAAATAAAGTAAGGGCAACTAACCTACTAAACAAATGTGCACATAGGCACTTGGAGAAAAACATGAAATATACTCTAATATATACAATATTGTATAAAAATTTATAAACACATCCCTCTTGGGTCAAATGGGAAAATTTTAGTATCATTCACTTGTAACAAACCAAGATGAAAGATACCTTACTTTGGAGGTACCAGAATTAGTGAACTAAGTAGTTTAATGGCCAATCCTTTTGATATGCTCTCTAACAAATGAAATAAAACAAACATGTCTCTAATGTAGACATATTGGTCCAAGTCTTCCAAGCTTGGTTCATGTTGGAATATAGGAGAACTTTCTTGATGTTGCTTATCACCCTTGAGAAAGCCTTGCATGGAGACTTCATTTAGGCTCTTGGGAGCAACTACACTTGGTTCACTTGTTGGTTCAAAAAAAACATATCCTTCCCCCTTATCCTTATGCAAATTAGGACTAATCATGCTAGAGTAACATGTTCATAGGTTCCTAAAATAAGGACATGTCCCTTAATCTCTTCAAAATATTTGGTTATGGCATTGAATCTCTATCATAACTCTTCAAGCTCTTCACTGGTATGCTTCTCAAACTACACCTCTTGAGCACTTAAGATGTCTCCATCAACCTCACTCAAGATTTCATCTTGTTCGTCAACTACAAATGAGGGTTGATTATTCATACTAGATTGTAATGATTAGGCACTTATTTAGGCTACTTAAACTAGTTTATAGATGCTAAGAGTCACCATTGATGTTTAAACACTTACCTCCAAAGGCTGATTGGATGAAGAGAACACTAAAAATCTTCACCAGTGAACAATGTAATAAGTCCCACTAGGCATGCCAAAAAACTATTGTGACATGGAATTACACCCTTATGGAAGATTTATTTAGGCTCCTCCACTTAGGTTATAATATGGGAGTAACCCTAAGCTTTAGGTATCCTATAATAGGGTTGAACCTCCGAAGAAGGTCAACTCCCTCTTGATGGATCACCTAAACTAATGATACTATAGGGAAAAGGGTTAAGAGGGGGAAATAGATCCTAAGAAGGCTAAAAGGTGATGCACCAAATACAAATGGAAGAATCCCATAAGATTGAACCCACACTAGATCTATAGAAGATAATGCTAGCTCACATAACCTCATAGACCAACTAATTGCATAAGTGTTTCATGGACTAGGTTCAGGCAAAACACTAATCTAGATCTGCAATAGCTTGAAAACACCCTTAAGGAGGACAATGGATGAGGAAGATTCTCCTTCACAATGCCATCATGCACAACTCACTCAACATAGATCCAAGGTAAGAGATATGTAAAGAAGGTCTTTTATTGTGTCAAGAGGTAGTTCTTATAAATTCTCTGATAGGGTTTAGCCTAATCAAGATGAGCATATTTTGAAATATCTTAGAGAGTCCCTAGCTCTTCAAGATCAAAGAGTCCTTGTGAGATTATAGAGAGAGAGAGAGAGAGAGAGAGATGAGAGGAGAGAGAGAGAGAGAGAGAGAGAGAGAGAGAGAGAGAGATGAGAGAGAGAGAGAGAGAGAGAGAGAGATGAGAGAGAGAGATGAGAGAGAGAGAGAGAGAGAGAGAGAGAGAGGAGAGAGAGAGAGAGAGAGATCTTATAAATGAGAAAGAATAGGTAATATAGATAAATGGAGAGAGAAGAAGTAACATGAGTACACAAATCAATAAATGAGGTCCAATCACTTGGATGGAGTCCTAACTACCTTAGTTGAAATTTCCACCACCTTTTGAGTCAATAAGACAAGCCTTCCTCAACAAGTTAGCTTGAATTTGTCACAATAGCCTTCAATATTTTCTCATTGGCTGAGAGATCCACTAGAAGACAAGGGTTTGCTTTGCATGATGAGTCATGATTAAGTTTATTAAAGAAAATATCTTTATGGTTCTGAATAGTATTGAATGCTCTGACTGCTTATCTAACCACCAGATCTCTTTGCTCTGATCTTCTATGCTACTTCCCACTTACTTTCACTGTAAAGACAAAGTCTTCATACCCATGGACCTAGATAGAGCCATGTCATGTTTGCTTTGAGTGGCGGTAAGTACCTACTTTGTCAAGGATCTAGCCATGTTGATAGATAAGACATTTCTCCATAACCATATATCTTCCCCTACTAAAAAAATTGAGCATAGTTCTTTTTTATAGATTGAAAACCAATCTAATTAATTAGTTTTCATATAGTCATTATATTGATGAAGATCTGCAAATGTTTAGTCTTACTTCAAAAACTATTAGTCCATCTTCAATCTTTGTATTAGGACCTAAAAGACCTATTTTGCCTCTACTGAGATTTAATGGTGATGTTTGATCCTAAAATATCTGCTCTGGTTTAAATTGTATCATATTTCTACCTCTAGTCAAAGTCTCATGGCTTTGACTTTTGATATCAACCATTGATCTTGATCCAAGCCTGAGAATAAGACACTTGGAAATTGTGCATTTATCCTTAGGATACACTGTTAGTTTCATTTTATTTTACACTTGCACCATGTGGTAGCTTCATATTCATCCAAGATATATGCTAACTTTTTGACCTCTCATTCATCATTGATTTGTTTTGGTATAATAGATCACACACCATTGATCAATTTGGACCCACTAGCTTTATCAGTCATCGCACACCATTAGATCTTCATATGGGCACCTGAGATCTTTTCACTTGTTATCCATACATTCAATCTTAGGATACACTGACCTTTTGACTTTGAATTCATCATTGATCTTCGATGCATGATTTAACATGATTTGTTGCATCTTCTACACCCATTAACATTGCTGATCACCTAGTCACCATTAGAATTGATCTTACCTGCTAAGATTTAGACACTTTTCAACTGTGCATTCATCTTTGGAACATTTGAATTCAAATGGCTATTTGCCACAATTTTAACTTAATGTCCCTATACATGTCTCATTTTGCTTGTTTAGCTCTAAATGCTTGTAACTTGAGAAATATAACTCATGAAGTCATGAAATTTGTACAAAATGTTCAAGGCATGAAGAACCTCCTGTTTGTGCAATCCTTTGGCTCTGAAAGCCTCCTAAGTGAACTTATGAAGTGTGAAACTAGAATGACTTGTCTATTTTTGCATGATATATGATGATGGTCTGGTCCATCTTCTTCACATACTTAAGTTATTTGATCATTTGGTCAATCAGGAACTCTGCTAAGCTGATCTATCTAGGCATAAGATTTGTATCTAGGCCAAATTCAGCTAATAGATCCTATGTTTGATATGAAAATAAGAACAAATTAGTTAAAGTAGAGTGCTTGTGTTGTTGATTGATTTAACTTTAGTACATGTTTGCTTGGTATTGTCTAGATGAGGATTGAGAAGGATTAAACTTGTATTTATACCAAACCTTTTGAAAATATCTTATGGTAGGGTTCAATAATACAATTAGGATAACCCATGGGTTTTGATCATTCTGTAATTTGGATGACTTTTGGTTATTGGACACTATATAAGAATCTAGACATTACCATCGATGATAGTGTCCCTTTGTGGATGGTAGTGTCTAGAGGGATAAAAAATATGTACAAAACTAAAATCGATAGTAAAGGATGTTTATTAGGTTTTAATATTTATGTGTAGTACAAGGGACTTCGGTCATCATAATGATATAGACTAGACTAAGAGATAAACATTTAGGCATAATAAGATGGTGAATGTGAGCCTTTTGGTAGTAAGGAGGTCGAAATCGAAGCATAAATCCCCAATTGATATTTGTCAAATGTAAAATATTGAGATGCTATAAATATTTAGTTTTAATATCTACATTCCCCCCTTAAACTAGTAATGCATAAGGATGAAATTACTAGTTTAAAGAGGAAAAAATGTGTACATGGGGGTGTATAACACACTTTGCCTTTAGTTGAGCCCACTTTGAGTGCTGTACTGGTGTATGACCTATGACCAAGAACATCTTATAGTACAAATAAATGTATATAATTTGAAATAATTTAAATGCTTGAAAATAAAGAAAGCAAGGAAGGAGTAAATGTGTGTCGATGCAACCATATTGCCTCTTGATACTTTAACTTGGTAAAGATGCTTCCTTATGAAGCATTAGAGCTGGAAAAGGTTCAAACATGAACTTTAGAGAGCTAAAGAGGGAGATTGGAAGGTATTATACCCCTAATCTAGTGTAAGGGTGAGTTGTGACATGACCATTGAGATCATTATATCTCAATCATAAAACTCAAGTGTGAATATATGTAATCTAGTGAGGGTGAGTGATTTAATCAAATAATCCTATAAATATAGTAAGATTAGATGATTTAATCACTCTATTATATAAATGTAGTGAGATTATATTATTTAATCACTCTAGTATATAAATGTAGTGATGATAAATAATTTATTCACTTCAACCTATAAAATGAACCCACGGCTACAATAGAAAAGGCTTGATAACTGCACATCAAGGTGTAATTAGTGCAACTTGATGAGTAGTAATTTATATTTTTTACAGTTTTTGGTGCAATATCATGGTATATACAACTATAATATGTATAAACTAGAGTATATGTGTCATAGATATGAAAAACAATGTTTCCAATCTATGTAAAATTGGTGCAATGTATAGGATTCTGACCCAATTATATATTTAAATCATGGAACTGAATTGGAGTTTTGTGAAAGTGTGGAGGTCATATATTTATGACATGTCCTCACTAAAATATAGATATAGTGAGTAAGTGTATAAGTGTGGAGGTCATGCCCACATTACAACTATGAAAATGTGGAGGTCATGTATCTATGACATGCCCCTATTAAAATCCCTCCCCAGTCCCCACTTTTTGGGGTAAGGTAAATAGAAATTGGTATGTACCTTACCTAAAAAAGATAAGGTAGTTGTATTTAATGTGTATGAATCATGTAGAATATAGGGACAACATGTCAAATTAGATATATCAATTAGGCTCATAGTATGTGATCACATTAAATCCTAAGATGCATGATATAGATCATGGCAATGTCTAGAGGGTAATAATATAAGTTTAGAAAGCAATCAAACACACACACACACAAACACTCAATATAATGTAAAAGGAATGGTCCAAGGAGACCACATATAATGGGCATGTTCAAGTTTTACACAATTGAAATGAATGACATATTTAAATGTCCAATCAACAGATAATAACATATTCAAATGTTCAATCAACATGCAATGGAATAGGGGCTGACAGGTGAGGAACATATTAAAATGTTCCAAAATCAAGACAATAAAAAACAATATAATACACTTAAATAAGTGACAATGTGAATAAATGAAGTGTAATCATCTAACATAAGCATATTATGCTAGTCCCTACATATATGTGTTAGCAAAAAATGTTATGTAACATATCATATCAAGTATAATGTAAAGGATATGAGCATGGATATAGACATGGTAAGTGTTAATATATAAACTCAAATATGATAATGTAAAAATGATCATAAATGATATGTAACATGTATCAATTATGATCAAAGAAGCAATGCCCCCAATGTACTATATGATGTGAGTAGAGGAAAGGTCCAACATCTAGAAGTGAATAGATCATGTGTCTGTGTATGCTTGTATCAAATTTAAAGATGCATGAAACATGTGTATATATTAATGAAATGATATGTTATCTACTAACGTAAATCAAATAGTATAGATGATAAGTAATTAATAAAATCTGGGAATGTTGAATATTTTTTTGTATTTTTGATTTTTTAAAATATGGGAATGTGGAATACTGTATAAAAAATAGATGACATCATCAAGAAAAGTGTACAATAAAGCAAAGGTTATGACATGTCTTACACTTTACTTACACACTCAAGACAAGTTCCACCACCTCTCTTACATACTCTACCTCTTACACCCCTCTTACACACTCGGGAGGACCAATGACTACACTTTTCTTCTAACGTGCCTTTCATAATCCAAAAAGGCCTTAAATGGACTCTCTTACACACTCCATATGTGTAATAATAGAATTGAGTATTGATCCTCAACCCTCCATCTTAGGATCAGATGAATGGTCTATAATAGTTTTGTAATTTTATAAATAGAACCCTCACACCTCTCATTTCATCAAGCTTCCTAATGTAAACTTACTTTATTGGATTGTTCCAAGAAGCTTCATTAATTATCTCATGCCAAGATAAATCCAAATCATGTGTAGACAAGGAGAGATGCTAATCTTTCAAGGATTCAGGTATTGACAAAGACTTCTACATCTACTAGCTGAGCTCAACCTCTTTAGACCAATTATCAAGCACATCTTCAAGGGAGGTATACGTGTTATTTTTATCTTCCAATATTGCATTTCTTGCTTTATTATCACATAGTTCAACCTAGGGACTATGCTTGAGAAGTTATTTCTTTAAGTTGTTTTGGATTTTTATTCACTAAAAAATGACTAATCTCTCTTGGAACTTTGATCTACATAATGACACACTTGATGCTAAATAGTGAAGTAGAGTTCCATCATATCCTTTATGATAGAGTGTGGCAATGATAATGGTATAACAATAAGTGGAATGGATGAAAGATTTTTGTTTTTTATGGGAAAATTTGGAAGGAATAATGTTGTCATGAAGGTAAACATATATATCCGAGTATCAAGGTGAGCTGAGACCAACAATATCATATACCATTTTAGATTCCAAACATTCATGAGCTGGCCTTAAGAGATGTTCAATAAGAAATTGGTAATTGATAACATGATTTGTAATCACTATTAGGGAACCAATTGTTACCATTGCATCAGTAGTTCTATTATTAGTTCTTGGAATCTGTTTAAATTGAATGATTCGAAGCTCTATATAAGACATTCCATCATATTCTTATAAGGAATAAACTTTTCATCTTTTATCTAGTATTGCTTTGTCACCTTGTTAATAATTAGTTGAGAGTATCCATATATATGTAAATTTTTGATGTTCCATTGTACTACTAGATGAAACCCTGTAATGAGTGTTTCATATTCTACAATATTGTTAGTGCAAGTGAAACCAATGTGAAATGCCTTGGGAATGAGATCCCTTATGGTGTTATGAATACAATACCAACTCTTGATCCATAAGGAGTATAAGAACCATCAAAATAAAGGGTCTAGTGTTAAGGCATAAAAAAGTGTCATCTAGAGTCATGATTGACTCATCAGGAAAATTGAAAATAAGTAACTTGGTATCTGACAAGGGTGCTTTGGCAAGTTGATCTAAAAGTTCCTACCCCTTAATGCCCTTTTTATGAACATATTCAATCTCAAATTAACTCAATATAATGATCCACTTAGCCATATAACCAGTCAAAGATGTCTTAGAAATTAGATATTTGAGTGGGTCCACTTTGGCGATAATAATGGTCTTATTATTGAGCATATAATGGCACAATTTTTGGGTTGTAAATACCATGGCTAAACAAGCCTTTTCAATTGAGTTGTAATTATTTTCATAAGCAAACAATATACGACTCAAATAGGATATGACTCATTCTTTCCCCTAATCATTGTGTTGTGCTAAAAGTGACCCCAAAGCATAATTAGTTATTGAGATGTATAAAAGCAATGACTTTCTAGGTGTAGGTGGAGCTAGAACAAGTGGATTGGCCAAATATTATTTTAATTTCTTAAAGGCCTATTGCCAATCGACATTACATGATAAAATGGTACCGTTCATTAGAATATAAGTGAAGCAATGGTATCTATCAACTAATTGAGAAATAAACTATCTAATAAATTGGATCTTAAACTATAGGCCATAGAGCTATTTGAGATTAAAAGTTGGAGGTATTTTTATAATGGCCTTAACCTTGGTTTTATCGACTTTAATGCTTTGGTGAGAGATAATAAAACCTATAAATTTCTAGAAGAAACACCAAAGACACACTTTTGGGGGTTAAGACTAACCTTGTATTCATGAAGCCACTTAAAGATTCTTTGTAATACATCTAGATGTCCTACTCTAGTCTTGGATTTTACCAAAATATCATCTACATAGACTTCAAAAATATTATGCATCATGTCATAGAAAATGACAGTCATGACACATTCGTATGTGGCGCCGATATTCTTGAGGCTAAATGACATCACTTGATAATAAAATGTTCCCTAAAAAGTGGTGAACGCTATCTTGTGTTAGTCTTCATGTGCAATTTTAATCTGCTTATATCCTGAGAAGCCATCCATAAGAGATAACATCTCATATCCAACCATGGAATCTATAATCATATCAATATTGGGTGAAGGAAAGTCATCCTTTGGGCATGCTTTATTAATATCTTTGAAGTTAGTACATAATTAGATTCTTTATAACTTTTTATTGACTGGGACTATATTATATATCCACTCTAAATAATCAATAAGATAGATACATCCTATCTCCAATAATTTTTATAACTCTTTTTTGATGAGAGTAGCTATATTAGGGTGGATCTTTATCAACTTTTGTTTGATTGACTTGACATCAGGGTGGACAAGGCAATATATAACTAAATGGGGTCCAAGCCTGTCATATCTGAATAACACCATGTAAAAATATCAACAAAACCTTGAAGGAAGGTAGTAATTATCTCATGCTCCTCTTTAGTGAAGAATTATCCAAGTTTGATCCATTTGGGATCAATAGGTGTTCTAATGTTGACTTCAATGGTATCCTCCATAAGTAGTGTGGAACCATCTTCTAAAATAGTCAACAAAGTGGTACATTGGTTTTTGTATTCATCTAGTGACTCAACTAGCTCATAGAGTTCACCCACGTAGGAATAATATGAATCACTAAGGTCTGACAAAGGCCATTCAACAAAGATATATAGATAATCTCGAACTAATTTATCAAATGTTTATTCTAATGTTGAATTGATTCCTAAGTCGCATGAAGTTCTGGAAATGGAAGAGGCCTGGGTTTCATTTGAAAGTGGGTAAACTTCCCCATCCAATGAGACATGAAATTAGTTTTTACCATGGGACTGTCTTTTTATTACTTTTACCTTGGTCCAAAAGTGCCTCAAAGAGGTTTTCACTTTAGGATCTCAATGTTTGATTTTTTTTTCTTTTTATTTGTGACCAAGAAAATTTACCTGCTCTCTAAAATAGGTAATAGGGTCTAGTGTAATGACAAATCCCTATTTATGATCACCAAGTGGCACATTATCTCTAAGGCGCATAAACTCATAAATTGCCTCATCATTCTAAAAATCATCTAATGGTATGTAAGAATCTTATTGGTTTCAATCAATGAATTAGGGATGATGGAGGAAAAAAAGGGGATAAGATGGCACAATGGTAATGGTACATATGGTATCAGGGTTAAATAAATTAATATCAACCAACTCATCATAAATGTTATAATAGGGTTCTATGTCACTGTCAGCATTGTCTATGTTAGATGATAAATTAGAGACATTATCAAGATCTATGGGATCACCCCTAGGTAGTTTGTATCCAATACCTTGAGTTCCTTTGTATTTGGTAATTGCTACTAGCTCAATAAGTCCTTGTTATTTTACCCCTAGGCCTTTGCCCTTATAGGCTTGATTATCCATCATCTTGTTTGGGATAAGATACTTTATGTTTTGGTAGTAGATGGAAAAATCAGCATTATATATCCATGAATCATCATCATCTTTGATTTGTTCTTACTTTTGGAAAGTGATTTGATGAAAACCAAAGGTCCTTTCTAATAATAATTATCCTTCTTTTTCCATTCTATTTTAGAAGTTTGTACCTTAAGCATACCATATGATTTAGGCATTTTAGGTAATTTGGATATATGAAACACATTTCCAATTTTATATTCCCCAAGGCCATTGTCTTGAACAATGAAATGATTGGCTATTATTTTAGGTAGTGTAGAAGAAGTGGAAGTAAGTGTACTTGGATCCACATAATGAGATTCAGGTGGTTGATTAAATATATCCTTATCCTTTTTTGGAATAGTCTCTATGCTGAAGTAGTAGTCGTAACTTTCATATTCTGCTTTTGAATGTTTATAGAACTGATATGGTAGTAAGTCACCAAGAATGGTAACTTATAACCTAGAATGGGAAACTTGATATACTGATGAAGGGTAGAAGGTATAACACGCACTTCATGAATACATGGTTGCCCAAGGAGAAAATTATAAGGTAATTCTAAATCAAGAACATGGCATAATGTATCGTGGGTCGGAGGGCCAATAATAATAGGTAAAAAAATGGTACCTTGAGATTTTCACTCCTTATTATCATAAGCTTTAATTGTAATGGTATCTAGTTATAGATCTTATGATGTGTAGTCCAAGTGTTTGATCAACTTCAAAGTTACAATATTTAGCCCTGAACCATTATTTCTGAAGACTCTTTTGACTTTATGTCAGGAAATGATTGCTTCTATGTAAAGCAGGTTATTATGCAAAGGTCTAAGGGATGACATGTTTGTTTTATCAAAGGTGAATTATTGGCATGGATCCAAATAACTCATAAGTGTTTGGAATTTATCAAGTGTAATGTCACTAGGAACCTTGGATTGGCCTAATAGTTCATTCAATATATTTTTATAGACAATTGATGTAAGCAAAAGATCTAAAATAGAAATTGCACTAGTGTCTTTTATAATTATTCCAAAATATCACAAGGCTTGTCCTTAACAGGAGCAATTGGCTTGGTATTTTCAGGTGGACCTTGAACAGGCTTTTTAGAGGAAAAGGTGTAGGACCTTGAATGACAACCTTAAAGAATTGACTTATGATTACACAACCTCAATTCAATGATGGGTTACTATAAGTAGAATAAGGGGAATGAAGGCCTAAATGGTAACTCTTGATTGTTAATTGCCATTTGTGCCATTACGAACCAAAAGGATTACCAACAAGTGGAGGTGGAGGTCCTAGAATGGATGGTGACGGTCTTCAAGTATTGTTGGTAATTAGCTTAGGATTGATATTAATGGAATAAATGCATCTGCTAGTTATGCGACCTACAACATTATAATATTAAGGGATACTTTATAATTAACTTGATTAGAATGGGTATATTGACCTTGATTTTAATTATGTAGTTATTGTTATTGTCTCTAAGGTAGAGGATTATTTTGATTTTGATTGTTGGCATTATGCTATAAGAAAAGGTTCTAATAGATACCCAAATCTTGATTAGATATCATAGCCACATTATCCAATGTTATCTCTCCATTTTCAAGAAAATCCTGAATAATATGATGAAGTTGCACACATGTATGAATGAAATGGCCTTTAACCCAATGATAATAAAAAAACCATTCTCATTATACCAATACAGTTTATATTAATTTTTCAAGAAATGGTTTTGGTATGGGCCAAATGATCATGTTGGTGACAACTTGATTTTGGAAAACCATCTCAATGGGCTCACCAAGATTGCTAAAAAATCTATTATGATAATGACATCTTCTTGGAGGTAGTCTTTGCAAATCAAGAGGTTGAGTAGGTGGGTTTACTTGAATAGGTGGTGGGTTGAATCATTTGCACATGATGTGATTCAATCACCCCATCTCGTAAAACATTTCTATTTTTGTTAAACTGATCAGGCTTTTTAAATGTACTTGCTTGCTTTTGTGAAAAAGATTATGCTTGAGCCTTGTTTTGAATTTGGTTCTAAGAATAAATATTGACTATTCCTTTATCAATGAGTGTTTGATCAATATTTATTCCCTTGGAAATGACTTATTTAAATGTATTAGTGTAAATAAGTGTTGACGCTATGGATTACACCCTTTAAAAGAAGGCTCAACTTATTTTTTCCATGCGGCATAATGGAGACATTCCTCTTGCTGTGGGCTTGGCAAACTTGAGGAATGAATCTCTAGATTAAGGGCTAGCTCCCCTTGATGCACCTTTGAGGTCCTTAACTGCTGCTGGTAATAATGGGGGGGGGTTAAAAAGAGAGAAAGATGTTACAAAAGTATAACCTAGCGAAAATGGTGATGCACCAAATGATTTGATCTATTTGGCTTTATCGACACTTTACATCGAAAGGGGTGAATAGACACTTCATTTTCAACAAAAGACTAGACTGCATGAGTGTTTTAAAAAGGGTCTTAATGGAGATACAATGAAGAAAAACCTACCATAGGTGCTCCAGAAGCACACTATTAGATAGTGACTCTTCTACCTCTATGCTCCAACCTGGGCACTTCCTGTTAACCTACAAAAGATGGTCTTGGATATACTAGATATGCTAGTGTCGACTTATGAAAGCATTAAGATAGAATGACTAAGCATAATGATGATACACAGACATATTCAGAAGTATAACAAGTAAGATGGAGGTAAAACATGCTTCTTTTGATTAAAAGGTCAAATTGTTAGGGCTTCGCCATACACAAGTGAGAGATAGCTTTTTCAGCTAAGAGGTTACAATGTATAGATTTTTTAGAGAAAAATCCTTAGTCATCTCAAGGAACCAACTGCCCATACTGCATTAAATACCTTGGTAAGAGGAATATGCTCATGCTGCTATCATCTTTCCATAAATATGTCTAGAAGAACCATGTTGTATATGTCATAGACATTGACTTTGCTACTTAAACTGCATTTAATGTTCCTACTAAAGCATGGGTCACTTTATTCTTTGAATGATAAAGCTACCTCCCTTGAAAAATCATGCAACTCTCTGCTTATTAATGCTAAACAAAGAAAAATGGGCTACTCTATTGAATGCTTGTTCTCCTTTTGATGGCTATTTGGTGGAAACTATTCCATCTGCAAGCAATAACTTCTCTTACCAATGCCTCTTTTGCCACCTGGGCCAATTTGGTTCATGTCTACACTTGGCTGGATGTGTCTTCTAGAATGTTCCAAGTGTTGTCTTATGTGTGCATAGCCATGTTCTGGATTTACTATTATGTTCTCTCTTTCCTTGCTACTTCTTGTCTTTTATTGGTAATTCGAGCTCTCAGGCTATTCTTCGCCTCCTCTTGGCTCCTTTCTTGGTGGGTCACTCAACCTTCAAATTCCTTTGGGCAAAATGTCTGAAGGAAATGTCCATTAGCCTTTTCTCCAATGATTGACCCATCTTCTTGAATTTGACGCTCATGGGTCCGTCATCATTTGAAAATTAATGTCTCTTTTACTACCTTGAATTTGACATTCATGGGCACGTCACCAGACATTTGAACCTTCAATGACTAGTTCACCATGTTAAAGTTGACATTCTCGGGCCCATCATCATCCTTTAGTAATTATTTTAGCTTTTGCAAAATGAACCTTTTTGAAGGGAAAGTGCCCCTTTTGATGGTGAAGAATCCTTCACAAAAGCACCTGCCTTTTGAGTTTCTTTACCTTCTAAATTTCTTCGGACAAAATGTTTGAAGGAATTCCTTTGGACATTTTGCCTAAAAGAATTCATGCCTTCATTGTCTCGACCTTCCTTTGGTAATTTTCTTTGGACAAAATGTTTGAAGGAATTCCTTTGGACATTTTGTCTGAAGAAAATTTGCCCCCTTTGTTTCTTCATGGATTTTCTTTAGATAAAATGTCTGAAGAAATCCATTGTTTGACTTGTCACTTTCTCTGAAGGAAACTTCCCTTTCGGGCAAAAGGTCTTGATCTCTTACAAATGCACTTTTTGCCTTTTGCAAGGGCACTTTGGGTCCAAAGCTATCCTTTGAAGCTTGCTTGAATGGTCCCATTTGTTACTTTCCTGCCCTCTGCAAGGTCACTTGACCTTTAGAGTTTTGCAAAAGACTTGTATTTCTTTGAAACTAGCCCATTCTTTTGTCAACAAAAGGCTTATCTGAGGTAATTTGCTTGAAATAAAATGAGCCCCAGATCAACTCGAAATACTTGTAAGACTCAAATCACTTGGTTCTTTATAGAAATATGCCTATCACAAAAGGAAAACCCACAATTGTAGTAAGGTGAAATCATCAGAGACTGGCTAATAGGTCTAGCAAGGAAAGAAAGAAGGGACCCTAATTTTTGGCCTTCAAGATCAAAATTGGTTAACATATTTGGTGATTCACAGGGGAGGCATGCTTGCTGTGCTTAAGAAAAATCATGGCCTATAGGTCCATTGGGCATGGAGTCAAGATATAGCTTGGAAGGCTAGTAATAACCTTGAGAAACTTAAGAATTGACAAGAAGATTTTACCCCAAAAGGTAAAGAAAACACACACAAGGCTAAAAAACTACAAACATGCACAAAAGCACTTAGGGAAAATGAGGGAAAAATAGAAAAAATATGTACATCACAAGAGAAGGCTCAATGACAATGTTTAAAGCATATCCCATTAACTGGGATATGTAGTTCTCCACCATCCAACCTAGAGAGTTTGAATGCGTTGTGTTTCTTGCATTGAGTGATGACATATGGACCACTCCACAAGGCATTGAACTTCATGTGTTTTCTAGGTTTAGCTCAGTCTTTATCCCATTTCAAGATAATGTCACCTTCTGAGAAGTCTTTTGATGAGGATTTCTTGTCAAAACACTTCTTTGTTTGCTGTTGACGACTAATCATAGAAACCATGGCTTGGTCTCTTGCCTCCTCAAGCTCCATTAATTCATAAAATCTGACTTCCATACTATCACTTCCTTCTAATTATAGCTGGTGGGAAAGATCCAAGGCTAGTAATTCAAGTGAAATAAGAAGTCTAGCTTCCCTTCCATACATAAGTGTGTATGGTGAATTACCAAATGCTCTTTTTGGAGTGACCCTGTCTGGCCAGAGGGCTATTTTTAGCTTGGCATGCCAAGTCCTTTGATTGTCTTTCATTATCCTTCTAATGATCTTAATTAGATTCTTATTGGTAGACTCAGCCAACCCATTTCCTTGTGGGTAGTAGTTGGAAGAAGTACTTAGATAGATGTCATATCCTAATTCCCACTCATTTGTTTTGGTTCCCAAGAAGGCCAATGCATTATCTAAAGTAATGGTAGCTGGGACTCCAAATCTTGTCACCAAGCCTTCATAGAAGTATAAGACTACACTCTTATTAGCTTCTTTCAAAGCAATAGCTTTTACCCATCTCATGAAGTAATCTGTAGTAGTCAAGACCCACTTGTGGCCATGAATAAAAGGAGGGTTGATCATCCCTATGAAGTCTAGACCCCATTGTATGAATGACTGTTCTACTTGAATAGGTTGCAGAGGCATTATAGCTAGTCATTGCTTTCCATCAAAGAGAGCACATTTTTGGCACTTCCATACCCAGGCATGAGTGTCTCTGAATAAAGTGGGCCAAAAGTAACCATCCTTCATAATCCTTACAGCTATAGGCTTATGAGTAAAGTGACCACCAGTTGGTCTGTCATGAAATTTGGATAGTATCCTATTGACCTGATTTGAGTATATGCACCTCAAGAGTACCCCTAAAAAATATTTTCTAAACAACACCCCATCAACCAAGACATAAGGAAGAGACTGGAGCCTGAAATACCTCCTCTTAGTCCTATCAAGGCCCTGTGGGCACTCACCAGTGAGAAGGAAATGAACCATGTCTTGTGCCTACTAGTGTAGGTTTTTATTTTTCCCTATTTTTTAATTAGGGAAATTGTATTTCTTGTGCATACATGGAGTTTTCCTACTTTTGTGGGATAGGCTAGCTTATGTGGAGGTGTGTGTCATAGATGTGTTATAGGTGTCATAAGAATGTCATAAGTAACTCCCTTGATGGGAGTTACTTCTCTATTCTTAGCACCTTGTCACCACCTTTCATTGAGAAGTTACAGTCTATTCTTGGGGTGCCTTGTCCACTTTTTGTGGAGGAGTTACGCACTCTCCTATATGTATTCCTCACTTTGGCCATCTCATGTTAATTAGATTTTGGTTTTCTCCATTTTGTCTTGTGCAATTTAGCTTCTTGTATAATTTTAAATTGCTTTAGCATCTATGTGGTGTGCACTTGCTTCATCTCATGTGATCACGTCTCCATTACATTTGCATTATCCAGATTCTGGCAACAACTCTAATATGGTATCAGAGCCACTCCGATAATTGTGTGTCTGGTTATGCTATTAGTTTATTCTAAAATTCTTACTTTGCTTTCTTAGTAGTTTTTTTTGTTTATCTCCATTGCATTTGAGAGCTTTGGTAGAGTCTCTTGAAAACTCATGCAAATCCATACAGAAACTTGTTTAAAAAAAAATTGCTTCTGAGTTAGAATTTGCCAAGACATCTTGTCTAGATCTGTTGTGGCTTTAGCAAAGGTAGTAGAATTCCTTTTCTTTTGGTCATTCTACAGGAAAAGATAGCACAGTCCAGCTCCACGACATGCTTCTTTCATTTCAAGTTTAAAGTTATTCTTCATTTGAATTAGAGAGAGGCACAAAAGTGATGGGTGGTGAGGCCCGTGTTGAGGTCTCACAGTTGGAGCTCACTGTCCAAGGAGCTAAAAAGGGAGAACTAGCCATCGAAGGAGATAACCACGTCCTCGACGAAGTGGGAGTGGCCGGTGAGGTGGCACCTCAGAACACTGTATTTCTCAGTTTCCTTTGTGAGCTACCACAACAAGATGGATTTATCATGGGAGGCCGAGACAATCATGTTAGAGTTATCAATGAGAGTGGCGATGGCCATCACCTCATTAGTGTGACCATCCATTATGCCATGCAATACCAATGCTTCCACCATGTCTGACTGCTTGTGTCACAAAAATATTCTTGGGTGCTTAGGGTTTTGCTGCAACTGTCGCTGTGTTTGAACCTTTTTTGGTTTCCAACACCCTTGTGGTGGGCCCTCTCTCTCTCTACTGTTCATTTGGTAAATTTGCTTTTAAAATTATTCTGATCTAAATTAGTAATTTGAATTTTTGATTTAAAATCAAATTTGAAATTAGCATTCAAAAAAGCAGTTTAGAGGTTTTTTTAAAAAACTTGTATCTTCAACCTACGAAGATGAAGGGTGAGGTCCGAGTTGGTAGGAGGCCAATTCCCCCTCACAAAGACATCCTTTATATTTCTCACTTTGTACCAAATCCAACGAGTGGTTGGAAGGCCCCTTTATCTCTCAAAATAGGCATTTTTTTAATGTTTTAGTGCTATTTTTTTGCAAAAACACTAGTTTACGAGAAATTGAACCTTTAATATCTTGCAAATGGTAGATTAGATTTGGGTGCTATTTTTTGAAAAAGTGTTTGTGATTCAATTATCCATAGTGTAGGCTTTTTATTTGTCAAAAATGCACTAGTTTATAAAGTGCCTAAAATTTGGGTCTCCCAGGACGATTTTCAGCTGAGTCCAACGTCCTGTTTACTTAAGTCTTGCACTGATTGCTCTAAGATGTATTCTTAGCTGAGCCCAACATATTTTGAGCATGAAATTACATATTTGGGGGGGGGATAAACATTTTGGGGGGGAGTGTTTGATTTTCACAACTTGCAAATCTTTGCCTTCATTCTCCTTTTTGCATAAATTCACAAGTTGCAATCAACACAACTTCACCTAAATCTAGCTTAAAATGGATTCTTTGCAACTTAAACCCCTAATACCATTAAAATATCATGAATGGAAAGTTAAAATGTCAATCATTCTTAGAAGCAAAGGGTTGTATAGGATCACCATGGGTACTGAAGTAAAACCCAACACTGATGCTGAAAAGGTCAAGTGGTACAACCATAGTGATGAAGCCTATGGATTACTGAGCTTGTCTATGTCTCCAGAACTTCTCTTCCATTTAGAAACCTCTAAGACTCCCAAAGACATATGGGACACCTTAGAACTGTTATTTGGGAAGCTTGATGAGATGAGAGGACATGAGCTTGAAAACGAAATCATAAGTCTAAGTCTTAGCAACTTTGACACCCTACAGGACTTCTTCACTAAGTTTAAGGCCCTTAGATTGCAATTGAAAGAATGCAAGATAGAGAAGAAAGATGATCAACTCATCCTTTCTATTCTCGTAAAGTTAGGTCCAAGTTATTCAGTCTTTGTCTCCACTTTCCATGTCACAAAAAGTGCCCTTGGCACTACATGGAAAATGCCTTCTTTGGATTCATTCATTGCCAACTTGACTAGGGATCAAGATAAGCTAATTCAAATGGGCACAATGAAGTCTACTCAACCCCAAGCTTTGATATCAGAAATGGTAAGGATAAGACTTCAATAAAGGAAAAGAAGAAAAAGAATAAGGACTAGGAGAAGAAGAAAGAAAACAACAATCCTGCCAAAAACAACACTGAGTCTTCCTCCTCCAATGCTAAACCT
This sequence comes from Torreya grandis, assembly GCA_037957365.1. Classification (NCBI taxonomy): domain Eukaryota; kingdom Viridiplantae; phylum Streptophyta; class Pinopsida; order Cupressales; family Taxaceae; genus Torreya; species Torreya grandis. The sequence goes on from JARHVA010000105.1 coordinate 814,846, forward strand.
AAGAAGGAGAAGGTTAAGTGTGCCTATTGTAAAAAGATAGGGCATGATGAACACAAATGCATGAAGAAACAAATAGATCACCTAACTCATCTTCTAGAGAAGAACAACATAGGTGTTCCTGAGTCCATCAAGCATAATTCGTCTACCCAAGTTTTTACTAAGGCAAAAGGCAAGGGTAAGGAGAAAGAAAAGGGCAAGGCCCTTGTAGCGACTATAGCTTCTACAACATCATGGGTCATTGATTCAAGTGCTTCTCACCACATGGGCTCTTCACTAGTTAAGGTTTCATCTTTAGAGCCTTGTAGCACGACTTCAATTAGTTTGGGTGATGATACATCAATTTCTATTATAGGGAAAGGGTCAGTTGAAATGGAAGGAGGAACATTCAATAATGTTCTAAGTGTTCCTTCTCTTTTAACCAATCTCCTATTAGTGTACCAAATCACTCACATTGGTCAGGGCATGAGAGTTGAGTTTTCACCAGATTCAGTGGCTATCAGGGAGTTGCATAGTGATACTATAGTGGCAGTGGGTAGGGCAGATCACTAAGCAAGGTTATACACCTTCTCACATTTTGCACCAGATTCTTCTCCAAGAACATTACTGACTCATTCAAATGGAGTTAGAAAATTGTGGCATGAGTGGTTTGGCCACCTTAACTGCCGCTACCTTGAATAACTTTGCAAAAATGACATGGTCATTGGCTTGCCTCATGTCTGATTCTCAAAAGGACTTTGCGAGGGGTGCTCCCTTGGGAAGCATCCCGAAGCAAAATTTGACAAAGGCAAAGCTTGGAGGGCTTCACAACCTTTGGAGTTAGTCCACAGTGATGTATTAGGACCCTTTCCCAAACCATCTTTCACAAGGGCCAAATACATCCTCACTTTCATTGATGATTTATCTAGGTACACTTGGATATATTTTATCAAACAAAAGTCTAAAGTGTTTGAAAATTTTCTAGACTTTAAGGCTTTTGTTGAGAAACAGATTGAGAAATCCATCAAGGTTCTTCGAACTGATAATGGAGGGGAGTATGTCAGCATTAGGTTTGAGCAGTTTTGCACCATAGAGGGGATTGATTTTCAGCGCACAGTCACTTATAGTCCTTCACAGAATGGGGTGGTAGAATGCAAAAATAGGTTCTTGAAAGAGATTGGTAGCTGTATGATTCACTCCAGATCCTTAGCACCACAGTACTGGGCTGAAGCCATGAATTGTGCTTGTTACATTCAAAATAGGGTTCCTCACAAAGCTTTGAAAGGGATAACACCCTTTAAAGCTTAGCATAAAAGGAAACCTAATGTTGAGCACCTTAGGGTTTTCGATTCCCTAGCTATGGCCCACATTCTGAAGAAGAAATGCAAAGCTATGGAACATCAGTCCAAGCCTTGCATCTTTGTAGGATATCTGGATGGTATTAAGGGGTATCATTTTCTAGATCCAGTCACTCATGAGTTGTTCACTGAGAGCAGTGTCCATTTTTAGGAGAGTCTTAGAGAATCAACACTTGCCAATTCTTCTCCCTCATCAGATCTACTTTTTCATGATGATTCCTCATTAGATTTAGATCAGCCATAATAGGTTCTTGAGCTAGAGACATCTTCTTCTTCTTTGAGTTTAGATAGTGAGGATAGTGATGCAGAGTCATCCACCTCTAGTCAGTCACAGGATGAGGAGTTAACACCTAACTCGCCCAATTTTGGGCCACTTTGGACAAGACAGACACTTAAGAGTGCTAACACTTGGGTAGGAGATCTTGTAGATGATAGACGCACTAGGTGGGATTTTCAAAGAGATCCACATGCCTTCTTTGCTTCAGTTTTGGATCCACAAACTTTTTGAGAGGCATCGGGGGTACCTGAGTGGGATAGTGATATGGAGGAAGAATATTCTTCCTTAATCAAAAATCACACTTGGGATTTGACTTCACTTCCTAAGGGAAGAAAGATGGTTCAATGTAGGTGGATATATCAGACCAAGTTTGCAGTAGATGGGTCGGTTGATAAGTACAAGGCGCGATTGGTTGCTAAGGTTTTCTCACAGGTGGCAGGCATTGACTACTCAGAGACCTTTGTACCCATTGCAAACATGACTTCTATCTGACTCACCTTGGCTATTACCATAGCACATGGTTGGGATGTGCACCAGATGGATGTGAAGAGTTCCTTTCTTCACATAGACCTAGAGGAGGAGATCTACATGGAGCAATTGCTAGGATTTGTTCAGGATTATTCCTTAGTATGCAAACTTAGGAAATCTATCTATGGCCTCAAATAGGCCCCTCGAGTTTGGTATGCCAAGATGAATTCCTTCCTTCTCATAGCAGGTTTCACTAGGTGCCATTTTGATCCCAATGTCTACTTCTTGTGACATGATGATTCGCTCCTAATTTTGGTTCTATATGTTGATGACATTTTGATCACCAGGAGTTCTTCATCGGCTATTGCAGTGGTGAAGGCATCTCTCTAGGATAGATTCGACATGACAGACTTGGGTTTGTTGCACTACTTCCTTGGCATCAAGATTTCACAGTCAGATTTAGGGATTTCTCTTACACAGCCTAAGTATGCTCTTGATTTATTGGCTCGATTTCACATCGCTGATTGCAAGCCATCTCTGACTCCCTTTCTATCAGGAGTCAAGCTTGAGGCTAACTGTTCTTCACCATTGGTTGATGCCACTCAGTATCAATAACTTGTTGGTAGTCTCATCTACTTGACTCACACCAGGCTTGACATATCATATACAATGGGACTTGTCTCCAGATTCATGCAGGAACCTCATGAGCTGCATTGGAAAGCAGCTAAGAGGATCTTGCATTACATACAAGGTTCACATAAATACAGCATTCATTATAGATTTGGCATAGAGGTTGACTTGGTTGGATATACAGATTCAGACTGGGCTGGTGATTCACAAATTCACAAGTCCACTTTTGGTTACAGTTTCTCTCTAGGTTCTGTCCTATCAGTTGGTCTAGGACGAAGCAGAATGCTATTGCTATATCATCCATAGAGGCAAAGTACATGGGAGCTATTAATGCAGCTACTAAGGCTATTTAGCTTCAGGGGATTCTTTCTAAGTTTGGCATTCCTATTAGGCATCCCACCATCATTTATTATGACAACTAGAGTACCATTTAGATTTGTAGGAATCCAGTTCAGTACCAACATACCAAGCACATAGAGATTCACATGCATTTCATTCGAGAGCTTATTCATAGTGAGGTCATTGACTTGATATTTTACTAGTCTTCGAAACAGGTTGTAGACATCTTCACCAAACCTTTCACTGAGAGCAAGTTCATTCATCTATGATATCTTATTGGGGTGTGGTCCACATCTATAACAACATCATCTTCAGGGGGGTCCACTAGCCTCTTCCTTTCTTTTATGTCTCTCTTTTGGGGGGGATTTTTTTCCTACAGGTTTTCTCCTTTTCTCTATCTTATGGGAGATTGCATTTGTACATGGGTACCTCATTAGGCCTAGTTGGTGGGACCCATTTTATATTTCCACACTGTCAACCTAAGCTGCGCTTATGGGGGGTATTAGTGTAGGTTTTTATTTTTCCCTATTTTTTAATTAGGGAAATTGTATTTCTTGTGCATACATGGAGTTTTCCTACATTTGTAGGATAGGCTAGCTTATTTGGAGGTGTGTGTCATAGGTGTCATAAGAATGTCATAAGCAACTCCTTTGATGGGAGTTACTTCTCTATTCTTAGCACCTTATCACCACCTTTCATGGAGGAGTTACAGTCTATTCTTGGGGTGCCCTGTCCACCTTTTGTGGAGGAGTTACTTATGTACTCTCCTATATGTATTCCTCACTTTGGCCATCTCATGTTAATCAGATTTTGGTTTCCTCCATTTTATCTTGTGCAATGTAACTTCTTGTATAATTTCAAATTACTTTAGCATCTATGTGGTGTGCACTTGCTTCATCTCGTGTGATCACATCTCCATTGCATTCACATTATCCAAATTCTGGCAACAACTCTGATAGTGCCCAATTCTTTATGACTATAGGTTCCTCTATTAGAGATTCATCATTGAGTAGCAAAATGTCCTCTTTCTACTATTTAAGGTCTATAGCGAGGTGTTTGCATAACCCTCTTCCCCTTACCAGCTTGGTGGTTTTGATCTCCACATTGTATTCCATTACCTTGGTGATCCACCCTACCCTCTTTTCTTTAAGTCATGGCTCATCAAGAAATCCTTGACACTAGGATGTGGTACCATGATATAAATCTTGCTGTTTGATAGCATATGTCTGAATTTATTTAGGCTTTGTATAATTATAAGTGCTTACTTTTCAACATATGTGTACCTAACTTCAAAACCTTTTAAACTTTGGCTAAAGAATGTGAGAGGTTGTTCAAGGTTTTTGTCATTTGCTTGAGTGATCATTTCCAAAGGTGTAAAGGTTGAAATCCTTGGAGAAATTAGGACTGATCAAGGTGGGAAACTGGGTAATAACTTGCTTAATCCCTTCAAAACTATCCATCCTTTGTGATGTCCATGTAAACCTCTCAACCTTCTTTAGCACAGAAGTTAGTGGCTTGACTATTTCAACAAAATTAGAGATAAATCTCCTAATAAAATTGATTATACCGAAGAAGCTTTGTAGACCCTTCTTGTGATTAGGTAAGGATAGTGCTAGAATGACATGTACTCTTTCTAGATCAATGGTCAAGCCTCTATTTGAAACAACATGACCTAGGAGTTTACGTTCATGGAAAGTAAACACACATTTATTTGAGTTGAGAGAGATACCAAACTCTCTACACCTCTCAAAAATTTGCCTTAGGTGTTTCAGATGTTGTCCTGCATCCTTGGAGAAGACTGTCACATCGCCAAGATAGACCAATATAATACTATTTATTAGACCTTGGAAAGCCATATCCATGGCTCGTTGAAAGGTAGCTCCAACATTTGATAGTTTGAATGACATCTTCCTATAAGCAAAAGTTCCCCACTTAGTGGTGAAGGTTGTCTTGTATAGATCGTAGTCTTACACCAAAATTTGATTGTATCCTGAATACCCATCCATGAGGGAGAAGTGTTCACTGCCTATAACCATTTGGAAGATTTGATCCATACTTGGGAGGGGATAGTGATCTCTTAATGAGACTCTATTAAGGTCTCTAAAATCAACACATAGTCTGATCTCCCCATTCTTCTTCCTAACAGGGCCAAGATTGGCTAGCCAAGAAGAGTGTTTGATAGGAAATATGATTTTGGACTCAATCAGCTTAGTGAGTTCCTTTCGCATGAGAGGCTCAATCTTAGGATTGATGGGCCTTTGTTTTTATTTGATGGGTTTGAAATATTCCTCTAACTTAATGGTATGTTGGGCCAAGCTTGGGTCAAAGCCCTTTAGGTCGCTATACTCCCAAGCAAAGACATCTAAAAACTCTTGTCATAACAAAATGAAAGAATGCCTTTCATCATTTGTACATACTTTCTCAAGTGCAAGCAAATTATCCTTGAATATTTTGACTCTTTCATAATTCTATTTCTTGGTTGTGATGCTTGCCTTGTCATTTTTGAGTTGGTCATCCTCATTGAAGATGCTTTTGAGAGTGACTAAACCTTTAGGATGTTTATTATTCTTTAGTTGAACAATCTAGCCATCATACTACTGTTGCAGCTTGATTGATTCCTAGAAGTGAACTCAGCCTCCTCTTGTAAAAAGAGTGATATCTACTGGCCACTGTCAAGCACCTGCCAATTGGTGAGATTATCTGGTACAAAGGGTCTTATTATCTCTTTTTAATGGTGCTGACTATCATCTTGACTTATTCTATTGGGAATGTCAAACTGAGAACCAACTACTGCTAGTCTATTTGCATGCTTATTTTTCTCCCTTAGAATGGAAATAATGTTGAAAGCAAGGAAGCTTTCTATTAGGTCCCACACCATGTGCTTGTAAGACTTATGTAAGGAATTCTTGGTCGAGTTTTGACCTCTCACCTGGTTTACATTTAACTCACTGTCTCCAAAAACCTAAAATTCTTTTATTCCTCTTTTTCTTGCCCACTCCAAACCATGAACTAGAGACTCATATTTTGTAACATTGCAAGTGTAGGAGAATTGAGACTTGAAAGTTGAGAAGTATCTTTCCTTTGATCATGAAACTAACATTACTCCACCACCGGCTCCCAACTTGCTTCTTGATCCATCGAAGAAGAGTTGCCACAAACCACAACACTCTTGGTTTGCCTTCATCAAATTTGGCATGAAAGTACCTTCTTCATGCATGCAATAAACTCCAAGACCTGCCTCTTTGATAAACTTGTATGGCTCATGTTCAAAATTGTCATTTACCCATTCATCTAAGAGTAATTCAACAACTCCTTCAAAGGAAGAGGGTGTGGATTGGTTTATTTGGAATTTTTCTTCATCAATGATGGCATAGCTAACATTTGACACCTTGAGTGAGTATGGTTCTAGATGATCTCTATAGATAGTCTCTAACTCAATCTTCACTTTAGTTCCATATTTGGTTCTAAAAATCATGTAAGACCTATTTGTTGCTAAGTACCCACCTATCTTAGACATGAAATCCCTGGATAGGCAAAGAGTGAAGTAAGGGGGAACATCTACCACTACCACATCATGAGGAATAGAGAATGTTGGATAGGTGTGGAGGGTTAGATTCAAGCCTCTTACCACTCCTAATGTTTTGGCTAGTGATCGATCCAACTACATAACTCTCTTGGTCATTTCTTCATATTTGAGTCCTAACTTGTCAGCTATGCATTTGGGCAATACTGAGGTGCTTGCTCCACTATCAATAATACAATTATGAACCAAGAAATCTCCAATGAACAAGGATATATAAAAAGGAGGAACCTTTTCATCCTTCTTTTCTTGACCTCCCATGGAAGGGGGGCCATTCATAATCAACACATTATCAGCCTTTGCTGGGATAGCTTGTTCACTCAGCTCATGCAATTCCTTTTGGAGTATATCCTTTTGTCCTAACATTGATAATGAGATATTCATGTGCATCTTCTTCATTTGGTCCACCACATTGATTGAAGGGTTGCCCCTTTTTGAATTTTCTTTGGGGACATTTACAGCTTGAGGTGCTACTCGAGGAATTGAGGTTATAACCGATTGCCTGTAATTTGGAAACTTCTAATTCACTTGTCATGAAAAAGATGCTACAGATGCTTGAGTAGTTTCTTGAGCTTCCTCCATAGCTCTCTTTTTGGACCTAGTATTGGTTGCAACACAATCATCTTGGTTATTTGTACTCCCCACATAATTGACTGCATTAAATTCTCCTTCAAGGTGGTTTATAAGAGTGGAATTAGAATGAGCTTGCCTGTTATCCATTTCTTGCTATGTTGACACCTCAAAATTTAGGAATTGTCATATTTGATTACCTGGCATATTTATAAATTTATTTGGCAACTCATTAGTATAAGCAACCTATTCTTAACCATACCCCAGAGGTGGGCAATTAGGTTGTTCTTGTACCAAATTATTTTGAATGGGAACAAGAGCTTTGGATGATGAAGGGGCACTTGGATTATAACCTTGATATGGTTTGACCTAGGTAATCTAACCCTATCTTTTGTTATACTTTTGGAAATGAGGTCTATTCATTTGTCTGAACTGCTAGTATCCTTGATTTGGCCGATAGTTTTGAGCTTGTTTCCTTTTGAGAGGCACTAATTCATTGGTAACACTTTGTAACAAACTCTTAACTTCATGGACATCATTTGGCGAGGTAGTAGTCAATTTTTATACACCTGGTAGAGGAGCTAAAGTGGGTGAAATAGTCTAAACTGAGGGTTGTAATTTAGGAAAGAGTGGCATATGAGGTCTAGGGGCTATCTTTCCTGCTTGTACCAAACAATTTTTGGTGGCTATGGCTATTTCATAGGCAACAGGTAACACTTGTCCTCCCATGGACTGTATCATGATAGTAATGTCATTGTTTAAAGCCCTTAAGTAGTAAAGGAAGGCATATCTTGGGGTTGGCCTCACTAAAATGGGGATTTTTTCCTAAGTCTTTTGGAATCTGGTATTAAAATCCTACATAAATTCATGAAGATCTCTTTTCATAGTGGTCAATTGCTTAGCTAGAGAGAGATGGCCACTCTTCTCTCCAAATATATTTGTCAAGAGGGTGACTAATTCATTCCATGAGGCAATTGAATTCATAGGCAAAGTCCCATACCAGTCCAAAACTTTACCTTTAAAAGACAATGCTAGTAACCTAATGGCCATCTTCTCTTCGGTGACATTATGAATGTTGCAGAGGTTGGATATATTTTTGATATGCTCAATAACAGTAATAGGCCCTTCTCTAATAAAATGAGGAACACTCTTAAGGGCTATCCCTAGGATTGGGTTATACTATAAAAGGTTTAAAGGGCTCTGACCATTTAAGGCTACAAAAGGTAAAGCCATGGTGATCATAGGGTTCAACTTGGGTCTTCTCATGTAGGTATATTTTATGGTAGGTCTAGAAAATTGATTTACTATGTAAAGATGAGTCTTTGCAAACCTCAGCCACTTTGCTAAGTTTAAAGTCAACTCAACGAATTTGAAAGGAACACCCATGGAAGAAGATCTTGTGGTGACCTTAGGCATGGAATTCTAGGCTGATCTCTGACCAGAGACTAAGTTATTAAAAATGGAGTTGCCAGATGCTAGGATAATTTACTCACTCTTGCAGTAACAAGACCAACACCAATCCTAAAAATTCCTAGAGCATCAAAATTTGGAGACATAACTATTGATGCTATGGATTAAACCTTTAAAATAAGGCTCAATTTCTTTTTTCCATGTGGCATAATGGAGACATTCCTCTTGCTGTGGGCTTGGCAAACTTGAGGAATGAATCTCTAGATTATGGGCTAGCTCCCCTTGATGCACCTTTGAGGTCCTTAACTGCTACTACTAATAATGGGGGTGGGTGAAAAGAGAGAAAGATGTTACAAAAGTAAAACCTAACTAAAATGGTGATGCACCAAATGATTCGATCTACTTGGCTTTATCAACACTTTACATCAAAAGGGGTGAATAGACACTTCATTTTAATAAAATACCAGACTGCATGGGTGTTTTAATAAGGGGATTAATGGAGATAAAATGAATAAGAACCTACCATAGGTGCTCCAGAAGCACACTATCAGATAGTTGCTCTTCCACCTTTATACTCTAACCTAGGCACTTCCTATTAACTTGCAGAAGATGGTCTCAGATATACTAGATATGCTAGTGTCGACCTATGAAAGCATTAAGATAGAATGACTAAGCATAATGCTGATACACAAACATATTCAGAAGTATAGCAAGTAAGATGGAGGTAAAATATTCTTTTTTTGATTAAAAGGTCAAATTATTAGGGCTTCACCATACACACGTGAGAGATAGCTTTTTCAGCTGAGAGGTTACAATATATAGATTTTTTAGAGAAAAATCCTTAGTCATCTCAAGAAACTGGCTACCCATACTACATTAAACACCTTGGTAAGAGGAATTCCCTCACGCTACTGTCATATTTCCATAAATACGTCTTGAAGAACCATGCTGTATATGTCACAGACATTGACTTTGCTGCTTAAACTATGTTTAATGTTCCTACTAAAGTATGGGTCACTTTATTCTTTGAATGATAAGGACACCTCCATGAAAACTCATGCAACTCTCTACTTATTAATTCTAAATAAGGAAAAATGGGCTGCTCTATTGAATTCTCACACTCCCTTTGATGGCTATTTGGTGGAGAGTATTTCATCTACAAGCAATAACTTCTCCTACTGATGCCTCTTTTGCCACCTGGGCTAATCTTGTTCATGTCTATGCTTGGCTAGATGTGTCTTATAGAACATTCCAAGTGTTATCTTATATGTGCATAGCCACATTCTAGATTTACTATTCTATTCTCTCTTTCCTTGCTACTTCTTGTCTTTTACTGGTAATTCGAGCTCTCGGGGTATTCTTTGCCTCCTCTTGGCTCCTTTCTTGGTGGGTCGCTCAACCTTCAAATTCATTCAGGAAAAATGTTTGAAGGAAATATCCATTAGCCTTTTCTCTGATGATTGACCCATCTTCTTGAATTTTATGCTCACGGGCCCATCATCATTTGAAAATTAACATCTCTTTGACTACCTTGAATTTGACGTTTGTGGGCACGTCACTAGATGTTTGAACCTTCAACGACTAGTTCACCATGTTGAAGTTGACGTTCTTGGGCCCATCATCATCCTTTAGAAATTCCTTCAAATTTTGAAAAATGAACCTTTTTGAAGGGAAAGTTCCCCTTTTGATGTCCAAGAGTCCTCTGTAAAAGCACCTACCTTTCGGGTTTCTTTACCTTCCAAATTTCTTCAGACAAAATGTTCGAAGGAATTCCTTTAGACATTTTGCCCCAAAGAATTTATGCCTTCATTGTCTCGGCCTTCCTTTGGTAATTTTCTTTAGAAAAAATATCTAAAGGAATTCCTTCGGACATTTTTTTCAAAGAAAATTCACCCCTTTATTTCTTCATAGATTTTCTTCAGACAAAATGTCTAAAGAAATCCATTGTTTGACTTGTGGCTTTCTATGATGGAAACTTACCTTTCAAGAAAAAGGTCTTGAGATCTTATAAATGCACTTCATGCCCTCCACAAGGGCGCTTGACCTTCAGTGTTTTGCAAAAGACTTATATTTCTTTGAAATTGGTCCATTCTTTTGCCGACAAAAGGCTTATCTGAGGTAATTTGCTTGAAACAAAATGAGCCCCAAATCAAATAAAAATACTTGTAAGACTCAAATCACTTTGTTCTTTATAGAAACAAGTCTATCACAAAGGGAAAACCCATAATTGTAGTAAGGTGAAATCATCAGAGATTGGCTAATAGGTCTAGCAAGGAAAGAAAAAAGGGAGTCTGATTTTTGGCCTTTAAGACCAAAATTGGTTAACAATAAAATTGAGGTTATGAGTAACATCAAACTATAGATTGGTAGTGAACATTACAAACAACTATTTATCAAGGAAATATGCATGATATGACTAGCTAAGGAGTGCCACCATTAAAAATAATTTACAAAGATTTATCCTCCTCTTTGTTTAGTCTAACATAGATCAATCATAGTCAGCTTGTGTTCTACATTGAAATAGAAGTGTTACACAAATATTTTTGATAATTCATCAAATTTATTAATAGAATTCATAGGTAGACCAAGAAACCATTATAAATCGTGTCTCTTCAAACTATGGGGGAATAAGCAAATTAGGTATCTAGGGCTATATGCAACTTCTTGTCAAGTAGCAAAGATTTATTTCAAATGTTCCTTAGGATCACCTTTTCCTTTATATTTTTCAAAATTGGGTATCTCAATGTGACATGGAAAAAGTATCTAAAGATAGCTCATGTCAAAAGGCGATGATCATATATCATCCAATTTATACTTCTTACTTTGATTTTCTACCTGAATGGCATAAACTGCATCTTTAACCTCTTATAAATCCTAAAAGGTAGGACCAGAATGAGAGAAAGTGGGAATTTTTTTTGGGTATTCAAAGGTATAGTACCTTGACTCAAATAAAGAGGTGGTAAAAAATATTAAATAATGTGAACATGATTGGCTCTACCAAGAATATTCACTCTTTGAGTAGAGTTATAATACTGATAGGGGGCTTGTTATTTTTATGGCATTTGCTATTGAGTGCAGTGTTAATTTTGAGGGAATTGAGGCCCGAATGGAGGAATAATCTATTGGGAATTGAATGAAGCTTTTGAGGATTGGAGGGGAACTTATTATTGATTCCTTGGAATTTGATGCATAAGGGGAACTACATTGAGCTAAGGTCCATTTGGATTAGGTAGGCAACACTTAGTTTCTGAGGTCAGCTCAATCACCTATTTTCCATGATTTTACCTTTTTATGAGAAATTTAAGCCACAATCTCACCACTTTTTGAGTTAAACCATTCTGTATCTCATAATCTTCTATTGAGTTGATATGCCAAAAACCCAAAAATAACTTAAAAATTAAAAAAGTTCCAAAAAGGGCTTAAAATTTCTATGGGAGATATTAAGTCATAAAATTTATACTTGTTTTGTCATCTTGTTTGCTAGTGCTATTTAGATTTATTCTAGATGGTATAATTTGTCACATTTATTGGGTGGGAACCCTTTATCCAACCATGATCATTTCCATTTACCATTACTATTATTGATCATGTTCACTCCCATTTTTGGGAAAAACTTTGTTAGCTTGAGGTCCAGAAAGACTATGTAGGAAACACTTAGATACATGGGGCATCTTGGGTTAGTTCAGATAGTCTCAATCTCATTGCCATTTACCTCAAAATACTCTCACTATTTTATGAGTTTGCCTTTCCTATTTTCTATGCAATCAAATATCTCATTTATCATCCTTTTTATTCTTTTCCACATCCATGGGAGAACTACATTTGGCATGAAGTCCATCAAATTATGTAGGCATTTGGAGTCAGCTTGGCCACCCCTTCCTTTTTCTTCTATCCCTCCTTCCATCCAGGTTATACTATTATCATGTTTGTTGTCTTCTAGAGCTTAGGGGCATGATATCTGTTGACTAATTTTACCCCTAGGTCAAATTAAGTCAACACCCATTACATTTTCAAACTTTCATAGGGTCTTTCTAGCCATAAATGTTCACTATGGTACTGGATGAGGTTAAGTCACCTTTAATGAAGTCATATATTATGTTTTACCTTGGTCATGTTTATCCTAACATCCTTTTTGGATACCTTTTGGCCATTTGAATGAAAAATATAGATTAATCATAAGAAGACAATTGTTTCAAGGCTCAAACTAACATGTGTCATGTCATAGAGGTGTTAGATGGTAGTTTTAAAACTGAATTCTATAGGCTCAATGTTAAAACCAATATCACTTGAAGAAAGGGAGTTTCAGTTACTATATAGACTGTATAATAGTTCTAACACATGTGGAAGATTTAAGAGGGTCCTTTAGATCCCCATAGGTCATCTCTAGGTTTAGGTGGATTTGATAACTCCAAAAATGGTGAAAACTGATCTCTCTCTCTCATCGCTCTCTTAGGTAGGTCAAAGGAGTCAAATGATTTTCATTCAATATGGGTAGGAGGAAGCGAGTTGAATTGAGTGTACTTGGTGGATATTATTAGCCCTTATGTACTTAATTTCCATGGCCATAGTCTTGAGTTTGATGGTTTTTACTATATGAACAATCACTAAGACTGCTAGTGATTCCAAACTACTTGTGCATCCCCAATGGCTTTAGTTTTCTTCTCTATTTTACATTGATCTGAGTAAACCAAGTGATGCATATGTTCTTGCAGAGTATATTCATCCTTCTCATGTAAATTTTAGTCTTGTTTGCATGTGTGGATATCAATGAATAAATAAAACCATCTCATTGATATAGAAGAAGACACCATTGAAGTCTGCAAAATAGTGTTGCTAGTTATAGAGTTTCACCCTCTATAAATGGTTTTAGGACAAGGCTAATATGTTTATTTTCAACCTCATAAAACATGTTTAATCATATTCTTCATGGAAAATTTGGTCTCAAAAGAATAATTGATGGAATTGTAAAGCCATGACACTTCACATAATCATATTTCTTGACAATTACCTATAGTCAAGATGAAAGTTTGCCTTAATAGAGAGGTTCATGATTTTTTGAACCCTCAGAACCACTAAAAATCTAATGAGATATTTCAAAGATTGGTCTAAAATCCTAAAAGGCCTTATACATAGTCACCCTTAGCTTCCTAGATAGTCATCTATATCTAGGGTTCAATAAAATTGCTTAATAGGATGAATTACCTTAATCTCTCCAAAAAAGAAACCCTACCTCATATAGTGTCATCTATTGGTGGAAGTTAATGAGCTCTATGTGAGCCTCAATGGTTTCTTTCTTGTAACCTAAGACTAGAAGTTACATTTGAACATGAGAAGATGATAGGTCAAGAGAAGAGGACGGTGAGTGAATTTTCAACTCACATAAATCTTGACTGGGAACATTTAGTAACTACTGTGCCTTTTAAGCCAAATGAAGCTACAACTCACAAGCAACTCCTAGTGCATTGGTGAATAGAAGATAGTGCATGGTTTCAAGGTAGAAGTGAGTCTTTTCAGTTGTATGGAATGGTCCTAATAATCTCAAAGTAAATTAAGGGAGTAAATTATAGTGGTCAAGCATGTATAGAAACCTACAAGAATCTCTTAACTTCTTCCCTAATTGCCACCTATAGGTGACATAATCAGTACATATAGTAGACCATCCTGAGCAATAAAAGATTATAAGTTAGGTAGCAAAGGTATATGTTAAAGATGATAAAGTAAAAATCACTTTCATAGTGATGTTATTACATTCCCATGTGATTCTTATAGGGAAATAAATAGGTTAGAAAGTTGACCAGACAGTGTTCTAACCTCACACTTAATCAACTAAGACCCTGCACACAGACATAGATTTAGAAAGCTAGTCTTGAGGAATGTGAAGGTTTGAGGGATATTGGAGAGTGATAAATTTTTGAAACATGACAAAAAGTATAATCATGATCTAGACTATAACTCCATGGTCTCAGTTAGTTCATACTCACAGGGGAAGTGTCCTTTGTTTTGTGTCAAAATAGAGTCGCTCTACAAAGGACACAACTTATAGGTCTTGTACACGAGTGGTCAAATATGAATGACAGAGTATTGAGGGATTTTGGGATGATGTATATAGTTGAATTATATGTGGAAATAGGTATAGGATCACCTATAGTCATTGTAAATCTTTAGTGGTGGTCATATGCATAATGACACAGTTTAGGCCTAAAACTAAACATGAACCTAATGGTGCCTAAATCCATTAATATGACCCTGATATCCTTCAAATACATTTTATAACCTTATTGGGATAGTTTATGATGGATTATAACCATTGGTTTGTAGATAAATATCTCAAATTGGTCATTTTGGCCTAATTTGGTCTTAGGGGTATCTAAAATGCCTTGTAGGAGCTCAAAAACCAATTTCATTTGCTCATATCTATACAGATGGTATGCATGGTGCCTAAAGTAGATATGGATAGTTTAGGGGGGTCATTAAATTTATCTCAATGGAATTAGTTCAAGGGTTGAGTGTCTAACTTTTATGAAACAATGTTAAGAACCTAAATGATCAAAAACCCTCCTAAAACCCTTGTATGAACCCGATGAAGAAAACATGAAAGGGATATGAATATAGAAGTGGAAAATTTTCCTTGAAAGTGTTTTTTACATGTATAAAACTCCTTTAATATAATTTACACCTAATATATCCATACTTTCAGTTGTATAGACAAGCTAAAATTTGGGTTTTCTACAAGATTTGAGTTGAATTACAGGTATAGAAGGGAATTGATGAATGAAAGTCATTAAAAGAGGTGTGTAGGTACTTTTTATAACTCCCACTACTCATCTCTCATCTTAGTGATGCATAAAATTACCTCTTATAATCTATTTGTTACAAGTAGTCTTAAATGGCACAATGAGAAGAAATGTGACTATCAAAGTGTTATAGTGAGAAGTGTGTGTCTTGAATATTTTGAGGTATATTTGATAGACCATAAGAAAAAGAGACCTGAATGAGTTATATAACACCTCTAAAACTAGTCTCCTTGAATGAGTATAGGCCACCTAAGTGACAAGTTTGAAGGTCTAGGCCTAGAAGGCTAATGAGTGAATATAAAAAGTGAATGACAAGTGACAAAGGATAGTTCATCAGTTGGAAAGGTGTATATAACTTTCACCATATTGTTTCCAAATTCCCATGTTAGGACATATGTGTCAAAGACTTCTAATTTAATTTCAATCAATCAAGTAGACTCCTCATTAAGAAAGGCAATTTCAAGAAAGATAATGAAGAGTCTCTACATCAACTTGAGGGAAAATGATGTACTTTAGATGGACACTTGTCTAAGGGGAATTCAAGGTTTATTTCCCACTTCATTCTATTGCATTGTAACTAGTTTCTAGGTCTTGACACTTGGACTTGTGACCCTCCAACTTATCTTCTTATCTTTCCTCTCCTATGCTCTATATATGCAAGCCATTTTGGCATTGGTAAGGAGGACACACTTAGTATGGTGAATCCATACTGGTTTGACATTGTCAGGGGATCTGTAGCTCTACCAATTAGAGCACAATTGATTACTTTCTTATATGCAATTAAACACGAAATTATACCAGAATGATAAAGTAGCTAGAAACTTGAGACAACAAAGAATTTGAGAGACAATACACACTCTTGTATTAAATACTACTAGAAGAAAATACAATAAGGAAGATGCCACTTCTTCCTCGACCTCAAAGGCTTGCCACACCTCAAGACCTTCTTCCCTCTCTCTCTTGCTCAACGCAACAACTCTAAAGCCTGAGTTGCTATCCCTCCTTGAATGCTTCAGCTAATCTCCTTGACCTTACACCTGTAGATCTCCTTGACCTTGCTGGCTTCAATGCTTTTACTTGCCTTAGAATAATTTACAATACATGCCTTATGGGTCTATAAATAAGATCCCATGCTTACAAAAATAGAAATCTAACTACTGAAATTAGACACACAGCTCGCGACTTAAATTAGCCCCTTAGCATGCAAACACTCGGTTCAACTAACTGACTGTTCGTCAACAGCAGTTCCAAAAATACACAGGCGACCGACGCTGGTCCCTGCTGGTCTAGTGCTGCCGACGTCGGCCGACTTCTTGCCGTCGCCGGTCTCCTTCTCCACTGCACTTGACCGACGTCGGTCATACTGCCGACGCCGATGGCTCTAGTTCTTCAGCATCCTTCCTTCTAGTGTCTGCAAATAGTTGAAGCTTTTAGCTCCACACCACAACAATCTTCCACTTGGAGATAAACAACTGCAACTTGTACCTGTACCTGTACACCATCTATTTTGTTCCTTAGGCTCTATATCCCTCTTCAATGTCACTCTTGAAGACCAACCACCACGCAAACCTGTGATGCAATCCCTGTATCTTATGCCACAAGAATTTTGCTGCTCCCAAATTCTCCATGACATACTTCTGAACCAACTCTACCCTTAGCTCAGAAAACTCCCTGTATATGAAACCCTGCAACAAGTAACACAATACAGTAACAGGATAATGTAGCTAATATTAACCTGGTAAAGATAAAATACAATGGTCAAACCTCCATTGTTCTGCAGCGTAATCAAGACCATATTCCATAGCCTTCTGTCTCATGTATCCATCCACTCTCTTCTCTAAAATGGGAATCCATCCCTCTATCCAGTGCTTCCTTCCAGCTGACAACACTACCAACAAATACCTGTTTGGTTCTCCAAGGACTCACACTCCTCATCCATGCCAAGCTCCCACTGTTTCTGGATTCTACCTACATTGCTTCTTCCATCTTCCTAGTTTGTGACTATCAGTAAGCAATATAAAGAAGGTGAACAATGAATATGAGGTTCACATACCTTTTTTGACCTCTACATGGGTGTTTGAGACTTAGTAATTCACCCAACATCCGTTCTAGTGACCGATCTAGACCATCTCCAAGTCTGCTTCCGACCGATGTCAGTTCCCTGCACTGATCCTGACTACCGATGTCATTTCCCTGGCCGACGCTGACGTCCCTCCTGCTGACGTCGGTCCTTATGACCAATGTCGAACTTCTCCAGTCCAACCTACCGACCCTGCTGGTTTGCACATGACCGATGTCGGTACTTGGATGACTGACGTCGGTGCCAAGCTACCGACATCGGTGTCTGTGTGTTCCTATAAGTGATGAAATTTTCATCCGTGAGCTCTTCTTGGATCATACCTCTGTCCATGCTGCCCTGCTCAGATTTATTCAGCCCCTGTGACTGATCTCTATCCTTCATCTCCTCCATAAACACCAAGGCTTCTTTGTTCCTGTCAAAAGCATCAAATTTCCTCTTTCTATAATGAACTGTATCTGTGCTTTGCAAATTTGAACACATACCTTTTGAATCAAGAACTTCCATTCCCTTCCTGTTCTTGTGACCAAGCCTATTAGGCCACATCTTCGAATCTACACCAGAAGTAGAATCAGTAATACAAGTAGACAGATAAAGAGTATCTACTTTCTTACCTCTTTTTAGAACAAGTGCTCCCTTGGTAACCTTCCAAGAATCCACTGTGAGGGTTATTGTGCATCCCTCATCTCCCAACCTTCCTACAGAAATCAGACTCTGCTTCAGAATTGGAACATGCATGACCTCTTTCAACACCCACGTGTTGTCAATCTGCAATCTCAGCTGCACTTTCCCTTTGCCAACTATCTGACAAGGCATACCATCCCCTAAATAAAGAACTCCAAAGTCTCCCTATTCATACTCATAGAAAAAATCTTTGTTTGGGGATGCATGAAAAGATGAACCAGAATCTAAAATCCATGATCCTACCTGACTATCTGAAGAAAGTATGAGAGCATCCTGCATCACAATATTTGCATCCTTTACTTCTTCAATACCTACATGTTGATTCTCTTTATCTCTCAACCAACACTCCTTCTTTGTATGTCCTTTCTTTCCACAAAACCAACAGGTAATACCTTTGGACTCGGATCTCCTTCCTGACCTTGATTTCCCTTGCTCAACCTTCTTCCTTTGCCTTTCCCTACTTTCTGCACTTAGAGCATTCCTTGATGATTCACCTATGCTTCTCCTGTGTATTTATTCATTCAAGATCACACTCACAACATCATCAACTTTTAAGATTTTAGAAGTAGATGCAGAATTACTTACTGCCATAACCATACCATCCCAACTTTCAGGCAAAGAACATAAAATCAAGAGAGCCTTTACCTCATCATCAAAAACAATATTGACTGAAGCTAGTTGGTTTACCAAACCATGGAAATCACTGAGATGAGTATGTATCGATCCACCTTCCTACATTTGCAAAGTAAATAGCTGCTTCATAAGGTATACCTTGTTAGAAGCCAAGGGCTTTTCATATAAATTCGCCAAGGACTTTATTAACTCTTTCGTTGTCTTGCACTGTGATAAGCTAGAAATCACAGACGATGCAAGGCTCAACCTTATGGAACCGAGAGCCTTTCGATCAAGAACGTTCCATTCTTCATCCTTCATATCTGTGGGCTTGCATGCAACCCCACCCAATGGTAAGTACAGATCCTTCTGATACAGATAGTCCTCAATCTGCATCCTCCAGTGTTGATAATTCTTGCCGTTAAACTTCTCCATTCGTAGCCTGCTTTCTTCTGCCATTGCTGAACTCCCACTCAATCAGAAAACCCTGTGAATGACCTGTAATCAAAAACAATACCCTGCTTCCTGCAAATCATAGCTCTGATACCACTTGTTAGGGGATTTGTAGCTCTACCAATTAGAGCACAATTGATTACTTTCTTATATGCAATTAAACACGGAATTATACCAGAATGATAAAGTAGCTAGAAATTTGAGACAACAAAGAATTTGAGAGACAATACACACTCTTGTATTAAATACTACTAGAAGAAAATACAATAAGGAAGATGCCATTTCTTCCTTCACCTCAAAGGCTTGCCACACCTCAAGACCTTCTTCCCTCTCTCTCTTGCTCAACACAACAACTCTAAAGCCTGAGTTGCTATCCCTCCTTGAATGCTTCAGCTAATCTCCTTAACCTTACACCTGTAGATCTCCTTGACCTTGCTGGCTTCAATGCTTTTACTTGCCTTAGAATAATTTACAATACATGCCTTATGGGTCTATAAATAAGATCCCATGCTTACAAAAATAGAAATCTAACTACTAAAATTAGACACATAGCTCGCGACTTAAATTAGCCCCTTAGCATGCAAACACTCGGTTCAACTAACTGACTGTTCGTCAACAGTAGTTCCAAAAATACACAGGCGATCGACGCCGGTCCCTGCTGGTCTGGTGCTGCTGACGTCGGCCGACTTCCTGCCGTCGCCGGTCTCTTTCTCCACTGCACTTGACCGACGTCGGTCATACTGCCGACGCCGGTGGCTCTGGTTCTTCAGCATCCTTCCTTCTAGTGTCTGCAAACAGTTGAAGCTTTTAGCTCCACACCACAACAGACATCTTGTTTTACCTTTAAAAAAATTTCTAAAGTTTATTTAATCTCTACAACTCTTTCCTAATTATTTAAAGTAGTGTATTTGGATGATAAGTGATGAAGATTATTTCTCCTTGCTTCCATTTTGCTCTTGTATGCATTGTGTGAGTAACATCTCTTGTAATAGGTCTCATGAAGTGTGTTATTTGTTTTGGTGTATTTGAAGTGTGAAAGATATTGGTAGCATTTAGAATTAGACCTCTTTTTCACCCACCTCTAGATATGCATAACAATCTACCTCCATATAGAAACACTTATGCTAGAAGAACATTAAGTTGAGGTTAGTTTAAACAATCTTCTTTTTTAGTGAAAATACAAGTATGTTTATGGACTTATATTTGGTCTATCACCTCCATTAGTATAGTTTACTATCATTTACCTTCTTTCCTTTTCACCCCCTATAAGTGATTGGTCTAGTGTAGTGTGTGAGCCTAAAAGATAAATCAAGGGATCTAGCCCTTTGACCTAGAGGTTTACCTCTGCTATAGGCAACCCACATGCCTAGAGGTAATCTCATGTTAGCCAAATTTGGAGAGTTTTGAACAACCTCCTCCAAGTGTGAAATATTTGGTCATAGCAATACCCAAGAGTAATGCCTTACATTCACACACACAAATGATTCACTAATTGCTTATCTTATGATGTGTTAATGTGTTTGTCAATCATGCTTATTTTTAATTATTATTGGTGCATTTTTTTGAGCAACTAGATGATTTATATCACTTTTCTTTCAGTTAGTGTTTTATTTCTTCTTTACATGTTTGCTTGTTTCTATTTTTTTTTATCACCTCAACTTAGTCTATTGTGCCAGCAGGGTCATCATTATGGTGCTTCTTATTACATAGTTGTACTTGAGTCCATATATTGGCATTGACATCATTATAATTATTGTCATTATCATAAGTGTATTGTTTTCATTCATCTATTAGATCAAGGATCAGTCCTTATGCACATTATGGCTTGGTCATCATGGTGTTTTATATCATGGTGCATACCATTTAGTGCTATATCAAAAATTGAGATGTTGGAAGTCTAATCGATAATGCTACAACAAGATATATCCTTATCTATTATCCACTAACCAATTCATCAAGTGGCTAATCATCATTTCTCATAATGAAAATCTTCCCTATTGGGGCAAACTATTAAGATTGGTCAATGAACAAAATTTACCCTATTAAGGTTGCTCCTTATATCAATGGTCAAAATTCACCCTATTGGGGCACATTATTGTGATCAAACAAGACCACCCTTTTTGGGTTTATCTTTATAATCTTGTCTTTCTTCTAATTTAATGACCATAATTCTTGCTTCTTCTCATATTTTTTGAGGGCTCATCTATTTCAAAATCTTCCACCAATCCCCTTGAGGGGGCATCCAAGGATAATTAAGTATCCTTTGTGTCATCAATCTAAGTTTACTAACTCATAAAATTTCAAAAATAAGAGAGTGAAGACATCATTCTTCAAGTGCTATCAAATTTATTCTTAACAACTTTTTCAATATTTGAAAAGATGTTACTGTGCCTAGTGTCTTGCGATGCCTTCTCAAACATGTGAAAAATGTAGACACTTCATTTTAACCTCTTCAATGTCTAAACTACATTCATAGTGAATTTTTATAATCACATGTAGGATTAACCAAAAATCTTCAACTAGAGCTAATTTATCTGCACAACTATTATTTTAATAAAAAATCATAACAATACATCCTTGATTGGGGCAATGCATCGTATTACATCAATTATTTTACCAAGCACATCATGAATTAAATCACCCATTTTATAGTGTATTCACAAAGAAATTAAGTGAATACTTGATTGACAAATAAAAATATTTCAAAATTCATCATTATTCTAATTATTGATTAATCTTACTTAATCAAGGCTAATCATTCTTCTAATCGAGAAATCCATGGATTTGAAATTATCCTATTTTTATAAATTCTAAATTATAATATTGATTCATAAATGGATGGCATAATTAGGAAAATTGTTTAAGAAATCAAAGGTTATGACATATCTTACACTTTACTTCCACACTCAAGACAAGTTCCACCACCTCTCTTACACACTTAATAGGACTAATGACTGCACTTTTCTTCAAATGTGACTTTTATATTTTAAAAAGGCATTAAATGGCCTCTCTTACACACTTTATGTGTGTAATCATGGATTTGAGGATTAATATTCAACCCTCCATCTTAGGATGAGATGAACAGTCCATAACAATTTAGGAAATCTATAAATAGAACTCTCACACCTCTCATTTCATCAAGATTCCTAATGTAAACTTACTTTACCGGATTATTCCTAGAAGCTTCATCAATTCTCTCATGCTAAGACAAAACCAAATCATGTGCAGACAAGGGTAGATGCTACTCACATGAAGATTCAAGCATTGATAAAGACTTATACATCTACAAGCTTAGCTCAGCCTCTTTAGACCGATTTTCAAGTACATCTTCAAGGGAGGTATAAAGGTTGTTTTTATCTTCTAATATTGAATTTATTTATTGAATATCACATATCTCAACCTAGGTATTAGGCTTGAGAAGATACATATTTAAGTTGTTTTTGATTTTGATTCACTAACAATTGACTAATCTATCTTGGATTCCTAATCTATAATACGTTCCTAAAAAAAAGTGAAATGGGATGTCTCAACCCTATTAGAATGACCTCTAGAAGAAGCAAGGGAAAAATACATTGATGTGTCTTTATGAAATGCAATATCCCTCGATTTACAAGTTGTGAAATATTTTGCCTTAATGCAAAACAACCATTATCATGATGTCCATTAATACCATGGTAACTACAAAAGGGTTGTGATTTTATGTTTTCAAATATATGTGGTGGATGGTATTAATTTGGAAGAAGAGAAATCAACCACTTATCCAATAGTGTATGCAATATTTCATATGATCTATCTTTTTACTAATCAAACTATAGTGATTTCCTCTTAGTACAGGTATATGTATGTATATATCTTTCCTCCATGTAATTTTTTTTATTGTTTGTTCCTTGGTGTGAATTATTGATTTATAAAAATGTTTTTGAGGTGACTCATTGTGTCATTAGGAATATCACTTAGCTATATTTTCATCATTGTTAGTTTTAGTCAATCAAGAACATAAAAAACAAATGAAAACAAGTTTGGAACCTAAGACCTCATGAGTAATATAAAAGGCTAGTCAATAATGCATTAGATTCAAACTATAAATATGCAAACCTCTATTAAAGGATTTTTCTATATGGGATGTGGCTCAGATGTAGCTTCAAATGATCTTTTTCAATGTCAATTATGTGATGACATCTCTATTGAAGCTATGGACCATGTTGAACTTGATCAAGAATTTGAGAAGGTGATGCACAAAGAGACTTGAAGGTTTGTCAGTATTTCATTGTCTAAATTGAGTATATTCAATTGTGATGCAAAGAAGTATATTTATAATGAATTTGGATCAATGAGGACCCTTCATCTTGAAATCAAGAAGAATAGGTGTAAAAGAGTCCTCAAGAATGCACCTGCATCAACATATGGATCACTAAGGTGAGCCCTTCATCTTAATTGAGATGAATGGTGGAGGATGATATTTGAAAATATCAAATGAGAATAATTAATATAAGCCTTTCATCTTATTTCCAAGATGAAAGGTGGAGGATTTTCTTCATAATATCTTTGTCAGAGTCATTATGGTCCTTTTATCTTATTTCCAAGATGGTGGAGAATCGTTCCCAAGAAAACACATGGATAACCAATGTGGGCCATTTATCTTGTTTCCAATATGAAAGGTTAAGAATACTCCCTAAAATATTGTACAAG
Organism: Torreya grandis; assembly: GCA_037957365.1. Lineage (NCBI taxonomy): Eukaryota > Viridiplantae > Streptophyta > Pinopsida > Cupressales > Taxaceae > Torreya > Torreya grandis. The sequence goes on from JARHVA010000105.1 coordinate 838,763, forward strand.
ATTCATTGTGAACCCGTCATCTTGTCTCTAAGATGAAGGGTGGAGAATAATATTGTTTATTAATTCCCTTTATCAAATTGATTTGAGCTCACAAAAACATATTCTAAAGAATCTCAAGATCCTTTCTTGAATGAAGATGCCCACTTGGAGGAAAAGAAGAATTAATTAAATGAAATGAAATTATAATTCTATTTGCAATAGAAATATAATTTAAAAGAATGATTTGTATAAGAGGGAATTAATTATATTAATTGATCAACGAAAGGGGAATTAGCTAAGTTGACCATAATAGCATAATTGATTAGATAAATAGACCAAAATGGTAATTGAATAGATAAATTAACTATAATGAAAATTAAACTGAGAAATTGACCAAAAAGATAATTGAATAGAGAAATTGACCAAAGTGATAATTAAATAGATAAATTAACTAGAATGATAATTGAACAGAGAAATTTACCAAAGAGAGATAATTGAATAGATATAATATGGTGAGTTTTCCCACCTAGAGGTGTCTCAAGGTGAATTCAAACATGCAAATTATATTAATAGAAGATTTCAGACCAAATTATGTGTAATTGTGAGAAGTCATTTCATTTTTCAACTTGACATGGAAGTGATAAAAGTGGAGTGTCTACATTTATCCCTATTTGAAAAGATGTTACAAGATGAAGATGAAGTAATGTCTTATCAAATAATGAGAAGCCAAAAAATGTGTATCAAAATTAGATGATGAAAATGGATGCTTTAATTTCATCATTCCTAACTGACAAGTGCAGGAGATTGTATGAAAAGATAAGGATATGATTTGAATGAAATTACTTAGGGATGATTCCACCTCAAGAGGGAATGTAGGGATGAAGGATGTGGATGGGCTCTATAAAAAGAGAGGAATAAGAAATAATGGAAGATAATATTAGCCCATGGACAAGATTACGCCACTTGAGTAAATGCTTGTATGCTTTGATTTCTAATGATGACGAATTGATTTAGCCTAAATAGGGCAGAATTAGGAAAGAAACATACCTAAATAAGTATCACACTTTGAATTTTCCCAAATAGGATGAAAGTTATAGGCTTAGGCATGATCTATCCTAAATAAGAAGTTACATGCTTGATTTTCCCTAAATAGGGTGAAAGTTGGGAGCTTGGAATGATGATACATCCCAAATAGGGTGGATAATTGATGAGCCCCAAACATGGCAAATTGATTGATGTAAATTATTGGTGGGAAATCATAGATCAAATATTTAAATTGTTGCATGGATTAAAGATGATACGAATGATCTAAATTTGATAAGGTGACACAAACATGTATGCTAATGGTGTAACAAATTTTTGTAGAGGCTAAAAAAAATTGAGCACATACAAATGCTCAAAGTGATGAGAGACTAAAGAATGGAAAAATAAGATAATGATTGAGGAATGAAATGATCATATTTAAATAATATGGATGTTAATAAAAATAAAACAAGGGTGCTGAGCTGACCTCAAAAACTAGTTGCACTGAGCACTTCTTACATAGTCTAAAAAGACCTCAGGTTAATGTAGTTCTCCTAGAAAATGGGAGAGAATATGATGAAGAATGAACTAGATGATTAGAAAAATAATAATGGTTGATCAATGTGTATGACTCTCTTTTACATGTTTATTTTGAGTTGCACATCATGATTAACATATATATATATATAGCCATAATGTTTAGTCGTTGTGATTTGATCATGGAAAAATGAGATGATGTGATGCAGTTAAAGATGATCAAAATGATTAGATTTCATAAGAAATGATGATGCAAGGGGAGATACTTCCACTATGATATTGACGATTTGAGACCTTTGATATTTTATTTTTTATTTTTCATATGAAAATATACATTATGATATAAAACACCATGATTACCTAGCTATAATGTGCATAAGGACTGACCCCTAATCTAATAGACAATTGACAATAATGCACGAATGATAAAAAACCATGATGACAAAGCTGATGTATGTCAATATATGGACTCAAGTACAAGTGCATGATAAGGGACACCATGATGATGACCTCATTATCACAATGGAGTCAATCAAGGCAACAATAATAAAAACAAATAAATAAGCCAACAAACAAACACATAAATATGAAAATAAAAAAATAATATAAAGCAATATTGTGTTTAATTAAGTCTAATTCCACATAATAGGCTAAATGATAATGATTGTTGGAATGGATGTCCCCAATCAAGGATACATGCAAGGGGAATAAGTAGGAATATAAAATTTTGAAGTAAGCTACATGATTAAACCTACCCTAAATAGGGTGGAAGCAATGAGATTGACTTAGAGCGATTTGATTTGACTTTACCCCAATAGGGTGGATTTAGGAAGGACACATCCTAAGGATTTAATATTGATCAAGGACATTTGACTAGACTTAAGACAAGATAAATGTCTTTGGATTATGTGGTTGTATATCTCTTTTGTTATTGTGGCCTTTTTTATTTTTAATGTGTTTTAATGGTATGAGTATTTAGTATTTTAGAAAATTTTGAATGTTTTTTAAGTTTTTAACATCTCAAATCAATGGAGAATTATGAAATGCATAATGATTTGACTCATAAAATTACGAGAGCATAGAACTAATTTATAAAGCACTAAGAGGATAAAATATGGACTCACAAAATGGTGATAGAGTGGAATGGAAATGGTTAGGAGTGTTTGGATAATTATACCCATAAGATATCACTATCAAAGGGAAAAATTATTCTAGCATCAAGATGGGATGTAATAGAAAATAACAGGACTGGGAAGATTAGATTAGATAATAATGGATGATAGGAGGATAAGGAATCTCCAAGTACCATGTTATATGGGAACCAAATGTACAGTCATCAAAGTGTTACTAAGAGGATATGCCTAGAGATTTTCCAAAAAAGGCTCATAACAACTTCCACTTTCTTATTAAGATCGAAACAAGAAGGACAATTGAACTAGGGTAGGGTGAATAGAATAGCACTTTAGGACAAGGTAAAATGGTCAATATGATAGGAAAAAAATGGATTTTAATTTAGATAAGGATGCTCCCAAGTTTTCTAGAAAATGGGGGTAAATTCATCATACATGGGGTTAGACACTCATTCAGTTGTTTGAGTCAATTCTAGACTCATTACAATTGGCACAAACATAGTATATTCCCGTAGCACTCAACATTTATCACTCGACTACACTGGCATCAATTCACATGAGGTGCATACCTTATGCGCTCACCTAAAACATAATAGAGAAAGAACTAGGGCCCACATTGGGCTAGTTGTACCATGGCATAAGTTTTCACTATGGGACTTAGTTATTTAGAGAAGGATTGTGGTAGATTCATCGGTGTATCTTTTTTTGGGATAATTTTGATTTTTTATAGGCAAACGCCTATTTTGGGGAACTATTTTTGGTCATAAGGATGCGAGCCTATATTTGGTTGGTTATATAGTCTTAAAGGCACAAACTGATTTTTCACTAAGTTTAACATCATTCAGGTGCTAAAAGGATTCAAGGAAATGCTTTAGATAAAATTCATAATATACTCTTGCTTCATGTAAGGATATCATCGCTTGGCATGGGTTATTATCTACACTTGGGCTATTTTTACATATAGTGCTGGCATCATCATAAATTTACAAAGATGCCATTAATGTTAGAAACTAAGAGATTGAATATACATTATTAACATACATGATTATAAACTACAACATTATAGCCATTACACATTAAAGAATTAATAAATAAGTTGTATACACTAAAGTCTGTGTTTTACTCTAACCCTTCTAAGTCATTAATTGAAATTTAATAGAATAGAGTACATTATATAAAAATAGAGCATATGATTTTCTAGAGCTACTTAACTACCCAAGGGCTCACAAGCAAGCTTGGGTTTATACAAGCAGAACCTAAGAGGAATCTAAGCTAATACTAACACTAATGATGGTCAAAACATGTTAATTCTAATTCTTCAAAGCTTCACTGCATCAAAGTTGCATCTCTTTGCTCTCTGGTTCGAACTATCTTTTATAGGCTATAAGATCACCTTCTACCAGGGTGGAGCTATGCAAACCAAGCGCTAAGATGGATATTTATTAATCATTCCACTGGTGCCATTACCTTGTACCTTTCATGCTATGATCTCCATGTGTAGCCACTCCTTAAAGATGCCCTAACAATCTAGGCACCAATTAACTGCTTATCAATTGGCACAATATCTGCATAGATTCATTTAGTTGGCATAAAAGCTACCAAAATAGAAATTAACCTAAATGAATATCTCACACTGATATGTCTGTCGAGTTGGTGCAAAGTCATACTTAAACTAAATAGGGGCCTACTATTACCCCATACAAAATTGCTAGTCCATCCTCGGACTAGGCTGCCAAAGCCTTCAATGCACAAAACTCAGGCACACTCTCTTTAAAGTTTTTTGCTAAAGTCTTTAAAACCCTTGATAGTGAGCTTGATTTCCTCAGTGGTCTTATCTATCTTTGTGGAGGGATTGCTAAGCATGAGCACATCTATATTTACTAGCTTTTTTCTAAAGGCCATAATTTTTCCGTAGCTTTTGTCACTCCTTCGTCAAGGATGGCTCATTATTCATAGGCCTTCATTTACAAGGTGAAAAAGAGTGCTTCCAAGTTCTACTCTTGGTCCTTTATTTATATTATTAGTGCATTGACCCTACCCATTATCTATACATGCTACACCTTGCTCACATAGTATACCAATGCCATTAACTCTTCCTTCTCCCCTTTTGCCTACTTGAGGCACATGTCTATGATTAACACTTGTTTGGATAAGTTCATGAAGATGTCATTGGCTGCATCTTCACCTTATTATATCTTTGTGAAGAGGTCCTCTACCTCTTTGAGCTTGGCAGCTAGCTGTTTTTATAGTATGGTGTATGGGTCTTCTTAATACACCAGCTCTGGTTTCATCCTCAGGAATATCTACTCCATTAGTATGCATGCTTTGTCAACCTCCAATAGGTTTGATGTATCAATGATAACCAAAAGGTATGGTTTGGCTATATTTATGTTCTTGCATTGTTGTTTTATCTTGAACTTCATGGCCTACACTTCATCTTCAACATCCTTACAAAGTTTTTTCCATTTTTTTGCTTTATCATCATTGATTATGTTCTTTTGCATGACTCTAGTGGCCATCTAGATGATTGAATTCATTGACCTAAATAGGTTCATGGCATAGGGATTTATTATAAGGGAGTCATGCCCTTTTTTAGGTTTATTTATGCCCAATATGGCCCTTTGAGGTGCCTCAAAGTGAGGCTCATCCATATAGCTGTCAAACACAAATGTAAAATTTTTGCATGTCTTATTTGTGGATGATTTGGGGGGCATATATTCAAACATGTAAAAATCATCCTCTGTCTACCCCTTCTATACTTTTTCCCTTATACTCAACTCCATGCCTTCTTCCTTAGTGACAACCAACTATGTTTTCTCTTCTTCTTCATTGGTACTACTGCATTCTTCAACATTTTCCTCAAAGCTATTTTCTTCTTGTTCCTAGAGGGGTTCTTTTTTGAACTTGTCCCCTTTGTCTAATTATTATTCTTAGGGTTTCCTCCAAGTGTACTCCCTTAGTACCAACTTCACCCTCCTTTGCTTATGGTAACCCTTCATTATTTAGGTGTCCCTATTATGCAGCTTTATTTAATTTTCTAGTGGGGGCACTAGGCACCTTATTTTCCACTTTCATAGTTGGTTCTATGATTTTTGGAACATCCTTTATTTTCTTCTCTTTCTTGGCCTTTGATTCTTTATCTAACTTCCTTTCCTTTGCCTTTTCTCCCTCAGCCTTCTCCTCCTCAGCCTCAATTCTCTCAATGTCTGCTTGAGTCATGCTAGTGTCCTTCATAGTCTTTTTATTCTTCTTTAGTGCTAGTGCCATCTTAATTTATTCCTCATTATGCCCCATTTTATTACACAAACTTCTCTTTTCCTCCTCAATTTCTAGAGGCTATATGTAGGGCTTTTTAGATGAGGCACTGGTTGGATTCTTTATCTCTTCAAGCATGGTAGCAGTGTTACCTTGGAGGGCCTTCTAAACTTCCTTGGCACTAGGATTCTCTCCCACTTCTTCTTGTATAATGTAAACTTTAGTTCCTTATTCTTCTACCTCTTCCTTCATCTCTTCCTCCCTTCCTTACATGTGGGCCTCTTTCACTTCCATTTCTGCCAGGGTTATTTTTGACATCACAATGAGCCCCTTGGACTTATTCTTTTTCTAATTCTTACTAGATGAAGCAATTTTTGGTGTAAAGGTTATGCACTTCTTCTTTAGAGCAAAAGGGGTTACTTCTTCACTAGAGGTGACCCTTAACCTGATGTGCTCCTAAAGTTATTCAAGTGTCTCCCTACTTTTTTTGGGAGACTTCTTCTATATTACTGACACTAGCTACCCATCATCATCGATTTAGAGGGGGTGGTCATCAAATTTCCCAAGGTCTACACCATTATTTCATGGATTCATCTCATAATATAAATTAAAGATGCACACTATGATGATTTATCTTTGGAGGAGATGGAGGTGTGTTTAATTGTAGTCATCCTTTTTAACCTTTATGGATTTCCCTCTTGGGTGCACATATTGGCACCTTAACCTACTCCTTTTTAGATCCATAGCCTTCATCATGATGTCTAACTACTATGCATTAGGGATCCTACTTAGCACCTCCCTAAAGTATTTTATAGAAAACATATAAGAGAGTTTAGTCAATCAAATAGGTAATTGTCTGTGAGTGTTAGGTGCACTACATAGAGATATTTCATGATGAAGAAGTTTGTCATTCCAAAAATATGTTGGGGGAGCTCTTGTGGGATGTACCATTCTATCCTAAATGCCTTAATGTACTAAGTGCACCACCCCATTATTATATATTAATTTTTTTGGAGAAGGAAGGTGGGTAGGTGAAGTCCTAGTACTTTAGTGTTGGGAGTCTTTGTGCATCGATAAGACCCATAGATTGTCTTCATCACCATCGAGCATGTTGATCTCCTCCATCATAATTAATATCAATATCTAACCCCACTTAAAGGTCACTTTCACCTTCTGACACTCAAACATGTTCTTCACCATATCTTTGGTAATGAAATTATAAATATTGAATTTGACCCCTTATGACATGTGATAGGTGATGTACAAGTAGGTCTTGCTAATATCTATGCACCATCCACTATGACGAAGCTTGGAACTCATGAGGCATACCATATCCCTTGTGTTAGGGTCCTTTATATCCTTTATTAGGAATGAAAATCCTCCCTTGTAATAATTAAGGAGTTTTGTAACCCTTTCTACTTCTTTGTCATCCACCATCATCAAGTGGATGTCTACACTTGAGTCTGGGAGCCCAATGATTCTACCAATTAGGCACACTGATATCTACATGCACCTACTTGTAAATTAGAATTTATCTCCATAGACATGTAAGAAGAGGAACTATATGAGTTCTTCTAGTTTTCCAAAATGTGGCAACTCATAGAGCTAGGTTGCACTGGTGGTTACAAGCCTATCTTGAATGGAGATGTCGAACAATGTCATGCTTGCCTCTATTTTTTCAACTATGTCAACCACCCAATATTAATTGAGCTCTTGTGCATTGCTTGGCATGTGATGGTTATATTATTTCAAACTATAGCTATGAATGAAAGACACCCAAGTCTCCCCTACCAAGACCTCCTAGGGAAATTACATTTCCCTATATGAAATTTTGGTGAGCATCTCACGGTCAACCTTAGTGACACTAACTCCCTCAACTAGATGTGCCTTCTTCTTTATAGTGGTTGCCTCTTTTATCATCCACACCTTTTTGGCATCCTTTTATAACTATGATGAACCAAAACTCATTCATTTATTCCCCATTTAGTGTTATTGTTGAAGCACAAATTATTAATTTGGCTAAAGCCTATAATGTTTCTTGGTGCTTTGTCATAGTTGTAGGGATTATGGCTAAGACTTTGGATTTTGAGCTTCATTTACCATTAATGGAAGCCTTGGTTTCATTCAAACTTTTTACTTCTTGGTTATATGGTAATTCTCTCTCCACACACATGTATTTCAATCTCAAATTAAATTCAATCCCATTTCCTATTCACTCATTCTCATTTGGCAACTATGGTTGCTCAGGTTTTCACTTTGGTAGCATTTTCTCACTTTAGCTCTGGTTCAACTCTAGTTTGGATCTACATTTTGGATTCAAATTAGCTTAAGGTTTGTATCCTAAAATAGTATGCCATTATCCTCTTTATATCTTAATTTTAGCTACCCTCTTTATTATAGGTGAGTAATGATGGGCTGATACATAGATTTCTTCAAAATTTCTAAAACTCACAAAATCAATGAAAATCTACCACCACATTCGTATTTATTATGAATCTTTGTGTCTTTACCATCACTACATTAAATTGTCTTAATAAATTATTTGGTGAAGTGACAAGTGTTTTCAAATGGTCACTTCCTACCTGTTATTGGGTGGATGCTACATTGTCTAGATGATCTACCTCCTATGCTTCTTACACCTTGGTGTGACCTTTGCCTTTCTTATGGAAACCCAGGTGTAGTGCTTCATATGCGTATGATTCAACCTCCTCTATTCCATTTTTTTTTATATGCTTCCTTTCAAGTGTGCTTCCATTCCTTGGTCAATTCCTTTCACTTTTATCTCTTGCTTTGACCTACCCTACCTCATAAAAATCCCTTACACTAGTCCTCTAGTGTTTATTTTTCCTCTCTTGATCTCTTACACATGAGCATCTTGTGCACCTCCATTTTATTTATTTCACACTAGAATTCTATGCACCTCATTTTTTTTACTAATACTCATAGTTTTCCAAGTTTAACAAACCCCATGCATCTAGAAACTTAGGTGTCTGGTCTCAAGTGCTTATAAAGTACTTGCACTCAACTCATCTAACTAGATTTATGCACATAATTAATAGAATAGTTCTCCTATGGGTCTAAAAGCACCTTACTTATTCACTTATTACCAATTTAACACAAAATAACATAAAACATAAGGAAATGTTTAGCTTGTGCCTAATTTATTTTGGTTAGCACAACATAACTAACATGTGATCAAGAAGTCAGTGTCTGATGGTGAAAAGGCCATCCTATTTCCTATAGGGATTCAATTAATTTCCATTGAAATGCCTAGGGAGTATTTCACCTGACAATGTGTGTAGCTTGCATGCGCTAGTCTCCCATATGTTGTGGATGATATAAGGGCCCATCCATCTAATCTACAACTTGCCCAAGTGCTTGAGGAACTTGGATTCATAGGGTAAGACCAATGCTCCTTCAATAAGTACCTTGTACTTAATATGCCTATCATGCCATAAATTTTGGTGCACCTTCTTTATTTGCTGGCTTCATCTTGCTTAGGTGCATATCTCATTTAAGCACTCCAAGCCTTCCATCCATCTACTCAAAGATTCTTGGTCATCCAAATGACCAATACACATAATGTGCAATGAGGGTACCATGAACTCTATTGGTAAAATTGCCTCCACGCCAAACACCAATTGAAATGGTGTAGCCTTATTTAGGGACTTATTCATTATTCGATAGGCCCATAGTATTGTTGACACTCGATCATCCCAATATTTGCGACCAACATCACATATCTTTTTGAGGCATGTCCCCAATATCTTATTGAACACTTCAACTATGTCATTCACTTGGGGATGATAGGGTGTTATCTTATAGTGTGCTACCATGTGTTTGGTCAATAGGATTTGCATAGTTTTATTGAAGAAGTGTGTGCCTCTATCGCTAGTTAGACTAAGTGGGTATGCATAGTGACTTATGATGTTCTCCCATATGAACCTTGTGATAGTGGCAACTATGTAGTTTTTAGTTGGCACTACCTTGACTCACTTGGTGAAATAATTGGTGGCCACTAGAATATATCTTGTGCCTATGTACCTTACTGTAGGAGTGATTAAATTAACAAAATCAATGGCCCATTTTTCAAATGGATCTTGGGCAAGAATGGGGATGAGAGGCATCTCATTCTAATGGTTGGGCTTCCTTATGCACTAGTAGATGTCACATACCTTGACACAATATTTTGCATCTTAGAATAAACCTGGCCACCACAACCCTGATTATAACACCTTGTACACCATAGCATCTTTAGTACAATAGCCTCCTACTATTCCCTCATGTACCTCTTATAAGATAAAGTCCCTTTATTTGTCTAAGACACATAAATTCAGGAATTCATCTTAACTCAATTTGTATAGTTCCTGCTAATGAGATAAAAGGGGGTGGTGAAAACTATGAGTTATTAATTTTCTTTAGTTGTCATAGTTTGGGGCACATATCTAGATGTTAGAAAATTGGAAATCTCCACCAAGTCCTTGGGGATGCACTAGACTTTGTAGATTTGTGCATTTGACATGTCATCCTCAATAGGTGTTGTAACATCACCAGAGTTGATGCGAGATAAATGGTCCAAGCCTGAGTTCTATTTTTTAGGCTTTATGACAATTAAAAACTAAAATTCTTGGAACAAAGCTATCCATATACAAATGTACCTATAGAGAATGAGCTTGTTTATGAGGTACTTAAGTTCCTTGTGATTAGTGAAGAAGATGAATGGGGTTACAAGCAAGTATTGCCTAAATTTTTGTAGGGTGTAAACCATGACAAGTGCCTCGTCCTCAATTATTGTATAGTTATACTTTACTTGGGTTAGTTTCCTACTTGTAAAGGAGATGGGGTGATCCATTTTGACTTCATTGAGTTGTGCCATAATGGTGATAATTACAAATATAGATGCATTGATATGGATTTGGAATGGATTCATCTAGTTAGGAAGTTGTAAAATAGGTGTGTTAGACAACTTGAGCTTCAAATTTTCAAAGGCATCCTTTTGTGTTGCACCCCAATAGAATGGGCCATACTTACACAAGAGATCCTTTAGTGACATCAAAATCCTTGCATAAATCCTTATGAAATTTCTATGATATCCATAATGGCTAAGAAAGGTGCAAACATATTTCTTCATGGAAGGGGTCTAGAGCTATAAGATAATTGCAATCTTTGTGGGATCGAAAAGCAGACCATCTTTGCTCAAGGTGCCAAAAGGTGTCATGAAGATTCATTTATTAAGGTTTAAAGATATATGTAACTACCTACACCTCTCAAACATGAGGCATAAGTTATCATAATGGTATTTCACTAGCCCATACATAGTCCAATCAACTAGGTACAATTGGATGAACTTATGAATGAAGTCCTTAAATGCAGTGATTACCACTCTAGAGATTATGAATGTGCATTATTGAATCCATAGGGCATCATGTTATATAAAAAATAACCCCATTCTATCACAAAGGTTGTTTTAGGCTCATCCTCTTCCTCAATCTAGACTTGATGGTATCTTGAGAACCCATCAGTGAAAGTGTATATTTTGTAGCCTACGATGCCATCCAAAACTTCATTGATGAATGGAATTGGGAAGGGGTCAGTAATGCAAGTGAAATTAAATAGCGTATAATCAATATAAATATGGATGCACCCATCTTTCTTGATGCTAATAACCATGGGTATCATCCATTCATATTCTTGCACAACATAGATGACACCTATGGCTAGCATTCAATCAATCTCCATTTTAACCTTAGCACAAAGATTAGGGTTCATTTTGTAAGGGTGTTTATTAATAGGTTTTTCACCAACGACTACATTTATGCTCATCTTCCTAACAGATGGGTGGGTTCCATTCATTTCTTGGTAATTTCAAGGGAGCAAGTCTTGAAATTATTTTAGGAGATCCACAATTTATGTTAGCTCTACATTAGACTAGTATGCACCCAGATTAGCCATATTTGGTTCCCCTTCTGAGTTAATGTCAACCTTGGTAGTTTTTAGTGGTGCATGATAGGGCTCATTCCTCTCCTGATGTGATTCATCAACTTATATACTACCCTTAGTTGTTTTTATTTGAAGATGAGTAGGGTCTTCTTCATCAGTGGTGGTATCCTCCACTTAGTGCACAAGCTTCTTTTTGCTTGTTAGGTTTTTCTAGTTATATGCCTTCTAGGTCTCATCCTCCTCTTCAATCAAGTCAATATTGAGTAATTAATCTTTAGAGAAATTTGGAAGTGATAACCCTTTCTCCCCAAACATATAATTTAGGCATTCCTCTAAGATTGTAGTGTCCTCAAACATTGCCCTTCAAATTACTTATAGTGGCTCGATCAATTCTAGGTTCTATGAAGAAAAGGAAAAGGTGTGCATTAACTGTACCTTAAGTACATCCTAATTTGCTATCTCATGATGCATCTCATTGATAATGTACCATGCTCATGCCCATGCCTTCAAGGTTTTAAAGAAGGCATGCACCCATAGGTTTCTTAGGGCATTCTCACTGTAGATAGTCTAGATTTCTTTACATAAGTGCACATATGCTGCAATGTCAAAATCGCTAGAGTAAGAAGAGATATCTAGGTCCTTATTAATTTTTCCAAATCTAGTGTAGATGTCTACTTTTACATCTTTCCAATTTAGTAAGCTAAGTCTTTGTGCTATTCACCAATGAGCAGTAGTGCTCCTCAAAGTATACACTAGTGCACCCATTATATCTCCTCCTTTGGGACACATGATTCAAGGTTATGAACATGTTATTTTAGAAGATTGATCCCCTCATATCTTGGGAGTACTACAAGTTTACCTTTGCTTAAGGAAAACACTCTCTTTCCCTTCTTCTTTTTATAAGGGACCTATCTTTTTGAAGTGTGATCAATCTGGACCTAACCAATCTTCATAGGTTTTGGTGCCTTTATTTACACTAAGAGATACCTATGACTAGTGGTATCATAAGATTATTTAACCAATCGATTACAAGTAATATCAATGGTATTCGAGGCTGACTCTCCATCTTCCTAATAGAGCACTCCTTAGTCATTGGGCTTGAGAGTCTCAATGCCTTATGTCATGATGTTGTATATATGGTTGATATCATCCTCAAGATTAAAAATTTCTACATAGGGGGTCCTTGCTCACTTGAGAGGGGGATCACTGCCCTATCCCTACCATTTTCAAAGGTCATATAATGCCTCTTAAAGCACATATTTGCATTATTTACATAACACCATGGCCTTCTCATAAGCATTGGATAATTGTCTTATTCTACCAACTCGATCACTTCAAAGTCAACACAGAACTTGGTGCCCATGATATCTATAATGATGCTCTTCAAAATTTAGATTGGTTGTATCTAGGTTTTATTGGCCATGAAAAGTACATAAGGGGAAGGCTTCAAGGCTGGCAAAGCCATCTTTTCCCATGCATTCTTGGTTAAGATATTGACCTCAAAAACTATATACACAAGGACCTCACATACAAACCATCCATCAATGATGGAATTCACAAGGAGTTCTTGATTATACTTCAAATTCTATGTATACCTTAGTTCTCACACTCACTCCATGTGTGGTGTAACAACTTCAACTAGATTCTACCCTACATGCTCAAAGAATAAATTCTTTAATAGGGGAAACATTCCTTTCATTTGTAGGAGAGGTAGGATCTCTATTAGCTCTTATATCTTAGCCTCTTAGATATCTTGCTTCTTATGAGAGGTGGAAACCTACACTTTGAGGTATCACACCAATTGGATTTCCCCTTATAGGTTTTGAATGATACTCATGGCCCATTATAAAACATCTTTCTGGCATGAAGGGTTTGGGTAATGTAAAACATTGGGTTCAGGTCACGTGATGTGCTCAGTGTGACTCTGTTCTCCATATTCTAGGTGTAATTCAGGTGTTGGCACAACTGGCATCTTGGTGGTGAATCCACTATGAGTAGTCACCTACACCTTGATTATTTTTGCACTGGTTGATTCCACCTTTAGAGTCCATTTCTTAATTTTTGGTTTGTGCCTAATCATTCTTGCACCCTTATCTATGTCGGGCCTACCTTGGCTCAACTTTTTATACAATTTGGGGATTTCCTTGACCTTATGGGTTCCTCAAAAATACCCACATGTTGGATGTGTAGGGTAGTCATGCTGATAGTGTTATGTGGAACCACACTTATAATATGAACAAGGTGGTAACCTTCCACCACTACATCCTCTACCTCACCCTCGAGCACCTTATTGCATTCCATAACCTATATTATACTAAATGTATCCTTTATTTCCTTGATTATCTTGCCCTCTGAACACTATAGTGGCTTACTATGCACCTCTTTCCATGTTCTTGTGCATCTCATTAATTACTCAATAGTTAACTATGGTATGAGTGTAGGCATTGCATAAGTGAGAATAGATGGTTATGTTAACCTAAATATTGCATTACAATATAGGGAAATTTCAAACATCATGTACCTTATAATATACTTCATAGCTTAGAAGTAATGTGAACACATTCCTTTGAGGGTAGTTATTCTTATTATGGCCTTTTATTTCGTAATCAGTGCACCATAACCCACTTTGAGCATATTATGATGAACTATCAACAAACTTTTAGAGTTGGCTAGCCATGGATGCAATATATGCCTATATGAATGGGCTAATCCCAGTTTCAGTGCTTTTAAATACCTTGGCTCTGAGCTCAGATTCAAGTGCTTTACAAAGGTCTATGAATGTCTTCATGGATAATGCTCTTCTAAATGGTATTATCAATCCTCCAATGAACCATTATGTATGCTAGAAGGGGTGAATGCCTTAAATAAGATTAGAAAAAAGAGTCTTAAATCTTGTATCATATAAGCACACACTCTCTGAGAGTCCTTGGTTGATCTCCTTGAGCATGGTGATGCTTTGTTTTTCAAACTCTGGTATGTCAAATTCATTTAGGAATTCTTTTTTCAAGGTGTCATAGTCAACCATAGCCTAGTTAGGGTTAAATTTCCTATACTAGGTATGAATGCGATCAAATAGAGTTATCACAAACTAGGTTGCCTTGTACTCTAAATAGGCTATGCCTCAAGCATGCCATTATAGTTCACACTTTAGAACATGCTCTATGACATTACCAATACCATGATACTCTATCAAATGCATGGCCATCTCATAAAATATATATTAAAGGTGGAAACTGGCATCTAAGGTGATTATCCCCCTAATACTTATCTTGGTGGTGGTCCTCTAACACCTCTAGCCACTAGGTTAGGCATTGGTTTGGTTTTTATTAATGACATCGTAGATGATGATGGCACTATACTACTCACTTGTGGCACTAGGCCACTTCTTATGGGCTATTACCTAGTCTACAAAATTGACATTGGTTGAGCTGGTATGTTTGTGCTCACATTTTTTTAGAGAACTAGTGCCAAATGGTCTAGAGGTATCCTTGCTCAACTCATAAGGAATAAATTATTTAATTACAAAATTATACTCTAAGTCTACAAAATGGTCAAATTCTATGTTGACCATAGGGTCAGTAATCAGTCTTTTTTCTTCATGTGGGGGATTCAGTGCATAAACTTGCACTATAGGTTCAAAGGGGGTAGGTAATTCTGGCACATCTTAAATTACCAAATTCTATAGGGACCCATCACATTTTACACTCGTTAATATTGATCTTGATCTATGGTTTCATTATTTCTCTCCTCCTTGCACTACTACAATTCAAGAGATCCTTCCCCATGCCCTTCCCACTTACTATGGGTTATCTCGACACTTCCAAGTTCCAAATCTTCCATCAACCTATGATTTATCTTGGTATAAGTCTATCTCCTAAGTTCTTATGTGTCAATTTTCTCATCTCCTTCCATTGTGCTTCACCTACACATCCCCTTCTCCCAATTGTGTTGCTCATACACAAAAGGAATTTAGCCTTCTATTCTCATAGTTTCAAATCCACATTCCACCATTAATTTCTTAAGTTTCGACACCAAAATCTTTCACAAATGTGTCTCTAGGTTCATGCAAAAATTGATACTTTGCTTCCTCTGAGTAGGAGTATGTTGAAACAATAAACTCAAGCATGTAACTATTCAAAACTCCTTGCCACCATTTGTCTACCACTCTACTCCAAGTGTTGTCTAGAGTCTCAAGTCTCTCTAAGTGATCTTTTGTCCATTCAAGGCACTATCCATAGCTTCATCTCTTATGGGTTTCACATGCAACCAACCATCGGTACACATGCTCAGGTAGTTCACATAAGAAGACCTTGTACAAAACATCATATAGGTTATTTTGGACCCCTTTCCTCAACTTTTTCCCTTTATAGGTTGGATGCTTTAACACAAAGTTGTCTTCCATTTATTGTAGCCAATACTCAATGTTTTCAAAGGAGAGTTAGAGCATCATTCTATCATATCATTGTAACAAAAAAATTCAACACGAGTCGTGATAATAGAACCAATTCATCATACATGGGGTTAGGCACTCATTCAATTATCTAAGTTAGTTTTGGACTAATTATAACTAGGTACAAATGTAGCATATTCTCCTAGCACTCAACATTTATCACTTAACTATACTAACATCAATTCACATAAGATACATACCTTATGCGGTTACTCAAAGCATAATAGAGAAAGAACTGGGGCCTGTATTGGGCTAGTTGTGCCATGGCATAAGTTTTCATTATGAGACTTTATTATTCAGAGAAGGTTTATGGTAGATTCATTAGCACAACCTTTTTTAGGCTAGGCTTGATGGTGTATAGATGTAAGTCTATTTTGGGGAACTAGTTTTATTCATAAAGGTGCAAGCCTATACCAGGTTGATTTTATAGTCTCAAGGGTGCAAGCCTTTGTTTCACTAAGTTTAACATCATTTAGGCACCTAGAGGAGTCAAAGAAACACTTTAGATCAAGTTCATACTAGACTCTCACTTCATACAAGGATATCATTGCTTAGCATGGGTTATTATCTACACTTGGGCTATTCTTACATATAGTGATGACATCATCATAAATTTATAGAGATGCCATTAATGCCACAAACCAAAAGCTTGCATATACATTCTTAACATACATGATTATAATCTATAATATTATAACCATGGTGCATTCAAGGACTAATAACTAAGTCGTATAAACTAGAGTCCATGTTTTACTTTAACCCTTCTATATCATTAATTAAAATTCAACATAATAGAGTACATTATATTGAAAATAAAGAATATGATTTTATAGATCTATTTAACTACCTATGTTAGGAATCTAGAACAACAAACAGCTCTGATTCCACTGTCAGGATTAGGAGCATAATTGATTACCTTGTATAAGCAACTAAACATGGAATTTAACCAAAAGTAATAAGTAACTAGAAATAAAAAACAACACAGAATATGAGAGATAATACCCAATTGTATTAATACTCTTTCAGAAGGAATTACAATAAAGAAGATGCCACACTCTTCTTCCCACACCTCTAGCTCTCCCACACCTCTAGGGCATACAATAATCTCCCTCAAGAGTTCTCTCTCTCAATTACGGTCACAACAAACAACTCAAACACAGAGTTGTTGTTCACCTCCACCAGTCAGTAACAATACTGCCAGTACACAAGTACTCAAATTACTCCAATAAGATCTCCCTTGAACTTGCAATAACCTGAAAATAAAATGATCTTACTTACCATGTAGATCTAACCTGATCTTGCAACACCTGCAGATCAACCTGGTTTTGCACACCTGTAAACCTAGATCTTACAATTAGAAGGATCTCTTCCTTGTCCTTCATTTCAATATAGCCCCATGAGTCTATTAAATAGATCCCATGCAAACAATAATTAGACTTCTAATTACAATAATTAGACACGCAACTCCAAGACTAAAATTATTCTTTACATGCAAATAACTGGTTCATTAAACAAACTGTTCGTGAAACTAGCAATTTTGGAACCACACAGGTGATCGACGTTGGTCACTATCTATCTGGAGATGATCGACATCAGTCGATCCATGACTGATGTTAGTAGATTCTTATCCACCCCTAACTGATGTCGATTGGCCTGACTGACACTGGTGACTATGACACTCAACAACCTCCTCCATGTTTGCATACAGTGAAGCTTTTAGCTCCATTACCTAAAAATCTCCCACTTGGAGATAAATAGCTGCACCTATACCTGTACCTATACATCATCTAATTTGTTTCTTGGCTTGTATCCCTCTTCACGTTCAATCTTGAAGACCAACCACCACACATCTTGTGGTGCTACACCTGTCATTCAAGTCCCCTGCCATCTCCAAAGTGCTTAACCTTGCATATCATGTTAACCTACTACCGGTCCCTCTCAGATACCTGAGAATCCACTGAACTGCTTTCCAGTGCTTCTTTCATAAATTGGCCATGAACTTGCTGACAACACCCACTTCTTGGGCAAACTTAGGTCTAATACACATGTACTTAACCTCATTATGTGAATTGGGACACTATTCTGTGAATTGTCCATCCATAGGTGTGCTAACCGGTTCTGCATCCCGCATCTTGAACCTTGCCACTACCTTATTCACAAAATCATCCTGAGACAACATCAACCTGTGATCTTCCCTGTCTCTAGGAATGCACATGCCAAATAATTTTTCTGCTTCCAAATTCTTCATGACATACCTCTGAACTAACTTTACCTTTAGCTCAGCAACTCCCTGCATGTGTGACCCTACAACAAGCATACACACTACATACAGTAACAAGATAATGTAGCTAATATTATCCAACCTGGTAAAGGAAACACAATGGTTATATTGACATTGATTAAAGCCATGCTTTGTCATACACCTGTCAAACCTTCATTGTCCTACAGCTTGCTCAAGACCATATAACCTGGCCTTCCATCTCATGTGTCCATTCTCTCTCTTCTTTAACCTGGGAATCCATTCATCTTTTAGTGCTTTCTTTCCAGCTAGCAAGTCTACCAAATCACCCATTTGGTTCTCTCCCACGGAATCAACATCCTCATTCATGCCATGTTCCCACTATTTCCTGGATTTTACTTGCTCTACTTCTTTAAAACTTCCTGGTTCTTGACCATCAGTGAGCAACAAGTAGTCTAAAAAAGGGGAATAATGAATTTGAGGCTGGCTTACACTTTCAGTCCTCTTCATGGGCATTTGAGACTCCTTGACAGCTTACTGTCCACCCAAAATCCATTTTCTGGTCGACCCTGGTCTTCACTCGACCGATGTCAATCCCACCTGATCGCCGATTCTAGTTCCCTAATCGACGTCAGTGTCCACCTGGTTGCCGATGTCGATTCCCTAACCAACATCAGTCACCACCTGCCTGACACCATTGACTTTGATCTACACATGACCGACATCGATACCTACGTGTTTAATGTTAGTTCCACCTGATGGACATTAGTAACTATGTTTTCCTGTGAGTGATGACTTTTTACCCGCGAGCTTACCTTGGATCAAAACCCTATCCAAACTACCCTACTCAAAATTATTTAGCCCCTGTGACTGGTCTCTATCTGTCATCTTTTATTAAAAAACCAAGGCTTTCTTGTTCTTGTCAAAAACATTAGATTTCCTCTTTATGCAATAGACCCGATCCTTTCTTGTAGCATGTGTTTCAAGAAACCTCACTTTCTTCTATTGCTTACAGAAATCTCAATCTATGCTTTTTGGATCTGAACTCTTACCCTTTGACTCAAGAACATGCATCCCCTTCTTATTCATGTGACCAAGCCTATGGAGCCACATCTTCGAATCTATAATTGAAGTAGATAAACCAGAAGGAGAATCAGTAATACAAGTAGATAGATAAAGAGTACCTACTTTCTTATCTCTTTCTAAAACAAGTGCACTCTTAGAAACTTTCCAAGAGTCTGCTGTGAGAGTTACTGTGCATCCCTCATCACCCAACTTTCCAACAAAAATCAAGTTTTGCTTCAGGACTAGGACATGCATGACCTCCTTCAACAACCATGTGTTGCCTATCTGCAATTTCAGCTACACTTTCCCTTTGCCAACCATTTGACAAGGCTTACCATCCCCTAAATAAATCTCTCCAAAGTCTCCCTGGACATATTCATGAAAAGATGCTCTATTTGGGGTTGCATGGAAAGAGGCACCATAATCTAACACCCAAGATTCCACTTTATCCAAGGAACATACAAGAGCATCCTATGCAACAATATTTACAACATCTAATTCTTTATTTCCTTCATGCTAATCTTCAACCAACCTGCAATCTTTCTTTACATGCCCTTGCTTTCCACATTTCTAGCAGAATATTCTGCCATACCTGGATTTGGATCTCTTGCCTATCTTTGACCTTAATATCCCTTGCTCGATCTTCTCTCTTTGCCTTCCCCTGCTTTCAACACTTAAAGCATGCCCTGATGATTCACCTGTGCTTTTCCTGCAAATTTATTCATTCAAGATTACACTAACAACATCCTCAACTTTTAAGATATTTGAAGCAGACGTAGTATTACTAATTGCCATTACCAAACTATCCCATCTTTTAGGTAATGAGCATAAGATTAAGAGAGCCTTAATTTCATCATCAAAAATAATATTGACTGAAACTAACTGGTTTACCAAACCATGGAAATCTCTAAGATGACTGTGTATAGATTTACCTTCCAACATTTGCAAATTAAATAATTGCTTCATAAGAAATACCTTATTCAAAGTTGAGGGTTTTTCATATAAATTTGCCAAAGATTCTATTAACTCTACCATTTTCTTAGCCTGTGATAAGTTGGAAATCAAAGATGATGCCAAGCTCAACCTTATAGATCCCAGAGCCTTCCGATCAAGAACCTTCCATTCTTCATCTTTCATATCCATGGGATTGCATGCAAACCCACCCAATGGTAAGTATAGATCTTTTTGATATAGATAATCTTCTATCTGCATCCTCCATAATTGATAATTCTTGCCATTAAACTTCTCAATTCTTAGCTTACTTTCTTCTACCATTGCTATACTCCCACTCAATCAAAAACCCTTGAGAGTGACCTGTAATCAAACACAAACCTACTCCATGCAACCTCACTCTAATACCATTTTGTCAGGAATCTAGAACAACAAATAGCTCTGATTCTACTGTCAGGATTAGGAGCATAATTGATTACCTTGTATAAGCAACTAAACATGAAATTTAACCAGAAGTAATAAGTAACTAGAAATCAAAAACAACACAAAATATGAGAGACAACACCTAATTATATTAATACTCTTCTAGAAGGAATTACAATAAAGAAGATGCCACACTCTTCTTCCCACACCTCTAGGGCTCCCACACCTCTAGGGCATACAATAATCTCCCTCAAGAGTTCTCTCTCTCAATTACGGTCACAACAATCAACTCAAACACATAGTTGTTATTCACCTCCACCAGTTAGTAACAACACTGCCAATACACAAGTACTCAAAGTACTCCAAGTAGATCTCCCTTAAACTTGAAACAACCTACAAATCAAATGATCTTACTTACCATGTAGATCTAACTTGATCTTGCAACACCTGCAGATCAACCTGGTTTTGCACACCTGCAAACCTAGATCTTACAATCGAAAGGATCTCTTCCTTATACTTCATTTCAATATATCCCCATGAGTCTATTATATAGATCCCATGCAAAAAATAATTAGACTTCTAATTACAATAATTAGACACGCAGCTCTAAGACTAAAATTAGTCTTTACATGCAAACAACTGGTTCGTTAAACAAACTATTCGTGAAACTAGCAGTTCTAGAACTGCACAGGTGACCGATGTCAGTCACTGTCTATCTGGAGATGACCGACATCGGCCGATCCATGACTGATGTTAGTAGATTCCTATCCACCCTTGACTGACATCGGTTGGCCTGACCGATGTCGGTGACTGTGACACTCAACAACCTCTTCCATGTTTGCATATAGTGAAGCTTTTAGCTCCACAACCTAACAACCTAGAGGCTCATAAGTGAGCTTGGGTGTATACAAGCAGACCCTAAAATAAATTCAAGTTAATCTGACACTAATGTTACTTAAAACACGTAGAGCCAATTCTATTTCTTTAGAGCTTCACTACATCAAAGTTACATCTCTCTACTCTCTGTTTCAAACTATCTTTTATAGGCTATAGGACCACCTTCTACCAGGGTGGAGCTGTGCACATCAAGTGCTGAGTTGGAGGTTTATCAATAATTATACCAAATCCATTACCTTGCTCCCTTCACACTATGATTACCACATATAACCACTCCTTGAAAATTCCCTAAAGATCTAGGCACCAGTTAACCACCTACCAATTGTCATAAGATCTACATAAATTCCTCTAGCTGGTGTAAAAGATACCAAAATAGAAATCATCCCAAATGACTACCTCACATTGAGATGTCTGTCGAGATGGCGTGAAACCATAATTAAATGAAATAGTGCCCCAAAAAGTGTCAAGGTACTTGTAGACAATAAATCATTTACACATGATAGCCATAAATCTGGTTTTCATTATGGTACTTGCCCAAGTCACCACAAACATAGTTTTTATCATTAGACAAATTATTTATGTTTATCTTTTGATTTGATATTGATTTTTTTTATTTTTTTATTTTTGTCATCTCAACTCAATGAAGGATTATGAACTGCATAATGTTGAATTTTTGATCTCTAACCCATATTGATTATGAATAGCTTCTCTACTATAATTATATTATTGATGTAGGCTGTACCGATATTGTTTTGATCTTCATTGGCTATTGATTATGCTTCTTCCAAAATTATAAACAAGGTATCTTCATAGTCTCTTTGAAAAAGAGTACTTTCAAGGAGTGTACATATGGATAGGCATTGGATAAATGATATGATTAGATAATGGAATATATCTCATGAATGAATGATGGGATCACCATGGAATTTATAGTGGTTGGTAGATAAATAAAAATTGGGAATTTAAGTCACACATAGTGTTGATAATTATAAATTCAACTTGATTTTGGTTGTGGAAGGATTGATATTGACTTCAATAATATACTCATCAAGAAAAGAGGAACTAATTGACTAAGCTATTGGCATCTCAAAGCGATTTTCACCAACAAAGTCTGCTTGATTGTTCTGATTTGGATTGTCTAATAGTGCTTTGAATAAGGTTTCACTAAGGGTGATGATAAATCATTTTGATTGTCCCTTATCACCTCAATAAAGGTTTTACTAAAGGATTTTAATTTTTTATTCTTCTTATCATCTAGCACCTCAAACAAGGTTTCACTAGAAGATGTTGAATTTAAACTTTGATTGTCCCTTAATGCCTCAAATAAGGTTTCACTAGGAGATTGTTCTTCTTCCTGAATGTTGTCTTAGATCCTGAGAGTTTTTGTCACTAAAATGTCACCATGAAATAAGTTCAAGAATGTGTGATTCTATTGGTTCCAATCAACATTTATGGGAGGTAGAATATCAATATAATGGCTAAGATGGTTAATCGTAAAGGCTTGTATAATGTCAATGGAATGGGAAAAGGTAGCACGATCTTCATAGAAGCTACTAGGTGAACTTATGTCAATTCCAAATGAAACATCTTTAAAAACCATGTAAGGATCACAAATATATTTAATTTTATCTATAAGAAGTTTCTGCAGTTGATTCTAACTCAAGTGTATTTGATAGGTGTATAGCCAATGTTATAATATCCACTAATATATTCTGATTCTGAAGCTAATTCTGACTCAAGAGGATTTGAACCTAATGTTGAGACTAACATTGATTCTACTTGTCATGCTAAATTTGATAGTATTTATATAATGGAACCTAATTCTAACATTGGTTCTAAAATAGAACATGACCCTGATGTAGATGTTGATCCTGATTGTGATTGTAATGTTGACTCTGAATCTAGTTCTGATAATAAAGTTGATATTGCTTTAGGTTTAGCCACAAAGAGGGCCCATTGAATTACTATTGACTATTTTAACCACAAGTCAAAATAAATCAACCCCCTATACTAAAAAACTTGATATAGTGGTCTATTATAATGCTATAAGGTGTGTCATGGTCAATTTGATGTCATTTAATGTGTTATTAGCCTTGGCCATAGTCAATTATATTGTTAAGTCATTTCATGTCACTTAAGGGGCACATTTGAGTCATTTATGAAGGTGGTATGGTTTTATTACGTATACAAGTGTTCTTAACTCTTTTTCAATGTCTGATATATTAGATCCTACCAATCATTATCAGTACTAACTAAAAAACTTTTAGGTGTTAAGTGAAATCAAGAAAATAGTTAAAAGAAAGGGAGTTTTGGTAGTTGTACAACCTATAAAGTAGTGTGGCATGTGTGGAAAGCTCATGTAGTGACCATTTAGATTCCTTAACTCCATTTCAATGCTTGATCAAATTTGGAAGTATAAACAATGGACTAAAACCATTCTACTTCACCATTGCTCCACTAGACATGCAAAAATGGTTAATAGGTCTTTTGATGGTACAACTAGTAAGAATGTTTCTAGGTCAAATGATATTGGTGGTAGATATTAAACTTTTTATTATTCACATTCATGATAGGAGTTGGAAGAATGGTTGCCTATGATTATGAACCATTCTTAAGAAGTTGACTATCTTATTTTGCTTGATAATCCCCATACCCTATATGTTTTACTTCTATTTGAGCTTGTCCATACAAACAACTTATTCAAATTTATTTTAGGGGATGTGTAAATACTTATTTAATGGTTTCCATATTTGGTTTCATGTTTGGATGTGATTGGATTAACCAAATAACTCAAGTTATAGATTGAGTACACTAATGGACTTGTAGTCAGGTTTCACCAATTACAAAAGGTTTCATTCCTATAGTGGTTTTAGATGAATGTGATGTGATATGTTTCATGGTTTTCATGTAATTATAATCACTCCCTTCCTTTCAATCTTAGTTTCTAAAGTTCATGCATTGACCACGAGGACAATCATATTTCACATAGTTAGGTTTCTTGTAAGTATCGATCTATAGTCATGGTGTATTAAGGTTTTGAGAGTAGTCATGGAGAGTAAATGAAGAGTCTCAAGAGGTTGGATAAACTATTTAATATTAATATTCAAGCAAATATCTCAAGTGATACATGAGATATTGTGACAATCAATGCAAACTACACACAGAGTCCTAAACCATTGATATGCACCTATAGGTGCCATAAAAGAGGCTAATCACATTGTAATAAGGAATGCAACTTGTTTGAAGTCCTTCAAGGTTTAAATAATTCATTTTAATATTGTGAGAAGGTATAATAACTGACTATAATCCCATATTCTATGCACATTGTCCATATCTCATCATCACTACCCTGTATACTGCATGGACACCCATAGATGGCTCTTCCAGAAGCCTGCAGATGTTGCATAAGGAGTTTGAACATGTTTTGAGACCTCTATATAAGATTTAAAATGTTGAAGAGACCATGGAAATAAATGGTTAATATTTTTAGTGGAAGACAAACTTGGGTCATATACATAGGTGATGAATGAGTTTTAGGGATTCATTTCCTTAAAAACTCTGAAACAGAGCCTTGGCTACTTTTGGTGCTACTATATGATGATGTGACATAAAATATAGATGAAGTTGAATGAATCCATTTTTTATCCTTAATATAGGGTTAAAAACTTTTAAAAGTGAGTGGGTGTTTGACCAAATAAGCATGATGTTAATAGGCCTCCATTTTGGACTTTCTTACACTGAAATAGGTCAGTGTTCTCCGCAATATCCTAAACTTTCAAATGATATTATTATCTAGGGTAGCATAAAAAGAGCATACCTTAATAATCGGTGATAATATTAAGCTAAGGAATACATTTGTGTTTTAAATAACATCAATAAGGATTGGAGTGCAAGGAATTGACCTCTATCAATGTCTACAACCTTCAAAATATTAATCTACAATCTGACTGTAGATTCTTGCAAGTTTATAGGTGAACCTTGGTGATTAAGTCTAAAAACATAGAAACCTACATGTTAGAGTTTGTTACAAGACTTGAAAGGATCCTATGAGGTGTGACGCAAAGTTTAAGGGTTTAAATTCAACCTACAAGTGTCTTTTCCCCTTAGATGACCATCTACAACATGATGATAAAGTGAATGTACACTAGAATATGATCGTTGAAGTGTTGGATTAGAATGTACATGAGGTAAGTAGGTATAAATAATTATTAAATGACCTTGAGGTCTTAAATAAGGTCTTCATATAATGAAATAAGGTCTAACCCTTTAGTTCACACCTACAAGCAAGTCTCTTTTCTAACGAAAAACATAGTCATAGTTGACTGTCAACTAGGCTTGCCAAGTGCAAACCATGCATTGAAGAGTTTTAGAAAGGGTTGGAAAATGAATATTCTTGGAGATATCCTAAAAACATTAGTGATAATTTAATGAGACTCTTAAATAATGGAAATAGGGTAAGATCCCTTTTCAAGTACACCTATAGTCAATATGCTAACTCTGTATGCAGTCAATGAGTTGAAAACTCTGTCTTAGGTTTTAAGATGTTTGAGAGACCTATTGACATGATAAAACCTTGAAAACGAGTAAAAAATTCCCCAAACACATAATGAATCCTCCAATACATTAATTTTATCTAAGACAATATGGGAAGTGCCCTCTATTTTATCTCAGATAGAGGGCACTCTTAGAGAGCTAAACCCTACAGGTTTAGTAGGTTAATGATGAGAAGGTGAACTAAAACCTGATGAGACCTTTTAAGTATATTTAGAAAGATATGTTTAAAATTTATAGACATGAATGAATTCCCATAGGTGCTAGAAGCCAAGCATAGTGGTCTAAATCCACATAGGTGTTGGTAGACCTACTAGGCCTAGACTAGGCCTATTGTCTAAAAGAGGTCCATTTCATTTTGTGACATTAGATGAGAATTAGAATTAATGGTAACATGTTCATATTAAGTTATAAGGTATGCCAAATTATTTATAATGTAGAGAATATCATAAAGGATCTATTTCTTGTCTTAAAAACATGACAACCTGCACATAATGAAGGAAAAGAATCGAGAGGCCAAGTTTGGAATCTTGAAACTATATGAATACATAACATGCGAGTCTAAGGAGGTGGGACAAGTTGAAGAGGGTCCCAAACAAGGATTTAGTGGAATTTGTCTAAAGTTTGGAAGTCACAACTTTATGAATAATCTTTAAGGGTGAAAACTTATTAAAACCCTCTAAAACCCTTGATAAGGGCCCAATGAGAAAGATGAAGAAGGAAAGGCATACATATGGGATAATTTGATCAAAAAAATGATTTAAACTTGTATAATACTCCCTAGGGCTCTTTCCCATCATATTTTCTTCCACCCTGCTTGTATGGACAAGGTGTAAAACTAGTTTTATTGATAATTTTTGATGTTTTACAGGTTAAAAAGAGAGTTAATAGGTGAGGATAACTTTGGGAGATATATTGGGACCTAATATAACTCCTCACATACATTTATTTCTTTATGATATCTCACAAGTATCTCTGCTAACACCTCCACTTCAGCAAGTCCAAAATGACATAGTGAATGAAGAGTGATCACCTAGTGAGAAGGTGATAACTCCAATTAGGAGGTATTTTAAGGTATGATTGATGAATATAAGGGCATGAGGACTATTTAAAAGTTTAAATTAATACCCTATATGGATTTTTTTAGAAATTGATGAGCATCTTAGTGCCAAGTGTGAAGATAGTTCTAAAGAGGGGTGATTATGACTACAAGTAGTGAGAACACTTGGGAAGAAGAATATTGATGATTAGGGACACATCTAATTCATATTAGAGACTATTTATAACCCTCCCTTAGAATTCAATGATATCATCTATACTTAGTCTGCTATGGAGTGTTCAAGGATGACCAAATGATGGAGGTAGTTTTCAAAGAGCTAGTTGAAGAGTCTTATGCCAGACCTAAAAGAGTTTCATTATTTGAGGGAAATTTTTCAAATTAGACCTTTAATGGTCTATCCCATATTCCATTCTCATATAATTTTAACTCCTCTTAGCTTGACAAGTGCTTTTATGACTCTTGGACTTCATTCTTATCTCATCTCTCTCATTCTATAAGTACTAGCCATTTTATCTCTTGTTTCATAATTCCAAACCATTTATGGTGAAGCTTGGATGGTTTGATATTATTAATTTTCCTTTTAATAATACAAAAAATTTGGTTTTGATTTCACAAACATCTTGTCTAAGTGTGCAAAGTGATGGATGGTGAAGTCTAGTGATTATATCCTTGCTTTTCCTTATCCTTTCATGTGTAGTACAAGAAGTTCTCATTATAATAGGTAATATAGAGTTTATATAGTGTGTTTGGATCCCTTCAAGTGTTCAAGTGTCCTTGGATTTAACAATCTTATCTCTTGTCTACTTACCTTGAGTTGTCTCATGCATATCGCCTCTATATTGAAATACTTATGTTAGAACATCTTAAGACTTTGAATCTAGTTTATAGGTCTTAATTATTTTTGAAAGAAGTATAATAACATAGTGAATATATTAATGATATATCATATCCTTAGATTAGATATATTTAATGCATGCTTCTATTGATTTTCCCAAAATAAATCGATTAGTCTAGGTGATAAGCACTTCAAGTCAAATTCAAAGAGCTAGCCCTTAAACTAAGAGGTCTACTTCTACCATAGGTAAACCCACATACCTAAAATTATTCATATGTTTTCCAGATCTTAGAGTAGGCTTGAAAAACCTCCTCTAGGTTTTAATATTTGGTGACAATAGTTCTGGCATGCCTAGTGGGACCCATCATCCTCAAGACAACTTGTCAAGGTGAATGTTGGTCTTGACAACATCAACTGAATATTGGTGTGCTACTCAGCATTTGATGACTCCATTCAAGGTAAAATATGGTTGTAGATCATTATTTTATCATACATTTTCTCTCATACTTCATGGTCCTTACTAGGTCAACTTCTATTAGAATTTTCAATCCCATCAATCCACCTCTTCAACTTGGACTTCCTCTTAAAGTTCAACATCTTAATCCTATTCTACCCTTTGAATAAAAATAGAAATTTACTAGCCAATAAGATCAAGAAAGTAAGGAATATCTTATATAAATCATGGATAGGCAACATGCCTTCCTAACCTTTAATACTGAGAATACAATCCATCGTAATGCATATGATGCCATCCCCCCTAATACCACATTTTCCCACATTAAATGGTGAAGGCTATGTCCTTCCTAGTGAATACATTAGGGACATTTCAAATTTATATAGTTTCCATAATTTCACTAATTAAAATATTTAAATTAGAATCCTTTCCATGTCACTTATAGGGAAAGCACTTGACTACTATAAGATTTCCTAGTGGTTTCATCACAACATGGGAAGACTTTAGATTGTTGTTAACTTCAAGATTTGAAGATGAAAGTGACCACACTTCACTCATACATCAACTAAATATGGTACAAAGATCCCCAAAGGAGAAAATGCATGACTTTAATGAGAGGTTCCAAAGAGCTTGGCATAGGTTGCCTCCTCCCATGAGACCACCTGCTAGTTTTGTCTTCCTTAAATATTTGAGAGCCATTGGTACTGCTATTTCCATCATGCTATAATCCATGGGTGGTTTAACTCTTCCCAAATCATATGAACTTACCATTAGAGTTGAGAATGGCCTCATTCAAATAAAAAAGTTTCCTCCAAAAGTATCTATGCCTCTACTACCTAACGTTTCTATTGCTGCACCAAATATTGCCCAAGTTTCAAGTAAAAATACCAAGTCTAAGACTTCTCCTAAAAAAGTAGATGATGCCATGGATAAATATGCACACATTCAATGGTTAGAAGATGAGCTTAGGTGAGAGAGAATGTAAAAAGGTGTGAATCAAAATATCTATCCCTATCAACAACAATATGGTCAATAATATGGCAGAGGAAGAGGTCAAGGGTAACCTAAATTCAATAGGCCTGCTAATGCATACAATCCTAATTCTACATCCAACACAAGAGAGTTGGTATCGATGCATATAAACTTGGTGTAAGGATAATAATGTAAATAAGGCCAATTCATGGATGCCAATGAGGTTATAGAGTAATCTCTAGTTTCTCAAGGAGGAGTCACTCCTCTTTTATGAGTAAAAGATGAGGTATTAATGCAAGGAAGTGAAGGTTGGCAACCTCAAGGAGAAAGGTTCACCAACTTCCTAGTTGAAGACACTTTTGTGCTCAACCAAGGAAATTATATTGTAGACAACACATGAGAAAAGAGGAAGGCTCTAAGAGATGCAAATAATGTGCCCACAAGTTCATCTAATCCTCTTCCAAGGCAGTAAGGCATGGCTGTAAGCATGATAGTCCCTAACATCCCTACACCTCCTCCAAATCAGAATGTGGTAAGGTCTACTCAAAGTGTTTCAATTCCTCAAGTTCAAATAGCTTCCTTACCTCTAAGGACTCAAGAGAAGGTAAGCATTTCTACTATAAACATAGTGGATTATTAGAGCTAAGAATGACCCAATTCAAACAAGAAAGTTGCCTCCAAAAGTGTCTATGCCTCTACTACCTAATGTTTCTATTGTTTCACCAAATATTTCCCAAGTTTCAAGTACAAATATCAACCTAAGACTACTCCTAAGAAAGTAGATTATGCCATTGATAAAGATGCACACATGCAATGGTTAGAAGTTGAGCTTAGGTGAGAGAGAATGTAAAAAGGTTTGAATCAAAATATATACCCCTATAAAAAACAATATGGCTAATAATATGGGAGAGGAAGAGGTCAAGGGTAACCTAATTTCAATAGGCTTGCCAATGCATATAATCCCAATTCTACTTCTAATACAAGAGAGAAGGTACCAATGCATAAAAGCTTGGTGCAAGGATAAGAATGGAAATAAGGCCAATTCATGGATGCTAATGAGGTTGGATAGAAATCTCTAGTTGCTCAAGGAGGATTCACTCCTCTTTTATCTGTAGAAAATGAGGTATTAATGTAAAGAAGTGAAGGTTGGTAGCCTCAAGGAGAAAGCTTCACCAACTTCCTAGTTGAAGCCACTTTTGTGCTCAACCAAGGAAATTATATTATAGACAACACATGAACAAAGAGTAAGGATCTAAGAGATGCAAATAATATGCCCACAAGTTCATCTAATCCTCCTCCAAGGTAGCAAGGCATGGTTGTAAGCATGACAGTCCCTAACATCCCTACACCTCCTCCAAATCAGAATGTGGTAAGGTCTGCTCAAAGTGTTTCAATTTCTCAAGTTAAAATAACTTCCTTACCTCTAAGGACTCAAGAGAAGGTAAACATTTCTACTGTAAACATAGTGGATTAATTAAAGAATGTGAAGGCATCTATTTCCCTTTAGGATGTCTTTCATATGCTTGGCTAAAAGGAATTCTTACAAAAATAGCTGTCTAATATCCCTACTATTACTTCACCTTCAAACAATATTCATGGTTATGTAGCTCTTAAAAATTCCCTTAACAACATTATGGAGCCATATACTAAAGATGAGAAGCCTCCACCTTTCTACCTCACTCTCATAATGGGTGACAAACTAGTTCATAACTACATAGTTCATAGTGGTGCCTCTACATCAATGATGCCCAAGGTTATAGCTAATAAGTTCGGCATAAAGTATGAACCACATAATAAAGGAGTGATTTAGTTAGATGGTACACCTACTAGGATAATAGGATTGATCAAACAACTGAAGGTTTTTATGCATGATTGTCTTAGTTTTCTCATCCTCCAAGACATTGTTATTGTGGACTTGCCTTCTCATTTTGCAATTTGTCTTTCAAGAGATTTTATAGCTAAGATAGGTGGCTACCTCTCAGGTGACTGGTCATTATTGTTATTTAGGACAAGATATGGAACCAATTTGACCATAAGGACTCAACCACTTTCAAAGTTTCACATTAAACCCTATGTAGAAGCACACTATAACTTAAATTATGTGATCAATGAGAAAAAAGAGTTTATGGTGGATGATTGTGATTCTTCCAAGCTTAAAGGTATAGCTTACTTGTTTCTAGATGAGTATGGTGTAGATGATTATGATCATGATCCTTATACCTACTTTGAACAAACTAACCTTGGCACCTATATCATTCATGAAGAAGCATTTGAGTAAGCTGAGGTAAGTGTTGAATATTCTTTCTCACAAGCTGCTAAGAGTAACTACTTGATCTATGTATATGATGATGATAGATTGAAGAACCTAATTTATCACCATAGTGAGAAGAATGATGTCTTTCTACCTGCTATTGATGAAGCTACCCTTAATGATGACATTCATGAAGAAGAGGAAGATGACTTATGGCAAAGGTTTAATGCCATATGTCAAGAATTTGATCAGTTAACTAATACTAATCCTCCAAATAATTGCATATCTAATGTCAAGTTTGTTAATGAGACTAATGGGTAGGATTTTGAGTGTTTTATGAAGGATGAAAGTAAGTGTCATGTTATGAAGAAATATGAACATTAATCTATTGTCCAAGAGTCTAAGTCATAGAGAAGCCTAGTGAAGTCAAGGTAGAATTATTTGTGTTTAAAGAAAAAATAAGATCTCCACGTTAGGTAGAATCATTTGTAAAAATGTTGGATTATAAAGAATAGGAACTTGATGATCATATACATCAAGTACAGTTTACCCAAGGGGAGAACAAAGTTGAGTCAACTATTATACATTTTAATCTATAGTTTGAGGAATGTAGATCATATATGACAAAGATCAACAGGATTGAAGCTCCAATCAAGGAATTTAAAATAAAAGAGAAGTAATTCATGAGAGCTCAAGGTAGATCAAATTTAGGCATGAGAAGATATAGAGATGGTAAGTCATTTCATCATCTACCTAGTCAAGTCATTGGTGATGAGCATGTTTCACATGCTAGATTGCCTTCATGGAGTGACAAAGATGCAAGAGGAACCATCTTTGACTTTGGTTAAAGTATGATAAGATTTTTTCCACCTCAAGAGCGAGGTTTTGTAGAGACTAGGTTAGGTGTGTTTTTTGTTTTAGTTGTGTGTGTGTTCCATAAGTGTTCTGGTTGAACACATGTTTATTTCCTTTGGTGTGTCTTGTTTTATGTGTCATTTATTTATGTTTTGTTATGGTTTAAAGGTAAAAATAAGTGTCAAACTTGTGTATAGGTGACTCCATATCCAAATGGATAGGATTAGGCTACTGGTCTTGGCATAGCAAACATACCACCCCTAAGAAAATGCCAAGAATGTTGACCATTTTGACCACAAGTCAAAATAAGTCAACCCTATATAGTAAAAAACTTGATATAGGGGTATATTAGAATATTATAGGATGTGTCATGGTCAATTTTATGTCATTTAATGTGTTATTAGCCTTGGTTATAGTCAATTCTATTCCTAAGTCATTTCATGTCACTTAAGGGGCACATTTGAGTCATTTATGAAGGTGGTACAATTTTCTTAGGTAGAAAAGTGTTCATAACTCTATTTAAACATATTTTATGCCAAATAATATCAGCCACTATTATTACTAATTGAAAAAATTGCAAGTGTTAAGTGAAATCAAGAAAATAGTTGAAAGAAAGGGAGTTTTGGTAGTTGTACAGCCTCTAAAGTAGTGTGGCATGTGTAGAAATATCATGAAATTACAATTAATATTTCATGACTCTATTTAAATTATTTATGATCTTTTTTAGTATTAAAAATGGACCAAAACCATTCTGCTTCTCCATTACTCCACTAGACATGTAAAAATGGTCAACATGTCTTCTGATGGTATGACCAATAGGAAAGTTTCCATGTTAAATGCTATTGGTGGCAGATAGTAAACTTGGTATACTTAAAATTCATATGAGTATTTGGATTAATGGTTTCCTATGCTTTATGAACCATTCTTAAGAAGTTGACTATCTCATTTTGCTTACTAATCCCCACACCCTATAATTTTTGCTTCTATTTGAGCTTGTCCATACAAAACACTTGTTTAAATTGCTTCCAAGGGATTTTTAATTCCTTATTTAATGGTTTTCATCTTTGGTTTCATTTTTAGAGGTGAATGGATGAACCAAATAACTCAAGTTGTAGGTTGAGTACACTAATGGCTTACAGTTATGTTTCATCAATTATAAAAGGTTTCCTTTCTGTAATGGTTTTAGATGAATGTGATGTGTTATTTTTCATGATTTTCATGTCATGATAATCACCCCCTTAATTTCAAGCTTAATTTATCAATTTCATGCATTAACCATGAGGACAATCATGTTTTACATAGTCAGGTTTCCTGTAAGTATCCATCTACAACCATGGTATATGAAGGTTTTGAGAGAAATAATAGAGATAAAATGAAGAGTATTAAGAGTTGGGATACACTATTTAATATGAATAGTCAATACAAGCTCTCAAATGACACATGAGGGACTATGACAGTCAATACAAACTACACACACAATCCTGCACCATTGATATACACCTATAGGTACCATACAAGAGGCTAAGCACATTGAAATAAGGCTTGTAACTTGTTTTAAGTCCTTCAAGGTTTAAAGGATTCATTTAAATATAGTGAGAAGGTCTACAAATTTACTATAATCCCATATTCCATGCACATTGTCTATATCTCATTCTCACTGCACTGTGTACTGCATGTTTACCTATAGGTGGCTCTTCCAAAAGACTAAAGATGTTGCATAAGGAGTTTGAACATGTTTTGAGATCTCCATAGAAGATTGAGAATTTTTAAGAGACCATGGCAATAAATTGTGAAGCTTTTGAGTGGCAGACATACTTGGCTCATGTACATAGGTGGAGAATGAGTTTTAGGGATTCATTTCCTTAATTTTTTTGAAATAGAGCCTTGGTTAATTTTGGTAATACTATATGATGATGTGGCATAGAGTCTAGATGAAGTTAAATGCATCCATTTTTAGCCTTCATATAGGGGTAGAACCTTATAAAAGAGAGTGGGTGTTTGACCAAAGGATCATGATGTTAAGAGGCCTCCATTCTTGACATTCTTACACTGAAATAGGTCAGTGATCTCTACAATATCCTAAACTTTCAAATGAAATTATTGTTTAGGGTGGCATAAAAAGAGCATAACTTCATGCTAGATGATCCTATTAAGGTGAAGAAGACATTTGTGTTTCAAATAACATCAACAAGGATTGGAATATAGGGCATTGATCTCAATCAACATATACAGGTGTGCCCTTACCTTCAAAATGTTAACCTACAGTTTGACTATAGATTATTGCAAGTTCATAGGTGAACCTTGGTGATTAGGTTTGCAAACAAAAACACCTATAGGTTATAGTTGGATCTAAGACTCTAAAGGATCCTATGAGGTTTGGTAAATAGTTTAAGGTTTTAAATACAACCTACATGTGTCTTTTGACCTTATATGACCATTTACAGCTTGATGATAAAGTGGTTGTGCACTAAAATATGATGGTTAAAGTGTTGGCTTAACATGTACATGAGGTGAGTAGGTCCAAATTATAGACACCTAAAATTGGCCACCAATGGATTTATACCTGAATTTAGAGAAATTGTTACTAGCCTATGAAAATATAGCCTAAAAATATTTAAAGGTCTCAAATTTGGCTCCATAACATGTTTAATTGGCCTAAAAATTAATTAAAAAAAGTCAAATGCACACATTGAATTTAATCAAAATCTGAAAAATTACAAAAGCCTAAAAGAGATTAATTAACATTCAAGTCCTAATCAATCCTAATTGAATTCAACCATGAGAAATTAAAGCAATTATCAAAAAGGGAAATTAGAAAATCAATGAACATCCAAGGTTTTCATCATTAGCTTTTATGAGTTATCATTTTTAGAAAATATCCCACCCATGCTTATTCCATGCTAATAATGACCATTTGACACCTTTTAACCCTATTGGGGTTAACTAAGCCAACCAAGGTTAGGATTTAACTCATTCCAAACCATTTCAAAGCCTATAAAATCAAGCCTAGAGCTCTTCATTTAGGGAGCTTGGAACATAGTAGATTAATAATGCATGATTGGATTCATGAAGCAAATGCATAGTGTTATAATGCTAAAATCACGCCAATCCAAGCCCCTTTTGAGCAATCTTCAAGCCAAAGCCAATCAACCATGGTGCTAAGAAGATATGGAGATAACCAAGCCCCATTGATGAAGACTTCTTTAGTACAATCCGAGCAATCCAATGAAGGAATCTCTTGGAGCAATCAAGGAAGTTAAATAAGTTGTCATTTTTTTTGAATTTTAGTTGTTTTTAAATTGGTTTGTTAACTAAGCTCCCCCCATGATCTAAGCCTAGAGATATTATATTTTTAATGCGTATATTTAATTATTTTTAGAACTAACACCATACTAACCTCCTCTCTTGAGTCAAATTAATTGATCACAAATGACACACTTGGTGGGACCCACCACATCCCACGTACTAAGGACATCAATATGCATCTTTTGAATCTTCATTTGGATGCTTGAAGCTCTTTAAAATTTATTTTATAACCTTACTTTGAAGCACTTTTATGGTTGGGCAAATGATGTTTTAATTTTAGCTCTCAAGTTTTTATTTTATTTCACACAGTGACCGTCAATGGTCACAAGTGACCATCTATGGTTTCCAAGCAACCGTCACTTGTTGGATAGTAGGTTACCACTACTAGTCAAGTAGAATTAGTGTCAGTCAATAAAAATCATCACTGATAACTTTTGAAATCAAAGGCAAAACAACAAAGGATGAAACACATTAAGTTAGGCTTGGTTAGATGAAATTTGACAGAAACTACAAGGTTAAATTTAATTGATGGATTTAGATGATCTTGAAACCTAGAAGTCAAGGAATAAGATGACAAAAAGAATCAAAATGAAATATTTAGGTCCATTTTCCCCCTATAACCTGACCATTGTTAGTCTCACATAATCGATGGTAGTTGGGCAAAATCATGGGCAATTTAGGCCAAACCATCATCGATTATACCTAACCATCAACAGTCTCTATGTAGATCTAAGAAATAAACCGCAACCAAATATATCCCAAAAAAGCTTAGATAATAAGGACAACTTTCCATTACCAAACATTAACATGATTATTGATTTCACTGTAGGTTATGAGATGCTTTCACTAATAGATGAATTCTCAGGCTGTAATCAGATCTAAATATCACCAAAAGACCAACACAAGATAATATTCACCACTATGTGGGGAACATTCTATTATTAGGTCATGCCATTTGGTTTTAAGAACATAGGGGCCACCTATCAAAGAGGCATGATTGTTATATTTCATGATATGATGCATGATATTGTCAAAGACTATATCGATGACATACTAGGTAAATCAAAGACTAGATTCGATCATCCATCAACATTAAGGATTATATTTAAATTACTACATGAATACAAAGTTAGGCTCAACCCTAGGAAATGTGTTTTTGGTGTCATATCTGGTAAATTGTTTGGCTTCATTATGTCTCATAGGGGCATATGATTTAATCCAACCAAAGTATGAGCCATAATAGAGATGCCACCATCGACTAATTTGAAGCAGATCCATAGTTTGCAGGGAAATATCCAATCCATTAGATGATTCATATCTTAATTAGCTTACAAGTTCCATTTATTTATACACCTATTGAAAAAGGGTATAACATTTATTGGGGATGATGATTGTTAGAAAGATTTTTAATAGCTAAAGGCCTATCTTGAAAATCCACCAATTTAATTACCTCCCATTTAGGTAAAACCATTCTTATTATATCTATCATCCACTAAAAATTCCTTAGGAGAACTTCTATCTCAACATGATGACAATGGAAAAAAACTTGCAGTATACTATCTAAGCCATACAATAGTTGCGTATGAACATAATTATACACCCATCAAAAAAGCCTATCTAGCTATGGTCTTCATAGCTCATAAAATATGACATTACATGTTGAAAAATAAGACCATGGTCATTTCAAAAGTAGATCCGCTTAAGTATCTACTATCTAAAATATCTTTACAAGGTTACATGGCCAAATGAATCATGCTTCTCAGTGAGTTTGAGATAGAACATGTGAACCATAAATTCATCAAGGGGTAAGTTCTTGTTGATCAGCTTATAAATCACCCCTTACAAATATAGAGCCATTGACATTACAATTTTTTAATGAATCCCTTATGACCATTATTGAAACATCTCTTGAGGAGTAGCACTAGAAGTTATATTTTGACGGATCATTCATAATACATGGATTAGGGGTAGGCCTTTTGTTTATCACTCCACAATGGGATCTAATCCCTTAGTCATTCATAATCAATTTTCCTTGTACCAATAACATGGCCAAATATGAAACACTCATTACAAGGATTTGACAAGTAGTACAATGGAACATACATCATCTACAAGTTTATGGTGATTCATAGTTAATCATAAATCAGGTTACAAACCACTCTTAGACCAAAGATGACAAGCTAGTTCCCTACAAGGCCATGGTTGACACTCTCAAGTAATAGATTGCTGACATCAAGTTTGAACATTGACTAAGGTTAAGTAATGGAATAGTAGATGTCATGGCTACTATTGGATCTCTGATTCAACATGTAGACACAACCAAAAAATATCATTTTTTGTTGAAAATTTTACAACACTAGCTCATGAACCATATACTATCGTAATGATCTATGATATTATTGGTCCCAAATCTATTTGTTATTCTAACTTATAAACTTACCTACATGACCATATTTTTACACCAAACTTATCCCAAAAACAAACCAAAGCCTTCATCCATAATGCTCAATGTTATACCTTACTCGGACCAACCCTATACTACCATAATTTTGATGAAGCTTTTCTTCATTGTTTACCTTTGATAGAATATATGCTATCATTATGGGAAGTTCATGAAGGGGTATGTGGATCCCACACCAGCAGGGTAATCCTATCAAAAAATATCTTGCATACTGGGTATTATTGGCCAATGATGGATGCAGATGTAGCTGCATATGTCAAGAGATGTGATAAATGTCAATGACATGCCAATCTAATTTTTCCCTAGCCAAAAATTTGAAACAAATGTTGACACCATGGCCATTTGATACATGGGGCCTTGATCTCATTGGGAAGATTAACCCCACCTCATTAGATGGCCATAAACACATCTTTACCACCATATAATATTTCACTAAGTAGGTTGAAGCTATACCACTCCTTATGTGACTAGAAAGCAAATTTCCAAATTCATCTTCAACCATCTCATCTATTACAACGGTGTCCCTTATAACATTATATATGATAATGGTAGATCATTCAAGAATAAGAATGTCAAAAAGCCATGTGCCAAGTACAAAATTAAACAACACTTCTCTATAGCATATTAACCTCAAGGTAACAACTAGGCCAAAGCATCAAACAAAACTATTATTAACATCCTCAAAAATATTGTTAGTGATGCTGATTGTGATTGGCACCTTCAGATATTCCACACCCTATGGGCATACTGTACCAATCACCACACCCCAACAAGAACCACTCCATACTCACTTGTTTATGGCACATAATCTATTCTTCCCATTGAGGTCAAGTTACCATCATTATGCATCTCTCTCAAGCATGTCTTGGATGATAATTACTATCAAGTAAATCATCTATAAGAGCTGGAGTTACTTAATGAGAAATGCATGGATGCAGTCAATAACCTATAAGCATATTAGAATTGAAACTATGGCCACTATAATTGATGTATGAAACACATAAATTTTGAGCTTGGTGATCTTGTACTTAAGGAGAACCCAAATTATACCATGATCGAGAAGAAGCATAAAGACAAGTTCAAACCCAACTTAGTAGGTCCTTTTATAATTATTATAGACTATGGCATAGGAGCATACAGGATCACCACACCAAATGGGGACAAACTTAATGATCTGATAAACATTATATACCTATAGTGGTACTAAACTTAAGTGACTAGGTGTATTGTCTATGAGGACCATTTCAAGTTGTGTCATATTCTCAACAAACTTCTTTGTATCATAACTTTATATCATCCTACCAGTCTACCATTCTACCAGACTATCACTTTGCCTATCACTTATCCATTAAACCATTCTATTCTATCAACCAAAGCATGTTTTGATCTATCCCACCTATCTCATTTGACCTTGGTTCATCCATTGGTTTCATGCTTTTAACATGAAGAATTAGATTAGTTTTAGTAGTTGTTTCAAACATTCCAAATAGAGGTAGTATTTTGGAGTAGTATGATAGAAGTTTTATCAGTTGCATCCTTCATTTCTTATTCATTCTATTCATGTTTATTTATGTGAGCCTAGTTATATCCATCTACAGGGGCAAATCAATGTCTCATTGATGTTGCTACTAGTTATAACTACCTATGATAAAATTAGTATCATTGATCTAATCTATTGTATCCTAATTATAACCACCTATGGGCAAACTAAGGGCAACATTCATTTATTATGACTTGACATATAAACTAGTCATTCCTATGTTGTATTGTGCCAATTATGCCTATTTTGTTTGAATTGGCTACTATACTAGTCGAATACTTTTATAGTAAGGTGGAAACTACTATGACCTAGGGCCATTTTAGGACTATGTAGGTCATGCTCAGTTCTTATTGAGGTAAAATCAATCCCTCTTTCACTACATTCTCACCATTTTACAAGAAACCTTTCAATTTAGAATGTTCTCATCATTTTATGAGCTTGAACAGTTTAGTATCTTGTCATTCTTGATTGAGTTGAGATGCTCTAAAATTCTAAAAACATTTGTACAACCATTTTTAAAAACCAAAAATGTTGACCACTTCTTTGCCTTAAAGATTCTGGGAACCCTTACTAAATCAAAAGAAATCACTTGTTGCTTAGTTTCCCCATCCTTTTTGGCATTATTATTCCATGCTCTCAACATTTTGCAAGTTCATTCCTATTCTTCTAGGACATCCATCAAGTTTGTTTTAATTTTATCATCATTTTAATCCCATTTCTTTGGATAACTACATTCGACCTAAATTTTTTGTTAGATATATCATCCATGAAACTATTTAAGCAATGCCCACTTGCCTAGTGCATATGGAGGCAACTCAACCACCCCATTCCTTTTCTTCTATTTCCCCATCATGTTTCTTTGTTAAATTATCACCTATTTTCTAAGGGCCAATGTATATTATATTCATTGTACTAACACTGTGATTAATAATTGTTTATTATTATTTTTTGACTGCCTATTTGTTTGATTTATACACTGTTACCTTGATTTAGTATACATGTCTTCATTGGGTGATTCCTTGTGCATTATTATTGAATCAATCCATATTCATACATCAACATTGTCATCATGGTTTTTATCATTGGTGCATTGTTTTCCATTGAGTATTAGATCGAGAGTCAGTCCTTATGCATATTTTGGCCAAGTCCTCATGGTGTTATATCATGATGCTTACCTTCAAGTGATACAAAAAACATCAAGTTTGAGAAGACTACACAATAATGCAATATCAAAATCTCCTCAATACTGACACCAACAATAATCACAATCATATCCCAAATAGAGTAATTAAATAATGATAAAATTTTAACCTTTGTTAGTTTGGATGAGCATCTCCCTACTAGCAGGTTGTCCCAATTCATCTTTACTCTCTATATCAAGTTGTAATCCTCATGTTTCCAATCATCAACCAATCAATCATGTTTGCCACAATCAAGGTACAATGCTTATAAATACATTTGGGCAAACCATTATACACCATCCCACCTACATTCTCAATGATTATAACTACCTTTGGGAAAATCATTATGTTATCACCAAATTTGAGGGTTAATTATTATAACCACCTTTGGATAAATAATTCACTTTCTTCTACCCAATAGGGGCATGTTTTCATCTTGTTTATCTACCATAATTGGGGCAGCTCTATCTTCTCAATGATTATAATTGCCTTTGGGCAAATCATTATGTTATCATACCATGTTTTTCACTATCAGGGTATAATGCTTATAAATACCTTTGGACAAACCATTGTACACTGTCCCACTTGTATTCTCAATGTTTTAAACCAACTTTGGCCAAATCATTGTGTTATCACCCCATAATTTTCATTAGTTTGGTCCCCTCATTTAATTCTTTTGATGGGCCATTTGTCGACTCTATTTACCAACCACTACCTTAAGGGGTCACCTACAATTCATTCATCACTATTCAATTCATAAGCACAAAGAAATTTTTATTACTTGATAAGAAATTAATATTCTTATAGCTTGCAATACCTTCCCAAATAGGGGCAAACTGTAGACACCTAAAATTGGACACCGATGGCTTTATACCCAAATTTAGAGTAATTCTTACCAACCTCTAAAAATCTAGCCTAAGAATCTCTAAAAGTCTCAAATTTGGCTTCATAACATGTTCAATTGGCCTAAAAATCAATTAAAAAAGTCAAATACACACATTAAATTTAATCAAAATCTCAAACATTGCAAAATCCTAAAATAGATCAATTAACATTCAAATCCTAATCAAATCCTAATTGAATTCATCCATGAGCAATTAAAGTAATTATCAAAAGGGAAATTAAAAAATAAAT
The DNA here is from genome assembly GCA_037957365.1 of Torreya grandis. Classification (NCBI taxonomy): domain Eukaryota; kingdom Viridiplantae; phylum Streptophyta; class Pinopsida; order Cupressales; family Taxaceae; genus Torreya; species Torreya grandis. Next base: position 881,252 of record JARHVA010000105.1, read on the forward strand.
GAATATCCAAAGTTTTTATCGTTAGATTTTATGAGTTGTCATTTTTGGAAAATATCCCACCCATGTTTATATCATGTTAATCATGACCATTCAACACATTTTAACCCTACTAAGGTTAACTAAGCCAAACAAGGTTAGGATTTAACTCATTCCAAGCCATTTAAAAGCCTATCAAAATAAGCTTAGAGCTCTTCATTTAGGGAAATGAAACATGGTAGAGTTATAATGTAGGATTGGATTCATGAAGAAAATTCATAGTGTTATAATTCCAAAATCAATCCAAGCTAAGCCGTTTTTAAGTAAACATCAAGCTAAAGCAAAATAATCATGGTGTTAAGAGGAGATGGAGATATACAAGCCCCATTGATGAAGACTTCTTGAGCACAATCTGAGAAAGCCAATGAAGTAATCTCTTGGAGTAATGAAGGAAGGTAAAGAAGTTTCATTTATTTACATTTTAGTTGTGTTTTAAATTGGTTTGTTCACTAATCTCCCTCCATGATCTAGGCCTAGAGATGTTAGATTGTTAGAGTGTTGATTTCATTACTTTTGGAATTAACACCATACTAACCTCCTATTTTGAGTAAAATTTATTGATCACATAAATAACTATGAACTAAAATTGAAATATTCAAGAAGGCCTTTAAACAATGAAACAAGGTCTAACCTTGCATTGCACACCTACAGGCAAGTCTTTTTCCTGAGGAAATACATAATCACAATTGAATATCAACTAGGCTTGCCAAGTGCAAAAAATGCATTGAAGAGTTTTGGAAAGGGTTGGATAATGAACATGCTTGGATATATCCTTAAAATATTAGTGATCATTTCATGAGACTCTTAGATAATGGAAACAAGGTAGGAGCTATTTTCAAGCACACCTATAGTTAATATGTTAACTCTGTATGTAGTCAATGAGTTGAAAATTTTGTCTTAGGTTTTAAGATGTTTGAGAGACCTATTGACATGACCAAAAATTATAAATGAGTACATAAGGTCTCCAATACTTAATGAAGCCTCTCATATATTCATTTTGTTTAGGACAATAGGGGAAGTGCCCTTTGTTCTATCTCAGGTAGAGGGCACTCCCAGAGAGCTAAACCCTATAGGTTTAGTAGGTTAATGATGAGAAGGTGAACGAGAAGATTATGAGACATTTCAAGGGGATGCATAAATTTGTGTTGAACATGTATAAACGTGAATGAATCCATATAGGTGATATAATCCAGGCATAGTGTTCTAAACCCACATAGGTGTAGGTAGACCTAGTAGGCCTAAACTAGGCCTATTGTCTAAAAGAGGTCCATTTACTTTTTGGACACTAGATGAGCATTACAATGAACCAGAACATGTTCATAAGAATTTATAAGTTATGTGAAAGCCTTTATCATGTAGATAAGATCATATAGGAACCATTTCTTGGCTCAAGAACATGATAGCCTATACAAAATGAAGGAAAGGAATCGAGAGGCCAGGTTTGGAAGCTTTTAACCATACATATACATAACATGGGAGTCTGAGGAGTTGGGATAAGTTGAAGAGGGTCCCAAATAAGGATTTAGTGGATTTTTTTTGAAGTTTAGATGTCATAACTTTATGAACAATCCTTATGGGTGAAAACTTCTTAAAACCCTCTAAAACCATTGATAAGGACCCTATGAGAAAGATGAAGAAGGAAAGGCATATAAATGGGATAGTTTTAGTATAAAAGTGATTGGAACTTGAATAAGACTCCATAGATTTCTTTCCCATTTGATTTTATTCCACCTTACTTATACAGATAGATGTAAAACTAGTTTTCTTGACAATTTTTGATGTTTTATAGGTTAAAGGGAGAGTTAAGAGGTGAGGATAAATTTTGGAGATATATTGGGACATAATATAACTCCTCACACACATTTATTACTTTATGAGATCCCATAAGGATCTTTGATAACACCTCCACTTTAGCCAGTCTAGAATGACCTAGTGAATAAAGAGTGATCAGCTAATGAGAAGGTGATACTCCAATTAGGAGGCCTTTTAAAGTCTAATTAATGAACCTAAAGGCATAAGGAATCATGGAAAATTTCACATCATCCCCTATATATATATTTTTTGAGAAACTAATGAGCATCTTAGTGCCAAGTGTGATGATAGGTCTAAAGAAAGGTAATTATGACTACATGTAGTGAAAACACTTGGACAAAATAATATTAATGATTAGGGACACATCCAATGTAGGTTGGATCCTATTTATAACCCCTCCCTCATAATGAAATGATCTCATCTATCCCTAGTCTGCTGTGGATCATTCAAGGATGACCAAATGATGAAGGCAATTTTGAAAAAGCTAGTTGAAGATTCTTAGCCAGACTTAAAGGAGTTTCATGCTTTGAGGGACATTTTTCTAAGTAAACCTTGCATGGTATATCCCATATTAAATTATCCTACAATTTTAACTCCTTCTCTCATCTTGACAAGTGTTTTTGTGACTCTTGAACTTCATTCTTCTCTCTCATCTCTCTCATTTCATAAGTACTAGCCATTTTGGCTCTTGTTTCATAATTCCACACCATGTATGGTGAAGACCTACTAGTTTGATGTATTAATTTAAATTTAAATAATATAATAAATCTATTTTTGAGCTCACAAAAATCATGTCTAAGTGTGAAAAGTGATGAATAGTGAACTCTAGTGATTATATCCTTACTTTTTTTATCCTTTCATGTCTAGTGCAATATGTTCTCATTCTAGCAGGTCATATAGAGTGTAGATAGTGTGTTTGGATCCTTTCAAGTGTGTAGGTGTCATTAGATTGAATAATAATATCTTTGGTATACTTACCTTGATTTTTATCATGCATATCACCTCTATATTGAAATACTTATGTTAGAACATCTTAAGACTTTGAAACTAGTTTATAGGTTTTATTTCTTAGTGAAAGAAGTATGGCATCATAGTGGATATATTCATGGTGTATCAACTCCTTATATTATATTTTTATCATGAATAATTCTATCCCTTTTCCCACATATAATCAATTACTATAGGTGATAGTCACTTCAAGTCAAATTTAGGGAGCTAGCCCTTAAACCTAGAGGTCTACTTCTACCATAGGTAAACCCACATACCTAGAAGTATTCACATGTTGCTAAAATCTTAGAGTATGCTTGAAAAACCTTCTCTAGGGTGAAATATTTGGTGAAAATAATTACATTTTCAAAAAATACCTTTTTTCACCATGCACTTGGAAATGAAGGCTTTGGGACAAAGGAATTTTTAGAAATGAAGGACTTTATAAGATGGGAAAAAAATAGACTGTGAATTAGTAATGGGTCCTTCAAATATGGGCTCATCAAAGAAGGGTTCATCAAAAATAGGTGAAAAATAATAGAGAGGTTATTTAAATCAAATCTCATCAAAGATATGAGGATGGTCAAAGGATGACTCATCAAATATGGGTGATTCAATGAGAATGTCAAAAATGGGTGATTTGTGTTGATCTTCAATTAGAAGTGGACTAGTCTGATTATGATTGGTAAAATGATCTTGGCATATATGTAGTGAGTGATTCTCATACTTGGATACAATTATATATTTAATGAAAAGGGGTATTAAGGTTATATTAAGAAGAGATGCAATTTTGGATAAGTTTTTTCTAATCTGAAAGAATGAGTTTATTGTATCTTGTCTTATAGATGGGTCAGGGATTAATTCTTGACAAGATTGTTGTGACTCAATGATGATATATCCATGATTAATCAAACCTTGGACATAAATGTTGAACCTACTACATTATTTAATTGAATGGCCTTGGAGTTGTATGATACTCATAATATTATTCTTATCGGTACCATTGAGGTTTGGGATTATTTTCACAAAAAGGCTTAGTATATGGATATATAATCATATTTATTATGACCAATTGGTAAAATATGTGTTCTAAGGATTTATTAAATGGATTTGACATTTGGCATGAATTTTTTAATTTAAAAGTCAAATGGGTGTGGGATAAATGTATCAGAATGGGTTCCCTTTAGATAACATGACCATATAATTCATAAGATCTATCCAAGTTTGAAATGGATGCTAATGAATGAAGTGAAAAATTTATAAAATATTGACTGAAGGATGTCCCCAAGCAAGGATACATGAAAATAAAAATACTATATTGGAATTGGATTTAAATGAGAGAAAGGGTGGATGTCATGACTTCATCATTCCCAACTGACAGGTGTGGGAGATTGAATATAAAGATAAGGATATGATTTGAAATAGATATGGAAATGTGATTTGGAAAAAGGAAATGAATGTTTGACTTGAATAGATCTAAATTTAGGAAAACTTGACTATGAATAGTTTATTTTTAATAGAGACAACCAAATTAAACCTAAACTTGGAATAAACCTAGACAAAAAATATGAATACAAATTGGAAATGACCAGAGAAAGATTTTGGACTTGAACACATTTGATTTGAACATGAGAAAATAACATAAAAAGACTAGAATTTAATCCTAGTCTTGAAATGGTTTGGAACTTATAAATTTAGAAAAATGATCAAAATGGGTCCAAATTCACATGGATAACATAACGGCACCATTTTAGACAAGTAAGGTAGGTATGCATTGAACAAATTTGAACATAGAAGGGAACAATTTTGACCAAGAACATGGATAAAGTAATGGTAAAATTTCACACATGAAAGGTATGGAATGTTGGGGAATCCAAGAACAACACACCTTGTTCTGATCCCACTTGTTAGGATCTTGCTCCTCAGAAAGAGCACAATATGATTACCAAATACAAGCAATTAAACATGCAAAAATATCTAGAAGTATAAGTAACTAGAATTCACAAATAGCATAGAATATGAGAGACGATATACAATCTTGTATTAATACTCGTACATAAAAGAATACAATAAATAAGATGCCACTTCTTCTCCCACCTTCCAGAGGCTTCCCACACCTCAAGTGTATAGTAATTCTTCTTCAAAAGTTCACTCTCCTACCAAAAATGGTCCCAACACACAACTCACACACAAAATTGGTGTTCACCTCTCCAACCAATCAGTAATAACCCTACCAGTACCAAGCACTCTAAAGTACTTCAAGTAGATCTTCCATGAACCTGGAACTTGCAATTCAATAGACCATACTTACACATATAGATCTCCTATGAGCTTGCAACAACCTGCAACTCAATGATCTTACAATGGAAGGATCTTCCTTGCCTTCCTTTTCAACTCATAATTACAATACATGCCAATGGGTCTATAAATAGATCCCATACTTAAACAATAACTTAAACTCTTAGTTTACTATAATTATCCACGTAGCTCAAGACTCGAAATAGCCTTTACATGCAAACACTCAGTTCAACAAACTAACTATTCGTGCAACAAACAGTTCTGGAACACACAAGCGACCGACGTCGGTCCCTATCTGACTGGTGCTGACCGATGTTGGCTGACTCCCTGCCAATGCCGGTTGCCTTCTGCATTCATCATGACTGACGTCAGTGATACTGCCAACATTGGTACTTCTAGAACTTTAGCAACCTCCTCCATATCTGCATAGTTGAAGCTTTTAGCTCCATAACCTAACAATCTCCCACTTGGAGATAAATAGCTACAATTGTACTTGTACATCATCTAGTTTGTTCCCTTGGCTTTGTATCCCTCTTCAAGATCACCCTTGAAGACCAACCACCACAAATCTTGTGGTGTAACACCTGTCATCCAAATCACCTACCACATCCACATCTAGAAACCATGTAGAAAATAACTTGACCCTGCATAGCATGTACACCTGCAGCTGGTCCCTCTAAGAATCCACTGAACTGCCCTCCAATGCTTCTTTCTTAAATTGGCTCCAAACTTGTGACAACTCCCACTACTTGGGAAAACTTAGGTCTAGTACATATCATGCACTTAAGCTCATTATGTGAATCAAGACACTGTTCTATGAATTGTCCAACCATCGGCGTGCTAACCGGTCTCACACAATCATCCTAAAATAAAGTCAACCTGTGACCTTCCATGTCCCTAGAACACACTCATGCCAAAGAATCTTGCTGCTCCCAGATTCCTCATGACACACCTCTAAACTAGCTTTACCTTTAGTTCAGCAACTCCCTGTATATGTAACCCTGCAACAAGCACATCATACAGTAATAGGATAATGTAGCTAATATTATCCAACCTGGTAAAGAGAAACACAATGATCAAACCTCCATTGCCCTATAGCTTATTCAAGACCACATACCCTGGCCTTCTATCTCACATGTCCATTCCCGCTCTTCTTCATCCTGAACATCCATTGTCTCTCAATGTTTACTTTCAGCTAGCAACTCCACCCAAAAACTCCCATTTGGTTCTTCTCTAAGGAATCACATCCTTCATCCATGCCAAGCTCCCATTGTTTCCTGGATCTACCTACTTTGATTCTTTAATAACTTCTTGGTTCTTTATCATAAGTGAGAACTAAGTAGTGTAAAGAAGGGAAATGACAAATTTGAGGCTTACTTACCCTTTAAGTCCTCCATATGGGCACTTGAGACTCCTTGACAGCTTGCTATCCACCCAAAATCCATCTCAGTGACCGATGTCAGTCACATCTCAGTCTGCACCCGACCGATGTCGGTTCCATGTGACTGCCTCATTGCCTATGTCGATTCCCCTTGGCTGATGCTAGTGTTTATCTATCCCTGAGTCACTGACATCGGTCTGCACATAGCCGAGATTGGTCCCTATCTGGATGCCAATGCTAGTTTTCTAACTGACGTCAGTCTCTGTGTTTTGCTTGTGAGAACTGACTTCTACCCGTGAGCTCCTTTTGGATCAAACCCTTGTCCAAATCAACCTTGCTCTGCTCAAAATTCTTTAGCCCCTTGTGCTGAACTCTGTCCGTCACCTTCTCCCTGAAAACCAAGGCTTTCTTGTTCTTATCACTAACATTAGATTCCACAAGAAACATTACCTTCTTCTGCATGCAAAAATATTGATTCATGCCTTTCAAATCTGAAAGCATACCCTTTGACTCAAGAACATGCATCTCCTTCTTATTCATGTGACCAAGCCTATTAAGCCACATCTTTGAATCTACAGCTGAAGTAGATAACCCAAAAAGAGAATCAGTAATACAAGTAGATAGATAAAGCGTACCTACTTTCTTACCTCTTGCTACAACAAGTGCACCCTTGGTAACCTTCCAAGAGTCTGCTATGAGAGTTACTGTATAACCCTCATCACCCAAACTTCTTACAAAAATCAAATTCTACTCCAGAACTGGGACATGCATGACCTCCTTCAACATCCATGTGTTACCTATCTACAATTTCAGCTTCACTTTCCCTTTGCCAACCATCTGACAAAGCTTACCATCCCCTAAACAAATTTCTCCAAAGTCTCCCTGGACATACTCATAAAAAAATCCCTATTTGGGGATGCATGAAAAAAGGCACCAGAATCTAAAACTCAAGATTCTACTTTATCTAAGGAACATACCAGAGCATCCTATGCAATGAACTCTGCAACATCTACTTCTTCTTCATGTCCTTCATGTCGATCTTCACCTGACTTGCAATCTCTCTTTAAGTTCCCTTGCTTTCCACATTTACAGTAGGTTATTCTGCCATACTTAGACTTGGATCTCCTGCCTATCTTTGACCTTGATCTCCCACGCTCTATCTTCTCTCTTTGCCTTTCTCTACCTTCAACACTCAAAGCATTCCCTGATGATTCACTTATGCTTTTCCTGCGAATCTCTTCATTCAAGATCACACTCACAATATCATCCACTTTTAAGATTTTTGAAGCAGATGCAGTATTGCTAACTGCCATTACCAAACTCTCCCAACTTTCAAGTAATGAACATAAGATTAAGAGAGCCTTAATTTCATCATAAAAAATAATATTGACTAAATTTAATTGGTTTACCAAACCATGGAAATCACTAAGATGATTATGAACAGATCCACCTTCCAACATTTGTAAATTAAATAATTGCTTCATAAGAAATACCTTATTCGAAGCTGAGGGTTTTTCATATAAATTTGCCAAAGATTCCATCAACTCTACCATTGTCTTAGCGTGTGATAAGTTGGAAATCACAGACGATGCAAGACTCAACCTTATAGATCCCAGAGCCTTTCGATCAAGAACCTCCCATTCTTCATCCTTCATATCCCAGGGCTTGCAATCAACCCCACCCAATGGTAAGTACAAATCTTTCTGATACAGATAATCTTCAATTTGTATCCTCCATAATTGATAGTTCTTGCCATTAAACTTCTCCATTCGTAGCCTACTTTCTTCTGCCATTGCTCTACTCCCACTCAAATAGAAACCCCTGTGAGTAACCTGTAATCAACACACACTAACCAGATCTGAAACAACCTGTTAGTATCCCAACCTAAAAGCTCTGATACCAGTTGTTAAGGAATCCAAGAACAACACACCTTGTTTTGATCCCACTTGTTAGGATCTTGCTCCTCAAAAAGAGCACAATATGATTACCAAATACAAGCAATTAAACATGTGGAAATATCCAAAAGTACAAGTAACTAGAATTCACAAACAAGAGAGAATATGAGAGATAATATACAATCTTGTATTAATACTCGTACATAAAAGAATATGATAAAGAAGATGCCACTTCTTCTCCCACCTTCTAGAGGCTTCCCACACCTCAAGTGTACAGTAATTCTTCTTCAAAAGTTCACTCTCCTACCAAAAATGGTCCCAACACACAACTCACACATAGAATTGGTGTTCACCTCTCCAACCAGTCAGTAATAACCCTGCCAGTACCAAGCACTCTAAAGTACTTCAAGTAGATCTCCCATGAACCTACAACCTACAATTCAATAGACCATACTTACACATGTAGATCTCCTATGAGCTTGCAACAACTTGCAACTCAATGATCTTACAATGGAAGGATCTTCCTTGCTTTCCTTTTCAGCTCATAATTACAATACATGCCAATGGGTCTATAAATAGATCCCAGACTTAAACAATAACTTAGACTCTTAGTTTACTATAATTATCCACATAGCTCAAGACTCGAAATAGCCTTTACATGCAAACACTCAGTTCAACAAACTAACTGTTCATGCAACGAACAGTTTTGAAACACACAAGTGATCGATGTCGGTCCCATTTGACTGGTGCTGACTGACGTTGGCTGACTCCTTGCTGATGCCGATTGCCTTCTACATTCATCATGACCGACGTCGGTCATACTGTCGACGCCGGTACTTCTAGAACTTTAGCAACCTCCTCCATATTTGCATAGTTGAAGCTTTTAGCTACACAACCTAACATGGAATGTATGTGTTTGAATAATTTTGGATGTATATGGGAACAATTTTGACCAAGAATATGGATAAAATAATGCCTCTTTATGTAGGTGTATGCAAATTGTGACAAAGTTTTGACACCATAATTAATTAAGCAAATACTCAATCTATTGAACCTATTTTAGTGACTGAAACATGATTAATCTACACACATCGAGTCTTTTGATATAATTTTCTTGAGAGAGGATAGAATTTTAGATTCTTTAAAGAAATTATTATAGTTATTGGTGGTATTTTAATCCCACTCTTCTCTCAAAATGTTTGTACGTAAAAGATATCTTCTGTGGATATTAACCTTTGCACCCATCCATCAATGAATGTTTTGTGGTTAGAGAGTCTTAAGATAATTTTTTGAGGGATTTATATATGGTATCGATATACCTTTTGGTACTTGGGTGCTTATAACAATTTGTTAATTGGATGCAAGATTTTATGGGCCATCACCAAAAGGTCTAGTCCCTTCATGACCACTTCAATTTTAGGGGTTTTAGTGAATTTATATAATCACAATTAGGATTCTAAGGACAAATACATAAAATACCAATGGCATAGTCTCAATTTATATACCCCATTAGATAACAAGGTTGGTACAGTGTTGGGTAATGATTTCCTAGTAACCATGCCCTAATGACTCATGAGAAGGTAATGACACCCCAAATACATACCCAAAAGAAAAATGGAGGTATTTCCATTCTAATTAATTCAAATCATAATAAATATGAGTGAAGAACATAATAGACAAATCTTTAGTATCTAAAACAAATAATATTTTTGCATTTTTGAGTCACCCAAAAGGGGAGAGCATACGTGTAAAAGATCCTCACAAAACACTCAAGTAACAAGAAAACTTATAAATGATATGTGAATTGATTTTAAAGCACCAAAATGATATGTGATTATAAAATGTGTTTTTTTTGAATAAATTACCTCACTTTTGGAACATGAAAGTAAACAAGGTGATTAGTTTTGCTTGGTGGGTCTTTGGCATGTGTAATTATTTAAACAAAATGTTAAAAGTAATAATCAATATTTTAATGATAACTTATAAAATATAAATTAGTTTTTCACAAAATTTTTATAAGTTTATTATATTATAAATATGCACACAACTTTTAAAATTTATATCAAAAAACATAATATATCAAAAGTTATGATTAGTTTACTAGCTATTTTTAGCCAAAAAATAAAATCTTAAGTAAAAGGTAGTAGTTAGTAATTTGCCATAAATACTAAAATATACATCAAATTCATATGAAAAATTTAGAGGTTTTTTATAGGATAAATATTCATAACATTGAAAATTTTTAGATTAAAAAAAAATAATAGATCAAAAGTTATGAATATTTTCCTAGCTATTTTTAGTAAAATAAAATAAAATCTGAAATAAAAGGTAGGAGTTAGAATTTGACCATAACTCCTAAAATATTAATTATTTTTAAACAATATTTTAAGAGGATTTTTATATAACAAATATGCACAACCTTTCAAAAATTTGTTTAAAAAAAAATAACATATCATAAGTTTTTAACATTTTACCAGTCATTTTCTTAGCAAAAATTATATTTTCTTCAAAGGAAGATTGTTAAAGAGGCTCAAAATAAAGGTGTGGGTTGCTAATCTAATCAGGCATGCCATATGTGTCATCATGAATATAAATTATATATATTTTAATTATTATTAGTTTTAGCCAATCAAAAATATAAAAATAAATGAAAACAAGTTTGGAGCTTAAGACCTCGTGAGCAATACAAAAGGTTAGTCAATAATGCATTCGATTCAAGCTAGAAACATGCAAACCTTCAATAAAGACTTATTTATATGGGATATGGATCAGATGTATATTCAAATGATCTTTATCAATGCTATTTATATGAGGACATCTCCATTAAAGCTATGGACCATGTTGAACTTGATCAAGCATTTGGGAGGGTGATGCTCAAAGAGAGTTGAGGATTTGACATCTCTTCATTGTCTAAATTGAGCATATTCAATTTTCATGAAAACAAGTATATTTATAATGAATTTGGATTAGTGATGACCCTTCATATTTAAATTGAAATAAATGGTTGTAAAAGAGTTCTCAATAGTACACATAGATCAACACATGGATCACTGATGTGAGCCCTTCATCTTAATCAAGATGAAGAGTGGAGGATGATCTTTAAAAATATCAGATAAAAATTAATATAATTCCATCATATTATTTCCAAGATGAAGTATGGAGGATTATCCTCATAATATATTTGTGAGAGTCATTGTGGGCCCTTCATATTGTTTCCAAGATGAAGGGTGGAGAATCATTCCCAAGAAAGCACATGGATAACTATGTGGGCTCTTCATCTTGTTTCCAAGATGAAGGGTTGAGAATACTCCCTAAAATATCTCACAAGATTCATTGTGGGCCCTTCATCTTATCTCCAAGATTAAGGGTGGAGAATAATATTATATATTAATTCACTTTATCAAATTGATTTTAGTTCACAAAAGCATGTTTCAAAGAATCTCAAGATCCTTTATTGAATGAAGATACCCACTTGGAGGAAAATATGAATTCATTAAATGAAAGGAAATTATAATTTTATTTGTAATAGAAATATAATTTAGAAGAATGATTTGTAGAAGAGGTAATTAATTTCATTAATTGATCAACAAAAAGAAAATTAGTTGAATTGACCATAATAGCATGTTTGACTAGAGAAAATGACCAGAATGGTAATTGAACATAATGATAATTAAATATATAATTTAACTAGAATGGTAATTAAATAGATAAATTGACCAAAAAATAATTGAACTGAGAAATTGACTAGAGTGATAATTAAATAAAATGATAATTGAATAGAGAAATTTACTAGAATGATAATTAAATAGAGAAATTGATTAAAGAACGATAATTGAACATATCTAACATGATGAATTGTCCCACCTAGAGGTGCCTCAAGGTGAATTAAAACATGTAAATTACAATAATAGAAGATTATAAAATAAATTATGTGTAATTACAAGAAGTCATTCCATTTTATAACTTGACACGAAAGTGATAAAAGTGGAGTGTCTACATTCATGACCCTTTTTGTTTTTTGTTTTACTTTGTAAGAATTATTTGTAACATTTTTACCTTTAGATGAGGAAATAAGTGATTCGATATTGGTATTTGTTATGGCACATGCATATTTATAAACATCCCCATGTAAAATATAAAAATAAGTAAATGGTTGGTGTAATACTCTTTCTCTAAGTGGAGAAAGAAGACCCTTACTAAATATGAATTGCAATTCTAAATCTAAGGGGGTGTAGTTCAAAGAATACAAGATATCCTTAAATCTAATAGCAGAGTCTTGAACAAATTCATCCCAATTTTTAGTTAAGGATTGAAAATGTTATAATGGTAGCTTTTGATAACTTATGCTTATAAAAATTAGATAAGAATACATCTTTAAGTTTTTTAAAGGTTGTCAAGGAACCATTTGGAAGGCTATAAAACTAATCAAGGGATTATTGAGTTAAAATTATATGGAAAGATTTAAGTGACATGTATCCATCTTTGACCTAATGGTCAAAGGAGTTTGTATATTATATCAAATGAAAACATAAGCATGACAAAATTGGAAGGATATGGATGATTAAAAACATCACATGTAAGGGGTTTGTCCTCTAAGATATTATCATTAAAGGTAGCCTCATGGGAAGACACTTTTAACTTAAGGATATTCATTTGATGTTGAAGGTCTCCTATAATAGTCACCATAGATAGAATGTCACTAGGGGGAATTGGTAAATAGGGTGAAAAGATGCATATAGGTTTTAATTTACCATCCACATAAAACATGGGAATAATAGGCTTTTTACCATCATCATTGCATTCTAAAGTAGTATCATTACATGTTTTGGAAACATTAGGTTAAGGAACATCCATGTTATATGATGAGTCAAGAAAGATCATGATATCATTTTGGATGTCACATAGGTTAATACCACTATTGTAAATGTGTTAGACTATTTAAAATTTCATGACATACAATAGGAATAGGGGATGTGACTTAATTTTATTTATTTATAATTGACACATGATCTTGATTATAAAATATAAAATATGGAGAAAGGAGAACATTTTATTTTTTATTTGTAACATCATTATAGGAAGGAAAAATGCAAACTTCACTTTCATTTTTGAACTCAAATAAAGATGGTATAAAAGATGCAATGTTACTTTCCATTTTTGGTATATCATTATCATATGAGAAAGAAACATTTATGTAAATAGATTGTGGTTTTTGAGATGCAAAATTATCATTTTTGTCATGCAATGGAATTTTTATTTTAATGTTGTGTAATTTTGAAGAGAGATGTAGCAAATGTTTTTGACAATCTAGGCATATAATCAAAAAATGAATTTCTAATGAGAGGTTATTTGGGAGTTATACTTTAATTTTATTCTTTAATACCTACTATGATAGGGGTATAAGTGGTACATGAATGTGTATCATTAATATCTAGATAAACAAGGCTGCTTTCACCATTTTTATTTGAATGATCTAAAGAAGAAACATGATTTTCAACATTATCAATATTGTGTAAATAAGGTAAACATCCATATTTTATAAAATATTCATAATTAAATAGAGAGGAAGCACATTCAAATATGGTTTCATGTGTTTAAAATAAGTTATTCCTTTCAACATCATGAATGTTAATTTCTTGCATGTTCATTGTATAATTCAAAATGCTATGCAAAATAAATGGTATACTTGATTTTTATTCAAACATCATCATTATATTCTAAATCAGGTGATTTAGTACTAGTTGGAGAATTATGTTCCTCATTAAAATAATTAGAATAACAATAATAATAATAATAAGGGGAATGTGAAGTCATGCTATGAGATTTGGGATATTCATTAAGACTTGCACTTTCATTATTGGTATTTTCATTATCATAGTTGTAAGAAAAAGGAGTTGTTTAGTAACATTATTTATATGCCATAAGATACTCATTAGTAATGTATTGATCATCAAAAAAATTAAACAAGAGATCAAAAGGATGAGGTTTTTAAGGGTTATCAATAAAATCATCCATGATGAGGGTTCTAAGTTTTGACACAATCCCACATGAAAATAATAGAAGGTCTAGGGAAAAAATATAAAGAAACATTACTTAAGCTATGCCCATGAAAATAAATTTAGATATGAAAAATAAAATACAAAAATATGAAAATATTTTATTTTGGAAGGAGAATTCGTAGTGAAATTTAGGGCTTGGTTCAAATACAGAGGATAGTTTCACTAGAATGTTTAGAAAATATGGGGGATAGGATTAAGTATATAATAATTATAACATAATGATGATAAAATAATATATATATTAATCTAATCAATAAAAGACTCAAATAAATAATATTACGTATTTATACAATTGAGATCACTAAAAATAGTAAAATACAACTATTGAAAGATATGGTAATAAATAAGAAATAATGGTACTTAGCTAGTTTATTATGTGCATGTAGATCTAGACTGGAAATAATTGTAAAATATGTAAGATAAATATTTTGAATTATTCATTATTATGTAAATTGCACTTATGTGGCTATAGACACTACCATCAGATCTAGACACTACCATCGACACTAGTCTCCTACTATGATATAGGTGTCTAATACAGAATAATGACTAGATTTGGATGCAACAAAATTCATTTCTTTGGGTTTATTTTCACATTTTTGCTTATGTATTCAGATCTATAATACAAGTTTTCACTCTTCACTAATTAATCAAACCCTAGTTTTTCACCCCTTTTCACCCTTAAAATGAGTTTGCTAAAAAATGGGTTAGTAGGCTCATAATGTCAAGCTACCCCAAAGATCACTTTATCAATGGGTGTTGCCTACATAGCCAATACTCTAAGGAAGACCTCAAAATTATGTATTTACCCCTTATGTGTGGGAAGGTGTATGCACAAAGGTGCAATACAATATGAAGATACATGTAGTGATTAAGCTTGTAATTTGACAAATATCACTCAGGGATTTGTCTTTGAGTGCTTTAGACATTTGACATGACTAATTATATGGTTGATATGAAAATATAGATGAATAGGATAGAGTAGACTACTTGTGTAGTTTATTGATTTAGCTTTGGTAGGTGTTTGCTTGGTATTTGACTGATAAGGAATGGGAAGGCTTAAACTTGTAATTATACCACACCTTTTGAAAATATTTCATGATAGGGTTTAATAATACAATTAGGTTGACCCATAGGTTTCAATAATTTTTTAATTTGGATGAATCTTGAATATTAGACACTAGATAAGGATCTAGAGACTACCATTGATAATAGTGTCCCTATGTGGCTTGTATTATCTAAAGGGATAGAAAATAGGTATAGATCTGAAACTACTAGTGAAGGATGTTTATCAGATTTTAAGCTTCATGTGTAATACAAGGGACTTGGGCATCACAATGATATGGATTGGAACGAGAGATAAATATTTATGCACAATGAGATGGAAAATGTGAGCCTTGCAGTAAGGAGGTCTATAATTAAAAGGTAGAGGAATGATTGATATTTATCTAATGTACATGACTGAGATGCTATAAATATTCAATTTTAGTATTTTCATAAATTAAGGAGGAGGCCTAGATCATAGTAAAAAATTTGAGCATTGTGATGTATTTAATGTACTCTTATAATGTAGTAATATGCTAAAAATAACATGAATAAATCCATGTACACAATTAAGCTATGTACACCTTATGTAAGTAATTAATACAAAATAAGATGCATGTAAAGGTAACTTTATATAGAAAATGTGATTTATTAAAAAACTAAACAATGTCCCCTATGGGAGAGCCATAAGTGTAATCATAAGAATATCTATCCAAATTATGTTGCCTTTTACCTAAATCAAGGTGTATTATTATAAAGTTAGTATGAAAACATGGATGCATAAACTCTTAGTGATAAGTATGATGTGTATCTTACAACCAAGATAAAGGCAACTAATTATTTATAGTTTTGTCTTTTATTAATATTTTTGGATTTTGTAATTTTCATAAGTAAGCCCTTGGTTTGAATGTCATTTTTCATGTATATTCGGGAGCATTAGATGTTGAAGCAACTGGTGTATATTTTAACATATTTACATCTATAACCTTAGTAAAAAAATATTGAAATGCTTTGGTAAAAATTAAAACCAATTCAAAGCCTACCTCATGATGATTTTAGTAAACATTTTAACCATGAAAATATCATTATGCTGATAACCTAGACAAGATGCATCAAAATATTTTGTGTAAATATGGATCTCCTTTTCTATTCAATGCCATAAAATTGGGCATATGAAAAGGTGGAGGTAAAGGGTGCATAATTATCTTATGAACTAAAGGATAATGCAGTATTTTTGGAGATGACAATGCATGATTAGTATTGTTGGATGCTTTTGATATTTATGAAACTATTGTGTTCATGTCATTGAGTTATTGTTGTATTATCAAATTACTAGATGTAGGATTTCTATTATTATTAGCATTAGTGTGCCCAAAACTAAGAGATTATATCCACATAATTGTTGGTGGTGTATTAGTATTTTGGTTATTAGCATCAATTAGAGGATCAACTTCACCACTTGATGTATAAGGCCCAGTTTTATCTATTGAAGATTGTTTGGGTATAAGTTTTTTGTTTCAAAGAGCTTGGTGTTTGGATTTTAATTATTGCAATAATGATCTATACATTTCAAATTTTATTTAATTGCCTCTTTTAATATTTATAAGGTTATATTCCTACGGGGATAAATTTTAGGTTTATGATCAAGATCTTCATAGACTTCATCATCAATTTAGTTGTTTGGAAGGTTCATCATGAGAAGTGACTATGTTTAATGAATGGATAAGTGTTATGCACAAATATAAAAATTAGATTTTGAGATAATTATCCAATACCTAATAGTATGAGGGTTTGTATAACCTTAGGTGATATTTCCATATCATAGATACCTAAATATAAATTAGGGTTTATGATAATGCAAACATGGAATTAATTTAGGTCTAAAAATCATATATGAAATTATCCATGAAAGTGTAAGAAAAAAGGTTGCATGAAACCCTAGGTTTAACGTTGGAAAGAGTCAAATGTCACCATTTAAATTCACCCTAATTATAATTTTTACAAAAAAGGAATAAACAACTTGTAATTAAATAAATCTAAGCGTATACAACTAAAATATAAATTAAGATCACCCAATGATGATAGCCTAGTGGTGAGTGAGTTGAGTGTTATAAGTGGGAGATCTCAGGGTCTATTTCTAGGGATGACCACTCTCTAGAGTTTTTACCACACTAATGTATGAGGGTTATTTGTGAAAAGTATCCAATGCAATAAACTACTAGTTTGGTGTTCTATACAATGAGGGTCAACATGTGGATTGAAACCTATGTTTAATGCAATGAGGTAAGTCCATAACCCATGGTTAGGAATAATATTCATCATTGGTTTGGGAATTTTAATTATAAAAATGTATGTATCCAAACTTTTGAACTAATGAGATGGGGGTGAGTTGGTAAAGTGGCTTGGTTTTTTCAAGACCCACTCAGGTTCAAATCTCACTAAGGTATCTGAGATTGGTTTTAGATATGATAGGTACAAGGTTATGAATATATAAATATTTCAAGAACTATAGATGATATTTATGAATTGTATATCACCTCACTCTTGTACATTTGGAAAAATCAAACCTTGGTTGTTATTCTTAGTTTTAGACGTTTCTTGCTTTTATAAATATCACATCTGCTCTATCTTGTGCCCCTTGGTCTATCTCTTGGTCTGACCAGTCTTATGTTGATGATCAATATGTTCTATCTTGACCATAATTCTTAAAATATTCTCATTGTATTCCCTTGTAAGTTTTGAGCATATACTTATTTTCTAAATACTAAAACACAAGCATCAGTCCCAGATCCCTATGTCAACACTAGTGTCCTACCTTGATGCAAGTGTACAATGCCCTGAAGTCATATAATTTGAAAATGCAACATATCCTAGTGGTTGGTTTAATTACTTTAATGTGAGTTGTTTCTTGATAGGAGTGGTATGTATTCACAATCACTCATTCATTCCTTACATATGAAATTCTTAACATAGACCAAGGCAACTTATCAAAGCATTCAATCAAACACTTGATAAAGTAAAATCTTTCTTATTTAATCCTATTTTCATATTATTCATAGAAACAACACATAAATATGTTTTAATTATTGAAGGATAAAACCTAATAACTCAATTTGCTAAGTTACAAGCTTGGTCACTATCGTACTTACTTTTTACATTTTTCATGATTCACACACAAGCTAACACATAGGGGACAACTAAATCAATTTAAGGACATATTTAAAGTATTGTATATGTAGATAAAATTCATTGATAGAGGATTCTTTGGGGTTAGCTCAACACCATGTGCCCATTAACCCATTTTCCCCCAAGGTCAATATAAAGATGAACTATGATTTTAAAATTTCATGAGTAATAGTCCATGATCTAGATATGAATGCACAAAAGTGAAGGTGAAGACAAACCCAAAATCATCCAAGTGGTCACATCCATTTTTAATAGGTATTATGTATAGGACACTCATGTCAGGTTTAAACAATATCACTGACACAATTATCCCATGTTGATGCTAGTGCCTACAACTCTAGAGACACTCAAATAAAAAATTGGCAACTATTCTAAAATCCTCTTCTAGTCTGCTTCCTACCTATTCCATATCCATAACTTTGTCATCATCCAAACCAACTAATTAAATTACTTCTTTGTCATTTTCATATTTAGCACAATTATACTTATTATTTTTAGCCTATCTTAGTTTAATGAATTCAACATATATTATATTTGAGTTTAGCATCTAATTGGCCTATTATAGATATAGTTTATCACCCTTTTACCTTAGGATATCTCTATCCCTTTTAACCATAGATAACCCCAAGATTTTTAGGGTCAAATATTTAGTGAACCTAAACTTTAAACCCCAAAACCTTATGTTAATTAGTGTTTTTTATTTTTTATATTGATGATCCTTGATTGGTATATAATATGTGCAACATGAATGCATCTATCTCCCATTTTGGGTTTCAAATTTTCATAGTTTCTATATTTCACTACATTAGTTGCCTCATTAAATCTATTAAGCAAATTCATGCCAATAATGAGAGGGGTTTAAAGCAGAAGCAACACTTGATTTCTCTTAAAATTCTTTTACAATGTTATATAGCCATTATCTAGATGCCAACATGCATGATCTCAACCATTTTTTATGCATAAATTTTATTTGAATGACAAATAACATCCTACACCCATTATTTGACCATAAATTATATTAGATTCTATGGTCCATGTTGTTACTACTCAAAGAGGTAAGGTTACTCAACCCATTCAACCACCTATTAATATACAATAGGTACCTACAAAACCTAAGCTTGAAATAAAATATAAGGGTTATGACATTATTAACCAACTGAGTAATAAACACTCCAAAATTTCAATCCTTGAGCTCCTAAAGTAATATAATGTTTATAAAGATATTCTATATGAGGCATTGCATGAGACATAAGTTCTAAGTAATATTGAGCCTATTTATTTTGCAGATATCATGAAAGATTTTAATAATAATGCCAAGCTCATTACCTTTGATCCAATATATTTACCATCCAAAGATATTATTGACCAAAATTTGCCTTTTTTCATATAAGTGACCATGTAAAATAAATGCATCAAAAGGGTTCTTGTTGATAATAGATAAGGCCTCAACATTTGTATCATAAAATTCCTAACCACCATGGGTATTAACACTAATCTTCTTCAAAAAATGATTATGCATGTAAAAGGATTTGAAAATTACACAACCCTTTGATTGGTCAAATCACATTAGATGTGACATTAGAACCAAAAATAGTTTCAAATACTTTTTAGGTAATGTCTCAATCATTACATTATAATTTAATATTGGGTAAACCTTGGATACATTCAATGGAAGTTATCCCATCTACACTTCACTGATGTGTAAAATTCATACATGATGGGACCTTATTATCCATGCTTACTGATGATGAACCTTTAAAATTTTACAAAATTATACATTCCAAAATTGAAGGCATTCCTATAGTGGTACCACCTAAATAATACATTCCTTTTGAGCACTTACACACGTATGAAATAGGTGAGTCAAGAAAAATAACTCATTTGTCTCTATATGTAAATAAGGCATGCAATATTGATGTACACCTAGATACAAATCAAGATGAAGAACCATTAATAAAGGAGCCAATAGAACCATAAGATCCTTTAACATTTGAGATTCCTTTATTGGTCAATACTGAGTAAAAATATGGCCATGTTTTAGATTACAATGATAGTGATGATGATACCACTTATGATATGACATATGAGAAAATGTGAAAAATAAAATTTGATTCAATTGATCACATTTTACATAACCTATTCAAACCTATGATCATGGTACATATAAGCTAAATCCACTTTCAAAATATACAAAATTAAATCTAGATAAGGGAAAAAAAAAGTAGATTAACATGTAAATGCTTGTTCTTCTATACATCACTTTTGGTTGAAAACATTGAGTTAACCTTACAAAGGTCAAATGCAAATTCATCATGTGAACAATGTGGAGTCTTCTCAAAAGGATTCACAAAAAATTATATAGATCATGACACATCAAGATACTCTAGATACCATATTATCTATTGAAAGAGCATGTAATAGTTTGTTTATAATTTGAACCAACAAGGAATGCAAAGGATACTCAAACATGGAAGCAAAAAAACTAGAAGGCATTGACCTTGATGAGGGCATAAATGGATGGAGATGTGTTTCATAATATAAAATGGTGAAGTACACCATGGAAAACATTTCAAAAATTGAAATATCTATATGATTCTAACTTAGAGTTAGAATTTAATTTAGTTACAATTGAAGTTGTTCAACCTAGATTTGAAAGATGGTGATGTGATGAGATTGGCTTCAGAGATACATGCCATCAAACATGATGTAGAAGTAATGGGTTTCAAAATCAGCATATACATGATAGCATTCATAAAATACTTTATTCATAACTATTTAACCTACTTGGAGCCTCTACAAGCAAGTAATCAATTAAAGACTCACATGTGACCAGTTGGTTGAAAAGATGGTAGAAAGAGAAAAGGCCTTTGAAATAAAATTGAAAACACAATAGGTGAAAGTGTGTGATATGTCAAATAAAATTATTATAAAACATCTAACATGGCCATGTATTCCAAAAATGAAGTTAATAACAAGTAGAAAAATAAGTACAAGGGAAAAGGTGGCAAAAATGAAAATCACAGTGGTCAAAATAAAAAACAAGATGATAAACAAAACCTCTATTACGAATGATGTGATAGAAAAATAAGCCAAGAGACTCATGAATACAAGACTCCATGGGATAAAATTGAAGCATAACATAAGAAAAAAAAAGAAAAATCAAAGAAACAATTAAAAGAGTTAAACTTAGCCCAATTCACCAATGAATGTGTGTTTTCCAATACAGATGTTGAAGCAAACACTATCTCAATTAGTTCTTTATGATTTGATGCTTGTGTTCTTGATATTGGTGCCACTCAACATATGAATTTATAAAAAGAATTTATTTGAGGAGTATAGGGAATAAAGTTGTGTCTTAGTATACCTTGTAGATAGATCAAGTCTGTAACCATAGGGAAGAGGTACAATTCAAATCAAGAATCCAAAGCTTCTAGACTAAAAATTTGAGAATGTTCTCTACCTTCCTCAATTGAAACAAAACTTGTTTTCCTTAGTGATCATAAGGAAACAAGGCCATTATATTTTTTTAGATAATGGTGATATCATAATCAAGAGAAAAAATGACAATGCAGTCATTTTGACTGGTTATGAGGAAGGAAAACTACTAAAACTTAGGGATGAGTCATCAAGTTCAAGGAATTATGCTCATCTCATAGAAGATAGAATGTCTCTAAACATGTGTCATTTTTGATTTGGGCACAATCACTATAACAACATTCATGTATTGGAAAAGAATGGTGTTGTTGGCATGTCTACATTTTCCACAAAATCAAATGAAAAGTGTGAAACCTGCATCTTAGTTAAACATGTAAGAGAACCATTCTTGAAGTTATAGTGGAAATATGACAAAAAATTACAACTTGTTCACTTAGACTTGTGTTCTCTTCTAATCCTCTTTGCTAGTGGTCATAAGTACTTCATGTTGTTCATTGATCACTACAACCAGATGACATGGATATGCTTTTTGAATAAAAAATTAGAATCCTTCAACACTTTCCAATTTTTTTGAAACATGATTGAAAATGAAACACAAACCTACATCAAGACACTCAGGATAGACAATGGCGGTGAATTCACTTCAAAGAAGTTTTAATCATATCTTGAGCAAAATGAGATCAAACACCATCTCATAGTTTTATACATGCTTTAAAAGAATGGAGTTGTAGAAAGGATGAACATAATTGTGATGAATATGGTTCATTATTTTAAAGGGGTAAATCTACACTTTTGGGCTGAAGTATCTAAAACAACACTATACCTCTGTAACAAATCACCATCAACAACCCTATAATCTAAGATTTCATATGAGATGTGGTGGGGTCATCTTCCTTTAGTGCAACATCTTTGGATTTTTGGATCCACTTGTTATAAATTTATTCCAAAGGAGAAAATAAATAAGTTGGACCATAGGAGTAAAAAATGCATCCACTTAGGATATTATGAATCCTCTAAGGCATAGAAGCTATATGATGAGAAAGAGAAGAAGTTTCTTGTCACAAGAAAAGTTCTCTTTTATGAGTCTATAAAGGACAAAGAGCATATTGATAGGTAATTGAGTTTACTTGACAAGTATACAAATTTTGATGTCTACAAGGAGAGTGATTTATATGTTCTAGACAATGAGTGGGAGATACACAGTTGGGAATCTATTGATTTTCTATTATCTTCTATACATGAACTTAAAACTCCTCCTGAAGGGGAGAATGAAATTTCATTATAAAATGAATAGGGGATACTATAATAGAGGGTATAAAGTGATGCAACTTTAGAGGATGAAATTTAAGTACCTAAAACACAAAAATAGATGCCTAAGTGGGCCACTCAAACATTGAAAGATGTGAAACCTGATAAAGTTAGGAAAATAAGCATAAGAAGTGCACATATAATTGCATCCTAATCAGACAAGTCCCTTGAAGAAATTCAAGATAGAATTGAAAATCTCACCTTGAATGATTCTCTCGAAGAATAACTTAATGTTGCATTTGATTTAGAACTAACATCTTTGAAACAAGATAATAATCTTGAATCTTGGAGAAAAATAATGAAATATGAGTACAGTGCATTGATAAAACATGGGATTTGGAAATTAGTTGGTGCTCCATATGGATGCAAATTGATTGGATACAAGTGGGTTTACCATAATAAATACAAATTTGATGGCTCACTTGACAAGTACAAAGCAAGGCTTGTCACAAAAGGGTATGATCAAAAAGAAAGAATTGACTATAATGAAACCTTTAGACCTACAACAAAATGGAATACCATTAGAACCATGTTGGCTCTAGTAGCTCATAATGGATGGAAAGTTCACCAAATTGACATTAAAATTGCATTATTGGATGGTGACCTCAAGGAAACTATGTACACAAGACAACCCTAAGGTTTTATAGTAAATAGACAAGAGCACAAGGTGTGCAAATTGGAAAAATTACTTTATGGTTTGAAACAAGCCCCTAAAGCATGGTATGACAAAATAGATGAGCACTTCATGAGCATGAACTTCAAACATTTTGAGTTTGAATATGAAACTCTTTTCATCAAAATAATTGACAAAATAGTTGCATTTATGATGGTGTATGTTGATGATTTTATCATAATAGGGAAAAATGAACTATACACTACAAAATTTAAATTAGAGTTGATGAAAATCTTTGAAATGACTAATTTGGGTTATCTTCATTACTATTTGAGTATGGAATTAATTCAAAAACCAAAGTATTTCTTCATCACTTAATATAAGAACATTGGTGATAGTTTGAGCAAGTTCAGAATGGAAGATTGTAAGCCTCTCAATACACCCATGGAATAGAATCTCAAATTTACATTTGAAGATTCAATACATTTGGTTGATGCCACTAGATATAGATATATCTTCAAATGTAAATTTGAGATTCTATTCCATATCATTTACCAAAACTTGACTAGATATATCATTTACAATTGGTGTCCTCTTAATATTCATATAAAAACCCATGGACAGTCATTGAGTAGCAACCAAAAAGGTTCTTAGATATCTCAAAGGAACATATAATTTAAGGCTTAAATACTCCAAGGTAGGATACTTCAAATTGGTTAGGTATTCAAATTATGACTATGCTGGTGATCATGAAGATGGAAAGTCCACCTTGGGTTTTTTAATGAATTTAGGAACAACTATTGTCAATTATAAATCTAAGAAGTAATCAATGCTGATAATTTTTTCATCCAAAACATAATATATGGTAGCTTCAAAGGTAACTAGAGAGATATTATGGCTCAAAAGGTTTATTTCAAATTCATAGGAGCATTAGGTTTTATCAACACCTCTCATAGTTGATATCACTTATGGAATCTAAATGGTAAAGAATCCAATCTTTCATGACTGAACCAAACATATCAATACCAAATTTCATCTGATTCAGCACTATGTTAAAGATGGTAGTTTCAAGTTGCAACATTACCCAAAAATAGAGCAACCAATAGACATCTTGACAAAAGCACTTAGATGAGAAAAAATTGAAAAATTCAGAGGAATGCTTGGTCTGACAAATACCCATATAGATTAAGGGGGGATGTAAAAATATTGTATATATTTATTAGTAAGTGTAGGTATCTAGCTTTTGTCTTGTAGTATAGTTACACATTTGATTTCATCTTATAGTGTGTAGCTCAAGAGTCCCATAAATAGTTGAAAGGACTTCTTGGTATATGAAATGATAAGTCATTCTTTGGGTTATTTATTTTAATGTTTTCTCATTTCCAAATTGAATCATGAAATATAATTTTATTATCATTATGTAAATAACATTTTGACCTATTATACTTGAATATAGAATGATTTTGTTACCTTCTACAAGACATAGATCATGCAATAGATTTATACCTATAGAAGAGAATGTACCATATTGTAAATATCATCAACCATTATCAATTAGAAATATAAGAAGTAATTAATGCTGATAATTTCTTCAATAGGAACATAATATATGGCCACTTTAGAGGTAACTAGAGAGATCTTATGGCTCAGAAGGGTTCTTTTAAATTTGTAGGAATAATAGGTTTCATCAACACCTATCATGGTTGAAAACACTTATGGAATCCATATGGTAAATAATCCAATCTTTCATGACTAAACCAAACATATCAATACCAAATTTCATCTGATATGACACTATGTGAAAGATGGTAGTGTCAAGTTGCAACATTACCCAATAACAGAGCAACCAATCAAGATTCTGATAAAAGCGCTTGAATGAGATTTTTTTTAAAAGTTCAAAGGAATGTTTGGTTTAAAAAATACCCATAAAAATTAAGGGGGGATGTAATAATATTATATATATTTGTTATTAATCCTAGGTGTCTAGCTTTTGTCTTGTATTGTAGTTACACATTTACTTTCATCTTGTAGTGTGTAACTCAAGAGTCTCGTAAGTAGTTGAAATGCGTTATTATAGATGAAATGATAATTCATTCTTTGGATTATTTATTGTAATGCTTTTTCATTTATATATTGAATCATTAAATAAAATTTCATTGTCATTCCGTAAATAACATTTCCAACTTGTCACACTTGAACGTAGAATGATTTCTGTACCTTCTACAAGACAAAGATCACATAATATACTTATACCTATATAAGATAAGGTATAATATTGTAAATATCATCAGATCATTGGACATAATACCAATCAATGTGAGGCATTGAAGAAACTAATTCAAAAATATAAGAATAAAGGACACATACACATTGTGTTTGACATCAAAAAAATGTAAAATACTTCATATCTTTTAGAAGAGAATTATCTCTCAAAATGATCAAAGTATGAATATTTAACTATTACTACAAAAATTGATGGGGTATATTTACACCATCTATAGTTTTATATTAACAAGTGGGATATAACTTATGGCACCACATTTCTTGCATAAATGAGGCATACTACAAATGAACTAATATACTTTCCATTAATTCCATAATCTTGAGGATATATTTGGTCACCTATAGCTTGTGACCCATATGTGAAACCTTCCACCATATGGATATTAGACCATGAACCACATTTGAGACTAATGTTTGGATAGAATTGGCTAGTTAAGTGGAATGCTAAGTTAGATACTACAAACATGTGTGTTACTTTTATTGATATGAGTACAAAGATTTACATATGACATGATGGGTATTATTATTTGTCTACAACATTGGATTCAAGTAAACTATTAGATAAAAACATTGAAGAGGTGGAATTACATAGCTATAAATAAAGCTCAAGAAAATTTATAGGTAGTCCTACACCTTTTAATGATGAAGACTTCATTGATTAGGCATCTCCACATATTTTACAAATACTAAAACTAAAAAAAAATTCAAAACTCCAAAAACATTTCTGGCACCTACATATTCTATTGGATCTTTGGCATATATGTGTTAGTTCTATGTTTATGGATGGCATATCAGTTACTTATACATAGACACATGTGTCACACTTCTACACGAGTGTGATACATGCATACATAAACACATGATTTATGCACTTATGGATGTTGGGTCTTCTAGCTACTCATGTCACTAAGACTTTGGGGCCATCCAACTCTATGATCATGATACTTCTAGGTTATATCATTCTATGGTCACTTTACATTTCATGTTTTAAGCTGTTATGTACTTACACATGCCTTTATCCATGATTATATATTTCACATGATACTTGATATGCTACACATTAGAATTTTTTTGCTACACATTTAATCCATGAGATATTATAACATGTTTATGATGGTTACTTATGCTTTCCTTTATGCACTTCCTTGAGTATCTTGCCTTGCTATTGTCTTGATTATTCTATAATTTGAATATACTCCTTTGTTTACAACCCCCATGCCTATGTGTGCTTTCTTTAACATTTGAACATGTCATTGTTTATTGTATAAACATTTGAATATGTCATCCTTAATTTTGTGAAAATTTGACTAAGTCATATCCCTTTGATTGTGCAACGTTTGAACATGTCCCTTGTTTGTAGTCTCCTAGGACTAAAATGCATGTTGACTTGATTTTGAGTGCTCTTGTGTGTGTGTGTTTGATTTAATTATTAATCTTGTAATATTACTATATAGACATTTACATGATATTTATGATGTATCTTAGGCCTTCATGTGATCACATTTTCTATGCTCTTCAATGCAACATTTACCTAGACAATTCTTCTATATGCTACATGGTTCCATTCATAGATTATACATATGTCTTATCCTTTTTAGGTGAGGTAACTACCAAATTTTATTCTTACCTCACCTCAAAGTGGGGGAATATCAGTGGGGGCATGTCATAGAGGCACATTTTCCACATTTATCATAATTTTTAGATTCAATGGGGGCATTCATTGGAAGGATGTTCTCTACACTTATTCAATACATTCATAATTTTATATTCAATGGGGATATGCATTGGAATCATATTATCTACACTTATTCAATATTCAACATAACCATATTCAGTGGGGACATGATTTGGAATCATGTTCTCCACACTTATTGAATATATTCATAGTTTCATATTTAGTGGGGGTATGCTTTGGAATCATGTTCTCCACACTTGTCTAGTATTCAACATACCCAAATTCAATGGGGGCATGTTTTAGAAGCACGTCATCCACATTGGAACTTATTTAAGTTTTAATATTTCTCCATATATAAAGGGGGAATGCTTTGGAAGCATATTATCCACACTTACATAGTTTCTAAATTGGGCAAAGCATATAGTTATATTATTTAGATACACATTTGTGGTAGAGTTCTATACATTGGTATCATGGTTATACATAGTTTTAGCATGAAACACATATAAGGTGCATATGATATGTAATGTGTGCCTAAGATTGAAAAATCCAAATCAATTTTAGATTTTAAAACACTCTCATAGACTGTCACCACCCACTAGGTTGGACTTTTATAGACTGTATTACGCCAATCTACTATAATAGTTAGTTTTATTTTTGGTATGATTAAGGTGATTAAGCCACTCAATATTGCTAAGTTTTTAGGTTGGAATTGATTGTATCATCTATCCTTACTAGTTTGACAGTATGAGCTGACTTTGTTCACTCACACTCATTAGGATAAAAGTATAATTAGGTTGCAAAATTGAGCTAATCTCCATTGTTGGGTGGCAGCTCACCTTTTCTCTAAGGTTGGGGGCATGTGCCTTCCAATGTCTCACTATATCCTTAGATATACACACTTTATAGATTTATATATTTTTCACAATATTAGTTTCAATGATTCATTATGATACATCTTTTAAATCAAGTTGCTAATAGATAAGGTAGTTTCATTGATACATAAGAGTGCTCCTAAACCTTGCTCTTTCATTTTGAATCATTTCAAATGATTTAAATTTCAGATTATATAAAATAATTATATAGTGTAACATGATCTTGGTTTTAGGTCATTCACCAACAGATAACTCATGTTGAACTAACGTAAAGGCAAGGTGTGTTATACACATCCATGTATGCATTTATTCTCCTTTAAACCAAAAATTTAATTACTAGATTAAAGGGAGGAAAATGTAGATGATACTTATGATTTATATAAGAAATCAATATTTTACACTTAAAAAACTCATAACTTGGTTTTTTCTCTTAGTTTTAGACCTTTCCCACTTTCAAAAGTCTCACATCTACTCTATCTTATGTGCCTTAGATTATCTCTTGGTCTGACCAATCTTATATTGATGACCCAAACCTTATATATTTCTCAAAATAATTAAAATATGCTTATATTTTTCCCCTAAAAGTCTAAGCCTATACCTAATTTATAACTACTAGGACATAAGCACTAGTCATAGACCCTTGCATTGATGCTAGTGTCCTACCCCGATGCAAGTGTCTAGTACCCAAAAGTCATCTAATTTATAAATGAAACATGTCCTAATGGTTAGTCTAAGTGATTTAATGTGAGTTATTTCTTTATAGGAGTGGTATATATTCATAATCACTCGTCATTCATTCCTCACTTACCAAACACATAACACATACAAAGCAACTCATTAAAGCATTTATTCAAGCACTTGATAAAGCAAAATATTTCTTATTTTCTCATATTTTCATATAAGTTATAGGAATAACACATACACAAGTCTTAAGTACTAAAAGAGTAGCCTAAGACTTTGATTTTCCAAGTTATAAGCTAGGTGACTATTATACTTACTTTCCACATATTGCATGATTCACACACAAGACAATACATAGGGGAGAACTACATTAGTTTGAGGCCCTCTTCAAAGTATTGGATATGTAAGCAACACTTATTGATAAAGGGTTCTCTATGTTTAACTTGAAACCATGTTCCCACTAACCCATTTTTTTCTAAGGTCACTCTAAAGATGAATAACTAGGGTTCTCTAATTTCATAAAGAGTGACAGTCTATGACCCAAATCTCAATGCACCAGAGTGAAGGCAAAGACAAACCCAAAAAAATCTAGGTAGTTGTATCCTTGTCTATTAGGTATTACATATAAGACACCTATGTTAGGTTTAGATAGTAATGTTGATGTAACCATCCTAGGTTGATGCTAGTGTCTATGGCTCTAGAGGCACTTAAATCAGAATTTGGCATCTATTCTAGAACCCTCTTCTAGTCTAATTCTTACTTGTTCTAGATATATAACTATGTCAACATTAGAACTAACTAAGTATATCACTTTTTCATCATTTTCATATCTACCATAATTGTTCTTAATATTTTTAGCATATCTTAGTTTAATGAATTCAACATATATTATATCTGAGTTTAACATCTAATTGGCCTACTATAGAGATAGTTTATCACCCTTATACTTTAGAATATATATATTCCCCTTAACCTTAGCTAAACCCAATATAGATTTTTATGATAAACAAGTACACATGTGATAAACTAATATATAGTAAGCTAATTAATATAAAACTCAGATATATAATATTTTAAATTTATATAACTAAGATTTCTAAAAATAGTAAAGTAAAACAATTGAAAGACATTGTAACTAATAAGAAACAATAGTACTTAGTTGGTTTATTATGTGTAGGTAGATCTATACTAGAAATAAGTGTAAAATATTTTGGATCAATATTCTATAAATTTTAGTTATGTGGTTGTAGACACTACTATTGGATCTGGACACTACCATTGATGTTAGTGTCTGATTATGATGTAGGTGTCCAATATGAATAATGATTAGATATAGATGTGACCAAATTCATTATTTTGGGTTTTATTTTGCCTTTCTACTGATGTGTTCAAATCTAGGATACATGTTATTGCTCTTAGTTGATTTATCAAACCCTATCTCTTCACCCTTCTTCACCCTTAGAATGAATTTGATAAAAATGGGTTAGTGGGCTCATGGTGTTGAGCTAACCCAAATACA
The DNA here is from genome assembly GCA_037957365.1 of Torreya grandis. Taxonomy (NCBI): domain Eukaryota; kingdom Viridiplantae; phylum Streptophyta; class Pinopsida; order Cupressales; family Taxaceae; genus Torreya; species Torreya grandis. The sequence goes on from JARHVA010000105.1 coordinate 912,339, forward strand.
CCTCTGTCAATGGGAACTACCTACATAGACAATACTCCAAGGAGGGCCTCAAACTTATGTAGTTATCCACTATATGTGGGAAAGTGTATGCACACGAGTGAAATATATTATATGATGGTGTATGCAATAATCAAGCTTATAATTTGAAAAATATAACTCATGAGATACTCGTTGAATGTTTTAGACCTATAATATGACTAGTCCAATGCTTGATATGAAAATAAGGATGAATAGGGTAGAATAAATTAGTTATGTGATTGATTTATTTAGCTTTAGTAGGTGTTTACTTTGTATTTGCTACATGAGGAATGAGAAGGCTTAGATTTGTATTATACCACATATTTTAAAGATATCTCACTATAGGGTTTAATAAGAAAAAAATATCTCAACCCATAGGTTTCAGAACATTTGCAATTTTGATGAATTTTGATAAATATACACTAGCTAGGGATTTGGATAATGTCCTGCTATGGTCGATAGTGTTAGGAAGGTTAGGAAATAGGTATGGATCTAAAACTAAAAGTGAAAGATGTTTATTAGGTTTTAAGATTTATGTATAGTACATGAGACCTAGGTCATCATAATGATATGGATCAAACTAATAGATTAGCATTTAAGCATAATGAGATGGTAAATGTGAGCCTTTAAGCAATAGGGAAGTATAGAACTGAAGGGTAGTTCCTTGATTGATATTTGTCAAATTTACAAAATTGAGATGTTATAAATATTTAGTTTTAGTATCTACATCCCCCACTTAAATATATTAATGCATAAAGATGAAATTACTAGTTTAAAGGAAATAAATGTATACCTAGGTGTGTACAACACACCTTGCCTTTGTTTAAGCCCATTTTGAATGCTTTGATAGTGTATGAAATGTAACTAAGAACATTTTATAATGTAAATAAATGCATATGATATAAAATTTTAAATAATTGGAACACTTGAAAATAAAGATAGCAAGGAAGGACTACACTTGTGTGTCAATGGAATCATGTTGCCTCTTAATGATTTGACTTGGTAAAGATACTTTCTTATGAAACATTAGAGATGGAATAGGTTCATACCTAAACCTAAAAGATTTAATGAGGGATATTATAAGGTATTATGCCCCCCCAATCTATTTTAAGGATGAGTTATGACATGACCATTGAGATCATTATATCTCAATCACACAATTTAAGTGTGAATATATATAATCTAATGAGGGTGTGATTTAATCAAAGCATCCTGTAAATCTGGTGAGATTAGATGATTTAGTCACTCTAATATATAAATTTAGTTAGGTTTAATTATTTAATCACTTTAACCTATGAAATGAACCCACTGCTACAACATAAAAGGCTCGATAATAATATATCCTAGTGTAATAGATGTATCCTGGTGAATAGTATAATTGGCAAGTTTATAATTTTTAGTGAAATAACATGGAATATGCACCTCTAATATGTCTAATCTAGATTATAAGTGTTATAAATCTAAAAAAATATGTTTCAAATCTATGTAAAATTGACACAATGTATATGATTCTAACCCAAGAGTATATATGTGATTTAACCTTTTAGGGTTTTGGCTATGTAAATTATAAGTTAGATTAAAGGGATGATTTTTCTAAATTAGTTAAATAATATTTAATAATTAACCAATAATTTTATATATCTTTTGAATTATTTTTAATTTCTAAAAATAGTAATAAATATATGGAAATAGAGGCTTATCTAGAAAATAACTATCACAGAAGATTTGGTTCTAAAAATTGGGTTATGGATAGGTCTAAGTGTTGTCAATAGGGTCCCTAGGTTTGATTATTCATTGGAAAGTAGCACCCTACTTGGACAATAGTACCCCACCTAGACAATAGCACCATGTTACTCTAATGTCCTCAAAATGGTGTTAATGTCCAATTTGTAGGATTGTTCCTATTTTTTAAGAGTACCTACACCTGTGTTTCTGGGTTATGTTCCTACACACATGAAATCAAGAAGTCTATATTGTGCCTAGAATATCTAATTTAGTGTGTAAACCCTAATCCTCCTTACAAGTATGACATGAGCTAAAAATGTGTGTTCATTAATAAGATAGGCTACACATCCTCAATACCTTGCTATAAAGAGAGTTGCCTACATACCAATACTCTGAGGAGGGATCAAGCTAGATGTAGTTTTCCAATGTAGTTCTTGGTGCAAGTGCTAGTGAATGCTAGAATGAGATTGGTATTGAATGCCTTGAGTGCATTTGAGATTGGAAATCTTTATAATATGGGCTTAGGGCAACTGTAGATGTTAGTATGTAGAAGTAGAGTAGAATATGATCAATTATCTTAATTTTTCTCAACTTTTTTATTATTTGAATAGGCCTTTTGCATCTATTTTTCATATAGTCTATAGAGGTCAAATAGTCTTGTATATATAGAGATCCATAGCTTGTGAATATAATAAAATGTACTTAGGTCGACCTTAGGAAGGGAACATATTTGAAAATATATCTATTTGGGAGAATTAGGGAAATGGAAACTAACACCATGTTAGGGACACTAGCACCATGTGGATCTAGTGTCCTTAGTGTGTCACTAGTGTCCCACTGGCAGACTGCTGGGCACACTAGGTTGGGATTTTGGAATGCAGTCTTCGGACTATATTTGAGCTGACTGTAAATGTTTGTGGTCTACATAATGGATATAAAAGTGTGATAAAGGATATAAGATAGGTCTAGGGATAATCTAGGAATAGGCTATCTCAAGCAAGACTCTTAGCATCCAAATACCACTTTTAGGTGATTATAATTTGAATAATAGAATTTAACTAAATTTTATGCAAGTGTGGAGGTCATATCTTTATGACATGTCCCCAATAAAGTCTGGAGATACTTATTAAGTGTATAAGTGTGGAGATCATGTTTTTATGACATGCCCCCACTGCAATCTAGAAACTATTAAAAATATGGAGGTCATGCTTCTATGACATGCCCCCACTTATATGCCCCTTTGAGGTGAGAGAGATAGAAACTATGTAGTTGTATAATCCATGTATGAATCATGTAATATGTATGGATAGTATGTCAAATCATATATATCAATTATATATGTAATATGTGATCAAATTAAGTCATAAATATGCATGATATAGATCATGGAAATGTTTAGAGATTAATAATACAAGTTCAATAAATAATCAAGTGAACACACAAGAAAAATCTTGATGTAATACAGAGGAATGGTCCAAGGAGACCTCATATAAGGGGCATGTTCATACACTAGATAATTAAAAGTGATGACATATTTAAATGTTCAATCAACATGGAATGATATATTCAAATGTCCAATCAACATATAATGGCATAGGGTCCAACAAGCAAGGAAAATATTCAAATGTCCCCAAATCAAGACAATAAAAAGCAATGGAATAAAATCAAAGAAGTGAAAAATAAGTAGTCCCTACATATATGTGTTAGCAAAAATGTTATGTAACATAACATATCAAGTAAACTATAAAAAATATGAACATGGATATAGACATATGTAAGTGTTAGTAAGTAAGATAAAACATGATAATGTAGAAATGATCATAAAGGATATGTAATCTATATCAATTGTGATCAAACAAGTAGATGCCCCCAACGTACTATATGACATGGGTAGAGGAAAGGTCCAACATTTGTAAGTGCATATATCATGTGTTTAGGTATGCCTATATCACACTCAAAGATGTGTGAAACATATGTGTATATAATAATTAAAATTATATGTTATCTATTATAATAAATCAAACAACATAGATGCCAATGAGATAATAAAATTTGGGAATGTTGAATAGTTTTGTATTTTTTGGCATATTTGATTTTTTTTGTATTTTTGGAATATTTGATAGAAAAAGGCTATCATATGATCCCATTCAAGGAATGCTCATAGGTAGCTCCAAAATCAGAAGATGGTATATGAAATTGGTGGTACTACTAAGGAACATGCATAGGTGTCATATGTAGATCTATAAAATTTGTGGTATCATGCATATGCATAATAACACTCTATGGTCATGAAGAAATAATAGAAAGATTTGGGGTTCATGTAACCCATCATTTAGAGCTTTGTGGTTTATTTAGAGTAGATGTAATTGGAATATGTTTAGTTACTTTAGGTAACTATTAAGGCCTTAAACTCTCTCTCTTGGTGAACAACTTCCTATGGGAAGATTTACAGATGTGGGATTGAATTGTGATATGTAAAGCGACCTCCATATTTTAGAAGCGAACTCTTCATATTATTATAGGGATGAAAAGGGTGAGAAGGGGATGCAAAAGAAACTAAATTAGAGCTAAATAAGGTGATGCATTGATATTTGTAATGCATCTATTCCTAAAATTACATAAAATAGCCTCAAATTTTGAAATAATACAGACAATTTAAAAGAGCATATGCATGGTTTAATGCCTGCAACACAAATAAAAGCCCATACTATAGAAGTAAAAAATATAAATAATAAACAATAATATATTCCATTCAATTTGACATAAAACACCACATCCTCTTCATTGTTAGGTAGAGAACAAAATATAAAATGCCCAAAGGCATAGTATACAATATTCAATCCTTCTCGAGAGGGGCACTTACTAAGGTCATGAGATGAAAAACAACAATTACTTCTATTCCTATTCAAAAGTAGACTATTACAAATGAATGCTCTCTAATAATAGTCTTAAAGACAAAAATATTAATAACTACCAACCCCTTATAAAAGAAAGATCCTAGAATATATAGGCATAGTGGCCTCATGAGAAAATGACACCTAAAACCTAATACTCACATTCATGATGAGGCCATTATAATTGAATGGGGAGCTTAAACTCATGAGTGAAATTGGTCTTCAAAATCTTAGATATGGCACAATTTTTGATTCCTCATGATCCCCACGATAATTAGAATAAGTGTTGTGGCAATGCATGTCTACTTCTAGAATTACCTTTGGATTTTTTTAGAAATGGGGGCCCACTCTCCTCAGCCAATGGCACTACTCAAAACTCTGATAGGAAAGACTTTGCTCTCAAGAAGTACTGGGATGATGCATGGCATACTGAGGAATGAGTGTTCTCCTTTACAACCCTTTTATCACTTTTAAACTGATATCACATGAAACCACCACATGGTGATCTAGTGCTGCTTCTAGGAAGTTGAGAACTCCTTTATAAAGAATGAGTATAGGGGTACCACATGGAAATTTTGGTTTTTTTATTATAAATATAGAGTGGGTCCCACCCATTATTTCATCGACCAATAGCATGCCTTTACCTTATAAAATAACTCCCTTATTTCCTAAGGAGTACCATGATGACATATGTTAAGATGGTGCTACTCTTGGGTGAGATAAGAAATTTGTCATGAAGAATGAACATGGGGATGCCATGTGGCACTAGTAGAAAGAGCTGAGATGCAGTAAAAAATAAAAAAATGGGACTTAGGAAAGAGGTGGTCGAGATCCAAAATGCCAAACTCACCAAGCATGTCCTCACTAAAAAGATAATTTCCAAAAATATTCTAAAACATGGATCCAATCCATAGTTCCTGGTGACTTGTAGGGGAATCCACCTGTGGATGGAAGAACCAAAATTTTTTGGTTTCTTAGACAAGTCAAGATAAAATTATGAAAGAGAAGGCTCATAAAACTCACAAATTTTGAAGATCTACCTTCAAAGGTGTCCACTATTCCTCCTTAGGATAAGTCTTCTTCTTCAGAGCTTCAAAGGATCTATCTAAATCAATGATCTCTTTAAGGAGAGCTACTCAAGCCTTGCATTACCACCAACATCTAAAACTCTAGCTAGGCAAGAGGCTACAAAATGGTCTCCACCTTAGAGATACTTGGTGTTTGATCATGAGCTATAAAGTTGGTCCAGTCATTTTACTTTCTGATCATCAACTCTTTTATTTTTTCCTCTGATAAGACTGTGTTATCTACAAGTAACAGGGAGGGGAGTCCCAACTAGACTAGTTATTCAATATGCCCCTTCATATCTTGAACCACTTTTTTTAAGGCATCCAAAAATAATTTACACTTTGATGCTACTCTTTTACATCTCAAAAACTCAATCTCCTTTACTATCACCTCCTTTGGTCAGCCACCCCTATTGCTTGAAGCCTCTCGTTTGTTGTGCTATATAGCTTTTGGACTAAGAGATAATAATATTTAACCTTAGGGGACATGAAAATGAGGACTTGGTCTGTAGACATGCTCAATTTTGTTCTTAGCTATTGTGATTCCATGATGAACCCAAGCATTGGCTTCAAGTTTATGGTTGTGTTCTTTATTCTCTCACAATAGGATACATACAATTATTAGACCATGGGGAGGATACTTGTAGTCTAGGAGTGGGTGGTGAAGTCATCCTTCAACTACTATATTTCTTGGTCCTTAGTTTAGGACTCTTGCTATATCTACTATTGAATTCATTGCTACATGCTTGTAGAATCCAAAAAACTCTTATGATTTTATGCAAGCTCTATTTCCTTTTCATGTAGCTTATTTTATGTGACTTGCTTCTCTTTTAGGCCATCAATTTTGGCCTTTAGTTCTACTACTTGAATTTATAGTTGGGCCCTTTGGCTGGATTCCACTTGGAAGCTCTCAGTGGTGACATGACATTGTAGGTCATACCTTATTTTGGAGATCTTTGCATCTTTGGCCTTGGCCTCCATATTTAGGTGATCGATAGTAGCTTTGAATCTTATGAGTTCATGCTCTTTCTTTTTCAATTATTAGCCTACCTCGAGATAGTCCATGGTGATAAACTTTTGGGTTTCTTCCATTAACTCAACCTTATCAGTTGGTCTAGATTGGATAAGGTTAAGGCCAATAATGTGTATAAATTAATCCCATAGTTACATCTATTATTAGGGCTTGATTACTTATGACAACATGTGTACAGTCATCAAGGATTGTTGCATCAGTTCAAATAATGACCACATGTGGTTAACTAGGGCCTTAGCTATTTTCCCTCTTCTCTTCTTTACCTGAGCCTCTTGAGCTTTTCTTGTAGTCTTAAACTATTGGTGAAACTTATCTTGAGATTGAATTAACTCCCCTAAAAAGGGGGATCCTTGTGGCAAGATGAAAGTAATGGTCACTTGCCATTGTGAAGTAGTGGATGTTATTCCTCTAGGGATGAGCAGGTAAAGGGTTAATGTGGAGGCAATAAAGGTCAGAGGCCATAGAAAGGGCTAGTGGGAAATTGCACCATGATGGATGTGCTTGTAGTGGTTGAGGGTAAAGGAGTGAAAAGTGATGTGTTTGAGGTGATCAGCTATGTGGTGGTAAGTAGTGCAAGTGTAGTAGACTCAGTGGATGGTGAAGATGAAGTGAAAAAAGAGAAATAAGTGGAAAGAATAGGGTAAAAAAAGTTTACCTTCTTTATCTTTGGTTAAGGAGGAGGGTTATAATCTTGCACCTTAAAGTTGGGTTGAGATGACCGTGCCTTGGGCTATCTTGAAGTGGCCTAACCCTGTTGTTGGGGAGTTTCATAAAGAGGAAGGGGCCAGGAAATAGGCCTTTGAATTATGAAAACTTTGTCCTCTTTTTGAAGGTATTATCCTCCTCTTTTTCTTCAACTGAAATCTCTTCTTCTGCCTAAGCCTCTTCCTCATGGTGCTCATCCTAGAGGTTTTCAAATTGCTCATTAGAGTCTAAGTCTTCAAAATTGAGCTCTTTTTGGCCAATTTCTTACCTATATTTTGAATAGGCTTCCATCTTCTCCTTGCTCCATCCTTTTTGGATGAGCTATGCTCTTAGGCCCTTTGTCATATTCTTTATGGGATCAAAATCTTTAACTAGTTTATAAAAAGACTCCCATATTTGGTGGGTGTTTGAAGGGATCTTTGAAAAATCCACATAATGCTTGATGTCATCCTCCATTGGTGACCTCCACTCTTCAAAATATGGCTAGGGATCATGAATCAAGGGGGAAACAATATTTAGATTAGTTATATGGATGACTGAGTCATAACTCCATTAGTCATTGATCTAATCTAGGTCGAGCTATACTAGCTTGACCATGAGCAGACACTCTTGTAACCTATTTACAACTATAATGCCTCCTCTTGAGAAGGGGATGTCATAAATGAATTTTTTTTATTATGGCTCACATTGTATACTGAGTTGACTATATTAAGCTGGTGAGCCAATGTCATAGCCAAGGTTCTATCTATGAGCAGGCATGGGAGCCAAAATGGATCCTCCTTGAATCCATGGACTTAGATGAAAGTGGAATGGGCTTCAAAGAACTAGTCGATAGGAACTCTGTCTCTAGTGAGCTATGCTATCTAGAGATCCATCATTCTTAAGGTGATGGCCTCCTGATTGATGATAATTAGGATTGAAGATAGGAAGCACTCTATAAATTCATGATAATTTCATATGGCTGACAGGATGTGGGTCCATGCAGAGATGGGAATCATTGTGTGAGGATACATGCTCATCTCAATTTCATTGAAAGTGAAGTATGAAGAGAATAACTAAGAGATTTGGTACAAGATCAAGTGGAGGAGGAAGGAAGAATACTTGAATGTATTTTAGGCTATTTTTTTTCTAGCTAATGGTGAATGGTGTCAGTGATGACATCTATAAAGTCTTGTTGACCAAATTTGATCTTGTGAGTCAAATTGGGACCTATATAGGAAAAAAACTCATCTTTAGATGTTTATTAGGGGTCTAATTTTATGTCATGATGTGTATTATAGGTTAATTGATGTCATTTAATGTTGTATTATCCTTGGTCCTTAGTCATTTTAATCCTTTTAGTCTTGGGAGTCATTTTAAGGTCAAAAAAGGGGCATCTAATGAGTTGTATAGCCTCTTAGGGAAATTTGAAGGTTTTAAGGGATGATATCATGCCTCATGTGTCCTCTTATGCTTTAAGTAATTGTTACTAACTGAAAGTGACAGGTTATTTAGAAAAAGAGGTAATTTTCTTAAAATATGAGCATTTAATGAGGTGTATGGACTTGTACGACCTCCCATAGCTGAGAATGTTTCAATAATTTCCATTGGTATTATACACACTTTTTTATATGATCATTTTAATCTAAATCTCCAAGAAATAAATAAAACCACTTATTTCTATTTTCACTAGGCTTGGTAAGCAAAAGTGATCTTCAGGTTTGTACTAGTATGGTTAGTAAGAGAAGTTTTAGGAAAAATTATCTTAGGGGTGTATTATAAACAGAGTTAGATTCCATTTGATGTTTTTTTGTATAGGAATGGTGGTTTGAGCTTTATGAACCATTCCTAAGAATTTAGACCATCTAATCTGCCTACTAATTTATATACCTTATAGGTTTTGCCTTGGTTTGGGAAATTTCATACAATATAATTATTGGGACTGATTATATAGGTATTTAACTCTCCTCTCACATATTTACCATAATTTTTTTCAATATTTGAGTTTATTTGAAAATCCAATCACTTCAGGTTTGCAGACTAGTCCCATTTTGTGTTGTTGGCAGGTTTATAATATTTACAAGACCTTCATGATTTGGTAATGGTTTTATAAGGTGGGGATAAGTTAATTATAATTTTTTAAATGTCATATTATCTCCTTATATTTAAAAACTCATATTCCAAAGCATACTCAATGAAGGGGCAGTCATAAAACATCAAGTAGCCAGTTTGCTTAAAGACTGTCATACACAATCAATTTTTGAGCAATGAAGGGTTCTAAATCATGTTCATGGAGTCATACAGAGTTTTAAAATGTTGATACATCTCTTTGAAACATAGAAAAGTGACTGAGCTTCCATATGGTGTAATAAAAGGGGATTTTTTTAGTCATGATCAATATTTATACATAGTCTACCAATAGTAAGCACCTACAGGTGCTTGGAAGAGAGTATTCATGTTGAGAATAAAGGTTTTTAGACTTGTTTAAAGACCCCCATGGTTTCAAGTGGTAATTTTAAGATATTGTAAAACCAAATGGAATAAATTGACCATACACAAAGTATTGTTTGGAAAATACTCATATTGCTACTTGTATGCAAATAACCACCTACAGGTGGCCTTAACAGAGAGATAAGGCCTCTTTTTTAAGGTGTTAAAATAAGAGATGGAGCTATTTTGAAGACATATTATGTGAATTTGAACATGATAAACCATGTTTTAAGTGTTAATATAGAAAATGGAAATATAAATCACTTTTAAAGATGTGATGACTGAGTACAGGGACATTTTCCCTAAAATAGGAAAATAGAGGTCCAAGAGCTTTTGTGAATAACATATGACATGTATACAAGATATTTTGATGCATGCAAATAGATTTGATTCATAACCCTTATATGGGACAAAATACATGCAAAATATATATGGAGAAAGAGTAAGGTAAGATAGTAGTTTAGCTCTTAAAAGTTGTCATTTGACACACTAAATTTTCTCATTATTATCTACAAAATTTGAGTGATTGAGTGCCATTGCTTCCCAAGGTGATAGTGTATAAGGAATTATTCATGATAGATGGTCTCAAATGGTGAAAATAAACCTAATAATTTTCAATGGATATATATATATATATATATATATATATATATATATATATATATATATATATATATAGGTTAATACACAATATATACCCCTAAATGTCTACCTACATGCCTCTTTGCACCACAAATATGCACCTACAAGATGGCTGTAGGGTCACCATGGAGGGTAAGCTTGATAGTTTTGGTAATAGACTTCATTCCAAGAATGAGAGGTAAGTTCAAGTAGAAAATGGTTTGGGGAGATTAATGGAGGGTTATTTTCATTTAATTCAAAGCTTATAACATATAGAAGACACCTACAGGACTTCTCATAGTCAAACTACATCATAGTCAATTGTAGTTGACTATGAGGGGCAAAGAGCAAGTAAACTAGGTTTATTGAGGTCTTTATATCTCAAAGATTAAAAAAATAGTTAAAATATGTGTCAAATTATACTTTAGGACTCTAGGAATGTATATAATCACTGTATCTAAATTCAAATCATTCAAGACACCTACAAGGGTTATTCTTAAGAGGGGAAAATAGGGAATACAATGAATAATAACACTCAGTTTGACTGTAGTATACTAAGAGGCATATGTAGGAAGTTGGAGTGATAAGTGTAGGGAGTTGAAAAACCTTAATAATAATTAAAATAGCCTCATAGTGGATATATAGAAAGTAATAACATCTACAAGACCTCTCATAGTCAACTATAGTTGATTGTGAGGGGTAGTGGATTGGAATTCTTGGAGTGCATATGGTCCAAACATGAATTAATAAGTTAAAATAATTTATATATGACTAGGGAGGGTTTTAATAAAGGATATTAACTAATTTAAGAGTTTTTTCATCCTAAATCTTCACCTACAGGTCTTGAGGTAGGACATAGTCAGCTGGAGTTGACTGTGACACATGCAAAAGCAAGAGGACTTTGTTTGGATGAGGTATAACATAAGCAATATGAAAAAATGGAATAAAAAAACTTACTAATGACATAAAAAGGTTGTAATATGTCTAATTAAATGTTCCAAAGTTATATTTAGGCTAGGAATATCTATAAGTGTCCCCTCCAAAAGAGCACATAGTGCACATCACAAACCCTGCACACAATCTACCTTTTCAGAGTCTATTTTGGGTTTTTGGAAGGTTGGAGGGTAAAATGACATAATATAAGGCTTAAATATTGTATGTGTTGTTCCCTAAAAATATCACCCATTTTTGGGACAACATTTGAACTATTTTGGTCCTACAGACCAAAATTGTCTCTTCCCTTTTCAAAATTTGTCCTAGACATTCAAATTCCTCAATTTTCAAGCTTCTCAAAAATATATAGACTCTGTGAGCTTGAATTTATGGACTCAATAGGAAGAGGAAATAAACAGACTCTGCAGGCTTGAATCTATGGACTTAGTAGGAAGAGGAAATCTACGGACTCTGCAGGCTTGAATCTACAGACTTTGCAGGCCAAGTTCAGTGGGCTTTATAGGTTCATTTCTATAGGTTCAAAGGCTTTTGTAGGCAGGTTCAACCAGAAGAATCATTTTCTAACACTTGGTCATTTTTAGGATTGGTTCAGTGCCTTGGTTCAATAAAAAATCTCCATCGGCAAGCATCTAAGCAAAGAAGGCTTGAACAGTTGAGCCATTAAACCACTTTGGTTCAAAGGTTCAATGAGTTCAAAGTTCAAAAGGTTCAATGCTTTATTTCACTTGGGTGGTTTGTCTACTTTGTTTCAATGTTCTAGTTCATCCTTTGGTTCAAACAAATGGTTCAATGACTTAGTTCAAAGGCTTGGTTCATTCAATTGAACCATTGGCTTCAACCATCAGCTTGAACCATTTTGGTTCAAAGCTTGGTTCATTGGCTTGGTTCAATGTTTGGTTCAACTAAGCGGTTCGTTGCCTTGGTTCAACAAAGTGGTTCAACAGAGCAGTTCATCGACTTGGTTCAATGTTTGGTTCAACCAAGCGGTTCAATGCTTTGGCTCAATGTTTGGTTCAATCAAATGATTCAATAGCTTAGTTCAACCAAGCGGTTCACTGTGACGGTTCAAAGGAGTGGTTCAAATGTAAAAGTTCAAGAGAGCTTCCCGAAGGACAAGTGCCCTTACAGAGGGCACTTAGTCGACAAAACTACCCTTCGAAAGGGTCATTTTCAAAGAAGGCTGTAAAGGTAAATTCTTTTAGATTTTTTTTAAGGCATTTGAAAAAGTCTAAGGCATAATTCTTTCAAAATTTTGTTCGAAGGAATTCCTTCAGACAAAAAGTCTGAAAGAATTCAGGAAGTGACTGCAGGAAGAAAACCCAAAGGAAATTCTCAAAGGCAAATGGAACAAAATGGAAATTTTTGTAGACAATTTGTCCATGAGAATAATACCCGCAGAGAAAGCCTGAGAGACAATTTGCTAAGGAAAAGGCTACGAGAGACCTCTAAGGTGAAGGCCGTCGAAGGACCCTGAAGGGCAGGTACCCTTGTAGGGGACTCTCAACTACCAAATTGAAGAGTCACCTTCCCTTCAGGAAGATGTTGACCATTTTTTTCCCAATAGGCCAAAAATCGGTCCCCTTCTATCCCTACTATTCTAGGCTAATTCATTTTTTGATTTTGCACAAGTCCAAGAATATTTATAGACTCTACAGGTCTTTTTCTATAGACTCTATAGGTCTAAATCTATGGATTCTATAGGTCTAAATCTACAGACTCTGTAGGTCCATTTCTATGGACTCTGTAAGTTTATTGGGTTTTTACTGATTTTGCAAAGAAGTTTTTCTATGGACTCTATAAGTTAGTCTTTTTGGTGCATGAAGGATGAGTTCAGAGAGTGCTCAATTTTACAAGGCTTCTTTAGGCTCTTGTCTGAAGAAAATCATAAGGAAGGTTGGCATCTTTGAACCATTGAACCAGTTCAATGCCTTAGGTTCATCGGCCTTGGTTCAATTCAGTTGGTTTAATGCTTCGGCCTTGGTTCAATTAGTCTTGCTTCATCACTTGGTTTAATTGGCAAGTTCAATCACTTGGTTCAATTGGCGAGTTCAATGCCTTGGTTCAATTGATGAGTTCAATGCCTTGGTTCAATCAGTGGGTTCATTGGATGGTTAATGAGCTTGGTTTAAAGGGCTCGATGCACAGTGTTGAACCATTGAACTGATTCAACAAATTGGTTTAATGGTTGGTTCAAGCAAGAAAGGTTCAAAGGCTTGGTTCAACAAAGGCTCGATGCACAGTGTTAAACCATTGAACCATTTTTGGTTCAATGACATGGTTCAAGGGGGTGTCACAAAGCCAAAAGACAAGTACCCTTGTGGAGGGTAGTCTTGGGTTCAGGAGCCCATGCGAAGGGAAAGAAACATTTCAAAGGTGGTCAAAGGGGTAAATTTTTTAAAAATTCATCTAAGGCATAATTCCTTCAAACTTTTTGTCTAAAGGAATTCCTTCAAAAAAAAAGTTTGAAGAAATTCAGAGGAAGGCCATAGTAAAAAACCCAAAGTAAGAAGCCTGCCCGAAGGGTATGTGCCCTTGCGGAGGGCTCTTGCCGAGGAAGAGGACTGTTCTCAAGAATCTGAAGGGTCATTTCCCCTACGAGAAGGATTGATAAAATAAGTTCCCAGGAAAAGGCTGAAGCAAAAAACCTATAGAAAAGACCTTAAATATTTTGCCAAGGATGGTGACGTCCTGAAAGTCAATTTTAATGAGATGAACTAGCCATTGGGTATTCAATTTCAAGGTGACGACTGTGTGAACGTCAATTTTAATATAGTGAAATAGCCATTTGCTTTTTAAAATGCTTTCACGCCAACTAGGGAAAGAGCTCAAGGAACGCAGTGACCTACCAGAAGATCACCCTTGAGGGTGGAAAGAGCAAAAGGTGACAAAGCAGGAAGAAGACAAGGTGCAAAAAAGGACAAAGCGATTCAAGAGACAAAGCAAGAGGTGAGTTATTACCAGATGAATGATGCAACCCATTTTTCTCTAGTTGGCATTTATGAGGGGAAAAACCATATTTTGTTTATAGAAAATAAGCGTGGCTATGTTTTTACATTAATGAGGAATGCCAAAGTCAAAATAGGGGTCGATAATCAGACGGATTCCTCTCCCCAATGTTTAGAATGCACATGGGCCACTTGGAAAAAGATTGCCAAAATCTTGTCAAGGAAGCACCAAGTTCTCTTCCTCTTTCTATATATTGTAAAATTCTCATTTTGAGAAGGATCCACTCTCTTAGCCTTAAGGCAAAACTCTGCCCAAAAATCTCTCAAGCTTGCAAGGTAGAGCACTGCCAATTTTTACCTTGAATCAGAACTTAGCTTTTTTACCTCTATCTCGACTTACACTTTAAAGTATATGTCTATTTTCTTCTTTTATGTTAAGTCATTGTCTTTCATGATTTTCACAGATCAATTACAGTATGTCCAGTGCATTGTGAAGTCTCCTTTTTGCAGGTCTGCCAAAAGTGTCTACAGGGGAGTGTAGGTGCCTGTGAATAGGCTACCATAAGTGTGTCTGAGGATGCCTCTGGTAGTTTCTTCCTCCCTGTATTTCCACGGACCCCCAACTGACTATTGTAGAAGAACATTCCACTTCAGATGAAGTGTATGGGTGCTTCCTTTTGGTTAAAAGTGTATATTCAGGCTGGGTGGGTCACATTTTTTGGTGTATCACACTTTTTCCATTTTTAGGCTTAGGTTCTATTTTTAGTATCTCTCTCTCCCTTTTCATCCCCCCTTTTTTCATTTTATTTGTTAGCAGTAAGAGAAACTAGGGCCTAAAAGATACATTAGAGGGAGCTAGCCCTTATCTAGAGACTCTCCCCTCTAGCTTCATTGGTCCCATAGGTGAGAGGGGAGTTTCCATTGTTGGGTGTGGAAACGTAGGAGCTCAGCCTCTTGCCCTAAGTGCAATCCACTACATCAATAGTTTTTGGCATGCTCGATGGGACAAACTAGGACACGTTGTGTCTAAAGAGTTGAAGATTTTTTGGTGTGTTCTTCAACCAACTAGCCTTTGGAGGCTTTTACATTAACACCAATGGTGAATCTGAGTTAAATCAACTAGTTAAGTAGTTCTAGTACCATACCATCAAGAAATAGTATTTTGGTATGTATAATCCCATCGTTCAGAGCCATGGACCCTATTTTCCTTGGCCAACATGGCTATGATAATCACCATCCTTATGTTGATCCTTATCAGGTCCAATATGACCGGTTCTAGCCTTATCATGAGCTATATCAGCCTTATGCCCAGTCTTATCATTGCACCACTTCTCCCACTCAACCCAGTCTCTTTGCCAATCAACTCATTTCCACCTTCAAATGAGCACTGCTGGGATATGAAAAATATGTAATAGATCTTAACACCAAAAGGGGATGTGGCCAAGAAATTCTCGATCATGTCATCCATCAAGTGAGAAATGCACTAGATCAGGTCAAGAGTGAATGGACTCCTATTGAAAGACCCAACTGGCAAAGGCTTACAAGTGAGATGTTGGATGTGAGTGGAATGATTGCATATTTTAGAGAAAAGCTGAGTATTTATGAGAGGTAGCCTCACCAAGTCTATCAACCTACATACTCACTGCCCCAAGTATCATATTAGTCACACACAACCCTTGCTTATAAGCCAAGTCAAGCCTATCAAAGTCCTTTCCCCAATTATGTTGAGGAGAGTTTTGAAACAACAAATCTTGTGTTTAAGGCTAATCTTGATAGACAAATCAAATTGGTAAATCTTCAAATGCAACAGTCCATTTTGGTAGCAAGGGAAGTGGAATCTAAACCCTCACTACCCTCTCGCATTGTGGCCCCATCACCCCCAAAGGAGATGCCCAGTCCGAACATCTTGAACTAGAATAAAGTGGTTGAGTCATGGAACAACAAGGAGGAGAAAGATGTTGTCCAAGAGTGTGAGGTACAAAATGAGGTTAGTCCTTTTCAAGTCCCTCCCACCCTTCCTCAAAAAGCTTCTTGCATTTCATGGCAACCTTCATGCACTCCCCATCTCTATGATGATTCCCACAAGCTCCAAGAGGTACAAAATGAGGATGATCTAGCTAAGTGTATTGAGGAATTAGAGAAGAAGATGAGACTACTTGGAGAAAGAGAGATGGAGCTTTCAGATCCTATAGAGGAGACTGCGCCAAAAAATACCCCTTCCACCAATCCATAAGCTAATTTCAATATTAATGAAGTGTTGGTAAAGTGGAGTGATGAAAACCAAGAAATTTTGGCCCAAGGTCTGCCCCCTCTTATTCAAGAGAAAACTCCCTCTTGTGTACCAAATCCTTTCTATCAGATGGCACTTGCTCATTCTGACTCATCTAATGCATCAATCAATCCTGCCTCTAGTCCTGTACACCTAGCTTTTTAGCACACCTCTTTTTAGATAGCCCTTCTTGTACATGAGAAAACCCTCCCAAATCTTCCCCAACCTCCTTAAGTCTTTCAACATGATCTCTAAATTCCAAGCTGGAAAAAAGAACATCATGAACCAGCTCATGACCTTGAAGAGGATAAGATTATTGCTTGTTCACAGGAGCAAGATTCCAATCCCAAGATCATGAGTTGGTAGCAAATAGTGGAATCTTGGGGCAGAAAGGAAGAGGAGGAGAAAGGTTTTATTCAAAACCTTGAAGAATATGAGGTTGCTCTTACTCTTGATGATGATTGCGACCTCCAAGAAAGGCTCTTCTAGGAAGATATGGATAGGTGGATTGCAGAATTGGAGTCTAGAGTAGGTCTCCTCAGCAAACATGTGATGGATGTTTCAGGCCAAATAGTAGATTCCATGTCTGAATACACTCCATCCACACACCTCTAAGAAAGCTATGAGGCCTTGCCTGATATAGATTATGCTCAGTTTATGACTGACCAGGGAGACTTCATGAGTATGGATGAGGAGGAGATCACCTTAGGTGACATGGAGGAGCATGGACAATCTACTGTTCATGTTTTGAATGATTCATTTGAAGTCATTGGGGCAGGCTGTACTATTCTTCAAGGAGGTTATGAGCTGGATAGGAATGGAGAAGGTAGCATTGGGACTCAAATAAGTATGCAAAGGGGCTACAGGATTTGAGATTTATCCCTTCAAGAGGTTGGTGAATCTAAAGATGCTTTCTTTTAAATCATCAAGGAGGATGGTCATGTCATGGAACCTGAGCATGAGGTAGAAGAGAATAAACCAGTCAATGATGCATACCAAGGGGCTTATGGTGATGAGCCAATAGCCATTAATTTCTTGATGTGATACACCAGCTTGAAGAACCAAAAAGAGGCAAGCTTTCAAGAACAAATAGAGTACGTAAATGTTGGAAGCATGTTTGAATCTCCACTCAGATACAAGCCAAACCAGGTGGCAGGCAAGAGGAGCAGGTCACCAACTCTCCATTTCATTCAGTCACTTGTCTGGCACCATAAGTCTTCTTTCCAAGAAGGGGACTTAAGAAATTTTCCCTTTGATCTAGGAGGGAAGTAGATGTACCTAGTTATTTGGATATAGTAGTTGTTTTTCAGTTTCTTTTCCTGCTTTCCTTAAGTGTAGTTTGTACAAGTAGTGTTTTTAGTCTCATGTGTGCTTTCCCTTGCATGTGGGGTAAAAAGCTCCATGTGTGATTCTTGGATCTTTGGGGCTATTTCTAACCTTTCTTCAAAGCTACATTTTGACTCTGCGCCCAATGGACTACAAGGCAACTGGTCTCTAAGCATAGCAGGCATGCTTCCCCTAGGAGTCGCCAATTTGTTGACCATTTTTTGCCCAACAAGCCAAAAATTAGTCCCCTTCTATCCTTGCTATTCTAGGCCAATTCATTTTTTGATTTTGCACAAGTCCAGGAATATCTACAAACCCTACAGGTCTTTTTCTATGGACTCTATAAGTCTAAATCTATGAACTCTATAGGTCTAAATTTATGGACTCTACAGGTCTAAATCTACAGACACTGTAGGTCCATTTCTATGGACTCTATAGGTTTCTTGGGTTCAATGCTTTGGCCTTGGTTCAATTGGTCTTGGTTCATTGCTTGGTTCAATCACTTAGTTCAATCGGTGAGTTTAATGCCTTGGTTTAATCGGTGCGTTCAACACCTTGGTTCATTCGACGGGTTCATTGGATGGTTCAACAAGCTCAGTTTAAAGGGCTCAACACACAGTGTTAAACTTTTGAACCAGTTTAATGGATTGGTTCAATGGTTGGTTCAAGTAGGAAAGGTTCAAAGGCTTGGTTCAACAAAGGCTCGGTGCACAGTGTTGAACCATTGAACCATTTTTAGTTCAATGGGTTGGTTCAATGGCATGGTTTAAGGGGGCGTCCCAAAGTCAAAAGATAGGTACCCTTGCGGAGGGCAATCCTGGGTTTAGGAGCCCTTGCGGAGGGCAAGAAACATTTCAAAGGCAGTCGAAGGGGTAAATTTTTCAAAAATTCATCCAAGGCATAATTCCTTCAGACAAAAAGTCTAAAGAAATTTGGAGGAAGGCCACAGTAAAAAACTTGAAGTAAGAAGCCTGCCCGAAGGGTATGTGCCCTTGCAGACGGCTCTCACTGAGGAAGAGGACTCTTCTCAAGAAGTCAAAGGGTCATTTCCCCTACGGGAAGGATTGATAAAGGAAGTTTGCAGGAAAAGGCCAAAGCAAAAAACCCACAGAAAAGAGTCAATGGATTTTGCCAAGGACGGTGACATCCTGAAAGTCATTAATTTTAATGAGATGAACTAACCATTGGGTATTCAATTTCAAGGTGATGGATATGCAAATGGTAATTTTAAGACAATGAAATAGCCATTTGATTTTTAAAATGCTTGCACGCCAACTAGGGAAAGAGCTCAAGGAACACAGTGACCCACTAGAAGATTACCCCCGAGGGCTGAAAGAGTAGAAGGTGACAAAGTAGGAAGAAGATAAGGTGCAGAAAAGGACAAAGTGATTCAAGAGATAGCGCAGGAGGTGAGTTATTGCCAGATGAGCGGTATGGCTTGTTTTTCTCTAGTTGGCATTTATGAGGGGACAAATCATAGTCTATTTATAGAAAAGAGGCATGGTCATGTTTTTACATTAATGAGGAATGCCAAAGTCAAAATAGGGGCTGACAATCAGATGGCTTCCTCTCCTCAAGGTTTAGAATGCACATGGGCCACTTGGAAAAAGAGTGCCAAAATCTTGTCAAGGAAGTGCCAAGTTCTCTTCTTCTTTCTATATACTATAAAATTCTCACTTTGAGAAGGATCCACTCTCTTAGCCTTAAGGCAAAACTTTGCCCATAAATCTCTTAGGCTTGCAAGGCAGAGTGCTGCCAGTTTTTACCTTGAATCAGACTTAGCTTTTTTACCTCTATCTAGACTTGCACTTTAAAGTATATGTCTATTTTCTTCTTTCATGTTAAGTCATTGTCTTTCATGCTTTTCACAGATCAATTACAGTATGTCCAGTGCATTGTGAAGTCTCCTTTCTACAGGTCTACTAGAAGTGTCTACACGGGAGTGTAGGTGCTTGTGAATAAGCTACCATAAGTGTGTCTGAGGATGTTATAGACACCAAAATCATGTCTACTCCCTTGGTCGACTCCCCCTTGGTCCCTTTCCACTTCTAACCATTCCTAACCCTAAAAACTTATTAATTTAAAATAATTATCTATTTTAAATTAATAATTCCCTCTCTCTCTCCCCTTGACACCTCACTCCTCCTTGGATACCTCTCCTTGGATGCCATCCCTAACCCCATGCCAAATCTTAAATGCCTAGACCCCATTTCATTTATCCCACTCATCCCCCATGCCTATTAAACCCACCTTTGATCATTTTAAACCATGACACGCTGACCTCGACAGATGGGAAAACAGACAAAAGGCTATTTTTAGCCTTTTTACCTGTCTTCTAGCCGCTGATGTCGGTCAACTGTCGATCGATGTCAGTGGTATTTATAGTGTTAGTTTCCTTCAAAATTATGTTCTGCATCTAGAATGCAGATCTTTTTACAAATCTTTCAATCCTTCAATTTTCTAATCAGCCAACCTTCCAATCTTCTGACCTCTCTTGCTCCCTCTCTCCCAAATGCACAACAAACATCACAAGGTATAGGTACTCTGCATCAGTCACTCCACTCTGCAAGTAGTCTTATACATCAACAACATCAACAACATGTCTCCTACACTTCTTTTTCGGTAGGCAAGAGGTAAGTATTCTTCTTTTGTTTCATCTCAGTATTTCAGAATGCTTTGATAATCAGTCCCCATTTGCTACTTTTAAGTGCTATGAACCAGACTCAGCTATCAACCAGACTAGACTTGACTTCTTCTTGAAAAGGCTGAGAGGCCTTCCCCACATCCTTATCCCTTTTTTATCCACACTCTCTACCTTACAAACCTAGCACAAACCCTACACAGACTCTCAGACTACCACAGACCATTCTGCAGACCATTCTATCGACCAAGAACCCATCCAGACCCTGTCTAAGACCATTGCCCTAATCGACATCGGCCACTACCCCTACCAACGTCGATAGACTAACTGGCATTGGCAACCTTGACCAGCTAAAATCGACAGACTAATCGATGCTGGCGACTGTGGCAGACTGACAGTAGATAACAGGTACACATTATCTAGTTTCCTCTTTACTAGTCATTTGTCATTTCTTTATTTTTGACACTTTTACTTATTAACAGTGGACTATCATCCCTCAAGAAAGTCTTTGCACTTCTGGGACTGAGATTTTGCTTGGCAGTCCACCTTACATCCATCTAACAATCTCCTTGTTTGAGTTTCTTTCTTCTACAGGTGTCATCCTCCACAGCCAAAGAGGAGTCCCTACAATGTCTGGATAATGGTGCGCAGACCTCATCTGGGTAACATCTAACCCTAGACCATTTATCTTAGTTTCTTTCATCTTTTGAATGTGGAAAAGCGAAAATAGTTAGAAACATTCTGGCACACCTGGTGGGACCTTAGGAGTTTTCCTTGGGTTCATCTACTTTTTCTTCTAAAGATAAACTTTTCATATAAGTGCATTAGGTCTCTTCTTGCATCTTTTTCTTCTATCTCTTTCGAAAAGACACTATCAACAAAGTTAAAAATAATCCTTCTTTCTTTCTTACATCTTAGACTAGTCAAATCATACTCTTTGACCTCTTCTCACTTGTCTGCATACGAACACACATTTTAATTTGGGCTTAAAATACATTGCATTTCATTTCTTCCTGAATGCATACTTAGCTCTCACATCTGGTAATTAAAAATGCATCATGAATAAAGCATAGGCCACTTATGTTACACATCCAAACCACTTGCACAAACTCAAACATCTAAACTTACCTGAGACAAGGCCCGACTAGGATTTCATCACCTAGCGGATACCTTACCCATCCTGGCAATCCCACTTGGACTTCACTACCAAGGGGAAAGCCCACTCTATTCTCTGGCAGAGGATAAACTCTAGGGGAAGTATATACTGGCTAAGCGAGACTAGCTTATCACTAGGCTCGTGAAGTGAGGGGAGCTTGCTCCTTAGCACCAGGCCATGTACGGAACCTAACACAGATTCTTGAGCACCGAAACTAACCTGAAACCAACCTTAGACTGCTTCTTCTAGGACCCATTCTAAAAGCCAACTTCCCAAACACACTCTAAGGCGTAAGCCAACATGATTCTAAAAGTTTATTCTTAGGATTTAACATTTAGGGTATGTTTGTCTTTATCTTCTTTTCTATCTTTATCTGGTTTTTTGAGCTAGTGAGGACGTTTTCTTCTTTCTTCCAAAAACTCTCAAATTTTTTGAGTTTCTAGAAAACACAGTAACCAACATTAGTTTTACCACCAACGTCAGCAACCTATCTTTGCTAGCATCAGTTATCTGATCGACATTGGCAACCTATTTCACCAGCATCAGTTTTTCTATCGACGTTGGTCACTGTCCAAATTTTTATTCTCAAAACAACAAGCTTAAAACCCAGCTTTCTTGTTGTCCAACATCCATTCTAGTTTTTTGAGACTAAAAAACATAGTTTCTAAAACCTGAATCTTTTGCCTTGAATGGTTTTGACATGCAGTCAAACCAAAGCTTTTTTTGACCACGCGAGGCAACAACCACTTCCACCTTCACCTTCCATAACTAGTCCCCTAATGGAGTATCATTCAGACACTAAATGAACTCCTACCCAACCAAACCTGACTCGACCATCTATTGTTCTCGAAGGGGACCAAGACTTCGAAAGGTTCCTTGAACTCAATGCCAAGGCCCTTCAACACTATCTCACATGAAGTCAAATGCGAGACTCTTTAGGCAACCCAATTTATGGGATGCCAACCTCTTTAGTTGAGATGACAGCCATATCGACCGCCTCTGTCATTCAGCCCATATACACCCAAGCCATCGCCTTGACTAATGACCAGACCATGACTAATCTTCTAAGTGTGGCTTCTCCTTCTATCTCTGGGCCCACTTCTATTGGGGTTTTGGCCCCCCATCAATTGCAGACTATTCAACAAAATTCTACACCCTTCCAAAACCTAGTTGTCTCCATCCCACCTACTCTTGCACCCATCAACATAAGAGTAACTACCTACCCTTCAACCAGTGCTACCATCCCTCAACCATCTTTGGTGGCCCCTATTCAATTTGTGCCCTTCAACTCCATGGCACAGGTCCCCTTGGCTTCAACATCTACCTCGATGACTAGTTATCAGTATGTTGCGCCTATACAAGCGCAACCAACTACGTCATACGCCCCTTCTAGCACCTTCCAAGCGCCTTACAACCTAAGGGGTGCCCCACCCACAAATCTATCAGCTGATCTAATCAAAATGTTGATGGACAAAATGTCTAATCTCGAGACCTCAATTTCTGGTTCAAGCAATGTCCTTTCATATGACCAAATTTGTAATGAACCCATCCATCCCTCCGTCCCAATCCGACCGTATCCCAGTCAGTGGGAGCTTCCTAAGTTTACTCACTTCTAGAGTAAGGAAGACCCACAGCAACATTAGCAAGCATTCAGACATGCTTGTTACTTGATAGCACATGATGATGCACTACTACGCACATTCCCCATGTCGCTTTCTGGTGCTGCCCTCGATTGGTACAACTCTCTCACTAGTCACTCTATCTTTTCTTTCACCCAACTAGCTCAACTTTTCCTTGACCACTTTTTGATCAATATCACCAAAAAGGTCTCTATCATAGATCTATACTCTATCAAACAGTTTGATGATGAATCCATAGCCGATTTTGTTGCCCATTGGAGAGGCTTAATCAACCAACTCTCCTTTTCTTTACCTCAACTTGAGCTCATTGAGCTCTTTTCATAGGCGTGTGCCAAACATATTTCATCTACTCTTTGGGTCTAAACATTCTACACCTTTGACAAAGCTTTCACGATGGCTAGGAAGCTTGAACTACGTGCTTTCAAGGAAAACAAAGTCAATTTGTGGAGTCAAAACCCCAACACCAAGACAAATGACCATTCCTCTAAATCTAAAGCATTAGCAAATGCTGTGGTCGTTAGATCACCATCCTCAACAACAACAAACCAATCTCAACCCTCCACATCACAAAGCATCACAAAACAATTCCAATAATGGTATATACAACGTCACTATACTCCTATAAGAGAATCATACACTTCCATTTTGGATAAACTCATCAAGCAGGGGGTCCTTAATCTCCCTCAAATTTGACCACCTCAATTCAACCCCTCAAAACCTATCCCTACTTGGTATAGGGAAAATGACTTTTGTCATTATCACCGTGTCAAAGGCCATGACATAAACAACTGCAAAACCTTTAAAAATATTGTCCAAGACATGCTCGACAAAGGTCATCTTGTTTTAGACAACCCAAATGCGCCACCCAATCAAAACATCAACATCTTCAAACAACCTTTTCCTAACCATCCCCTAGCAAAAACAATGTGCAGACCATGGCCAATGACTCCCAAGAGCATAATATACACACAGTCAACACGGTCTCACCTCTTATGCCTAACCAACCTCTCTCGTAGTTTGAAGAGGTTAGCCCACCCATTGGTCCTTCACAAGAAGAAGAGCCTTCTTCTCCCACTTCTCTTCCATAAGGGGACAAACCGTCTTCTCCTGTTATTTCTCCATTGACCTCTCTTATATTGGAGGATGCCTTGACCATACCAACACTACTAGCCTCACCTTCATCCTTCTTATCAACAATGGGGGATCATAATTTTCCTATGCCTCAATTGCAAGTAAAAGGTGCAATCATTCCTTCCCTCTATCCTCTTAAAGAGCCACAATCTCCAATCTCTTCTCCACCAAGAGAGGAACTCGCCACCTCACCTACTTCGGTCGAAGAAGATCTGATGGGGTTGACTTGAACCTCACCCCCCACAATAGTGGCCCTCAAATCAAACCAAAGAAGGCTACTAAACCACATCGGAGAACTTTTCTCCCACCATCATCATTGCCCTCCATTTTGGGCCCCCATCCTTCTACCATAACAGGAGTGCTTCCTACTCTGACACCCAACAAAAAAAAATCACCTCCATTTTGACC
The DNA here is from genome assembly GCA_037957365.1 of Torreya grandis. Taxonomy (NCBI): domain Eukaryota; kingdom Viridiplantae; phylum Streptophyta; class Pinopsida; order Cupressales; family Taxaceae; genus Torreya; species Torreya grandis. Next base: position 937,341 of record JARHVA010000105.1, read on the forward strand.
AACACCTAACAAGAACATACCTCCTCTAAAACATCCAAGGCCTCCTACCACGAAAGTGTCATCTACGCATTTGGCCACACTGCCAAACAAAAAGATGATACGAAACACTCTCTCGACAATGTCTAAATAAAAGTTGTCAACTTTTACTGCAACACAATGTGCAGACCTATTAGCAGGTTCTTACACCTTGATATTACACCAACTTTTGCAATCCTCTAACATCACTCTTCCACCTATCAAACCATTTCAACCTCTCGAACCAAAACCATCTTGGTTTGATGACACCAAAATTTGCCAATATCATCGCACACATGGGCATGACACTGAAAATTATTGTGCCCTTAAGGTTGCCATCTACCAATTCATGGAGAGAGACACCCCTCTTGTTAAGGATACTGTCAACAAATCTCCAACACCATCTCATGTATCCCAAACATTTTTGCCGTCACACTCATCCACTCTCAGATTAAGGCCATCTTGGTTTGATGACACTAAATTTTGTGCATATCATCACACACCTGGACATGACACTGAGCATTATTTCACTCTTAAAACTGTCATTCATCAACACTCCAAAAAGGACACCCTTCTCGCTAAGGATCTTTTTGACCACCCTTTAACTAAGCCATCGACATCATCCCATGCCTCTTGAACATCTTCACCTAAATGAGGAGCCCATCATCAAACTATGGTCCCTCGATCACCTTCAACCCCATTATTTGAAATCAACACTATCAATGTGGCCAACAGGTCACAAATCATGCAGGATAAAGGGAAAGAGAAGGTTTCTCTCCCTCAAACATATCCATTCGTCAAGTCTCCTCAACCATCAAGACCCAAGATTTCAATTTTGGGCACATCTCGACCAACTTATTCAAACCCAATTAATGACCCCATGGTGAACCAACGTCACCAAACCTCTATGAAGACATCTTTGTATGACCTCATACAAAGCTCTCCATAGCATCATCAAGCCTTAATCAAAGCCTTATAGGCAGTGGAGGTTCAACTTGAAGACCCCCAACCACTAGCTGCCTTAGTCCAACCATTTCTCAAGCATTCTCCTCATCACTAAAATGACTGGGGGAATTTGAATCTATATTGACTATCATGACCTCAATCGACATCAACCAAACATTGACCAAACATCGACCTCAACCAAGCCTCGACCAAACATCAACCAACCCAGCCTTGACCAAATATCAACCAAGCCTCGACCAAGCCTCGACCATCATCAACCAAGCCTCGACCAAACATCAACCAACCAAGCCTTGACCAAACATCAACCACGCATAGACCAAACATCAACTAACTTCATGTCCAACATCAACCAACTTCCTAATCATCGACCAACATGTGACCAATTTGGAAAGAAGCAAATGAGGCAAGTTTGCTCCTAATTAGCTCGGACCTTACATCATCACGCACAGGTATGGGTTAGGGACTTATCATCTATCTTCTCTTGAGGGTTGACTAGAACCTAAGCCTCTTAATGCCTTGCATCTATGACCATTCTACTGTTAATCGAGTACTCATTCACTTGACATTTAACTTAAGCTCATCCCTTGAGCAATCCCTGTCATCTTAATCTTTATTTCTTTTAACCTTGTTTCCCTAAAACAAACCCTATGTAACCCTTTTATAAAGTATGGATGCTTTGTCCTAATAAAAGGGAGCCCTTACACTTCTATAGTCTTGTCCATGACTATAAATTCTATCAAAAATAAATTGATGTCAAAATATCAAAAGGTCATAAAACTCTAAATGCAGACTGCTCCCTCGAAGGATAGCTGCATCATTATTGCTGTAGCTAATAGACTGATCCCTCGAAGGATAGCTATTCAAAGCCCTCATATATATATATATATAAAGCAAAAATATAGACCACTCCCTCGAAGGATGGCTATGCCTAACATCTTGCTATAAACAACACTCTCTTAGAAGCTTCCCGCATCGATCAGCTTCACAAATGACCACAAAGCACAATGACATCTCTATGTAGACTTCCCGCATTGATCAGTCTCCCCAAAAAAAAAAAAAAAAAAGGTCATGGACTTAGCTTGTAGTCGTCTCAGGGTCTCCTATAAAAAAGGGCAAAGTTATCCCTACTAAAAAGGGTTACCCTCTCCTCACATACCACATCACCTACTCAAGGGATTTCAAGCTCATTTTAATGTCAAAGTGATTCGATTACTTCTCTAACACAACCAATGGCCAATGACATAATGCATGAACGGGGCTTTTATTTCTAAAAACCCCCTACCTATGCTATCATTATGGTCCTTGTCAATAAAAGAGCAATGTGCCTTTCACCTCTTATCCATACCTTTGGTCACATCCAACCAAATCATTTTCTCAACCATACCCAACCAAACCAAAACATTTTCAGACCACCAACATGACATAGTCCATTTCACATAGTTTTTATGGACACCAATACACATGGAAACTATCGACCACACAATTTATGTTAAGCATAAACCATTACTTGCTGAAGCATAAACATACTCAATTCATTTTTAGCATACATCCATCACCGATATGGAAAATTGCTAGGGATGAAAGACCACTTAGCCAATGTTATAGAATACATCCATCACACAATATGGAAAAGGCTGTAACATCATCTTACCCTCATCATTTTCAACCTGACCAAACCAATCTATCAACCTGTCTGAACTACATTGGTCTAAGGCCCTTCCAATAAGGGATATGTAGGCAACACTCAGATGACATAACGTCTTCTGGGGTTAGCTCAGCCACATCCATTTGTTCATCTATCTGATGGACAAACCATTTTGACCTTTAACCATGACCCAAACCAATCATCAATCATTTTGCCTCATAGTATAAACTACATTGGTCTGAGGCCCTTCTAATAGGGGCTATGTATGCAGCACTCAGATGACATGATGTCTTCTGGGGTTAGCTCGACCACATATGTTTGTTCGTCTATCTGATGGACAAACCATATTACCCTTTGACCATGACTTAACCCAGTCCAAACCAATCATCAACAACTTTGACTCCTAGTATGAACTACATTGGTCTGAGGCCCTTCCAACAAGGGCTATGTAGGCAGCACTCAGATTACATGACGTCTTTTGGGGTTAGCTCGGCCACATCCATTTGTTTGTCTACTTGATGGACAAACCATATTACCTCTTAACCATGGCTTAATCTATTCTGACCACCTCCATAACCTCAACCCTCTTCCTCCCTTTTAGGGAGAACTACATCGGCCTGAGGCCCTAACAACAGGGGCTATGTAGGTAGCACTCAATTGACATGGGGTCTTTTAAGGTTAGCTCAGCCATTTCCTTCATCCGCCCATCTAGTGGACCATCTATCTCGACTCGACTAGCAACCATGGAGATCACGACTATCTCCTCAGACCACGACCACTTCCAAGACAATGTTGCCTTGGTTGTTTTTGCATGTTTGCTACCTCACGAATAGTTAGCAAAATTATCCACACACCATATTTCAACCCTCACAAGTATTGGATCACGAGCAAGTTGACCCCCACTACTTGTGACATTTTCATATTTTCCAGGAGCACTTCTTGAGCCTGAGATACTTGGAACACAATGACCATTGGAGCTACAGATTGGATCGAATAACCCAATCAGCTACGACTAAATGCTAGGGCCCAGTTATTTCAATTTTGGCACTCTTTGACCTTAACCTGTGACAATTTGACCTGACCATCTCGTGAAGTGGTATGTGTGCAATCCTAACTATTGCAGCGTTCACACTCAACTTCAGCATATCCATCCATCTCTCTATCAAATCGGCACTCTATTTCAGGTTCTCTTCCCTCGAATCCCACTTTGAGGGGGATACCTCATCCCATAATTGGGGCAGCCAACATTCATTTTTGTCTTGCGACAACCAACAGGACAAAAATGACCTCATCTCATACCTGGGGCAACCTACTCCTATTTTTGTCTTGTAGTTCATCCAGAATAACCAACAAGACAAAAAGGGGCAAATGTAGACACCAAAATCATGTCTACTCCCTTGGTCGACTCCCCCTTGGTCCCTTTCCACTTCTAACCATTCCTAACCCTATAGACTTATTAATTTAAAATAATTATCTATTTTAAATTAATAATTCCCTCTCTCTCTCCTTGACACCTCACCCCTCCTTGGATACCTCTCCTTGGATGCCATCCCTCATCCCATGCCAAATCTTAAATGCCTAGACCCCATTTCCTTTATCCCACTCATCCCCCATGCCTATTAAACCCACCTTCGACCATTTTAAACCATGACCCGCTGACCTCGGTAGATGGGAAAATGGACAAAAGGTGATTTTTAGCCTTTTTACTCGTCTTCTAGCTGCCAACATCGGTCAACTATCAACTGATGTTGGTGGTATTTTTGGCATTGGTTGCCTTCAAAACTGCATTCTACGTCTGGAATGCAGATCTTTTTCCAAATCTTTTAATCCTTCAATTTTCCAATCAGCCAACCTTCCAATCTTTTGACCTCTCTCACTCCCTCTCTCCCAAACACACATCAAGCATCATAGGGTACAGGTACTTTTCATCAATCACTCCACTCTGCAGGTAGTCTTATACATTAACAATATCAACAACAGGTCTCTTACACTTCTTCAGCAGGCAAGAGGTAAGTATTCTTCTTTTGTTTCATCTCAGTATTTCAGAATGCTTTAATAATCAGTCCCCATTTGCTACTTCTAAGTGCTATGAACCAGACTTAGCTATCAACTAGACCAGACTTGACTTCTTCCTAGAAAGGTTGAGAGGCCTTCCCCACATCCTTATCCCTTTTTTAGCCACACTCTCTGCCCTACAAACCTAGCACAAACCCTCTACAGACTCTTAGACTACCACAGACCATTCTACAGACCATTCTATCAACTAAGAACCCATCTAGACCCTGTCCAAGACCATTGCCTTGATCGACATCGACCACTACCCCTATCAACGTTGGCAGACTAACCAGTGTCGGCAACCTTGACCAATTGACGTTGGTAGACTAACTGATGCCGGTGACTGTGGTAGATCGACAACACACAACAAGTACACATTATCTAGTTTCCTCTTTACTAGTCATTTGTCATTTCTTTATTTTTGACACTTTTACTTATTAACAGTGGACTGTCATCCCTCAAGGAAGTCTTTGCACTTTTGGGACTGAGCTTTTGCTTGGCAATCCACCTTACATCCATCTAACATCTCCTTGTTTGAGTCTCTTTCTTCTACAGGTGTCATCCTCTATAGCCAAAGAGGAGTCCCTATAACATCTGGATAATGGTGTGCAGACCTCATCTGGGTAACATCTAACCCTAGACCATTTATCTTAGTTTCTTTCATCTTTTGAATGTAGAAAAGTGAAAATAGTTAAAAACAGATGCCTCTAGTAGTTTCTTCCTCCTTGTATTTCCACGGACCCCCAACTGACTATTGCAAAAGAACTTCCCACTTTAGATGAAGTGTATGGGTGCTTCCTTTTGGTGAAAAGTTTATATTCAGGCTGGGTGGGTCACCTTTTTTGGTGTATCACCTTTTTTCCATTTTTAGGCTTAGGTTTTATTTTTATCATCTCTCTCTCCCTTTTCATCCCCCCCTTTTTTTATTTTATTTATTAGTAGTAGGAGAAACTAGGGCCTAAAAGGTACAACAGAGGGAGCTAGCCCTTATCTAGAGACTCTTCCCTCTAGCTTCACCAGTCCCACAGGTGAGAGGGGAGTTTCTATTGTTGCATGTGGAAAGGTAGGAGCTTGGGCTCCTACCCTAGGTGCAATCCACTGCGTCAATAGAAGAGTCACCTTCCCTTCAAGAAGATGTAAAATAAGAAGCCTGAAGGCTATTCAAAGACTTCCCAAAGGGCATATTATTTCCAAGAAAGTGCCAAATAGAAAAGCTAAAGAAGGACCAAGGGGCGATGCGCTTGAAGACATCAAATTCAACACAATGAACTAGCCATTGAAAACATAGTGACGGGTACGCGAGCTTCAATTTTAAAGCTCATAAAATAGCCATTGATCCTTTGAATCTACAGACTTGAATGCATTCACAAGATTTAAGGCCAAGACCAACAAAAAATGAGGAAGGAATAGAACAACAAATTGAATCCAAGACCCGATTTAATTAACCAAAAAAGGAGGAATGATGAAGGTAGGATCGGATTGCCAAATGGACATTGAAAGTTTCAAACTTTAAATATCATGACTTGTTTCTCTACATTGATAAAATCAAATGGGTAAATGCCCCTAAGTTCCATCCTGTCTTCGTAACAGATTTCAATGCAACATGATGTGTTACTGGTCCCAAGTCCTTCTTGAAGAGGCTATATAAGGGACTCTCTTCTATTGTAAATGGATCTCTTTTTTGACAATTAGAATGAAACTCTACCCAAAATGAAAGGCACTTCTGAGACTTTGAGCTCATTTTTTTGATCATATTTTGTTATTGGAATAAGAAAGCAAGTGATTTTTTAGACTTTGTGCTGTGATATCTTTGTTGTTGGGAAAACTGTTCTTATGTCTTTTTCCTTAATATATCTTCTATTCCTTTAATTCAACAAGTAGTATTAGTGACAACAGTTAGAAAGGTGTCCTGAAGAGTCAAGTGTGGAGAGACTTTGTGCCCCCATAATTGCCTTTAGTGTGTTTTCTTTTCTTTTCTGTGTAAAGGACCTTGGGATGACTTTGTGCCCTTATTGTCCTTTGTATCTTACTCTTGAGTAATTCAGGTAGAGACTTTGTGCTGCATCTTGATTTGCTGGTTATTACATCTTTTGCTACATTTTGCTATTACTACCTAGAGTATTCTTGTGGCTTGCTAAACAGTACTTCTGAAAGAAGAGGAGTACTTTCTATCATTTTCCTTGAGTTTCTTCTTTGATCTACACACATCATCTCTGAAGAAAGAGAGATGGATGGTTTGTCCCACCCTTGAGTATTATTTTTTGTTTATATATATATATATATATATATATATATAGGAAACCTTCCCTTGATGAGAGGAGAGATTAGTCTCCTTCTGATGTGATAAACCTACACATTTGGATGACTAATCTTCCTACTTTGGCTGATCAGACCTATTTTGTTTATCAGTACGTTGATCGACAAAATATTCAACTAACAGTTTTTGATGACTTTGATGGGGATATAATATCCATTATCTATTTATAATCTATCCATTCACCTCCACACTAACTAGGAAAGAATGCACAGTTTAAAGCCTCAAGCTTCAAATTGAAGCAAGGTCAATTCTTTTCCATTTTTGTTTCACAATCTGGTAAATTCAAGGTATACACAAAGCCAAAGGGATAAAGGTATCATTGACCCTGTATTTGAGTTGGTACAACAAAATGATTTTGATCTATTTCCTTCACCATCTCATCTCCAACTAACCAAGAGCTTTCCTCCTACTAAAGTCAGATTTCCATTGCCAGACAAAGTATCTACTTCTGCTGTTGATAAAGCTTTGGGAATAATTACCTCTCTGAGATTTGTTATCCTTCCTTTTCATAATCTTACAATGGCAGTTCAAGGTCCCTAGGGTAATGCTTTTGGTCCTCTCAATCTTATTCCACCTCTACATGAGCTTCCACGTAGTTCTAGGAAAAATTTCCCCAAATTCTATGGTGATAGGAAAGTTCATCCTGATGAACACATTACAACCTTCAACATAGCTTGTGGAGTAATTAGAGTAGAATTTGAAGATGTAGCAGTCAGGCTATTTGTAGAAACATTACAAGGTGCTGCTGTAAATTGGTTTTATCATCTACAAACTTGGTCAGTAATTGATTGGAATACTCTCAAAGATAAGTTTGAAGCTAGATTCAAACTTGCAGAAGATGCACATGCACTTCTGGCTCAACTTACACAGATGAAAAAAGAGCCTTATGAGCCTATGAGAGACTTCATATCTAAATTTGACAAACTAAGAAATAGAATCCCTATAATAGCTTGACCTATAGCTGAGAATCTCAAATGCTTTTTCATTAATTCTCAGTTACCTAAAGTAAGTTTTCTCTTGAGACATGCTGGTCAAATAGATCTTGCTATAGCTCAACATTTGACCACTGAGGTAGAAGGTGATCTCATCTTAGCAGAGAAGATAAGAAGAGATCTAAATAGAAATAGAGCTTCATCATCTTTTGAATATGCACCTATAGGCACCACAGATCCAATGGTGTAGAAATTGGCAAATGAGTTGCTTGCTCTCAAAAAGCAAATGGCTCAAGGAATGTCTCCTACTCCTTCATATAGAAGAACATTCTCAAATTAGTCATATCAAGGCAATGCTACCAAGAATCAAGGGAAACAAAATCACCTTCCTCCCCCACAAGGGAAACTTGCCCTGGAAGCTCCTTCAACCAATTTAGTAATGGGATATCTTGAAGAAGAATCAGAGTTCTCTTTTCAACCTAAATTGAATCAAGAAAATGACGCTAATCTCCTTGAGGACAATCAAGAAGAATCAGCTGATGACTCCCAGATTGGTTTTCTAAACTACCAGAATGAACCCAGAAGCAAAAGAGAAGCTTTTGATAGATCATATGCAGTGTTTACCATGTCCAAAAACCAATCAGTCTAGCAAGCTGATAAAGGGAAGATAGAAGAGCAACCACAACCAACAGTCATGATTTCTAAGTGTGGAACCACTCTGTGCTTTCAGTCAAAGGATGTGATAATCACCCAAAAGGCAAATACATCAATTTTGCCTTCCCCTTCTACTTTAAATTCACAAACCAGCCCACCTCCCATCCCTCCTAAAACTCATAAAGTTAAAGTACCTTTCTCTGTACCTAGCTCAATTCAACTATTTGACATAATTAATCATGTCAAAAAGACAAAAATACAAATATCTGAGTTCAAATATTTGTAGTCTAATCCTGATCAATTGAATAAGCTGGTCGAATATAAGAACCAAACTGCCCTTGTAAGAAAAAAGGCTAAAAAAGTAACTCCTAATTCTCCAAAGAACATGCATATTCCAAATAATTTAGTCATTACTCCCCCAGCTACTCCTAGAAAAATATAACATTTTTATGTTTCCCTGTTAATTAATGGCCACAAGCTAAGTAACTATATTATAGACTCAGGCGCATCTGACAATGTCATGCCCACTAAAGTAGCTGAGTCTCTTGGTCTCACATTGACCAAGACATTTGGGAGATGTTTCTCTATGAAGAACAAGTAAGTACCATTGCTGGGGCAAATCAAAGATGCCCAATTTGCATTTACAACCTTTCCAAACAAGAGAATCAAGATGACTATCTTGGTGGCTGACATCCCAACATCTTATGGCATTTTGCTTGGATGAAATTTTTTTCAAAGACGTGGGAGGAGAACTAAGCATGGATCTATTTGAGGTAAGGATCCCTGTCCAAAGTGTAATGAAGAGGTTGCTCTGAAAAGGAAGCAAATTATGTGGTCACCCAGAGATCAACTCCTAAAGCTCAATTTTTTTTTGAATTTGTAGGTATGGGTAACTATTTTTTTATTATAGATGAAGTGCATGAAACACCTAATATAATTATTGAAAGTGTCAACTTAGAAATTAGTTCAATAAAAACAACATAAAAATAGTAGGTTGTAGTACAGACCAAGAAGGATCCTCTATCTTTGATGAAGGAAAGTCTAAAGAAAAATCAAGATCAGATGAGATATCGACTTTGAAATTTGATGGTCACTGTTCCTCTACTGGTTTAGGAGCTAGGATTGTTTTGATATCTCCTCATGGAGATATGTTCTCTTCATTTTACAAATTATAGTTTAGCAACACTAACAATACAACTAAATACAAATCACTGTTGCTTGGCATGAAGGCTACTCAAGATAAAGGCATCAAGTTTATTCATATCAAAGGGGATGCTAAATTAGTAGTTTGTCAAGTGAAAAACTTATTAAAAACTAAGAATGAAAGATTACACCACTACTATAACTTGGTTTGGGACCAAATTGAAAGCTTTAATGCTTTCAACATTTTTGCCATACCCAGAGAGTCTAATGACAGAGTTGATGCACTTGCTATTTCAAGAACTCTCTTAGTTCTTCATTTAGATTTCAAAGAAGACAGGTATATTATTGAGCTGATCTATAGACCAAGTGTTCCTGACAATACTGATATTGGCAAGTATTCAATGATGATCATCAAATCATTACTTTTCTAGAATGAAAAGACAATTTTAAACAACTACATTTTGAAGGCAACGAATCTAAGAAGAATGAATCAACGTTTGAATCTAGTTCAGATATAAATAAAGAGCTCTTATAGATGAAAGGAAACAAAATTATTAAAGGCCTAGTTTTTCTTGAGAATCTATTTGACAAGCATGATAGATTCATCAAACAACAATAAACAGACTCAAGTTTCTCTTAGGGATTCGATCAAGTGAATCTGACCACTAAAGAAAATCCCAAGATGGTTAATATTGGTAAGTGTTGCACCCCTGAAGAAAGATTCAAGTTCACCTCTTTACTTCATCAATACATAGATGTCTTAGCATATTCTTATGAAGACCTGAAGTCTCTCAGACCTAATGAAATCTGCCATGACATTTCTCTCAAGGTTGACCCAATGCCCTACAAGTAAAAATCTAGATAGTATAATCCAAAAATATCAGGTATATCTAAGATTTAAAAGATATTAAATGCTAGAATCATCTTCCCAATCCATCATTCCACATGGATTACAAACATAGTGCCTATAAGGAAGAAGAATGGTGAAATTTGCATTTGTGTAGATTTAAAAAATCTGAATCAAGCATCTTTGAAAGATAATTACCTTTTGCCAATTATGGATCAAGTGCTTCAAACAGTGATAGGTTTATAAATGTTATCAATGCTAGATGGCTTCTTAGGATATAATCAAGTTGAAGTTGGTGAAGCAGACCAACACAAGACTACATTCACCACACCTTGGGGTACATTTGCATATAGAAGAATGCCTTTTCGCTTGATAAATGCTGGTGCTATCTTTTAGAGAGTAATGGATTTGGATTTCAAAGATAAGATTGGTAAATTCATAGTGGTATGCCTTGATGACTTGACTATCTTTTCAAAGCATCGATCTGATTATGTACACCACTTACAACAAGTGCTAGAGCACTGCCACCAGAATGGTATTTCCTTGAATCCAAAAAAGTCTATTTTTAGAGTAACAGAGGGGAAACTCCTTAGATACATTATGTCTAAAGAAGGCATAAATATTGACTCAGACATAGTCAAGTCTATTCAAGAATTTAATTTGCCTACAAGTAAGAATGCTATACATTCTTTCTTTAGAAAGGTGAATTTATTACAGAGATTCATCCTTGAATTTGTTGAGAAGACTAGACACATTGTGAACATGATGAAAGGGAAGACCATCTTCAGCTGAACTAAAAAAGAAAAATCAGCATTTTAGGATATCAAAACCACCATTACTCACGCCCCTACCTTGGTTTGCCCAGATTATAACAAAGATTTCATCATATATAACTATGCGTTTGAACACACTCTTTCAACAATTCTTGTTCAATAGGACAAGGAAGGTATGGAATCTCCTGTATCTTTCATGAGTTGTCCTCACAAAACCCATGGGATGAAGTATTAAAATGTAGAGAAGCATGCTTATGTGTTAGTGAAAGTAGTCAAACATTTTCACTTCTATATTCTAAATTCACACATTACTACCTTAGTTCCTGACACTATAGTCAAGTCTATATTAACTCAGTAAGAGTTTGGTACGAAAAGAGGTAATTGGATTGCAAAGATCCAAGAGTTTGATCTAGACATCAAGCTAACAAAGCTGGTCAGGGGTAAAGGCCTATGCCAATTAATTGCTGATAATAAGCCAGAAGACACACAACGTGAAGAAACTAAAGTGAAAGAGACACCAACAGTCCTTTTTGTCTCTACTACCAATGAGTGGTATTTAGGTATCACTCATTTTATTACTTATGGTGAATGCCCTTCTCATTTGTCTTACAAAGAAAGGAGGACTATCAAGTTGAAAGCTACCAATTTTGTCCTTTGAGACAATGGCTTGTATAAGAGAAGCATAGATGGAGTATTCCTTCACTGTGTAGACAAAGAGCAACAAAGCCAGCTTTTGAAATCTTTCCACAATCTAGCCTGTGGAGGACATTTTTTTGCTCTTGTGACTGCTCACAAGATTCTGTGAGCTAGGTATTACTAGCCAAATCTTTTCCAAGATGCACATAAGTGGGTGAGAAAATGTGAACTCTGTCAGTAATTTGTTGGAAGACCTAAGTTAGCTGCTATGCCTCTCAAGCTAGTGATCATAAAAGAGCCTTTCCAGCAATGGGGGATTGATTTTATTAGGATAATAAACCCATCTTTAAGTGCTGGACATGATTATGTCCTTACAACAACTGACTATTTCACCAAGTGGGTAGAAGCAATCCCAACTAAGCATGCTACTTCAGAAGTTGTATGCAACTTCCTCAAAGAGAATATCATTTCCAAGTTTGGAGTTCCAATCAAAATTGTTACTAATAATGTAGCTTGTTTCACCTCTCAAGAGATTACACAATTCTATTTTTATTATGGAAATATACTCTCTCACTCTTCTGATTATTTTCCATAAGGGAATGTACAAGCTAAATCTAGCAATAAGAACCTGGTAACTATCATCAAGAAGTTAGCAGATGACAATCAAAGGACATGGCACAAAGCATTGGTTGATGCTCTATGGGCAGACATAATCACACCAAAGAGGGCAATTGGTATGTCTCCTTTTCAACTTCTTTATGGTATCAATGCTGAAATACCAATCACCTTAGAATTGCTAGCATTGAAATTGGCAAAGGCAATTAAAGATCAAACATATGAAAGTTCTCTTGATAAAATAATCATGTGCCTGACTGAGCTGGAGGAACAGAGAACTATGGTAGTGGATAGAATTACTGCTCATCAAAGTCTAGTAAAGAAACTCTTTGACCAGAAGGCCAAAATTCATGATTTCCAGATTGGGGATCAAGTCCTACTGTGGGACAAAAAGAGAGAACCAAAGGGGATGCATGGAAAGTTTGACTCCCTTTAGAGAGGCCCATTTATAATTCATTAGCACATTGGTGAAAATAGCTTTCTGCTGAAATATCAAGATGGCACACTCTTTTCTCTACCTCACAATGGGTAGCATCTGAAACACTTCAACTCTTGAAGTATCAGATCATTGCATCTATATATATGTATATTTGTACAGTTTTTAATTTTATTTTGTTTTGTTTGTTTCCATTTTTGATGCCTTTCATTTTTGGGTAGCATGACTTCGTAACCCAATGGTACACATGAAGACACTAGAAATTCTAGATTATACTCCTTTCAATTCTTTTTGCAATTGACAGAAGTTCTCTAACTAGAGCCAGCTGTTGTCCCCCAAAAATATCACTCATTTTTGGGACAACATTTGAACTATTTTGGTCCTACAAACAAAAATTGTCTCTTTCCTTTTCAAAATTTTTCTTAGACATTCAAATTCCTTAGTTTTTCAATTTTCTCAAAAATCTACAGACTCTACAGGCTTGAATCTATGGAATTAGCAGGATGAGGAAATCTACGAACTCTGCAGGCTTGAATCTACAGACTCAATAGGAAGAGGAAATCTACAGACTCAGCAGGCTTGAATCTACAGAATTTAGAGGCCAAGTTCAATGGGCTTTACAAGTTCATTTCTATAGGTTTAAAGGCTTTTATAGGTAGGTTGAACCAAAAAAATCATTTTTGAACACTTGGTCATTTTCAAGATTGGTTCAGTGCCTTGGTTCAATAACAAATCTCCATTGACAAGCATCTAAGCAAAGAAGGCTTGAACCGTTGAACTATTGAACCACTTTGGTTCAAAGGTTCAATGAGTTTAAAGTTTAAAAGGTTCAACACTTTGTTTCACTTGGGTGGTTCATCCACTTTGTTTCAACATTTTGGTTTATCCTTTGGTTCAAACAAATGGTTCAACGACTTAGTTCAAAGGCTTGGTTCATTCAATTGAACCATCAGATTGAACCATTTTGGTTCAGAGCTTGGTTCATCGACTTGGCTCAACATTTGGTTCAACCAAGCGGTTCATTGCCTTAGCTCAATGAAGTGGTTCAATGGAGCGGTTCATCAACTTGGTTCATCGGCTTGGTTCAACATTTGGTTCAACAAAGAAATTCAATGCTTTGGTTCAATGTTTGGTTCAATCAAATGATTCAACAGCTTAGTTCAACCAAGTGGTTCACTATGACGGTTTAAAGGAGTAGTTCAAATGTAAAAGTTCAAGAGAGCTTCCTAAAGGACAAGTGCCCTTGCGGAGGGCACTTGGTCGACAAAAATACCCTTTGGAAGGGTCATTTTCAAAGAAGGCCGCAAAGGTAAATTCTTTCAAATTTTTGTTTAAGGCATTTGAAAAAGTCTAAGGCATAATTCTTTCAAATTTTTGTCTGAAGGAATTCCTTCAGACAAAAAGTCTGAAAGAATTCAAGAAGCGACTGTGGGAAGAAAACCCAAAGGAAATTCTCAAAGGCAAATTGAAAAAATGGAAATTTTTGTGGACAATTTGTCCACGGGAATAATACCCATGGAGAAAGCCTAAGAGATAGTCTACTAAGGAAAAGGATGTGAGATACCTCTAAGGTGAAGGCCATTGAAGGACCCTAAAGGGTAGGTGCCCTTATGGGGGACTCTCAGCTACCAAATTGAAGAGTCACCTTCCCTTCGGGAAGATGTAAAATAAGAAGCCTAAAGGATATTCAAAGACCACCCAAAGGGAAAATTCTTTCTAGGAAAGTGACAAATAGAAAATCCGAAGAAGGACCAAGGGGTGATGCGCCCGAAGACATCAAATTCAACACAGTGAACTATCCATTGAAAATATAGTGACAGGCACACGAGCGTCAATTTTAAAGATCATAAAATAGCCGTTGATCCTTTGAATTTATAGACCTGAATGCATTCACAGGCTTTAAGGCCAAGACCAGTAGAAAATGAGGAAGGAACATAATAACAAATTGAATCTAGGACCCAATTCAATTAACCAGAAAAGGAAGAATGATGAAGGTAGGATTAGATCGCCAGGTGGACATTGAAAGTTGCAAACTTTCAATAGCGTGACTTGTTTCTCTACATTAATAAAATCAAATGGGTAAACACCCTTAAGTTCTAGCCTGTCTTCTTAACAGATTTCAATGCAACATGATGTGTTACCATTCCTGAGTCCTTCTTGAAGAGGCTATATAAGGGACTCTCTTCTATTGTAAATGGATCTCTTTTTTGATAATTAGAATGAAACTCTGCCCAAATTGAAAGGTACTTCTGAGACTTTGAGCTCAGTTTGTTGATCATATTTTGTTATTGGAATAAGAAAGCAAGTGATTTTTCAGACTTTGTGCTGTGATATCTTTGTTTTTGGGGAAACTGTTCTTATGTCTTTTTCCTTAATATATCTTATGTTCCTTTAATTCAACAAGCAGTATTAGTGATAGCAGTCAGGAAGGTGTCCTGAAGAGTCAAGTGTGGAGAGACTTTGTGCCCCCATAATTGCCTTTAGTGTGTTTTTTTTTCATTTCTGTGTAAAGGACCTTGGGATGACTTTGTGCCCTCATTGTCCTTCATATCTTACTCTTGAGCAATTCAGGTGGGGACTTTGTGCTGCATCTCAATTTTCTAGTTATTACATATTTTGCTACATTTTGTTGTTACTACCTGGAGTATTCTTGTGGCTTGCTGAATAGTACTTCTGAAAGAAGAGGAGTACTTTCTGTCATTTTCCTTGAGTTTCTTCTTTGATCTGCATGCATCATCTCTGAAGAAAGAGAGATGGATGGTATGTCCTACCCTTGAGTATTATTTTTTGTTTTTATATATATATATATCATACCTATATGGAACCTCCCCTTGATGAGAGGAGAGATCAGTCTCCTTCTTATGTGGTAAACCTAAACATTTGGATCACTAATCTTCCTACTTTGGTTGATCAGACCTATTTTGTTTATCAGTATTATGATCAAAAAAATATTCAACCAAAAATATGTATCATATTTAAAACTTTAAAAATACCCTAAATTAATCACCATTATTTTAGAAAATAGGGGAGTGCCCTCTATTTTATCTCAGACAGAGGGCACTCCCTTATGAGCAAAACCTTGCAGTCTCAAGAAATGGAGAGAAAAGGATGAAATAAGAGTTGGGGAAACATTTTAGAGAGATTTGGAAGGTTATATTATACCTAGAACAAACATATAAACTATGTATAGAATGAGGGAGCTAACCAAGATTTTCCAAAACCTCAGGTATGTAGATAGGTATGTCTAGGCCTAGAATCCAAATGAGGGGCCAACTTCCTTTCAAAACTTGGAAGAGAATTATAATGAATTTGGGAATGTTAATAGGGTATTAACATATGTTATAAATATTTATTAATGCATATAAACCACAAAAATCCATTTTTGGGCTCAAGGACAACATTAGGCCTATTGAAATGAGAAAATAAGCTCGATAGGAGAGGTTTGGAAGCTCACATCTCTCTTGATGATTTGAATGGGGGAAAAATACATTAAGAGGAGTTATAAGAGGTCCTTAAAAACCTTATTGTGGTTTTTTAATTTCAATTTTAACATCCCATCTTGATGAGCGAAGCTTAAGAGTGTAAAATAGGCCTAAACCCTCCTAAACTCTTGCTAGTGACTAGTTTGGAGAAATGAAGCTAGAGATGCATCCAAATGGACTTTTTTGACCATGAAAGTGATTATAAATTTTAGATAACTCACTCATTATCCTCCCCATTCTATTTTAATGTATTTAATCTATACAAACAAAGTGCAAACAAGGTTTTCTTGACTATTTTGTGCATTGTGCAGGTTACAAGACATTTCAAGAGATGCAATCAAGTTTGGGGGGATGCTTAGGAATTTTAATAAATCATTGTGGACATATAATGTTTCTAAAAGAATTTTAAGTGTTCAAATAATAACTCTCATCTCATCCAATCAAAACTAGCATAGTGAACACAATAGTGAGACGAGTGAAAAGCTCTAAGTGGGTTGATTTTAAGGTGTGTTTGATGCCTGTATGGCCATGGAGGGTATTAAAAAGTGTCATCCACTCCATCACATGTATTTTCATGGGAAAATAAAGCCAAATTTGAGGATAAGTGTCCAAGGTATGGGAAAGAGGAGTTTTTTAGATTGTAGATAGTGATAGCTCATTTTGGGAAGGATGACCAAGACTACAACCAATGCATGGAGAGGCATGTATAAAATACTTCCCCTTCATTAAAATCATAAGACCTATCTTTGATCAGTTTTGAGATGTTAAAATAGGTCCAAATCATGAAGGTAATTTTCTGAGCTAGATTGAGAACTTTCATGCCACTTTGATTGAGTTTCATGACTTGGAGAGCCTCTTTTTTCTTATGACCTTGCATGGTCCATTCCACATCCTATTCTCATGCACAAGTAACTCGTTTTATCAGCTTGATAAGTGTCCTTATGACCCTTGGACTTCTCTCTTATCCTCTCTCTCTCAAGTTCTATAAGAACTTGCCATTTTGGCCATTATAACTTATGCTCCACCCGAGTATGATGAAATCATACTCATTTGCATACCATTTGATCAATAAGACTACTAATTTTTACCTCTTCATGATTATTCATATTGTGTTTTAATTTGATGATTGATCATGCTTAGTGATAACTATGATTTATTTAGCTTGTTATCTCATTCTTTAATCCTATTTATATTCAAAAAGTTTCTTCTTACAGGGCATGTGAAGTGTTTTATGAAGTGTTAAGTTTGAGTGAGTTAGTCCATTCAATAGTGCCATTTAAGGCCTCTTATCTAGTCCTCCTAACCTAAGCATTCATCCATAACATCATAATGTAATATTGATGTGAGAAGATGTAGATTGGAGAAGTGTATGTTTGGTTAGTCTCTTGGTTTCTTGTGTAACATGCAACTGGTTGGAAGTCATAAACTTATTTGGTGTATCACCTCCCTTAAGATAGTTTGATCTCAATTTTCTCTCTTCCATTTCCCAAAATTTTAGGTGTAGTAGTGATCCAAAGTGGTACATCAAGGGAGCTATCCCTTTCTAGAGATTCATTTCATACTTAGGATACCCACAAGCCTAGAGGTGTTTCCATTTTGCCACTTGGATGAGGAGAGCTGAGACATCTCCTCAAAGGGTGTAAATTATAATCCTTCTCCCTGCTTCCTACTTTTAAGTGGAAGACAACACCCAATTAGAAATCATGGACATGGGCATCTGAGTCCATTCCAAAGATGAATTCCAACATGGAGAGGGCATCCATAATGTCTTATGCCATAAATCTCATAAGAGTGATGGGTAGGGGTGGCACTTCTATATAATCACTATGGAAAGTTGAGTTCAATAACTTGAAATTTTGGATATGAGTGTCCTATACATTTTATAATATCTCCATATCATAGATGTGTACACTAGGGTTAGTAGGGATCCAAAGTATCTCCCTCACTACATCAACACTAATGTCCAAATTTATGTGGTTACCTATAATAACACTAGTGGTGGAGTTATACCTCTTTATGCATAAGGTAATGATCTCCGAGCATGGGTGCATGAGAGGCACCATGTATTGAGCCAATGTGGAGCTTTAAATATTGAAACCAAATGACTCAAAGTCATTATTTCAACCTTTGTGATCATGAGCACCCTCTCTCAGGTTCTTGGTATTATTAATCAATTTGGGATCAAATATCCCATCTGCATAGTCTTTGACTAGTGAGGGGTCCTTGCAACATCCCTTCATGATGATATTAATGTTTGGAACTATGGGATTCAGCTGTGTAAAAGTGGAAGCATATGATTTTATTCCTACAAATTAAAAGGGAAGATCCCCTTGACCATCTTCTCTATGAGTCCTTTGTTTCCTAGGGTGTCTGCCTTCAGACAAGGATCCATAAATCTCCATCTTGTAATTTTCCTAAAACATATTCTATTTTCCTTAAGAAAATACTTGATACTAGCTTTGGCTTTCAATTTTTCACATAATTTTTCACAACTCTATACATAATTTTTTGTAGACTCTTCACTTAGCTTAGCTCAATACTCTAAAAAACCTTAAGGTATTTAAATGTTTGGCTTGATCAAGAGATGAATATTTATAGGCCAACACTTTTAGCTCCCTCATCATACTAATTTTTTGAATTTGGATACACATAAATGTTAAGGGTGGCATACACACTTGAGGAATGTCTCACAAGATATTTTACGGTGATCTTTATGGGAGATCATGTAATTGGGGGAACCTATCATTAATATAGGGGGAGTGGGGTAGATTATGATCTTTCAAAGATGATTCAAAACAATTAAAGACAAGGTGTAAACACTTGGTGATGGATAGCAATAACTTGTGCCAATGACACTTATTTTAAAAGGAAATAACAACAAAAGAGGGAAACCAACTAACAAAAGGGAAACTAAATAACTATGTACAAATGTGAGGCCAATAATTTAGTTGAAGTATTTAAAGTGGAATGTATTAACCAAAATCTCTAAGGTATTACCTTCATCCTCTAACTCAAATTCATTACCCTAGCTATCATCGATGATACGAAGGGTTCTCCCCATAGGGAATCAAATTTTGCATGCTGGCCTAGATTTGTATCCCTTTCATCATAATTTAGAACCAAGTCTCCAAAATTAAAGCCTAGGTTGAAAACCTTCTTGTCAAACCATCTCTTGACTATCTAATATCAGTTGATCTTGGCATCATTTGGCTTTTTTTCTCACTTCTTGGAGGCTAATCAATTTCACCCACATGACCTCCATTGCTCCATTTTTCTCTATTTTGACAACTTTCAATATATGTTCAATATGAATAGCCATTGATATGGGCATGACCACTTCCTTCTCATACACTAATTCATATGGGAATGTCTTCAAAATCTTTTTATGAGTGATCTAATCAACCCATAGAGCTGTCTTCATATAATGATGCCACTCCCTTTGTCGCTCAATGCCTATCCTCTTGATTAAACTTATGAGGTTATTATTTGTTGATTTGGCCAACCCATTCCATTGTGGGTAGTATTTGGATGAATTATTAAGGAAGATACCATTTTTGAGGGTAAATTCTAAAATCTTTGAGCCAAGGAAGGATTTTGCATTGTCAGATATGCTCATTTTCAAGGGGCCAAACCTTATGACTAGTTCCTCTAAGAAGTTGAGGATCACATGCTTAGTTACATCTTTCAAAGGGGCTACTTCAGTCCATGTTTTAAAGTAATCCATGGCCATCAGTATCTAATTGTGGCCTATATTAGACATAGGATTGATCATCCCAATGAAATCTAATCCCCATTGTGCAAAAGGCTCATCGATCATAATTGGGTTCAATGGCATAGCCAAATTATTTTGCTTGCCTATGAAAAAATGGTATTGTAGGCATTTCTTCACCATATGATGGCAATCCAAAAACATGGTTGATTAATAGTATCTTGTATGCATGATTTTGGTCATGGTTATTTTTGTTGAGATATGTTTGCTCAAAGGGGTAAAATGCATATCGTATAGGATCTTCCTAGCTTGGTGGTTATCAATGCATTAAAGTAATTCCCCATCAAAGTACCTTTTGAAAATGACTCCTTGGCCTAGTGTATAGTTGGATCCTTATAATTTATATAATATTATTTTGTGTGTGGGAAGCCCATTTGAATATTGGCCAATTTGCATAAATTAGGTTCTATTAGTAACCCATGACTCATCAGTTTCATACTAACTTACTAAAACCATTTTTGATGTATCTTTTTCTTTTGGTGGGGCATCTATGCATTAGGATAGATACTCTCAAAGCCATATTATTTAAATCACCTCAATTTTCCTAACTTCAACATCATATTCTAGGGTCTTAGTGATCCAATTGACTCTCTTTTCTATGATCTTTCCTTCCATTATGTATCCTCTGACATTGGAATGCACTATGTATGCCATTATCTTACTTCCCACCACCAGGTGTCTGAACTTTTTGAGACCTTTGATGATGGAAACATATTTCTTCTCAATAAAATTACACTTAACCTCATACCCATGCAAGGTTATATAATATAATGAAATAGGGTGTTCACCTTTCCCTTCTTTTTGAGTTAACACAACCACTAAACTATGTTCACTCCCATAAACATACATGATAAAATATTTAGAGCAGTCAAGATTAACTAGTATGGGAGTGGTGGATATTGCATCCTTGATCTTTTCAAATGCTACCCTTCCTTTGATGGTCTATTTGAAAGCTTTATCTTTCTTTAACATCAATGTGATTGGCCTTACTATCCTTATGAAGTTGGATATGAATCAACTGATGAAATTGATCTTCCTTAAGAAAGACTAAACTCCCTTCTTGTTAACTGGTAAGGTCAAGTCCTTGATGGCCTTCATCCTATTTAGGTCAATAAAGATGCCTTCTTTGGATACCACATACCTTAGTAACTTGCCTTGTGGGATGTCGAAGACACATTTCTTAGGGTTGAGAGATACCCCAAACTCTTTGCATTTTTGAAAGATTTTATCCAAATGATCAAAGTGATCTTTCCTTTTCTTGGAGAATACTATCAGATCATCTAGGTAAATGAGGATGATTTCAATAATCAAGACTTTAAAGGCTATATCAATGGTTTGTTGGAAGTTTGCTCCTACATTAGAAAGGCTAAAAGGCATCTTTGCATACATGAAATCTCCCCACTTTGTAGTAAAATTGGTCTTGTGTTGATCCTCTTCATTAACTGATACTTGGTTGTATCCTCATAACCCATTTATAAGAGAGAACATTTCTACACCCACTACTATTTGGAAGATCTATTCTATATAATGAAGGGGGTAATTATCCTTTAGAGATGATTTATTCAAGTTTTTAAAGTCTATGTATATCCTTATTTATCCATTATTTTTCTTCACTAGAACCAGGTTTGATACCCAAGTCAAATGATTGATTGGGTATATGATCTTTGAGTCAATCAATTTTCTCAATCCCTAAGCCATGAGAGACTCAATTTTTAGGTTCACCAACCTTTTATTTTGGTAGATTGACTTGGATCCTTTGACTAGATCAATGGTATATTAGATGAACTCATGATAGTACCCTTTTAAATCATCAAAGGTACAAGCCATAACCCTTACATATTTTTTGTAGAGGGATATAAATCACTCCTTATCATTTTAAGAAACTTCTTTCCCCACTTTCAATTTTCTTCCACCTCCTACATTGAGCTCAAAGTAGTCTCTTCTGTCTACAACAAACTTCCTTTTGTCATTTCAAGCATCATTGGAATCAAATAGATTCTCTAGGGTAATCAACCCATTTAGAAGTTTATTGGACTTTAGTTGTATGATCTAATCTCCATAAACTTCTTTGATCTTTAGCTATAATTACTCTACAAACTCGTATGACTATTAAAGAAACATGACAATTTGGGCATCACTCTCAAATACTTACCAATTTTGATCATTATCCAAGATGATGAGTCTGATAATCACCTATATATCTTACTCTTTGGTTAGTAAATTGATCACCAAATCAAATTAGTAGTCAATTAGTACCATTCTATTTGCCTCCATGTTCATGGATCTAGGAGTGATTTGGATATTTAATGCTTCAAACACTTTAATAAAATCCCATATCTGATGGTAGTAAGACCTCATGTAGACATTCTTCACAATCATAACCCCTCTTACTTTCCTCAATATTAATTTAGAGTCTCTAAACACTTTTAATTACTTTACGCCCATGCGCTTAGTGAGGCTAAGGCCATAGACTAATGATTCATACTTAAATTCATTATTTATGTAGGAAAACTAGAAGTAGAAGGCTCAGAGGGTTTCTTCTCTAGATGGAGACATCAATCAAATACACGTTCTAGATCTAGTCTTGCATTTTGCACCATCAAAGTATAGAGTCCAAAATTTGGACTCATTTTCTAGTTTTTTTCTCTAATCATCTTTTTTCTTCATGACCTTGGGGAAGGCTTGATATTCGTCATGGATTACAAAAGTTTTGAGCTTGGTGGCATTAAAGTTCATGCATAGATCACTCTCAATGAATTCATTAACAAGGATTTGCTCTTTTAGGTTCCTATTGTCTATCACTCTTTATTCCTTGAGCATTTCCATGCAATACATCTCTTTCTTAGAGTGTGCATTGCTTCAAAGTTTATCACTACATCACTGGCTATGTGATATGATTGTAGTGGTTTGGATAAAAATTTCAATTTTGAGCCATATTTAGTTTTTAGGATCAAGTGGGACTAATCTCAAGACAAGTATATGATTATCTTGGTAGTGAAATCTCTTGACAAACATAACCCAAAGATTGGTAGAATGTCAATTACTATAAATTCTTGGGTGACTATAATATTGGGACAAGAGTAAAAAGTTAGGGGAAGAGCCTAATAACACTTATGATCTTAAATTTCTTCCCATCTAAGTACATTACCCCTTTATTCAAGGGTTCATATTAAAGTTATAGTGTGTCTTCACTCTATTTGGGCATCACTGTGGTGCTGGTGTTAGAATCAATCATGGAATTATGCAACAACTTATTTCCCATAATGAGAGTGAAGTAAAATGGGGAAGGATTAATTTTACTTAACCTTGCCTTGGAGTTGATGAATGCAAATGGCATATGAGGTTGCACATGGATATCTACTTCCTTTCCTTTAGTTTATGCTAGCTCCATAACTGGGTTAGTTCGCATAGGTTTATCCTAGTCTTCTAATGCCTCTTGTAGTAAATATTTATGCTAAAGAATAGATAAGTCATTTAAGAGATAAACATTGGCTGGGGCCTTATTTAGCTACTCTACCACATTAAATGACCCTTGAGGTTAGACCTAGGGGTCTTTAACCTTATTCTATGCTATTTCACCCCACTTTTGATATGTTGGGGGTGATGGCTGGGGTTCTAAATTTTTCTTGAAAGTCACTTTAGGCTTTGTGAATGCTTCTTGGGTCTCTTCTTGGATTAGGTGTAATAGTCCAATTAGACTTAAAATGATTTTATCATGGGAACCTCTCTCACATAAATTGCATCTTCACCCTCTACCTAATAAATGTGCATACTCTAAGGCTATCTCCTCTTCTTACTCCAAGGACATCCCTTGAATTTGAGCCATCAAGATAAAATTTTCACTACCCACAAATTGGTACCTATAAAAATCTAAATTAGGTGCATTCCCTTGTCTTCATTGCTTGATAACCTTTTATTATAGATTATCTTTTAGGCAATTCTAGGGCATATGTGCATCATTACATGAGAAGCACTATGAATTTAAGTCATCCTCCAAGTTTTTTTGGATAACAAATAAATCTCTATTTGAACATAGTAGGACCATTTGAAATAGATCAAAAACTGGAACAATCTGATTCACATGTCTCACTTGGTGATTCAATTCTTGATGATTTAGCCTCTACCTTTATTGGTACTAGCTATGTTGATATGACACTCTTCCATTTTGGTAATTTTGGTAGGGGGATTTGGGGGTGTAGTTTGATACCTTTTAAGATTTATGATCTCATTTTAGAAATTTCACAAGATACTCTTCATGCCATTCATCTCCAAAACTAACATGGATGAAGAGGATGTGCTCATTTAATTAGTAGATATACATACATAGAAGGAGACACTTGTGAGGTGATTGGGACTTCCTCTTATGGTAGCATGGATATTTTTGGAAACATAGGAATAAATAGTCATAAGGGAAGTTTCCTAACATCCATAAAATTATTCTCCACTTTGACTTCCAAGTCATATACATCTGGTAGTGTCTCACCTCCAAGAGACTAAATCATGACAACTATGTTAGAGTTGAAGGATTTAAGGTAGAAGATAATGGCCATACCCATAGGTGGTCAAGCCACTACCAAGATTATTTTATAGGTCTTATTAAACATGGTATTAAAATTGATAATGGCTTCTTATGGTTCTCTTTTCATAGTGATTAGCTATTATAAGAGTGATGCCTGATATACCTTTTCATTGAATTATTTGAAGAATCTATTGCCTAAGTCATCCCAGGTGCTGATAGATTTAGGTGGCAAGGAATGATACCAATCAATAACTCATTCTTTGAAAGAGGTAGCTAGTAGCCTTACGGTTATGTTCTACTATGTGATATAATACACAATACATACATTGATGACATCTTAAAGATGTTCCACTCCACTCCTGAAATCCTCTCCTATAAATTTAGGGAGTGATTTTAAGGCATTAGAAAAGATAAGGTCCCATGTAGCTAGATCTATTAGAGGGATGAGTGGGAAACCATTATTCCATGCTACAAAGTTCCTTGGAAATCCTGAGATATCCATCTACTATGGTTGTTGCATTACACTTGACCCCATGGTTCTTTGGTGAGTTGCAAATACTAGAGGTGATAGTAACAAGCTTGGATTTTGTTGATGCCTAAAGCTTTTATTTTATGTTAAAAAACAATCTATAGAAAGCTTTATAGATTTGAGACTAAATGTGGTATGTATATCGACCTTCAAGATTTTAGAAGCTAGCTCTTTATTCAATTTGGGGGGCAAAAAGGGGTAGAAGGAGAAACAATAAATAAAATGAAAGTAAATCTAATCTAAGGTGATGCATCGAAAGATCTGAGATATTAACATAAAATTGCATAATAACACAAACCTCTAAACACCACAAATCGTAAAGGAGATTAAAAGCATGAATTAAGATATATAACATAAATAAAGATATACACTATGAAAGTAGAAGAAAAGAAATAAAAAATAGAGATAGTTTAAACCCAAAATAACTCATATCATCACATCCTCTTCATGGTGGATATAGAAACAAATATATAAGGCCACATAAGGCACATAGAAAGTGTCCACTAACATCTGTGAGGCACACCTGTTAAGGTTGCATAATGAAAACTCTAACTACTACTATCTCTAGTCTATTACAATGGCTTTTTATGAAAATAAGAATGAAAAAACAAATAATCATCAACCCCTTTCTAAAATAAATGAGCTCTGAATAAATAGGTGAGGCAAGTGTCAGAAGAAGAGACAACTAGAGATTCCCTTTATGTGACCATGATGATGTCATTAAAAATAAAAAGAGGTGTCAAGATCATGAGTGCAACTGGGCTCCCAATCTTAGATATGACACGACTACATCATTCTGTTAAGGCCACTATGTTTAGGAGAATGAGGTGGCACCATGCATGTGCTCCTACAGATGCATTACCTATGTTACACATAACAACTTTTATCCCTTCAAAAATCAAAATCCTCTCCAAAAAAAGGGGATCCACATCATCATCCAATAGCACTACTTAAAGTCTTGAATTAGAATAAAAATCTTTAAAGAGCATGGGGCCACCATGTGTTGAGATCGTACCCCACTTGAGAAAAATAAAAGTCTTCTCAAGTCAGATGAGTGTCATGCTACCAAGTGTAAAAAGTAGGCAAAGGATGGGACTTAGGCAAAATTGAGAAAGGGGACCTGAAGGAGGAAATGCCCAAAAGGGGATCCACTAAATGGTGCTAGAAATTGTGTATCTGCTAAGTGAGCCCAAAGAGGGGAATGAACTGATCCTCAATGTCAAATGTGGATTATTGATCCATAGTTCTTAGAAACTCTCAAAGGAACCTACCTATGGGTGGGATAACCCAAAAAATCTAGTATGCAAACCAATTAAAATACAACTATAAAAAGAGAGGAAGGAATGGAAATCTACAACTTTTGAAGGGTGATTACAAGGGTGCCCATTCTTCCTCCTTCAGCTAGGTATTTTTGTTAAAATCCTCAAAAAATCTATCTAGGTCTATCATCTCCCTAAAGGAGATGTTTTCTATGCCTTCAACCATCACCAATGTTTGGAACTCCAACTGGGCAAGCGGGTGTAAAACCTTTTCTATTTTAGAGACATCAAGTGCTTGACTGAGAGCCGTAAAGATGGTCTAGTCATCCCACTTCTGCTCAAGTAGTATATTGATTTGGTCCTCAAGGAGGATGATATTATCTACCAAGAAAAGGGAGGGGAGTACCAATTGGACCAATTTCTCTATACTCCCATGACTCTCTCAAACCATTCAATCCAAGGCATTAAACAATGCCTTGCATTTATTTGCTACCTTGTTGTATCTCAAAAACTCATTTACCTTCACCACTACCTATCTTTGGTTGATTATCCTAGTTACTATTAATGCTTTAGGAGAAGTGTTGTAGAGATTTTGAATAAGGCTCTATGATTCAAGACTTTTAGGGAGATGTAATAAATCACCTAGTCAATGGATGCATTCACCTGAGAGGATAACTTTTACATATCTATGATGAAGGTTAATATTGTCTTAAGGTTTACGATTATGGTCTTGATCCATTCCCAATAAGATCTATATAGTTGCTAGACTATGGGAAGGATCTTAAGGCTTGTGAGAGAGTAATGAGTTCACTTTTCAACCTTTCAATCTCTTGGTCCTTAACCAAGGAGTCCTACTATGCTTGGTCTTACAAAATTTGATATGACCAATTCATATTGAGAGCTTTTGGTGAATCTCATCCAGCTTTATCTCTTATTCTTATAGCTTATCCTCAATATCTATATGCACATCAACTTCTACTTGGAAGTTATTTATTTGGGATACTATCTTATAGCTCAAGCCATGCCTTATTGAGGCTAGTATTTTTAGCCTTAGCCTTGACATTGACTTGGTTAACTATGGCCTTTACCTTTGAGATCTCCACCTTGGTATTCTCTAGCTGACATACCAACTTAACATAGTCTGTTATCATAGAAATTTATGTCTTTTCCATAAGCTTGACCCTATAAGTGGGTTGGGCTTGACTGAGGTTAAGGCTGATAACTTGATTAGCCTTAGATAGTGTAGTCTTCCAATTTCATCTATTCAAGGGGATTGACTACTTGGGGAATTAAGTGAGAAACCATAAGAGATTATTAAAATGGGTCATAAAATGATTGCATGTGAATTTGGCTATCAGTCTTGGCTTATTTCCCCTTTTTATTTTACACTTGGAACTTTCGATCTACCCTTACTACATCCACATATTATTGATATTAATCTGGCACTTGAATGATCTCTCCTACAAAGGAGATTCCTTGTCGTAATGTGAATAGGATCGATAACTATTATTGTGAAGTAGTGGACCCTACCCCAGTGAAAGTGAGTAAATGAACATTAAGGGATGAAGGGGAAAAGGTGGGAGCCCATGGGGTAGAGAGAATGGTGACTGCATCATGAGGAAGGATGAGGTGGATGATCAATGTGGGGGAATGAGGAAAGGCATATGGGAGGAAATAGTGCTAGTGGAAGAGAAAAGAGAGGCCCTATAATAGGATAAGTGGAGGAATATAATATTAGAGCTAGGGTGGTGTTGGGTTGAGTAGTGGGGAGTGTCGTAACCTATAGTGGGGCTACCAGGGGAGATGGGGTAGTGAAGAAAGACATAGAGGTGGAAAGAAAGGGATCCATGAAGTGAATCTTCTTCTGGGGGAAGCTAGTAAAGGGATGGAAATGAGTGCCTCAATATGATTGAATTAGGATAACCTAAACATGAGGTGATTGAATGGATCCTATTGTCATTGTGGGGCTGTGGGATAGGAAAACATGGGGGGCAACCACATTGAAATATCTTAAATGGACACTACCTCTATTTCCTCTACTTACTTTGCTAGGGGCATGTTTTCTTATTTGTCATCCCCTCTTACCTCAATCTCAAGTGTGTATTCCTCCTTTGATGTGCCCTCTTCCAGATGGGACTCATCCCATAGCTTCTCAAATTTCTCATTTGGGGTGTTCTCATATAAACCAATGTGTGGTTGGTTGATCTTGTATCTGTACTTTAAGAAGGTAACTTTCTTCTCTTCTCTCTAACCTAAGTCATTCAACCACTACTTCATCCCCTTTGATAACTTCTTGGTAGGGTCTAAAGCTTGGATTTTATCATAGAAAAAATCCCATGGTTTGGGGATGTCTTTCAAAATTTAGGCTAGGTCCATGTAATTTTGAGGGAGGTCCTCTATGGGTGACATCCTCTTCTCCAAGTAGGATTGAGCCTCATTCCTGGGTGCACTGGTGATCTTTAAATCTACTATATACCCTATTAGGTCACAATCCCATTGATCATCTATTAAATATAGGCCAATTTTTTCTAGATTGGCCATGAGGAGGCATCCCTGATGCCTTTTTTGCACTATGATGCCACCTCTTAAAAAAAGAATGTCATATACCCCATTTTTCTTTTAACCTACTCTGTAGATGAAGTCCACTACATCAAGTTGGTGAGCCAACTCAAGGGCTAAGGTTATATATATCAATGTGCAAGGAAGTTAAAAGGGTTTTTCTCTAAAACCATGCACTTGTATGAAAGAGAAGTGGGCTTATTAGAACTAGTCAGTTGGGACTTTGTTGGTTGAGAGACAAACTTGTTGATAATTTTCCATCTTAGAAGTGCCAGCTATTTGATTGAGATCTACAAGAAATTGAGCCATGAACCACTCTAAGAACTCATAGTAGTCCCTAGTCTTTAACAAGATGTTGGTTCATATGGTGATGGGGAATACTACATGGGGAAAACCCTCAACATCAAAAGTGTTGAGTTGAAGATACCTAGAAAAGAAATGGGAATGCTAGTGTAGGATTAGGTGCATGAGGAAGGATGAGTACTAAAAGGTACGCATTGCTGAGAAATTTTCTAGTTCATTCCTCATGGTAGAAGAAATGGATTTGGTAAATTTCATTCTAAATTCTTACCCCTTTTCTTTCGATGTCAATACAAAAAATGATCATAGTTGAAAGTTGTAAACATTAACATTGCCATCCATGCTTAGGATGAAAGATAACATAGACAAAGTGTCTTTTAGATGCTATGTGGGGAAGGTCAACTAGGGCATGGGAAAAGGAGGAATCTTAATGATCTATCATTTGAGGAGAGTCTTGAGGAAACCCACCTTATCCTTAAATTAGGAATACCAAACAACTTGGAGACTCTTAATGCTATAGATGGTAGCCTTAGGTTCATAAAGAATCTAGAGCATCTATCTAATATCTTCTAGACTAATTTTTACTCTTAAGTGAGCATTACCAAAAATCACTCTAGTGTTGGTATTATATCTTCCTGGGTAGAGTGTGTTAATCTCAGGGCATTGGTGTACTTGGGGCATCATGTATTATGGCATCAATCTTTCCCATAATTTACATATGAAAGCATCATAATCATTTTGGCTTACCCTATTAAACATTAATATGTAAGCACCCTCTCTCAAATTCTTGGGGTTTTGGTCCAACTTTGGGTCAAATATATTATCCATGCAATCAGTTACCAAAGATTGCTCTCTGCAAAGTCCCTTGGTCACTAATTTCGTATATGTCACCTTCTCCTTTGCTTGAGTAAGGGATGAAGCATAGGCTTTGGATAATATGTACTTAAAGGGAGGGTCTCTTCCACTACTTAAACTATGGGTTCTCAGCTTTGAGAGAGGTTTTCCACTACTAGATGAGGATGTAGAGGCTTCCATATTTGTATTTTATTTGAAAACCCTTCTCTATTTTCTCCTCTATAAGGCTGGTTACTACCTCATTCATTCTACAAACTCTCTTTCTTCCCTTCCCTATCCCTTATACTTGCTTCAAAATCATAAAGTGTCAAGTGTTTAGATCAAAAGAAGAGAAGGGACAATCATGCATTATCATCATTATTAGGTACATCCAACATGGTAATTTTGGAAAGGAACACCCTCATAAATAATGGGGTGGCATACACACCTAAAAAGTGATGTACTAGAGATTTATGGTGATCATTATGGGAGTTTGTGCATGGTGGAGTGTGTGATATTAATGTTAGGTAAGGTGCGCAAATAACCATTTTTTAGAGAATGTTTTTGGGGATTTAAGACAATTTAGGTAAAGGATGCATGGCAACTAGGTCAGCCACTTGTGCCAACATCACTTATTTGAAAAAGGAAAATAACAAGGGGAAAGGAAAAACAAGGAAAGGAAAATACACAATAGGAAGGGAAACTAACTAATAATAATATACAAAGGGAAGACATGAAAGTTAGTTGAACTACTTTAAATTGATCCCATTGATGGGGATCTCTAATGCATTACCTTCTTGGTCTTTTAATTCAAAAGAATTCCCTTATTTATCATTGATAATACAAAATGGTCCTCTCTAAAGGAAATCAAAATTTGAATGCTATCCCAATTTTGTGGCTCATTGGTCATATTTGAGAACCAAATCTCTTAGCTTAAACCTGGGATCTAATAAGTTCTTGTTTAACCATCATTTTACTACTTGTTAATGAATGATCTTTACATCACCTACATATTCTCTTATTTGTTAGAGCTTGAGTAGTTTGGCAAGCCAAACTTCTATTATTCCATTCTATTCAATCTCAACCACCTTTAGGAGTTGTCACATAGGGATTTTTGATGATATTAACATAGTCACTTCTTTCCTATATACAATTTCATATGGAGAAGTTTTCAAGATTTGCTTAGGAGTGATGTGATCGACCCATAACATTGTACTTACATGCAAGTGACACTCTCTCTACATGTCATCATTTATCCTCTTTATCAATTATATCATATTTTTATTTGTATATTCCACCAACCCATTCCCTTATAGGTAATAATTGGAGGAAGTTTTTAGGAATATGCCATTTTTGAGTAAAAATTTAAAGATCTTGGATCTAAGGAAGGCATTTACAATGTCAGAGATGATCATTTTAGGTAGGATGAACCTCATGATGAGTTCTCTAAGAATTTAAGGATCAAAATTTTGGTCACCTCTTTCAGTGGGATGACCTCAATCTACCAGGTGAAGTAGTCAGTGGCTGTCAATATCCATTTATGGCCTGCATTAGATACTAGGTTAATCATCTTGATAAAATCTAAGCCCCATTGTGCAAAGGGTTCATCAATCATGATCAGATTGAGGGGCATGGCCAAATTCTTCCTCTTATTGGTGAAGAATTGACACTTTTGGCACCTCTTGACTACTTGGTAGTAGTCTATGAACATGGTTGACTAATAATACCTGGCACATAAGACCTTTATCATAGTGGTTTTGGATAAGAAGTGACTTCCTAGGAGATCAAAGTACATATCTTGGAGAATTTTCTTCACTAGAGGTTTATCCATAGATCAGAGCGGATTTCCATCAAAGTTTATTTTAAATAGGACCCCTCAGATTAATGTGTAGCTAAACCCTTATAGTCTATAAAAATGTCTTTTATGTGTGTGGAGGTTGTCGAGCTACCTACTGATCTACATGAAATGGATTTTTTTAGTCACCCATGATCCATATTTTTCTAATTAGTTCAATAAGAATACCTTGGGTATATCTTGATTTCCCATTAAGGTGTTTTCACATTAAGCTAGGTACTTGCAGATTCCTCATCTTTTGATTACTTTTGTTGGCTTGACCTCTATATTATATTCCAAGATTTTGGTGATCCCATTAGCCCTCTTCTCTTTGATATTTCCTTCCATGATGTATCCATGGACACTGGAGTGTGCCATGTACACCATTATATTGCTATCTGGCACTAGGTGCCTAAAATTTTTAAGGCCTTTGATGATGGTGAAGGCCTATATTTTTATGAAGTTGTATTTGGTTTCATACCCATGTAATTAGGTGCTCTTTTCTTCCTTCCTCTTCCCTTTGAGTTAGCACAACCATGAGGCTATGCTCACTCCTATAGACATACATAATGAAATTCTTGGAAAAATCAGGGTTAACAAGTATAGGCATGATGGATATCATGATTTTGATTTCTTCAAATTCTACTCTCCCTTTGGGTGTCCACTTGAAATTATTGTCTTTTTTCAACATTAGGGTGATTGGCCTAACTAATCTAGTAAAGTTTGATATGAATCTATTGATGATATTGATCTTTTTGAGGAAATATTGTACCCCTTTCTTGTTTACTAGAAAATCCAAGTCTCTTATTGCTTTTATCCTTTCTAGATCAATAGATATCCCATATTTAGATACCATGTCCAAACAACTTCCCCTGTGGAAATACAAAGACACATTCTTGGGGTTTAAGGATACCCTAAATTATTAACACCTATAGAAGAATTTTTCTAGGTGATTAAAGTGGTCTCCTTTCTTCTTAGAAAACACAGTGAGATCATCTAGGTAGATGAGAATGATCTCATTGATTAGCCCTTTAAATGCTACATCCATTTCTCACTAAAATTTTGCCCCGATATTAGAAAGGCTAAAAGGAATCTTCACGTATGTGAAGGTTCCCCACTTTGTGATGAAGGTGGTTTTGTGTTGATCATCCTCTTTCACCCATACTTGGTTGTACTTAGAGAAACCATCTAGTAATGAAAACATCTTTGCCCCTACAACCATTTAGAGGATTTTCTCCATGGAGGGGAGAGGGTAATGAAGTTTCAAGGATGCCTTTTTTAGGTACTAAAAATCCATGCATAATTATATTTTCCCACTCTTATTTTGCATAGGAACCAAATTGGAAATCCAAGTTGAATGTTTGATTGGGTATATGATCTTTGAATCAATTAGCTTCCTAAACTCTTGGGCCATTAAGGACTCAATATTTAGGTTGAATAGATTTTGTTTTTGTCTAACCAATTTAGCTCCTTCCATAAAATCTATGGTGTGCTAAATGACCTCTCAGTCATACCCTTTTAGGTCATCATAAGTCCATGCGATGACACCCTTGTATTTATCGCAAAAGTATACCAACCACTCCTTGTATATCTAAGGAACCTATTTTATAACATTTAATTTTATTACCCTACCAACATTAAGCTTGTAATAATCACTTTTATTTGTGACAAACTTGTGTTTTCCCTTATTTGCATCATTAAAATCAAAGAGATCCTCCAAGGTGATGAGACCCTTCAAGAGATTGTTGGTTTTCAAATGTATAATTTGGCCCCATAGGCTTCCTCAATTTTTGACTTTAGTTTCTCCACAAAATGAAATATTTATTTGAATAACATCATAATCTAAGTATTTTTTCAAATTTTTTTTAGTTTTAGTCATTATTTAGGACAATGATTTTGATGATTACCTACACTACTTGCTCGTTTATGAATAATTCTGTTGCCAAGTCAAATTAGGAGCCCACCATTTCCATTCTATCAACCTATGTATTTGTGATTCTTAGGATGATTTGAATATTGAAGGCTTTAAAATATTAAATTAGGTCCCATAAATGATGGCAGTAATATCTCATGTGTACATTCTTCATGGCCATTACTTGTCTCACCTATCTTACCACTAATTTAGAATCATTGAATCCTTTCAATTGCTTGATTCCCATTAACTCAATGAGGCTAAGGCCATGGACTAGGGCCTTGTATTTATCCTCATTATTTATATAAGAAAATTAGAACCAAAAGGCTTAGAGGGTCTCTTTTGCTAAAGGGGACGTCAGTTTTAAAGCTAGTCTTACATTTTACACCATCAAAATGCAAAGTCTAGAATTTAGAATCATCTTTAAGTCTTTCACTTTTGTCTCCTTATTTTTTTTGACCTTAGGGATGACTTGGTATTCATTATGGATAACATAGGTTCTAATAATAGTGGTGTCAAAGTTTATAAATGGGTCATTCTCGATGAATTCATTGATCAAGGCCTCTTCTTGAAGACTTTTGTTGTTGGCTATCTTATATTATTTGAACATTCCAATGTAGTGAATTTTCATCTTTAAGAAGGAGGAGTGTGTTGCATCAAAATTTTTCATTAATTCCTCCATTATATGCTCTAGGTGAAGAGGTTTGGACAACACCTTTAGCTTTGACCCATATTTGGTCCTAAGAATCAAGTGAGACCAGTCTAATGATAGGTAACTACCAATCTTAGCTAAAAAATCCCTTGATAGGCATAACCCAAACATAGGTGGGATGTCTATCACCATAATATCTTGAGGTAAGGTGATGGTGGGACAAGAATATAATGTGAGGGGTAGGGCTTAAATGACACTAAGGGTCTAAATCTTCTTCTTATCTGGCTACATCACCCCTTTGTTTAAAGGCTAGTATTTTAGTTGTAGCACCTCAACTATCTATTTGGGCATTATCATAGTGCTTGTGAAAGAGTCAATCATGGAATTATGTAGTAAATTCTTTCCTATAATCAAAGTCAAATAGAATGGGGTGGGTTTTATCTTGCTTACCCCTTCCTTAGTGTTGATGAATGCAAAAGGATTTTGGAGTAGTGTGATCACAATGGCTTCTTTCCCTCTTCCCTTTATAGGTTCTATGGTTGGTTTGGTTTGTGTGGGCTTCTATTTCTCCTCTAAAACCTCTTTTAGTAAAGTATTCTATTTAAGGATGGATAGGACATCCCAAAGGGAGATGTTAGCCAAAATCTTCTCAAGTTGTTTGACTATGTCATACAACTTCAAAGGTGTGACCTTAGGGTCTTTTATTTTGTTCTAAATAACTTCAATCCACCTTGGGTAGATTATAGGTGGGGTTGTACATCAAAAATTCATTTACAAAGACCACATCTTCACCATCCATCCATGAGAAAAGTGTGTGATCTAAGGCTATCTCCTCTTCTTGCTCTAGGGACATACCCTACACTTATGCCATCAACATGGCATATTCACTTCTTAAATATTGATATATGTAAGCTAAGTCTCATACACTCCCTTGTCATCTTTGCACAGTGACCTATTTTAAGTTACCCCTCAAATTTTTTTAGGGCCCATAGGGTTCATTATAGGGGAATCACCATGAGTTAGAATCATCTACCAAGTTATTTTGGTCAACCACTAGCTCTTTGCTCACACTTGGTGATACTATGTGTAAAGGGTCTAGGACTATGACCATCTGATTCATGAAAAACATATAATAATTTGATGCTTGGTGATTCAGAGCTTGGTGATTTGATAATTACCTTTTTTGGTATTGATTTTGTTGATAAGGTAGTCTTTTCTCTTAGTAGTTATTGTAAGAGGGCTCAGGAGGTGCATCTTACTGCCTCTTGAAATTAATTATCACATTGGAGAAGTTCTTCAAAATTCTCTTCATATTATTCATCTCAGATACCAATGATGGAGAAGTGGAAGCACTCACTTGATTATGCAGATATACATACATGAAAGGGGGAAGGGTTCTTGAGGTCTCTTCTAGCAGATGTATAGATATCTTAGGGAACATTGGCATTGATGACTAAGGGGCCATTTTCTTGCATCTATTAAGTTGTTCTTAGCTCTTACCATGATATCATATGCATCAAGAAATGTTTGGCCTTAGAGCAATTGGATCATGACTGCTATATTTGAATTGAGAGCTTTGAGATAGAACACAATTTCCATGCCCATGAGTGGTTGAACCGCTAATGGGATCCTTTTTCAAGTATTTTTAAACCTAGTATTAACATCAACCATAGCCTCTTACAATGTCATTTTTATGGTTATCAACTATTTCAAGAGGGATGATTGGTCCACCTTCTCATTGAAATGCTCAAAGAGCTTGTTTTCCAAGTCATCCTAGGTCCTAATTGAGTTGGTTGGCAAAGATTAGTACTAGTCAAGATCCCACCCTTTAAAAGATGCTATTAGCAGCCTTAGGGCTCTATTCTATGTGTTTATGTAGTGTATAGTAGACACATTAGCCACATTTTAGAGGTGTTCAGTTACCATCTTGAAGTCCTCTCCTAAAAACTTGGGAAGTGCCTTCAAATCATTAGTGGGGATCAGATCCCATATGATCGGGGGTGTTAGAGGGATAAGTGGACTATCATTTTATGACAACATAAAATTCCTTAGTGGGCCTAGATGTGTCATTTTCTATTATTATTATTGATGTGTAGTGAAAGACCCTAAGGCCCTTTGGTGAGCAAGGGATCCTAAAGGTGGAGTTAGTATATTTAGATTATTTGTAGTCTATGATCTTGTTATGGGATTTTGGCTCATAAAATCTAAGTTTTAATCAAGTGATTGTGGGTTTGAGTCCCACTGAGTGTGCTAAAAAAGAGAACTATTTATGCCTAAAGCTTTTAATTTATGTTAGACAACAATCTATGGGAAGCTTTATAGATGTGGGAATAAATGTAGTTTGTAAAGTGACCTTTGAGATTTTAGAAGTTGACTCTTCATTCAAGTTGGGGGGTGAAAAGGGGTAGAAGGAAAAATATTAAATAACATGAAAGTAAATCTAATCTAAGGTGATGCATCGAAAGATCTTAGATATTAACATAAAATTACATAAAATAGCACAAACCTCTAAACACCATAGATTGTAAATGAGCTTAAAATCATGAATTAATATCTACAACATAAACAAAGATCTACACTATGGAATCATAAGAAAATAAATAGTAAATAGAGATAGTTTTAACTGCAAATAACACATAACATCACATCCTCTTAATGGTGGATAATGAAATGAATATAAAATGCCATAAAAGGCACATATAAAGCATCCACTAACATCTATAAGGCACACCTGCTAAGGTTGTAGAATTAAAACTCTAACTACTACTATCTCTAATCTATTACAATGGTTGTTTATAGAAATAAGAATGTAAAAACAAATAATCTCTAGCCCCTTTCAAAAATAAATGAGCTCTAAATAAATAGGTGAGGTGAATTTTAGAAGAAGAGACACTTGGAGATTCCCTCTACATGACCATGATGATGCCATTACAATTTAAAAGAGGTATCGAGCTCATGAGTGCAATCAACCTATTGATCCTGGATATGATGTGATTTCATCATTATATTAAGGCCACTATGTTTGAGAAAAATGAGGTGGCATCATGCATGTTATCCTAGAGATGTATTGCCTATGCTACATATAACAACTTTGATCCCTTCAAAAATCAAAAGCCTCACCCAAAAAAGGGGACTCACATCATCATTCAATAGTGATGCTTGGAGGATTGACTTAGAATAAAAAGTTTTGGAGAGCATGTGGCCACCATGTGTCAAACTCATGCCCCACCTGAGCAAAAGAAAATTTTTCTCGAGTCAGATGAGCATCATGCTTCTAAGTGTTAAAAGTAGGTGAAGTCTGGGACTTAGGAAAAATTAAGAAAAGGGACATAAAGGAAGAAAGGCCCAAAAGGGGATCCATTAGATGGTGCCAAAAACTATGTATCTACCAAGCGATCTTGAAGAGGGGAATGGACTACTCCTCAATGTCAAATGTGGATTATTAATCCATAGATTCTTTATTGTTTATGACCTTGTGATAGGTCTCTATCTCATACACTGTAACTTATAATTAGGTGATTATGGGTTCAAATCCCATGGGGCACACCAAAAAAGAGAACTATTAAGGCCTAAAACTCTTGCTCTTGATGAACAACTTCTTATGGGAAGCTTTATAGATGTTGGACTAATTTGCAATCTGTAAAGTGATCTCTGAGATTTTAGAAGCTAACTCTTCATATTAATTTGGGATGAAAAGGGTGAGATGGGAATGAAAATAAAATTGAAGTAATTCTAACTGAGGTGATGCACTAAGATTCATAATTTATCTATTCCTAAAATTACATAAAATAGCTTGAAATTTTGAAACATTAAATAATTTAAAAGAGCATATGCATGATTTAATCCCTAAAACATAAATAAAATCCCATACTATACAAGCAAAAAAACACAAATAACAAACAATAATATATTCCATTTAATTTGACACAAAATACCACATCTTCTTCATTGTTAGGTAGAGAACAAAATAAAAAGGGCCCAAAAGCACACAATATAATATTCAATCCTTCTTAGGAGGGGCACCTGCTAAGGTCGTGAGATGAAAAATAATAATTGCTAATATTCCCATTCAAAATTAAACTATTATAAATGGATTCTCTCTTATAATAGTCATAAAGAAAAAAATATTAACAACTACCAACCTCTTATAAAATAAAAGGTCCTAGAATATATAAGCATAGTGGCCGCATGATAAAATGACACCTACAACCTGGCACCCACATTCATGATGAGGCTATTGCAACTGAATGAGGAACTTTGGCTCATGAGTGTAGTTGGTCTTAAAAATCATAGATATGGTGAAATTATTGATGCCTCATGATCCCCATGATGTTTAGAAGAAGTTATATGGCAATGCATGTCTACCTCTAAAACTACCTTTAGAATTCTATTTGAAATGGGGCCCCACCCCCTTCATCTAATGGCACCACTCAAAGCTCTAACAGGAAAAAAATTATCTCAAGGAGTGTTAAGATGACACATGGCATACTAAGGAGAGAGTATTATCCTTAAAATCCCTTTTCTCACTTTTAAACTGGTAGTACACAAAGCCACCATGTGGTGAGTTAGAACTACTTTTTGGAACTCAAGAACACCTTTGCAAAGAATGAGGGCAAGGGTTCTATGTGGAAATTTTACTTCCTTTTAATTATAACTACATAGTAGTTCCTACACATTATTTCATCAGCTAGTAGCATGCCTTTACCTTATGAAAGAACTCTTTTCTTTCTTTAGGAGTGTTGTGATAATATGTATCAAGTTAGGGCTACTCTTAGGTGATCTGAGAACTTTCTCATGAAGAATGAGTGTGGGGATGCCATATGGAACCAATAAAAAGAGCTGAGATGTAGTAAAAATAAAAAAATGGGACATAAGAAAGAAGAGGCTGAGATCCAAAATGCTAAACTTGCCAAGCATGTACTTACCAAAAAGATAACTTCCCATAATATTCCAAATATGGATTTGATCCACAGTAACTAAGTATGTTGTGTAGGAGTAAATGAAGATTCTATGGAATCCACTATATGTCTCTAGTGTAAAAGCCTCTCAAGTATGGCTCATCTATGAAAGGGGATTACCTATTTCTTACCATTTCATGGAATATTAACCTTAGCAAGATTGATAATTAACCATCCTAAAATAAACTTCTCTTGTTTAAGTGGATGTTCATATGGAATTCTGGTAACTGTGACTACTTTATTGGTATGAATATATTTAATACACTCATGTATTATGGAAGGTGTATACACATAATATTTTCAAACTTTTATCAATTATTGATGCTCTTTATCTTACATGAACCCATCAAGTCTCAATCTCTCTAAGTGCACACCTTAAGGGGTGCACTAAGAAAGGGGTGTGTAGACCATTGGTGCTTCATAGGATTATTGTCCCTTTTACCACTTCTTATCTACACACTTCTCTCCTAAAAACCATTTACCTAAGATTTTTCTTCTCTCTTGCACATTCCTCTAGTATTTTACCACCTTCAGTACCCCTTTTCCTAACCTAAAAACCCTTTCGATAGCTTACATGACTAGGTTGACTGGGTCAACCTTGTACTCTTATTGGTGAAACTCATTTAGGCTCTTGATGGCTCTTGGCTGACCTAGCCTGTGACCTAGTGAGTTTTTGTCAATAATGATACTAGATTGACTGGGTTGACCTTATCAGCCTAAAATTTTAGAAGGGCTTAGGGTTAAATATACCTATATATACAAGATCATTTCAATATTATTTAGAGAAGAGAATAATAAGTAAGATTTATTGTGCATCTACTTATCCACCATTATACTTGAGGAACAAGATTAAAGTTTCATAATTTATTTAGAGATACGGTTCTTGTCTTATGGAGAATTATTTTAGATGCATTTATATGTTGTGTAGCCTAAAGCTAATTTATCCTTGTCATCCTTACATGCCACACCAACCTCTTATGAATCACCTTGGCCAAGGAAGATATTGAGGTTTGATGGGTTTGTCTTCAAAGGTAAGTATTCTTAACTTTTTTCCTCATTTATAAGAGTAGATATATATGCATTTAAATTTCTCTTCCATGCATTAGGATTCCGTATACATTGACGTGAACATATGTATTTTATGCATGTCTACTTTTATTATTTATTACCCCCACCTTGTGCCACAAGATTTGGTGAGCACTAGATTAGATTTCTTTGCTTTACTTGCTATTATTATAGTGAATATGAAAGCATAGGACTTAGTTATGGTTATGACATAGTTTTTCTTAACTGGAGGCTTTAGAGCCCTCCCTAGTGATATTATTGTGTTAAGAGGTCCCCTAATTAGGTCTATAAAATTTGCATATTGGTCATGTTCTTGATTCTCTAATGTATCCCCAATTAAAAGTGTAAGTAGGATCTATCCTCTTTGAGTTAGGATTGATTTGTAGATTTGATGAATTTATGATTGCATACAGTCTGGGGAACCCGATGTGAATCTAATGCTTACAAGTTTTCTTTTAGGATTTTTATTTATTTCATTTTATCATTTTTCTATATTTGTGATACTAGGTCAACAAGGCTGGTATAGTTTCTAACTTTTGTGCACATGTTTAACACATAGTCGTATCAAAATGACTATGTTTTTTTATTGTAGGTCTTTATCAGATACATGTTACTAGATCGAATAGGTTGACACAATACTCTTATTCACTTCCAAAGAATAAACTATGTTAAATAGATCAACTTAGTTTCTTATTTATCTCTAGAAAAACAAACTAAGTTGTTCAAGTCAACTTAGTATTCCAGATAACTTCTAAATAAGAAACTAGGTTGACCAAGCTAGTATAGTCATCTTAACAGGTTTCAACAATTAGGGAATTTTAGAATTAGGTCAACCTAATTGATATAGTTAGAAAAAATTTCAGGAATAATTCAAGGCACTTCAATAAAAATCTCATAATCCTCACCATCTTCCAACCCACCAAGGTTCCTTTCTCTCTCTCTCTCTCTCTCTCTCTTTTAATTTAGTTCTTCCTTATAGTTCTATTCTACAAAGTCTATAGTCACTAAAAATACAATCATATAAAAAACTAGGTCGACTTGGTTGACTTAGTTTTTAAGGACTCTTAATTTTACAGTACATTAACAACCCTATCGACTCTATTCTATAATGTTTGCATACATTAGCATCTGAACCAACTCTGTATTATGATTAAAATTAGGAATTAACAACTACATGCTCATAATTATTTCACACTTTCACTTTCATTTGTTTGCATGCTTAGAATAGCTCACATAGTCTAATTAAGTGGTTTTTAAATATACCATTTAGTTGCACTATTTTTCTCTTTCTTACACACACTACCAAATCACATAATTTTAAAACACATTTAAAATTTTGTCTACCCTAGGCCTACCTACTTGGATTTCATCACCAAGGGGTAAGCCTACTTGGTTTTCTAGCCAAGTATAAACACATGCTTAATGGTATATATTGGAAAATCACTCAACACCCTTATCACTATGGGATTGTGAAGTGAGGGGGTAGGCCCCACTACCAAGCCAATACCATTGCCAACACAGATCCATTTTAACCTAAATATCCTGAAACCATCCATAAATTGCTTTCTAGTTCCCTACTTTCTGCCAACTTCCCTATCACGCTTAAAAGAAAACTTTATAATAATCTAACAAAATTCAATATGACTACTTAGTTATTGATTCTAGTTTTATATTTGAATATAATTTAAATGAAAAACATAAAATACTTAGGGAAAATACTCAGACAATAACTATACAAATAATAAATCTCATACTCTAATTAATTCCATATGAAACAATACAAAGCACTTATATAGGAAGTGCATGAGCTAAATATGGGGATCCCAATATCCATATAAACCCTCAACCAAATAACCAACCTACTAACAAAACAATATATACAAATATATTGTTATTAACAATATATTCAAGTAACTAATAAACTAACATCATAATATATCACAAACCTATTAATTTATTATTATTTATTAAACAATAATTACAATATACATTAATAATGTGAAAATCATACCTCAACATTATCTAGCCTTTAATTTTCAATTGACTACTTGCTCTCTAATCATTGTGTGTTGTATTACAAAAACTTGGATTGGCTAGTGTTGGTGAAAGGTTTTGTGTTGTGTGACAATTGGATCATTCTCATTGACCCAATTGATTATGTGTTTACTTACATTTCCTAATTTAAAGTACATTGAAAATTTTTCCCCTAGTTTCAATACACTATCATTCTATTTGGCATAGTTTCTTATAGACTATCTATTTCCCCTACCTAAAATATTGAGTCGACCTGGTCGAGCTAGTATTCATTTTTGCCTCTCAAGTTATAGTACTAAATTGACCCTATCAACTTTGTACCCTTATCAAGTTGTTCTCTATCTTAGGTTATATTAATAAGTTAACCCTATCGACTCTATATCGTTGTTAGCTTAGTTTTCATACCCTATTTCTAGTACTAGATTGGCCTAATCGACTCTATACTCTTATCTATCCATTCCTATCTCCTTGCTTTTACATCAAATTTTCATTCGCTAATATCTCTCCTTCATCATGAACATCCTATTCAAAGATAACACTAAATTTAATTCAATAGATATAATGAGTCTTACCAACCCTAATAGGTTTTCCCATAAGCAAATTATGGCTCCTATCCTAGATGAAATTAATGTTCATATAACCACTTGTATTACAAACTATGGGACCCCTCATTATTATTTGAGTCATAATCCTCTCTTCTCACTTGAATATCAACCCAAATTAGAGTATACCCTAGAAATTCTCTTCTTCATCACTGATTTCCCTCAACATCAAGGAAAAAATCATTTTACTATTCACCATATCATGAGAAGTGGTCAAGTTGAGGAACCCCATTCACATTCTCCCACATTCTCATATGAATTTGGGGATACTAGCTTCTTTTCTTCCCAACCTCTTCCCTATATTCTAACCCCTTATCATACCATGACTTCTTATTCTTTGATATCCTCTACCTCCATGCCTAGTATCTCTACTAACATGGCAGGTTCTACATCTAGTGGGCCTCTTCCAAGACCCACTCTTCACAATTCCTCCACTAGAGAATAATTTTATACCCATGATAATCATGCCTCTAGTGATTCCTCTTCTCATCCCTCGACTGGTTCATATTTTTCCACACAAGCAAATTATACCACTAGTTCCTCACTTACTAACAACTCTTCTCAAGATCCTACTAACACCCATAGTGGTAATCAATCCACTACTACCAATTCTAATAATTTAAACAATTATAATAATGCAACTCAAACCCATCAAATCCTATTACAAACTCTTAATCAAATGAATGCTTTTCAAACTAATAATTCAAATTAAATAATGCAAATGTAAAATCATCTTATCCATATTCAAACCCACCCTCAACAGATGCCATGGGGCACACATAATCAAAATGATCCCGCACCTCTTCTTCTAGATTCCCATGATAGTCTTATCCCTTAACCTCCTCTTGTAAATAAGATAATCAATAATATTCAAAATGAGCCTCTCACATCTCAAATTGCTAATATCGATATAGGAGGTATCACCCCTACCATTTCTTATAATGGGTCAACCGATCCTATTATTTATTTAAAAACATTTGGAAATATATATAAAGACTTTTTCAAAATAAATACCTTTTCCACTACCAATATATTAGCAAAAAATGTCATGGGTGATGATTTAGATTGGTACAAATAACTCAAATCTCATTCTATTACTAGTTTGGAAGATTTAGTTGATGCCCTAGTCTAAGAGTTCCAAACTAGTGATCTACTTGGGACTAACTTAGCCCATTTGTCAATTATAAGCAAATTGAGACCAAAAATGCATAATATTTCATTAAATGATGGAAGACATTGTCCAATAAATGCAAACACAATATGGTCGATGATAACCTTTTCCATCTATTTACCAATGCTCTTTTTCCTAAGTTGCAATATTAGGTCTAAACTCTCTCTACACGTACTTTAAAAGAGGCCATTGACCAAGCAAAGCATCAATATTTCGTTATTCATAAATTTGAGCTATCCAAACCTTTTATGAGTACTCGTATATTACTCAAGA
The DNA here is from genome assembly GCA_037957365.1 of Torreya grandis. NCBI lineage: Eukaryota > Viridiplantae > Streptophyta > Pinopsida > Cupressales > Taxaceae > Torreya > Torreya grandis. Next base: position 982,127 of record JARHVA010000105.1, read on the forward strand.
ATAATAATCATCATGCTACTAATGATGGTGTCACAGACTCTTATGATACTATTCACACTATTCAAGTTTTTGTTCCTAATCAAAATCTAGAACAAGCTTCCCCTCCTAACCACATCACTAATCCTCATTTATCTTTAACCAATAACATCAATGTTCATAAACCTTTATCCTTAGTAGAATTATAAAAGTGTTTACCAAGGCCTCTACACTGATAACTTTATCCCACTCATCTCATGAATCTTGGTATGATCCTAATCAATTTTGTTGGTTTTACACTATTTAGGGTCATTCTCATGAGACCTATAAGTAGCTTCATAATTTGGCTATGGATTTCCTTCTTAGTCCCAATTTTGACCATAACTCTATCATTCATAAACGTCAACAATCTTATGACATTGCCTTCCAATCCCATGAAACATAAACTAAATCTCAAGCTCTAAACCAAGATAATGCTCATTTGGCCATATATAAATATCCTCTTCCATATCACCAAGATACCCAAGACAAACATACCCCTTCTACAAATAATGTTGATAGTATTATTGACCTAACTCCTAAAGATAATATGGTTAATATGACTAACATGTGAAGGGTGGTTGCTTTCATTGATCCTTAACCCATCTACACACCTTCATTGTCTCATGCATTTTGTGCTATCCAAGATTCTTCTCCAAGCCACTTAACTGAGTTGGGTTAAGAAGACCTTATATATTTTGATGAACCAATTCTAACACTTCCCTTGGATGACACTTCTCATACCATTTTTATTATCCCTCTAGCCTCTTTACCCATCACCAATGATACTCAAACTTCTATCAAAACTTATTCTAATCTATCTCAAACCACACCTGCATCAATTACTCCATATTCTCAACATAATCTACAAAATGGTCCTCTAATTAAACCTTTTGCCTCTTTTCAACATAAATTCACATCCTCCTTTTGAGTACCTCTTTCAACACTATGCATCTCTTTCCAATAATCTTATTATGGGTTACTATGAGTGGGATTTTATAACATAACTCACTAATCTCCATCTCAAATCCCATTTATCAAACATATGCAAACCTCTACCTGTTATCATAACTATCTCATACATATTTTGTTTGAAATGAACATCCCTTGTCCTCCCCTAATAGGATGTGAAGCCTCCTTATCCAAATCATAAGGTAACATTTTAAAATAGTGCAAAGATATGTCCATACATGTTGATGAAATAATGGACACTTCTCTTTCCCTCGAATTCCTCATTAATTCTATGATCCCTAATGAGATTTTGCTTCATATGGATGATCCTCATCTATTTATTAGTGTTCAAATTGGTGATATCCAAGTCAAGTGTGCCTTGATTGATGAGGGTTATGGCACTTGTGTTGACTCTCTCAATTTTATCAAAACCCTTGGATATTATGAATGCAATCTTAAGTACACATGTAACACATGCCAAGGATATGACTAAAGGAAAATGCCTCTTTTAGGTTGTGTGTGGATCCTCATTACTATCCCACCTATCACCTTTCACATGAAGGTGATGAAATTTAACTTTCCTCTTTCGTATAACATTTTAATTGGTAGGTAATGGACTCATCGTATGAGAAAAATTTCCTCTTTTGCTTGTCAATGCATCATATTTACTCACAATAGATCCATCTGCAAGATTTAAGGTGACACCAATCTTAATAATTTTGAATAATTCTAAGACTATGCTGTATTCAAGATTCCTACCCTTGAACCCTTGCCAAACATTCTATTTTGTGAATATAAACAATTTAAATTCCTTATTAATTCCACACGAGGTTACAACAGTCTCCTTGAACTCATCGAGAATATCCCCCTAGCCTCTTAGATTTTGATGACAATGAGCTTGATGAGATTAATCTCAAGATTAAAAATTTGGATCTCTCACATCATCTCATCTCTTATCTTCCCACTTCTTTGTAACCTCATTCTTGTCAACAACGTTGTGATGACATCCCCATTATCTTAACTAAGACTCAACATTCCATTCATCACACCACATCAAATGACATGGCCATCCCTACCTATACCATCAACCTTCATACACTTGATTATGATGATTGTTATACCTTAGATGATACATTCTTAAGAGTTCTTGTTTAGACTTGAGATGCTAAGATTATTCATTATCATTCATGTTTGTGTTAGTATTTTAGTATATCTTCTAGTATTCCATCCTCTATTTTTCATAATTTTAGTGTTTTTTCTCTTTATTTTAGGTTAGAGATGGTGCACACACCCCCAATTTCTAAATAACCTCATAGGAGTATGCTTATAGTTCATGTTATGACTAGTCCCTATCACTTTGCTTGATACCATGACCCCTTTAGCTTACTTATCCTTGAGATGCATGTAACTATCCTTAGTCCTCTATGGACCTTGTTCCTCCAATTAGGTCCTTTACCCACCAAATGGGTCAATCAACCTTATTGTGACATTTTTATAGTTGTTGGTCATTAGACTAAATATTTTCCCCTATACCAAATTCTCTCAGCTTCTATTTCACCACCTTCTATGAGTACACCTACCAAGATTACTCATAGGCACATCTATTACTTCCATGACATAGATAATCATTCATCCACACACTATTTTAAGATATGATAATATATCAACACCTTGCATCCCACTACTCCTTAGCCCTCAAACAAGGCTATATCTCCCACAAAATTATTACTTGAGTATCTTCCTAAGCATAGAGAGGTCTATTGTCTTTGGCACCAATGTGACACACATCACACTGATCATTGCCACATCCTTTAGTAACATCTTAAGGATCACTTCCTAACCATTATTTCACCTTATACCCTTCCTCTCATAGGTTTTTCTTGCAAGAAGGTTCCCCCTTCCCCCATAGTTCCACCTCCTTTGGTTCCATCTCCTCGTGTGGTCCCTTCTCCACCTACTATTTCTCCACCCATGAATCCCTCACCTATGGATCCTTCTCCACCTATGAATCCCTCACCTATGGTACCTTCCCCACTGGTGACCCCTTTATATCTTATAAAAACCACTCCCATGTATTCTCCTAAGCATCCCTTACATGATAGCCTTCATCAACATGATCCTTCAATCATTCTTATCTTTTCTGTTGAGGATATTTGACATGAAGTATTTTCTCAAATTTCACTGAAGATCGATAAGACATTAGCTACAGTTCACATTCAAATACATATAGACTCATAAGATGTTATGGATAATATGTGCGGACAAATATATCAGTACTTATGAACACATGCATGGTGTTCTTACATTTTTCATTTGGATTGGACGTATGCTCCAACTTTACATTTATCTATTTTTATATCATTTAACATTGTGTCAAATTATTATCTATATTACATGGTGACTTTGGTTTTCCCCATTACATGTTGCTTATGATGTCATTATGTTTTTTCTTATGGATTTATTGTTTGTCATTGAATTATTTTTTTCTTATGACTCCCTTATTCTTGTTCATGATTGTTTGCTATTTTATATTTATAAACCTAGATAATTGTTGTTGTGACTTGGTTATACAAACCTTGATCCATTTATTCACTCCTTCATTTACCATGTGATTAGTTAGTAAAAAATTCACCTCATTATAATTTCCTTTCATCGGTCTACTTTGGATGTCCTTTTATTCCCATTTTTTCCCTTTTATAAACTAAGCATACACATGGTTGAGACTTGAGATAACATGCTAGTTCATCATTAGGCCTAAGTGTTCTAGTCAGTCTTGTCTTTGGACACTTAGATTCCTTTAGCCAAAACCTAAGTTCATTCATGTGTATCACTCTATCTCTTATGATTGATCATTCCAAGTTTGTATGGAGGAGGAATCATAAAATCCATAAAAATATTAAAAATCTTAATCATTTAACAAAAGGCAATGATCTAAAAGGCAACATTCAAAATTATCAAAAGTCAAATCACACTAAAAGACATGATTCTAAGAACATATCCTTTCTCTAATTGAAGCTCAAACTCCATAGTTGGCCTCATGATAGAGCTGAGGTCTATTGGGGTGTGGTAGACCAGTAGATTATAAAAGGAGAATATTTTTTTTAGTGCTACCTACTTTCTCATGTAAGTACCTAATATTCATAGTAGATCGATGAATTTATAAGGGGTCCTAAGGAACAAGTAACACATTGTGCGAAGGTAAGTCCATTTTAATTTTCTTGTTCAAAATATCCAATATGAGTTGATCTTAGTAGCATACTTATTTTCCTATACATATTTGTGTCTATAGCGAACAAATATCTTGTGTATATTGATTGTCACTAGTTACTTAGTGTCTTCTCATATCCTTAGTGTGCCTCATGTATCCTAAGGTCTTCTCATAAGATGCCTAAGTTATGCTTCTTACATTCTATTTTTTACTCTCTATAATCCCAATATTTCCCCTTGAGAATTATTATTTTTTTCACTGATCACTCCCCTAGGGATTCTATTTGTGAGTTGCATTATAAGACCATGGATAAGCCCTGGCCTTCCTCACAAATTACCAAAATTTCCACATTACTATTCCAAACATCCCCATTTACCATATTTTCACATTATTTCCACCTCATTTGTGTTCCCTTTGTGGGTTTCAGTGTAAGTCCATGGATAAGACCTGGCCTTCCTCACAAAATCTTTTAATATCCAAGTCATAATAAAATTACATGTGTCAAATATGAAATAAGATGTGATTGATAATGAGTTACACATGATTGACATGATTCCCATCTTCATTTAGTATGTTTTATGCTTACTTCATTAATCTTTCAGTTTTATCTTTTTATTTTTTGATTGCATATAAGAATCCAACCATTTTTCTTAAATTTTTCATACTTACCAACTTGAATTAGTGTGATTAATTTAAGACCATTTTTGTGACAACCCCTCAAGTTACACTTAGAAAATGTCATAATTTTTTAATAAAATAAATAACATTCATTCCACAAAATAAAACAATACAATATACTATAACCATAACAAAGAACAATAGTACTTAAAATTTAAAAATTGCATAGAATATAAATCCTATACAACTCCATAGAAAGCCAAATACAATAGGACACAGCTAGATCTTATCTAATAATACACCATCTGAAAATAAAATATACAAATACATAATATAATTACATTAATTTAGGCATATGACCTCATACAATGATAGATACCAAACTCTCTAGAGCTCAAGTCGAATCAACTCATGTATCATTGATAATCTCAAGTGTCATCTCTAGGTAGTACTACAATGGAGGAAGGAAAGCATCATTTGAGTGCTTTACCACACCAACCATAGACCATTGATGCCCTCATAATCTCCTATCAGGAAATGACTCTCCCTTCATGGATAGGTAGATAGAACAATGTGAGAATCTAGTGAGACATGTTTGTACCTCATGTGCTATAAGATTTATAAAAGAATGCAATGTACCATAAAGAAATACATTCTAACATGATAGCACACAACATAAAAATCAAATATATGAATGATAATGTATATAACATTACTTAGGCCCAAGTTTTCAAATAATATATGATCATTTAGATTGGTCAATTCATAGCATACCACTTGATCAAATTATTTATTGGTGGTACTACCTAGGCTAGTGGAACCCATCTCACTACCTATTAGTATCATCAATATATATGTCATAGTATATAACTAAAAAAATTATATAGATATTCTCCTTGCAGTAATATCACATCACAAGCTAAAAAGGGATAAAGTAAGATATACACATAATCATCTATTCACGAATGAGTCTTACCTTAAAATCAATCCTAAATTAGAACAATGACCACTGTTTATACCACATAGGTAAAACACACAATAATTATAGGTTATTTCAAAAATATCTAAGCAACTACACCTCAAAACAACCCAAAATATCTTAGTTTAGTGTTCTTAGACATGACTACTAGTTTATCCATAACAATCATATAAAATAGTCATAGACACATAAAAACATACACTCATATTCAGTCAAGCATAAATTATAACAAGCAAGTCATACAATGCATATAAATCTATCTCAATATTCATTTGTACTCATAAGTTTATATGCACATAATTATGATATCCTTCTAACTATTATTAAACATCCTTATCAAGTAACAACCAACACACATATAAAATACATAAGTGTGTGTTTAGATATAACCAATCTAAACACTGGAATCATTAAACCAACAAATAAAGATTATACCACTGAGGTATACCTTAGATTAGATTACATAATAATAGTCAAATGAAAACACAAGCTCAAGGCACACATCATGATGCATTATTTAATTCCTAAAATGTCAAATCATTACATATAAATTACTCTCACAAAATATAATACACATGTTTTTATCATTTTATGGTACTATAAAATTTGAATTGATTGACATGTTTTCATAATGCTATTTTACTATGGGTAAACTATTTATTTACACTAGCAAGCATAATGTATCACTAAAGGTTATCATAACCTAGGTTAAATGGTAATTCAAGTTTACACTTCGTATGAACTAAAAGGCAATATTCAAAATGGTTGAATTTCCCACTTCAAAGAATATTTATTAGTAATTAGTTACCTTAGATATATTCATATCATCTAATGTTCTATGAAGATAATTATTCACACGAATACTCAATCCTATTTATAGATAAATTTCTATAGGAACACCCCTATAATCTTTAGTTGCTTCTAAAGTACTTACATACAATTCTAAAATGATTTTTAAGGTTTCAACTATCAATCAGTTTTCAACCAATAATTTCCATTATCTATCATTGTCATATTACCTTCTCAAGAATATTTTAGCATGACTCAAAAAATAAAAAAAATAAAAAATATACATACATACATACATACATACATATATATGTATGTATGTATCATCTAGGACATATTATCCATTTGAACACTCATAAATATTCAACAATTAACCAACATCTTACCATAAGGCCTAATATAATTGACTAAATACGAATGTCTAGTTAACTTAATAACTCAAACTTTTATACAAACTTGCATAAGCTACAATATAGAATTAAAGGGTAATTAAAAATCTACCAAACATTTGATCTTGCATAAAAAAGAAGTCATAATTTCTTTTCAAATTGACTTCTACAATCTACTATTTGTCTTAGCATTTTTCTATTAAATAATCAGCTTCTAATTTTCATTCTTAGCACCCTATATAAATTTAGTGTTTACAAAATTAATGCTTAATAATATAATAAATGTTCAAATTTTTAGTAATTAAATTATATATAATCTGAGAGGCTTAAATAGTGGGCAAGGCCCTGTAGATGTATCTCACAAGGAGACAAAATGGCATATTCCATTCTAAACAACATGGTTTTTAATAGTGGTGATTTGGTAGTGCATGATGCCATTTACATTGGCTAACAACTAGGAATTTTATCAACCATGTTGTTGTTGTTTCAGCAAGTTACCCATTATAAATGAAGGATTTTGCCTCTTTTGGACACTTGGTAAGGGACTATTGTCCTCAAAACTAGCAAGATGATGATGATTATTATTATTATTACTACTACTAACCCCTACAATGGCCATGAAAGGCAGATGATCCTATGTTTGAAAAAATGGTATTTATGAAACAACAAAACATAAAAAGGTGCTAATTAAGCCACAGGTCAACATTTAAAATACTTCTTTCATGTTTCAAACAAGCAACCTACTGTAAACTAAACATATTTCTATTGGATAAACATGTAGATAACTATTTAGATTGTTAAATTATGTATATTCGGTCTTTTATCTACTTATCATTGAAAATTGTGAAATGGCCATATAATATCACATTTTGAATTTATTTACAAATAAAATAACTTAGTGTTTTATTATAGGTTGGGCATATTATAATTTAAGCTCATCTTTTTAAAATGAAACTCAACATTATATATTGCCTCAATGTTTTGATTTTTAGAGAGGATGTTTCAATAAAACATGCACATCTTTTTTCTATACTAATTCCCAACATCTCAAAACATTTAATATAAATACTTCAACAACTTATACAGTTATATTTATTATTTAAATAAAATATAAGAAGACTACATTCCTATCTCAATGCTTAATTTTTGGGGCTGGGTGTTATAAATTCTGAGCTTACGTTTAATACAAAACCTCAAATATTTATTTAATGGCTAGGCTTTGCATTAAAAAGACTCAACTTATTTTTAATATACACCTTTATTACTTTTATAAATATATTGCATTCTAAATTCAATCACTCAATGCTTATACTTTCAACGTTTTCTATATATGACTTGGCTATTAAAAATATAGAATCGACCTCTTTAACATAGATTTATTAGATCTAACTTATCCTCTATTAGCATAAAACATAAGGTTTTATTATATAATACTCAAGCCCAATACAATTGGAACACTGGCTAAGAGGAATAAGATGCAATCTAACTAGAATGGGATATTACCAGTTTATTAAAATTCAATTACTAAAGTGATACACAATCCACATACATGTGGGATGCTACCAAAATTTCCTAAACTAGATGCAGGCAAAAAAATAAAAATAAAAATAAATAAATATATATATATATATATATATATATATATCATCAATTTCATTCATACGTCTATAAACACATAAAATTATAAATAACAAAACTTACTTCTATTCTAAAAAATAATAAAAATAAGCTTACTTTCTTTCTTCTAATTGCCTCTGTGTATCCGACTCTCCAATGTCTCAACTGTGGCCTTCCTTTTCTCTCCAATATTTATTTTTCTATCCCTTCTCTCTTTGTATCTGTGTGTTTTTAATTTCCCAAATTACCCTTTTATTTATAACACAAATTTCTCCTAATTTTCAAACTTCCTTTTTACATGCAACTCTCAAGTTTTCTAAATTTATCTTTAAATCTTTATTTTCTAGTTAATTAAATATTTATTTTCTAATTTAAGTGAATTATTGCATGCTAATCAAGATCACATTCAGCTCTAGTTCTAAATTTATTAACCTTAGTTAATTTCTTTCTCTCAAGCTTATCAACTATTTAATAATAATAAAATCTAGTTTCTAAATTCTCAAATAACTTTCATGCATAATTTTTATTTTTAAGAAAATAAATTTTACCAAATAATTATGCCATTAATTGATTTTTATTTTCTATATAATCATATTTAAGACAATAATATTTATATTAAAAATAAATAATTATTTTTTATATTTTACATTTAAAAACTAAGTCAATTAGGCTAAAGATATTAAATTCACACTAAAATTAATTCTACACACAATAATATCACAAGCAATACGCAAAGCATTTTTATGCAAATATCATTCATAATCTACTATGTGTGTGTGGGGTCATTAGCATTTTCTATTAGTATTTCCCCAATCATCATCTAGCCAACTCTCTCTAATAATGCTCTCCCTCATCAAGCTCTAAGGTTAGGACATATCCTACATTGACCTCAAAATAATTGGGTAGTTAGTGCGAGTCATCATAAACCAATGATGCACAATTAATAATTATACATCCTCAATATGCAAAAATATCAAAATATAACTATTATATAATGTCTACTAATCAATAATACTACTATCCCATACTTGTATATGTCAAAATTCTTAAATATAAGCAATGGTAATCAAATAATGACCATATTAATCAATGATTAAAGGTTTATTTGGAATAGGGTGAAATTGGGATGTGACATCCTCCCCCCATAAAAGTAGTCATCACCCTGATGACTCTTATTAAAAACAAAAGTTCTGATTAATAAATAAAGTCAAATAACATAAAATTATAGTACCAATTATCATATCATGTAATTAAATTCAAAATTTACTTGAAGAACTTCTACTGATTTCCCCTAATTAGCACTATTTTTTAGAGAATTGGTTTTACAAGACTCTACCTTGTGACCTTTCCTATTATGCAAATAAGTTTCATGAATGCCACTTTATGCTGATTAGTTCTATCATGACCACCCTAAGGTCTAGAACCATAAGAAAAGTCTAATAATAACTTGATAAAAGTTTAACTACTAGCTTAACACCATATGATTTTATCATAAAAGATAAAACAAATGATCATATGACTGAATTTGGCAAGTTCTACCTATCAAGTCCCATATTTGACAAGTCCATCTGTCATATCTAAATCAATATCAACCAAGTCAATGTGAGGCTAAGTAGGATACCATCTTATATTTCACCAATCATCTCTCAGGTCTCCATGATTGGATGATCTTCAAAAGGTGTACAAGGTTCACAAATCTATTCTAATAGATCATAAAAATCAAAACTATAGGCTAAAATATTCCATACACACTAATATTCACACAAGAGAAATCATACAATTATCTTGAGATTGAATTAAGTTACTACTAGTCAATCAAAACTAATATCATATCCGGCAACTTACCTATAATATTATATTCATAGTAAAAAAGAAATAACACCCTAATTTACATAGCATACAAAGGTCAAGGATAATACCATCCTTATAATCTTATAAGTGAGACAATGTCTCCTTGCTTATATAATAAGTAAAAAGTTTATATCAACCCTTAGGCTTACCAAGATGTTCTACACATCTTATACCTTACTTGCTCCTGACAAAAAGGTACACATAGTACTCTTAAAAATAATTATCAATCTAATAAAAGTATTTAATAACATAATAATTAAAATCAATTATAACATAAATTCATTGTTAGCCACTCCTCATGATCAAGTCTATAAGTTACATAAAATAATGATTCTAAAAATACACAATTAGAAAGTAGATAACTAGCATCTCATAAACCAAAACTTCCTACATACCCTCACATGCTAGAAGGAACATCTCAATCCAAGTTGCCAAATCACTATCACTTGCCATCTTGCAAGTGTAGTATCATAAACTACTTCTATAATTAGGAAGAAAACATGAACCATAAGGATCCATCAACAAGAAATAGAAACACTATCCCACAAACTCAAGGGAATAAGATCAAGCAACAATTCATAAATAAGTCTTCCACCAAAGGAAACTCTATATCAACATCCTAAAAATATGAATCTTTTTAATAGCTTAAAATGATGTAGGAGAAGAGTGATAACAAAAAATTTCACCCCTAAACTAATTAAGAGAGGCAACTCTTCTTCTCAAGTATATATAAATACAAGGGTACTAATCCACATAACAACTCCCAACACAAAGGAATATAAAATAAGACATCTGCACTCAATTATTATAAAATTCCCATCATACTAGGTGGTACCAAACTAGAATGGCCTTACAAAATTTCCACTCCTAAGATCTATGTAAGGAAGACACAAAAATAATGAATAAATACTTAAGTGAGAAACACTCCATGCTTTTAAAACACTCACAACACAAAACACAAATAGTGATGGTGATTCAAGGAAGACATAATCAAACTCAAGGTGTTCAATCTAAAGATCAAAAACATGGTAGGAAACTCTTGTTCACAATTCAAGAACTAATTTATTTGTTCTCCTACCTAACATCATACAAATCATCACCAACAAGACACTAAGTACCCCAACCCTTTAGAAACTCTAAGGGGATATGAATGCTCTAAGGTACACACTTAATGTACCATACATACATTCTCAATTATCTTTTTTGATGAGCAGAAGGATACAAAAATGCTAATGGACTCATAGGTCTTAGATTTTGAGCCACAACTTTGATACCAACATGTGATAACCTCTCAAGTTGTACTTAGAAAATGAAGTAATTTTTTAAAAAACAAATAACATTCATTCTACAAAATAAAACAATACAATATGCCATAACCATAACAAAGAACAACAGTACTTCAAATTCAAATACTGCATACAATATAAATCCTATATAACTCCATATAAATCCAAATATAATAAGACAACTACATCTAGTCTAATAATAAAACATTTTCTAATAAAATATACAAGCACATAATTCAATTACATTACTTCAAACATATGGCCTCATACAATGACAGATACCAAGCTCTCTAGAGCTTGAGTTCAATCGACTCATGTATCACTGATAATCTCAAGTGTCATCTCCAGGTAGTACTACAATGGAAGAGGGAGAGCATCATCTGAGTGCTTTACCACACCAACCATGGAACATCAATCTTCCTCACAATATGTTATCAAGAAATGGCCCTCCCTTTGTGGGTAGGTAGATATAATGGAGTGAGTATCTAGTGAGATGTGCTAGTACCCCGTGTGCTGTAAGATTTCTAAAAACATGTAGTGTACCATAAATAAATCTATTCTAACATGATATCACACAACATGAAAATCAAACATACGAATGCTAATGTATACAAAATTACTTAGACCCAAGTTATCAAATGATACATGATCATTTAGATCGGTCAATTCATAACACATCACTTGATCAGATTATTTATTAGTGGGAATACCTAGGCTAGTGGAAACCATTTTACTACCTATTAGTATCATCAATATATATGTCATAGTATATAACTAAAATACTCATATAGATATTCTCCTTACAATTATATCACATCATAAGATAAACAAGGAGAAATCAATATATACACATAATCATCTATGCACGAATGAGTATTACCTTAAAATCAATCCCAAACTAGAACAATGACCACTTATACCACCTAGGTAAAACACAATAACTAAAGGACATTTCAAGAATATCTAAGTAATTACACCTCAAGACAACCCAAAATATCTTAGTCTGGTATTCTTAGACATGACTACTAGTTTATCCATAATAATCATACAAAGCAGTCATAGACACATAAAATCATACACTCATATTCAGTCAAGCATAACTTATAAAAAGCAAGTCATATAGTTCATATAACTCTATCTCAACATTCATTTGCACTCACAATTTTGTATGCTCATAATTAGGATATCTTTCATACTATTATTAAACATACTTATTAAATTAACAACTAACACACATATAAAATACATAAGTGTGGGTCTAGATATAACCAATCTAATCAATGAAATCATTAAACCAACAAATAGCTATTATACCATCGGGGTATACTTTAGATTGAATTACACAATAATAGTTAAATGAAAACACAAGTTCAAGGCACACATCATGATGCACTATTTAATTCTTGAAATGTCAAATCATTGCATATAAAATACTCTCACAAAATACAATACACACAAGTTTTCATCATTTCATGGTGCTATAGAATTTGACCTGATTAAAATGTTTTCATAATGCTATTGTACTATAAGTAAACTATTTATTTCCACTAGTAAACATAATGCATCACTAACAGTTACCATAGCCTCAGTTAAATGGTAATTCAAGTTTATGCTTTAGATGAACTAAAGGACAATATTCAAAATGGTTGAAGTTCCCGCTTCATAGAATTCTTATTAGTAATTAGTTACCTTAGATATATTCATATAATCTAATGTGTTATGAAGTTAATTAATCAAATGAATACCCAATCTTATGTATAGATAAATTTTTATAAGAGCACGCCTATATTATTTAGTTGCTTCTAAAGTACTTACTAACAATTCTAAAATGGTTTTCAAGGTTTCAACTGCCAATCAGTTTTTGACCAATAACTTCCATTATCTGACATTGTCATATTACCTTCTTAAGAATATATATATATATATATATATATATATATATATATATATATATATATATATATATATATATATATATATATATCATTTAGGACACATTATCCAATTGAACATTCATAAATATTCAACCATTAACCAACATCTTACCATGAGGCCTAATATAATTGACTAAATATGAATGTGATTATGAATTAGTTAACTTAATAACTAAAGCTTTTATACAAACCCCCCAAAGATATGATTAATAATAAATATTTACTAACTATCAATTATTCATATATTCTCATATGGTTCCCATGATAATTATGATCAAAATGTAACTTGCATAAGCTGTAATACATAATTTTGGGGCAATTAGAATTCTGTCAAACATTTTATCTTGCATTAAAAAGTAGTCATATTTTATTTTCAACTTGACTTCTATGATCTACTGTTTGTCTTAGTAATTTTCTATTAAATAATTAGCTTCTAATTTTTATTCTTATCACCCTATATACATTTGGCATTTACAAAACTAATGCTCAATAATATAATCAATGCATAATTTTGTAGAAATTAAATTATATATAATCCAAGAGGCTTAAATAGTGGGCAAAGCCTTGCAGATTCATCTCATAAGGAGACAAAATGACATATTCCATTCTAAACAGTGTAGTTTTGAATAGTGGTAATTTGGCGGTGCATGACACCATTTATGTTGGCTAACAGTTAGGCATTTCATTGACCATGTTGTTTTTAATGTTTTAACAAGTTAACCATCATAAATGAAGGATTTTGCCTCTTTTGGATGCTTGGTAAGGGACTTATATCCTCCTCAAAATTGGAAAGATTATTATTATTATTATTATTATTATTGTTGTTACTACTAACCCCTATGGTGGTCATGAAAGATAGATGATCCTATATTTGAAAAAAGGTATTTTTGAAACAATGAAGCATAAGAAGGTGCTAATTATGCCACAAGTTCAACATTTAAAATGCTTCTTCCATGTTTCAAAAAAGTGACCTACTGCAAACCAAACATATTTATATTGGATGAACATCCAAACAACTATTTAGATTTTTAAATTACGTATATTCGGGATTTTATCTACTTAGTGCTGAAAATTGTGAAATGACCTTATAATATCACATTTTGAATTTATATACAAATAAAACAACTCAATATTTTATTATAGGCTAGGCATCTTCTAATTTAAGCTTATCTTTATAAAACTAAACTCAACTTTATATATTGCCTCAACATTTTAATTTGTAGAGAGGGCATTTCAGTAAAACATGCACAAATTTTTTCTATACTAAATCCCAGCATCTCAAAAAATTTAATATAAATACTTCGGTGACATATAATTAGATTTAGTATTTAAATGAAATATAACAAGACTACATTCCAATCTCAACGCTTAATTTTTGGGGTTGGGTGTTACAAATTCTGACCTTGCTTTTAATACAATACCTTAATGATTTCTTTTAAGGCTAGGATTTTCATTAAAAAGACTCAACTTCTTTTTAATATACACATTTATTCCTTTTATTAATATATTGCATTCTAAATTTAAGCATCAATGCTTATACTTTTAACATTTTATATATATGACTTGGCTATTAAAAATATAGATTCAACCTCTTTAGCATGGGTTTATCAGATCTAAATTATCCCCTATTAGCATAAAACACAGGGTTTTATTATATAATACTCAGGCCCAATACAATTGGAATGTTGGATAAGAGGAATAATATGTAATCTAACCAGAATGGGTTATTACCAGTTCATTAAAATTCAACTACTAATATGATACACAATCCATATACAGGTGGGACACTACGAAACTTTCTTAATATATATATATATATATATATATATATATATATATATATATATATATATATATATATATATATATATATATATATATATATATATATATATATATATATCAACAATTTCATTCATATCTCTATAAACACACAAAATTATAAATAACAAAATTTACCTCTGTTTTGAAAAAATAATAAAAATAAGCTTACTCTCTTTCTTCTACTTGCCTTTAGGTATCTAACTCTCCAATGTCTCAACTGTACCCTTCCCTCTCTCCAATATTTAGTTTTCTGTCCCTTCTTTGTATCCATGTGTTTTTAATTCCCTAGATTAACCCTTTATTTATAACACATTTTGCTCTTAATTTCCATGCTTCCCTTTTACATGCAACTCTCAAGTTTTCTAAGTTTATCTTTAAATCTTTATTTTTTAATTAATTAAATCTTTATTTTCTAATTTTAATTGAAATCTTGCATGTTAATCAAGATCACATTCAATTCTAGCTCTAAATTTATTAACCTTAGTTAATTTCTTTCTCTCAAGCTTATCAACTATCTAATAATAATAATATCTAGTTTTTAATTTTTCAAATAACTTTCATGCAAAATTCTTATTTTTAAGAAAATAACTTTTATCAGATAATTATGCCATTAATTGATTTTTATTTTCTAGATAATCATATTTAAGATAATAATACTTCTATTACAAATAAATAATTATTTTTTGGATTTTAAATTTAAAAACCAAATTAATTAGTCTAAAGAAATAAAATGCATACTAAAACTAATTATACACACAATATAATGAAAAGCAACATGCAAAGCATTTTTACACAAATATAATTTTGAATCTAATGTGTGTGTGTATGGGGTCACTAGCATTTTCCAATGATATTTACCTCAATCGCTCTATCTAGCCACCCCTCTCAGACGATGCTCTCCCTCATCAAGCTCTTAAGGTAGGACATATCCTACATCTACCTCACAATAATTAGTTAGTCAGTCTGAGTCATCATAAATTAATGATGCAAAATTAATAATTATATATCCTCAATGTAAAAAAATATCAAAATATAATTGTTATACAATGCTTACTAATCAACAGTAATACTATCCCATACTAGTGTATGTAAAAATGCTTAAATCAAAGAGCAATGGTAATTAGATAATGACCATACTAATCAATGATTAAAGGTTTATTTGGCATAGGGTGAAATTAGGATGTGACAATTTTACCAATTTTGTTTATCTTTTAGACTTCTCAACGTGATTTAGTATGATTGATTGACTTAATTGATTTTTTTCTACCATTTTAACTTTCACATGCTTTCCATGTTATTACATTATTTTCATACTTCCCATCATGATTTAGTGTGATTTTAGTTGTTTTAATTTAGTGCCACTCTATTTCATGGTTTAAAAACAATTTTTGACCTCTTGTTTACCACTCTTTGGCTTTTATACTTAGTCATCTTTTGATATTACACATTTCCTAATGTGAAATATTGTGTAGTACATTTGTTTTTTTATTAATCATACTTTTCCAAATCATTTTTTACCTATTTATTTTTAACCATGCATGTGTCCTACATAAATTCCAAAAATGAAAACACAACACATATATTTCCTATAGCATATACAACAAAATAAAAATACATATGCCATAAATAAATATATCCATGCATCCACAACCACAATTGTAATACAAACACATAAGATCCACATCCAACTGTTAACATAGAAAATATCTCTATATATATCATGTGTTTTTGATATAAAGTACAAAAATACATCGCTCCAGATCTAAGGCCAAGCTCTATCTTGTCTATCTCATAACCTAGCCACACTACCTATAGATGCCTTAGAAAATCCCTTCTATATAGTATGATACAAAGAGGCTGTCCAAGATCTCAAGTTTGTTACCTATCCCTATGGGTTGGCCAGCTAGGCTTGTACCTATCCTAGCTAAATAGTGGTAGCCAAATACATAGATCTCTCTTGATCCAAGGCCTACCATGCCTGTGTCTCTCACACTCTCACCCCTACCTATGGATATAGCCCATAATCATATGCCTGTAACCAAATTGTGACCTCTCCTACTAATCTAAACCAACTTGCCTAAGTTGGGGTAGATGGTACCATAAGATCATCCAATGTGGTAGGGTTGTATGACATTAAAATCCCATCTAGAATATCATAGAGTTCTCCCATCACCAGGGATCCCCATCTATCCTTCTACTCATCTATAGGATCTATAAAATTCAAACCAAATAGATGTTAGATCATAGATATATCTAAAAATATATCTATCTACAATATATCAAACAAATATTATATAACTAGTATTCCATTTTCAAAAACTTAAGAAAATTTCAACCATTTATTACTTTTCTAGGTGTCACCAATCATTGTCTCCCCATCTACTTGTCTACTGAGCATGGTCTCTCCATTATCTCATCCCTTGAGTACCTCATCTATGAGACACCTCCCAATCAAAGCAAACCCTAGGGTTACCACCTATACACATCTCAAGCATCACCTTAGTGGTGCCTCTATAGACCAACTCTACCCGAGGCCAATTGACAGGCCATCTTGGATGACCACCCTCTATGATCTCTATCATTACTAGCATATCCATCAGTGGTGTAATAGAGATGGTCACATCTCCTCTTAATAGGGTGCTAGCTATGGTACCTATGACACTCTTTCATAAACATTCATAACCTTTATAATTATTGGCTATCATACTTGAGTAATCCATGGTCTCTCACACCATGGTTTGATCTTTAGTTTTTTAACTAGTGATCCTCTTCATCCTCTCCCCCTAGGCTCTCTCATATTCCAAGCCAAAATGTGGGAACCACTATATGAGTTATTGGGTGAAGGAGTCTAAACTATCCTAGTAATCATGCCACTAAATATGGCTCTACCCACTAGGTGTAGTGGCCTGTGATCCACACTTGTGCTAACCCTGTGCCACTATCCCCCAACTTAGACAAATAATCATGATATGTGAATAATGATGCCACATGATCTCTACTTGTGTGACCATTTATAGTACTAGCATGTAGGGCATGGTTCACACCACCTAATCCTATCTCCATCTTAGAAACTGAGTTAACTAATCATCAACCACATGGGGTAACCTAGTTGGTTGATACATCATAAACCTCTAATATATCTAGGCACTTAATAATACCACTAGCCCCATGGTCATCTACCCTTTATATAACATACCATACATATCTTGCATGAGCTAAACCTAGATGATAGAACCTAAGTCATAGAGTACCCCCTAACCCAATATTGACTGACATAAGGCTATCACTTATAATAACACCTTACCATTTAACTTGTGACATAAAACTCATGCTATCATAATCCATATTAAAGCCTTTTAGATATCCAAAATTTGGGAAATATAGACATCAAATGGACTCACACTCAGTCTTGGATAAATCCTATCTAAGCACATCACTCATCGAGCTAATGTTTTCCTCTCCTCCTAATCATCGAATATCCTTATGATCATTGACATCCCCCCTATAAGAATTCCAAGCAATACATGAACATGCTCCAATGTGATACCAACCTCTATGGTATCCCCATCCACTACCCATCTAAAAGTATTGGTCAAGTATTCCTAGGCTCCTAGGAACATGACCACTACATTAACACTCAATGAAAATTATCACTTCTCCATGATGCCTCCCAAGCCTAGCATGACTAATCTCACTCTATCTACCTCCATTAGGTACTCTAATATATCTATTAGCCAAGATGCATCCACCAATCACCAAAATCTTTGGCACCCTTGTAATAATAAAACACAAACAACAAAAGATGTATTAGACCTCCATGTCAATTATAATCAAAATAAATTCTTTTAAATTTTAACAAAAATCATTAATTCTTACCTTAATCTATTCATTTTCTACCAATTTCACCTATTTTTAGCCTAATTGGCCATTTCAATACTCAGTTGGGCACTCTGTGCCTTAAAAGTACTTACTATATCAGGCAATTTCCCTCATTTTAGTACTATATTGGCCACTTAGTAACATACTAAGTTGAACCAATAGTACTAGGTCAACCATTTGGACTTAACAAACTAAGTTGACCCTTTAATTTTTCCTCTTTAGTAATAAGTTAGCACTTTGACTTGACCAACTAAGTCAACCATGAGGCACTAAGTCATCCCTCTTCTCCAAACAACTAAGTTGTCTTATACCTATTAGGCTAACCCTATCAAAGCCTAATTTTCAACCTACTAGGTCAACTGGGTCATCCTAGTTCTTTCAAACTAACAACTCTTTGACCCACTTGTAATAAACACCTTTGACATTTATTACTTTGATTACTTTCAATGCAGCTCCCTATTTGAGCTCTAGTTTCATTAATAAGTTCCTAGGGTTAATTATAGTTTATATAATTGATTTGAATTATAAATTTCTATAAAACACTTAATTTTAAATAAAATACTCAAAACAAACTTGAAATTCTCAATTGCCTACTTGCGCTATGCTCATTGCAGACACTAGGCATCCTTCTCATCTTAGATGTTGTCTCCTTACCATTTTAGCTCTTTTGGCTTTTGCTAGCTATCTCATAGCTCTATTTTTCTATCATAATAGTCAAATAATAATAAATGAATTAATTTTCACCCCATTTAAAGTTACTATTCATAATTATTTACCTTTCAAATATTTACCATTAGATTCCTTGTTTTGATCATATCTTTGTTTTTATTAACTCATTTTTTGAATCATTAAAAGTTATGGAATTATAACATTATAGAGAATACTTTCCATTATTATATGACTATATTGGATTTTTTTAACTCTTTCACTAATCCCTATAGGTTCACTTAATGTTCTTAACATTAAATGCCTTCACATCTCTCGCATCTCCTTCTTTATCTATAGTATTAAGGTAAGTAAAGGTATGTGTTTTTCAATTCTATCCTTTCATTTATCTTATTTTCTCCTTACTACACTTTATTTAACATCAATGTTATGTATCATCATGTTCTTTTCTTGAAACACCATCCCTTATAACACTTACATAACATGTGACGAGATTCAAATGGAGCATATGCATACACATAATTTTTTCAAAATTTTATCAATTATTGATGCTCTTTATCTTGAAATAACCTATCAAGTCTCAATTTCTCTGAGTGCATGCCTTAAGGGGTATATCGAGAAAGGGCTAGGCAAACCATTGGTGATTTGTAGTATTGTTGACCCTTTTACCACTTGTTATCTACACACTTGTCTCCTAAAAACCATTCCTCTAAGCTTGTTCTTCTCTCTTACACACTTTTCTAGTATTTTACCACATTTATTACCCCTTTTCCTAACCTAAAACTCATTTCAATAGTTTACATGACTAGGTAAACTAGGTCAACCTTGTACTCTTATTGGTGAAACTCATTTAGGGTCTAGGTTGGCTCTTGGCCGACCTAGCCTATGACCTAGTGAGTTTTTGTTAATAACAATACTAGGTCAATTAGGTCGACCCTATTAGCCAATTTTTTTGGAAGGACTTAAGGTTAAATCTACCTATATATACTAGATAGTTTCACCATTATTTAAAGAAGAAAATAATAAGTAAGATCTATTTCACATCTACTTATCCACCATTCTAATTGATGAACAATCTTAGAGTTTCATACTTTCTTTGGAGATACAAATCTTGTCTTCTAGGTAAATCTTTTTAATGTATTGATAGGAAGTGTGGCCTAGAGTTGATTTATCCTTGTCATCTTTACATACCACAATAGAATCTTACAACTCACCTTGGCCAAGGGAGAGATTGAGGCTTGTTGGGTTCATATTCAAAGGTAAGTATTCCTAATGTTGTTCCTCGTTTGTAAGAGTAGATAGATATGCATTTACACTTCTCTTCCATGCATTAGGATTTTGTATACATTGACATGAGTATATGTCTTCTATGCATATTTAATTTTATTATTTATTACCCCCACTTTATGCCATGAGCTTTGGTGATCACTAGATTAAATTTATTTGATTTACTTGTTATTAGTATAGTGAATATAAAAATATAGGACTTAGTTAGGGTTATTACATAGTTTTTCTTGACTGGGGGCTTTGGAACCCTCCTTAGTGATATTATTATGGTAAGATATCCCCTAATCATCTAGTGGATTTGTATATTGGTCATGTTCCTGATTATCTAATGTATCCCTAATCACAAGTATAAGTAGGATCTATCTTCTCTGAGCTAGAATTGATTTGTAGATCTGATGCATTTTTGATTGCATACATAAGGTACTATGTGGATTTTATGTGTCTAAGGTCATCTCAATAACAAATCAAAGACTCTTGTATATGTTATAACTAAAAATGTGGTAACCATATGTGTTGGCCCAACCTATAAAGGTAAATCAACCTTAAAAATAACATTTTTTGATGTCTCATGAAATGCTTTGATGGTTTTGGTTAAAGGGTATAAATCATCTTATGTATATCTGCTACACCCTTAACTGTTGGCATGTATAGGGATATGTGTAATCAACTTGTGGATTGCATAACCATTTTGAATATTAATTTACATTTATTTATGCATTAATATACTTATTAGGTTTTCCTATGGGTGGCACATAGTCTTTTTAGACTATATATAGGAGGTAGGGTTAGTTATTCATCATCATATTTGAGTATTCATTCTTATTAAAAGCATTTGGGAGGTTTCTCCCTCAAAGTGGCTTATCTATTATTCATATTTTATGATATATTTACATATCATTGTGATATACTATTATATATATCATTATTTGGTGAATTAATATCATTCCAAGTGGTATCTGAACATCAATTTGGGTCATAATCAAGTTAAAAACCCTAGATCTTGAAATTTGGAAATATCTTGCAAATGGGTGATAATTTCTATGATTTTTTTATTGAAGTTGAGAAATCATTCAAGTAAAGTTTACATTAAAATTTTAGATCATTTAGATCTATTTTTAAAAAGTTATCACCATTTTAGGGGTTTTCATAAATTTGCTCCATAGCTCACAGTTTGTATAAGTTTTTAATTTTTTTTATATTTTTGGAAAACATGGAAAAATTAGTTTGGGTCTATTCTTTGATATTTTTGATTTGAGAATTAAATATTTAAAAAACTTAGTGGTCAAATTCAGGTCAATAAGGCAAAATAAGGTTCACCATCAAGCCTTTGTATGGATGGTCCTAACACCCACAGATGGGGGAAAGGGAAAGACACCCATAAAAATCCTTTAGGGGATGACATTGAATATGAATTATTTGATATGATTTCTCAAATCCAATCAAATATACATGGCCTAATGTAGAAAGGATGTGTAAGTCCAAAATCAAATATCAATAATGCAAGGGGAGATTAATGGCATGACCAATCATTGCATCAAATTATGACACAATTGAATACTATTTCATCTCATTTAACACTCAACAATCCTCCATTTTTTCCTTCTTGTCCTCCTCTTAATACTAACACTAAAAATATGGGGGTAAAACTAATGTTGTCAAAAGTAGACTTACACAAGTTTTATGGTAAGGATCCACTCACTTGGATCACTCAAATTGAAAATATATCTGATTTACACCAAAATACTAGCTCTTGAAAGGTGGTTATGGCATCTCTATATCTAGAACCTAAGCCATTCATTTGGTATAATTGGTTTTGTGCTCAAAATAAGAAGATTGGTGCTCCTGTTACATGGTCAGTATTCTCTAATAAACTGATGTCTCATTATCAAGATAATGTTTATGAAAACTACTTTAACCAATTAGCCAAAATATGAAAAACAAGAATGGAAAAGGATTATATTCATCAGTTTAAAAATATTTCCTTACATGTAGAGGATATCATTGAGGTAAATCTGACTGAAATTTTTCTAGGTGGACTAAAAGGTAGTATTCAATTAGAGGTCCATATGTGTAACCCCATAACTATATCTAAAGATATACTAAGGGCGTGATTGGTAGAAGAAAAAGAGATGATCAAATGTCATCCTTTCACTACTAGTCAAGAACCCACCTTCTTAACTCCATCATGACTGCAACTTACTATATTGACATCAAAATGAATTAAGGAGAAGCATACCAAAGGGTCATGTTATGGTTGTGATAGTAAATGGAGAAAAGGTCATCAATATTATGAAAATAAGTTATTTTATATTGAAGGGGATAATGAGGATGAATTAGATGAGGAGGCATCTATTGAGGGTTTTGAAGGACTTGAGGATGAAGCTATAGATTCTCAATGTATTATCTCCAGCCATGCCCTTGCAGGTATTTATACTCTTCAGAATCTTAAGGTGGTGGGTTTTATTAAGAAATAAAAGGTTAAAATGCTGATTGAATTAGGTAATACACATAATTTCATCAATAGTAAGTTGGTTATTCATCTGAATTATTTCATCTACCCAACCCTAGAATTTCAAGTCATGATTATAGATGGTGGTATAGTTAATTATTTTGTAAAATGCCATAGTATTAATTTAGGAATGGGGTCTATTTGCTAGATTCTCCTATATTTTCAATTCCTATAGATAAGATTGATATTGTTTTGGGAGTACACTAGCTCACCACATTGGGTACTATTGAGATGAATTTACATGAACTATTCATGCATTTTTATTCTAAAGGCAAGCTAATGGAACTATGGGGATTAAGATTTAAATCCACATAAATGGTTAGTTCACATTAGATGACCAAGATGCTAAAAAAAGGTGCTAAAGGATTTGTTGAATGCTTATTTTCTATTGATTTTCAATAAACTAAGGAGTCTACCCATCCTGTATTACAAAAAATATTGGATGAACATTAAGTTATTTTTGGACTCATACCAAAAGGTCTTCTTCCTAGTCATAATCATGATCATGCCATTAGACTCATTCCTAAAAGTACACCACCCAAAATCAGACCATATAAATATACTTATGCCTAGAAGATTGAAATTAAAAAAATGGTACAAGATTTGTTCGAGGCAGGTACCATTCACCATAGCCAAAGTGAATATTATTCTCTAGTAGTCATGGTATGAAATAAGGATGAAACTTAGAGGATATGCCTAGATTATAGAGAGATCAATAAGTTCACTATCAAATATAAGTTTCTTATTCCTATAATTGATGTTTTTTTAGATGAATTACATGGTGCTATTTATTTTACCAAATTAGATCTTCACTCTGGGTATCATCAAATCTAGATCCATGAGGACATTCCTAAAACAACCTTTCATACTCATGAAGGCCATTATAAATTTTTGGTCATGCCTTTTGGTCTCATCAATTCACCATGCACCTTTCAGAGTTTGATGAATATGGTTTTTAGGGCATTTTCAAATAAGTTTTTACTTTTATTTTTTGATGACATCCTTATTTATAGAAAAATTTGGGAAGACCACTTGCATCATGTGAAATAGGTACTCTTAGTTCTTGAGCAACATCAATTGTATGTTAAACCATCCAAAGTGATTTTAGATTTAGGGAAGTGGAATATTTGGGTCATATTGTATCACATGGAGTAAAATTTGATCCTAAAAAAATCTAAGCCATCATGGAGTGGCAGACTCCTAAGACACTTAAGAAACTAAGGGGATTTCTAGGGCTAACTGGTAATTATCATAAGTTTTTTAAACACTATGGTAGTATTATAGCACCACTCACTTCCTTATTGAAGAAAGATTCCTTACAGTGGATTGGTATAGCTACCAAAGCATTTGAACAAATAAAAATGGCTCTGTGCACCACCCTAGTATTGGCTAATCCAAAATTTTCTAAAACTTTTATGTTTGAATGTGATGCATCTGGATATGGTATGGGTGCAATAATCATGCAAGAAGGTAGACCCATTACCTTTGAAAATAATCAACTGAAGGGTAAAAATCATCTCAAACCCATTTATTAGAAAGAGATGATGGATATTCTACATGAATTCAAATAATGGGGACCTTATCTATTGGGTCATCACTTTCAGGTAAAGACTGATCATGCTATCCTTAAATATTTTTTGGGATAATGGTTATCCTCTAAAGAAAAACAAAAATGGGTGATAAAAATGTTAGTTTTTGATTTTTAAATAGTCTACAAGAAAGGAAAATAAAATGTGGTGGTCAATGCACTATATAGGCAAGATGAACCAATTGAGGCATTATTATGTGCCATGACCATTTAACAAGCAGTCTAGCTCAGGGAAGCAAAGGAAAAATGGGAGAATGATAGTATTATCCATGCATTGATTTAGAATATATAACATGATTCTAATGGGATTGCAAAGTTTACATTGAAGGGGAATACATTATGGTACAAAGATAGATTATATCTATGTCAAAATTCTCTTCTCAAATAGAAAATCCTTCAATAAATTTATGGATCTCCACTTAGCGATCACTCAGGGTTTTTGAAAACCTATATAGAGTCAATAAGGATTTTTTTGGAAAGGAATCAATGGGTATGTATAAAAATATGTGGCCAAATGTATGGTATGTCAAAAAAATAAAGGTGAAACCATTAAAACCCTAGGTCTTTTACAACCCTTATCCATCCCTAGTCAATGATGGGAAGAGGTATTTATGGATTTCATTATGGGGTTACCATGATCTGAAGGTAGAAATGTTATCATGGTTATTGTGGATATACTCAAAAAGTATGCTCATTTTTTTCTTTATCTCAACTATTGGTGGCCAGTACATTAGCTTCTACCTTCCTCAATATAGTTTAGAAATTACATGGTACTCCCAAGATTATTGTTCATGATCAAGATCTCATATTCACTAGTAATTTTTGGATAGAACTATTTACATGTTTGAGAACCCAATTGGCTCATATCTCATCCTATAGTCCTCAATTTTATGGATAAACTGAGGTAGTCAAACAGTGTCTAGAAGGGTACCTTCATTATTTTGTATCAGATAAACAAGATAAATGGGTTCAATGGCTACTCTTGGCTGAATGGTGGTATAATACTTCAGTGTGTAGTTCATCCAAAATGTCTCATTTTATGGAATTATATGAATACCATCCTTCATCCCTAATTTCACCTTTGAAGACCCAATATACATGCACTGGAGGAACACCTTCAACATCAATAGGAAGTCTATGCTAGTTTGCATAAAAATTTAGCTTTGGCCTAAAATCACATGAAATAATAGGTAGATTAAAATAGGAGTGAGAGGCATTTTGAAATTGGTGATTTGGTGTTTTTTTTCTTGCATCCATATAAGTAGATGTCCTTGAAATAATAGAAAATAGATAATAATCTATCTCCCAAGTATTATGGCCATTATTAGATCTTGAAAAAAATTGGCAGTGTCACCTACAAGCTAGAAGTTCCTCCATCCACTTACATTCATCTAATATTTCATGTATCTTGACTTAATAAGGTCATTGGATAGAGAGTTACCACTCAAACTAAGTTACCAAAATTATATGAGGAAGGGAGGGTTATTCTTGATCCTGAAGTGGTCCTTTAAACATGCACTAAATAGCTATGGTCTAGACTGATTATTGAGTATCTAATCAAATGAAAGAATCTGCCTTCTTAAGATGCTACCTAAGAAGATGAATAATTCATGAAAAAACATCTAATATTACTTTGATGTTAAGGAAAACATTATTTTCAAGGGGAAGGGCATGCTACACCCTTAATTGTTGACATGTCTAGGGATATGTGTAGTTGACTTGTGGCTTGCATAACCCTTTTGCATATTAGTTTACATTTATTTATGCATTTATATACTTATTAGGTTAGCTTATGGGTGGAACATGGTCTTTTTAGACTATATATAGGAGGTAGGGTTAGTTATTCATCATCATATTTGAGTATTGATTCTTATTGAAAGCATTTAGGAGATTGCCCCCTCGAAGTGGCTTATCTATTATTCATATTTTTTGATATATTTCCATATTGTGATATACTACTATATATCTGCTTATTTAGTGAATTAATATCATTCCAATATCCCAAATGTGTAAGTAATATCATGAGACATACATTATCACTAGCACCATTTTCAATTATGACATTATATATACACTGATGATCAAGGTATGCTTGAATAAATAATGAATGAATATCTGAGTCATCATCCACTATTTCACTATCACCAAATACAATATAATGTCTTTGAACCATATGAGGTACTATGCATGTTTAATTTATAATAATATAATATAATATGTGCCTATAATGTGGTGGAGGATGATGTGCATTGTATGCTATTTGCACTTTTATATATTTCTTAGAATGATCTTGTAAAGGATTGTTAACTATTTTTTGATTTTGTTTATCACCAAGTTCTAAACCTAAATAATTTGGAGGACCTTCAAATATAATATTTTTCTCATCAATAAGGTCTTAAATTTTATGCTTTAAGGTATAAAATTTGTTCGTAGAATGCACAAGGCCTTGGTGATAGTAACAATATGCAGTAGCATCATATCCTTTGGATAGAGGTTGACTCATATTAACTTCTATGGGAGGAGGGAGAGATATGAGGTGACACTCCACAAGATTTTGAAGTAAAGATGTTGGAGATTTAGTTGAACATGTAAATTATCTCTTAGGTATATTAGATAATATGAATCAATTAGGTTATTATAACACTACATTAGCCATTATGGTTGTTTCCTTTTTAGGTTACGTGGGTTTCACCTTGTAACTTGGTTTGATATGAAACTTGATATTATATGTGGTTGGTGTGTTTATTATACACTTTAGTTTTTTCAAGGAAATAAGTTTCATTTCATGATCTTGAGAAATATGGCATAAGACATCAAAAGATTTAATTAAAAAAATAAAATGGACTCATGTAATGAGGCAAGCAATATTTTCTTGAATATGTCTTAAATTTATTTATCTATGATTGGATTTGTCTTTTGGCCAACATTGTTTTTTATCTTAGAACATATTCATTTATAAGTTCATTGGTTCCTTGTTTGATATTTGTAATTTGACAATATGACATTTTTTTAATGATGATAATAGAGAAATGTGCTAGGAGTTAATTGGATATAGGTTTGAATGCACTCACTAATTGGATCGATAAATATTAGAACCATCATAAATCATAGTCCTTGAGGATCTTTAAAATAATTTGGTCAAAAGTTTATCATTGGAATCATAATCAAGGGATGCCACATAGAAAGATCAATGAACCTATTCAGAATCACCCTTGCCACCATAAAATATGAATTTAGGTGCAACAAAACTAGTTAGCAAAGGGTGCAAAGATATTTTAGGTGTAAGAAAATTATGTAATACATCTTGTGAATAAATAACACAAGCTGATTTCATAGAATTTTGCTCAATTTTAGTAACCTTAGCTTGAAAAAGTTTTATAGTTTGTATAAGATCTTGCACATTTTTATCACTAAGATTTAAAGTTTGAGAAGTCACCAAAGGGGATGGAAGCATGGTTTGAGTTAATATAGTTATTAGAACTGGTAATTAGGTTGAAGTGCTAATGGTTCCCATGGAGGATGTAGTAATAATAGGATTTGTTTTAGGGAATAATGGTGTAAATGTTTACAATTTTTACCCCATAGGCCAAATTGTCACCCTTATCATTTAAAACTTAGCATATAATGCCAATTTTCCTTGTGACTCAAGTTGGTATTAAGAGTTCCTTAAGATGATGTCTTTTGTGCCCTAATGATTCTATACAAGTTTGGTGCATTAGTGTAATTTCTATACGTAGATATAAGCCTTTAAAGTTGAGCAAGCAAAATAAGACATACGTGAAGATGTCAAACTTAAGCCATAGGAACTAAAATTTGAGTTTAAAATTCTCAAAGGATCATGAGACCAAATGTAGTTCTGTCAAGTGCTCGATGGGATTCATTAGAGATGGTCTTGGTGAAATTGCAGTAGTATTCTTCATGAAGAATTTGGTGACTCCAAGCTTAAGCAATTGCTTATAATAGTCCAGTCATAGTTTCCAAGTAAGTTTATCTTCATTTCACTATCTTGATGTTGTTTTCATGGCTATGTATGAATAAAACTATGCTATACTTCCTTATAAACCCTATGATGGATCATTTTCATGATCTATATGAGTTTCATTATGAGCCTAATCAGCCTTACTAGGAGTTTTATCCAAGCTATGTTGAGCTTTATCATATTTCTTATGGTCCTTAATGTCAAGAGTATGACCCTTATCCCCCTTGTGAACCATATTAGTCTCAAGACCATATTTCACCTTCCCCATATGGATATGATGTTGCATATGAGAAAACTTGTCTCCAAGAGAGAATGGATGAAATAGAGCTCAAACTAACAACATATTCAAGAAAAGTTTATTCAAATTCTTAGTATGTGGAAGTGAATGGGTTGTTTCTAAATGTATCCAATGATCTAGAGGAGAAGAATGAGTTGTGAAATCTTGTATCGAAGAAGATGGAGGCTTGGGAGAGGAATAAAGGTGAGTTAAAACAATTATCTCAAGAACTGTCTTATATTCCCTACCAGTATTCTTGTGTTCCTCATTCTTATTAAGTGCTTAACCATAATCAATTTGAGCCAAGGGAACTACCTAGTTAGAGTCAAGAGAAGAATCATATGCCTATTAAAGAGACTAATCCTTCTTGTAGTTACATTTATTCCTTGCTCATCCCTCAAACTCAAGCTGTGTATGAGGAAAAAGAGGTTTTAGTATTTAATGAGGTGATGGCCAAGTGGAAGGAACAAAATGTAGTGGTCTCTAAGAGTTTCTCTTTCCCTCCTCTTCAAGACTCCCTAGATGATTCCATTACCCTCAAGATCCCAAACTATGATCATGATCAACCTTACATGCTTCACACCCCCTCTCAAGCAACTGAATCTCATCACCCTCCCACCATCTCCCTTCTTTAGGAGGATCTTGTTCTAAGGAGGTATGAGAAAGGGATTGAAGCTATAGGTCAATCTATTGAAGGGTGTGAATAATATGTCTCAAGTGTGTATGAGGAAGAGTTTTTCATTGATAATTCATGTGAGGAATAGGTTGAAAATGAAGTTGTAGCTGATCTTGAAGAAGATATTTCAATTCTACTTGAGAAAGATGGTCTTGATGTGGAAGAACTCAAAAAGAAATTAGTACAAGTTGAAGTCATGAGTGAGTTTGAGATATATCCTATTGAGAAGGATCAATATACCTTTCAAACTGATCCTATTCAGGTTGATCAAAATGAGGAATAAAAAGATGATTAGTAGCTGTACCTTGAATCTCTATAAGAGATTGGGGAGCTTTATAGGGACACATTATCTATTAAGGAACATGTTTATGATAAATTTGATCAATAGTCACTCATTCATGATCATGATATAGATTGGGTTGACTATTAAAATCTCCTTGAAGAGATTAATGAACTTACAATAGATAGTAAGAAGAATGAGGTCACTCAAGGATAATGCATAAATGAGATATCATTTGATGAGGTTGTCGATGACAAGTAGTATGAGAAAGATCCCAAAGTGAAATATGAGTTTATCTTTGTTGGTGACTAATTTGATTTTGATAACTCATTTGAGAAGATGCTAAGAGAGTTAGTAGGCTTGAAGAGTGCCTCATCAAAGGTCATGTTCAATAATCATCCTACTTTACAGCTTGTACCATCTTTTGGAATGAGTGAGATCATGAATTTCCTTTTTAATCTAGGTGGATCATGCCCTATCATGGTTAGTTAAATTAGTTTTTATTCTTGTTTCCCTCCAAGTGCTGCCCTAACACATTTTTTTTGTTAGCTTTTGCTTTGTATTTCCTTTCTTATTTTGGTGAGAGTTGCCTTTTCTCATGTCAGGGGGCTTGTTTATAGTCATGGATCAAATTTGTCATTATTCATGATTCTAAAGGTCATGTGAATATGTTGATTTTCAATCATAGCAGGCATGCTTCCCAAATAAGTCACCAAAATGTTGACAATTTTGACCCCACAGGCCAAATTATCACCCTTATCATTTGAAACTTAGCATATCATGCTAGTTTGCCTTGTGAGTTAGGTTGGTATTAAGATTTTCTTAAGATGATGTATTTTGTGCCCTAATTTTTTCCTAAAAGTTTGATGCCTTGGTGTAATTTGTATATTTAGATATAAGCCTTCAAAGTAAAGTAAGCAAAATAAGATGTGAAAGAAGATGTCAAACTTAAGCCATGTTGACCAAATTTTTCCCACAGGTAAAATTTTTGGTCCCCTTCCTCCCTTGTTGTTCATGCTAGTTATTTTTTTAGGTTGTCCAGGTTCAGGTTTTTTGGGTTCATGGCCTGGTTCAAATGGTTCAATTTTTTGGTTCAAAGGTTCATTTTTGAGTTCAGTATCTTGGTTCAATAATGGTTGAACTAAACTATGGAATGATTTTTTGGTTCAATGGGCTTGGTTCAAGTTCAAAATTTCATCTCTATATCCAAAGTATTTCAATGCATATGTGTTGAACCTCCGTACCATTGAACCAAATTTTCTTGGTTCAATGGGCTTGGTTCAACGTACTTGGTTTAATGGCTCAAGTTCAACATGTTCAGTTCAATATTGGTTCATTGGCCTTCCTAGGCTCATCAACATGCTTAGTTGAACCGTTGAACCAAATTTTTGGTTCATCGGGTTCAGTTCAATGAAAAGTTCAATGCAAGAGTTCATCAGGCTTGGCCTTTGGAAATTTGGCACGCTTAGTTGAACCTTTGAATCGTTGAACCTTTTTTGGTTCAATGACCCAGTTTAAAGGTATGCCCCAAGCCAAAGGGAAGTCAGTAGTCAAAGTGCCCTTTTGGAGGGTGGGCAGACACTTTAACTTTTCCAAGACTTGGGCATAGTCAAAAGTCAAGGGGATTGGTCGAATGGAATTTTTGCAGACAATTTGTTCACGAGAATTGTCCATGGAAATTTTGTTTATAGAAATACATGGAGGTAAGTGACTCAAGGTTTTTACCCTGGGAAATTGTCCATGAACAATTTGCTCACGGGAGCTTGGGAGGGTAGTTCAATAGCAAATGGACCCAGCGAAGTTCCCCGAAGGGTAGATGCCCTTGTGGGAGACTTTCAACCAGCCTAAGGACTTTTCAAAGGAACAGGTGCTGAGAAAAAACAAAGATAGAGAAGTGCCCAAGAGGATGCCACGTGGACCTGACTGATGTGGCAATGGACCTGATGGCATTTTAGCAGGACCTGATGATGTCTCGATGAACATCAAATTTAATAGAACGGTTTAACCATTGGTTCTCAAGCGATGATGCTCGAGAAGCTATCAATTTCAAGAGGATGAAATATCTATTAGTTTTCAAAGCTCAATGGCCAGATGAGCGTCAAATTTAGCAGAATGAATGGCCTTTGTTTCTAACTAAGAAAGTATTGCTAAGGAGCCCAGAATGCAGCAACCTGCTGAAAGTTCACCCCTAGGGGCTGAACAAGCTAGATAGAGACAAAATTGATAAAGGACAAGAAGACATGCATGGTATGAGCAAGTAGTTAGTCCAAGGGGCACTAATTTGAGAAGTGACTCTAGCAGGTGAAATAGTTCCTTTGAATTGATCATGAGAGGACACAACAGCTAAGTAATGTAACTGATTTCTTCATTTTACATTTAATGGGTGGACAAATAGCATTTTGACATAAAAATGTAGACTTCGAGTAGACAAAGCACACGGCTCATTAATGTTTTGAGCAACTTGTTGAAGGGATGCGATGGCCACTTGTTGAAGGAATGTCACATGGGTTTCTCTTTCTTTTCTCATATATATTTGATACTTGTCATTTTTGTAAGCATCTTCCATAGTTTTACAAAGCGTAGCTCTGCTAAAATTTCACCTAAATCAATAAAAAATATAGTTTTGCCTCCATCTTGGATAGATATTTTGTGTATGTTTTGAGTGTTATTTGTGTTTAGTCATTATCTTTGATGCTCTCACAGGTTCAACACCAACATACCAGTTATCTACAAGGCACCAGTTTGCAGCTTACAGGAGAAGAGCTCTTTTTTGGAAGTATAAAATAGGGGAAGTCACTTACAGTGTGTATTGTATAGCACCTTGGTGAGTCTCTATTTCTTTGTTTTCATGAGAACCTCCCTATCTTTTTCTTGCAGTATGGTCCTTCTGCCAAGCCTAAAGTGTATGTCTTGTTGTTTTTGTCTGATTTTGAGAGTGGATGTGTGAAGGTCAACTTATTTTTGGTGTATCACCTCCTTAGAGTAGGCTTGTTTTTCCTTGCATCTCTCTCCCTTTTCATCCCCCCTTTATATTATATCTATACCTATATTTTGCACTTGCTGGAATGAACAATGATATATTAAAGGGGCTAGCCCTTATCTAAAGACTCTCCTCTTCTGCTTCATCGTCCCATAGGCAAGAGAGGAGTTTCCATGTTGTGAGGAGAAGGTAGAAGTTTGACTTCCTTCCAAAGGGTGCAATTTCCTATATCAATAGTTTTGACACGCCCAGTGGGATCCAATTTGATCACTCAGTAAAGTTCAAGATTGATGCTGGTCATGATATAGCCAATTCAAAGTTTTCTAGCATCTAGTGACTCCACTAGTAAGAGCTTCATTTCTATTTTAAGACCAGTTACTTAACTTTCTATGCCTAAGGTCACCACAAGGTCTACTTCTAGAGGGGTTCCTTTTGATTTTGTCGAGTTACCTTTGAACTCTACAAAAAGGCTAAGGTTTGAGAGAACTCGTCCTTATCCAACAAATGACCCTCCCAGACCTATTGTAAGAGACATAGTTGCAGTAGAACCCCAATTACAGCTAATCCCAGCCATGGCATTGCCTTTTGCAACTTTTCATGGTGAGAGCCCCTTGAATCTCCCACACTATGATCCAATTCTGAGAATAGCTCTAAAAATTGTGCCTTCTTTTGATGGAGTGGGGCCCATTATAGTCATTGAGCATATTAATAATATTGCTAACCTCTGCAATATCCATAATGTCACAAAAGAAAATATTGCCATCAGATTGCTAGTGTTGTCTTTGAAAGGCAAGGCTCTTGATTGGTATGGGACCTTGCCCATAAATTCAATACATTCTTGGAATGAATTGGGTTCTCAGTTGACAGATCATTTTGGGGAAAAGAGTGATGGCCTCTCACTTGCTGAGTAGTTGACAACCATAAAGAGAGCTCCACACGAGTATATGCAAGACTTCAACACGTGGTTTCAAAGGACTTGGGATAGAATTCCCATCCTGGTAAGGCCAACTCCTAGGTACACTTTCTTGTACTATTTGAAAGCATTAAATAGTGACATTGTAGTGATGATATAATCTATGAGAGGGCATATATTGTCTGCTACTTATGACATTGCCATAACCGCTGAGAATTTCTTGGTATAAGCTGGAAAGATCGCTCCTAGGCCTCACATGCTACTTTTCCCAAAATTACTACCCCCAATTCAAACCATTGCTCCCACAATTGCTCCCTTACCTACCATTGAGAAGCCAGCTACTATTCCATCAAATGAGCTTCATGAGGTTAAGAGTTTGTTGTAGAACATGTCCAACAAACTTGTTGCCATTAAAAGGCAACAAGCTCAAGGCAATAAACCAAATTAGGGATACCAAAATTAAGGTTAAGCTCCTAGACCCCCCTTTCAAAATTATAATCAAGGTCAGGGGCAGCTCACTATAACCAGGCCATTTCAAAATTACAACATCGGTCCCTCCTCATCATCTAAGGCCATGGTGCCTGTTCAGAACAATTTAGTACAAGAGCAGCCTAGCTGTTCGACCATGGGATATGGTCAAGAATAGGCCATTTACACAAATGAGATGATGAACTATTTTTAGAATGTAGAAAACCAAATACCCACTCAATCTCAGGCCTTTGAACCTTTAACTCAACCCAGCATGAGTAGCAATCAGGCCCAACCAGATTCTACTCTTATGAATCACCTAGAGGGCAAGTTTTGTGCAATCAATCATGGGGGCACTATAGACAATCAAGCTGATTATGTTGTAGCCAACACAAGATTTAAGAGAAGAGCAATGGGAGAGGTGTAGGCTACCACTTAGATGGCAACAACACCTCCTCCATCGCACTCATTTCAAAAGTCCCCAAATTTTAGGCAGTCATCTATACCTTCAGCACCTCAGCCTACAGCTTCAGTTGGGATTAGCCCAAAACAAAACATGAAGGGAAGTTGTCCCCAAGTCAATATAGTGGACCAGATGAAGAAGTTGCATGTGAGCATCTCTTTATGGGATTCATTGTCTCTTCCAGGATAGAAGGACGTATTGAAGAAAGAATTGCATGAGCTTGATCGGCAAGCTATGCCAATAGGCACTAATAATGTCTTGATGACAAATGGGTAGCCTTCCACTTCAGGTCAGGTAAAGAAAGAAGAAAAAATTCCCCCTTTCTATGTATCTTTGGTCATAAGGGATTTCTTGGTACACAATTGCATAATTGATAGTAGGGCCAACACTTTAGTGATGCCCAAGTACATAGCTGACAAGATGGTATTCAAGTATGAAGAAATAAACAAAGGAGTATTGTAACTAGATGGGACACCTACAAAAATAGTCAAAATTTTGAAGGGTTTAAGCTTGACATTGCATGCATGCCCAACCTTCTCAATTCCCCATGATATAGTGGTAGCAAACATTCCTCCCTATTTTACAATTTGCTTGTCCAGGGACTTCACATCAAAGATAGGTGGCTATCTAGCAGCGAATTGGTCATACCTAGTTTTTAGATCCAAGTACGAGACCAAGGTAAAAATTGAAGCCACTCTACAAGGATCACCTGGAACCATATTCGCCTAAGGTAGTGAATGTTAGTTACACCATTATCGACTGAAAAGAATCCCAAACAGACCAATCTCTGTCTTCCGCTCTTGAAGGAGTCACAGACTTACTCTTGGATGAGTGGGGAAATGATAACTTCGAACATGATCCATACAAATTCATAGAGGAGGTAGACCTTGGAGTCTATTACATGCATGAAGAGGGTACTTTCATGCCCAATTTAATGAAGGCAAGCAAAGAAGACCTTGGCCTATGGCAGCTATATTTTAACGGTTCCAAAAGTAAAATAGGCACTGGTGATGGGGCGATGTTAGTTTCCCCTTCGAAAGAACGGTAATTTTCAGCTTTTTGTTTCCAATTCTCTTGCACAAGTAATGTTGCAGAATATTAGTCTTTGATCCATGGCCTTGAATGGGCAAGGAAAAGAGGCATCAAAGAGTTGCAAGTCTTGGGAGACATCGAGCTGATTGTAAATCAGGTGAAAGGCCAGAATCTAAAAAAGAACTTCTTATTGAAGTCCTATAAGCATAGAGTTTGGGACTTGGTGGAAGATTTCCTTGCTTTTAACATTGCCTCGATTCCTAGGGAGCAAAATAAACAAGCAGACAGGCTAGCAACAATTGGTGCTTAGTTTGACGTTTCAAGGGAAATAAGCCAAGATTGTGGTTCATGCCACTTGAAAGTGGTAGTTCGACCCTCTATCCCAGACAACATTGCAAATTGGCAAGTTTTCAAAAGTGACCAACAAATAGCTTTCTTCTTACAGGAAGAAGCTGAGTTCACAATACACAACCAGGCAAAATTGTAGCAACAATATGGAAATCAAATTATTTAGTTAAAGAACAATAAACTCCCTAAAGTTCTGGTCATGATTGAAAGCATTTTCAATGGAGATGACCAACTGAGAAATGACAAGGCATGCATCATGACCAAAGAGTAGAATTATGAAAGGGTCAAAATCTTTAAGGACAAGCTGCTGGTGCTTGGCAAGGTCTGCACATTTCAAGAGAGGTGAGCTTTCATTCTACTATGTCAAGAATTCACTGATGTTTTTGCATGGAATTACAATGACTTAAAAGGCTTCAGCCCAAGGCTTGCCTAACACACCATCGAATTGGAGGAAGGCACCAGGCTAGTCACACAAAAGCAAAGGCCTATTAATCCTACAATTGAGCCCCTCATGCAGAGGGAATTGGCCAAATTGATTGAGTCCAGAATTATATTTCCAATCAAACATTCCTCATGGCTGGCCAACCTTATTCCTGTTAGAAAGAAAAATGGAGAGATTAGGCTATGTGTCGACTTTAGAGACCTTAATAAAGTCTCTTTAAAAGATCATTATCCCCTCTCGAGCATGGAGTAGATCCTTTAGAAAGTAGCTGGTAGTGAGCATTTCTCCCTCCTAGATGGTTATTCAGGGTATAATCAGATTTTGGTGCAAGGCTGTGACCATTACAAAATAACCTTCACCACTAAATGGGGAACATTTGCCTACAAGAAGATGCCATTCGGGCTATCCAATGCTGGTGCTACCTTTTAGCCAGCCATAGACATAGCTTTTGGTGGCTTGATAAATAACAACGTGCTGGTATACCTCGATGATGTAACAATATTCTCTAAAGAAGTGAGCTAACACATAGAACACCTCAGGTAGATTTTTGAGAGGTGCAAGGAATTTGACATCTCTCTTAATCCAAATAAATGCATGTTTGCTATTCATGAAGGGAAACTTCTTGGCCACATCATGTCTAAAGATGGCTTATCCATTGACCCTGAGAGAGTTCGCTCCATTCTGGAGATGTCCCTACCAAAGCACAAGGAAGGCCTACAGAGTTTCTTTGGCAGGATAAATTTCATTCGGAGATTCATTTCAAATTTTGTTGAGATAGTTAAACCCCTGACCTCTATGCTATGGAAAGGTGAAGAATTCAAGTGGACAATGAAAAGAAAAGATAGCTTTAAAGCCATCAAGTAGGGTTTAACCTAGGCACCCACTCTGATCAGCCCTGATTTTAGTAAAGACTTCAACCTCTATACTTTTAGCAATGAAGAAGTGATATCCGCCATGCTTACCTAAACAAATGGTGATGACCTCGAGCAGTCACTCATCTTCTTCAGCCAAGGGTTAGATGACTTTGAAGTTAGGTACATGTATGTAGAGAAGCAAGTCCTAGTAGTAGTGCAGAGCTTGAAGAAATTTAGGTATATGTTGTCTAACAATAGGATCCATCTTATGGTCCCACATCCTAGCGTCAAGGATTTATTGACCAATTGAGATTTAAATGAGAAAAGGGTAGAATGGATTACCAAAGTGATGGAGTACGACGTAGACATTAAGATCACCAAGCTAGTGAAGGGAAAAGGCCTATGTGAATAGCTAGCTACAGATTTCAAACAAAAAAGGGAAGACAGCTTGCTAATCCATGATGTAGCCACTGTAGAAGAACCAACTATCATAAAGGATTGGATGTTGGACATGAGGCATTTTCTTCTCATGAGTGAGTGTCCACAGGGTCTTGGTAAGACTGGAAGAAGGTATTTCAAACTTCAGTCCCTTCCTTATATTCTGATTGATGAAGTACTATTTAGGAAGGATCTCTCTGGGGTTCTTCTAAGATGCATTGACCCCAATTAGGCTGATAAGGTACTAGCTGAGTTTCATGATGGGCCAGCAGGTAGTAATTTCACTCCTAGAGCTATTGCAACAAGGATAATGAGAGCTGGCTATTTTTGGCCTACTCTTTTTAAGGATACCCATGCTTGGGTAAGAAAGTACCAGAAGTGTGCACTTTTTGACAAAAAATATTGACTGGCTACCATGCCTTTACAGCCTATTCAGGTGGAATAGCCATTCATGCAGTGGGGCCTAGATTTCACAGGGATGATCAATCCTCCTTGCAGTGTTGGACACAAGTGGGTCTTGACTGCCACGAATTATTTCACAAGGTGGGCAGAAGCTGTTGCTCTGAAAGAGGCAAATGAAAGTGCAGTCCTAAAATTCTATGAGGACCTGGTAACATGATTTGGGGTCCCAACCACCATAATCTCAGATAATGCTTTGGCTTTTTTGGGGACTATAACAAGTGAATGGGCACTGAAGTATGGCATATACCTCAGCACTTCATCAAATTATTACCCATAGGGAAATGGGCTGGCCGAGTCCACCAATAAAAATTTGATCATAATTATAAAGAGGACCATGGAAGAAAATCAGAAGACTTGGCATGCCAAGCTGAAGATAGCTCTATGGGCTGATCAAATCACTCTAAAGAGAGCAATCAAAAACTCTCCATATACGCTCATGTATGGAAGGGAAGCTAGGCTTCCCATCTCTCTTGAATTGCCAGCACTAGACCTCACACATCAGCTACAATTGGAAGAAGGAAGTAACATGGAGGTCAAGTTGTGTGAGCTAATGGAGCTCCAAGAGGTAAGGGATCGGGCTATGGCTTCTATGACTAGTTGCCAATAGCAAGTAACAAGACACTTTGACAAGAAATCTTCATCAAGAGATTTTGCTAAAGGAGACATTGTCTTAAAGTGGGATGAAGATCGAGCCAAGCCTAGAAAGCATGCAAAATTTGATGCCTTATGGAGTGGTCCTTACATGATTGCCCAGTGCAAGTAGCATAATGCGTTCTAACTCTCTAGGTTGGATGGTGAATAATTATGTATCCCAGTTAATGGGATATATCTGAAGCATTGCCACTAAGTCCCTTTTTAGTTGTACATATTTTCTCTTTTTTTCTTTCCCATTTTCCCTAAGTGCTAATACACAAGTAATAGTTTTCTTAGCCTTGTGTGTGCTTTTGTTTCCTTGGAGGTAAACCTACGTGGCTGGTTCTAAGTTTTGTCAGAGCTCTTGCTAGTTTTCAAAGTTATCATTTGACTCCATGCCCAATGGATTGCAAGGAACCTATTCTCAAAGCATATCAAGCATGCTTCCCCTAGGAGTCACCAATTTGTTGACCAAATTTTGTCCATAGGTAAAATTTTTGGTCCCCTTCCTCCCTTACTATTCATGCCAGTTATTTTTTTAGGTTGTCCAGGTGTAGCTTTTTTGGGTTCATGGCCTGGTTCAATATTTTGGTTCAAAGGTTCATTTTTGAGTTTAGTATCTTGGTTTA
Source organism: Torreya grandis (assembly GCA_037957365.1). NCBI lineage: Eukaryota > Viridiplantae > Streptophyta > Pinopsida > Cupressales > Taxaceae > Torreya > Torreya grandis. The sequence continues at coordinate 1,022,391 of JARHVA010000105.1, forward strand.
ATAATGGTTGAACTAAACCATGGAACCATTTTTTGGTTCAACGGGCTTGGTTCAAGTTCAAAAGTTCATCGCTATATCCAAAGTATCTCAATGTATATGTGTTGAACTTCCATATCGTTGAATCGTTGAACCAAATTTTCTTGGTTCAATGGGCTTGGTTGAATGTACTTTGTTCAACGGCTCAAGTTTAACACATTTGGTTCAATATTGGTTCATCAGCCTTCCTAGGCTCATCAACGTGCTTAGTTGAACTGTTGAACCAAATTTTTCGTTCATCAGGTTCAGTTCAACAAAAAGTTCAATGCAAGAGTTCATCGGGCTTGGCCTTTGGAAATTCAGCATGCTTGGTTGAACCTTTGAACCATTGAACCTTTTTTGGTTCAATGGCTTGGTTTAAAAGTATGCCCCAAGTTGAAGGGCAGTCAGCAGTCAAAGTGCCCTTTTAGAGGGCAGGCAGACACTTCAAATTTTCCAAGACTTGGGCACAGTCAAAAGTCAAGGGGATTGGTCAAATCGAATTTCTGTAGATAATTTATTTGCAGGAATTATCCATGGACATTTTGTCCATGGAAATACATGGAGGTAAGTGACCCAGGGTTTTTACCCAGGGAAATTGTCCACAGACAATTTGCCCACGGGAGCCCAGGAAGGCAGTTTAATAGCAAATGGACCCGCTGAAGTTCCCCGAAGGGTAGATGCCCTTGTAGGAGACTTCCGGCCAGTCCAAGGAATTTTCAAAGGAATAGGTGCAAGGAAAAAACAAAGATAGAGAAGTGCTTGAGAGGATGCCACGTGGACCTGATTGATGTGGCAATGGACCTGATGGCATTTTAATAGGACCCGATGATGTCTCGATGGACGTCAAATTTAACAGAATGGTTTAGCCATTGGTTCTCAAGCGATGACGCTTGAGAAGCTGTCAATTTCAAGAGGATGAAATATCTATTTGTTTTCAAAGCTTGATGGCTGGATGAGCATCAAATTTGGTAGAATGAATGGCCTTTGTTTCCAACTAAGAAAGTATTACTAAGAAGCCCAGAATGTAGCAACTTGCTAAAAGTTCACCCCTGGGGGCCGAACAATCCAGATAGAGACAAAGTATGAGTAAGCAATTAGTCCAAGTGGCACCAATTTGAGAAGTGACTCTAGCAGGTGAAATAGTTCCTTCAAATTGATCATGAGAGGATGCAATAGCTAAGTAATGTAACCGGTTTCTTCATTTTACATTTAATGGGTGGACAAACCGCATTTTGACATAAAAAATGTGGACTTCAAGTAGACAAAGCACATGGCTCATTAATGTTTTGATCAACTTGTTGAAGGGACATGATGGCCACTTGTTGAACATCACATGGGTTTCTCTTTCTTTTCTCATATATATTTGATACTTGTCATTTTTGTAAGCATCTTCCATAGTTTTACAAAGTGTAGCTCTACTAAAATTTCACCTAAATCAATAAAAAATATAGTTTTGCCTCCATCTTGGATAGATATTTTGTGTATGTTCTGAGTGTTATTTGTGTTTAGTCATTATCTTTGATGCTCTCATAGGTTCAACACCAATAGACCAATTATCTACAAGGTGCCAGTTTGCAGCTTACAAGAGAAGAGCTCTTTTTTGGAAGTATAAAATAGGGGAAGTCACTTACAGTGTGTATTGTACAACACCTTGGTAAGTCTCTATTTCTATGTTTTCATGAGAACCTCCCTGTCTTTCTCTTGCAATATGGTCCTTCTGCCAAGCCTGAAGTGTATGTCTTGTTGTTTTTGTCTGATTCTGAGAGTGGATGTGTGAAGGTCGGCTTGTTTTTGGTGTATCACCTCCTTAGAGTAGGCTTGTTTTTTGCTACATTTCTCTCCCTTTTCATCCCCCCTTTATATTATATCTATACCTATATTTTGCACTTGCTGGAATGAACAATGATACATCAAAGGGAGCTAGCCCTTATCTAGAGACTCTCCTCTCCTGCTTCACCATCCCATAGGTGAGAGAGGACTTTCCATGTTGCAAGGAGAAGGTAGAAGTTCAACTTCTTGCCAAAGGGTGCAATTTCCTACGTCAACAAGCCACAAGAACTAACCATTTGAGTTTAAAATCCTCAAAGGAACTTGAGCCCAAATGTGGATCTACCAAGTGGTGGAGCCATGTTCAATCAAATCAAAATATCTAATGGCATGTGAGCAATAAATTAATTTAGTAGGTATATGTATATCTAATGACACACATTCAATCATGTAGAAGAGATCAATGATGAGCATCAAGTTAAAAATTTAGCAAACCCAAGACAAATGTAACAAAGATAAGTGTTTAAATCATGGAAGCTAAGTTAGGATCCAATGATGAAAGGTAATTTGATAATGTTAGTGGGTCCAATTAGATCAATGATGTGCATTAAATCTTGTTTTGAAGATCTAATGATGAAAATTAGGTTAAAGAGTTAGAGGATCCCAAGGACAAACTTTGATGTGCCAAGTGTCATGATTGTGGCAAACTAAATAATCAATAGTATGCATTTGATCTCATAGTTAAAGATCAACAACATGGGTTGAGTCATGCAATTAAGATCAACATTGAATAAGTCAAGGAGCTTAGATCAAATGCAAATCCACCACATGGCATAAGCATGAAATTAGATGGAGTTAACAAAAGGATCCTAAGAAGGGATGTGTAGCTAACAAATATCATAATTATGGAAACCTAGATCAAGATTAATGGTCGATATCAAAGGTTGAAGCCTTGAGACTTTAAATGGAGATTAAATATGGTTAAGGTCAAACTAGAGCAAATATTTCAAGGAGATTCCATGAAGGTAGACATATCAGTTTTGACAAGTTCATCTCCAAAATGAGTAGCATGATTATGACCCTTCTTGCCATTCTTACACCAAAAATTAATTAGTAAAAAGTATTCATTGCTAGAATAAGATCATAATAGATTGATCCAACTACTATAACTACATTGATGCTATAATTTATATTTGAAAATGACTTGATCTCACTATTGTAATTGCAAGGAGCATCAATGCAAGCTATACATAGATTGGAAGGGAATGATATAGTTATCGTATCCACATTATAGAAGTAATATTAGGAATTATTATCCTTCCAAAAGTAATATTAAGCACTATGATCTTTTCTAAATGAATTAATACTAGATGATTGGAAATATTAGTCATTATGCTCCCTTCTCCATCCTTCTATGCTTGATCCCTGTATCTCTCATCCCATTCTTCTATAAATATAGGATTCTAATCCTTGAAAAGGATCCCTCTCTTTGGCATGACTATACTCTACCAAGATTTGTACTGTAACACCTATTTGATGTAATAAAAGATCAAATTCCTCCATTTAAAAGCTGAATCAAAGTGTGTTTCATGAGTTCATTGATGTGGTTAAGTGAATATATGTTTTCCTTGCCTCTATATGAGTTTTATCACCTTTATGAAGTGTTTTGGTAGTTCTCATATGTCATTCTAATTTCATATATAGTCTGTTGGTAAGTTTAGAAGTGGGCAACTGCCCTCACATGCTAGGTTAATAGCTAGTCCATGCATTTATGTGAAATACTTATGTGAGGGTTGATCAAAGAGTGATTTAAGTTATCTTATATAGTCTTGAATGCATCATATAGTGTGTCTTGTGCAAGTATAATGATCAAAATATTTTGTGCATCACCCCCTTTGACATGCTTTCATATATTATTGTTAATCTCTCTCCCCTTTTTCCCAACAAGAAGCTAGTTTAGGTCTAGTATAGGTGATGGACCCAAAAGGAATCCAACCTTCTTCAAAGGTCTGACCCAATATTAGGTGACCCATAGCCTAGGGTCATTCCCATGTTAGACTAAGTTTGAGCAAGAGGACCTAAACAATGCCCTTCTTAGCTAGTGTGAAATCTAGGACACCAATAGTAAACACATAACCTGTGCCCAATTAGATGTATGAAGTGATGATGTGATCAAATGGAAAGAAAAATAAATGTGGAGATGTATTATATATCTAATAACATGACCAATGGATGTACCTAGTTTTTCATATATTTTTTATTATTTTAGTTTCTACTATGGTTTGAGGATCTCATCAAGATCTTCAAGATTTTGATGAACACTCCCTTGAAACATAACAATAGCTAACACTTGTGCTTGATCAATTTGTTCATGTTCATTATTTACATTAGGTTTATTATTTTTATAATTAGAATCATCTTCTATGATAAAATCTTTAATATTTTGTTTAGTTTTATTATTGGTACTTTCATTAGGCATAAGATTTGCTACTTCATTGGTTTGAGCCATATTAGGTAGAAATAGAGGAAAATCCAAGTGTTCAATAGAAACAACACCTAATCTAAGGCTAAACCTAATTTCATACATATAATATAATATATTTAGAAAAAAATAACAATAAAATACCTCAAGACGCTGAATGCCCCAGGACAAGCTAGGGTTTACATAAAGAGACACAAAGGTTGGGTTCACCAAATGTTTAACCCTAAATTTTTAGATTTGGTGTGTATATGGTTAAAAATATAGAAATAGTTCAATCATAAAAGTGATAAACTAATATGTATTAATATAATTAATATAAAACATAGATAAACAATATTTTGAAATTATACAATTGAGATTGATAAAAATAGTAAAGTACAACTATTGAAAGATATTGCAATGAATAAGAAACAATGGTACTTAACTAGTTTACTATGCACATGTAAATATAGACTCAAAACATGTGTAAAATATATAGGATCAATATTTTAGACCAGTCATTATATTCTTAAAATTGTACTTCTATAGCTGTGGACACTACCATTGGGTCTAGACACTATCATCAATGCTAGTGTTTAAATGTGATGCTAGTGTCTAGTATGAAATAATGATTGAATCTGGTTGTGACTATTTATATTGTTCTATATTTTATATCACATTTATATTGATGTTTTTAGATTTAGGATATAATCTATAACTCTTCATTGATTGATCAAACATTAGCTCTTCACCCTTGCAATGAATTTGATAACAATGGGTTAGTGGGCTCGTAATGTTGAGCTGATCCCAAAGAGCCCTTTGTCAATGGGAATTGCCTACATAACCAATTCCCTAAAGAGGGACTTAGAATTATTTATTTATCCCCTATGTGATGTAAAATATGTGTACAAGGGTGAAATATATTATATAATGATGCATGCAATGATCTAGCTTGTAATTTGTCAAATATCATTTATGGGCTACTTTTTGAATGTTTTAGATCTATAATATGATTTATCCTATGCTTGATATGAAAATAGGGATGAATAGGAAAAAATAACTTGGTTGTGTAGTTGATTGATTTATTTTTAGTATGTGCTTGCTTGGTATTTGGTAAATGAGGAATGAGAAGGCGTAGACTTGTATTTATACCACACCTTTTGAAGATATCTCAAATTAGGGTTCAGCAAGATAAATAGGCCAACCCATAGGTTTTAAAACATTTTCAATATGGATGACTTATAAAAATGGACAATATACAAGGATTTAGACATTACCATTGGTGATAGTGTCCCTGTGTGGTTGATAGTTTCTAGAAGCCTAGAAAATAGGTATGAATGTGAAACTAACTGTGAAGGATGATTATTAGGTCTTAATATTTATGTGTAGTACAAGAGACTTGGGTCATCAAAATGATATGGATCAGACTAAGATACAATCTTGTAGGCACTGTGAGATGATGAAAGTGAGATTTTTGACAACATGGAGGTATAAAATTGAAGAGTAGATCCTTGATTGATATTTTTCAAATCTATAAGACTAAGATGATATAAATATTTAATTTTAGTATCTACTCTACTAAAGTCTAACTATCCTCATTTGGCACACAAGTATTTATGGAGAGATCAATATAGATAAGTGTCAAAAGAATGTAGTATTTGACTCAATTAAGCACCACTTGAATATATAATCTTGAATATTTTTATAGTGAAGTGGAAAATTTTATCCTCCTATATCCTTATTTTAATCTCTCCTCTAATTTATAATTGTCAAATAGATTGGCAAGACCTTGTATTTGTATGATGATCTAGGATAACTAATGTGTATTGACCAAAGTTATAAAATACAAATTGGAAGGGTTAAAAATCATGACCAATGGTAATAAATAGATAAACCCATAAATATAAAAGAGACAAAATTGTATGGGTACATGTTTATCTAGGATAAGCCCATACAACCATGGGTTTACCATGTAGATAAATCAAGATTTGTTTTCATGGCAGGGCTAGCTAATGAATAAGATGTAGTCCAAATGTACTAATGATTTTGAAAGAGTAAGAAGAATATTCATCTAAGATCTCTCCAAGACACCATTACTAAAACCATGGAAGCTTCAACATACACACAAAGAATAAACTGTCTATTCACAGAAATATATTATACAATGCTAAAATTATTCTCCATATCTTGGACTTAGATATAAAGGCACATTTATAGGATGAATGTAGACAAATCCCAACATCCTCATGCATATGGGAATAACTTCACAAATGTACAAAAATATACCTAAGCATATATTAATTCCAACACCCTCCCTTAATTTGTGATTAGAGAGAGAAATAAAAAAGAAAATGGGTTCCAACAATAAGGCCTGATGAGGTACCCATATATAATAATAGATGTAGTGTGAAGCTAAGTGTCCCTATTGATTCTAATCCATATTTTTAAAATACATGGATATTAAGTCATTGTAATTTCCAAGTCAAATTAGGAATGGTGTTGAATATGAGGATCACTGAACATGAACACTACACTCCAAAATATTAGGTAGAGTGATAAACACTTCAAGCTATGGGAGACTGTCAATTGTTGAATTTTTTAAGAAAATATAGATAAAAATATCTCAAATAAGGAAGGATCAAGTGGTGATGGGAGATAAAAGAAACTAAAGGAGTGAAAAAGTGCCTAAAATAAAACACACAAATGCATGAAGGTAGACAAAGATGAATAAAAAACCTCCCATGACACTTTATAACTCAATACAATTATAATATATCCTAATAAAAACCAAATGAAACATAAGGAAAAATACTAAGCTTCACCAAAATAGCTCCAAATAAGGAGATTGTTGACCTATTGTATAAGTCATCACAAATCATGAGAGTTTCTCCAAAAATAAGGGAGAAAAAAAATTTCTCCATAGAAGAAGGCAAGGCACTAAGAAAATGGCCTTGATGGAGACAAGACATAAATTACAAGTGTGTCAAAATGCCAATGCATAAAATAGAATAAAGCATGTCATGGGTTAACAAAAGAGTATGACAAATAGTGCAAAAATCCATAATGTATGCAAAAACACACTCGAAAGGATCAACTGCCAAAAAAAGACAATTTACAAAGCACATGTAAAGGGACGTCAGACTCAACCAAAACTATGTCTGAGATTTTACAAAGTGAAATATTGGCATAAGTGGTAAAATTTAGGCCAAGAAGGAACAATATGGGCCAAAGCTCATGTGGGATAATAAGGAGTAATATGGGACAAAGCTCATGCATATACAATGTCAGTTGCAATAAAAAATGCATCCAAAAAATTCAATGAGAGAGCAAAAATAAAGGAGAAAAAGAGAGTTTTGGTTTGCATGTGAAGGGATTTGGTCACCTACCAAACTGGGCCTCACCCACTGGTATTTGATAAAGAGATCAAAAAAGTTTACAAAATAATAATCCTCCTTATAATGATTGCTTGCAATATTATTTTTATAAGAAAAAATAATTTTTTTTTTAATGAGATCTCAAATCATAAAGACCCCTTCACTTGGTCAAAAGATCTCCAAATGATATTGTTGGCCCAAAAAATAATATCTCCACCATACATTATTATTTTTATATAAAAGCAACAAAAAAATTTGATTATTTTTAACCAAAAAAGCAATAAAAAATAATTGTCCACCACCACTAATTAAAATCACCATAAAAAAAGGTGACAAAAGTGCTCTCCTTTACAATATGCATCCACATAAAAGTGATAGCCCCTCCATTTAAATTTGTTTTCCCAATAAATAAAGAAGCATCACCATGAAAATAAATATCTGCCACAAAACATTAAAGGGCCTCCGAAAAAAAAATCACCCAATTTAAGCAAAAAGTATTCTCAAAAGATTTATAGCCACATGTCTTGGTGCAAGTTAGAACAAATAAATATAAAAATGATATTTAATGTTAAATATTATAATAAAACTCACAATATTTAAAAAAAAAAAACTATTGGGTTACCTTTTCAAGTGTATAAAATCCCTTTAACTAGATGGAAGGTGGTTTTTGGAATCCACTAGCTTGGTGAGTTACAACATGCATGATGATATGATTGAAGGTAGGCTAAGATCAGGTGGATAGTGAGGTTTAGTGCATCAAGATGACATCAGCTAGAAATGTAGATAGAGAATTAGTTGTAGAGGTCATCAAGCAATGGGACAATATACAAGCCTGCATAGTGACAAAATGAGAGATTGTTAAACCCATTAGGTCAAGATGTAAATGGAAAGAACCCTATAATAATAACCAATAGTTTCACCACCACCATGTGAAATGAAGGATTTTGGGAGGAAAAATTAATTAATTTTCAACATGATTTAAACCCTTCATGATAAATGCTAAAAAATAGTATCTTCAGTGTCTAGCAAGCTTGTTGTAATGGTTGATGTTATAATTGGTGGGATGAATAGTTGTGTAAGGAGGATCTTCACCATGGAGGTCAAAATTAGGCCAAAGAATGAAAGATACAATTGGGTGAAAGATAACACCAATACTATTAAGTAATATTGATGAAAAAGACTATGGAGATTGAGTAAGAAAAAAATAGATGCTTAGATTATGAGATAAAATGTGTCATGATTGCCTGACCCTTAGATGTAAAGCCTACTATTGAGCCATTCCTAATGAAAATTATAAAACTAGTGGTACAAGTAGTAATAGCTTTAAAAACTAGTGCAATGGTCAATATTCAAATGGCAACATAAAATTCAAGGAGGAGATATGGATTGGTCAACAAAGGTATTAGAAGCAAGGGAGCTTAAACAATAGTGGGAAGTTGGACATGGATCTAAAACACACCCAAGGAGCATTGGATGTGGATCTAACACAAGGTTAAACTATTATAGAAAAAAATATAATGCTAAATAATTCCATTCACTTAACTTCTAATGAGCATCACCCCAATACAAAACTCGAGGGAAAGCTATTAAGAAAAAATCTATGCCATTATGCCAAATCATATACAATATGAATTGATATGCCAAATAAATTAGAGTGAAAAAAAATTAAAAACCCTTTACACCACTATACAGTTTTTGAAATGAAATTTAGATATAACAAAAGACAAAGCAACTGAAGTAATGAAATAGGGTCTAAGCCATATAATGAGTAAAGATAAGCAAGGAGAGTCTAAGGCATAGAGTAAAAGTTGCTTGAAGAAGCTTTGATACCATGAAAAAGTTAAGAAGACTCTTTAGCCAAGATCTCTCTAAGACACCATTATTATAGCCATGGAAGCTTCAACATAGACATAAAGAATAGACTATCTATTCATATAAATAGATTAAACAATGTTGAAATTATTCTCCATGTCTTCACCTTAGGTATAAAGGCACATTTATAGGGGGAATGTAGATAAATACTAACATCCTCATGCATGTGGGACTAACTTCCCCACTGTACACAAATAGATCTAAGCATATATTAACTCCAATAAAATAACTTTTGGATAAGAATTTAGGTGATTTAAATCTCCATGGAATAATTATAGACTAATATGGGGTTGGGGGACTAATTTGGGGTTGGGGCCACCATAGAAACAAGTTAAATGTATAAATTTTACAAATAAGTTAAATTGGGAATAAAACATAGGAATAAGGGTCTTGTGCTAAATTTGGGTATCTATAACTTAGTTATAAAGAGGGTATAAGTGATAGACATGAAGCTAATAGGTCTAAAATAATAGATTAAACTATATTGGTTTTCACATATAAGGGTGCAAATATGAAACCCTTAGGCCCACAAAACTAACAAACATAGCTACATGCAAGTGATTTTTACCCTTTCACCTCTAAATGTTATAAATAGAATACTTTATGGTTACATAAGAGACTTTCACATAAGAATCATTCAATTATTCAGCTATGGGGGAAAATACGAAGATAAGTTAAGCATGAAAGGGTAGATGAGTGTTTATAAAATAAGCCTTTTTTCATCTACTCGATTATAAAAACAAGTGAAAAGGTAAAGAGAAGTCATAAGGGAAAACATAGGCATATACTTGGTTGTTCCATTAGGTAAGGATTAGATTTTAACCCCAAATTAGAGCCAATAGGGTGAAGAGGATAAACTTCATCAGGTAAGGAATTTTTTGTGACCCCAAATTAGACCTAATATGGTGAAAAAGATAAAAGGTACATTGGGATTCCTTTGATATATCACTTAAAAATGCATAAAAGGCCAAGGGTTGAACTTAATGGGATAATAGTAGTGGAAAAAAATATTTTAATATCAATTGATTCCTCATGAGTAAGCATGAGGGGAAAGTTTAGGCTTAAAATCCTTAAAATGGTAGTATAATGTTGTGACTTTGATCAATTACTAAGTGCTAAGGGTAGGGGATGCAAATTATTAAGAGCATGGATTCTATGTCAATGCTTAATGTTAAAAAATGTAAAATGTAAAATGAACACAATACATTACATAAAAACATTCAAAAATAAATTTACAACAATGAAACAAATGATGATAAAAGAGTATACATATTAAATACTCATAAATTACAAAGGTTGTATATCTATATATAGAAGTGTGCTAAAATGTAGCCCAATAAAAAGAGATACTATGGGGATTTTATGTTTAATAATTTAGGTATTCGAGATATTAAAATTTTGGGATACCACATTTACCTCCATAGAATATGCATATGTGGTCTACCATTGGCATTATAATTATCTTCATGGAATATTTATCCATTAGAGCTTCCCTCCACTTTACAAGTTCACTACTAGGCATTCCTCTAAGAAGAACATAACTCACTTCTCCTACAAAATATTCTTGTCATGTTATGTTCTCTTATTAGTTGATTTACACTCTTTTTGTGACTTATCAAGATGTCTTCAATATGTTGATAGCTAGGGGTTGGCCTTTGTATATTTAAATAAATGTATACCCATCAATTTAATTTGAGGAAATTTCCATTTTTTGAATCCATAGGTGGGTCACACTTGGGGGACTATGGAACATCTTCTCAATAAAATTTAAATCTATATATTAGTATATGAAGCCATTGAATATATATGCAGGTATAAACAAATTGAGTATGGTAATTAAGGAAAGAAAGGAAAAAACAAGAAGAAAAATGGTGTATTCCATATGGGACTTGAAACTAATTTATAAATTGATGGAAATGATTATTAAGGTGACAAGGGAAACATGTACAAAGAGATCAAATCTATTTTGGAAAAATATGCAACAAAAACATGCATAAAGGAAAAATTAAAGCCTTTTTATGATTAAAGACAAAAGGTTTTATGTAATATTGGATTCAATATAAATAAGGCATACCCAATGATTTGAATGTTTTAATTTTAAAACCAAATATGGAAAGCATGGAATATCAGATCAACATATTTGGAAGTGTAGAGGTGAAATAAAATTTAATAAATTTGAACCAAATTTATAAAATGATGGGTGTTCTTAAATAAGGGATAATTATGTCTACACAATGTCACACTTGATTTCCCATCAATAAAGTGAGTATATAAAATAAATTAGTGGTGATAGAGATAACATGACTTGGCATTTCATTGATGTAGCCATTAAATGAAATAGGACACCTAACCATTAAAGCAAAATGAAAAATCATCCTTCTTCACCCATGCACATGTAAGACTATATAGTATAATATATATCCAATTTAAATAAAAAATAAGAAGTTTTTTATCTGAAATAATATCATTTAATTGGCCTCATTTCATCAAAATGAGATCCATAAATTTGAATACCCAAATAAATATATGTGATATTTACCTCATTCATTTATCTGCCCTTGAAGATAGAGTCCCATAGAGTGTATATCTAAAGACTAGATAAGGAAAGGATAATTATGCCCCAATGTCATTTAATCACATATAAGGCACATAATGAAGTCATTAACATAACTAAAGGGTGAAAAATGCTAAATATAAAATATGGACTATGCGATCAATCATACTTAGTAATTTATAGAAGGATGGGTTATGCCTAAAAGACAAAATGGAGAGAAAGGTATAGTTTGTTCATTCTAGCCTGGAAATATCTTATACATTATAGGGATGGTGGCACACCATGTGTAATAATAGGCAAAATCAAATTTTATGGCCATTGGGATTATGTCCTCATCATAATACAAAGTCAAAGGAGGTTGCACTTATGAATGCAATAAAGGGTCATGCTTGAGTTATTTGAGATATGCTAATTAGATGACATTTGTCTTAAGATTCTCCCTTTAGAGTTTGAGTAATCCATGCTTATGTAATCTTACAATGAAATTGGTTATTGAGTTGCTATTAAGTTTCATTAGCGTCATATGATCATATGGTAATTTCACATGCTGAGAGGTGTATGAAGATGTTGCATGTGTATTTTCATAAGGAATGTTTAGTAATTTGTCCCATCATTATGTGATTAGTAAAATATTGGAAAATTCACCATCTATTAACACTTTTACTGATATAATACAATGACATAAACATGCCATATCAATTCTAAAATAATGGTTCTTCTAGCCTCAAGTAAAGGAACCTAAGACTGTTCTATATACTGATGAAGTAATCCTTCATATATATATTTCTACTCCCTTGGGAATCATTCATCTACGTGTTGGGTGAATATTTTGTCATCAACTAACTGATGACAAAATGGGTATATCAACCACAACACAAGGAGATTTACATCATAAAAAGTGTGGGTTTACCACATCTAAATGAGGTAAATCTCTCCTCTCATCAAGGGGAGGTTCCCTATGAATATTTAGACACTATATGTATATATATAAGTAAGCAGAAAATAATACTCGGGGTAGTATGACAACATCCACCTCTCCTTTTTTAGAGGTGATGTCTAAGGAATAAGAGAGAGAAATCTTGGTCGTTAGCTAAGAACATTCCTCTTCTTTCAGGAATGGTATCTAGTGTAGAGCAGAAAATCACCTGAAGTATGTAACAAAGTTAACAAAGAAACCTACATAAGCACAAAGTCTTCCATTGTCTCCTTCACTGATCTGGAATATGCGTAGCTGTAGAGTGAAACAAAGCACAAAGTATTTGCCTAAAACTACAAAGGATAATAGGATCACCAAGATGAAAGTAGCTCAAAGTCTCTCTTCTATCTTTTAGAAATGTCCTCAGATAATGTCAACACACACACTTTGCTTATTAAATCAAACAAATAAGAGATTATCAGGAAAGAGGACATAAGAACTATTTCCTAAATAGCACAGATAACTTCAACACAAAGTCTAAAATAAACCTTCTTCTCATTCATTCAATAAAAAATGATTTACAAGTTGAGCACAAAGTCTCAAGAAGTGTCTCAATTTCAGCAGAGTTTTTGCTATCAATTATCAAAGATCCATTTGCAAAAGAGGTCCCCTCTATATATAGGGAGAAACCTTCAAAATTTAAAAAATACTAAAATATAAAAATATCTTAGTCAAAGATGAGTCAGCATTGACTTTGGGATATTTTCCAAATTTTTCACATGTAATTACATATTACAAAAGTACACGTGAAAATGTCCCAAGTCAATTACAAAGTGCATTTTGAATAAAGCATAGAAGAATAGCTTCAATCTTTATTTCCAGTCTTCTTCATTGTCTTCGACTTCTTCAGAGAAACTTCAATGATCTGGAAGAACTTTTGTTGAAAAGACGTCGATGAAGAGGGATCCTTTAGAGAAACTATAGTAATAATCATGATTATGCAATTAGGGGAAAAATTAGCAATCTGGGAAAATTGCACATTTGAGTGATCATGACTAGGGAAATGCACTTGAAAAGGCTGAGGCGAGAGCAGGTCAGAAAGTTGAAGAAAAGGGGAGCGGGTGCGGAAAATGGAAGGAACAAAGATTTCTCTGAAGTTAGAGAAATCAGAGAAAAAGATGCAAGGGTGGCAAAATTTACCACCCTGGCATGTGGGAAGGCCTCCATGCACAGGCGGCAAAATTCACCACTTGTGTATATGAGGTGAAAAAGGGCATAGGCAGCAAATTTTGCTGCCCGTACATGCTTTGCAAGAAAGAGTGTAAGGGCAAAAAAATTTTCTGCCCTTGTAAGTGTAATGGTGGCAAAATTTATCGCCCATACACATTGGATGCACATACCTGTATCGGTGGAAAAACTTGCCGCCATTACAGGTGATGGGAGGGAACATACGATTAGGGTGGTGAAATCCATGGGAGAGGAGGATGGCTAATGGGGAGATAGGGAAGAAGAGAGGAACACAGGGATGCATGGGCAGCAAAATTTACCACTCCTACATGGAAGAGACCAAAAGATGCAAGGGCGGTAAAATTTGCCGCTCTTGCATGTTGGGTGCAAACACTTGTCACGTTCTGCTAAGTCATAACAAGACACGTGACGTATTCTACTTAACTCTTAGAAGCTTTAGAAAACTTTTGAGAGTGTTGTGGAAGATGACATGTGGGGGCTTCTACTCTACTTTGTCTTTTTCCATTGGGCACTTTTTCATGGGCTTTTCTCTTCAGTCGAGCTTTTCCTTTGCTTTCTTTGGGCTCTCTTCTCAGGTGAATTCCTTCAAACTTTGGTGATGAACCAACTATTGAACCATTCCATTGAACCATAGCTTTGAACCATTCTATTGAACCAAGGCTTTGAACCTCTTGTTGAACTTGCCTTTGAACCAAAAGCACTGAACCGATTGAACTTGGAACTCGTTGAACTTGTAAAAATGAGCCTGTTTGTAGAGTCCGTAGAAGCCAAGTCCATAGTTTTCTCTAACCTTGAAAGAGTCTGTAGATTTCAACCTATAAAATCCCATTGAACTTGATTTACTGAGTCCGTAGATTTTTGAGAAACTTGAAAAATGAGGAATTTGAATGCCCAGGACAAATTTTGAAAAGGGAAGAGACAATTTTGGTTTGTAGGTTGTCCCAAAAATGAGTGGCATTTTTTGGGGACAACACTATGTATGCTAGTATTTTTTTTGGACTTCATAAGAGTAACCTTATATAGACTAAGCAATGTGATTAACAATTTAGATCAAATAAGTGTTTCCATTATGGAGAAGGGTTATTGGGAATCCATAGTCTCATTAGTATGGGAAAAGGATTTCATGTTGATGACAAATGTGTAATTGGTAACATATAATGAATGAAAATGTCCACTCATTATGGATCATAATGTGATATTGAATGTTTGAAGTTGCACATTAAATTGTGTAAATTATGTTAGCACAATGGGAAATTTGTCATTTTTTATTTACATCTTAAATTTGAATAGTGCAAACCTTGTGTAAAGGCTAAATTATTTATGAATATTAGTTACTTTATCTATTATAATTTCATGAAGAGCTGGTTTAAAATTAATCTTTGTGACTAACTCCATGAGCATTCCAAGCAGGGGACTTCTTGTTCAATGGCTAATGAGATTTTTACCAAGGCAATTAGATATAACTTTATTATTATATCCTTTTACCTTTCCCTTTTAGAGATATAAGTTTATTTTAAAATATTTTCTAATTTCTCACTTAACATAAGAGTTTATACATTTTGTTTAAAAAATATTTAAAGAACACTTTAATTGTAAATTTTAATTCAACCATAAGGAATATAGACTACATGAATTCAAAACTTGGATTAATATTTTTACATAATGTTTCAAATATGCATCTAAGTTTTATTCTATATTTGGTTAGTAAATATATGCAAATTAGTAACACATAATTGGGATATACATATAAGGTCTCTTTAGGAATTTAGTTGAAACATACATATATGCAGTTAATATATGTGCACATAAAACCCCATATGTAATCCCTCCTTGGTCTTGTAAAGACAAAATAGAGGAAGGTGTACACTCTATAGATATTAAAATCATATATTTTCTATGATATTAAGGTATTTTGAGAGTAGAAGTTGTTTTTTAAGCATTTTGTTCTCACCTCCTAACAAGAAGAGCAAGGTGCTATTCTGAGCCTACAACAATATGGTGCCATTTCCAAGGAGTATTTGTTAATTGGTCATTCTTAATAATCCTCATTTTATACACTCAAATTTATTATAAAATAGTTGATAATGTGTAATTTGATCAATATTTACCATACTTGACTTATGCATGCACACATGACTCTTAGTCATCATTATTCCTAGCCAATTATTTTACCCCATTTTTGATAAAACATAATAAATGAATAGTATATTATGATTATATATAGGTGTAAAACTAGAAATATTTTAATGCTAAATATATACAATGATTAATTATTTTTATTTTGAAAAATTACTAAATATAGAAAGTTATTATTTTTGGAAAACACCAAGAAGATATACTTAGCTTGTACACTAATTTTTGTTGATTGTTTACAAGTGAAAAATGGAAAAAAGGTGACTAGATAGGCTTAGAATTAGAATCAGGAACATAAATAGAATTTTAATAGGTATGTTTTAAGTGGATGGTGCTATGGTACATTCTAGTTGACTATGACAAATTGTTGACCAAAAAAGACATAGAAAGAAAATATCAGAGATAGAAGCAAAATATATCTATGGATGTGAGTGTTGTAATTACACAAGGGTATAATTCATTCAAGTCTATTTACTATGACCTTTCCCCAAATGACTATGCCTAAAAATTGATCATTGCACCTTCTGCTCCTATGGATGTTGAGTAATATGATATATCACAATTAGGGTTTCCCTACACAAAATATGTTACTTGTCTTCTCTTATCATTGAAAAATTTAGGAAAATTGATAGATTAAAAATATACAAGAAAAATAGAGGATTTTAATGGGATGAGATGACCTCAATCACCCCATTGATGATTGACCATTTCCTACATATCCAATACTTCAAGGAGGGAAATCAAGCCCACGTAGTTCACCCACATAGATTGAATGTGAAATTTTTGATCCTTTAAATATGTGTATGTAGCAATAAAATATCTTAGATATTTGATAATGATATATATTTACTTTCATTAGAGGCTTATATTTACTCCCTATGAATAGTTTAGAATTTGGGCAGAATAGGGTAGATTTGCTCAATGTGCAAAAGTGTGTAAGCTTGTACCAAGTGGAAAAAATGAATGATTATTGATATGCATTTAAAGGTGAATATTTTGACATTATCTTTTATCTAACCTTATGAAACATGTAGGAAGACCCAATTATTGATTTCAATTTTGGAAACTTGTCTTTATTTTGCACATGACATAGCCATTATAGATGTATGGGGGTGCACTACACCTTTATCCAACTAACACATATCTTTTTATGAGGATTATAGATATTTATCCTCTATTGAGGATGTTTTTTAAGGTAATTTTAGACAACTTAAACATTTGACACTAGAAATTCTATATAATAGTAATGACAAACAAAGGGTCAAGATCACATATAGAAAAATGGATTAGAGGAATGGTGAATGAGAGTCATGCATTTGAACATAAGTCATGTGGTTTAGAATGAGTTAAAAATTAACACTTTCAAGTACATGTGATATGATTTATGTATTTACATACCCCACCTTATTTTATATATGAAATTTATAGAGTAAAAGATAAAGATTTGAATCTAAATGTGTAAAACACACTTTATATTTGAACAAATACTTTAATTTTACAGGGCACCCCGATTCATCAAACCCTACAACAACTCATGAAGTAGTCATTTTTTTCATTTGAATTGAAAATCTTAACTTTTAAAATTGAAAATTTTAAAATATAGCAAGGGAGGACTACACCTATATATATGTGAAACCAATTTGCCTTATAACCTATAATTGAAAATGGAGAATCGTGCCTCCTTAATAAAGCACTTTGGAGAATTTGAACCAATGGTGAGTTGAGAGTGATCAAGTCCCAATTTTTAATAACTAATCAAGATATTGAGTTGGAAAATGTATTATTTAAACTCTTATTAAAATGGAATAGTACTCAATTTAATAATCTAAAATGTGAAACCATGCTAGGTTCACTAGAAGTGATGTCAAGGCCATTAATTGTCATTATACTCAAATATACACCACCCACACAAATTCAAATCACACTTCTATAGATAGATCCATATCAAAAATTTACATGATCAAAGATAATGAAGATTTTACATTCCCTAATCATTACCACATTTATCATATAATTTTATTTGATTATTTTTTCACTTTGAAACTTTGAATTTCATCACTTTTAAACTTTTAATTTTGTCACTTTGAAACTTTGAATTTTTTCAACTTTGAAACATTGAAACTTTGAATTTTGTAACTTTGAAACTTTACAACTTTTAAAATTTGAATTTTAAATTTTTTAATAATCTTGACCATGAATGAATATCATGCCCTCTCCGAATATGTGCCAATGATATAGAGTGTTATACATCTATATGCTCAATTGTGAATGTATTTTTAACCTATAAGTTTGATCTTGTAATTGTTTTTGCATATGCCCATGCATATGCATTCAAGAGTGTATGATTATATGATTTGAGTCTTTGATAAGTGAGTACATATTCATGTTATATATCCCTATAATTTGTATGATTATGCATTTATTTATCATATGTTTGATTTTTAAATCACTTTGAGCATTTGAAAACCTAGGTTCTATTATAAAATATAATTTTGTATTAATTTGAATCTTTGAAAACCTATATTATGTATTTTTTAAACATGTGATATATATTTTGAACTTATATTATGTCCTAAATATGTTCATGGGGGTTTATATCTCTAAAAAATCCCCCTATGATGCTACCCTTTTGAGATGAGGGATGTTTCTTACAAGCCACTCATCTCAAAAGAGGAGTTAACTGCATCATAATAAAGATATGCTCATATAATATTATGTCATCAAGTTCAAGATTATGTTATCATAGAAGAAAAAATTGTCATTCAAGAATTTATGTAACATATTTAATGAAAATTAATACAAACTGTCATGTCTAGATAGATATAACATGGAAGCATGTAGTAAAGTAAGCCTCTTTGAAGTAGACTATGCCCTAAAAATGCATGATAAAGATCATGGATCCAATATTCAATACCAACAAAAACATAATCAAAACACATAATAATATCATTAAATGTGAGGGGACATATACAAGGGTCACATTCAAATGTCACATAAGGAAAGATTACGCATATAAGGCCAAGGGCCACAAGCAATGCACATGTTCAAATATTGAACATACCAAGCAATAATATTATAGATATGCTCAAGAAATTTTTGAAAAAGGTCCAAGAGCCACACAAAATAAGAAATCAATGTTAATAATATTATGAAATAAATTAAAATAACATCTAAGGATCATCGAACAAGTGAAAACTAGTATATTCCATCCATATGTGAAAATTTCATAATATAACAAAGTAACATATCCACATAGCACAATGTAAAATATGAATTACAAGACACTTTTAAGGTATATATCTCAACATTGAATTTGAGGTCTCACACACACAAACACACACACACACACACACACACACACACACACACACACACACACACACACACACACACACACACACACACACACACACACACACACACACACACACACACACACACACAAAACTTATTTTTGTGTAACTTATATAATTAGATTCCCCCAACATAGGCATGAGCACTAGGTAGAAGGGAGTTCAACATCTAAGAAATGCATGTAATTCATCACACTCAATTACCTTATGAAATATATGTGTGTATAGAAAATGATATGTTATCTACCAAAATATAATATAAATTATCATATGTAAATAATTAAACTAGCATCTCATGTCATGATCAAGTCCTAATTTTTGATTTTTTGAAAATATTTTGAATGTTTTTGTATTTTTGCATTTTTTTTTAATTTTTGATGTTTTTGAAAGGATACTAGCCTATGACACCATCAAGGGAAGGATCATAGTGTGTTATCAGATCAAAGAGTTAAATTTTAAATTTTAATGGATGAGGAATGCTACATGTGGATGTATCTGAATCTAAAAATGCATAAAATTCTATATCATAATTATTGTGATCACTGCCTATAGAATATATTTCCACATGATTTTCTAGAGAAGGTGTATGACTTGGTGAAATATATTTTATAATAGGAGTAAGTATCATCACCTATGTTTGTTTAGGAACATGCTAAACTATCTTAGAAATTGCCTTATGACACATTGTAGGATATTTACACTTATTTGAACCTTGAGTATCTCTTTAATATGAAGACTATTGCTTAGGAAGGTATACATTTTTCCATTAAACTAGTTGTATATAAATATTCTATATGGGAGACATAATTTAATCTACATTATGCTATTGAGTGGGTGTATTGATTATATTTATACTTTGGATTTTTTGCCATGATTATATTTTTATGATGATATTGAGTAGGTATCACAACCATCTATGGTGGTCAGGGGGGATTAGGAGGAGTTAACACTAACTATATAGGGTTCTCATATGGAATGCTTGAAATTTGACCACTTGATTTCAATGCATGTATTTGAGGCATCTATGTATTATAAATGGTACTACTCAAATATTTTTTATCCAAGGGTCTCATAATAACATATTTAAGACCCTTGTGCTTGGTAGGAATAGAATTAGAGTATCCATTATTTCTAAACCAATTTGAAGATGTAGCACTATATGTACAAAAGTATCCTATGTATGCCCATTGAATACTAGGACTACCATTGATGTAGCTTATAGATCTTGCTCCATGTATTTAAGATTGTAGAGTAGTGTCATTGTACATTCATTTTCACTTGATCTATTGTCAATCATGACACTATGTATAGGTTGTTTGTTAATATGTGATACAATAAATAGAGCATACATATCAAAACCATCATCAATGATTTTAATGTTATCAAATGCGATTACTAGACATTATGCCAAGTTTGTTATATATGTTCCAATAATTCCATCTATTAGATGCCCATATGACTTAGGAGGGGATGCACATTATATGCATGATGTACTTTTAAATTATCTATATTTTGTGTTGAGTCATGACTGGGAAAATGGTTACTGAGGATTTTTGGCTTTGCATTATCATTATGTTATGGTTTGAATTCTTTAGTGAGTGTGATTAGCTTAATAGAGTTATCATCAATAAGATATTATAGCTTGTTACTTAACCTATTGGAAATATTGTCATTGATGTCAAAAATCTAGCATTATTGGTGATAAAGGCCCCATTGCATTTAATAGTGTTTTTAATATTCATATCTTGGCTAATGTGTGTTAATATTTATTTAATATTAATGAATATATTTTTGGTTGCATATAAGTCAAAAGAGGGCCCATGGAGAAGTCAAAGAGTAATGGGATAAAAGACAAAAGAGGAATGGGATGCATTTCTCATGAAAAGTCATCTTGAAGAATTTCAAGAGTCACCATATGAAGACAAAAGAGGGTATGGTACATTTTTCCATGAAGGGACACTTTGAGGAATATCAAAAGTCACCAAGATAAAGACAAAAGATGAAATGATGCTTTTTATTATGAAGGGTCACCATATGAATTTTCAAATGCAAAGATATGAAGGGTCATGCAAGTTTGGTACCATTTTACATGAGGATTGAAGGGTCACAAAGGGTTAATGCCAAAGGTCATTTGGAAAGATATAAATAAAGTCTTGAGAAGCCATTTTTAAAATGCAAGAGTGTGCATGGTTTGTATTTGTTTTCAAATAGAGAAAATCAAGAGATATTGTAGAGTTGTATCATTTGTTGAGTAAGCAACATTGAGAGATAGTTGTGTTTTCTACACAAGAGGGCTTGGTGCTTCTGTGGGTTGGTGCTCACAAATCTTTTGAAGGGGTTGGTGCTCCTGTGGGTTGGTGCTCACAGATAGTTGTTGCGTTGGTGTTTGGTAAAGGGGTTGGTGCTCTTGTAAGTTGGTGCTTACAAAATTTATAATTTGAGTTGGTGATCATTCATATACTTGAGATTGTTCTCCATGGTTTTTCCCACTTTGGGTTTCCACGTAAAAATATGGTCTCTCTCTCTCTCTCTCTCTCTCTCTCTCTCTCTCTCTCTCTCTCTCTCTCTCTCTCTCTCTCTCTCTCTCTCTCGTGTGGTGCATATTATTGTTTTAGTTTTATTCCATATCTTGAATGTGTGGTTAAGTGGTTAAAGATAAGGAATTTGATTAAGAAATAAAATATATAATATACTGATTCACCCCCCACCGCCCCTCTTAATATATTTTGTGCTTAACATAACTAATACAATTTATTTACAAAATTCCTAATGCATATATGATAGTTATAATATTCATTATTTTCAAAACCCTTAGGCCAAGGCTTGGTCAATAAATCTAAAATGGAGGAGGTAGACATATGAGATTGTAATCAATTAACTTTTCTTATAAGAAATGAGGAGGTTTTCATAACCTTGTGAATTACCTTCTTGGTGAAACTATCAATTAAGGATTGCTTGATGGTTGTGATATTTCATTAACTATTATATTATATTCATTTTTTATTTCACTAGGTTTGACCTTGTAATTTTGCTTACTTTGAAACTTAACATTTGATGTGGATGGAGAATTTAGTGCGTACTTTACCTTATTCAGTGCTATGATATTGATTTCTCTTTCCTTGACTATATGACATAGCTCATTAGAGGATTTGAATTTTTTGAACATGATTGATTCATGAAGTGGTGATAACAAGCTTTAAGTAAATATATATTGTAATTCATTAAATGCCATAGAGTTTGTCATTTTTCCAAGCATAGTTTGTATCATAGAACATAGTCATTATTTTTCTCATTTTTCCCTTGCTTGAGTTTAGAAGTAATGTATAATATAAATTTCAACCAATGTTTATTAAAAATTATGCTAAAAATTGATCTACCAATGGGTTGAATGTTCTAACTAATTGAAGTGGGAGATCATAAAACCATTGTATAGCATAGTATTTGAGACTCCTAGTAAAAATATTGGTAAATAATTTAGAATTATAAGCATTGTCCAACGTGTTGTATGGAATGAATGAATATGTTGTTTAGGATCACATTTACCCTCATAAAGTGGTAGATTAGGTGATAAAAATATAGTTGGAAGTGGGTAAGATGTTATTTTAGGTGTCAAAGAATTATGAAACAACGTATGAGAGTCCATTAAATGAGTATCTATGGAGACACCTTTCTATAATTTTAATATTTTAGCATGTAAAGCAAGGATAATTTTATCAAGAGATGATGCATTAGGAAAAGTTACAACTGTACCTTGTGTAGTGATCAAGGGTAATATGTATAATGCCCATGTAGAAATAAGCATGCTAACCTATAGTAAACCAAGTGATGCCTCCATAATTATAGATGTTGGAACATATGTAAATATAAGGTTTAATACAAGAACAATAAAAATGTTAGTGATTAGAGCATGATTAACAAATTTGAAAAACACATCTTTTTGTATTTGAGATGATGCAATCTTGGCTTGATGTGTGGTTTTAGAGAGAAATTGGACAACTTTATCCACATGTTGGGGACATTATTAAAGTCCTTAGAAAAAATTAGATAATTTTTAGACTTGATAAAGATCTACTTTATTGAATTCATTAGGATCAATTGTATTGGAGATTTCAATATTATC
Source organism: Torreya grandis (assembly GCA_037957365.1). Lineage (NCBI taxonomy): Eukaryota > Viridiplantae > Streptophyta > Pinopsida > Cupressales > Taxaceae > Torreya > Torreya grandis. The sequence continues at coordinate 1,046,207 of JARHVA010000105.1, forward strand.
TTAATTACTATGAAAAGTTTCATTATCTTTATTATCAATAAAATCATCTTCAATGTGTATATAAATTTCAAGGGCTGTATTAATATAATGATTATAAAAATTTATATTATCCATATGAGAATAAATTAAAGCAATTTGAGCATGTTATAAAGGATATCAAATTACTGTTACACTATCCCTTAGATGCAAATAAGAATTAACCTTCTTGGGTGGCATGAAAAAGTATAAAAGAAAAGGAAAAATGGGTGCAACTAGACAAGGGTGTGTTTGATTTATAGGCTATCAAATATACTAATCCTATTTGAATATGGATGTGAAGGAACTAAATATAGAGGATTACACTTTTCCTTTAAACATAATATCCCATATTTAGGGTACATTGAGAGTGAATTCTTGGGGCTAATTATTTAATGGTGTACTATAAGAAAAAATGGTCAAAGTCTTTCTATGGTTGAAAACAAAGTACTAGGCATTTATAATATACTGTGAGGTAGGTATGAATTAAAATTCATGAATATTTTTGTGTAACATGGACAACTAATTTTCCCATAACAATAACTCCTATGAGTTTTGAAACTACTAGAACATAGTTTCTAGAAAAACAAAACAAAAATTAAAAAAATGAAATTAGAAAGTAAAGGCTAAAAAATAAAGGTTTGGGTTCACTAATATATTTTACCTATTTTTGATAAGATAGAATAAATTAATTATATCTTATGATTATATACATGTGTAAAACTAAAAATATCATAATGTTAAAGATATATAATGATTAACTATTTTGATTATGACAAATTACTAAATATAGAAAGTTACTCTTTTTGGAAAACACTAAGAAGATATATACTTATCTCACACATTGATTTATATTGACTATTATGATCATCTATAAGTTAAAAAGTGAATAAAAGGTGATTAGATAGTCTCATAATAAGAATTAGGAACTAAAAAATAATATATATAGGTCCACTATAAGTGGATAATGTCACAATGCACTTTATTTCATTGAATATAGACATGTATCAATTGATTGTGATAAATTATTGATTAAAAAAGACAACAAAAAAAAAATTATGGAATTGACATATCAAAAATAGAAGCAAAATATATATGTGGATGTGTAATCACCTAAAAATAACACTTGAGTGCTAAGAGTGATAGATGAGACCAGATATCCCTAGATTAGCCCTAGACCTATCTTAGAGACTATTTTCACACTTACCTAGCCTTTATGTGGGCTATAGGCATCCCTAATCATCCCTAAAGTAGTCTCAAACCCTCATTATTACATCCTAGCCCTTCATACCTTAGGTTCTACCACCTAGACACTAGTAACATAGTAGGGATGTAGCGCCACATGGTGCTAGTGTCAAAATATTGGCTTTATTTTCATTTCCCTCCTTTTTTCACAAATGGATATATTTTCAAATATTAGACCTCCTAGGGTTGACATAGACCTATTTTAACACCCACATAAATATCAGAACAATAATAATACATGAATTTTATCCATCTAACTATTAGATGTAAATCAAATGAAAATTACATATTTAAACTCAGAATAAGTTACATAGAATTAAAGTTATCAATGCTTTACTCTACCCCACTTCATACTACTATCTCCAACATTCTTAAGCTCAAAATACTCATATTTATAATATTAGACACATTTAAATCACTCAGGTCTATAATCATACTAGCTTCATTTGCACTTGTACCAACACTTAGGTGGGGAGAACTACATCAAGATTTATTCCTCTTCAGAGTATTGGTATATAGGCAAATCTGATCAGAGCGGGGTGTTGAGGATGTCTAGCCCACCCCACTAACAAACACACTTTATTTATTATATCAACCAAATGCCCTAGTAACATGAAGGACTAGGGTTTGTTCATAAAAATAGTCAAAACATGCTATTTATAGGGTTTCAGAACTCATGCATATAGGAATATGCATTACAAACCTAGACACAGGTGCACTTTGAAGCTCAAAACAATCCTACATAGAGGATACTTGCACCAAATAGGGACACTAGCACCACATGGTGCTACTATATAATTAGGGGGCTACTATCTAGGAGGGGTTTTAACACTTGGATTCTATTTGTGACACTCAGACAAACCTCTTCCTCAATTTTTATCTTTTATATCATCCATCCCAGTCATTTTCTAGCTAAGTTCTCATTCACATTATTTATTTATATTTTTAGAAAGGTTAAAATTAGTCAATTCTATATCAAATTAGTGGATATATTTAATACATATTTATACCTTGATTTACTATAATCATCTCTTTAACAACTTAGGATTTACATTCATCTAAGTCCTAAAAGGTTAAAACATTTGGTGAACTAGAATTAGTTTGAATATTGTACAAACCCTAACCCTAGATAACCCTAAGGTTTTTGTTTCTAACCTTTTAGGACCCTCAACCTGATTTATATTTCATATAACCATGATAATAATGACAAATAAAGTTAATTAATTTTTGATTCAAAGTTTTCTAGCTTCTCTTGCATGCTTGTTTCCTTTCATTTGGAATGAGTTCAAAGATGACAAACACATATGTACGTGATGCTTCAAATTAGTTTAAATATATGTCATATTTCAAAGCATGTTATATTTATCTTACATGTAATCCCATTAAGAAGCAAACCCTTACACATATAGAGTATTTAGTACATAAGCTAACAACTATGTTTCAATTTTCAATGCCATATCTTATGTATAGGAAAGAATATCCTTCTCCTCATCTCCATGAGCATGATATCTACTTTCCCTCTAAACAGGTCCATACTATCACTCCTCCATGAGATGAATTAGCCTACACTATTGTTACTAATGCCCATACTTATCCTATCTACACCTCTCCCCTATAAGATGTGTGCCTACATGTTTAATTAAAATCAGTAAGGGTTTACACTTGTGATATTGTAATGGATCAAATTATCAATATGAACAAGCTAATATTATATTTATATAATAAAAAATATTAAGTACATAGGTCACATTGTTGTAAAATTAAATTACATGTACAAAGTCTTCAGAATATGCTAGTGTTCATCATGTTTTTACATCTACACCTAGCAAAGTTGTGCCTAACACTCTTTCATCTCCAAACGATAAAGCAAAAAAATAATACATATATTATATGTGATTTAAAAATATTATAAGAGTCTAATAAGATTTCAAGTTAGATACTAAGGAAAATGATTAAATCTAAGTCAATCAACCTACCCCTTCTATACCCAGTGAGGAGATCTAGATATTATTGTGCATATAATAGAATGCATGGGCATCACACCAATTCATGTTTATAATTAAATACTAAAATACAATAGATAATGGATACAAATGACTCACATAGTGACACATATAAAAACAACATACATTAACACATCTACAAATTAAAAAAGGGTCAAATTAAAAATAATATAAAACTGGTTACTAAAGCATAATTCAGAACAATAAAAGGTTCATACAGCATAATCAGATCAAGAAACAATATAAAAAGAACATGTAAAGCAAGACAAATATACAAATATACCTCTCAAAAAAGAGGCTTAACTTTCAAAGCAATATGGATTTGGTCAAAAATATCTACAACAATGTGATTATCATGGTCAAGGTTTGGGCAAATAGGCCCAAGGCATCACTACTCTTATTCTAGTAGTTAATAATGTTGGCCAACATGGTTTGGGATATATTAAACATCCTAAGGAAAATCAATCGTAAATATATTTTATCAAGGTAATATATCCATATACATAGGAAATGTTATAAAAAAATCAAGAACTTAATTTACAAATTCAAAATCATGCTAAGCCAACAAGTATTCTCAAAAAAGACTTTCTAGCAAAAGAACCTCTAGAGCACCATATTTCTACAATAAGCATAGTTTCAAAGGGAAAAATCACAATAAATATTCCAAATCTAATCTAGAAAGGTCAACTCCACAGTATGAGGAAATTACATATGCTCATCTAAATACAATAAAATACAACACTAGAATCTAGGTTATTATGATTATTATGATTTCAATGATGAAAAACACTCAGATTCATGACGCAACACCATTTAAATATGGCATAAAAATAACATTGTACTAGATATTACCATTCCTATTTTTGACACAAGCCACATTGATAACGAGTCTCCCATGAGACTCATTGGTTAGTATTTTTCCTCCCTTCTTGTACATACTTTCCTTATTTCTTGATCCTTGTATATAGTTTCATTTTATGTTGTTTATACATAAATTATATCTAGAAAATAAAAAAAACAATATAATATGACAAAATAGAAAAACATTCAAAAATTTTACTCAAAAAACATAAAATTATAGATTGTATGCATAGCCATATTTACATTTCTTATATTTGCCAGAAACTACATATGCTAACTATCTTAGTATAGTCAATTTTATCATGCATATGTTTTTCACTTGTTCTTGTTGAGTGATTTTAGATTGATATAGGACTGAAGTCAACTACACTAATCTAGATTTACTATTAACTACCCATTGGGGGTATGTACATAGATACGTGAGTTCTTCATTTGACACATCTACCCATTTAGGGGCACCCTATACATAGTTTCAATTACTAGGTTCCATCTTTATACACTTTACATCATGACTTTAGCATTGTTATATCTTGATATTGATCATGCTACAATCACTCAATTTTTTTTCCAGATATTACTACTTTAAACTTAGTATATGTATCTCTTAGATCTTACATATATTTTTATTACATTTTCATACATACTTTCATTTATAGCTTTCCTAGTTTAGAACTGATTGTACCTCCATGCTTCTTGTATTCGAGGGAATTTGAATATACCATTGTTATTTAAATCTATGCCACTTCTTTTAATAGTATGTATGCTTTGGACATGTGCTCATGTCTTTGTGTGTGCCTTCCTAATTATGTATGCAAATATTTGAACATGTCTTTCTATGTGGATCTAAGCCAACTTGCTTGTTGTTTGCATATGTGGACATTTAAACATGTCATTGTATATCTTAATTTCTCAAATTTAGTGACATGTGCCTATGTCCATTGTATTGTGGCCCTTTGGACTACATTGTGTGCCTTATGTGTGTTGTATGTATGATTTCTTGTATTGGTCATGGCCATGACACTTATCACTTGCTTGTTACACACTCTAATTTTGGATGCCATGAGGGACCTCATACATCTCCCTTTCCTAATTAGGTGTCATAATAGACATCATGCCCAATCCCCTTAGGTAACTACTTAATTATTACTCAAATTTGATATTACATACATTGTTATATCTATCTTGATAGCCTTACCAATGTTAGACATAACATACATCACACATTATAAAATTATGCTTAGATTATATTACATTCCAATGTTATATATGCACATTATATTGGATTATTATGTAGATATCATATATGCTAAAACTAACACACATTTTGTATATATTTTTCTTTGAGGATAGTTCTTGCATAGGTTCAAAAATTCCCATCAAAAGAGGGGGCATTCAAAGGGGTTTGTCATATAGATCAGGCTATCAAAATACACTTAGAGTATAATTTTTAGCACATAGTCTTAAATTAAAAAAATTAGACTCAGGTAAATATAATGGGAAATAATGACATAGAGATCAATATAGTTGCATAGAGATTAGAACAATAACACATAATCACCCAAATTTGGGCATGAACACCACATGACACTATTATCAAAAAATGTAGATTGGTGATAACATTATAGTAGGTATAGTCCAGGTTTGCATAGATTCAATTATAGTTCTACTAGTTTGCTTTGTTTAGCTTAGATTCATACCAATTTAGCTCAAATTCATATCAATTTTATTTGATTTGGGGCATCATGCATGGCATGACCATTTCCATTTTTATTTTAGATACTTAGATATAGATTAATAAAATTTAGTTTAGAATACATATGCTCAGATATCACATTTGGGGGCATGTGCATGGTATATTATTTCCATTTTTTCACTTATACACTAATTGATAAGATGTAATAGAAATTTTCATGTCATTTTATACACTGTATACATAAGACATCATATTCCAAGTTGTATGCTAATTTCATGCCTTCATTTATAGTTATTGGCATTCTTGAATAACATAGAGCTACCTAATATACTTGAGTGTTTATAGAATAAACATATCTAGTTAGATATTTATAGTTACATCTCATTGTTTTAGTTTCATATACATCTACTACACATAGGTATGAAATGATGGAGTCATATTCTACTTGAGTTCTTGAGCCACCTACATGAGAGGGTTAGACATACCATTAGTCCAATCCTAGATATTCATAGGTCATGATCCACCAAACAGGGGTGGGTATTGATGGATTCAAAATTGGATTAAATCATTAAGCCAACCACACATGAGGATTGAGAAATCCATTAGATCAATCTAATCTATTCAATTATTGATCACTATTTACACACACACACGTGTTTTCACCAAGTTTATGCATTGGTTCACATACCTAGTGAGGTGTATTTATTCCTTTCCTCTCTCTTATCCCTTTACTCAATTTTACTCAATTTTATTTTTTTAACTCAATTTATCTTTAATTTTGATATCTCTTTAGTAAGGACTGATCTATGCATGTTTAACTTACAGGACATGCATTAGACAATGCTTCACATACTAAAATCTAGACTCAAGGGCTTCACCTCTAAGGTAAGTCCAAGTAAACTTATTTTTTATTTATCATAATCATTTCACTTTATGGCATTTTTAGAATAAAGGCGGGGGGAATGTAATCACCTAAAAATGACACTTGAGTGCTAATAATGCTACTTGAGATCATATATCCCTAACTTGTCCCTAAACCTATCTTAGGGCCTATTTTCACACTTATCCAACCTTTGTGTGGGCTATAATCATCCTTATTCATCCTTAAATCTATCCCAAATCCTCATTCTTACATCTTGGCCCTTTGTACCTAGACACTATCACCATAATAGGGATAATCATTCCACATGGTGTTAGTGTCCCATTATTGGCACTACTATCCTTTACCTCCTTTTTTCGTAAATGGATATTTTTAAATCATAGACCTCCTAGGGCTAGCCTAGACCTCTTTTAGCACACAGATAATCACTAGAATAGTACAAACACATGAATTATATCCCTCTAACCACTAAATGGAAATTTTATGTAAATTAAATATTCAAACTTAGAATAAGCTGTGCACAATTAAGGTTATCAATCCTTATTCTACCTTACTTTTACATACTACCATCTACAACATTCTTAGGCTCAAATTACTCAAATTTCCAGTCTCAAGCACATTCAAATCACTCAGGTATAAAATCATACTAGCTTCACTTGCACTTACACCTAAACTTAGGTGGGGAAAACTATGTTGGGCTTGATCCCTTTTTAGAATATTGGTATGTAGGTAACTCTCATCACAATGGGGTGTTGAAGATGTCTAGTGTATCCCACTGACAAACACACTTTATTTCTTATATCAATTAGATGCCTTAATGACATGGAAGATTAAGGTTTGTTCATAAAAATAGTTAAAACATTCCATCTATAAGGTTTTAAAACTCATGCATGTAGGAAAAATCCTTATGAACTTAGACATAGGTGCACCTAGAAGCTTGAAACAATCCTACATAAAGGACACTACCACCAAAGTAAGGACACTAGCACCATATGACACTACTATCCATTTAGGGAGCTATTGTTTAAGATGGGGTTTGACACCTAGATCATATTTTTGACACTTAGAGTAACCTCTTTCTCAAATTTTAGCCTCTAAATCATTCATCTCAATCATTTTTTATCTTAGTTCTCATTTAGATTATTTATTTCTATTTTTAGAAAGGTCAAAATTTATCAATTATATACAAAATTAGTGGCTATATTTATTGCATATTTCTAACCTAATTTACTATGATAAGCTCTTTAACAACATAAGATTTACATTCATTTAAGTTTAAAAAGGTTAAAACATGATATAAGGATTGTAAGTGGATAGGGGCATAATGTGCCCAAGTTTGTTAACCATGGACTTGTACTAGTTGACTCTTAAAAATTAATCACTATAACTTCTATGTCTATGGATGTCGAGTAATCTAATATATCAAACTTTGGGTTTGTCCACACAAAATTAATTATTTTTATTCTCTTGTGTTTGAAACCCTTAAGGCATTTTGATAGATTATAAACCTGTAAGAAAAAGAGGGGAGTGTAATGAATTGAGCTAACCTTAATCACCCCCTTGATGATTGACCATTTCTTATGTATCTAATACTCTAAGGAAATCAAGCCCATGCAGTTCTTTCACCTAGAGTGAATGTGTATTTTTTTCTTCTTTGACTATGTATATGTAGGTAGAAGATGGCTTAGATAGTTGGTAATGATAACTCTTGTGATGAAAGAACATCTAAGGGTTCATGCAATCTTGCATCAACCAAAAATAGATTGTGGTGTGTTTTTTTAGGTTTTTAGCTTATGGGCTTGTTGGTGTGATCTTATTAACCTCTTAGATTGATGTTTTAAAAGTATTACTTTTCTACAAGAAAAGTGCATACATCTTTTATCTATTTTGTTAGTCTACATGGACTATTAAGTCACATACATTTTTTATAAATGGTTCTTCAAATATGGTAATAATTAGAAGATGAAATTTGGTGATGTCATAACACTTGATACTTACAACCTCTACACCTAATTTCATATCATTTGGAGCCACCATGAAAATGTATCATCTAATTTTGGTAGAACACTTACAAGGATGTTTTTCCTTCTATGATAATAAATTTATGACAAAATCTGATGAGGTCATAGAACCTAATTTTAAAATTTAGGGGATTAATGCAGTGTAAATCCTAGGTTGTTAAAGGGTCTGAGTACAATAAATCAAGGTAAAAATATGCAATAAATATAGTTATTGATTTGTACAAGAATTAACCTAATCTGATATTTTAAAAAATAGCAATGAATGATACAAATAATTACTTAGATGGAAACCAACTAATAAAATGATTAGGAGTTGAAAACTAACACAAAAGTTGATCAAGGTGTCATAAATAAGATCCATGTGTCAAAATTCCTCCTTGATAGTACTGTGGTTCCTTAGATAGTAGTGCAGTGTGCTAGTGTCCAAGGTAGTACACTAATGTCCCACTCAAAAAATCTATAAATGATTTTTGAGTTTTATAGAACATGCCCTATTCCAACTCTATTCTAAATTTCAAGTCTGTTTGATCAATTTTTTATTATAACTCTATTTCAATCCAAAAACACTAAGTTTTTATGTTTATAAGGGTTTGAATGAACATCATGAAAAAAAGGAGTTAGTGGGGTGGTATGGACATGACCTAAACATCCCATGTGTTGAGTGTTGCATACATACCAATATCTCAAAATGGGATTAAGTTCCCAATCTAAGTGTTGGTGCAAGTGTAAGTGATGATAGTATGAGTGCTGACTTGAGTCCTTTGAATGAGGCTTGAGATATGAAATCTATGTAATATGAGCTTAGGATGGATGTAGATGACTATATGTAAAAGTAGGGCAGAATAGGGATTAATAACCTTGATTTTGCATAACTTATTCTAAGCTCATTTATGTATTTTGAATATGAGCTAAAGGGATAAAAGTCATGTATTTATACTGATCTGGTGCTTATGTAGAGTGTGAAATAGATCTAAGCCAACCCTAGGTGTCTTAAAAAACTAAAATATATACATTAGGGTTAAAATTAGTTAAGGGACACTAATGTTGTCCCTTGGTCACTAACACAATGCACTAGTGTCCAAAGAACCATGTTAGTGTCCAGGTGGTAGAACCTAGGTCACTAGGGGCATAAATCCCTAAGGGAAGGTTTGGGACTAATTTTGGGATGTCTAGGGATGTGTAATACCTACATGAAAGATAGATAAGGGTTGAAAGAGACCTTAATATAGGTTTATCTCTAAGATAGGGATGTGTGGTATCAAGTGACACTCATTATACTCAAGTGACATTTTATATGATTATTTTTTTCCTTTCTATTATAGAAATGAAAAAAAGTGAAATAACTAGGATAAAGGAAAAATAAGCATACCTGGTCTTACCTAAGAGGTAAAGCCCTTGAATCTAGGTCTGAGCATGTGAAGCATACTCCATTACATATCCTACAAATGAAACATGTGTGAATCAGTCCTTACATAAGGAATATGAAAAATAAAGACAAAAATGTGTAAAGAGATAAGATAGAGAAAAAATGAATGAATACACCTCATTAGGTATGTGAACCAATGCAAAAATCTAGTGACATATTGTGTGTGTGTAACTAGTGATCAAATCGGTGAATGGTTTGGATTGAATTGATGGCTTAATCAATTCCCATGTGTGGTTGGATCAAGAAATAAATATAATTTTGAATCCATCATTACCCACACCTTCTCATTAGATTATACACTATTAATAACTTGGATTAGATTAATGCCTTCTCCAACCATCTTATGTAGGTGGCTCAAAAACTCAACTAGACTATGACTCCATCATTACTTACCCTTGTGTAGTAGATGAATTTATGACTAAAACTATATGATGTAACTAAAAATGTGTAAGATGGATCTAAGGCCACTAAAAAACTCTAAAATTTAAAATACCTAAGGGGCCTCTTAGACACTCGTGAATGTAGTTTAGGGAGTACACAAAAATGCCAAGTACTATAGACAAAATAAAGAATCAATCTAGTGTGAAACCTAGTGTAAATAGTGTCATAATGTGGAGAATGACATGGATTTGTCATTCCATCTAAGATGATCTAGTGAAAAACTGGTCATGTGGAAACCATGTTCTATGCACATACCCCCAATTTTAATATCTATGCATATGGATTCTGGACTAAGTTGTAGAAATCTATGTCTATGTGTATCTAAAACTAAAATGTGAGTGATAATTCCATGCATTATTCTCCCAATTTGAGAAAAATAGTATGATTATATGTAAAACTAAGAGTAATCTGAGCATGATTGATAATCTATGATTGAATTTTGTGCAAACTTGAACTACTATTGTGTGATCATATTTTGAGTTATTTATAAAATTACTATATTTAGTAATAAAAACCCAATAACACAAATAAAATAAAATTAAGGGCTAAATTAATAATAAAATAATTAAAATGGAATTATTAACATCCTTTTGTCCTTTAAAACTCCTCTCCAAGATCTCCAAGCTGATTTGAATGCCAAAATGGTTGGATGTGGATTGCTTGACTTGATCGTCAAAGTAACTCCAATGGCTTCTTTGGCTTGTTGAATTGCTTGAAAAAAGTGAGAGGATGCTTGATTATGGATGAATGATAGTATAATAGATGCTAAGTGATTTCCAATCTTTTCAAGTTAGTTTTGGCCATAACCCATGCATGACTTATATAAGATGGTGAAGGAGAATTTAGAGAATTTTAAATTATTTTAGAAGTCTCTAGTTTAGGGAATTCTATAACTTTGGAGGAACTTCCCTAGTTATAGAGGTTTATTTATTATTTTAGGGGATAATGGTGGTTTATGTGGGAGTTAATGAGGTTTAAGATTTATACAGGTGTAGGAAAGGCTAGGGTTGTAGGGTAGCTAGGTGATAGGTGAATAAAAAGGAATTTTAAACTGGAATGTGGGCTAATGGATAAATTAGTGACTAAGTAAGCTATTTAATAGGTTAATGGAGTGATTAATTGGTTATAATGGTATGGTAAGGTTCATGTGATGTAGGTAATTTTGTGTAGGAGTTAGGATATAAGTTAATTGGCTAGGGCTATAGTTATGGGATAAAATAGTGGGTTTAATAGAATTATTAAAGAAAGTAGATTTAGGTGCATATATTTTTCCCCTCTTTGAAATGGTATTATGAGTGAAGTGAGTAATTGATTTTCAAATAAAAACCATTTCGTGGATGGGAATGTTGTTAGTAGGTATGACACCCCTTTGAAGGAGAATATAGGGAGGAATGAGCTAGATGATCACTCAAATAGAAATACATGGGGTGGGATAAGATCAAGATGATGATAAGGTGTTGGGATGTCCCAAGTGTTGATGTAGCTATGATTGAGATTCCCCAAGAATAAGTTTTATAGTATAAAGTGGCTTAGCCTTAGAAGATGAGTTCTAGATAAATGAACAATGCCTAGAAGGGAGGCATATTGATGAAGACTTTGAATTCTTGAGATGTAGACATTATCCAAGAAAGATAGATATGGGATAGGCCACAAGATAATGATAATTACCATAGTAATGACACATGCCAGGGATGGATATAAGACTTTAGAGGACATGAGACAAGTGATTATGGGTAATATTCCACTTTATGTTGTATTTGTAACTTAAAATGATGTAATAATGTTGAGTGACCCATTTAGGATGGGACATGATTAGAGGTTAATAATGGCCAAGATAACCTTAGGCACAAAACCATGACCAAGTGTTGACTACATAGTCTTAAGAGACCTTAGGCTAATGTAGTTATGACTTGAGATGGATATCAAGGAATAAAAGATGATGCCTCGAGAGACTCAAAGATTATAAATGATGATCAAATGAGATAATATATTATGACACAAGATGCTGGGATGTAAATTAGTAGATGGAATAGGATAATGGGTTTTTTAAGGGTTAAATGGGGTACGAGGGGTAAAAAGGGGGGTAAAAAGGTTCATTTTATCTTTTACCTTTTTTTCTTTTATTGATCTAGAGATCTAGCCATGGATCATATCCCACACTCATCACATCATGGAGAGAGAGAGTCAGAGAACACTAGAGGATAGCCAACATGGGACCACTGGTAAGTAGTTGATCCCTAGCCTATTTATTTTTGAATTTTTTCATTTGTTAAGTCATTTATTACATGTACATTCCTTGGGTACAATATTGTAACTAAGCATAATACTTTCAGTGGTGATATTATGCCTACGAGTTGTGATATCATAGTTGTAAATGGAAATATTTCAATACCATGACAAGTGAGTTACAATATTTCAATACCAAAAGGATTAATTTATAATATTATAATTTTGCAAGAAAATAATGAGGTTATAGTTATGGTTATGCAAAACTATAAAATGTGAAATAGTGATATTGTCGACACTACTTTTTAGGGATAGGTCATGACTAGTGGTATTATAGTGGTTAGGGTAAAGGGTTAGGGGGTTAGGGACTTAGGTAAATAGGGTGGATAGTTAGAAGGTGGATAGGATGAGGTTAGGTTAAGGACTTAGAGTGAGTAGGTGATGGATAAGAGTAGGTTAGGTTGGGGAGATAGGAAGGATAGGGTTAGGTTAGGGTAAGTTAGGATATGTTAGGATATAGGTTAGAGGGATAGGGGGTTTAAGTGGGTTATAGGAATTAGAGTGGTAAGGACTTAGGGTGGGGTTTAGTATGGATACAATTATATTAAATAGGTTAGAAAATGGAGGGTGAATGGGCTGAATGGCTTAGGGAAGATGAGTGAATGGGGTTTAGGTTGGATTAAGCTAGGATAAATTAGACTAAGGTAGTGTTAGATAAGTTAGAGGGATTAGGGACTTAGGGATATGGTATATGGGGATGAATGGGATTAGGTAATGGTGAGTTAGATTTTAGATGGTGAGGTGAAGAGGGGGGATAAAGTGGGATAAGTTAAGATAGGTGAAGGACTAGGGTAACAAGATGAGGGGGTTTATATGATAGGGTAGATGGGTAAGTTAGAAAAGAAAAGTGAGTTAGGTGGATAAGGTGGAATGATGAGGGTTTTAAGGGGTGGTTAAGATAGGTTTTTAGATTGAGGAGACAAGATAGGTTGGATGATATGATTATGATGTGATAGGATGTGTGGTTGGTGTAGGAGGATTTATGGGTGATGGTATCCTTACCATAACATCCCTAGGTGTTGCATGAGATTTACTTACTGACACTAGAGGAGTATGGAATGATATATTTCATTAGCCTTTATTATGTTATAACTATGCCAATAGTGTGGATTGATATGGTATTGATCATAGCCTTAGTTGAGAGGTAGCACTCAAAGATGAACACCTTTAATTTCATGACTAGAGAGATGATAGTCACTCTAGAGGATGTGTTCCAGATCTTTTGGCTTCTAATGAGAGGCCATGGGAAATATTGACACTCACATACCCTTAGTGACAGTGTAGAGGCTAGCTAGGAGGTTATAGATTAGGGTGCAAGATACATGAGTGGATATTTATAGGGCCTTAAGGGAGGGTATGATCAATAGATTAACACTGGTAGTGATGTCTCTTATGATTTACATACTTTTTATAGATAAAAATGGGTAGTGGTTTCACTTAGGATTATGAGACATAGTATTAGACATGATTCAAAACTATAGAGTGTTTACTTAGGGTCTGGTTATATTGGCACACTTATACTAAGAGCTGTACATGGGACCTTATAAAAGAGTAGTGATCCTAGGACCATCTCTATTTACATAGATATGGAGTTGAGAGCACATAGATATAGATCAAGATCTAGGTAGATGGGCATATAGACAACCCCATGATCCCATAGTCTTCAGATGGTACATTATTCTAGGGGTACAAAAATCTCATGTGGGGAAGATCTAATTTTATAGACATGCATTAGATAACTTGTATCTAGAGCACATTACATGGATTCCTTATAGACAAGTCTATTGGGGGTGGGTCAAGGATGTAGACATTATGTGATTTATGTTAATAGAGTGTTATCTTACTAGATGCTAAGACTATATCATTGAGTGCTATAGACCTGGTTATGTGCAGTGGTAGTTTAGGAGGCCATAGGATGTGCCTAGTGAGGATCATATATTTACTCATAGTGATAGAGAGAGAGCTTAGTGTGGGATTATTGTAGATAAGGCATTAACATGATTTATTTATAAGAGAATTACCTAATAATATTGGATTAATAAACATTAATCTTGAATTCTAGTGTGATTGTAGCATATATAATTTAAAGGGCATAGAGGTGACCACTTAGGATACTCAAGTAATTAACTAGGGTGAGTAAGGGGCTGTGCAAAGACTGGTATATGAATGAATTAGACAAGGGATGAGGCATGTTTAAATAACACAACCTTAGGTATAGGACCCATAGGATGGACCTGATGCTATGGATGTAGATGGAGGAGACTAGGGAGGTCTAGATGGGGGTCAAACAAGGGCTGTGGGATGGGTGGGAGAGTGTGGAGTTAGGTTGGAGGGAGTGGAGGGGTAGATGAGGTAGGGCTATCTAAGCCACTATTGACTAAGGATGAGAAATCATTTTTAGAGAGACTCAAGAAAGAGGTACATGCCTATACCTTAAAGATTACAAGGATTACTATTGAGAGATACAAGATTAGGGTAGACTTATAGGGGTGACTAACATAAAGGGATATCCAACTGGTCAATGCATAGGGACAGGTCATAGGTTTATAGGGGAAGGTAGAGACATTGTAAGGACATATCTATAGTTGATATGCTAAGATAGTCATATTATAGAGTCAGATCCAAATTTGGGGTACATAAATTAGGACTTTACAGGGTCATATTGGGCTATTATAGGCTAGGGTGAGGGAGTTAATGGGAAAGGTGCAGATGTTCAAGAGGAAAAAAAAGGAGGGGGATGCAACCATGTCAAATATGGGGATGCCAATGCTCATGAGGTAGATCACAGAGCTGACTTGGGAGGCTTAGTATTATAGGGACTTATATGAAGTAGCAGTGTCACCTGAGTGATGTGTAGCGACATTTAAAGATAGCTCCTTGTAGTTAGTGCACCAACCTCCTAAGGGACCACCTGGACCATAGTTGGGTTTTTTTGATATATGAGACTTATATCATATCATGGATATTCATGTATTGTATCAAATTGATTCCCATGGGCCCCATATTTGTATTTATATATTTTGACATGGACTTTGAAGGACATTTTGGGTAGTTAATTGTTATGTGATTATGATTTTTTACAATATATGATGTGATGTTGATGTGATGTTATGATTATGTGATTATGTTATTGATAGATGAGTTAGATGATGCAAGTGGTAGGTATAGATATATGGATTATGGATGTGGTTTATGTGATTTGATTATTATGATTATGATATTATATGAGTGATTGATTAGATATTAATGTTATATGTTTAGATAATTGATTAGATGATGATGTTGTGATGGGTATGTTGTATAAGATATTTATGTTGATTAATTATGGACTTATGTGACATGATTTTGTGATAATTATGAGATGGTTTAGATCATGAATTTTGTATATTATAGATGATGATTATGATTGAATGTGCTAATAAAATGATCCATTATTTTTAATTTTGTGTCTCATAAATTATTCTCACGCAAAATCCTCTTGCACCAAGGGGATGGGTGGGTATGAGATAGTCGGTTAGGATGGTTAGAATAGGTAGTGATATGATTAGGGGGATGGGATGGGGGGAATTTAAAGGCATTATAGATGTAGGAAATCCAATTTACTATTGTGTGTGTGAGTAGAAGTGTGCCAATGAAATGATAGTGGTCAAGGTCACATTGAAGTCATAGTGTGTGAGAAATCCATTTTGGATGACTTACCCAATTTTGAGTTTAGGTAGTCACTTAGACCATCCTTGTTCCTATTTTATCAAAAATAACAATAATATAAAAATATAATATTTACTAAATATGAAAAATATTTACAAGACTTAATGATTTAACAAATAATAACATACATATACACATAACATAGAAGAAAAAATGGACTAGGGTAAGGATGTTTGATTTAGATACATGTGAATTTAATAAACAACCTAAGGAAATGATACAAAATAATGATTATTTACAATGGACTTAATAACAAAGTTACAAAATATTCTAAGAAGAATAAATTTTTAGAGATAGTGAAATATAGACATGGGGTGAGTTGTGCCCAAAAGTGTTTTTATCATGACTGAGACAATGATCTAAACTAGTCATCAACAACCATTTTTAGGTTCTAGAGTGAATAATTAGGATTTATTTGTAGAGTTCATGATGGATATTAGAGTAAGAATATTATGTGATCATTAGATAATGATGAGATTAGTGGGATATTGTGGATCATCGCTTGTTAATGAATATGGATAGACAGGTATGGATATAACTTGAGGCTAGTAGGATAAATAATCATCAAGTAAGATGTGACTGGGATATGTATTATGATGTCATAAATAGGATGGATGATTGATATAAAGTGGATTTATATATTATGGAGAAATCCTCAACATATATTCCCCTCACATGATTAACAATGATTTGATCCAACTTGAAATTCCTATATCCTGATGCTACCTAAGCATGTAATATATACCCACTATTAAGATGAGGGTTAAGGGGAAAATTATGGAATGGAATAGAATGAGAGGGAGAAGTGGAATTGAAATAAATATGCCCCCAAGAGTGGGGACTCATAGATGGATATGTACAGAGATTTTCAATTATAAAAACATTTTAAATATATAATATTCATAGGCTCATCAAGATCATCACCTTAAAGTGTAGCCAATTTGTAGGTGCCTAATCTAAATTTTACAACAATTATGTAGGGACCAAGATAGTTAGATTAAAATTTACACTTCTTGTCCCACTTTAAATTGGTATTCCTTTGATTATGTTTGAGGAGTAGGTCACCAAATTCAAATTCTTGAGACTGGATCCTTTTGTGATATTATCCCTTGAGCTTATTTTGATGTGACCAAAGATGGTTTAAAGCACTTGTAGCCATTCTTCTATAAGATTATGATCGGTAATGATGCCCCACAAAGAGATGCATAAGGAGGTTAACTCAACTTATATGGGCAAGATTTCTTCCATTCCATATACTAAAGAGTATGAAGTAGCCCTAGTTAGTGTTTGAACACTAGTTCTATAAGACCAAAGTGCATGGTATAATTGCAAATACCAATTTCTTCCTACATCATTGACTATTTTCTTGAGAATCTTGAAAAGTGTCTTATCAGTAGCTTTTGATTGTCCATTCCCTTAGGGATAGTAGGGTGTGGAAAAGTGTTGCTCAATGTGATAGTATTTACATAGATCTTCAAGCTTTTGATTTTTAAAAGACTTGTCATTATCTAATAATATTTTGGCTAGGATAAAAAAATGACAAATAATTTGATTTAGGATGAAATTTGATATCCAAAAACTTGTGGTGTAGATAAGTGGCATGGTTTCAACCCATTTTGTAAAGTATTCCATAGAAATGATTATAAACTTATTCCCATCAGATAATGTTGGGTTTATTTTTCCAATTAAATATAATCTCCATATGAAAAATGGCTATGGGCTCATTAAAGGTTATAGTTCTTATGCTAGGGCATGAATGAGATTATCATATTTTTGATAGGTTACACATTTGCATACATATTTTTAGGCATACTAATTTATTATAGGCCAATAATATCCAATCCTAAGTAAATTCTTAGCTAGGGCCATCCCAATGACATGGCCACCACATATACCATCATGGACCTTCTTGATTACAAGAATAGCCTCTTCTGAGGTTAGGCATCTCAATAGGGTCCCATCATAATAGCCTCACTAGTAGAGCATACTAAAAAATATGGTGTAATAAGATGTGTGATGGATAAAGGCTTTGCATTGGTGATGATTTATGTTAGGTGGTAGGATATTGTCATGGAGGTAGGTGTAAATGTCATGATACCATGGTAGGCTAGGATCAAGAATGGCACAAATTTGGAAATGATTCATGGATTGATCAATTGATAATATCAAATGTTCAATGAGAAAATTTCCTTTAAGGACATCTTCGGGAAGGTCTATCAATAGTTGTGATAGAGTCGACTACTTTATTACTTCCCTTTGGTACTATTTCAAATGTGATGGACTAAATTTTTTGTTTTAATTAGTCCACTAACTATTTTTATGGAAGCAATTTCTCATCCTTTATTTAGAACTCCTCATTTACTTATTTAATAATCAATTATGAATCACCAAATACCTAAAGGTGATGGATGTTCTAATGGATGGAAAATTGGAGATTAGAAATTAAGGCCTCATATTTAGAAATATTATTTTTACATGGTAAAGTAATGTGGAAAGCCTTAGGGATGATTCACCTTGTGTGGTTACCAAAAGGATTCCTACTCTCAACCCATGGGTGGTGAAAGAGCCATCAAAATACAATTTCTAGCTATTTGATTTTGTAGTAGTCAATTTGGACTCATCTGAGAAAGATGTGATAAGAGGCTTGGTATTTGCAAGGGGTGCTTCTGCAAGTTGATCCATAATTACTTATGCTTTCATAGCCTTTTGATTGATATATTCTATATCAAACTCACTTAACAAAATAATCCATTTGTCCATCCATCTAGTTAGAGAAGATTTTGATAGCATGTAATTAAGGGGATCAACTTTGGCTATGAGTTGAAATTGGTTATTGAGCATATAATGTCCAAATTTTTGTGATTCAAAGATAATGAACAAGCAATATTTTTTGATAGGGGTATAATTAATCTCATAGCATATCAATGTCTTAGTGAGACAATAGATTACACATTCCTTGACTTCATCATTGTGTTGAGATAATATAGCCCCTATAATATAGGGTGTTGTAGACATATATAAAATCAAAGGCCTTTCCATGACTGGTGGTGATAAGACTAGATGCTTAATCAGATATTGATTGAGATTGTATAAATCCTAGTAATACTCAGATTTATAATTTAAATGAGCCCCCTTGTTCAAAATATAGGTGAATGGGTGACATTTATTTGATAGTTGTGAAATAAAATGATAAATGACTTGTAACTTACCCTGAAGGCTTTTAAGTTGCTTCTAATTTTGAGGAGGGGGCATTTACACAATGGCTTTGACCTTTGCTAGATCAACCTCAATACCCCTCTTGGAGACTATAAACCTTAATATCATGCTTGAAGAAATTCCAAACACATATTTCTTTAGTTTCAATCAAACCTTGAATTGTTGGAGTTGCTTATATATTGTCTTTAAGACCTATGGATGCTTTGATCAGAGTTTGGACTTTCCCATTATATCATCTACATAATATTCAATGATGTCATACATCATGTCATAGAGTATGATGCTAATTTACCTTTGGTAGGTAGCACCTACATTTTTGAGACCAAACAACATCACTTGATAACAAAAATTTCCCCATAGAATAGTAAATGTTGTTTTATGCTAATCCTCAAGAGTAATTTCTATTTGATTATATCCTAAAAACCCATCCATGAGGGATAACATCTCATAAATTGTAGTGGATTCCATGATCATTTCTATATTTGGCCAGGGAAATTCATCCTTAGGATATAATTTATTGATATTCTAAAAGTCAATACAAATCCAAATTCCACCTTGTGTCTTGGTCACATGAATAATGTTAGATATCTAGTCAAAATAGTCAATGGGATGAATAAAGCCAACTTATATGAATTTTTATAATTCTTCTTTGAATAAAAGAGACACCTTGGGGTTCATATTTCAATTTTTTTTCTTTATTGGTTTTGCATTAGGATGGACTAATTAATGATGCACTACCAAAGATGGATCAAGCCCTAGCATGTTTGAATAACACTATTCAAATACATCTACATACTCTTTGAGAAACTCAATAAGAATTTTTCATTAATTAGGTGTAAGAATTTACCCCAATTTGATAATTTTAGGACTCTATTCTATTCTGATATTAAATTAAATAACCTCCTCAATGAGGGAGGGTGATTGGTCTTGAAGATACAATGAGGGTGATGATAAGTTCTAGAGATATGAATCAAATTCATCAGGGAGCTCTGAATAGAATTTTGATTCATCAGGATTGAGTGAAAAGTCTTCTATATTTATAGATGGATCTTCATATTCATTCTCCTTTTTTGTAATTTTATTCAAGGATGTTTACTTCTCTCCAAAATAGGTAGACTCATTGAGACTAATAGAGAACCCCTTCTTGTGATCTCCCAATGGCATAAATTTGTGTGTTCCCAAATATTCTATAATGTATTCATCATTTTTGAATGTATCAAAGGATGGATCATGTTTTTTATCCTAATTTATTAGGATAGGGTAATAGAAGAAGATGTTAATTATGGAGATGGTGGTGTCATATAAAAGATTGGTGGAAGTAAGATCTTCATAAAGATTATAAACAGAGCATATTTCAACTTCTTCATCAAAAGAAGACTCCTCAAGAATTAAATAAGTGTCCAAAAAAATATTTCTTAGGTCGATTCCAAGAGGTTTTTACCCATGTCTAATATGTTTTGGGTGTTATTAAACCTTTATAGGTTCAAGCCTGCCCTGTTCATCTCTCCCTAGTCCTTTTCCATTATAATGCATATTTTATAGTTGGGGTTACATCTATTTATGGAATTATAGGGCCTCATCATTTGAGATAAGACATGAATCATTTATCTCATCAAAATATTCATATGATAATAGTATTACACTAACAAAGGCCATAAATCCAAACTGATAAATGATGGGATTAATTTTCCTCATAGTTGGGGACCTATAGCTTCATGGGGAGAGTGATAAGTCTCCTACATAAAAGGCCTTATATTCATATTATATTTAGCCTATGAAAGTGATCTTTAGATGTTTAATGTCTAGGGATGCATTTGAATTAGGTTTTAAATCATCCAGGTGAACATATTTTGTAACTATTAAATTGGGAATGGAACTATTAGTACTAGGGCAATAACAAATGGGATGAGATTGATCTATTTGACAACTACAAAATTGATATATATCCCATAGGATTGTAACTTCCATTCCTAAATTATGGAATTTTAAACATTGATGGAGGGTGGAAGGAACATCTCACATTTCATGAATCCATAGACATCCCAAAAGTAGATTATATAGAAGATCAACATCCACAACATGAATTAGAGTCTAATGGATGATAGGTCCCATAGTGATGGGAAGATAAATTATCCCTAAATATGTCCTTTCATTATCATCATATGCTTTAATCATGATTAAATTAGGCCCTAATGACACATTTAAGTACCCCAAATCCTTCAAAAAGTCCAAATTGTACAAATTTAAAGCAAACCCTCTGTCTATGAGTACTCATGGGATTTTATGGTTGGAGACGTAAATTTTTATAAATAGTGGATAATTATGATGCAGGTTGATATGTGGCATGTCTTAAGCACTAAAAGTGATTTCTTGTGAGGGAGAAAAATGACCCATTAATGCTTGGAATTGGTTTATGTCAATATCTTGAGGGACTTTGAGGTCATTTGAGATTTGATTAAGAATATCCCAAGGCACTGATGATATTTTAAGAAGATCCACAAGAGAGATTTGGGTTAGGGTCTTTTTGAGATGTTGGATTATGTCATATGGCTTATCGAAAGATGTAGAGACTTTTTTTAGAGATACTGACTTTTTTGGATGCTGAGGTGGATGGGTCCTTGGGAGGTGCTCTAGGTACTATAATTTTTTATGTTGAGTGGTTAATACACATTTGAATATTACCCAATTGATCTTGATGATGGTGGATGGTGGCGGTGTGGGCTCTTGGGGGCACCAATTTTTAATGGTGTTGACATAATGGTATGGAATGACATGGTAATTAGTTTGGTTAGATGTGGAGGCTTGTTATGATTCACACTTATAATACTTGGAAATAATGAAAAATATAATATTTATCAATACAAAAAAATAGATATTGGTAGGCCAAGATTCCCAAATATTCAATATATGTAGAAATAGAATAACCTTAAGGTAGGGCAACATCGTACAATACTCCTTTAGGAAGAAATAACTCCACAATGTCTCTTGGAGGGGAAAACCTCCAATATCCTCTTATAATATAAGACTCAATGCTTACTTGAGTACTTTACAATGATATTCACCTCCTTTATATTAAATTATAAATAAATAATAATGGATATGTACCCTTCTAATCTTAATGTAGGCCAACCATTACCCAATGCACTAATTCCATAAGTTACTCATTTATCCTAATATATTGGACCCATATAACTAACTAAAGGGAATGTGTGCCAAATGTAGACATCTCCATCAACCCATATACATTAATATATCATATCCCTAGGTACTTAGCATTCCTTCCCTCATTTACATTTTTCATCCCTAAAACATAAGAAGAAACCAAATAATGAGTGTGCTTCAAATTATTTCACACTTGTCTCCAAGCTTGATCATCCAACCACCCATATTTGATCTTGGTAGGTGATATCTCTCAAACCTTATTTCTAAATTCCATCATGCTACTCTGATTCCATTCATGATCATAATTATATTGCCTTGGTTTCCATGCATAATTATTCCTTCTTTGATTCCTTGTACCATATTCTACTACACTACTCTAATTCTGTGCATGACCATAATAATTATTATACCATTCATAGTCATAGTGATTTACCCATTGATTCCATGTTTTATATGCTATTACACTACTCTAATTCCAAAACTAGCCATAGTAGTTCTTTTTTGGCTTCCATGCATAGCTATAGTGATTGCTCCACTAATTCCTTGTGCAACCATAGTCATTGATACTCTAATTTCCTATTTATCTAAAGTGATTATTTTTATCATAGTCCCTCACATGGATCCATGAATGTTTCCTTTCATAATGATGTGGGTATTTATATACCTCAACTTTTTCTGATACTTTGACTTTATCAACCTTTTCTTCTACCTCTCCCACCTTTTTCTTTGGTAGTTCCTTTGTCTCTTGAATAAATTAAATGTTCTTATTTGATTATATTTTTTATTCATCTATTTCTTCATCTAAATATTCCATATGCTCTTATTCACCTGATTCAATATCATCTTTATGATCTACCTTGATTTTTTTATGCCTTTCTAACTATTATATCATGTAAAGTGACCTTTCTCCTATAACAAAACTTCATGAACTTATTTTGAACATTAATATTGATTATTCCCAAAGTCTCTAACCATGGATATCTAAGAATCATATCCACATCATCCATGTCCAAAAAATAAAAATCTAAATGCAAAACATATTTGTCCATAGTGAGCTTCAAATCTTTAAAAACATGAATATTATGACCATCTATTTGATCCTCCTTGATATTTCTTTATTAAACATGTAGATGTTGAGCCAAATCCATATTGATGAAGTTATAATTACTATTAGGGTTTATGGACATAATCACCTTATTCTTTTAAATGCATCCATGAAACTAAAAAATTGAATATGATTGATTTGGAGCCAAACTATTCAAACCCTTATCATTTAATCCTTCTTTTTTCTCTTGGAGATCCTCTACCTCTCCTTATACACAATCTATAATCTCCTCTTCATCATTATGCGTGATTTATTATTAATCATCAATTTCATGTTCTTCCTTATTGTCATTATTTTATTCCACTAGTTTTTCTTCATCATCTCCATTCTTTTCGTTATTACCCTCATCATCTAATTCTTCCTCTTTTGTATTTTCTTTTTCTTTTATACCCCATAGATCTAGGAAAACTTGTTCCATTTCTTCCCATGAAAACTTCCATCATTTTAGTCATAGTTCATCCCACCAAAGTGTTGTTGGACCAATTTTTTTTTGTAGAAATGTCTTTGCCACCAAATTGTCTGAACATTATTCTCCTTAAAAAAGAGCCACCATTATCTAGCATCAATATCATCCTCCCTTGAAAATACTTGTAACATCATGATTCACAAAAACTAGGGTTAATGAAAAAACCCTAAAATTTCAATAATTCATACAAACTAATCCAAAAAGTCCAAAATTTTGAATATATATTCCATTTATAATAATGCAACTTTAATAAAACTTTTGTGAAAAAATTTAAAAGATTTCGGTCTATAGAGCAAATTTATGAAAAATAAAAAAATTGAAAGATATGTCTCTAAACATTTCAAAAAAAAAAAAAAAAATTTGTGTGTACCTTTCTTGTATATTGGTACAATACCAAAAAAAAATTCACAAAAAAATTCCTTATATCTAAGAAGATATGATAAAATTATCACAAACCCTAAAATATTAATAACTCCCTAAAAAATAATCATAAAACCTTGATGTTTTTAATATGACTTCATTAAAATATTATTAATATGAAATAAAAATATTGAGCAAAAATTAACAACTAATTTTAAGATAATTAATGATTCCACAAAATTAGGGTTTTACCCCACACAAATTATCCAAATTGAAGATCTGATACCACTTGTTATGTTTCACACTTATAATATTTGTAAATAATGAAGATAAATATAATATATATATATATTTGTGGGCCAAGATTCCCAAATATTTAATAAATGTAGAAATAAAAAACCCTTAAGGTAGGGCAACTCCATATAATACTCCTTTAGCAAAGAATAACTCCATAATGTCTGTTCAAGGGGATAACCTCCAATATCCTCTTATAATAAAAGAATAAATACTTAATTAATTTAAAATGATATTCACCTCCTTTATATAGACCTATAAATAGCTAACAATGGATAAGTAACCTCCTAATCTCAATGTAAGCTGACCATTACCTAATGCACTAATTTTATAAGTTACTCATTTATCTTAATATATTAGACTCATATAATTAACTAAAGGGGATGTGTGCCACATGTCAACATCTCCATCAACCCATATAAATTAATATATCATATTATTAAATACTTATCAAGGCTTGAACCTATAATTTGAGTAGTTTTCTTCACCTCAGATCATGTTTAGGTAATGGGTCCTGATAGATTCTGAGTTGTTGATTCTTGGATTGATTAGTTGGGATCTATGCTTCTACTTCAATGTCCCCTTTTTTAATTAGGTATTGGATATAATGTTTTAAATAAATACATTATTTAGTATCATGTACCTTAAATATGTGATATTGAAAAAATTCATCCTCGTGATACTAATCTGGTTGGGGTTTGTTATTATCCAAAAGTCAAATTTTTGGGAGAGTAATCATGTTTGCAACTATTAAATATTATAGGACCACTTGTACAAGACTTCCAAGACTAGTGAGAGGCCATTTTCATATATAGGGTTTAGGTTTTCCATGTGGTACTTTTATGGTAGAGACATTCTATTAATTAGTAGGGGACATTTTTTGCACTATTTGATCATGCTGTTTAAAATCCATGACTCCATCCCCCACATAATTTTTGTTCTTATTAAAGATTTTTGGCTTACCCAAAAAGGCATTATATTTATTATGAATTTGTTCCATTTGGCTATACATTTTGATTTTACCTTTATCAATGAGGGAATTTTTAATTTGGATCCCTTTCTCTATGATCTCATCAAAAGATTTTGCACATTGTAGTTTTAATTAAAATTTCAATTCAATGTTGAGGTTGTCAATGAATATTTTGGCCAATTTATTTTTTATAATCATGCAAAAGAATAAATTTACAAGACTTATCCAATGTTGTAGAAATAAGGCTAGGCTTTTTAGACACTTAAAAATAGACAGCAATGGCTTCAACCAGACTTCATATCGATTCTTACCAACCATTGTAAACTAAGCCTAAAAATCACTGAACATCCTAAATTTGATTGTGAAATAATCATCAAAGCTCAAAATCTTATTACGATATCCTTAATTAGGGTATCCTACCGTAAACAACAAAAACCTCTCATGGATTCATCTCCAATCATTTCATGGAATTACAACATGTAATTTGGCTTATAGACCCATTAAATGGGGCAAGTGCACACATGAATGCAATCAAATCTTGAAAATGCTAAAAGCCTAAACAAAATTAATTAAAATGCTAAATCAAATTAAATGCTTAGTTAAATTATCTATAAATAATTAATGAAATTATAAAAAAGGAAATTTAAAAATGCAAATATCTTAACATTTTCATAATTACCTTTTGTGAGTTGTTAAATATCCTAAAATATCTCACCCATACCTATTCATTTAAAATCATGAGGTTTTGACACCTTTTAACTCTACTAGGGTTAATTAACTCACTTATATTAGGTTTTAAGTCATTTCATGTTTAAACTACACTTTAACTCACTTTGAGTTGGGATTAGTTTCTAAACCTATAAATACAAGCATTTGACTCTTCATTTAGGGGGCTTAGAACATAGTAAAGTTATAATGAAAGTTTTAGTTCATGATTTAAATCTATAGTGTTATAATTCCAAAATCATAAGCTAAATCCAACATCAAGCCACAAGCTAATGGTGTTAAGGAGAGAAGGAGCAACACAAATCCATTTGTCAAAGACCATTTAAGCACAAGTTGATCAAGCCAAAGGAACACATCATTTGGAACATTCAAGGAAGGTAAGAGATCTTTCTTCTTTTACATTTTAATTACGTTTGTAATTTTTATTTATTCACTAAGCTCCTCCTATTATTTAGGAATAGAGATGTTATGGTTGTTAGTGTGCTTATTTCATTGTTCTATGAAAATTAACACTAGATCTAACCTCCTCTCTTGATTCAAATTACTATGATCATAAATGGCATGCTCGGTGGGACCATGAGCACTCCATGTACCAAAGAGACCAAGATGAAACTCATAAATTGATAAATGAATACTTGAATATCATCAAAATTGTAGTTTTGTTTTTATTTTTACCATATTTTTAATTTTTATGCTAACTCATATCTACATAGAGATTGACATTAGTCAAGCATAACTGGCATCGATTTTGCCAAAACCGTCATTGATTCTACCTAACCAATCTTGGTTCTCGGTGATCATCATCAATTATGTTATAGGGGAAAACATGAATATAAAGTTTGCATTTTGAATATTTTTGGAATTTCATATTGATATTTATTTCATTGACTTTTAAACTCTCTACCTAATCATTATGTTGTAGGTTTAAAAGAGTTTACATCTAATTTAGAGCTAACTAGCATTTTAATCTCATGTTGGTTTTGCCTTCAAGTTTATAGGTGACTGACATTAGTCTTAATTGACTGATATTAGTTCTCTACAACCATTATCATTTCTCTATGAGATCAACTAGCATCAGTCACCTTATAACTAATATCAGTCAATTTTGATCGATGTTGGTCTCTATATTTTTAAAAGAAAAACCCCAAAACTATGTTTTGAAATATATTTGCTCACCATTGATAGTGCTTGTAAGCAGAAGGAGACTAGGTCTAAGGTAGAATTAAGACATGAATTTATAGGTTTGAATGGTTTTTAACATTTTATTTTGGTGTTTAAAATGAATTAACTGAGTCATTCAAAGTTTATTTTAGTTCCTAAAATGAATGGTTAAATATTAAATATTTGGTTTTAGTTCTTAAAATGAATATAGGTGTTTTTGCTTAAAGTGGTTTTATGCCAATTTATTTTAAGCTTTAACACTTAAGCTAAGGGACCAAGTAAAAAATTTAATCAAACATTTTAATTAGTGCATGAATTGACATTCATTTATATTTCAATTTTTTTAAAAGTGTTTATTGCTTGTTTGTTTTTGCAAAACAAAGACTGCATGTATGCTCCCCCCATTCCTATAGGGAACTTGGGTGACAAAAAATGTCTTTTTACTTGAATTTGTGCCTAGTACAAGGTGTAGAGAGAATGTTTTCTAGGCTCTCCCCAAGACCCACATGGCTTGGCTGATCTAAAAATAACCTTAAAGTCTTTTTACTTAGTTTTATTTTCATGCAATTTAGCTTGTGGAGGGGAGATCATTACGTATTCATGAGTTATTTAGGGAAGCATTGACCTGGGGCTTCATATCCTGATAGTGTTTCAAACTTGCCCCATGATAGGGTATATAAATCATGGTACACATGTTATGAGAGCTAGAGAGTTGAATGACTAACCTTTCTTTTCATAATGAAGGCCTAAATTAGGTTTGGTTAACCAGGGGATTCCACTAAGAATTCATGGATAGAATCACTATGAAAAAGAATATACCCTTGCATAGTAAGTTAACTAGTATGAACTCAATTGATGTGATGCTTCTCTTGTGTTATTCACACTTGAAATAAATTTATACATTCAAAAACTATATTTTTAGTCAACCCCATTTTGACATACCTTGTCAATTTAGGGTATAGGATGATATACTTAGTTATATTTGGTATTTTTACTTTATTTCTTGGTATTTGAGTCTAACACTTTATTTATATTTACACATCATAAAATTATTTGTTTGTCCACACTACTCCTTTATTTGATGAAGCATTATGTTGTCCATTTGACACCTTGATTTACATTAAAAAATTATGTCAAAAATGTTGTGTGTGTCACTTGATTGAGATGGGTAACATTATGCTGCCCAAATAAATTCAAGTTTTGAGCCTTAAAAGTATCTGGAACAAAACATTATTCATACATTTTTAGAACACTAATAACATTACACTACTCAAATTATTTCATATACTTGTCTTGTCTTGTGTCCAAGTTGCCATTATTTAAACCAATCATATGTGTCTTGTGGGATCTTTAGTTTAGTACCATTACACCATTTAAATTTGTCTAACTTGTTTGGTCAATAAGCCTAAGTTTTCCTAAGTCGAGTTTCTAATTAACCTTACTAAATTTCAAATTCAAACATTGATTGATTTCTATTTATGCCTTGATTAATTGGGGCTTAGACACTAATCTTTCTCTTTTGGATTGCATAACTTAGGTTAATTCATTACCTAAATTTTGAAAACTATATTTGTATTTGCCTTTATTTAAGAGACTCAGTCTATCTCCAAGTGCCTTTTATTTACTTTCCTCTGCCAATTTGATCATGTTTATGTATATAATCAAGTTCTTAGTTTATGTCAAAGTGTTCCAAAATTTTTAGATTAAAATACTCCTTTGTTTCAAGTCTATATTTTGAATTTGCATTTGGCCAAAAGTCCTAGCACATGCCTTGTTTGAGCCTAGATTTTGATGCTATGTTTGGCCAAAAGACTTAACAACTTTTACCTTTCCTATAGATTAGACTTATTTAGAACATCTTTGGAGCTATATTTTGACATCTTATTTTTAGTTCATTTACTTGACCTTATTTGTGTGAGACATTTAACGTTATATTATTTTTACCAAGTCTTTGCATAGACTCTTTTGGAGATATAAATCCATCAATTTGACCAAGTTAGATAGAGCTTGAACCTTTTATCTTTTTAGACATAACTTTTTAGAGTTTATAAAACTCTAACCCCTCTTGTCATGAAACATTTATCATTGATTTAACCATGTCTCACTATACATGTAGTGGTGTCATGTATAATCCAAGACATGGTAATATTATCATGTAAACAGACTTTATTCAAAACCCTTATGAAGATGATGTCATTTATGAGATGGATCTTTATCTACCTTAAAATGTTCAATCAGGGGAATAAAGCTAAGATCTTTTGACCCATTATTTGGCTACCATGCCTCCATAATTGGAGTAGGACCAAGAAAAAATGACATAGTATTTAGCTAACATTCATATGGTTATAGAAAAAGTCCAATAGTAACCATATTATGTTACAATTCCATTGACCTATGATCCTTATCTAGTTTATCATCACTTACTAGTGAATAAGGATAAGGTCTTAATTATATCTACTGAGGTAGGGGCTAAGTTTTTAATAGACTTTCCCCATGAAAACTTGCCAAGTATAGTAAGAGGGTCTTACAACATGCATTACAATTAGAATAGTGAATAGTCCTCTTATAGCAACCCTCATTTCATAGTACCAATGCCATATCAAGATCCTCATATGATTCTCACACAAAGGGGCCTTATGAAGGACCACTTCATTTAAATGTAGATAGCATACCAAATATATCTAAAACTAGCACATAAATTTAACAATATGAATATGCCAAATGCTCCTCTCATTAATTTAACTCCTTCAATAGGAGTCTTAATTGAATTGATTGGCCAAGAAAATCAAGGTTTAGACCTAGCTACATGAAGCACCTTGGGAAAAAACATGTTTAATACCCCAACTATCGAGGAAGTATCTTTTGCTTCTATGAATGATAATGAGTTAAACATAGTGGATAATATATAATTAACATCCAATTTAGACCAAATTGGTGTGAATGCACAAAAAAATAGTCAACAAAAAAATGTGCCTTTAGTCAACACCATGAGTGGTTCATAGACATAGGGGGTAGGAGTTTATACTTCCCAACCTCAACCAAGTACCTTTAATCCTAAACCAATTGCTTCTTCAAACACCTAATCACAAGGATTAAGTAGTCAACCAATGACCAGTGCCATGCCTCAACAAAATGTGATGAACACTACTCCACCACAATAGGTGATAAGTAAAATTACACAAAAATAGACATCATCTAATCTACCAATGTAACAAAGGTAAAACATATTGCCAACTCAATAGGGGCAACTAATATTCCACCTCGATAGGTAGTGATGAACATACCTCTTCAATCACAGACCAACATGCCAATCCAAAACCAAATGATGTATAATGAATAATATAAAACTATTAGTCAATGATAAATGATGAAACTTCAACATGCATCTACCTCCCAATAAGGATTCACATAACCAAAAGGTTTCAATGTTCTAAAAGTACCAATTAGGCAACATTTGCCTTTCATACAAAACATGCCACAAGTTCAATGATAGGGTCTTGTTTCACAAGTTACCCTAAATCAAAAAGGTATGAATAGTGAAAAACATGTCCCTATTCAACCTCAATAGGAAAAATATGACCATATCCCTTCATTCCAACCATAATATTCCCAAAACTAGGGCTATATACCCAATCCCAACCAAAATATTGTAATATAACACATGCAATTTCAACAATTACACCTTAATATAATCATGCATACACCTAGTCCATTCCTTATACAATCCAATATTCCACAACAAATGCCTCCATTATACTCTAGTCAAATTAATGCACTTATAACTATCTAGCCTCAACCTCAGGCCAATGTTCCCACTAGTTTCCTCACATACGAATTGCAACAAATGAAGGATGAAATTTCCCTCGTTTAATTAGGGAAATAGATTAAGACATTCAATTTGGATGATATGTGTTATTATCCATTAAACATAGAGTACTTTAAAATACCATTTTCTCCATGGTAAGAGCCATCAAAATTTGACAAATACAAGGGGAAAGGTGACCCCAAGGCCCATTTGATAGAATTCTTTGTTGTGTGCCAACTAGTGGCTTATAGTGACATATACCTTTTGTTGTTGTTTCTAAGGAGACTCATAAGGCAAGTGTTGGAATGGTTTCTAAAGTTGCTCATTAATTTAGGCTATGATTTTGATGATCTTTAAAAAAAGTTTGTGCAACACTTCTCCTACAATCTTGAGCATGATATTTCACTTGTAGATTTGACCTAAGTAAAAAAAAAGCCATTAAAAGCTTCATAAGTTATATATAGCCATGGAGAGCCTTTGTAAGCCTATTCACCCATAGTCTACTAGACAAGAAATTAGCCACCGAGTTTACCAAAAATTTACATAGTGAGATATCTTAAAACCTAGAGTTATAATGTACACACACTTTCAAGGAGATCATTGAAAAAGGTTTGTTGATCAAAAAAGACCCATTTAATAAAGTGATAATTAAACTTGCCTCATCAAATCAAATCCAGAATCAAAATAAAAAGAATGGCCAGAACTAGAACCAAGTCTAAGAGCAAGCGTTATAACCAACCTAGGCCAATAATTTTGAGAAACCCAAGTAATTCAATCAAAACAAGAATGTTGTAGGGAATGGAGTAACAAGGTTATGATATATCTAAATGGTGCAAACACCATGTACTCAGCCTATGCTGTATATTTAAATTACTCCTAACCAACAAATTGCTCAACAAATGTAATGAGTGCAATAACCTAGACCAACACAACAAATGTAGTAACCCATGCCTTTATAGACCCCTCCTCCAAAAAGGACTATGCCTACTTGTCATGTATTTAGTAACCTTGGAGATCCCATTGAATTTATGTTTCATAAACTTATTGTAGTTAATCTAATTAACTATCCTATTTTGAAACAATATCATGAGGGCATTGCCTATCCATATTGGTACAAGCCAAATGAATTATATGAATATCATTGAGTTAATGGCCATAATTTACATCATTGTGTGCCAATTAAACATGTGATTGAGAATATGTTGGAAAATAAGGATCTAACATTAGAAAATATAGACTCCACATCTAATTAGATTTTAGGAATCTATCAAAACCCCTTTTCACACCATGACAATCAACAACAATATTAAAAAATAAAGTAGAACTAACATAATCAATAATAGAACCAACAACATCAATAAAATGGATAGAACCAAGGCCAAAATGATGCCAATAACTAATAGACCTACCATGTAGTTGCACATGACTACAACAAAGTTGTAGGTCATATTGTGGGAGGTCACATTAATACCATTTTCATTAATCCAAGATCAAGTAATAATTTAAAAAAACCATTGCTAATCATTCCCAATCAACCAACCCATGCCAGTGATCCTTCCTTAACTTTGGAATACATATAAGTGTGCCAATAAGTAAGGACTCCCACTTTTGGACCTTATACCAATAACTCATCATTAGCTCATGACCATACACAAGTGCACCAATAATTGAGAATTATCCTATCTGGTCTCCCTCCACCATCATTTATTAGTAATAATGGTCGTGTATCTAATCTTGATTGTGAAATCATAACTTGATTGTCAAATATTAACATACCAAGTCCATAACCATATACCACTTTACCCATCATCCAACCAAGTATTATGGATTAGAACAAACCATTCATTAGTATCCAAGAAAAGATGTTTGATATTATGTAACAATTGCAAAAGATACCAACACAAATCTCCATTTTAGATTTGTTATGCATGTCTACCATCCAAAAAAACATCTTTATAGAGTTCATTGGATAATCCCAAGTTCCTAATGACATATCCCCTAACAAATTTCAAGCTTTGATTGGATGTATAGCTCTAGGCCAACAATTAACCTTCAACAAGAGTTATATGTCATCCCTTGGCCCTCTGTATAACAATATATTATACATCAAAGTTTTTATAACATGACACAAAGTGAAACATGTCCTCATAAACAATAGATCAAGACTAAATATTATGTCTCTAAAGCTCATCGAGCTTCTTGGTTACATAATATTATATCTCCAAGTAGAAATAATCACCATCAAGGCCTATGATAATGAAGAACAAGAATCATAAGGCACCATTAGATTTTTAGTTATCATTGGGCCCTTGACCCATGATAAACTATACCATGTGTTAGATATCAATTTTTCATATAATATGTTTTTGGATAGACCTTGGATACATGATATTTGTGCAATCTCATTGACATTACACTAGTGTATCAAGTTCTCCCATTTAGGTATGGAGGTTACTATTCTAGGAGATTTGTATCCATATGAGTATTTTAAACATTTAGAGGTTGAGTACAAAATCTATAACTACCATTTTTGTTTAAATTTAGTTGCTAAGAAGGAAAAGTGAAAGGAAATACTTATTGATTCACCAGAGGCCAACCACATTGACCTTGATACCCTTGATTCACTTTCCCACATGCCACCTCCTAAAATGTCTAATCATTATACCATCTTAGTTAATGGCCTAGGAAAATATTTAACCCATGACACATTCCATATTTCCAAGCTTCCATAGAACCCCAAGTCCTATGGAATACCTAAATACAAACCACATTATATAGAATGACAAAGAAAGGGAAAATGACATCTACAAGTCCCCACATTTTTCATTTTCATACCAACCACTAGCTAAGAAAATCACCTACTTGAAGGTGATGAATCATGGTTTTATAATGAAAAATTGGCTGATTGTTAAAAAAATTCCAAATACCCCATTCCTAATTAGATCATGAGGAACCAAGCCTTTGAAGGAGGAGGCCTCAAGCCAAATCAAAAGGGAATGCTTGAGCTAATTTCTTCTACTCAGTATAAAAGATCCTATGAAATTAGATTTAAACCACCTTGGGATAACCCCACATATATTATTTGAGCTTTATCACCAATAACTAGTGATGATGATTTTGATAACAAAGCAAAGTTTGATCATAGCCCTTTCAAATAACTAACACGTACCAATTTATCTAAAAAAAATTCCATTTGTACCCTTTGACTAGTTATTTTCCATAATTCACTTCCATTATATTATCCCCAATTGATAAACTAGAGCCAATAAGATTCAAACATGTTAGTTGATGAGTTTTAGAATGATGAGGCCTTCAGTGTTTTTCTAGGCCTTAGGGATAATGTTCCATTGGGAGACCAAAAACAAGGTATATCAATCAAGTTGGATATTGAAGCCTATTTTAGAGAGTGGGTGAACACCCTTAGCCAAAAATAATTAAATAAAAAATTGAGGTCCCAAAGTGAAAACCTCTTTGAGGCACTTTTAGACCAAGGAAATAGTAAAGAAAAAGGCTAGTTTAGTGGTGAAAACCTATTTTAGGTGCCCTTAAATGGGGGTGTTTAACCTTCCTAAAACATAAACCAGGAGACCACAAATAATGAACTTGCCTATGGGTCTAAGTTTAGTCTTGAATAATAATAGGCTTTTGATCAAATCATCCAGACGACCATCAATGACAAACTTGTCTACAAATTTGTATTTAGTCTTGAAGAACAATAATATTTTGATCAAATCATCTAGGACTTTCCAACCATATTCATCACATGGCCATCCATACCCTTGGGGATTCAGATTCATCATGAATAGGAGATCTCAAAGAGCTAGTCCTAATAAAAGACTCTACTATTGTAGGCCAGTTCAAATCTTTGCCCACTTTTATGAAGATGGTTCAACCCTTCTAGTAGAGGACATAATAGAGTTTAACATCGAGACTCTAGATGACCCAAAACTGGTCAAATTAGGCACACCAATCACTTAGGATGAGCGTGAAGTATTTATATCCCTACTGAGGGAATTTGTTGATATATTTTCATGGGCCTAATTTGACATGCCAAGTTTGGACTTTACCTTGGTTGTCCACCACCATGTGGTATATTTTGATGCCAAATATGTGAAAAAAAGTGAAAAATACATCCTTGCATTGATATATTAGTAAATAAAGAGTTAGAAAATCTCTTAGAATCAAGATGCATTAGGCCAATCAACTATTCTGAATGGGTTTCTAATGTAGTGCTAGTTAGTAAGAAGCTAGAATGAATCAGGATCTACACTAATTTTAGAGACATAAACAAAGCCTATCATAAAGATGATTTTCCTTTACCAAACATTGAAATTATTATTGAATTCATGATGGGTTATGAAATTCTTTCACTGATGGATGGATTCTTAGGCTACAACCAAATTTGAATCTTACTAGAAGACCAACACAAAAGAACATTATATTATTAAGTTATGCCATTTGGTATAAAAAATGCTAGGACCACCTACCAAAGAGCCATGACCATCATATTTCATGATATGAGGCATGCCATTGTTGAAGACTACATCGATGACATACTAGGTAAATCAAAGAATAGGGTCAATCATCTAGTAGCACTGAGATAGATATTTGAGTGACTAAATGAATGCAAAGTCAGGATCAACCCAAAGAAGTGTGTTTTTGGAGTTACTTCAAGCAAACTGCTTTGATTCATTATGTCTCACAAAGGCATTAAAGTTGATCTAGCCAAAGTATACGCCATAATAGAGATGACACCACCAACCAATCTAAAACAACTCCATAGTTTATAGGGTAAGATCCAATCCATAAGATGATTCATATCTTAATTGGCCAACAAGTGCCACCCATTTACACACTTATTGAAGAAAGGGGTGGAATTTCATTTGGGATGCCAAATGATAGAAATTTGTTCAAAATTTGAAGGACTATCTTGTAAATCCACCTATTTTATTGCCTTCTATGCCAAGAAAACTATTTTTACTATACCTATCAGCTATAGATAAAGCCTTAGGGGTACTTATAGCTCAACATGATGATAATGGAAAGGAACATGTCATGTACTATCTAAGTCATACAATGATAGTGTATGAGCACAATTATATGCCCATTAAAAAAACCTATTTATCTATGGTCTTCACAACTCAAAAACTATGACATTACATGTTAAACAACAAGACCATGGTCATTTCAAAAGTAGATCCACTCAAGTATCTACTATCCAAAAAATCTTTACAAGGCCATATGGCTAAATAAATCATGCTTCTTAATGATTTTGAGATAGAATATGTTAACTAAAAATCCATTAAAGGAAAAGTTCTTGTAGATCAGCTTACTAAGGCACCCCTTATAGATATAGAGGCACTAACATTCTAATTCCCAGACAAATCCATTATGACCATCACTGAAACACCTCTTGAATAACAACACTAGAAGCTATATTTTGATGAGTCATTTATAACACATATATCGAGGGCATGCCTTTTGTTCATTACACCATAGGGGGATCTAATCCCTAAATCATTCAACATCAATTTTTCTTGTACAAATAACATGGTCGAATATGAAACACTTGTTACAAAGATTTTATAGGTTGTATAATGGAAAACACAACATCTAAAGTTTTATGGTGATTCTTAGTTAATCATCAATCAGGTTATAGACCAATTTTAGATCAAAGATGACAAGCTAGTACCATACAAGGCCATGGTTGACACTCTCAAACAATAGATTTATGACTTAAAATTTGAATATACACCAAGATCTAGTAATAAAATAATATATGCCATAGATACCATTGGATATTTAATTTGACATATAGACATGACCAAAGAATACCAGTTTCTCATTAAAAAAATTCTAGCACCAGCTCATGAACCTAAAACTATCATCATGATATATGATATTATTGGTCCTATCTCTACTTGGTATTCAAACCTATATGCCTTTCTTCATGACCATATTATGTGACTAGACCTTTCCCACAAATAATCTAAATCCTTACTCCACCATGCTGCATGTTATACCTTACTCATACTAACCCTATACCATCATAGTTTTGATAGAACTCTACTTCATTATTTAAATTAGACATAATATACATTAGTATTATGAGAAGTTAATGAAGGAGTAAATGGAGCCCACACCAATGGGTCAGACTTATTATAAAATATCCTACATACTGGGTACTATTGGCCAATGATGGATGCAAATGTAATTATATATGTAAAAAGATGTAATAAATGTTAATGGCATGCTAATTTGATTCATGCCCAAACCAATAATTTGAAACCAATATTTACACCATGGCCATTTTATACATGGGGCCTTGACCTCATTGGGAAGATAAACCCCACCTCATCTGATGACCATAAACATATCCTCACTACCATCGAATAATTAACTAAGTGGATTGAAGCTATACCCCTCACTTACGTGACTGGAAAGCAAGT
Organism: Torreya grandis; assembly: GCA_037957365.1. Lineage (NCBI taxonomy): Eukaryota > Viridiplantae > Streptophyta > Pinopsida > Cupressales > Taxaceae > Torreya > Torreya grandis. The sequence continues at coordinate 1,084,500 of JARHVA010000105.1, forward strand.
TTATAAATTCATATTTAACCATATTATTTGATGCTATGGTATCCATTCCAACATTATATTTGATAAAGGTGGATCATTAAAAAATAAGGATGCCAAATAACTATGTGTCAAGTACAAGATTAAACAACATATTACCCATAAGTAATGGCCAAACAGAAGCATCTAACAGAACCATTGTCAACATCCTTAAAAATATTGTCAATGATGTCAGTCATGATTGAAACCTCTAAATATTTTTCACCTTTTGGGTATACCATATAAATCACCACACTCTAATAGGATCCATTCCATATTTACTTATTTATGGCACTGAAGCCATTCTTTCCATTGAGGTCTAGTTTCCTTGTTTGCACATCTCTCTAAATCATTTCTTGGATGCTGAAGACTATTGAGTAGCTCACATGCAAGAACTGGAGGTACTTGATGAGAAACACTTGGCCAAAATAAAATATCTACAAGAATACCAAAACCAACTCTATGGCCACTATAATTAGTGCATGAAACATATAGAATTTGAGATTGGTGATCTTGTTCTTAAAGAAAATTAAAAGAATACCATGATTGAGAAGAAACATAAAGGAAAGTTCAAACCCAATTGGGTAGGTCCTCTCATCATTATTAAAATCTATGGTGCTAGAGAGTATAGGTTTGCTACACCAGACATGGATGAACTTGATGAACTTATGAATATTATACACCTCAAGTGGTATTTTGCTTGAGTGACCTAGTGTATTGTCTATGAGGCCTATTTTAGTCATACCATATCATCTAATTTATTTTTTTTACCATACCATTCCACCATTATATCACTTTGACTATTCCACCATACCTCCCTATTAACTAGGTTTTTTCATACCTCCCTACCCAACCCATTTGACCTTGGTTTTGTTCTACTAGTTATAAGGCCACTTTCAACATGAAGATTAAGATCAAGTTTCAATAGTTATTTCAAGTATTATAGATAGAGGTTTTATTTTGGATTAGTATGATAGAGGTTTTGGTAGTTACATCCTTCATTTCTTGTTTTGTTTTAATACCAAGTGAGGTTGATTATAATTGTCTTTGGGCAAATCAGTGTCCCACCATCTTACTACTAATTATAACCACCTATGGGAAAATTAATATCATTAAATTATGTCATTATTTCCTATTTATAACTATCCATGGGGAAAATAGGGGAAACACTTGTTTATGATGCCTTGAAGTACCACCTTGCCATGCCTATGCCATACTATGCCATTTGCCAACTATGCTTGTTTTGTTTGAATTGACTGCTACACTAGTCAGATTCCTCTACTATAAAGAGGAACTATAGTGACTTGAGGTCCCATCCTAGGACTATATAGGTAGTGATCAATATCTTTTGAGGTCAGCTTAGTCACCCCTTAACCATGCTCTCATTATTTTATGAGTAATTTTAAGTTTGAATGCTCTTGTTGTTTTGTGAATTTTAACCATTTAATATCTCATCATTCTCTATCAAGTTGAGATGCTTAAAAAATTCTAAGAAAATTTGTAAAATAATTTAATCAAATACAAAAATATTAACCACTTATTTTACTTAAGGATTCTAGGAACCCTCACTAAGTCATAAGAAATGCCTTGTATTTTAGTTTCCCCATCCTTATTGGCCCTATTATCCCACCATGCTCTTACCATTCTATGAGCTCATTATTTATTATTCTATAACATCAATCATGTTTTATTTATCATAATTTTTTTCTATCCCATTTCTTAGGAAAATTAAATTTGTCCTAAATTTTTTGCTAGATATTATGTCCATAAAACTATGTAGTTAGTGTCCACTTACCTAGTGTATCTGGAGATAGCTCAGCCACCCCCTTCCATTTCTTCTATTCCCTCATCTTTTTTTTTTGTTTCATTATCTCTTCTTGTTTAGGAGTAATGATCATCATCTTGTTTGTGTCATGTTTTTTGTATTAACATTGTGATTAACCATTATTTGTTTATTATTTCTCTTTGTTTTTGTTGTTTCTTTTTATTTTTTATGTGTTTTGTTTATTTTTTATTTTCCTATTTATTTTATTTATTATTTTGCCTTGTTTCAGTCTACATGAGTTCATTGGGTGATTCCTTACACATTATTCTTGAATCCATCCATATCCATACATCCACACTATCATCCTCATTTTTATCAGTGGTGAATTGTTTTAAATTGTTTATTAGATTGAGAGTTAGTCTTTATGCATATTTTGACCAAGTTATCATGGTGTTTTATCATGATGCCACCGTCAAGTTCTACATCAAAAATTATCTTCATGAGTCTACATGATAATAAAACAAAGATGCATCTCCTTGGTACTAGCACAATTCTTGATCTAATCCAAACCATATCCTACATAGAGTAATTAAACAATGAAAGAATTTTAACCTTTGCTAGTTCAGATGAGCATCTCCCTACTAGCATTTTGACCAAATTCATATTTCTCCTCTATATCAATTTAACATCATATTCCACATCATGTTTACCATAATCAGGGTCTAATGATTATAACTACCTTTGGGAAAATCATTGTATACCATCCCACTTGCTTTATCAATGATTCTAACCACATTTGGGAAAATCATTGAGTTTTCATCCATTTGAAGGATGATAATTATAACCACCTTTGGAAAAATCATTCTCTTCCTTTTGCCTAATTGGGGCATGTTTTTATCTTGACAATGATTATAACCACCTGTGGGAAAATCATTATTTTCCCTTTGCTAATTATAACCACCTTTGGGAAAATTAGTCTCTTGTTATCCTAAGCCTTTTTCAATGATTATAACCACCTTTGGGAAAATCATTACCTTTTTTTATCCCACCTATTCCTATGATTATATCCACCTATGGAAAAATCATCCTATTTGTCTTTCTTAGCTGGGATAGCTCTATATGCCATTGATTATAATCACCTTTGGGAAAATCAGTCCCTTCCACCCCATTTCATCTATTTAGTCTACTCATTTCCTTATTTTGAGGGACCATTTGCTGACCCCTTTGCCAACCACTCCCTCAAGGGGGGAACTATAGTTCATCCATTGCTAATCAAGTCTTAACAATACATAACCCTTTCATTCTTTGAGAATACATTACTTTGATTACAACTTACAATGCCTTCTTAAATAAGGGAAAACTATAGACACCTAAAACAAACCACCAATGGCTTCAACCAAACTTCAAACTGATTCTTACCAACCATTATAAACTAGGCCTTAGAATCATTGAATGTCCTAAATTTGCTTGTACAACAATCATAAAATCTTAGAATCTTATTGAGACATCCTTAATTAGGGTATCCTACTATAAACAACAAAAACCTCTCATGAATTCATCTCTAATAATTCCACAACATTACAACATGCAATTTGGCTTATAAACCTATTAAATGGGGTAAATACACACATGAATTAAATCAACTATTGAAAATGATAAAAGACTAAACAAAAATAATTAGAATTCTAAATCAAATTAAATGCCTAGCTGAATTATCCATGAAAAATTAATGAAATTCTAAAAAAGGAAATTAAAAAATGTAAATATCTTAGCATTTTCATAATTACCTTTTTGAGTTGTCAAATATCCTAAAATATCTCACCCATGCCTATTCATTGTAAATCATGAGGTTTTGACACCTTTTAACTCTATTGGGGTTAATTAATTTACTTAAGTTTGGTTTGAACTCATTCCATATTTAAACTACACTTTAACTCACCTTGAGTTGGGGTTGGTTTTTAAACCTATAAATGTAAGCATTTTCCTCTTCATTTAGGGGGCTTGGAACATAGTAAAGTTATAATGCTAGTTTTGGTTCATGATTCAAATCTATAGTGTTATAATTATAAAATCATAAGTTAAATCCAACATCAAGTGACAATCCAATGGTACCAAGGAGAGAAGGAGCCACACAACTCTATTTGTCAAAGACTCTTTGAGCACAAGCTGAGCAAGCCAAATGAACACATCATTTGGAACATTCAAGAAAGGTAAGAGATCTTATTTATTTTGTATTTTAGTTGTGTTTGTAATTGTTTTTTGTTCATTAATATCCTCTTATGATCTAGGCCTAGAGATTTTATGCTTGTTATTGTGTTTATTTCTTTGTTCTATGAAAATTAACACTATATCTAACCTCCTCTCTTAATCATAGGATTTCCCCATTTCTTTGTTTAGTGTTATAAATATCTATAATAGATACATCATGCTCAATATTTAAAGAGAAGTGTCTCACAAATTTATTTTTAAACTCCCTGAAGTTGGATATAGACCCTTTGGGTAAATGCATAAACCATTCCAATGTGGGCCCTATGAGACTTTTAATAAAAATATTGAGAAGATAAACATCATCATAAACAACCTCATGACATGCTACATATAATTCTTGTACATGATCTCAGGGATCCCCTTTCTCTCTATATTTTTAAAAATTTGGAACCTTAAAATATGGTGTGAAAGGTACTTGTAAGATGGTCATGTCTAAAAGAACGGTGCAAAAATCTTCAAACTTATACCTCATTGCTTGTGTATGAGGATAATCTACTGAAGAGTCTCCTTCATTATCCTCAAATCTTAGGCAAAGGAGGGGTCTGTGAGAGTATTTCAGTTTTGAGCATGACTAGTTTGAGGTCTAAAATGATTAGGGTTGGTGTTTTTGGCATGTTACCTTGGGAAAGAAGGTATTTGATTTTGGGATTGAAATTATGAGGAAAGGGAGTTAATTTATTGGGTTAATTGGTCTAAATAATCCTCTAAGGTGGTTCTTATCTTATTAGCCTTAATGTGATTATTTTTGAGGGGTTCTTGTTATTCTTGTTCTTCAATCTCTTTCTCGTGATCCACAAGATTTCCCTCTTCTTATTCTTGGTTGGTATTGGCTTGATGATGTGGAGTGTTGGGCCTAGTAGATGGAAAAATTAAATGTTGATAGAGGTTTGGGTCAAAGTTAGAAGGTAACTTGTCCCCCATTCTAATGACTTAGGCTAGGATTTAATCATGATTTTCATAGATATATTGATAAAATTGGGCCATAAACTCATCACTATGGAAGAAGGCATTTTTGAATCGATCTTCCTCTCTAAGAGTATGCATATCACTATGTGTGTCATCATCATTATCCTAGTTATGATAACCTAGACTCCCCAAGAAGTCATTTCCATAGTTTTATCCTTATCCCATTCTAAGAATTTGGGCATGGGTTTGGATAGGCATGATGGATGATGAGGGTGATGCAATAAGGGTGAGTAGGTATGACTTTGATATAGGGTGATGGGAGAGAAGGTGACTTTGGATACCAATTTTGTCTAAAAACCATAACTAGGAGTGGTCAAGAGAAATGATGTAGATGTGTCTTGGATTTGGATTTGGGAGGATATTAAGACTAGAATGAAAAAATACTACAAAAAAAACACCCTATAAGGATTCAATCTAAAAAAGAGATAAAGAGGACAGGATGAATTGATACCATTCCCACTAGCAAGGTGATGATTAAATGGGTGCAAGGTATGAAAAGGTAGTGATGATGAGGTGATGGGTGATAGAAATAAACAAAATAAGGTTGTAAATAATGATAATGTTTAGTCAAGGATAGTAATGAATATGATAGGAAATGATGGGTGACCACTAAAGTTTGATTTCTAGATAAATGGTTATATATAAAGGTGTGAATGGCGATATGAAATGAATGGTTTTGATGATAATATGGGATTTATCCTAAGAGTCTCTAGGTTTTTTAGGTAAAATGGGATAGGTTGACTCTATTAAAAAAAAACATAGGCTTTAACACAACACACAAACAACATGCTTTGTTATAAACCCTAATTTAATCAACCAAATGGGTGTGTAACCCAACATATGCACCATGTAATGGATTTGTGGGTGAGGATGTAGGCTAGTGACCCATTAAGGAATCAACTGAACCCCCTATTGAATGTATCTACACTTGATGATCACTTGGGAAAAGATCTTAACTCTGGTAGTATAACACCTGTTATGATCGATACGTCCTATTCTAGGTTTACATAAGGGTATCTAAGGGAGTCCCAGAGATACACAAAGGTACATGGGGACCAAATCCATATAGGGTGATATATAATGCTTGATTCAAATATTTAACTCTTCCCCTTCATGGATGACCTGTATGGGGTCAACCACTTAGCCTAATGAAAACTTTCCCTGACATTTATACTTTGTTGAAACATGGAGTTTGGTAGAATGTGTGGTGATGAAATATATGACACCAACCCCTAGTGACTAATCATATGCATGGGGATGAATTCCACATCATGTCCTATCATATACAATATGGGTTAACACACAAGAAAACAAGATTGATTTTCCTGATTAATTACCTATGTGAGGAAATTAAAAAGCAAACAAATAAGTCATATACACATAAGATATATACAAAAAAAAGATTAAAATGTGTAATTTAGTCATGATTTATATAATCACATGGGTTATAAAATTATATTTAGTTCCTTCACTGTATAAGGTCCTACAAGAAATGGGTTAATAGTTTGAAATCAAGAAAAATCACCTATTTCTTGCAAAGCCACAAAAACATAGTCAATATAATTCAATATCAATTCTAGAGACTAAAATATCATGAATTTTATCCAAAATCACTACTTTCAAGTTGATGTATTGTTTATTGGTAGCTAACCATGGTAGTTAACCTATGGACTCTGTAAAATTGCAAAAAGCTATAAAAATCACTAATTTTATTACAAAATTGTAAATTTCCAAGTATCGGTATTGGAGAAAAATAAAAAATTAATAATTTTGGATTTTTAGAATTTGAAATGGATGAAAAAAGGTTATTTATAGACATTTAAAACAAGACACTTCTAAAAAAAATCAAAACTTAACACATTGGTACAAGATTTTAATCTTTTAAAAGCTGATACAAGATGTATGATTGTAAGATCTCAACAAACAAACTAATGTTGGCCTATGATAGAGAGTGTTTTTATCATTTTTATAATATTTAAAGTAGTTAAAAAGGCCTAATGATATAGTTTTTAACACCCTTAAACAAAATGGCTAACACAAAATTGCTTATTTAAGTGTAATATAACTTCTTTAACACAAAACTACTAATTTACAAATAGCAGTATTACCGAAAGTGACAAAAGAGACAAGGATAGAAGTTTGTTTCCTCTTGAAATGGTCCATAATTTATCCCTATTATAAAATAAAAATAATAACATAGACAAATCAAAGACTGTTAGTATAATTATTTAGTGCCTTAGATCACTTGTAATTTTATGTAAAAAGGTTTTGTAAAACTTGTGCCTTCTTTTTTTCTAAAATTAGAAAAATAGTTAAGTAAACAAAGAGAAATATATTAAGGAATTAATAGGTTAGACAAGAATTTTCAACTAAAAACACAAAATCATGATTTGTAAAGGCAATATCACTATTGTTAAGTTAAAATCATGACTTTTGAAGTTACAGTTTTGCATGTCAGCACCTAGATGATTTAGGGTTGACCAGTCCTACTTTCTTGCACATAGAAGACAAATTTAAACTCCTTTAAGACACAAATAGTTTATATTTACCCAAAAAAGTTGAAAATTAATGCAAAAACTATTTATATTTACTTTAAAATAAAAATGTAAGAAATTGCAACTCAAAAGGTCAAAACTACAGATTTTAGCATGAAATCACAATTTATGAATTAGAAGTATTGCAAAAAGTTAAAACCCTATCAAAAAGACAAACTGTTAGCAATTATGGTGATGGTTATGGCAATATCACCAAATTTTAGGCAAAGTTGTAACTATAATATCTCTACTTGTAGGTCAATATTGTTGATTACCTGTATGTGAAGTTTAGAGTAATTTTAGAGATTGTTATTCATCTAATCAAGCCTTAAAGTCACCAAATCACTTCTAACAAGAAATAGGGTCAGATTAAATGGGATACTCCCACTTTGGTCACCAATGCATGATCGTATTTTGAGTTATTTACAAAATTACTATATTAAGTAATAAAAAACCAATAGCAAAAACAACATTAAAGGATAGGATAAAGGAACAATCAAATAATTAAAATGGAATTATTACCATCTTTTTGTCCTTTACAACTCCTCTCCAAGATCCCCAAGCTAATTATAATGCCAAAATTTTTGGATGTGGATTGATTGACTTGAGTTTTAAAGTGCCTCTAATGGCTTCTTTGGCTTGTTGAATTACTTGATAAGAGTGTGAGGATGCTTGATGATGGATGAATGCAAGTATAATGGAGGCTAAGTGATTTCCAAGATTTCCAAGTTAGTTTTGGTCATAGCACATGCATGGCTCATATAGGATGGTGGAAGAGAATTTAGGGAATTTCAAATTATTTTAGAAGCCTCTAGTTTAGAGACTTCTAAAACTTTGGAGGAGCTTCCCTAGTTTTATAGGTGTCGGGGTAATGGAGGTTTAGGTGGTAGTTAATGAGGTTTAGGATTTATAGGGGTGTAGGAAAGGCTAGGGTAGCTAGGTGGTAGGTGAATAAAAAGTTATTTTAAATTGGCAAGTGTGCTAGTGGATAGATTAATGACTAAGCTATTTAATAGGTTAATGGAGTGATTAATTGGTTATAAGGGTATGGTAAAGCGCATGGGATGTAGGTAATTTTGTGTAAGAATTAGGATATTAGTTAATTGGATAAGACTATAGTTATGGGTTAAATTAGTAGGTTTAATGGAATTATTAAGGTGAGTGGATTTAGGTTAATATAATAACTATTATACCATTCTAGCCAATCTAGATTTTCTTATTTTTGGGGCTACTAGAAAATAGTGAAGTTCCTTGGATAATAACTCATTGTTCTAGTGTCCTCTATGTCATGGTAGTGTCCGCTATGATATTTTTATACCAAACTAACTTTGATCTTTGTCTATCTATTTTCCACTATGCTTTCTTGATTCTGAGCTTTGTAATTTTATGTCTACATGCTAAAAACTATACTATGAGTGCACTCATATGGCTTGTTCTCTATGATAAACCACTGTGAATGCTCCCTCTTTTTAGGGGAGTTGTTGTAAATGTGAAATAACTATCCTCAAAATAAAATCTCTGCATGATGCATGTTACATTGAAAACATATGATATAATATAATGTATATACATGACATCAAAATGTAAGATAATCTAAGCATAAGTTGATAATGTATGATGCATGTTAGATCTAGCATTCACAAAGTTGTCAAGATAGATATAACAATGTAAGCATGTGTATGAATATAAAATATGGATATAATCTATATAAACTACCTAAGGGGAATGGGTCATGATGTCCATCAGAGCACCCAAGGAGGAAGGGGAGATGCATGAGGTCCCACATGGCATTAAAATCTGAGTGTAAGTATAACAAGTAAAAGACAAATGCCATGGCCATGACACATACATACAAACACATGAGGCAGACAAAGTAGGCCAATGGGGCCATAATATAAGGGACATGGGCACATGTCACTAAATATGAGGAAACATAACATATAAGGACATGTTAAAATGTCCACATATGCAAATAACAAGCAAGCTGGCCTAGAGCCACATTAAAGGACATGTTCAAATGTCCACATACACAATCAAGAAGGCACACATAGGGACATGGGCACATGTCAAAAGCATACATATAATGTAATGAATTTTTATAGGCCTGTATAATAATGGAATATTTAGAATCCCTTTGAATATATATAGAAATAGGGAGATACAATCAAATCTAAAATCAGAAAGCTAGAAATGAAAGTATGCATGAACATGTCATACAAATCTATTAAGATAAATTATGTACATAATATGAGTCTATAGTATTATTAGTTGGAAAAAAATATAAGTAGTATAGAATGATATAACCTAGTAAATTAGAAGATGTGTATATGATGCCTCTAATGGGTGAGTGTATCAATAATGAATCTGTGTATTTATGTATGTGCCCTCAATAGGTAGATAATAAAAACTCTAGATCAATGTGTTAGAACTAAGTCCTATAAAAACCTATGAACACTTGAAAATAACAAGTGAAGCATGTATGAATGATTAAACTAAGTATACTAAGTTATCTAGCATATGCAGTATGTGGTAAGTATAAAGAATGTAAACATGGATATGCAAACAATCTAAATTTTGTGTTTTTAAGTAATATTTGAATGTTTTTTTATTTTTAACATATTATATTATTTTTTTATTATAATCTATGTACAAATAACATGAAAATTAAATAAGATACAAGGAATAAGATAAAGGAAACTATGTACAAGAATCATGATAAATATAACTATGTACAAGGAAACTGGGGGTAAGTGAAACTGTGTATAAGTAGGCTAGAAATGAGTGAAACTATGTAAGAGAAGAGTGATATGGATAAGAATATGTATGTTGGTAAGGAATGGTTCTATAATCCCAACATGTCATCAATGGGATGACTCTATGTAATATAGGTGGCATCTTCACTTTCTAAATAGTCTGTATCATAATAATCTAGGTTATTCTAATCATCTTCTTCATTTTGATTAGAAATGTCTAGATTATTTATTAGGATATTTACATCTAAAATTGTATCCACTATAGGTATATCTTGCTTTGAAGACTCTATTATTATAAACACTCTTTTGAGAATAGTTGTTTGCTTAGCCTGATTCTAACTATGCAACTTAAGTTCTTGCTCTTTTTGGAACATTACCTATGTATTTGGATTTTTTGCCTTGATAATATATATATATATATATATATATATATATATATATATATATATATATATATATATATATATATATATATATATATATATATATATATATATATATATGAATGATTTGCCTTAGTATGTTCTGTATATCCCAATCCTTGTTGACCAACATTATCAACTACTAGAATAGGATTATTGATGCCTTAAGCATGTTTGCCTAACCCTTGACCTTGATAATTAAATTATTGTAGATATTTTTGACCAAACCCATACTATTTGAATGTGGGACCTCATGTTGGAGTCGTATATTTGTATCCTTAAATTTCTTTACCTGTGCTTATTATACTATTTCTTTCTCTAATTTTGCTTTGTGAACCTTTTGTTGTTCTGAGTTATGCTTTGGTAACCATTTTTGTACTATTTATAAAGTTGGCCCTTGTAAATATGTTATTGTATGACTATGGATTGCTTAACTAATTTATATTGTATAAGTTCCTCATTAGTAATGATGTGTCGTATATTATTTTTCAATGCTAAACATGAATTAGTGTAGTTCCCATGCATTCTATGATATACACAATAATATCTGGATTTCCTCATTATATGTAGAGGAGGTTAGTTGATCAACTTAAATTTAATCATTTGCATTAAAATCTCACTTGGAATTCTATTCTATCTTTGAATATTTTTGAATCAGTAGTTGTAGATGCACTTTTTTTTAATTTATTATTTTGATATATAACATTACTTTCATAAATTAACTAGGTGAAGATTCATGTACATGATTGACACTAGTGTGCTCTAGAGGCTTTTATCTAGTGATCTAATTATATAATACTATATTTTTTCATGTAATAGCTGATTATGATTTCATAATTATGAAATTATCTTGTTCATATTAATAATTTCATCCCTTAGAGTCTCACTAGTGCAAAACCTACTTGCTTTCTATTAAACATGCAAACAAACATCCTGAATGGGAGATATGGGACAAATGATGGTTTAAAGGATGGACAGGCTGAGTATAGACATTTAAAATAATAGTATAAGTTTCATCACCTATTGAAGTAGTGATATCATGACCTAGTTAGAGGGAAATTCGCTATCACCCTCTTGGAGATGAGGAGGAGGAAAATAATCTTCTTTATCCATTAAATTTGGCAATGCAACTTGGAAGAGGGATACTAGGGTAGAATATGTCAGGTGTGAAAACCCTAACATAACCACTAAAAATAGGAAACAAAAGGATATAAACCCTAGTATCACCTAGGGTAAGGGTTTTTGCACTATTTGAAGTAAGTCAGGTTTACCAAATGATTTTAACTTTTAAGGGATATATGGAATGTAAATCCTATGTTGCTAAAAGGTTTGAGTATAGTAAATTAGGGTAAAAATATGAAATAAATACAATCATATATTTTTTCAAGAATATACCTAAAATAATATTTCTAAAAATAGTAATGAATGATATGAATAAGTACTTCACTAGAAATTAACTGAGATAGATGATTTAGAGGCTAAAAAATTGGCATAAAAGCTAATCAGGGTATCATAAATAGGATCTAGGTGTTATAGTTCCTCTTGGATAGTAGTGTAGTTCCCTAGATAGTATCATAATGTGCTAGTTTCCAAGGTAGTGTGCTAGTGTCCCACTCAAAATTTCCATAAACAAATTTTGGGTTTTGTATAACAAGCCCTATTCTAGCTTTGATCCAAATTTCAAGTCTATAAATCATTACATTTTCTTATATATCTATTTTACTTTGAAAACCCTAAGTTTTCGTGCTTGTAATGGTTTGAATGAACATCATGAGAAAATGGAGTTAATGGGGTAGGTTGGACATGACCTCAACACCCCATGTGTTGAGCATTGCCTACATACCAATACTTCATAAGGGGATCAAGCTCGATGTAGTTTTCCCAATCTAAGTGTTGGTACAAGTGCAAGTGATACTAATATGAGTGATTTATTAAGTGTTTTAAATGAGGATTGAGACTATATATCTATGGAATATGAGCTTAGGATGGCTTTAGATGACTATATATAGAAGTAAGGTAGAATAGGGATCAATAATCTTGATTTTACAAAACTTGTTCTAAGCTTATTTGTGTCTTTTGAATCTGATTTGCATCTAGTAGATAAAGGGATAAAAGTCATGTATTTATATTGATCTAGTGATTATGTGGAGTGTGAGAGAGGCCTAGGCCAATCTTATGTGTCTTAAATTTTGAAAACATATCTATTAGGGTTGAAATTAGGCAAGGTACACAAACACGATCCCTTGGTCACTAGCATAGTGTGCTAGTGTCCAAATAATTGTACTAGTGTCTAGGTGGTAGAACTTTGGGCACTAGGGGTTTGGATCCCTAGGGAAGGTATGGGACTAATTTTGGGATGTCTAGGGATGTTTAATAAAAGCACAAAAGCATAATAAGGGTTGAAAGAGGCCCTAATATAGGTATAGCCCTAAGCTAAGGATGGGTGGTCTCAAGTGACACTCATTTCATCAAGTGACATTTTATATGACTACAAAAACCAACACTTACAACCTTTTCATCAAATTTCAAGTCATTTTTAATCATCATAGAATCATACCATTTAATTTTATAATAACACTTGGAAGGATGTTTCTCCTTTTTCATTAATATTTGGATTTAAAAATTTAGTAAAAAGGTATTACATGACACATATAATATACATTCCAAAATTTATATCAGTTTAAGCCACAACACTAATGTATTATCTATTTTTTTTAGTCTACATCATCTATCTAGTATACACCACTTGACAAGATGGGTATTTACCTGTAGTAACTTGTGGTAAGAATTAGATGGAAATTTTTGGTGAGATTATATAAAATATAGTATAAATTTTTTGTTTATAATTTTAGATCAATTGGATAAATAGTATTAAAGTTATGATAGTTTTGAAAACTATGATTCAGTGTGGAAACATCACCTTAGTACTTGGGAGTCATTACTGACATTTTGGAATTTAATCATAGAAATTAAAATATGCCTAACTATTATACATTATGTGGAGGTAAAGGAATTTTAAGAGACACCCCTTTAAAATTAGGATATCAAGAGGAATATGAGATTTATATGGGAGAGAGGGATGAGCCATGAAGGAGCATAACTCTCCAGGAATAGAACAAAGAGTTGTATTGGTTTAGGAAGAATTGTATAAGATTCTAAAACTATTTCAGGTAATGTAATAATACTATAGAGGCATGCATGAGAGAGTGTGTGAATGTATTCTATTGTAATATTTTTAATATTAATGTAATGAAAATTTGTAAAGTGCATCAAGTCTAAATATGTTTTGATTGTGTTTCCATGGATAAGTGTCTAAATTGAGAAACATAATGATAAATACAAACCTTAATTGGTTTCCATCTCTAATGTTTACATCAAGTGGTATCAAAAAGGTTTTTATCTTGTCATTTGTGTGTTAAACTCCAATATGAGTTTGTTGTAGTCTATGAAAGAGATGTCTACTAAGTATGATACAAGTTTTGAAATACAAGAAAGTAAAAAGGATGTAGAGAGAACAACCATTGAGGTTTTTGAATATGGGGCTATGGGAGTCTATCACATGAGAGAAATCTACAATAAGACTATGAAAAACAAAGAATATTTAAATAGCATGTCCTTATGGTGTGAAGAAGAGATGGAACAAGTTATTGAGGGGAATCCTTGTTCCCTTAATATATTTGTTTAATGTGTAGGTAAAAAAAAAGGAGATAGAGATTGAGATGGTGGAAATGGTTCTACCAAGAGTACTGCTGATGAAAATGGCATTGTATATGTGGTAGCAACTCATATATATGTTGGAGTAGATACCCTTATGAGTTAAGATATGAATTTCCATCGTATGGATAAGGAGAGTGCAAGGTTATTTACACATGACATGGAGGTAGTGATAAAATAGGATAGAAATCAACTTAGTGCTAATATAAATAGGATGATAAGTGAAGAGGAATTGTCAAAGGGGCATCTAAGAACTATTTTGAAGATCATTCATGATGATAGAGGCTTTGAGAGTTTGATGCTTGAGAAGAAGAAAGATTATAATGTGGAGATGAAGGATGAGATGGGAAAATTGAGTTTGATATAATCCCAAGAATATATTTAAGAGCATGATGTTGCAGGTAAAAGGTGAAGAGCATGGAGGAATTCAAAGGGGCCTTACAAGGAGAAGAGAGTGAATTTATTGAGCTCACAAAATGTAAGGATGACCTACTAATTTGTATGGAAATAATATCATGTGGATAAGAAGAAGATGTTATAGCAAAGGTGGATGAGTTTTTTGACATATTAGTGAAAACAATGAGAGATAAGGATGTAAAGACTATCCTTGAGGTGGTAATAAAGGCTATGGGTTATAATTTGGATGCCTAATGTATTTTGAGTATATTTTAATGATATTGGTGATGAGAGTGGATATGAAATCCATAAGAGAAAATTTAAAAAAAATTAAGAGTGATCCAACATTAGGTTGGATATTGAGTAGCCAAAGCCAATAAGTCTTTAAGATGAGGTGGTTGGTTAGCAATGGGTTTAAACCCACAAGGGAGATTAATATGTAAGAACAAGCATCTTAGTGGAGGTGGTCAGATGAAGATGGGTTCCAACTCATAAGAAGATGGAGAGAATAAAATATTAGCCTTTTGTGAAGGAGGACAGACTATTGTGGGTCTAACTCCACAAAATGAGGGAGGAGAGATAATAAAAAGAGGGAAAGAAAGAGAAAATAAGAGAAACAAGATCAAAGGTAAGAAGATAACTAAGTTAAAACCAACAAGAAGGATGTGGAAATGGAATAATTATGTGATAATCATTTGAAGTACGTGGTGTTTTGGAAGGGAATGCCATGACCATTATAATTCATGGTCAAAATAGTGGTTTTACCTCTTATTCCATCTATGTGACTAGGAGCTAACATTTTATAAAACTTAGGTGTCTGATGCAAGAACATTTAAGGGTTTGTGCAATCTTACATCAATAAAAAATAGAGCATGGTCTATTTATTTGGGTTTTTAGGTTGTTGTCTTGTTTGTGTGAGCTTGTTAACCTCTTAGATTAATGTTTCAAAAGTATTCATTTTACATAAGAAAAGTGTGGAGATATTTTGTTTATTTTATCAATTTGTATGGAATATTAAGTAACAAACATTTGTCATAAATGGTTCTTCAATTATGGTAAGAATTAGATGATGAAATTTGGTGAAGTTATAACACTTGATACTTGTAACCTTGACACCTGATTTTAGATCATTTTTTATCACTACAAAAACTCGCCATTGGATTCTATAAGAAAAATTATAATGATGTTTCTCCTTTTTTAGTAAGAATTATATAATGAATTTTTTGAAGTCATAGAACCTAAAAATTACAACCTATGTACCAAAATTTAGGCTATTTATAGTCACCATGGAAGCATATCATTTGATTTTGTCAAAAAAATTGGAAGGATGTTTCTCCTTATGCGATAAGAGTTAGATTTCCAAATCTATTGATATGTTAGTGTTGATATTTTTGTCTCAAAAATATCATTACATCTAATTACCTAAAGGAGACCCCCTTTATTTTTTATAAGATCCCCTAAAACCACCAAAAATCTATCTTTCCATTTTATATCATAGAATCCATAACTCTGGATGTAATTTGCACATTGCAAAGTACTTCGTGGGTTCTAGATTATATAAAGTAGTCACCTTCCAACATAAAATATTACATGACATGAATTTTGCATATTTTCAAATGTATAAAGTACACGATGGGCTCCACATCTTGCAATGCATCTAAATCAATGGAATCCATAATTTAGAAAGAACTTTGTATGTTTACAAACATGCAAAATGCATGGTGGGATTTAGATCTCAAAAAACATAAATACCCCCTTCCATATAATCTAGAACCTAAAGTGCACTTTGCACATTTGTAAACATGTAATGTTCTTGGTGAGTTTTACCTTTCACTGAACCAAGCCATTCATTTCCCACAAACATGGGACCTACTCTAAGTAGCTCCTAGCTCTACCACCAAATGCCATAACCACATTAATTATAGGGGTTTTCTATATAAAATAAGTAAATTTGTGGATTTCATTATCATTTTTTTATTTCCTAACTATGTTTTTTGAGCTCTGATAACAACCTACACCATGCCATTGACCGTCAAACCATGTGCCAAGTAAGTACCTGTAACTTTATGACATGATTGTTAAATGTATTCCATATCATTTTCACCTATTACGTGGTACTTTAATCATGTATTCCACCATTATCCCTTCAATTTTAAGCTTTTTCAACAGATTTGTGTTTCCTACAAAGTTTTCCAAGTTGAATTTTCTTTGAGTTAGTTGGTTAGGGTTTTTATTTGAGTTATCATTTAAATTGATTAGAGGGTTGTGTTATGTGTCTTACTCAAAGTTATAGCCTAGGGATTTTTAAGGTTTCCTAATGTTTTTATTTTCTAAAACATTCAATTACCCAAAAAACCCTTAGTTCTTCAAAGATTTCATAGTCACCAAGCCAAGAGAATGTTCCTAAGCATATACCACTTTTAAAAACTAGAGAATATTCCTTACATATGCCTCCAAGGTTCCCATAGACATTGGACTTGCCACAAGTACCCTAGACCCTTGTGGGTTTTAGCATTACTCTAGATACCTTTGATTCTCGCAAGCTTCTATGTCCTTTGAGGAGAGTAGACCTGCTCAAGACACCTTCTATTCCCATAAACTTTTATGCCCTTTATAGAGAGTGGACCTGATATAGACACCCCTCATCCCTATGGAAGTATAAATTTCTTGGAAAACCTTCTATCTCTATGGAGCTTGTACCTACTTCAATCACCTCCTAATTCCATCAAATATTTAAACTGCTTTAAACACGTACAAATCCTACCAACTTTCATAGTTGGTTTCTCATAAGTAATAACCTTAGTTTTCATGTCTCCTAAGGAAATGAAAATTAAATCAAAAGGTCTTAAGGTGACTCCCATTTTGGAGTTTAAAACAACAAAGATCATAGATACAGATTTAGGTCATATTGACCTAGGATATTTTTAGGTTAGGATAGGTGCAAAGTTTAAGAATGATTAGGCCTAGAGTATTTATAGCTCTGGATTAACACAAGATGAGGCCTTCCCACTATCAGTTCAGAGTCCTAAGTTGGTGCTTATAATTTCCCAACACTATGATCCTGAAATATGAGAGGTATACAATGAGAAAAGGGAAAATATTTTGAATCTAGACCCTAATTTTATTAGCTTAGTATTTGTAATCTTGGAGTTTGAGACTTACCTAGATAAAAATTCATAAACATCCACATAGTTATTTAAAGATAATCAAGATGGGTTCCAAAAGATAATCACCAAAAATTGGCTTAAATCTCCCAAGCATTCCTCCACCAAGCTACCAAATACCATGTATATGCCTGATTTCATTGATGAAGTATGAGACATCATCATTTTGTTGCATAGGGTCACTGGTATTCCTAATGCAAAGTTTTTTAAGAGTGGATGTACCAATATATCTAGATCATCTAACAAAATAAATAATACATTCATTGGGACCAGTTAATAAATGATTCCCTCCATAATTAGTTGTTAGAGGTGTAAAAAATAGGTAAATTCTACATGACCTCCTATATTATCTATATTTTGGCTAAAGAGAGATTATTCCTAGACCTTAACATAGTTACAGATGAAATAAATAGAGTATATAACTACTACCCTAACCTCACATTAGATGATAGTAGGCATGACTTTAGATAAGTAAATGATGATTTCATCTATTGCATCATTATCATGTTTGATAAAGAACCTGGGAGAACAAGGTTCTCTAAAGCAGTAGTGGATGAAATCAACAAATGGGGTTCCTAATTCATATAGTTCCACACCTTCTCCTACATTAGGGTAGTCAAATTTAGTGGCTATTCTTACACACTTCATAGATATGTTCGTGAAAAATGGGCACTAATGGAGCTATTTACATAGCTTATAGAGACACAAATTCCTCCCTAATAGGCACAAGGTAGGGATACATTTCCCAATTTATATTAACTGATACACATGCTAATCCCTTCTTAAGGGCAAGTGTGTTGAGGCTGAAATGTGCTAGATGACACATTGGTACTTTCTACATATGCTCATGTGCCATACTATGAGGATTATTGGGAAAATTTGTGATGATAAGGTAGTAGTCAGAATAAAGGATTATTCTAGGATGTCCCTTCAACAAATCAAAAATTATGATCTAGCACGAATTCTAGATGACCTGGTAGATGATGATGTTAGAGTAGACCCAATATATTATACATTTGTCATCACACAACCCCTTCCACTAGTGAGGTGGTCAGCTCCAATCTTTATCTCTATTTGATAGAAAAACCCACATAATTAACAAAACTATCAATTGATTAAGGAGTAAGGGAGTACATAGCACAAGAAAAATAATTGGGGTAAGAAAAAATCTTTTAAATCTTAAGGCTAAGGGGGTCACTCCATTAGAAGAGGGTATGGGAGAATCATCATAAGAGCCTAAAAATAAGGATAAGAAAAAGACCAAGGTAAAGAAATTAGAATCTAGTAGAGAGTGTGAAGTTGTAGAGTAACCAATAGATCTTTCACTTGAATATGTAATAGTGATAGAAGCTTCCACAACTTCTATTCCCATGAATATCATCATAACAACCCCCATCTCTTTTGTTCACCCCTCCTACTTATATATTTTAGGAGGTTTCAACACCTCCTCTTCCTATTTCTACTCCAAAATCTTAGGTTTTAGCACCTCTAGTGTCAACTCCACCTCCTGCCTCTATTCCCCTTGTATCTAAAATTTCCACTTCACCCTTCATTTCAACCACAATAAGCCAAGTACAACTAACTCAATTGAGTCAAGTGGATACTCAAGGTCCCCCATAAATGGAATCCCAAGTTTCGACCCCACTTTCCCTTCCACTAATTTCACCTTCCCATTTCATTCCATTCTCTCTTTCCATTCCATTTATAATCCCTTCTATTTCATCCCCATTAATTTCTAGCACCACCCAATAGTACAAAGCCAAGGACTTGGTCATCCTAAATTTAGTTCTATATGCTACCCTAACTCCTGAGGTAAGTACAATTTCACTTTCATCTCCATTATCTTTCATCACATCATCAACCCTAAGTGGTCCTACACATTTAATTAATACATTCAATGATTTATCTTCCACCCTTACACCTATCATTAAATTCATAACCCCTATATCTATTCCACCTTCCACTTCCCCAATATACACAACTTTTTCCATTGCTCTTACCTCATCCACTTCCACTATTTTTATAGCTCTTCCAGTGGAGATTAAAATAACATGGGTGCTTGATGCAAACATTGATTTGCAACCTATTGATGAAAGTAAACCTTAAAAGGCACTTCCTAAGAAACCAATGGTAACATCTACCCAAGAGTCTATAATGGTCATAGTATCTACTAGTGTAACTACATTAGCTATTGATTCTTTTGTGATAGTGTTAAAATAACATGAGGCTACTCCTAGTTAGCTAGCCCAGTCAGTAGGGAAGAAGAAAAAATAGATGGTTGAGTGCAAAACTTTGGGCTTTAGTCTCTTAGAGGTTAATAAGATTTCCAAACCTACTCCCAAGACCTTCTATAGGATATTCAATGATGATAAGGGAGAAAGGTATGTTGAAATTGTAGTCCCCCCATCATATAAATCAAAATAAAATCTTGTTATGGGGGATTAACATATTTCCAAAATTACCTTAGACAACTGACAAGAGAGGGGCTCAAACATGATGTGCAATCTATAATCAATTCTCTCTCCAAAATTATTGATCATGACAAGGCCACTAAGGATGAATTAAATAGAAAGGTGGAGTAGCTTATAGATTCATTAAAATAATTTAGATATCCCAGTGAATCATCATAACAACCATAGGAAGTGTAGCTAATTAGGTAATTTATGGATCAAGATTTCATTAATTAAGTTTAAGAGATGGATCATATGGGAAGGGATACAAAATAATGGTTAGAGGAACTAATCACTAAGGGTAATAAGGTCATTATAGCAATGATGGACCACAATGAAATAATTAGAGAGAGAAAGAATACATTGAAAGATTAGGTCAGTAAATATGAAGGAGAGATTTAGAATTTAAACTTGTATTATCCAAAATTAACAATTGTAAAATCAATTAATATGGATAACCTTATTGCCAAGAAGATACTACAGAATGATGTTGAGCATGAGGAGCTACATAAGGCTGCTCAATTTTAGATTAGAGTACTAATAAAATATGCTCACCAATCCAAGATGTCACATGACAAGGTGATTAGTGTATTATACGACATCGATGGGATGATGAACATAATGTCATGCCAAACAATAGATAATGCACATAATCTCCTTTAGGTGGAAGAGGTCCAGAATAAGTTCAAGGAAATAGTTAAGAAAGAATTTACAAAGGACATAGTCTTCACCCTGAGTTCCATCCACCAATTTTTTAGGTATGAAATAGCAATTAATAAGATGAGGATGAAAATTTAGGAGATAAGGACTTTTAAGAAATAATTATTCAACATTCAAGAATATTGTGTAACCTCTAATATATACTCGTGTGGCCTAAATCTAGATGAATACAAGAAAAATTTAAGGCTTTTGATGCATATGCTAAAACATTGTAGGCCTAGAATGACAAGAAGGCTGAGGAGATTCTGGATATTGATTAATTTCTCTCTATTTAATATTTCACATGTTATAATTTCATTTGCAAAAAACATTAAAAGTTGTAATCGTGAAGGTGTAACTATTTTTTATAATTCTTCTTGAGAAAGAGAAAACATATTTTACACTTTATATTTTTTGATAATGTGAAAGTTTTAAAAAGTGTGGTTGCAAATTACACTTTCATTTTGACAAGTACAAATTTATAAAAGTGTAAAATCATGAATTTCAAAGTGAAAGGTTCATTTTGACAAAGTGATTTGACTTGAAAGTTGTAAAATTCTTACTCGTGTTTTGAAAGTTAGAGTTTTGCATAGTAACTTGGATTTATTCAAAGTTATATTTTATTTTTAAAAGTCAAGTTCTATTTGGGCATCACCCATCTTACATGAAGAACTATTTTTAGCTACTAAAGATGAAGAAGCTTTGTATGGAGATCTTCCAATTTCAGCCATGCCATTTCATTCCAAGGATCATGCCCAACTCTTGCATGCCACTTTTCAAACTATTCTGCAAGTCCAAGATGCCAAGAATAGAGAAACTTACCCATTTTTGCATGAAGTTTTAGTTATTCATGGTTTTTATAACTAGGTGTTCAAGTTTTGATTAATGCATCTCATCTATGAGATATTTTTGTATAAAGATGGACATAACCCATGGCCCAAATCATCTTTTTATGGTTAGAGAATATAATATCTATATTTTGAGTGTATTTTCTATAATTTGTAACCTTTGAAATGAAAATAAATTAAATATTTTCCTTTCTTATCTAAGAAATCTCTATGTATACTAGTTATTTGAGTGTTTTTGGAAGTTTTGTTTCTTATTTCAGTCACAATAAATTCAATTTGTTATTTTTACCCTTTTGAAAATATTATTTGGTTAAAATAAAGAACTCTTTTCCCTTTCATGAAAATAACTAAATATTTCCCCTAGTTTCCCATATTGTATGACTTTATGCTAAACCAATTTCAATATAATTTTCTATTCCATTGTGTTCATCAAGCAAGCATTAAGACCAACTAAGATATCTGGTGTGATCACCATTTTGGTTTTGTAAAGTCTCATTTTTCCCTTTTCCCTATCAAGTTTTAGTTTAGGAGAAAGAACACTAAAAGATTTAAATTTACATAGAGTTGGTATCTTATCAGTAGCATTAGATTTGGTGAAAGGAATCTAGCCTTCTCTAGAGGTTAACCTCAACTCACCACAATCCCATAGCTCAGAGGTTTTCCCATTGTATCATTAAGTGTTGCACAATGAACTAATCCACATAAAATAACAAGTGTAATACTTATGTGATAATAGGTAGTACATGAAACGTGAAAACTACATGCCAAATTGTAGATCATTTAGAGCTATAACAAAAATGTATTGTCAATTTTTGTTAGTCTACATTATCTATCTAGTTTCCAACACTTGGCAAGATGGTTGTTTACATGCAGTAAGAATTGGATTGCTAAATTTGGTGTTGGTATAAAATGTAGTATCCAAGTTTTTAATTTTTTTTAATATTAATTAGATAAGCAGTGATAAATTTATGGTAGTTTTGGTAATTGTTGTTTGGATTGAAAATGTCACACAAGTACCGATGAGCCGTTACTAATAGTTTTGTGTTTAATCAAAAAAATTAAGAGATGCATGATTATTGTATTTTATGTGGAGGTTATGTACATTTAAGATACACCCCAATAACCTTGGGATGTTAAGAGGAATATGATATTTATAGGGGAGATAAGTTTGGGAGAGAGGAATGAGTGGTGAAGGAGCAAAACTCTCCAAGAATAGAACAAAGAGTTGTATAAGTTCATGAGAAAAAATATTGGTGAAAGCATGAATATTAGGAGGTAAAATTAAGAATAAAATTTATTTTAAATTTTTTAGGGTTCAAAAATCTAAATGGTCACACTTGGGCATTCTGTCAAATAATTTATATTCATACTACAAAGATTTTATTTGTGCATTAATACATAATAAAAATACAATAATAAATATTACCACTATTGGGATTATTCAATAAATAAAATACATGGAGGGAAAAAATTTAGACACCTATAATCTTATACAAAAATTCTACCTTTAAATTGGCAGTCACACAGTCCATTTAGATCAAGAAAGAAGAAAATAATGTAGTTTGGTCTATTTTGTAATTTTCTAGCTTACCTCTTCAAAATGGCTAGTATCTTGTTAAATAGGGAAAAATGGATGTACTCAAATATTATCTAATGACTCTTTATATTTACCCAATCATTTTATTATCTATCATATGCTTTTCAAATTCTAATGGCTCAATAAAAGATAAAATAAGTTTGTCTAGTTATAGGGGATGTATTTAGGCTTCTATTGATAAGACAACATCATAATAGAGCACATTTCATTTGTATCTACTACGTATCCAAAATTTTCATAATGATAAAACCATTTTAAAATAATAACAAAACCCATACAACTTGATTTTATTGACTATTTACTATGAAAAAACCATAATATAGAATCAAGCTTTTCCATGCACCCTGTCACTAACCAAGACCCTATTAAGATTTACACAATATACATTATTTTGTGAAAATAATGAGTAATAATTATCTTATATAATAAAAATTCCACATGGTTTTAATTATAGGAAATTACACTATAAATTCCATATCTTAATCAAACTTCATTCAAACACCTGTTCGATCTAGAAAAATCCTGATTATTACGAATCCTTTTATGGAATAGGCAGATCTCTATACTTTCCTAAAAATTATTTAGAGTCATATATGGGACCAAAAATAAAAAAATGAATATACTTTAATCCAAATGAATTGGAGAAACTAGCTCAATTATGATGGTAAGCTCCTTACAAGGTAGGATGTATTAGTTCTACCATATTCCCATCAATCGCAATGAAATTTTTGTCACCATTTATTTTAAACCCTATAAGTATACTCATAAGAGCACATATTCCTACCATAAGTCACACCCTAAGTTAAATAATAAGTGAAACATCTTGATAAAACACTAATTCCAACACAAAATTAATAAAATTTGTTGGTTTGGGAAGCACTGCACTAGAATGGTTGTAAACAATGCTTAAGCCTTATTTAATATTAAATATTTAATCTCAAAGCCTTGATATAAATTTTTATTAATGTATTAAACTATAAAATTTGTTTCATCCCTAAATATGTTTACCAATTCAAGATGAATGATGAGTGTGAGAGTGATTTCATCAACAAGAACTCCATCAATTGCAAACACAACTCTGTTTTGGTGATGTAAGATTGTACAAGAGTATGAATGTTCCTACATTATATATGAGAGTCTATAATTCTTTAATATAATATAATAACCTTGTATAATCATGTGTGAGAGAGTTTATGTGTTTGAGAGTGTGAATGTATTCCATTGTAATGTTTTGAATATTAATGCAATGAAATTATGTTAAGTGTGTCAAGTTTGAATATGTGTTAAATGTGTGTCCTTGGATAAGTGTATGACTCAAAAAACATAGAGATAAAGTAAAACCTTAATTGGTTTCCCTCTATAGTGATATCATCATCTTGACTTGCATTAAATATCTTTTGACTTGACTTATGGATGCTCCTTATGAATAATTTAGAATTTGGGCAAAATAAGGCACATTTTCTTAATGTGCTAAAGTGTGTAAGCTTGTACCATTTGAATAAAAAATGGGTAAACTTAATGACTCTTGATATATATTTATAGGTGAATCTTTTGATAGTTTTCTTTAGTTAACCTTATGGAATGTGTGAAAAGTCCCAATAGATTGATTTTTAATTTTTAAAATAGTCATTACTTGGCATGGGACACAACTAATATAGATGGATAGAGGTGATTTGTGCATCTATCTTCCTAGAGTGGAAATTTCTAGGAGGATTTGAGATAGTTATCCTCTATTAAGGACAATTTGAAGGTAATTTTAGACAACTTGAGCATGTGACATTGAAAGTTATGTATAGTAGTAACAAAAAAACAAAAGGTTGAGCTCACATATAGATAAATAGATTAGAATAGTGGTGAATTATAGTCATGTAATTGAGTACAAGTCATTTGGTTTATAATGTGTAAAGAATTAGTATTGTCAAGTGCATGTGTCCAGATTTATGTGTCTACACTAGTGATTTAGACATTCACTCAAACTCCAAAATTACCATTACTAATTCACATGATTTTCCTAGTCTCTACGTAAATATATTAATATTATTCTCATATTATCTCCATGATTTTAGATCATAATTATTGTATCTTGGATAAGTTTGTGTTCCTCAAACATTGTTGATATGATAAACCTATTCATAAGGGATGGATTTGGTGCACTCTTTAATAGTCATTTTTCTAAATTAAAATTATTCATATGGGTTGGCCCATATGTTTCACATGTTTTTTAAAAATAATTTTTTCAAACATTCAATGATATAAAAATTTCAAGTGTATTCCTAAATTTATCTATCACTTATCCAACAAAGCATTGGAAATCACTATACATGCTGAGAGGAGTTACCCTAAACTTCCCAAATTTAAAGTCCCTCAAATCAAGCCCTAGGCTAAGTCTTAAAACCTACTAGGTAAAATTACATATTATTAAGTGTTGAAATCCATATATAGGATTTCATTACACACTAGTATTACACATGATTACACACACTCAGTCAAGTAGGAGAATTACATACATTATCTTACATCTTTAGAGTATTGGATATGTAGATAGTGCTTAGTAATATGCCATCTCAACCCATCCCTTTTAACCTCTTCTCTCATTCACAATTATCTTATTATATAGAGATCATAGCTAGGGTTTTAAATCAAAGAGAAGGAAATCAAAGTTGTTCACACCCAATCAAACGTTACTATATTTGTCTAGTTGAACTCATATTTGTTTAATAACTATATTTTTGGCCAATTTTGTCCCACATATAAATATTTTGCATGGTTTGATGGAATGAGTGGACCAAAGGCTTGAAACAATTCCAAAGCTATAAAGAAGATGATCCAAGTAAGTCTCATGGTGTTTGAGCATTCAAGAGTATGGACCAAGTTGCATAAATCTTTAGAATCTATTATAACCTTGAAATATTTATCAAATGATGATTTGTACAAGCTTTGAGAAGCTAGATCATAATCAAGATTTCATGAAGAACTAGACTAGATCGCTTGCTTGTGTAATTTATAAATATGCTTAGAAAGCCTCATGTGACCATCAGACCATGCATGATCCATGTCCTTAGTGCCAAGATAATTCTTTACAAGTTTCATATATTGATGAGTATTTTATCTCAATATCTAAGCCTTCAAAGTTTAGCTTACTAAGTCTAAGGGGCCAAGCCATCCTGCACATCACATGGAAATGCACTAGTCAACTTGTTTGTGCATTTTATAAATGCACCTAAGAAATCTACATGAGATAAAATATTACAATGCCATATAGTTATTCATGGTAGGAACATGATCTAAAAATTTCAAGTTCATGTGAACTTCCTCGCTCAAGTTATGAGCATTCAAAGTTGGTCATGTAGAGCAAGACATTCACACAAGTGTCAAATTCAATCTTATGTAAGTATCCATTTAGGTTCAAATGATTAGTGATACGAACATGGATGTCATGAAAAATAACACAAGTTATCTCACTTGAACACTTTGTAAACACACTTAGAAAGTTCCTAGAACCAGTGGATCAAGTGGGCATAATCCTTTTAGTATCAAGAATATCTCTTGGAAATTTGGTGCCTCCATGACCTTTTCACTTCTAGATCTAAGGTTTCAATGTTGGTTAAAAAATGGGAGATGTTCACAAATAAGTTGACTTTAAGATATAGAAAAAAATCATTAAGGTATTAAATTTTATGTTTGTATAAATGTTAATGACGGTCTCAATGACATCAAATGATAGTCACATGTAATTCAAATTTAGAGTAAGGTAAATAGTTGTTTATTTTCAAATGTAATAAAATCCAATGATTGGAATTAATTCATACCAAGGGAGATCAATGGTGAAAAATGATTCAAAAGGTCAAAGATCTTGAGATATAATGACATGGTGTAAATGCATAAGGTATGGAGACTAATGGTAGATCTTGAGTGCAAACATGAGACTGCCAAGTGGCACTAGCTTGTATAGAGTTAAAAAGTCAAGGGTAGGATAGATGGATCTCACTCAATCATACTGATCAAGATCAATGGTGCATGGATGGGTCAAAATGTCAATAGGTTGAGTTAGTTCTCGATAACCAATGAAATTAAAGCTTGAGAAGCTAAGGGACTTCAGGAAGATCAAACACATGACCAAGGTCAAACTAGGGAAAGCTTTTCAAAAGGGAATATTCCACCATTAAAGCTCATTTGAACACCATGGAGTAGATATATTAATCAAGTGAGGTTAAATAACATAAAGGGACCACCAATAAATCTAAATATAGACCTCTAGTTTATAGATTTGTGGTGTGTAAGGTTTAATTTATGACTGTATTCACCATTTCTTATGAGAGGACCTATAAATAGTGAAATCTTAGTTTCAAAAAATATAGAATGGGTCTATTTTAGACCTAATATAATCAAGAAAAGGGGATATATAGTCTATAGGTATATATTAATATGATAGCTCTAAGAAAACCAATAAAGGGAGATTGGTTTTCCATTGATAGTGGACCTATGATCATGGAGAAGATATGTGATTAATATAAAGGGTCTCATTTGTCAACATAGATCCATCCTCAATAAGGTAGGTACCAACCACCATTCATAGTATGGCTCTGTTAGTTTTAAGATTTGAGGATTTGATCCTCATGAGCAAATCAAGTGGGCTTAGGGTCCTAAGGTGGTGAATTGGTGGTTAGAAAAGTTGTTAAGGGAATCGATTCCATTCAAGCAAAATTTGTCATCATACAAAACAAACCCTTGTCTTCTCATGGATCTCTCAGCTAATGAGAAAGAGCTCGAGGATTATTAAAACAAAAGGAGGTTAACTTGTTGATAAGGATTAATCTTGATTGAATGAAGGCATGCATACAAAAAGGAACCAATGAACTACCACCACATTCCTTGATGGCTAATATCCTTTATCCACTCTCTAACACATTGTTCCCATCTCTCTCTCTCTCTCCTTTTCTTCTATATATAGAGGCTTATGAACCTAAAAAATTATCCCTCTATTCCCTCTCTTGGGCATGACTAGACTCTACCAAGATTGAGATGAATACAAGACTATTTTCAATTTTCATTATTCTGGTATAGTGTGTACAAATTTACATATGTGGTAGAAATCTCTCCTTTTTCAAGTCCTATTCTCACCTAGTTATAAGTTGATCCTGTTATGTATGTTTAAATATCTTTTTATTGAGGCCTACATATGGAAACATTAACTACGTAGTGTTTTATATGAGACCTCTCCATCACTTCACTTATATTTTGATCATTTGGTGAACTTTTGCTTGAAATACTGATGCATGACAAATACTTGGAGTCCTAGATCTAGTCTTTTGCTTATCTCATTAGTGTTTAATAGGAGCTCAAATGGAGTAGACCAACCATATTTTAGGTGTATCACCATTTTTAGCTTAGGTTTCCCTTTCAATTTATTCTCTCCCCATTTTCCCTAGTCATTCATAGGTTTTAGTAGTAGAAATGAGCTAAAATGATGCATTTGAGGAGCTATCATCATTAAAAATCCTAGAGGTTTGACCCCATTATAGGATACCCATAGCTTGGGCTCAGTCCGATGTTGAGTTAGATTTGGGTAGAGGACCTAAATAATCCCTTGCCCAAATAGGGTTCAATCTAGACCTCTAATAGTTTTGGCACACTTGGTGGGACATACTGCATTATTCATTGGTGAATATTTTGGTGTTCTCTTCATCTAATCAGCCTTTGGAGGCACATATACAAACATTAGTGGTGATTCCAAGATTTCAACTGGTTACAACAGTCTAGGTAAGCCTTCAAGTAAGTTTAATCTTTATCTAGTCTCTTTTATGAGTCCTTATGGATGGGTATGGGATAAAATTCAATCCTAATTAGGCTGGTGAGACATATCATCAACCAAATGAATCCTACCAACATTATTATAACCCCCACCAATAGTCTAATCATTCCTATCATCCCTACAATGAACCTACTTACCCCTCTAGCCAACCTTGTCAAAACTATGTATCTAATACCACATCCTTATTGGCATTAAAGAAAAATATACTAAACTCACAAGAGATGATGAGAAAATGGGACAAAGAGGTTGATGTGATCCCTTTTCATCTCATAGAGAAGATGAGGAAGTCAGTTTAAATGTTGATAGGTAAGTGGATGTCTATTGGAGAGGAAGTTAGATATGGTGATATCAATGATGATTTATAATAAATGAAGACTTTAATCTAATGGTCGATAGATAGATTAGTGAGGTGGGAAAATCAAGAAAACCAATCCAAGTAGCCTCAAACTTTCATCCCACCCTCCCTTTAGAAAGAATCCATATTAAAGGGAACAAGTGAAGAAGAAAGATCCCAAGTCATTTCTGATCAAGAAAATCTCATGAGTGACTATGAGGAATAAATCACCATAAGGACTCCCCTTAGTGAATACAAAAGGAATTCAACCTTCTTGAATGAAGAGGAACATATTGAATATTCTTCTACAGTTGTGCATGAGGTGGAGTGTACTATTAAGGAAGAAGGGGATCAAAATGAAATATGGAAACAACTATACCATGACTTCATGGACTAGGTAGAGGTTCTAAACTAGCCTATGCCTCCTCCAGAACATGAAGGTGAACTTGCCAATTAGGTTGAATAATCTGACCAGTCTCAAGATGAATTATTCATTGAAGGTAGTGATGATGTCTTCAAAGATGAAGAAGAATGGTTAGATCAAGAGTCATGAAGATGAGACATCTTGAACCATAGATTGGTTGGTGAACTTCTATGTGAGTTATTTCAAGGTAAGAATAGTAGGGATGATGTTAATCTTGATATTATCCCAAGTGATCAATAAGAAACTACATTTTAGGATGAACAAGAGCTATTTTTCTTAAAACAAGATAGTCAACCTTCATGTACAAAAGTGCCATTAGGTGAGAAGGTTGAAAGTGCTCTTATAGTCAAATACCAAACAAGTCTTAAATTTGAAGAGGAGTATGTCTATATTATAGGCATATTTATCCCATTTCATCTATTGGAGAGCATGCTAAAATGATTGGCAATCATGAAAAAAATGAGTTCAACAAAGTAAAGGTATAAAAGGTAGCTTGTTTCACATCTTTGTTCATCACATAAAGGTGACTTGAGGAGTCTTCCTTTTGATCCAAGGGGATCAATTTCAAAAAGGTCTTGCATATATTAAAGTAGGTTTATGATTTTATCAATGTGCTTTCATGCACATTTGCTTAGTAGGTTAACTATTTTTTCTTTCCTCCAAGTGCCTACATGCACTTGCCTTTGTTTCTTTATTGTATTTGTATTATTTCAAAGAGAGGTTAGAGTAATATTGGTAGCCAGTGTTAGATCTAGGCCAATGTATTGAACCAAAAAAGAGACTCTATGCCCAATGGAATAGACAAGGCAATATGGTTTGGGTTCTCTTGTATAGACAAGTATGCAACCCCTATGAGTTACCAAAGATGTTGGCCAATTTTGGCCCACATATAAATATTTTGCATGGTTTGATGGAATGCAAGGAACAAAGGCTTGAAACAATTCTAGAGTTACAAAGAAGAGGATCTAAGCAATTTTTATGGTGTATGAGCATTTAGAAACATGGACTAGGTTACACAAATATTAATAATCTATAATAACCTTGAAGATTGATCAAAAGATGATTTTTACAAGCTTTGAGAAGTTATACCATCATCAATACATCATGAAGAACTAGACTAGATAACTTGATTGTGTAATTGATAAATATGCTCAAAAAGCCTTGCATGATCATCATACGACATGTGATCAATTTACTTAGTGCTAAGATCATTATTTTCAAGTTTCATATCTCAACAAGTCTTCTATCTTGAGGTATAAGCCTTCAAAGTTAATCTTTTTGAGTATAAGGGCCAAGCCATCATGCACATCACATAGAAACACATTGGTCAGCTTGTTTGTACATTTTATACATATACCTCAAAAATCCATGTGAGCCAAAATATTGCAGTGCCATAGATTTGTTCATAGCAGGAACATGATTTGCAAATTTCAAGTCTGCGTGAGCTTCCTAACTCAATTTATGATCATTAAAATTTGGTCACATAGAGCAAGATGTTCATGTAAGTGTCAAACGAAAGCCTCAATAAATATCCATTTAGGTTTTATACAAGATTTCAAAGTTGATCAAAAAATGGGAGACATTCATGAAGATGTTGACTTTAAGTAATGACAAAAACCATTAGGGTATTAAATTTGATGTTTTCACGGATGTCAATGATGGTCTCATAGATGTCAAATGATAGTCGCATGAATATAAAATTTAGACCACATTAAGTAAATATTTATTTTCAAATATAAGTAGATCTAATGGTTGGAATTGATTCATACCAAGGGAGATCAATGGTGTGAAATGAGTCAAAATGTCAAGGATATTGAAAGGCCACCACATGGCATTAGCATGTAAGGTAGGTAGACTGACAACAGATCTTGAGTGCAAACATAGGACTATTAAGTGGCACCAACTTGGATAGAGTTGAAAAGTCAAGGGTAGTATCAATGACTCTCTCTCGATCATACTAATCAAGATCAATGGTGTATGGATGGGTTAAAATGTCAACAAGTTAAGTTAGATATCGATGATGAATAAAATTAAAGGTCAAGAATCTAAGGAACTTCATGGAGATTGAATACATGACCAAGGTTAAACTAGGGCAATCTTTTCAAAAGGGGATATGATACTATTAAAACTCATTTGAACACCATGAATTGGACATAGTAATGTATTTAGGTTATAAAACATAAAGGGAATACTCATAAAACTAAATACAGACCTTTGGTTCATAGATTTGTGGTGTATAAGGTTCATTTTGTGACTGTATTCACCATTTCTTATGAGAGGACCTATATATAGTAAACTCTTAGATTTGGCAAAGACAAAATGGGTCTATTTTAGACCTAATATAATCAAGAAAAGGGGATATATAGTCTATGTATAAATCCAATTCCTAACACCATTTGTGTTGAAATTATCAATCTTACTTGAACTGCACTCAAATGCACATTTTAGGTCAAAATCCATAAAATGCCATAAATAGTTCTAACTTGTCACTTAAAAGTACTAGTTTAGGTTAAATTATCCCTAAATAGGGCAATGCAATTTATGTGCCAACAAACTTTGATCAAATTATTTTGAGTCAAAATGAAAATTTTGACATTTAGTGCTCTAGATCACTCTTTTCTTCTAAATTCATTGGTACACATCACATACCTTTTTTATTTGGTATTGGCAACATCCTAAATGGGAATACAGTTCTAACACATCTAATTTAAAATTCTAATTCTTCCCGAGTCAAATTACAACTCAATAATATGACTTTTTAACCATTTTGATTAATTGAAGACCAATTTTTAAATAATTTCACAAATGTTGATTAACCTTGTTTAAGGCTAACTAATCCAAATCAAGAGCTTAAGTGGATTTTCCATGAGAGTTGTTGAATATTTATTTTTCAAAATTGATTCCTATTATCTACATCACCTGGTGACCTCATTTCTTAGGAAGATATCCCTAGGCCATAAATACCACAAATATCAAGATTATGGGTCACCCATGCCTAGTTAATGCTTCCCATGCCTCTTCAATGCCCCTTCTTCCAAGGTCATGATGAAGATTATTATGGATTTAATTCCAAATATTATGATTATCTATGGCCACACATCTCAATCTTGAGATGGATGGTCATAGTTGATCCTGACCAATCTCAAAAATCTATAAATAGAGAGGCCATGAACATTATTTAAGAAGCTATTTTGATGCAAGGTTATTATGTTCAAATATCTTTAAAGATTGAATATTACAAGGTTATAATGCTAAATTTTTTCCACAAAGCTTCATTGATAGGCTAGTTTATTGGTTTACAATCAAGAGCCTAGGTTTTATGGAGTGTTCTTGAGGCATTGGAGGAGCTTACCACCATTTTTGACAAAGACAAGGATGATTAATCAAGGGAGAACATGTTTTTGAGCCACATGGGTATGGTGAATCCATTTTGGAAGGTAACATTGTGTTTCTTTATTTAATTTGCTTCTTGATATCCTTTGTAATTCCCATAGGAATATATAGGCTTGGTTAGTTAGTTCTTTATGCATGTTTCATTGTTTATGGACTAATGCTTGACTAACTTGCTTTGTAATCCTCTCTACATCTTGGCACACCTGATGGGACTAGACATATATCACACCTCAAGGAGATAACTTTGCAACTCTAAAATATCCATTTGGACCCTTAAAACTCTTGAAAATTGATTTTCTAACTTTTTTTGTCATTTTTGGTTGCCACAATTTTTACATAGTAACTGATGTCGGTAGAAATATCGACATCAATACCTGACTTAACTAATGTCAGTCAGTAGAACCAACATCAGCTAGATCTTGGTTAGCCATAACTGATGTTGGTCACTTTTTTTTCCAAAAACATAGACCTAAGACCTACTTCTTCAAAATTCGTTGTTTCAAGCTAAAAAGAGCTTCAAAGCTAAAGGACATGCTAACATTTTTGCTACAAGAACAAGATTTTGATTTGATAAAAACATGTTTAAATCACATCTTGAATGCTTAAAAATGAATTAGGAACTTTGTTTTGGGTGTTTAACAAAGAATTCAAATGTTTTGGTGAATGTTTTCAAAGTTTTGCAACTAAGACCAAGGAGTCAAATGAATACCACCAAACATTTCATTTGGGTTTTAAATTATACACAATTGTCAATTCTTGCTTGCAATAGTTGTTTATTTAGGTTTTGTTTGGAAAAAGAAGGAATGTTGCATGTATGATCTTCTATTTGTCCCCTATAGGGAACCCTTGGAATCAAAAGTGCCATTATTATTGCAAATAACTTGGTCCAAGGCTTAGAAAGAATGTTGCCTAAAGCACTCTCCAAAAACTTGCCAAAGTTTGGGTGATCTTGAAAATGACCCTAAAGTATTTCTATTTTATGCTCTCTTTATTTTCATGCAAACTTGGCTTGCAAGGGAGATGCCATTACCTCTCACAAGTTCTTTAGGGAAGCTTTGACCTAGGGTTTCACCTCCCAACATTGACTTCATTTGAATCCTTTATAGTTGCACATGGGACATATCTGCATTTGGACATCACATTACATTGAGCAAATAATAGGATGTAGTGGTTATAAAAAGGATTACACTTTTTTACAACTAGCCAATGCTATAGTCACCCAATTTTTGTGCTTGTATTTTGCATCATTTGATGTGAAAGTCATTGTGTAATTGATTCCCCTAGAGCAATCAAAACCTTTCTAGTTTAGTAGACCCCACTTTACCATACCTTGTCAGTTTGGACTTAAGACATTTGTTTTTTATCATTATCCTTCTTGGTCTTGATTTGTGTCTAATATTGATTGTTAACTCAATGAACTTAACCAAATCACATTGTCCTCAATTTTCTTGAGCAAGGGAGTCATTATATTGTCTAAATAAAAAATTCATCTTTTCCTTGTTCAAATTGTTATCAAAAGCTTTGTGTCATGTCATCCACTTTGTCATAGTCATGCTTCCCAATTGAGTCTATATATTTTACCCAATTTGTTTAAATCCTTCATATATAATCCACATTTGAAATTGAACCTTTTTGAGTTCTAAGGGTTGGTGCATCAAAGTGGGTTCGCCATTTGTGCACTAAGATTATTTTAACTTGGGTTCAATTTTGTATTTGGATTAAAGGTCATCTATTAAGACTCAAAATCACATTATCATCTTGGTGGACTCAAGTCATCTTGCATATTGCTCATCCTTTGAGTCTTAAAACAAATTTTATCCTACTAGAATCATGTGGTGATGTTGTACTACCTATTTGGTCCTAACTCTATACTTAGTGATTCATGTATGTTTTTACATCTTGAGTTGTTTAGTTCATTTTGTCTTCTTCGTAATCCAGAGAAATTTCCCCTAAACTTTTAGGGTTAACTTGTCAAAGTTGAAGCTAGCTTTTGTAGTGTGGGTATATCACAAAGATCTAGGCTTTGGTGTACTAGTTTTCACCTTGGGTCTTTGATTTACCTTACTCTCTTTTGATCTATATGATTTCAACTTTACCGAAGGTTAAGTAAAATCATGAAACAAATCTTCTAAATTGTGCATGGTTTCAAACCACCCTCATTTTATAGTCTCATTGATACCTTGGTTATTTGTTTAAGAGAGAGCAAAAGCATACTTTAATTATTTTCCAAACATTGGTCCAAAGTTAGTCAAACACACAGAATAGTTCTTTTTAGACATGACTCAAAGGTTCACTTGTAGTGGGGCCTCTTGTGGCCTTAGTTATGAAGATGAGAAATTTTATGATGGTTAAGATAACCCCATTATTTTTGATGATATCCTTGTAATATAAAGATTTGAAGCTGATTACAATGAATATCAATGCCAAAAAGATCAAGATGAAGCCCTTCTTAGATTGATAGAATTAGGTGCTAGACTACCTTCTGATTTTCCTATAGAATAATTGCATATCTTAGTTAGAGAAGGAGAACAATGATGGTAAGAGCAATTTTTTGCACAAATAGACATACCTTCTTCCTCTAACAAAGGAAAGGAAATACAAATAGAGTCAAAACCCATTAATATGAATCTTCTAGCTAAGATCAAGACAATAAGTTAATGATATGAAGATCATCTTATTGTAGACTTAACAGACTCCCTAGTTGCCACTTCAACTCACAGTAATGCTTCGAAAGAGAATGAAGATATGGTTGGAAGTACACAATAAGTATTAGATGAGAACATTACCATAGTGGACCAAAGAAATCTAAACAAACAATTAAAGTCACAAGAGACCTTACAAAGTATTCCATTTGATACATAATATACATTCTTCAATCATCAAGAACCTGTTATTACTTTACAAACTCAGGAACCCAAATATTTAGTTCAAATTGAGGAAATCCCTCAAGATAATTTTCCTAGTTCTTTTCAACCAACCAAAATATTGGTAAATAAACATATAAATTTATAAAATCAACAAAGTGTGAAACAACCAAATTCAAGAAATGTTTTACAATCCAAGAATCAATGGCCTACGTTCTTAACTCAAGTAGCAAATCAAAACAAAATCATGGATTAAAAGGTATATGTTCCCTATAGATCCACCCAAAATTAGGGGCACATTCCACCCTAGTAGCAACAAAACCAGGGGCACATTCAACCCCAACAATAATAAAATCAGGGGCACATTCCACCCAAACAACATCTTATTAAATAAACAAATGCACCAAACATGCAAGAATGGAACTCTATAAAGGAAATTGTCCAAAGATTAGAGACAAATAATAGAGTTAAACAGTACAAATAAAATGAGATATGCCCATATCCATTCAATTATCTATTCTACAAAACCCCTTTCCACCTCATTTTGAGGCACCCAAATTTGACAAATACAAAAGGAAAGGAGGTCCATGTGAACACATACAAGCATTATTCATCTTGTGTAAAGAGGTTTCTTATAGTAGTGAGTACTTACTATGATTATTTTTGTAAATTTTAGCAGGACAAGCTCTTGATTGGCTACTTAAACTGCCTAAGGGATTAGTTACAGATTAGAATGACTTATCAGAAAAGTTAGTTGACCATTTACCATACAACATAGAACATGAATTGATTGTTGTTGACTTATGAAAAGCCAAGCAGTATGATGGTGAAATTTTTGCTTCATATCTATAAAGGTGGAAAGTGTTGGTAGGCCATTTTCAACATAATTTACTAGACAAATAGTTGGCTAATAACTTTGCATAGAATTTGCATCCTGAAGTTGTGCATAATCTATGGTTAGATTGTGATAACTCATTTGAATAAATTATTTATGGAGTGTATATTGAAAAATCTCTTATTTTTAGAGGCCTTGTTAAGATTTTTTCACAAGGACATGCATCTAATCAAAATAAATCACCAACTCCTCAAATAGTTATGCAAGATAAGACTAAGGGCTTTAGAAAAAACAAGAACATGGTTGGAAATGGGGTGATAGAAACAAGACATGTACAAATGGTATAGGCTATGCCTCCTCCAAATATACAATTATCTCCCTCAAATCCACTACCTACTTTGTAGAGACAACCTCCATGAAGAACATTTCATAACAATTTTAGAGTCTTTAGCAAGCTAGGAGAATTAGTTGAAATAGTGTTACAAAATCTCATTATAAATAATTTAATTATATGGATAGTATCAAGGCCATTTCCTTAAGATCAACCAAAACTAGACTGGTATAAAGGGAATGAATGGTGTAACTTTCATCATGTTTCCGGTCATGATGCATATCATTGCATTCAATTATAGCATATTATTGAGGACTTTATTGAAAATGGTGAGCTAGAAATTAAGTTAGCCCCTAATCAGGACATAAATTAAGATATGGGAATCTAAATAAACCCCTTTCCTCAACATGATCCACCACCACCAAGGAATAATCAAAATGGTCATAATCAAGGATAGAGGTAGAATCAAAACCAACAACAAGGTCAGAATCGTAATGAGCATAATCAAGATCATAATGCCCGCACTAATAATATAGCTTATAACAATGTCCCTTATAACTATAATAACACTATGGGACACATTTATTCAACCCACATTACCACTGTTACTGTAATACCACATGGCCAATCTTGTGTTCCTCATAACATGAGACCCATCATTATAGGGTCAGCATCCTCTCCACCTAGTAATACCATGTCAAGTTTGCATCATCATGTTGCTACTCTATTTGCATAGTTTGCTAATCTTAAACAACAATACCATTCTTTTAATTATAAAGGCTCTTCACTAACCCAAAATTGTCATAATACTATTAATCACCTGTAGGTCACCATACAAGGCCCTTTGCCTCATTCTTCAACTATAATAACTCCTTGCCACCTACAGGTTGTGAAGTTGTAACTAGATGCCCATGAGTTACCATTCAGGGCCCTTCACCCACTTCTTTCCATAAACCCAATGAGAACACTGTGCTAATGGTTCCAAAGTTGAATATTATCCCAACAAAGACTAAACTAGTTCAATCCATAATTCAAAGGCCTTATAGTATAAGGGATCAATTAAATAAAACCCTTACACAAATTTCCATATTATAACTCTTGTGGACATTTGATTTCCATAGAACCATCTGTAACAAACTTTTACAAGAGTCTATTATGCCTAATGATATAAACCTTGATCAATTCCAATACCTAGTTGGACATTTGTCTTCATTTTGGCAAATCACATTTGATCAAAAGGACATGTCCACCCTTGGCCCAAACCATAATAATAACCCACTATACATTGAGATAATCATTGTGGATCACAAGATCAAGTAGGTTCTTATAGATAATGGTTCAGGGCTGAACATCATATCTCTTAAATTGGTGTGATGATTGAGTTACTTAGACAAAGACATTCAGCCATAAACTATTACAATCAAGGCTTATGACAATGTTGAGAGGGAATCATCTGGTATAATTTGGTTGCCAGTCATGGTTGGGTCTATTTATCATCACACATTATCCCATATTATGGATATTAAGCTTCCTTATAACATACTTCTTGGTCATCTTTGGATCCATGAAGTATAGATAGTTACATCTACTCTTCACCAATGCCTTAAGTTTCCCCATGATGGGATTGAGGTTATTATTCCCACTGATCAACAACCATATCAATACTGTAAACATCTTGAAGTAGAGTTTCATAATTATAAATATTACCCAAGTTTTGAATTCATTATGAAGAAGAATAAAGCCATCATTTCTCATCCATATCCATATAATTATATAGCCCCTGGTGATCTAGCCTCCACTTCAACTAATCCATTTCTTATAGCTTTATCTAAATAGGTGATTATTAAAGATGTAAAAATTTCCATGTACCATCTAAAGGATGGCCTCTCTATTTCAAAATTAAAAAAATCCCCTAAAACATTTGGTAAGCCTAAAAATTCCTAGACTCCTAATAGACTTGATAAAATTTAGAAACAAAAGAAGAAGCAACTAAAATCTCTTGTGGTTTTTGTACCTATAATTACACCAAAGAATGATTGAGAGGCTTTTACTGAGGGAGATTGGTTATATTCTGATGGCCTTGTGGATTGTTTTTAGAATCCAAAGTATCCTATCCATAATAGGATAATGGATCATCTTGAATATATAGGGAAAGGTCTTGGCCCATAGGTGCAAGGAATTTTAGAACTCTTATTAGCTGGAGTTATTAATTGGAATCATGGTCTCAGATTTAAACCACCAGAGGATGACCTCATAATATTTGGTAGTGACTCTCCTGAAGTGACTAGTAATGAGACTCCTAAAAGTGACATGACATCCCATTATAGCCTTTTAAATGAGCTTATTGATTCATATGCCATATCAACCATAACACCTATTGAAGCTTCCCATCTTAAAGCAGAAATCTATCCTAGTGGTGCTTCCCTTTCTGAAGTAGGACATTATATCTTTACCATTGGTGCTTCCCATCTTGAAGCAAACCCTCACTATAACCAATGCCTTTGCCATCTTGAACTCATAGATTGGGATCATAAAAATTTGGTCATATGCCTCGATGAGTTTCAAAATGAAGAATCGATTGTAAAATACATGGACCTATGAGATGCATTCCCCATTGGGGATCATAAGTAGGGTTTTGATTTTTCATTAAATTCATCTACCTACTTTGGAGAGCAGGCAAACTTTCTTGGTCATAATAAAGAATAAACGTCAATATATTTAGGTGAAAATTTCTTTGAGGTACTTGTTAATCAAGGAAAAAGTAAAGAAAAAGATAAGCCTTTAAGTGAAAACCCATTTTAGGTGCTCCTAGGAAGGAATGTTTGCTCATCCCCTTAAGACATGGAAAGTCCACCTAGCCCAAGTTTTATAGCTAGTACAAATATCTCTTTAGAATAACATCGAATATTTGAGCATCTTACTCTTGAGTTTCTAGAGGTTTTTGCCAATCAGCCTTTACCTGAGAAGGTAGATTCTGATTCCTCATATTATCTAGATCTTTGGGAGGAACAACAAGAAGATATAGTAAAAGAAGATCATGACCATACATTGCCTACAATTCTATAAGATGGATCCACACTCCTTATGGAGAGCACAACAGAAGTAAATTTGGGAACCCATGAGGATACAAAAATTTTTTATCTTGGAGCTTCCCTTATTGAGGTAGAATGTGAACATATTATATCCATTCTTAAAGATTATATAGACATCTTTGCATGGGCATATTCTGACATGCCAGGCTTGGATCTAGATTTAGTTATGCATCATCTTGATGTTCACCTTGATGCTAAACTAGTCAAGAAAAAGTTGAGAAAAATGCATCCATGCATCACCCTTTTGGTTAAGGATGAGTTAGAAAAGTTGTTAGGAGCCAATTTTATCAAACCACTAGACTACTCTGAATGGATTTATAACATAGTGCTAGTAAGCAAAAAGACCCCAGCCATACATGTTTGTACTGATTTTCATGATATCAACAAAGCATGCCCTAAAGATGATTTTCCTTTAACCAACATCAACATGATTGCCAACTCAACTGTTGGGTATGAGATGCTATCCTTAATGGATGGATTTTTTGGTTACAATCAAATCAAGATATCCCCTAATGATTAGCATAAGACCATGTTCACCACTCTATAGGGGACATTCTACTACCAAGTCATGCCATTTGGTTTGAAGAATGCTAGAGCCACATATCAGTGTGTAATCATTGTCATCTTCCATGACATGATGCATGACATTATCGAGGACTATGTTGATGATATACTAGAAAAATTAAGAACTAGAGATAGACACCTTGACATTCTACAAAGAATATTTGAGAGGCTCCATGCATATAAAGTCTATTTGAATCCTAAGAAATGTGTCTTTGGAGTCACATCAAGAAAATTGCTAGGGTTCATTGTATCACAATGAAGGATTGATTTCAACCCTACAAAGGTCACCACTATTATGGAGATGCCTCCACCAAATAAACTTAAATAGTTGTGAGGTCTACAAGGAAGGGTCTAGTCTATACACAGGTTCATTTCTCAATTGGTAGATAAGTGCCACCCATTTACTCATCTCTTAAAGAAAGGGGTAGCATTTCAGTGGGATGAAGATTGTCAAATAGCATTTGCAAAGTTTAAAACATACTTGGCCAATCCACCAGTCTTATGACCTCGAACACAAGGAAAGCAATTGATTCTTTATATATCAGAACATGCACTAGGGGCACTTTTGGCTTAGCATGATGATCATGGTAAGGAAAACATGGTTTATTTTTTAAGTTGCACATTGATAACCTATGAACATAATTATATGCCTACTGAGAAGGCATGCTTAGCTATGGTGTTTGTCACTCAAAAATTATGACATTATATGCTAAATAAAAAAATTATTATTATCACCAAGGTAGATCCTCTCAAGTTCCTTTTATCTAAAGCATCTCTTAAAAGATTCATGGTTAAATGGATTATGCTTCTCAGTGAGTTTGATATTGAGTACCAGAATCAGAAGGCAATCAAAGGCCAGGTTCTTACTGACCAACTTATTGAAGATCCTATTATGGCCACTTAGCCCTTTCCTTTTCTTCTCTTCCCCCATTTCTTCTATCATTTTTCCTCTTTAATTAAGGAATGATTCTTGTGTCATTATTCTTTGTTATGATGTGGTAGAAAGTAACACCTCTACTGCACATGCATGAACATTTATCTTTAAACCACACTAACTTGGTTTTTGTTTGTGTGTGTTTATTTGATTTTTTTTTGGTGTTTTTTTGTGATTTTTCACCTCTCCTTTCATTTATTCTCCTTTTATTACTTATTGTCTCCTTTCTTGGTCTTGTGTTTCCTTGATTATTTTTTTTTTCTCTTTTGTGTTTTAGAACATCTTAATGATTCACATGGATCTTGATTGTTTATATCTCTATCCTATGTTATTTCATTATTCTTGGACCATTTTATTTATTTGATTGTTGTTGGTGTCTTGTTTTTCTATTTTTTTTCCCTCTTTTATGTTCAAGAATGCCTTGATGGTCAACATGGATCTTGATTATTCATATCTTGGTCTCATGTCATTAAGACATTCTTGCCTTTTGTTTTTAATTTTTGTTCCTATTTTTAAGTCTTGATAGATCATATCTTGATTTCAAGTTAGGTTCATTTATGTTTATCTTTTTATTTGTCTTTTCCTTTTTTTGTTTAAATTTAAATTGTTGTAACTCTAGTTTTGGTCATTGTTTTACCATTATCCTTAGCTATATGTATTCACATTTAAACTAGCTTAGTGTAATTGGATACTTATGTCATTCTAAGTTATTCATACTTATGATGCCTAATTTCTTTTGATATATCAAGCACTTTGTGCTCAGGTCTCAAGATCTTAACATCAACATCAACTCTGATGAATGATTATCAAGAACACTCCATAATAGCTAGGCTTATGATGTGGAATCAGGAATCTAGATAACATGTATTTCAGGCTTCTTTGTCTATGCTTAGATGTGCATCTCTTTACATAAATTGTGAGTCTAATCAATTCTTGGTCATTTTTCATCATTATTCATTCCATTCTCTCCCAAACT
The DNA here is from genome assembly GCA_037957365.1 of Torreya grandis. NCBI lineage: Eukaryota > Viridiplantae > Streptophyta > Pinopsida > Cupressales > Taxaceae > Torreya > Torreya grandis. The sequence goes on from JARHVA010000105.1 coordinate 1,127,650, forward strand.
TGGGTGAATTGCATTGGCCCGAGGTTCATGTTAGAACATGAGTCCATAGAACTATGTAGGCAATGCTCAATTCTATTGTGGTTAGCTCAGCTATCTCCATTCTTATTTTCATCTCTCTCATCACTTTGTGCATTCTCATATGCTTGGTTTTATATGGCTTTCTAAGCCATTACACCATCACATGTACATTTTCACCCACTTGGTTTAACCTATCTTTTTGGTTATATCCTTGAGCTATTTTTTTTCAATTTCCCTTGCTGGGGCACAACATTTGAATAATGTTTGAATAAAATCAGCTCTATAGGGTCAAATCATTATTTATTCTTTATCAATGATCAAGATTTTCCCTACTAGGGCAAAACTATTTTATCATGATCAAATATGCTCTATTGGAGTAATTATTATCTTCTCTTTAGAAAACCCCATTCTAGTAGTGCTTCCCTTCCTAAAGTAGAATGTTTTTTTTTCTCTAATTCCAAGATCTCCATATTAAATCCCATGATGGAAATATTTTAGTGTGCAGCTTGTCTCAAGATTGATCAATGTCATAATCATGTAGCTTGTACTCATAAATTAGGTACATTTACAGTGTGTCCCATATAGTTATGGATTGAATCTTTCCCATTCCCCCCATATTTGGGGCCTATTATACCTCTCATTATATTTTGATCATTGATGGTAATCACATGTGCAAGCATTAGCTCATCTAGATGTGATCTATTCCATGGGTTGATCTCTCACTTTCTCTCTCTTTTTGAGAGTTTATCCTTCTCTTTCATCCTAGTATGTCCTCTCAAGGGGGAATCACAATTTATTATTGACAACTCTTTTCTTTGAAAATACATTGTTTCACCTGAATGTATCACTACACCTTCTCAAATAGGGGTAAAATATAGACATCCAATTCCTAACATGTTCTTCATCCCATCATGGATTACTTTCTTCGAGAGGCATATTCTTTGTTTTTTCTAAGGCATTGTATAAGATTGAACACTTTTTGTCCCTTGACCAATTATGATCTTGATTATGTTTCACGCACATTATGAACATCTTCAATAGTAGTTCTATAAAGTGGTTCAACCAAGATAGTCTTATGCAGTTTCAGATAGGTGAAAAATAACATCTCAGTATAACATATTTTTTGCTCTTTATTATTTTATCAAGAACCTCACTCTCACTGATTTGTGAGCATGGGCTTCTGTAGCTGACTTAGTTATCTTATTGGAACCTCTACTCTTAGGATGTGCATCTCCTTGACTAGATGGTCCCACCTTGTGCATAATTTATCCCAAAAACACCAAGAACATTAGAAATACTTTGAAAATACTAAAAAACATCAGAATATGATTAAAAAAATAACAAAAACATTGGCTCACACTTTTTTACATTTGTACATTCTCATTCCACCATCCCACACTCTCATCATTTTATGAGTAACTGTTAAGTTTGAATGCTCTTGCTATTTTCCAAGTACAAAAACACTAGCTCATTTCATCTTGTCCCATGCACTTGCCATTTTTCAAGGTCATTCTTTCTTATTTCATCAGCTTCTTATTTTCTAGACCATTCTCATTTATTTGTCATATCTTCCATTTCTTATATAACATTAATCATGCTGGTCTGATCATCATTTTTATTCTATCCCATTTCCTAGGAGAACTACATTTGGCTTGAAGTTCATGTTGGAACATGCATCCATAGAAATATGTAGGCATCATCCACTTGTTTTATACATCTGGAGTTAGCTCAACCAACCCCTTCCTTTTCTTCTCTTCCCCCATTTCTTCTATCATTATTCCTCTTTGATTAGGGAACAATTATTGTGTCATTATTCTTTGTTATGATGTGGTGGAAAGTAATGCCTCTACCGCACATGCATGAACATTTGTCTTTAAATCACACTAACTTGGTTTTTGTTTTTATGTGTTTATTTGAGTTTTTATTTGTGTTTTGTTGTGCTTTTGCAACTCTCCTTTTATTTCTTATCCTTTTCTCTTTTTGTTACTTATTGTCTCCTTTCTTGGTCTTGTGTTTCCTTGATTATTTTTTGCTTCTCTCTTTTTTGTTTCAGAACATCTTAATGATTCACATGGATCTTGATTGTTTATATTTTTATCCTATGTTATTACATTGTTCTTGGACCATTTTATTTATTTGATTGTTTTTGGTGTCTTTTTTTTCTATTTGATTTTGCTTTTCTCTTTTGTGTTCAAGAATGCCTTGATGGCCCACATGGATCTGGATTATTCATATCTTGGTCTCATGTCATTAAGACGTTCTTGCCTTTTATTTTTAAACATTTTTGTTCCTACTTTAAGTCTTGATAGATCATATCTTTATTTCAAGTTAGGTTCATTTATGTTTATCTTTTTCTTTGTCTTTTGATTTTTTGTTTAAATGTAAATTATTGTAACTCTGGTTTTGGTCATTATTTTACCATTATCCTTAGCTATAGGTATTCACATTTGAACTAGCTAAGTGTAATTAGAATATTATGTCATTCTAAGTTATTCCTACTTATGATGCCCAATTTTTTTTTCTATAGCAATCACTTTGTGCTTAGGTCTCAAGGTCTTAACATCAACATCAACTCTGATGAATGATTCTCAAGAACACTCCATAACACCTAGGCTCATGATGTGGAATTAGGCATCTAGGTAACATGCATTTCAAGCTTCTTTGTCTATGATTAGAATTGCATCTCTTCACATACATTGTGAGTCTAATCAATTCTTGGTCATTTTTCATCATTCTTCATTCCATTCTCTCCCAAACTTGGGTGAACTACATTTGCCTAAGGTTGATGTTAGAACATGAGTCCATAGAACTATGTAGGTAACACTTAATTTATATTGAGGTCAGATCAACTATCTCCATTCTTATTTTCATCTCTCTCATCACTTTTTTCATTCTCATATGCTTGGTTTTATATGTCTTTCTAAGCCATTATAGCATCGCATGTACATTTAAACTCACTCACTTTAACCTATATTTTTAGTTATATCCTTGAGCTATTTTGATTGTCAATTTCCCATGATGGGGCACAACATCTGAAAAAAATTCAAATCAAATCAGCTCTATAGGGGAAAATAATTATTTATTCTTTATCAATGATCAAGATTCACCCTACTGGGGCAAAACTATTTTATCATGATCAAATATGATATACTAGAGTGCTTCTTATTATCTTCTCTTTAGAGACCCCATTCTATTGGTGATCCCTTATTGAAGTAGAATGTTATCCCTTTTCCTCTAATTTCAAGCTCTCTAAATTAAAGCCCATGATGGTAATATTTTAGTGTGTAACTTATCTCAAGAATTATCAAAGTCTAAGTGTGTAGCTTGTATTCTCAAATTGGGTACGTTTACAGTGTGTCCCTTATAGTTATGGATTGAATCTTTCCCATTCCCCCCATATTTGGGGCCTATTTTACCTCTCATTATATTTTGATCATTTATGGTAATCATGTGTGCAAGCATTAGCTCATTTGATGTGATCTATTCCATGGGTTAATCTCTCACTTTCTCTCTCTTTTTGAGAGTTAATCCTTCTCTTTCATCCTAGTATGTCCTCTTAAGGGGGAATCATGGGTATATTCCAATTTATTCTTGACAAATATTTTATTTGAAAATATTTTACATCAACTAAATGTCTCACTATGCCTTCTAAAATAGGGGCAAAATGTAGATATCTAATTCCTAACACCATTTGTGTTGAAATTATCAATCTTACTTAGACTGCACTCAAATGCACATTTTAGGTCAAAATACATAAAACACCCTAAATGGTTCAAACTTGTCACTTACAAGTGCTAGTTTAGGTTAAAGTATGCCTAAATAGAGCAATGTAATTTATGGGCTAGCTAACTTTGATCAGATCATTTCAAGTCAAAATAACAATTTTGACATTTAGTACTCTAGATCACTCTTTTCTTCTAAATTAATTGGTACACATTATGTACTTTTGTTATTTGGTGTTGGAAACATCCTAAATGGGAATATGGTTCCAACACATCTAATGTCACCTTCTAATTCTTCTTGAGTCAAATTACAACTCATAAATATGACTTTCTGACCATTTTGATTAATTGAGGACCAATTTTTAAATAATTGCACAAATGTTGATTAACCTTGTTTAGGGCTAATTAATCCAAATCAATAGCTTATGTGGATTTTCCATGAGAGTTGTTAAATATTTATTTTTTAGAATTGATTCTTATTATCTGCATCACCTAGTGACCTCATTTCTTGGGAAGATATCCCTAGGCCATAAATGCCACAAATATCAGGATTATGGGTCACCCATGCCTAGTTAATGCCTCCCATGCCTCTTCAATGCCCCATATTCCAAGGTCATGATGAAGATAATTATGGATTTAATTCCAAATATTAGGATTATCCATGGCCACACATATTAATCTTGAGATGGATGGTCATGGTTGATCCTGGCCAATCTCAAAAATCTATAAATAGAGAGGCCATGAACATGATTCAGGAAGTTATTTTGGTGCAAGGTTATTATGCTCAAATATATTTAAAGCTTTAATATTGTAAGGTTATAATTCTAAATTATTTCCACAAAGCTTCATTGATAGGATAGTTTAGTGGTTTACAATCAAGAGCCTAGGTTTTATAGAGTGTTCTTGAGGCATTGGAGGAGCTTACTACCATTATTGACAAAGACAAGGATGCTTGATCAAGGGAGAACATGTTTTTGAGCCACATGGGTATGGTGAATCCATTTGAGAAGGTAATATGGTGTTGATTTCTTTCATTTACTTCTTGCTGTCCTTTGTAATTCCCATAGGAATAGATAGGCTTGGTTAGTTAGTTCTTTATGCATGTTTCATTGTTTACAGACTAATGCTTGACTAACTTGCTTTGCAATCCTCTCTACATTCTATAGGTATATATTAATATGATAGCTCTAGTAAAAACAATAAAAGGAGATTGGTTTTTCATCTATAGTGGACCTACGATCATGGAGAAAATGTGTGATTATTGCAAAGGGTCTCATCTATCGATGTGGCTCCATCCTTGACAAATTAGGTACCAATTGCCATTCATGGCATGGATCTATCAGTTTCAAGATTTGATGGTTTGATCTTCATGATAAATTAAAGTGGGATTAGGGTCCCAAGGTGGCTAACTAGTGGTTGGAAAAGTAGTTAATGGCATTGATTCCATTCAAGCATAATTTGTCATCATGTAGAACAAGCCCTTGTCTTCTAGTGGATATCTTAGCCAATGAGAAGGATCTCAAGGATTATTAGAAAAAAAGAAGGTTAGCTTGTAGATAAGGATTAATATTGATTAAAAGAAGAAATACATATAGAAAATAATGAATGAACTACCACCACATTCCTTGATGACTAAGATCCTTTCTCCACTCTCTGACACATTGTTCCCATCTCTCTCTTTCTCTTTTTGCTATATATAGAGGCTTTTGAGCCTAAAAAATTATCCCTCTATTCCCTCTATTGGGCATGACTAGACTCTGCCAATATTGACCTTGTAACCTCTTGAGATGAATATAAGATTGTTTTCAATTTTTATTGTTTTGATATAGTGTGTACATGTCAGTTTGATTTGCATACATGGTAAAAATCTCTCCCTTGTTAAGACCTAATCTCACCTAGTTACTAGTTGATCTTGTTATGTAGGTCATGTTTAGTGTTTAAATATATTTTGATTGAGGCCTATATATGGATACATCAAATGGTTAGTGTCTTGAATTAGACCTCTCTACCACTTCCCTCAGCTTTTGATCATTTGGTGAACCTCTACATGAAATATTGATTCATGACAGATACTTGGAGTTTTGGATCTAGTATTTTGCTTGTCTCGTTAGTGTTTAATAGGAGATTAAATGGAGTGGATCAAAAATATTTTAGGTGTATAATAATTATTAGCTTAACTTTTTATTTAAAGTTATCTCTCTCTCCCTTTCCCTAGTCATTAGTAGGTTTTAGTAGTGGAAATGAGCTAAAATGATGCATCTAAGGAGATAGCCTCATTAAAAATCCTAGAGGTTTTACCCCATTATAGGATACCAAAAACTTGGGGTTAGTCCCATGTTGAGCTAGATTTGGGTAGATAACTTGAACAATCCCTTGCCCAGCTAGGGTGAAATTCAGACTGCTAACATGTATATCATAAGTAATCTAATTTATCATTTAGTTTTATATTATTAGGGTCACACTAATCCTAAAATAGATAGAAACATATTAGATACAACTATGTCATGTGACCATTTCATAGGAACTATTTCATGGCACATATATTAACATATTATTACAGATTACTTAGATTTGGATAGGTTTGACATAAAATTTGGGCCATATGGGAAACATATGTTAGATATTTCACAAGATTATGGGACATATTTCAAAGATTTTATGACACATTTACACATATTATTAGACTTAGATTATCAGATTTGGGACATATACAAGGCATATGCTCATAATTCACATATATTATGAAACTTTAACATATATTACACAATTTATTAGATGGAATGACAAATTATTTAATTATATGTTTCATATTGCTCAAATTTATTCAAATTAAAAAAACATATACTTAGGCATTACTCATATTAAATCATACAATTTTTATAAATCTACGATTTAAAAATATTCACATAGATATATTGAGTTATGTGAGGATAAAATTTTACTTTTAGACACTTCTCAGATATATTAGAACTCATAGTTGTATACACCTAAAATTGGCCACCAATGGCTTTATGCTAGACTTTAGACCGATTCTTACCAACCTTTGAAAATTAAGCCTAAGAATCACTAAATGTCTCAAATTTGGCTTCATAACATGCAATTTGGCCTATAGACATATTAAATGGGGCAAATGCACTAATCAAATTAATTCAAATATTTTAAAATGCTAAATTGCCTAAACAAAATTAATAAATTTTTTAAATCTAATCAAATGCCTAATTAAATCATCCACAAACAATTAATGAAATATCAAAAAGAAAATTTAAAAATTAAAGAATATCTTAGGAATTCATAATTACCTTTTTTATGAGTTTTTAAATATCCTAAAATATCTCACCCATGCCTATTCATTTCTAATCATGACCATTTGACACCTTTTAACTCTACTGGGGTTAATTAACTCACTAAGGTTAGGTTTGAATGTATTCCAAGCTCTAACTACACTCTAACTCACCTTGGGTTGGGGTTAGTTTCTAAACCTATAAATACAATCCTAGACCTATTCAAAGGGAGAGTTTGAGCATAATAAAGTTATAATAAAGGATTTGGTGCATGAAGCAAAGCAATAGTGTTATAATACCAAAATCATAACCCAAGCCATCAAGCTACATAAATCAAGCATTAGCCAAAAAATGGTGCCAAGGAGAGAAGGAGCCACACAACTCAATTTGCCAAAGGCTTCTTGAACATAGGATAAACAAGCCAAATTAACACACCATTTGGATCATTTAAATAAGATAAGTAATTGGTAATCTATTTGCATTTTAGTTGATCTTTGTCATTTATTATTTGTTTAATAAGCTCCCCCTTATGATCTAGGCATGGAGATGTTAAGCTTGTTAGTGTGTTTCTTATTCCATTATTTTATATGAGAACTAACACCTGATCTAACTTCCCCTCCATAGTCAAATTAATAATATCATAAATGTCATAATCGATGGGATATTGAGCACCCCACATACCAAGGAGATGAAGATACAACTCATAAATTAACAAATGGATGATTGAATATCATCAAAATTATAGTTTTAACTTTGATTTTATCATAATTTTAATTCTTGAATTAACTTGGATCTACATAGAGATTGACATCAGTTATGCCTAACTAGCATTAGTTCTACCTAATTGATCTCAGTTCTATGTGATCATTTTCAGTCAGTATGTAGGGTGAAACATAGTTTATAAAACTCACAATTTGATTTTTTTAGTATTCCTAATCATGATTTCTTGGTTTTAGTAGCATTTAAACTCTGTTTAATCCTTATGTTGCAAGTGTTACAAATTTTTATCAACTTTTGAGCTAACCTAATGTTTTTTTTTTGATTTGGTTTTGCCTTTAGATTCACAAGTGACCAAAGTTGGTCTTAGTCAATCGGTATTAGTCCTTTACTACCATCATCAGTTCTCTTTGATATCGACCAAGATCAGTTACCTTAAAAATAACATTAGTCAGTTATAATTGATGATGGTCACTATGTTTTTAAATCAAAACTTGAGATTTACTTTTTCAAAGTTAATTTGCTCACCATTGAAAGTGCTTCAAAGTAGGAGGAGACTATATAACCATTACAAGGCCAAGACGTGATTGGAATATAAAATTACAAGTTTAAATGGTTTTAACATTTCATTTTAGGTACCTAAAAAGAATTATCTAAGTCTTCACACTTCTATTTGGTGTAAAATGAACATGTTAAATCTTGAACATTTGGTCTTTGGTGCTTAAAAGGAGTTAGGATTACTAATGTTTTTAACACTTCATTTTTGGTGTTTAAAAATGAATTAGGATAAATCTTGAACATTTGGGTTTTAGGATTAAAATGAAAATAGATAGTTTTACTTACTTTTTGTGAAATTTCTTTCAATTTTTTTATACTTAAGCCAAGGGTCCAAGTAAATAACTTCATCACACATTTCAATTTAGTGACTAAAATCAACACTTAGTTCAATCATAATTTCTTGAAATTATTTGTTGATTATTTGTTTTTGCAAAATGAATAATGCGTGTATGCTCTCCCCCATCCCATATAAGGAACTTGGGTTACCAAAAGTGCCTTTTAATTGCATTTGTGCCTAGTCCAAGGAATGGAAAGAAAGTTGTCTAGGCTCTCCCAAAATCCCACATGGTTTGGGTGATCTAAAAGTAACTCTAAAGTATTTCCACTTAGTTTATTTACATATAATTTGGCTTATGGAGGGGAGGTAATTACCTCTTCATGAGTTATTTAGGTAAGTATTGAACTAGGGATTCATCTCCTAGTAGTGTTTCGACCTTGATCTATGGTGTGGTATACAAATTAGGGTAAACATACTGTGAGAGCTAGGGCATTGAGTGACTAACCTCTCCTTTCATAATGAAGGCCCAAATTAAGTCTAGTCAACTAAGGGATTCCACTAAGTAATCCATGGATGAAATCATCATGTAAAGGAATATACCCTTTCATGATAAGTTGATTGGTATGAACTCAATTGACGTGATGCTTCTCTTGTATTAACCACACTTGGGATCAATTTAGATGGTCATAAATTATAAGTTTTAGTCAACCACACTTACCATACCTTGTTAAGATCTAGGATGATATAATTATTTGTATTTAATCCTTTTCATTTTATTATTTGGTTTTTTATGTCTAAAACTTTGTTTTTTATACCAAATCATAAAAGATTTTGTTTATCTACACTACTCTATTTTTTGAGGAGTCATTATGCCATCTGTTTGACACCTTATTTATAAATTATACTTTTTATGTCAAAAATGTTGTGTGTGTCACTTGATTGAGATGGGTAACATTATGCTACCCAAATTAATTCAAGATTTGAGCCTTAAAAATATTTAAAACAAAACATTATTTATACCTTTTTAGAGTGATAACACCATTATGCTACTCAAACTATTTCAATATAATTATCTTGTCTTGTGTCTAAGTTTCACATTTGAAACCAAACAATGTGTCTTGTGGGATATTTGTTTTAATTTAGTCATGCTATTCAAACTTACCTAGCTTGTTATTCAATAAATTCTAAGTTTTATTAAGTTGAGTTTTTAATTAACTTTTACAAGTTCAGATCTAAACATTAATTGATTTCTATTGAGGCCTCATCTCACAAGGGTTAATACATAGATATTTCTCTTTTGGGTTATGTAACTTAGGTTAGTTTTTGACCCAAAATTTGAAAAATATATTGTTTGTGCCTTTATTTGAGAGAATAAATCTATCTCTAAATACATTTTGTTTAGTGCCTTTACCAATTTGATCATGTTTATGTCTAGAATAAAGTGACTTGTTTATACTAAAGTGTTCCAAGTTTGTTAGATTAAAATTATCCTTTTATTTAAAGTCTAGATTTTGATGCTATGTTTGGCCAATATTCTTAGCACATGCCTTGTTTTAGCCTAGCTTTTGATACCATGTTTGACCAAAATACCTAGTAACTTTTACATTTCCTAGTTTAGACCTATTTGGAACATCTTTGGACCTAAAATTTGGCATCTTTTTTTTAGTTAATTTTACTTGAAATTATTTGTCTGAGACATTTACCATTAGACATTTGACATTATACTATTTTTACCAAGTCTTTAGATAGACCTTTTGGAGATACATATCCATCCCTTTGACCAAGTTAGCCCTAGTTTGAATATTTTGTCTTTTCAAACATAGCTTTTTAGAGTTTGTATAACTCTAAACCTCTCATGAAACATTTGTCATTGATTTGAATATGTCTCACTATAAATGTAGTGGAACCCTGTATAATCCAGGATATGGAAATATTGTCACATAAGAGGACTTTGTTCAAGACCCTTATGAAGATGATGTTGTTTGGGAGATGAATTATTATCCACCTTACAATTCTTAATCAAGGGATTAGAGTCAAGATCCTTTGGCCCATTATTTGGTCAGCATGCCTCCATACATAAAGAAAGACTAATAATAAATGACCCAATATTTAGCTAGCATACCTTTGATTATAGAACAATTAAAAAAAGAACATTATTATGTTACAATGCTATCAGCTTATGATCCTTATAAAGTTATAGAGGTAGGGGCTAAGTTTTCAGCAGACTTTCTCCATGAAAACTTACCAAGTCTAGTAAGAGGCCCTTATAATGTGTCTTTTAATAAAAATGCATCTTCTAACAACACTAATGTAATTATGTTGATGCCATATCAAGATATACGTATGCTTGTCACACAAAGGGGTCTCATGGAGGACCACTTCATTCAAATTTAGACATCATACCAAACACATCAAAACTTAGCAAATAACTTTAATAATATGGCCCTATCAAATGCACATCTTATTAATTTATTTCCTTCAACATGAGTATTAAGTTGATAGGTCAGGAAAATCAAAGTTTATACCTAGTTATGCAAATCACCTTAGGAGAAAACATGTTTAATATGCCAACTATTGATGAAGTGTCTTCTAATTCTATGTAGAATAGTGAGTCAAACATAGTGGACAATGTGCAATAAAATTATAATTTAAACCAAAGTGGTGCTAATGCACAAAAAAATAGTTAATAATAAAATATGCCTTTAAATAAAACCATGAGTAGTTCACAAACTTAGGGAGTAGGAGTTTCTACTTCCCAACCTCAACCAACTACCTCTAATCCACAACTAGATGCTTCTTAGATCACAAAATATTAAGGATTAATTAGTCAACCAATGAATAGTGACACACCACAACAAAATGTGATGAATATTACTCCACTTCAATAGGTGATGAGTAATATTACATAATAATAATAAACACCATCCAATATATCCATATAACAAAGGTAAAACATATTTCCACCTCAATAGGGGGAAATTAATGTTCTACCTCTTTAGGTATTAGTAAACATACCTTATCAATCATATACTAGCATATTGATACAAAATTAAATGATGTATAATCAACAATGTATAAGTATTGGTTCGCAACAAATGTTGAATCTCCAATATGAATCCACTTCCCAATAGGAATTAGTGCAACAAAGAGATTCTAATTTTTCATAGGTACCTATCAATCAACAATTTACTTTTGTGTAAAATATGCCACAAATTCAATGATAGGTTTTTTTTCACAAGTTCTCCTCAATTAGTAAGGTATGACTAGTCAAAAACACATCCCTATTCAACCTCAACAGGCATAATATAACCATATTCCTCTATCCTAACTGTAATATTCATGAAACCAAGTGTATATACCCAATCTCAACTAAAATATCACACCATAATATGTGTAATTTCAATAATCGTACCCTAATCTATGTGTTCATATTCTTGGTCCCTTACCTAACCAATCCAACATTCCCCAACAAATGCTTCCATTATACCCTGATCAAAGTAATCCACTTATAACCACACAACCTCCACCTTATGCCAATGATCCCACTAGTTTCTTTACACAAGAACTAAAACAAATGAATGATGTAATTGCCCTCATTAAAGTGGAGAAACAAACCAAATATTTCAAGTTGGATAATGTGTGTTCTTGCCTATTCAACATGGAGTAATTGCATATACCATTTCCTCTGAGGTATGAGCCACAAAAGTTTGATAAATACAAGGGAAAAGGTGACCCCAAGGCCTATTTGGTATAATTATCTATTACATGCTAAAAAATGGCCTATAACGACATATATATCTTGTTTTTGTTTCCAAGAAGCCTAGTAGGGCAAACATTTGAATGGTTCTTGAAGTTGCCCAAGAATCCAGTATCTAATTTTGATGATCTTTCAGACAAGTTCATACAATACTTCTATTACAATATTGAGAATGAGATTTCATTGGTAGATTCAACACAAAAAAAAACAAAAGGTTGGTAAAATATTCACAAGATATATACAATGATGGAGAGCCCTTACAATCCAATTTACCCACAATCTACCAAAAAAATAGCTAGCCACTATGTTTACCAAAAATCTACATAGTGAGATATCTTACAATTTGGAGTTACATTATGCACATACTTTTAAAGAGATCATTGAGAAAGGTTTATTGATTTAAATATCCCTTATTAACAAATAAATCATTAAACTCACATCATCAAATCAAAGGTCAAATAAAAACTATAACAATGTCCAAAATAAAAACCAAATCCAAGCACAAGCATCATAACCAACCCAAGCCAATAATTATGACAAACCCAAGTAATTCAATCACAACAATAATGTTGTAGGGAATGGAGTAATAGAGTCAAAACATGTCCAAATGGTGCAAACACTATCTTTTTATCCTATTCCACATTTCCAAATTACTCCTAACCAACAAACTCTTAAGAAAACATAGTAAATGTAGCAAGTGCAACAACCTAGACCAATGCAAGAAATACTCCTCCAAGGAGAAATGTGCCTACTCATCATGTATTTATTAACCTTGGATAACCCCTTGAATCTATGTTTCTCAATCTCATCAAAGCTAATTTGATTAAGTAGCCTATTCCAAAGTGCTTTCCTAAGGGCTCTACCTATCCAGACTAGTTTAAGCCAAATGAATTCTATGAGTATCATTGAATAAATGGTCATAATTTTCACCATTATGTGTAAATTAAACATGTAATTGAGAATATGTTAGAAAATAGAGATATGATATTAGATCATGGATCTTTCACCTCCAATCAGAACCTCAACATTTATTAGAATCCTTTTCCCTAACATAACAAACAATAATAACAACGACAATGACTAGTATAATAAAAATAATAAAAATATCAACAACCAAGGCAGAAACAACAAAACCAACATAATCAGTAGTAGAAACAACAACATCAAAACAATGGACAAAAGGAAGGCCAAAATGATGCCAACAACTAATAGGCCTACCATGCAGTTACACATGATTCCAACGTGGTTGTAGGTCATATTATAGGAGGTCACATTAACACCATTTCCATTAATCCAAGACCAAGTACCAATCATATAAGACCATTGATAATCATTCCTAATCAACCAACCCATGTTGATAATCCTTCCTTGACCTAGAACCACATATAGGTGAACCAACAAGCATGGATTCCCACTTTTAGACCTTATCCTGATAACTCATCGTTAGCTTATGACCATGAACAAGTACAATAACAATCAATAATTATCCTATTTAGTCCCCCTCCACCATTATTTATTATCAATAATGGTCCTATACTTAATCCTAATTGTGCAATCATAACTCGATGGTCAAAGATTACTGTAGTAGGCCCATAACCATCTACCACTTCACCCATCATACAACCATCCATTATAACTAGGAACAAGCCATTTACCATTATTCAAGAAAATATGTTTGATATTATGGACCAGTTGCAAAATATGCTCACACTAATATCCATTTTAGATTTATTATGTATGTCTACCATCCAAAAGAACATCTTGACAAAATTCCTCATCTAATCTAAAGTTCCAAATGACATATATCTAGACAAATTTCAATCTTTTGTTGGGAATATCTCTCTAGGCCAATAATTAACCTTCAACCATAGCGATATGTCATCCCTTGGCTCACTTCATAAAAAACTATTATACAATGAAGTTTACATAATATGGCACAAAGTGAAGCATGTCCTCATAGACAATGGATCAGATCTAAATATTATGTCTCCAAATCTTATCAAGCTTCTTAGATACATGAAAATAGATCTAAAAAAGAAACAATCACCATCAAGGCCTATGACAATGAAGAATGAGAATCAGAAGGCACTATTATCTTTCTAGTTATCATTGGGACCTTGACCCACAATACACTATGTGATATATTAGATCTTAATTTATCATATAATATGCTTTTGGTTAGACCTTGGATACTTGATATTTGTGTAATCTCATCAAAATTTCACCAATGTATCAATTCCTCCCATTGAGGTATGGAGGTTTCTATTTTAGGAGATTTTCATCCATATGAGCATTATAAGCATTTAGAGGTTGAGTTAAAAATATATAACTACCATTTCATCATGAATCCAGTTGCCAAGAAGGACAAAGGGAAATACATACTTGTTAATTTACCAAAGGCCAAATGCATTGACCTTGATACCCTTAATTCACTTTGCCGCATGTTGCCTCTTGAAATGTCCAATCATTATACCATCTCAACTAATGGCCTAGGAGAATATTTGACCCACAAAACCTTTCACATTGTAAATATTCTATAGAACCCAAAGTCCTTTGGAAGACCAAAATCCAAACCACTCATGCAATGGAAAAAAGGGGAAAAACAATCTGCATAATCCAACACTTGTCACTTTCATACCGACCTCTAGCAAAGAGAAGGACCCTCTTGTAGATGATGAATCATGGTTGTAGAATGACAAGTTGGATAATTTTTACAAGAATTAATAATACCCCATTCATAATTATATCATTCAAAACCAAGAATATGAAGGAGGAGGCCTTGGGCCAAATTAATAGGGAATACTTGAGCTAATTTCTATGACTAGGTACAAAGGACACTATGGACTTAGATTTAAACTGCTTGAGGGTAACCCCACATATCTTATTTAAGTTCTTGTTAACATTTTGGCCTTACAAGAAAAATTTCAACCAATATCATTTAAAACTCTTGATGGTATTTACTTGATCTTGTTTTGATGCCTCATATACCCTTGTTTAAGATAAAAATGACTAACATAATCCTAGAAGATCTAGACCATCATAACATGCCATTGAAAGGAAAATCTAGTAGTTTGGGATGTGCTTAGGGATGCAAATTTAAGGCCTTAGTAATTATCCATTTTCATTAAAAAATATCAATGGGATACTGACATAAACATGGGGTTGCTAAGTGGTGAAACAATGTTCCATCAAACTAGCAGATCAATGGCATGTGAGCATATAACCAAGTCAAAAATTAAAGCAATATCAATGGTGCATGTTCATGCGTACAAGTTGAGATCAATGATCTACATCAAATATTAGGACAAAGATAAATGGTGCATATTCAATTGCACAAATAAGATATACGACATGCACAAGGTCATAGATTCAAAAAGTTCCTAGAACAAGATCAACTATCAAAATTTAATTAGATCAAATATATAATGATGAGAGGTAACTTGATGATGTTAATGGGTATCAAATATCCAACAAAGCACATTTAATCATGCACTCAAAGATTAATATCAAGCTTGTAGTTAAAAATTTAGAGGATCTTAGGATTAAATGCATTAATGATGAGTTTCATGATTATGGAAAATAAATAGATCAATGGTGTATATTTGATCAAGTAGAAGGAGATCGATGGCACATGTTCAATCACTCAAAGGGGATCTATGATGTGCATAAGGTCAAAAGGTGAAAGAGATAGATAAAATTCAAGACCACCACATGGTATAAGCATATGAAGTAGATAAAACTAATAGTAAGATCTTGAGGATAAATTAGGAGCTAATAAGTGTCATGATCAAGGATCCTAGATTAAGATTAATGGCCAAGATTAAAATTTGAATCTAGGAA
Source organism: Torreya grandis (assembly GCA_037957365.1). NCBI lineage: Eukaryota > Viridiplantae > Streptophyta > Pinopsida > Cupressales > Taxaceae > Torreya > Torreya grandis. The sequence goes on from JARHVA010000105.1 coordinate 1,143,820, forward strand.
ACTTTAAATAGAGAAAAAATTTGACCTAGGTTAAACTAGAGTAAATATTTTAAAGGGTGCTATTAAAGCTTAGTCAAGACCTTTGTTTGAAGATCCAAAGTATGTAGACTCAGTTTTCTTATGGTTTCAATATAATTTCATGATTACATCCCTCATATGTAGTGGTTTCTTGATTCCCACAATGTTTAGAGGCATAATAGGTTTGTTTAAACCTAATATAGTTCAATGCCCAAGTGATGTAGTCTGTAAGCTCTTCATGGATATTAACTATAGTGAAAACAATAAATGGATTGGTTTTGAATCTAAAATATACCTATGTTTAGATATTAAAAGAGGGGAAAGTTTGTAATTAATAAAGGAGTGTCTTGTCTGTCGACATGGTCATATCTTCAATAGATAGGTACCTATAGCCACTCAAAGCAAACTTAACCATGGATCTATCAGGGGAATGAATATGAGGATTTTGTATATAAAATTGAAGGGCATTAATGTATAGGATCTCAAGAAGGATTCATGTTGTATGGGTGGTTATTTTCTATAATGGTCTTGACCTTCATGATCCATCTTTCCATGCTAGGAAAAGACACAGTGGCATTAATACAAGGAAGGGCTCGATGAAGTTTTAAGTGGATATTGTGACTTATTCTAGTGGTAATCTTGACCTTGATATTTATGACCCATTGTCCACTCTCCCATGCATACTTTCTCCTCTTTCATCCCATTCTTCTATAAATTCAAGATTTGAGCTCTTTATTTTCATCCCTTAGGTTGGTAGGAGGAAACTCTATCAAAATTTATACTTATGTACCTCTTATATTAATGAATATAACATTTTTAGTTATTTACCAATCTATGCTTAGTGTTTTTTACTTGTTTGATATGAAAAATTGGTTTTCATCTTCCCTTTACAGGTCCAAGTTTTATGTAAGTACTAACAAACTTTCCTTAAAGGTCATTTAGTGTGTCTAAATGTTGATGTCTCAGGAATAGAGTGGATTACTAACCATAAGTGCTTTCAACCAGGCCTTACCCTCATTTTCCTCTAGCCTAAGTCAATAAAACTAACCTTTAGGTGAAGTAATATTTCTTGGAATCTATTGTAGGAATTTTTTAAGTTCTATTCAGAGTCTATTAGTGTGTTGAGAGTTCAAGCTTATGAGTGGATATAATGAATCTATGGTGCATCACCACATGTTAGTGTAGGTTTAATTCATGCAATCCATTCACTCTTTTCATCCTTACCCATTTAGGTCTTAGGGGAGAATTCAAGTGATACACTGGAGGATTTATCCTCATTAAATATCCTAGAGGTCTGACCCAGGATTATGTGACCCATAACCTAGGGTCATTCCCATATTAGACTAGTGTAGACACTAGAAAACTGTGCATTATAGTTATAGATATGGAACTAGCCCTTAAACCATATCAAAACCCCATAGAGACCACTTCCTAACCAATACACCATAAACCTAAGTCAAAATGACTAACTTTGACTATTCTAACCTTATCCTATTGACCATCGATGGTCGACCCTTAACCATCAATGGTTACACCCAACTATCGATTATCAACCTTTAACTACCTTAAAGGTTAACTCTAGCTCAACTTTACCTTTTTTTTTTTCTTATCCACTCATATAATTATGCATGTTAAGACTAAAATTAGATGACCTATTAAACACCTTATTTAAACTTATTGTTTCATCTCTCCCTTCCTTTTATAAAAACAAAGGAGGTTGTGAAAGGAAGAGCAAGAATCATCAGAAAGAATCATTAATTATCAGAGCTTCTTATATTAGAGCTTATTTTGTAGGTATTCTTTTGATGAATCCATGATAGATTATAGCAAGCATGATAGAGAGAACAAGTGTTGCAATTCATCAATCATAGCCAAGACATTGACACTTTGCTAAAATTGCTCCAGGCTTCACAAATGAGTTTTTCAGCCACACACCTCAACCATCTGGATCATGGAGCATATACGAAATACATGTTCTACTAAACTCACCCTTATTTCAAGTTTTACAACTTTCTTCTAAAAAAATAAGAGAAATTTATGTGAAACATTCTAGCATGCCTAGTGGGACCCTTGAGTCTTTTCTTGGGTTCACATTTACATCTAGGTGCTTCTTCTTCTTGTTAATCTGCTCATACAAATGAAATCAAAATTTCATTTTGGGCTTAAAATTGACTACATAAACTATTTGATTACTTATTTTAGATCAAAATAGATTAATTAATCAAGTGAATTAATCTTAGTTTCACTCTTCTCACACACACAAGACCAAACCACTTACACCTAATCAAGCATAACAATATTTACATAAGGCCTGACTAGGATTTCATCATCTAGAGGTCACTTTTCCCATCTATCTTACTTGGATTTAATCACCAAGGAGAGAACTAACTCAGTTCATTTGCTAAGTATAATCTCTAGAAATTGGTATATCTTGGCTAAGCACTTGACACCCTTATCAATGCAATATGTGAAGTGAGGGGGTAGGCCCCAATATCAAGCTATACATTGATTTACAATACAGATCCATTTAAGAGCCTAAACACAACTTGAAACCAACCATATAATTATTTTCTAGTACCCACTCTACAAGCCAAGTTGAGTCACACAATTATCAAAAATTAAGGCATAAGCCACAAGAGAGACTAGAAAAACCTTATGATTTAACATGCTCTAGTGTGTGTTTTCATTTCCTTGAATTTTTCTTGTCTTTAATTTATTTAAGTTGTGAGATTACTTGTATGTTTCTCTTTCCCTTATCTACATGGTTTTAACAAGGTAACAACTAAGAAACCAAGTAAATCAAGATCCACCTACTAATCACCCATCTTCCTCTTTTCCCTCATCAATGGAGTACATCTCAGATACAGAGAGTTATCCTCAGTGTTCTATAAGTCATAGCATCCCTTGGATGGTTGCATAAGGTGATGAAAATTTCACCACCTTTATGGATAATAAACCCATATCCCACCAACATTACCTTAACACCATATCTCACCATACCCTTACTTTAGTTCTACCTATTGACCCACCCTATGGCATGCCCTCCCACCTTATGGGAAACACTTTTGTTTCCATCATTTCCACCCAACCCTTGGTCACCCAAGAATCATATTATACCAATAATCCCACCATCCAAAACTAACCCACCCAACCAACCAACACCCAAACACCTTTTAACCCAACTAACAACCCTTCTAGTATAGGAAAAACCCAACCTTTGGGCATCGATACTCTTCTTATCATGGAGTGCCCTCTACTAGTGTCACCACCATTCCTCTTATTTCCAACCCACCTACCTCCACTACATTCTAGATATTGGTGGTCCCCATACCTTCTACCGTTCCACCCATCAGTACCAAAGTTACCACCTATCCTCTATCTACGAACCCAACCATACCTCCAACCCAACCTATGTCAATCCCCCAATAGATGCCCATTGCACAAAACTTGAGCTATATCCCTAACCCACAAGAGTATGTACCTCTACCTTCTACCCAACTGCCTATATTCATGTATTCATATGTGGCATCATCCCAACTACCCATGTCCACATACCAGTATGTGTTAGCTTCTCAAACCCCCACCAACTATCCGTATGTTGTACCTACCCAAACCTAACATAATCTAGCTTACAACTATGGGGTACATAACCACAAATAGACCTTGTCAAAATGTTAATGGACAAAATGACTACTTTGGAGTCATCTATTTCTAGTCCCCATAACCTCTTATCTTATGAACAAATTTGTAACGAACCAATTCATCCATCCATCTCCATTAGATCTTATCTTATTCAATGGCAACTTCAAAAAATTTCAAAATTTCGAAGCAAGGAAGACCCTCAACAACATCTGAGAGCATTTAGGCATTCTTGCTATTTGATCACCTATGATGATTCTCTCCTTATTCACACCTTTCCTGTGTCTCTATCAGGTTTGACACTAGATTGGTATAGTGTTATTATAAATCACTCCGTGTTTTATTTTTCCCAACTAGCTTAGACTTTCTTAGATAACTTTTCCATAAACATCTCTAATAATTTTTCCATCACTGATCTCTACTCCATTTGGAAATTTAATGACAAGTCCATAGCTAACTTCATATCCCATTAGATAAGTTGATATATCAACTCTCTTTCTCTTTGTCCTAACCCAAGTTGATTGAACTCTTTTATTGGGCTTGTGGAAAACACATTTCTTCCACTTTGTGGGTTCAGACTTTCAAGACCTTTGTTGAGGCTTTCACCATGGAATGAAAATTAAAGAATAGATCCATTGATGAGGGGAAGTTGAAATTGAGAAAAAATAACTCCACCTTCAAATCAAATGATACTCCCTCCTCCAAACCTAACAATCAAACAAACACTAACTCTAAGAATAAAGGAACCATGAATGTGGTTGTCCTTAAAGCCACCCTTCCACCTATTTTTAACCAACCCAACTCTTCTAGTTTCTCCAATTAGAACACTAAGAACCCAAACCACAACAACCAAAATAATTTTACTCCACTAGGGGAGTAATATGCTTCAGTCTTGGAAAATTTGTTGAAAGAAAATATCATACAACTTCCACTGATCAAACCTTCATAGAAATTTGACTCCTCTCATCTTATAACTGGTTGGTATAAGGAGAACAATTTTTTTTCCTTTTACCATGTCATTGGACATGATGTTAGTAGGTGTAATAACTTCAATAACATTGTCCAAAATATCATTTATAAGGGGGAAATTGTGTTGGATAATCCCAATGCACCCCCAAATCAATCACTTGACATCTTTAGACAGCCATTTCCTAACCATGCCCCTTCCATGAACAATGAAAATAATAGAGTGAAATATTCTCACAACCATGAGGTCCATACCATTAACACAGTTCTTAATGAAAACATTATTGAGGAGACCATTGATTAGACTACATTCCCTTCCCCTCCACTTATTGATGTAGTGGATTCACTCTCCATCCCTTCAAAAAATGAGACCAATGAAATGACTATTCCCCTTTATCCACTCATTGAGGTATTTGAGCCACCAACCTCTCCTTTGGGAGACATACCAAAAGAGGCAACCATTTCCACCATATCCTTCTCCTCCATCATATAGTAATCCACTCTTCCTTTGGAAATCATACTTAAAGAAGAGATCACTCTACCTACCTCTCCCATAGGAGACTCATCTTCCTAAACCTTGGAATTGGATTAAGGAAAAGGATGAGGTAACAATTTCTCTCTATCCACCCATGGGTTTAACCTTTGATATCAATATCAAAGGGATCAAACCCATCTATAAGTCCTTCTCTAGACTAGTCAAAACTTGGATTACTTATCCCAACCCAACATAGATCATGCCACATTTTAGCATCATCTTAGAATTCCTTACCCAACCAAGTAAGAGAGTCCAACCATGCCACTATCATCCCAAACATCCATTTCAATTATTTTAGAAACCTCTATCAATCAAACCATAACTAAACCATCCAAATTGACTCTACCTAAAATAACCATGTCACCCCCTACCATTCCAACCAAGCCCACCAAAAACCTTGACATATTCCCTATTCAAAACCTTATGCACCCCTCATTAAAATTGTAAATAACTTCACCAAACCTATTAAAGAAACCCAAAACCAAGCCAACAAAGAAGGTGAAACCACCCAAGATTCCACAAACCAAAACTCTACCTCCCCTTTTCACTTTACCTTATATTTTAGGACCTCATCCTTCTACCTTAGTAAGGAAGCCAACCATCCTAGAAAAAACCCAAATCTAACCACCACTTTTGGTTACACCATCACTCCTAATTTCATCCTTGCCTATTTTCAAACCCAAATCTAACCACCACTTTTGGTTACACCATCACTCCTACTTTCATCCTTGCCTATTTTCATGAAACCTTCTATAACCAAACTACCTACTTCTTAAGCATCTACCCAAACACATTTCACCCCCAATCAATCCATACCAAAACCATCCACCAACAATGCTCCTTCATCAAAACATCTTACCATTAAACCTACTCCTAAAAGGGCTTCTACCTCAACTACCAAACCTAAGACCTCCATGTCATTGCCACCTTTGATCGAGTGTTACTCAACCATCCTACAAAGGTTATTACAAGGATATCTCTTAACCTTTCCACCTATCAAAACATTTAACCCACATAGTCCTAAACCATCCTGGTATGATGATAAATTAGTATGTTCATACCATAAGACACTTGGACATGATATTGAGAACTGTCAAACTCTCCAAGTGTTAATCAATTTATTGTATCATGAGGATGACTTATTGTTAGATGAGCCTCCTATAAACCCACCACTGACCAATTTCTCCCAAAATTAAAGCAACCCTCAAGCCATTATTCCTTTCAAGCCATTATTCCTTTCAAGCCTCAGCTTGTCAAACCAATTTCATCTATGGGAGACTTGATAAACCCCTTGATACTTTCACCACCTCTTTTTTACCTTTACCATTCATGTCCAATTTTTCCTATTTGGATAAACCATAATTTTCCAAGACATATCTTTATAGGTGTGCTTGGAAGGGATTTGGTCTAGGTTGGTATGAACATAGGCCATAATATTTGATTCTAATCAAGACCTAAAAACCTCATGAAAAGCATGGCCTCAGTTTCACACCACCTAGAAAACAAACCAACCTACCTCCCATTACCATCATTAATGAGGAAATCCCATCCTCACCATCTACTCCACCATTGACAATTAAGAATGCCAACATTATCCCCCTAATTTTTTTCATCAATATGATCAACCTCAAACCCTTGACTTATCAAAATGATAGGGGAATCAAAACCATTTCTTTGACTCACCCTAAGATGATAACAAATGATTCCTCTATCATTTAATACCATTTGATGTTAGGATGATGATTATATTCTTACCTATCTAAGTGTAACAAATTATTCTATCCACAAATCTCTCCCCCCTAAAACTTCAACTATGTTGAATGAATCTACTAGGGATATTAACAAGGGTACTTCAAATAACCCATGTATTATTGAAATCAACCAATCATTAAATTTTGAGGAGCTTTATTACTTCCCCTCCTAGTAACACCACAACATAGTTTTTCCTAGTCTTATAATGATATGTCAGGAATTGACCCCTCTATTTCTACCCACAATATAGTCACCAATTATGATGCCAAGACAATTAGGCAAAAAAATTGATAAATACACCCTTACATAGCCCTTATCATCAAAGAATAGATTCAATGACTCCTATCTATCAATTTAATCCAACCCATTAATTATCCCCAATGGGTCTCAAACATCGTACCTATCACCAAATCCAAAGGGGGACTTTGTATTTATGTGGACTTTCATGACTTTAACCTTTCTTACCCAAAAGATGACTTTTTTTACTAACATTGACCATCTTGTTGATCTTATATCTAGCCATGAGATGTTCTTTTATAGACATGTTATCAGGTTACAATCAGATCTTAATTACCCTAAAAGATCAACACAAAACCACCTTTATCACCCCATAGGGAAATTTATACTCTAGGGTCATGCCTTTTGGACTAAAGAATGTTGATGCAACCTACCAATGTTCTATGACCTATATCTTCCATGACTATATTCACAAAATCATAGAATATTGTGTCAATGAATTTATTTAGTAATCTAAATGTCATAAAAATCATTTGGTAATTATTAAGATTATCTTTGAGCAACTCATCCATTACCATATCCACCTTAAACCTAAGAAGTGTATTTTTGGGGTCTTATCAGGAAATATCCTTGTTTTATCATTTCCCTATGGGGATTTAAAGTTTATCCTACCAAAATAAAAGCAATCCTTGACATGCCTCCTCCCACCCACCTCAATCAACTTCAATGCATTTGTCACTTCATCTCTTAGCTCTTGGATTGATGCTAAACTTTCCACCATCTTATTAATAAGGATGCATCTTTTTAATGGAATAATGATTTTTAAAAGGTCTTTGATTAAATTAAAGAGTGAATTTTATCTCCACCCTTCTTCATTATTCCCAAGGAAGATCAACCTTTTTACCTTTATATTTGTGCCAGTAACCATTGCTTAGGGGTAATGTTGGCTTATCAAGATGAGTAGCATAAAGAGAAATCCATCTACTACATTAGCCATATGCTTGTAGAGTACAAGAATTGGTACACCTATACCAATAAACTTTGCCTTGCCTTGGTCTTTGTGGTCACAAAAATTTTCCATTACCTTCTCAACCACAAAACCTATGTCATAACCAATACTGACCCACTTAAGTATATGCACTCCAAGCGATACTAAAATCAACATATGGCCAAGTGGCTCATGATTTGAGTTAAGTTTGACCCTTAATTCATCTAGTATAATTCAATTGAATGTCAAGTCATTTTCAATTAATTGGTTGAAGTACCATTAGTAGATAACCAACCTCCTCCTCTCCAATATTTAGATGAGTCTATCGTAACCCTTTCTTAGTCAAATTTCACCTATCAAGTGACCATGTTATTTGATGGATCAAAGTGTCAACATGGTGAGGGAGATAGCATCATCTTTATCCCCCTTCATGATGAACCTTTTCCTTTATATTTCAAGCTAGATTTCAAATGTACTAATAATATCGCTGAGTATGAAGCCTTAGTGATAGGTCTCCAAATAGCATTAGCCTTGGGAGTCAAACTGATCAATATTTTTGGTGACTCTCAACTTGTGGTTAATCAAATAAGCATATCTTATCAATGTAATACTGATTTTTTACAACACTAAAAATAACTAACTGATGTACTCTTAGCATCATTTGAACACTATCATATCCAAACATCTCCATGATGTATGAATAATTTTTCCAATACAATGGCTTCTCTTGAGTCCTAGATTCTATCTATACCCTCTCTGACTCTAAGCTATCTATCATTATCCATCAGCTTACATAACCTTCTTATGTCAAATTAGAGTCTCCTACCATCTTCAATGTGGATGAAACCCAACTCGACCTTTGGTACCAATAGACCTTTGACTATCTCAACCTTGCCATCACCCTTTTCAACCTTTCTTGGAATGCTTAAAGAGTGTTTATATAGATCACCTCACATTATACCATAATGGGGGGAATTATTTATAAATGTGGATTTTATGGTCTCTTCTTTTATTACTTATATCATGACGAAGCCTCTCATACTATCAAGGAAATGCATGCTAAGATTTATGGAAGACATTTTAGTGGTCTAGCTATCGCTAAATGTATCCTTTGCCTTGGATACTACTGACCTATTTTCATCCAATATTTTTGTGATTATGTGAAAAAGTATCTTAAATTTCAATAACACACCAATTTATATCATGTACCTAGTCATAGTCTTTAAGTATAAAATGATATTTGGCCCTTTTCATAATAGGGTTTGGATCTTATTGGTGAAATTAACCCCCATTCTTCATAGTGACATCATTATATCATCACTATAATGAAATACTTCACCAAATGGGTGGAGGCTATTCCTCTCATCTCCAAAAAATCCAAATAGATTATCGATTTTATGTATAAACATTCAAAAACTACCCCCATTTTTGATGTCAAAACACCCTTGAACCCTTACTTGACCTTTAGAGCTAGTTAACCACCTAGTGGAATTAACCCCCTTTTTAATGTACTAACTTAACCATTTTAACCTACTTATTTTAAACCATTTTTCACCCATTTTCATCGAGACCCTTGACTGCTGATAGTCAACTTAACCATCGACGGTTAGCCTAACCATTGATAATTAGGTTCCCTACCTGTATCAAAGAATTTATAGATTGAGTGTGAGATTAACTTCACACTCAATTGAACACCTTTCCATTTGGTGATAAAAATCAACTTTGTAGTGCCCAACTTATCATCTTAGCAACTTCTTCCACTCTATTTGGCAACTTCTTCCTATAAATACAGAGTTGCAAGAAGGAGAATAGGATCCAAAAAATTCATAAGTACATGCTACCAAAATCTTTTTTTAGGTGTCCACTCTTAAAAAAACACTTCCCAAATAATTCTCATAAGATGGAGTATTTTTATGTTGGAAAAATACTTCCAGGTTTCTTCTATTATATTTTAATATAGCTAATAAATATGCTTTCTTATTGTAGGTCTTCCTCCCTAGCCAAAGAGGAGCTCTCACTTCATCTAGATATTAATGCACACTCACTTTCAACTAGGTACCCTTACACACCCCTCTCTTTTAGTTTTACTTCTACTTTCATAAAATAAGAAATAAGGAGAAAATTTGAGTAAAACATTTTGGCATGCTTGGTGGGACCCACCACCTTTATTTTCTTAGTTAGAATTGTATGCTCTCTCTCTCTCTCTCTCTCTCTCTCTCTCTCTCTATTGGTTTTTCATGCAAAGAAATCTAAAATTTTCCATTTGGCTTAAAAAAACCTTGAGTCTATTGTTTGATTGTAATTTTGGTTCACCTAGTAACTTAAAAAGGCAAGTAATCTATCATAGTTTCACTTTCTTATCACACATGAAACCCAAACCACTTTTATAACCAACACATCATAACATACCTGAGATAAGGCCTGATTAAGATTTCACCACCCAGTGGATAACCTTACCCTACCTGATAATCCTAATTAAATTTCATCACCAAGGGGAGAGCCCAATCTATTCTCTAGTAGAGTATAAGTCCTAGATAGATGGTATATCTTAGCTAAGTGATTTGACCTAGCTTTAGGATCATGAAGTATAGGGAGTAAGCCCCCTGTACCAGGCCATGTACCTAGTCTAGTACATATTTTTTTAAGCATAATAACTCAACCTAAAATCATCCTTAGCTTACCTAGCTAATACCATACTTATGAGCACATATCCTCACATTTTTAACTAAGGCATAAGCCATCATGAGATAAAAGTTATCCTAGGAGCTAATGCACTTAGTGTATGCATTACTTTCTAGAGACTTTTTCTTGTTTTCTCTTTGTTCAAGTTGTGAGGAATTGAACTTTTACCATCAACCTTCCATAATTTTGACCTAATTTACCCTCATCTCCATTACCTTGTTTGAATGGAGAGCCTTTCTATAACTTTTTTTAGAGATCCTAGCTTTTCTAAAATCTCAGACCATAACCCCCTTACATTTGAGAATTACCTGGCATCTCGAGCTAGCTATGCTCCTTACCTTACCTATAATCAACCCAAGCCTACCCATCATACATCAAAATTCAACCATAATCAACCCCCAAACTATCAACTACCACCTAACTGGTTACAATGTTAATGGACTGGATAAGCAAAATAAAGTTATCTATTTTTGGTACCCATGACCAATCAACCCTTACCTTTAACTAATCAAATTTTAAATTCAACCAAATAATAACCTATCACAACCCTTTAACCATTATCTTAGCCATCCAATTACCTATCAACATCTACCACATCCATCATCCCAACCTTGTCAAAACTTAGGCCATCTACCCCTTCCATTATATCAATTACCTTAACCCACCCTATTAACCAACCCACTAACCTATCAACTTATTAACCCAATGTATGAACCAACCTATCAACCTATTAATCTAACCACCAACCAATATACTAATATATTAATCCAACCAAACTAATCAAGCCAACCCACCTCATTAACCTTATCCAACTCATCAAACTGACCCATCTTATCAACCCAACCATTGTATCAATTACCTCAACCAAACTTATCAACCCTAACCTATCAACCACACCATAAACTAACCAATAACTACCAATCAAACCTACATAATCTATGAAACCTACCTAACTTATCAAACCTATCAAACCCACCAAACCAACCCACCTCATCAAACCCACCAGCTAGCTCACCAAATTAAGAGCCATTGGTACACCCTCTTCTTATGCAATACACCCCACTGGGGGAATCATATGCCTTAATCCTTGATAAATTATTGGAGGCTTCTATCATTAACCTTCCTCTAATTAAACCCATTAATATTTATCATCTAAAACCATTTTGGTTCATAGAAGACAAATTTTGTGCCTATCATTGCACCAATAGACATGGGGTAGATAGATGTGGCTCTTTTAATATGCTCATCCAAAACCTTATCGATCACAAGGAGGTTTCAAAAGATATTCTCCATGTTCCCTCTAACCTAGCCTTAAATATCATCAAAAAATCAATCATCAAACCTCTTCCTTCGCTCATTATTAAGGAAACCATAGTCCAAACCTCAACTAAAATACTCGTTACCTAAGTATAACCTTTCCAACTTTCCTTCAAAAACATATTCAAGGAACTAAGAAACCAAACTATTCCACTCACCTTTGTGGAACCAACCAACCAAACTATTCCACTTACCTTTGTGGAACCAACCAACCTACCTTTTCCACTTACCAATTCTATGGAACATATTAACCTAGACTTAAATACCATCACCCAAACCAAACCTACCATTAACCTAACCTTACCTATAACCATCCACCTAACTTTACCTCACCAGCCAAACCAAACAATCAAACCAATCAAACCAACAAACCAACTCAACCATTTATCTTACCTCTCTCAACTAGTCAAACTAACCTCTACACCAACTCAATCAACCATACTCAACATACCTTTCCGTTCAACCATAACCAACTTACCTAACCACCCAAACTAGATTCAATCCATCAAACCTACCAAACCTACCAAAATTAGACCCAAATGCATTTTCCTAGACTTAGTGCACTAGAGGAAATCCCACCTGAACCACCACCTACAAACTTGACCTACTAGCCACTAACAAATAACCATTAACAATCCTTTATGGAAGGGGATGAAGTCATATTTACCCCTCCTAAACTCTCTTATTAACCATTATCTCACCTTGGGATCATTTCCCCATCTTTTGACCATCCATGAAAAAAGCAAACTAAGGGAACTTCCCCTCCATAAGGATTTGACCATTTATCAACTCAAACTATACCTTAACAATTAATGAAACTAAAATTTGGCATTTTTGCCTCAAAATCATCTACCCAACCTATCCAACCAACCAAACCTACCCATAATACCTAACCAATCAACCTTGTCAAGCTCTCTCACCTTATCTAAACTTATTAACCTTCTTAATCAACCCAACCCAACCTACCCAACCAACCAATCTTACCTAACCTCACCCACAACAAATCAAACCTTACTTATCACCTATCAATCTTCAACTACAAACAAAAAATAAATTGTCAGCACCACCTACTCATTTTGGGAGTCACCTTCCCCAACCCATTGGAAATAACCCATTTCCATCAACTAACCAACTAGTTAAATGACTTCAACCTTAATTCATTTTTGGCCTTCTTTTTCCACATTTTACTATCCTACACCATTGAAGAATATCTTTCTCTATCCAATTATCACCTAACCAACCTCACTTTTTTATCACTATGAATCCTTTCAACATCTAACCAAGTGTTGAAAGGTCACTAGGGGACATCTACTCTTCTGATTGACATTACCCATCCACACAAGCATGGATTTTGGGCATATCAAGCCTGATCTTCTTAAAAAATTTTACACTCATGTCTGTTCCTTGGTTAAACCAAGTTCCTTGTCATTTTTTGTCTGACTTAAGCTCATCCCTTGTTTCCAATCACCTTCATCTCCTTATCTTTAAGTACAATAAATTAAAAATAGGATCATGTGATTATCCATTACAAAATTTGCCTAATCCTAAGCATGGATACCATGGCTCTACCTATGACATGATCCTCATGGATACTTTTCATCTCTAATAAGATGAAATCCCATGGTCATTGTCACTTAACACAATCTCTTCCACCCATCATCATCCTTCTTGTGCCATGGCTTTGCCTCCATAAAAGAAAACCTTAGGCCTATATCGACAGTTCATGCCTAAACAAGCATATAAATATTTGGGATACTACAATATCATTTGGGTCAACATTTTTAGTATGTAAACTGCTCCCTTGAAGGATAATTACTTGAAACAATCAAAATACTTGAACTTAAAATAGACTTCTCCCTTGAAGGATAACTATCTAATATGAACAAACCTAAACTTAGACCACTCCCTCAAAGGAAGACTAAGTTAACTTTATCAAAAGTAATCATTTAAAGCTTACCACATTGATCATCTTCACCAGAATATCAAAACAAGTAATATAAGACCCTGTATATATATCTTGAGAAAATGACAATTATTTCTCATCAATAGACTTCCCTCATTGATCAGTCTACACCTAGAATATGACATGGACTTATCTATCATAGTTCCTAGGTCACTTACAAAAGAGGTAAACCATTCCCTCAAGAAGGTTTCCATACCTATCACCCACTACCTACCATCTATTTCCCCTTTTGTCCTCCCTAAATACAGGGATTTGAGCTTACTTGACATCAAGTAACCACCATCAAACTAACAACAAATCAAAAGTGTGATAAGGGTTTTATGTTCATAAACCCACCCATCTTTCGATCATGGTCTTTATCAATCAAATCATTTAGCCTCCCCCTTATACTTTCATGATCATTTGGGAAGACATGTCTTCTCCCTGTGGATTCATTGAAACCAAATCATCCCCTAATCAACCAAACAACCTAAACCTAATTCATCCCATCAAACCTATAAAACCAACCTTATTTACCTTATCCAAACAAACCAATAACTACCACCCAAACCAACAACTACCAATCACATTCACCCAACCCATCCAATCAGGTTAACATATCAAACCAATGAACCAATGAAGTATATTGACCTTTTACCTTTGGGAGTCTCTATAATCCTAGCCAACCAAACCAAACCTAACCTTTGGAGGTTACTTTTCTCCAATCACCTCATCTTCCCCTAATCAAACCCATCAAACATTGAATTGAAAGAACTACATCTGGCCTAAAGTTCATGTTGGATCCACCATCCATGAGACTATGTAGGAAACATACTCTTTCTTAGTGCATCAAGAGTTAGCTTAGACATCCCTTAAATAATTAAATTAACCTAGGGAGATGTGTATTACACCTTTTGAGCCATTAAAACCACTCACTTACCTTAACCATCAAACTATTATGGATTATCTTCCCCCATAAACATTCAACTTGACCAAACTAACCCCCCTTTTGGAGATTGCCCTTATCCTAACTTTGCCAGCCCTTTGACCATCATCCTACATAACTAATAATCCATCAACACTAACTTAAAAATTATTTTTACCAATATCAACTTCAAACCTATCAACCAACAATAACCAACCAAATTTACCTACCTTACCCAACCTATACAATCAATCCATCTTATCAACTTCATCAAACCTATCAAATCAACCTATTCAACCAAACTTACCAAATCAAACCCTTACCTACCAATCAAACTTATTAAACCTTATCTACCATGATTAAAACACCTATCTACCCAACCACCTACTAACAAACCTTATCCACTAAACCTAACCTATCAAATCCAACTTTACCTATCTTATCAACTTTATCAACCCTATCAACCAAAACCAAACCAAGTGGTACACCCAAGTGGGAAAACCCATTTGGACATCCACCAACCTATTTAGGAGTCACCTTATCCCTCAAACTATGGATTTTACCATTATCCACCAACCTATTTGGGAGTCACCTTCTCCCTTAAATTTTGGAGATTACCTTTCTCTACCAAACTACCCATCCATTGGACCATGCCCATCTTGACATTAGACATTTTTGACCTAAACTATTCACATGTTTTATGATGACCTTACCTTGGTATTTTTGACCATACAAACCAATTTTTCCATATTGAACATTTGAATTTGCACTACCTCATGCATAACCAACCACACCATTTGTGTTTTTCTCAAGAAAACTTACTACCCTAGTTACCTAAGCAAACACTGACCCTATCTAAGAGACTTGATAATACTAACCCAATCAGTTATGCCCAATGTTAGGGACCAGTTACCTTGTCATTTATCCTATAGCTTGACCTTATTTTTACTAACATGGAAATATTAGTCTTTGTGTGATCTTGACTATCATGCTTCATTACATTTTATGTGCATGTTTACATCTCAAATGCCCAACTTCACCTTTTTATCACCCACCTCATGACTTATCATCTAACATTTATCAAACCCCAACCCAATTCAACCTTTACCTCATTAATTCATAGTTGGAGGGGAAATACATCCTCCGATCCTTGGGGAAATTAGACCTTTTGGAGGTGACCCTTCTCTATAAACCTTCACCCTTCTAGAACTATGTGATTCTTTAATTTAGAGTGACCCAGTTGAGTATCACTACCTTACCCTCAAAGCACACCTATTCTTTGCAACCTACCCATGAACCATTCAAGAAATACATCTAGCCTAAAGTTATTTTTGGATATTATGTCCATGGAAATATGTAGGTATCATCCTCTTGCCTAGAGCATCTAGAGTCATCTCGGCCATCACCCTTCACCTTTAACCTTACCTAGTTCCTATTTTTTTTTTGTAGCTTATTGACCTAAAGCCGCATAACAAAAAAGGAAAAAATATAGACACTCAAAAACTACCTCATTTTTGATGTCAAAACACCCTTGAACCCTTACCAACCTTTGGATCTAGTTAACCACCTAGTGTACTTAGCCCTCTTTTTAGCATACTAGCTTAACCATTTTAACCTACTTTTAAAACATTTTTCACCCATTTTCATCTAGACTCTTAACCACCGATGATCATCCTAACCATTGATGATCATTATAATCATCAACTTTTAAGCCTAATCATTGATGGTCAAGTCCCCTACCTATATCAATAAATTTCCATATTGAGTGCAAGATTAACTTCACACTCAATTTATCACCTTTCTATTTGGTGATACAAATCAGCGTTGTATTACGCAACTTAGCATCTTTATCCCTTACCTATCTAGAAATTTATTCCACTCCATTTACCAACTTATTCTTATAAATACAAAGCTATAGGAAGGAGAATAAGCTTTGAAAAATTTAGAAGTACATGCTACCAAAATATTTTTGCATGTGTCCACCCTTATTGAAACACTTCCCAAATCATTCTCAGAGGTTAGAGTATTGTTATGTTGGAAAAATCCCTCTAGGTTTAATCTTTTAATATAGATGATAACATTACTTTCTTATTTCAAGTCTTCCTCCCTAGCCAAAGAGGAACTCTTACTTCATTTGGATATCAACATGCACACACTTTCAACCAGGTACCCTTACACACCCCTCTCTTTCAATTTTACTTTTACTTTCACAAACTAAGAAACGAGGAGAAAATTTGAGCAAAACATTATCAACCATCACATTATCTATCATTTTGGTGTTCTTCATAAAATTATAAATAACAATGGCAAATATTTCAAAAACAAACAAGTCTAAGGTATTTGTGATGCATTCGATATAAAGTTAAGGTTCTCATCACCCTATTGTCCATAACTAATGGATAGGTAGAATCCTCTAACAAAATTCTTAACAACATGCTAACTAAAATGGTTAATACATCTAGTTGGGATTGGTATTTATACATCTGCTTCTCCTTATGGGCATATCATACTATCATTCAAACCCTTATGAGTGCTACCCCTTTCTCTCTTGTGTTTGGAGCCAAGGTTATCTTACCTCTCAAAGTCCAAATCCCCTCTCTTCACATATCCTTATAATATCTAATTTTTGTGAGTGATTATCATCAAGAATGTTTATCCCAACATGATATATTTAATGAGAATCATTTAGCCATGCTTACCCACCTTTGTGTTTATCAAGAGTGAATCAAGCATGCTTATAAAAAGTACCTCAAAGTGAGAGAATTCAATATCAAAGATCTCATCCTAAAAGAAAATCAACATGTAACCAATATGGAGAAGAGCAAGTGGGGAAAATTTGATTTAAATTGGCTTGGACCTTATATCATAACCCAAAATTATGTATCAAGAGCTTACCGATTATCCTTTTTTGAAGGGAAATAAGAACCTGAGCCCCTCAATGCTTTGCATATGCATCCTTTCTTTTGTTAAATAGGATTAAACTCACCTTTTGTCTAAATTAAGCCCATCCATTATTTTCACCCACATTTATCCCCTTATTTTAAGGACAATTGATTAAAGTTAAACCATGTGATTATCCATTATAGCCTTTACCTAATATTGAACATGGGTACCATGGCTCTACCCATGGCATGGTCCTCATGGTACTTTTCATCCCCTTATAAGATGGATTCCCTTGGTCATTGTCACTTAAACATCCTTTACCCATCATAAACCTTCTTGTGCTCTAGTTTTGCCTTCATCAAGGTGAACCTTTTGAGCCTATATAAGCAAATCCATGTCAATAGCAAAAAAAAAAAAAATCAATAAAAAAAATCACAAACATTCACAGACTGCTCCCTTTAAGGACAGCTACCAAAACATATTAAAATTGCTCAATATAAGGTAGACTATTCCCTTGAATGATAACTATCAAAAGCCTTAAACAAATCTCACAAACTTAGACCACTCCCTTGAAAGATGGTTGAATAAATTGTTTGTCAAAGCATGTTAATTTCTTAGAAGCTTCTTGCATTGATCAACTTCTACCATTCCTCCAAGCAATTACGAAATAACAAAAGACCCATTATCAAAATTAGAAAAAGTAAAATAATTTTGAAATTCAAAATCAACTTTCACAAGTAGACTTCCTGCATCAATTAGTCTAAAATTTATATGACATGGACTTGTTTATATTGGATCTTTAGTAACATATAAAAGAGGCATGCTAGTCTCACAAGATGGTTCCATTTTCATCCATCTCCCCTTTATACACTCTATAAACAAGGGATTTTGAGCTTACTTGACATTATATGATCAAGCCACCTTTTTAAGCAACTAACATATGCTAATGAGAATCATTTGAAGGACTTATGTTCATAAGTTGATCATACTTTAGTTTGGTTTAGTCCTTGCCAAAGAAGAGGCATAGTTCCTTCTTATTCTCTCATATCTAACTGTTGATACATTCATTATGGAATTTGTCTCTTGATTAGCCTATCTCCCTCACATTTAGTTTTCTAATCTAACTTACTTTATGTGTACACCACCTTCATTTAATCATATGCATTTCATTAAAAACATTTAAAAACCAATTATGTGTTTTATTATTTTTTGTGCCTTGTTTAAGTATTTTTAATCAAAAGAACATCTTAGCCATCATAACCAATCATAAAAAACATACAATAAACACAACATTACCTTTTATCACATCATAAGTCCATAAGTCATCGCACATCAATCTATTTCAAAAATATATCTATTCATAGATAACATCATCATATTACAATAATCTCATGTAAGTAATAAACAACTCTAACTAATCATGAAGCATCTATCATACAACATCCACATATGCTATCCATCACATGGCTATCTAGGTAAGAAATCAAATATTCATCCACATGTCCAACAAAACATCTCATCATAACAAACATCATTATATCAAAACATCATGAACATCCCATCACCTAATCAAAACATCAATCCTAACATCTATCACATCCATATATCTATGATCCATTAACCCATAACAATGTCATGAATATAAATTACATCATAGTTATCCATAATCATAACAATAATTACAAATTTCATAGTCATGTCCAACAAAGCATAAACATTATCATATCATAAACAACATCCATCAATATCAAATATCATCATGAGCATAAATTAAATAGCCACATCATCACATGCCTAGCTAAGTGAGTACACAAAAACCATAACATTATAATCATATGAGAATACTCATCATAAACAACATCACATCCATAAACATCAACACAAACCATAAACCATGATCACATCTATATATCAAAAGATATTAATCAAAATAATGATCATATATACAATAATGTACATGACTTTCAAAAATGTCTATACATCTCACTACATTATCTCGTAGGCTAGTATTAAAATCATATGACACATCAAAAATATAATGTCTCATAATAGTCTAAGACCTTGAAACACCACTACCTCATGGATCCTATCCACCTCTTGAGCTTTCTTATCCCCTTACAGATGTAACCCACTGACCTGGTATCATGATACATCCCCTTCAGTGATCCTTGTTCTGTACTCACCCCATTTGGGCTCATTGGGAAGATGAGTGAATAACAAGGCCTCCTAATAGCATAGCTCCTCCACTATTACAACATATCTCACCATGGAGGTAGTCCTTAGTGGTCCTATAAGTAATGGTACTTGCCTTCTTACCTATCTAAGAGAGTTTCTCTCTTATGTAACCATGGCTAGCTAAGCCCTAGCCTAATCCCTCTCTCTTATAAGAGTGGCCACCTAGCCCTATGTTGCATCCCTATCTTGAGTCACTGATGCTAATAATGCATGTTCTATGGTTAGGGATGCCTATGCCTGATCCCTCTCAGTAATTATTGTCTATCTATTGAAGGCATCTTCATCCCTCTGATCACCACCCATACCTCTACATCCACATCCATGTCTTGCAAACTATCATCACCTTCAAAAATAGCTACTTCATAATGTGCTTAGAACCACATAGGGTATTCATCAGTAACTCTTGTATCATTGATATTAACCCTCACTGATAGCTCCTTATGATCAATAAACACATCCTCAAGCTTTGGTGAAGCCAATGAGAACTCTGCATCCTCCCTCTAATACCTTGAGAACTACCTTGGGATGTCTTAAATGAGGCCAAACTATCTTTGAACCCTATTAAAAGGGATCAAATATACCTTCAAATAATGCCTCCCATAGATCCATCTATAACTTTGTAGTGATAAAATCTACCTCATATGACTGGCCCATGTGAGAAATCGAACATACAATCACCAAATCACATCACCCACCACCAGTGCATTTAATTGGTCCCTGTACCAATCTAGATCATGAGACCTTTTATCTAGTCTTGTGAGTGTATAATCATACTTTCATCACATAAACCCTACCCTAATGTCCATCTAAATAAAGTCATGCCATGGCATCCCACCTGGTCAAAGAAATTTGATGTGCTCATAAGCCTAACAGTGCAACACAAACCCAACACTAATACTATACCTCCTATGTGCCTTGTATTCCCAAAGCTCTTGATATATCTTCACTAGTAGGATAGGTGCCCAAGCATACACTATTTGATCTATCACCATGCCTACTAAAACACCTAATAAAAATGAAGGAAACCTACCACTACTTAAGTCAAATAACACATAACAAGTCACTACCATCATCATCATAGTGATGACCCATCTCATGCCCCTATTTATGTGATATAAGGGTGCATAACGTAGGCCTCCATCATGCCACCTTGCATGTGTCATGTCATCACCATACAACACACCCATGAGCTAGTCTGACTCCTCACAATCGATGTGCTCCATAGGCTCACCTCATAGTGGTAGATACATGATCCAATAAATGTCCTCTAGTAGGATAATCATCTCTTTGGTAGGAGGTGAGAATGTATTAGTAGTTGGATCCCATTTCTTTATAAGTTCCACTAACATAGCCATATCCTAGGACATGTGTTGATAATACTTGATGCCACCTAAGCCTACTACTAACAAGTGGTCCCACTCTTGGTTTGCCATCACTTGACATACCTCATCTAGCAATTATAGTACATGATCTCACATATGTATCTACTCCCTCACCTATATGGTCATATTAATACCTTAGTTTAACTAGATTATAAAACATCACCTATGAACTACTACCTATTACCTCTATCTCCAACCTTACCTATTTTCCTCTTCTACCAAATTACACCATAGACTTACCTTAGACTCTACCTATCATAACTCATCTACCCACCCATTTACCATTAACCCTTTTCTATACATGCCCTTACACTAGTCCTTTCAACCTTAAATTATGTAGCCTTTATCAATTTACCTAAACCCTAATTTCACACCAAACTATATCTCATTCATCAACCTTCAACTATCAAGTGTCGATCGATGATGGTGCCTTTTAAAACCATCACCAATCAATATTTGAATATTGATGATTTAGTAATTGGCCATCAATGGTTGACTGTCAATCAATAATTTTTCCTTTTGAAACCATTACCAATCAATAATCAACCATTGATGGTTTAGTCATGGACCATTGATAGTCTATGCATTGGTCACTCAATGGTTGCTCATCAATCGATGATAGTTGATAGTGATCACCAAAGATCACTATGTGGTGACCACCAATGAACAACCCTAATCCTAACATCTTAAATCTATCAAACATCCACCATATCAATTAAAATATTATCTAAACCATTCTATCCTCCCATACCTATACTACCCCTTCAATATTTTACCCCCTCTACCACTTGCATCCCCAAAACCTCTACCCGCCCAATTTAAAAAACCTAACCCTTCACCTAACCCTAACCCTATCCCCAACCTTAGGCCTAACCCACCCATAATCAAATACATAACTATTTAAATAATAAAAATTACAAATTACATTATACCCCTACCTTATTTTATGAATACCATCATGGAGGTGCCTTCAAAACTACCACCTCACCTCGCGCTCTCCCTCATCCTCTTTGTATCCTCTTAGGTTAATGTCTCTAACCACTCTACCTCTTTCAACACCTAATCACACTTAATGACCCCATAAATACTCAACTCACTCAATCACTAATAAAACCTCCAACCATCACTATTTTTTCACACTCGCTAAGAGATAAGTGCCACATGTTAGCAATGGTAAAATGAATAAATATAACCCTCGATAAACTTTTAACCTCACCCTTTTAGGGCTAACATATGACCATTGAATATTGTTAGCCAACTATCAATAGTCAACCCTGACCATCAATGATTGACCTCCTAACATTTTTTTTATTATAACTTAGAGTTTTTTTCAATAACTACTTTCCACCAACCTCCTTAACTACTACATACCCATGGAGCTTACCTACTCCACTAAGAAATTAACCACATACCCTTAATATTAGACATGTTGGCAAAATTTTTGCATGTTTTGTAATGACCTTACCTTGGTCACTTTTCCCATTATGACTACATTTCCATATTGACTAACTTGAACCCATACCAATTTTATGCACTGACCCAATTGTGTCTTCCTAGGAGTACTTCCTACCTTGAATACCTATGAATACATTAACATTACCTAAGAGACTTGCATTTATGAGTATAACCTAACTGTTATGCCTAAATGTAGTCACTTGGTATACTTATCACTTGTCATTCTAGTGATGACCTTATTTTTACCCAACTAACTAAGCTATGATAGATTATCAATGCACAATATGTGATATCACATTTATTCATGTTCTATACATGTGTTTTTTCCTTGATGCCCAATACAACCAATATTATCACCCACTTAACCACTTGTAAAATCTATACCTAATTATATTTCACCTTATTAAATCCTATTTTGAGGGGGAAAACCTCCTCCCATGCTTAGGGTAGTTAAACCTTTGACCTCCCATCCATTTTTTGTTTTATAGCTTGCTAATATAAATTACATAACAATAAAGGGCAAAATATAGACACTAAAAAACTATGCATTATAGTTCTAGATGTCATACTAACCCTTAGACCATCTCAAGACCCCTTAGAGACCACTTGCTAACTAGTACCCCATAAGCCTAAGTCAAAATGACTAATTTTGACTATTTTAACCCTATCTTTTCAACTACTGATCGTCGACCCTTAATCATCAATGGTTAGACCCAACCATCGATGGTCAACCTTTAACTACCTTAAAGGTTAACTCTAGCTCAACTCCACCTTACATTTTTATTCTTAGCCACCTGCATAATTATGCATGTTAAGACTAAAATTAGATGACCTATTGAACACCTTGTTTAAAATTATTATTTCACCTCTCCATTCCTTTTATAAAAAGAGAGGAGGAGGTGAACGGGAGAACAAGAATCATCAGAGACAATAAAAAATTATTAGAGCTTTTTGTATCAAAAATTATTTTATAGGTCCTCTTCTGATGAATCCAAGAGAGCTTCCAATGAGCATGATAAAGAGAATAAGCACTATAATTCATCAATCACAACCAAGACATCGACACTTTGCTAGAATTGCTCTAGGATCCACAAACAAGTTTTTCAACCACACACCTCAACATTCTTCAAATCATCAATAACAAAGCTAGGTATTTATTTTTAGTAATTAATTATTTTGTTTCTTCCCTAATGAAACCTCTAATATAGACATACCAAAATATTCCTCTCTATCTTGTAACCAACCTCTTGCCTAAACATACCTCTCAGAATCACTCAACCACTTTTCCAACCATACCTACTCTTACCTAAGCCAAATTTGATAGTAACTATTGATATTTACTTAACTACTGATGGTTTTCCTTAAACCACTAATGGTTACCCAACCACTAATGATTACATAACTATCGATGATTCACCCAACCATTGATAGTCACTACGTGTCATTTTTTATAACAAGTCAATTCTACCTATCAGACCCCAATAAAATCCCACTTTTTGATTTTCTACCTAATAATAGAACATCACCCTATTTTTTGAACCATATCTAATTCACTCAACATTAATATCTAATCATTTATTTTTAAGCACTTCTTGTATTTTATTTTAGTATCTTTTTTTATTTATGCAAGAAATTTATATTTCATTTTTAGAACTTGATTATTTAAAAGTATGGATTGAAAACCTCCAAGGAAGCTTGTGCTTATTGGACCTAGCTTACTAGGAAATCCACCCTACTATCTAACTAATCAACCATTTCTTTAGTGCTTTCTTATATGTGGGTCATTCCTCCCTAGACAAAGAGGAGTATCTACAACCATCTAGATCATGGAGCACAAACCAAATCAAGGTTCTATTAATCTCACCCTTATTTTAGGTTTTATATCTTTCTTCTAAAGAGAATAAGCAAAATTTATTTGAAACAACTAAGTTTGAGCAAGAGGACCTAAACACTCCCCTTCTTAGCTAGGGTACAACCTAAGTCTCCCATAATTTTTGGCATGTTTAGTGGGACATAATTTAAACTATTAAATCAAATATGTAGCACATTCATCTTTAGAATCAGTTTCATGTACTCCTTGGTATTTATTTCAAGGTAAGAGACATATTATTGTTCATGGTTTCAATTATCTTTATGTTAACTAGGCTATGGAAACCAATAGATAAGAGTTCTATCTTTCCTCTCCTCATCAATAGTTTCAAGATGATCCATATACATCTTGTTATGATCCTCATGACCCTTATCAGACCTACCATGATATATATTAGCCTTATGATAATCATGATTAAACATACTATGATACTCACCAATAGTATGATGACCTATATCAATCATAAATACAAGAGTATTACTATGATCCTCCTTATAAATAACTATCCCATCATAATATTACCCCTTACTAGCCCTATCATGAGCCATCCTACTCATCTAACCATTTTGTAACTACCCAATCAATATCAACACTCAAATAAACTTTAGTGAGCCTTAAAAATCATGCACTAGAATTGTACTCATGAAGGTATCATGCCCAAGATGTCCCTACTCACCTAATTCATCATGTGAAGGAGTCATTACAACTAGTGAAAGAATAATGGGCACCTTTTGAGAGAGCAAACTAGAAAAGTTTCACGAACAAGAAGATGGATGTAGGTGTTTACATTTAGAGCATCGAGGATAAGCGAAAAGGCCTTGAATAAAAACAAGTTCAACTCCATCAACCTTATGTGTCTTCATAAACACCATCTCAACCCTCATATATACCAACCATTCTTCCCAAAGAGACCATTCCAAGTGACCCTTCAAGTGTTCCAAGTTCTTCATGTGTTCCTCAAACCTTCCCTTCTTGGAATTCAATCCAAGAGAGATGTTAAAGAAAGAAGGAAATTATTATTAAATAGCCTATTATTGAGATCCAAGATTCCACTTATCTTCTTCATGAATCCCTTAATAATTCCTTCAATTTTCCAAGATAGAATCAAGTGGTGAAGTCATGGAGTGGGCAAGGTGAGATAAATCTAGATTGGGGAACCCAAGTTAAAGAAGGATCTAAACCTATGTAAGTCTCTCTCATCCCTCCTAAAGAATCCTCTTGTATCTCATACTAGGCCTCTTGTGTTCCTTATATTCATGAAGCCATTTTAAGAGAATGTAGAGAGGCAAATCAAAGAGTTAGCTAAATATAAGGAAGGAGGAGGATAACCAAAATCAAAAGGTTAAAGAAGAACCTCTAGATTTTCCATCTTGGAAGTCTATCTAAAGATGTTCTCAAAATAAGAGGGAGACTTCAATTGTGAAGGTTGAAGGGTATTTTATGACTATTGAATGGTCTTAAGAAGGCTATGAGGAAAATGAAGTTCTGGTAGAAGAAGGTGTTCCTTCCATTACCCAACTCAACTTGCTTTCCTTACAAATTTTTTTTCAATAGTCAAACATTCCCAAGGTTTTAAGTTACAAGAAGGTTCCCTCCATTCCCAGACCCATCCATGAACCATCCATCATACCTCATACTCCATCTCTAACTTATCACCACCTTATCACATCTTATCATTCACCTCAAACCCATGAGCCTATCCATCAACCTTACACCTCACCCTTTCTTGAGAAGGAGCCCATTTTAAGAGAAACAAGTGAGGAGGAAATAAATCAAGATATAACTAATCAAGAGGATGTCATGAGTGACTATGAATAATAAATCAACATAGGGAACCCCTTGGTGAATACAATTTCAACTCTTCCTTCTTAAATGAAGAGAAACACATTGAAGATACTCCTACAACTATTAGTACAGAATCTAATGTGAAAGAGGATATACTTGATAAAGACCTCTTACCTAATGCCCATGATGATATATCTCTTAAAGATGAAATTCATTAGAAATATGGCTTATGGAAAAGGTTCAATTCCATATGCAAATAATTTGACAAAATGGAATATGTATGTGAATGCCTTTCTTTTAGTCATGACCCTATAGTCATGAAGGAGTTTAATGTATTTTTTTCCCAATAAGTTGTGAACATAGAGGATGAGGCCAAGGCATAAGTTGAGATTCCTCAAGGATATTCAAGATCTATATCTAAGGTTGAATCCTTTTCAGGGATGTTAGGACATGGCAAAGTGAAGCTTGATGTTTCCAAACATCAAATACATTCTATCATAGAGGAAAGTAAGGTTGAAAAGGCTACCATATATTCAAGATTGCATATTAAGGGTCAAGTACTTGAGAAGGTAGAGAAGAGTTTTTCCATGGAAGAGAATGACTGAAATTGGGTATAATATATAGAGATCCTAGATGAGCTTTAGGAGAATATGGAAACCTATGAAGAACATCAAACACCCCATCACCCATCTTGTCTTCCCTCATTCACTCCATGTCAAACTCATTTTGAGCTTCCCATCACAACTCATAAGCCCTCATAAAGTGATTTTAAAATTCATCAAGGTCCTTCCCAACTCCTCTCAACCTTCCCCTCATGGAAATCTATCCAAGGGAGAGTCCAAGAAGAAAGAAAGGTTAGTGTTGAAAAAACTAGTTAACATGAGTAATCAATGCTTCATTTTAATGTCTCCCTTACTAGGTAGATTGAAGTTTTAGATAAAAATTTGTACTAGACATTATCAGATTCAAAGGCAACACTACCTCAAATACACATACCTCCTTTTATTCCTCAATCCATAATGCACATTGTGCATGAAAATCATAAGCCCAAGTTTCCATATTGGAGTCAAGTCATGTATTCAATCAAAACCAAAGATACTAAATCCCCACCTCTCCCTCATCAATAATATAAGTCCCTTCCCTCATGGATATCCATCTAAAGAGGCATGCAAAAGAAGCAAGTGGTGATTATTGAATACAAGCAACTAGATGAAATGAATGAGGTATATATTTCATCTCTCTTAGAGTCACTTCAAGAATATTCTATGTCACTTGTGGAGAGAGAACCCATTATTAAAGAGGTAAAAATTTAAATTTAGATTGAACTTGCAGTTGATGATGATTATTTGGATGAGCTTGAGGAGGAAATGGTTCTTGGGATACCTCTTGGTAGTAACAAGCATGATTCATTCTTCCATAGTGTTAAAAAAGATGAGTTGTAGAAACAAGTACAATTAGAAGATGAGAGCCATGAAGAAGAATTTTTATGTGTCATAGAAGGTCATTTTTAAAGAGCCTCTTAATCACATTTCAAATATCCCACATCAAGATTATTCTCAATAACTTATAGAATTGACCATTGATGAGTGTAGTCCAGTCAAGGAAGATAAACAACAAAGTAATGATGAGAATTTTTGGCAATAATATATGGGTATTTGTAATTAATATCAATCTATTCAAGGTATTAAACTTCCTATTTAATATATTAAAGACTAATCTACTACTAAATTTGGCTCACAAGAAGAGAAAGTGTATAAAGATGAGAGGGATGGACAAGTGTTTGCTGATCTAATACCTCAAATCATTACTCTTGAGCACAAATAAAATGAATAAGATTTGTAATCTAGCATGATTAGAGAAATATAAGAGGTCAATAATGAATACCTTAAAAATTCACTTTTTCATAAGGATCAGAATGAAGGCATAATGGAAGATACATCAGATCATTGATAGCCAATGAATGAAGAAGAATTGGTAGTATTTTTGCAAAATAAAAGGATCTAGGAGTAAGATGATTGGGTCTTGGGTTTGTACGCTCAATCTATTCAATTTAAAATGAAATTTGGGATCCCAAATACATCATCAAGGAGACATGAGTATCTAATTACTCTTCATTATAGAAGATATCTATCAAGAGATGAAAATCATATTTCAAGGTTCCATGATGGAAAATCTAGCTTTCCATTTGATCTTGGAAGAAAGCATTTTTTTAGGTTAATTATTCTAGGTTCATTTTGTTTTAATAAGTGGTTAGCACAATCAATAGTCTACTTCCATTTTATTTATCTTATTTTCACTTTTCTTTGGGTTAGTTATCCTTGCTTTAGGTTGGTTTCCCTATTTTATGTGTTTCCTTTCTTATTTTTTTGGGTTTTGTCCTTTCAATTAGAGGTTGGTTATATTTAAGGTTAAAATTTTTCATTATTTCATAAGTCTAACAATTCATGAAAGTGTTTGGGTTCTTGAGTATAGTAGGCATGCTTCTTATCAGAGTCATCAAAAATGTTAACAGTTTGGCCTCACAAGATAAATGTCAACCCTTATTATTCAAAACTCTTAATGGTATTTACTTCAACTTGATTTTGATGCCTCATAGTGCCCTTGTTTAATACAAAAATGACTAACATAATCCTAGAGGATCCAAACCATCACAACATGCCATTATAGAGACAATATAGTAGTTTAGGATGTGCTCAAGGACATGAATTTAAGGCCTTAGTAATTATCCATTTATGTTTAAAAAGATCAATAAGATCTTGACATTAAAAATGGGGCTACTAAGTGGTGAAACAACATTCCATAAAGCATTAGATCAATAGCATGTGGGAATCTAATTGAGTCAAAAAGTCAAGCAAGATCAATGGTCCATGTTCATGTGTACAAGTCAGGATCAATAATCCACATCAAATATTGGGAAAAAGATCAACATTACATGTTCAATGGCATAAATAATATCTATGTCATGTGCAAGGTTGAAGAGTTAAAAAGTGCATGGAATAAGATCAATGATCAACATTTGATTAGATCAAAGATCCAATGATGAGCGGTAACCTGACAATATCAGTGGGTCCTTAAGATACAAAAAAGTACATTTAATATTGAACTCAAAGATTAATTATGATCTCATAGTAAAAAAGTTAGATGATCCTAGGATTAAATTCATCAATGATAAGTGGCATGATCATGACAAAAAAGAAGATCAATGGTATGCATTTGATCAAGCAAAAGCATATTGAAAACACACATTTAATCACTCCAAGGGTATCTATGATGCACATAAGGTCAAAAGGTCAAATATCTAGATCAAATGTGAGACCATCACATGGCATAAGAGCTTGAAGTAGATGAAACTAATATTAGGATCTCAAGGATAAATGAGGTGCTAAAAAGTGTCATGATTAAGGATCTTAGATCAAGATTAATGGCCAAGATTAAAAGTTGAAGCCAAGAGACTTTAAATAGAGAACAAATGTGACCTAGGTTAAACTAGAGAAAATATTTCAAAGGGTACTATTAAAGTTTAGTTAGGACCTTTTTTTCAAAGATCCAAAGCATGAAAACTTAGTTTTCTTATGGTTTTAACATCATTTCATGATTTCATCACTCATGTGTAGTGGCTTCTTAGCTCCCATAATGTTCATAGCCAGAATAGGTCTGTTTAGACCTAATATAGTTTAGTGACTAAGTCATGTAGTCTATAAGCTCTTCATAGATAATAACTATAGGAAAAAAAATAAATGGATTAGTTTTCAATCTAAAATAGACCTATGTTTAAATATTGAAATAGGGGTAGGTTTATAATTAATAAAGGAGTGTCTTGTCTATCGAGATGGTCATATGTTTGATAAATAGGTACCTATAGTTTCTCAAATCAGACTTAATCATAGCTCTATCAGGTGTATGAATATGAGAATTTTATCCTTCCAAGTGAAGGGCACTAATGTAAAAGAGCTTAAGAAGGATTCATGTGGTAGGGGTGGTTACTTATGTAGTGGTCTTGATCTTCATGATCCAACCTTCCATGCTAGGAAAAAACATAATGGAATTAATTTAGGGAAGGGATTAATGAAGTTTTAAGTAGCTATTATGACTACTTCTAGTGGTACTATTGGCCTTGATCATTATGACCCCTTTTACACTCTCCCATGCATCCCTTCCCCTCTCTCTCATCCCATTCTACTATAAATTCAAGATTTGAGATCTTGATTTTCATCCCTTAGGTTGGTAGGAGGATATTCTACCATAATTTATACTTATGCACCTCTTGGATTAATGAATAGAACATTTTTAGTTTTTACCAATCTTTACTTAGTGTTTTGTATTTTTTTGACATGTGAAAGTGGTTTTCATATTCCCTTTATAGGTCCAAGTTCAACCTAAGTGATAAAAAATTTTCTTTGCAGGTCATCTAGTGTGTTTAAATGTTTATGTATCAAATATAGAGTGGATTTATATCTATAAGTTCCTTCAACTAGGCCTTACCCTCATTTCCCTCTAGCCTAAGTCAATCAAACTAACCTCTAGGTGAAGCACTATTATTTGGAAACTATTATAGGCAGTATGTTAGTTTTATTCAAAGTCTTTAGTGTGTTGAGAGTTTAATATTATGAGTGGATATAATAAATTTATGGTGCATCATCACATGTTAATGTATGATTAATTCATGCAATCCCTTATCTCTTTTCATCCCAACCCATTTAGGTCTTAGGGGAGCATTCAAATGATACACCAAAGGAGCTAGCCTCATTAAAAATCCTAGAGGTCTGACCCAAGATTAGGTGTCCCATAGCCTAGGTTAATTCCCATATTAGACTAGGTTTGAGAAAGAGGACATGAATACTCCCCTACTTAGCTAGGGTGTAACCTAAATCTCCAATAATTCCATCACCAATGACTAGTGATGATAATGTCGACAGTGAAGTAGAGTCTAATCATAGCCAATTTGATGACCTAACCCATACTAATTTGTTTGACACTAATGCCATGTTTACCCTTCAACTAGTCATTTAACATAATCCACTTCCATTATATTATCCCTAATTGATAGACTGGGGCCAATAAGAATAAAATGTGTCAGTTGATGAGTTTTAGAATGATAAGGCCTTCTATGATTTTCTAAGCCTTATAGAAAATGTTTCTTTGGGAGATCACAAAAAAGGGTTCTCAATCAAGTTGGATCCTGAAGCCTATTATGGAGAGCGGGTGAACACCCTTAGCCAAAAATAATTAAATAAAACATTGAAGTACCAAAGTGAAAACCTCTTTAAGGCACTTTTGGACTAGAGAAATAGTAAAGATAAAGGCCAATCTAGTGGTGAAAACCTATTTCAAGAAACATTATAAGGGCGTATTCAACCTTCCTCAAATATAGACTAGGAGACCACCAATGATGAACTTATCTATGGGTTTAAATTTAATCTTGAAGAATAATAGTCTTAGATCAAATCATTTAGGAGACAACTATAAACAAACTTGCCTATGGGTCCAAGTTCAATCTTGAAGAAAAACAAACTTTTGATCCCATCATCTAAGAGTTACCAATAGTGTTTCTGACATATCCATCCCTACCCTTGGGGGATTCTGATTCATCATGCCTAGGATAACTTGAAGAACTAGTCCTAATAGAGGACTCCACTATTATAAACTAGTTCAAATCTTTGCCCACTATTCTTGAAGATGGTTCAAACTTTCTAGTGGAAGAAATAACAAAGGTAAAGATCAAGACTCTAGATGACCTAAAATGGATCAAATTAGGCACATCCCTTATTGAGGAAGAATGCAAAGTCTTTATAGCCTTTTTGAGGGAATTTGTTGATATACTTTTAGGAGCCTACTCTAACATGCTTGGTTTGTACCCACCTTGGTTGTTTACCACATTATGGTATATCTTGATGCCAAACATGTGAAACAAAATTTATACAAGATGCATCCTTGCATTACTATATTAGTGAATAAAGAGTTAGAAAAACTCTTGGAAGTGAGATGTATTAGGCCAATTGACTAATTAAAGTGGATATCCAATGTAGTGCTAGTTAGAAAGAAGATAAAAGAAATCAAAATTTGTACTAATTTTAGAGACAAATAAAGCCTTCCCTAAGGATGACTTTCCTCTACCAAACATTGAAATGATATTTGAATCCATAATGGTTTATGAGATGCTTTCACTAATGGATGGATTCTTAGGATATAATTAGATCCAAATCATACCAGAAGACCAACACAAAATAGTATTCACCACTCTATGGGGAACATTATGTTATTAGGTTATGTTATTTGGTCTCAAAAATGTAAGATCCGCCTATCAAAGATCCATGACAATCATATTTCATGACATGATATATGACATTGTTGAAGAGTACAACAATGACATACTAGGTAAATAAAAGACTAGGACCAATTATCTAGTAGTACTAAGGAGGATACTTGATCGATTACATAAATATAAATTTAGGCTCAGCCTTAAGAAATGTGTTTTTGGATTTAATTCTAATAAATTGATTGGATTCATTGTGTCTTGTTGAGGCATTAAAGTTGATCTAGCCATGTATTCACCATAACACATATGCCACCACCAACCAATTTATCATAGCTTTATAGTTTACAGGGTAAGATATAATCCATTAGATGCTTCATCTCTTAGTTGGAAGAAAAGTGTCATCCATTTACACATCTAATAAATAAGGGTGTAACATTTATTTGGGATGATGATTGTTAGAAATATTTTCAACAACTAAAGGAATATCTAGCAAATCCACTTATTTTATTGCCTCATATGCCAGGAAAACCATTCCTATTATATCTATCATCCCTAAATAAATCCCTAGAGACACTTCTAGCTCAACATGATGATAATGGTAAAAATCATGCCATGTAATATCTAAGTCATACATTGGTCATGTATGAGCATAATTATATGCCCATTGAAAAAGCCTATTTAGCTATAGTCTTCGCAACTTAAGAACTACAACATTACATGTTAAATAATAAGATCATGGTCATTTCAAAAGTAGATATACTCAAGTATCTAATATCTAAAATATCTTTACAAGGCTGCATGGCCAAATGGATCATGCTTCTCAATGAGTTTGAGATAGAATATGTTAACTACAAAGCCATCAAGGGGCAAGTTCTTATAGATCAACTTGCTAAATCATCCCTTGTAGATACAAAACCACTAACATTATAATTTATTAATGAATCCATTATGACCATTATTGAAACACCCCTTCAAGATTAGAACTAGAAGCTATATTTGAATGGATTATTCACAGCACATGGATTAGGGGCAAGCCTTTTGTTTATTACTCCATAGGGGGATTTAATCCTTAAGTTATTTAGGATTAGCTTTCCTTGTACCAATAACATGTCCAAATATGAAACACTTATTTTAGATCTTTGATAAGTGGTACAATGGAATATAAAACATCAAACGGTTTATGGTGATTCTTAGTTAATCATCAATTAGGATACATACCATTTTTAGACCAAGGATGACAAGTTGGTCCCATATAAGGCCATGGTGACACTCTTAAATAGCATATTACCAATATACAATTTCAACATATACCAAGGGCCAGTACAAAACAAAAGAGGTAATGTCCACCATTAGATCTTTGATTCAACAAATAGATATAACTAAAAAATACCAGTTTCTCATTAAAATATAACAATACCAACTCATGAACCTTCAACTATTAAAAATTTCTATGATATTATTGGTCCCAATTCTACTTGGTATCTAGACCTATATAATTATCTCCATGAGCAAATAATGACACCTGACCTATCCCATAAAAAATCTAAAGCCTTTATCCATAATATTGCATGTTATACCTTACTTAGACCAACCTTATACCATCATAATTTTGATATAACTCTGATTTGTTGTTTAACTTTAGTAGAATTAATGTTAGCATTATGGGAAGTGCATGAAGGAGTATGTAGATCCAACACTAATAAGTTAGTCCTCTCCAAAAAGCTATTGCATATTGGGTGTTATTGGCCAAGCATGGATGTAGATGCAACTACAAATGTAAAAACATGTGATAAATGTCCATGGCATGTCAATCTTATTCATGTCTCAGACAAGACTTTGAAACCAATATTGACATGATGGCCATTTAATACATGGGGCTTCAATATCATTGGGAAGATAAAACCCACCTCATCTGATAATCATAAACATATCCTTACCACCATATAATACTTCATTAAATGGGTTGAAGTTATACCCCTCACATGACTAGAAAGAAAATTTACAAATTCATCTTTAACCATATCATTTTCCACTATGGTATCCCCTCTAACATTACATATGATAATGGTAATCATTCAAGAACAAGGATGTCAAATTGCTATGTGTCAAGTATAAGATCAAACAACATTTCTCCGCAACATATTACCCTCAAGGTAATAGCCAGGTAAAAGCATCTAACAAAACCATTGTCAACATCCTTAAAAAAATTATCAATGATGTTGACCATGATTGACACCTACAGATATTACATGCCCTCTAGGCATACTTTTCTAATCATCACATTCCCACATGTGCCACTTTATACTCACTTATTTATGGTATTAAGGCTATTCTTCCCATCGAGGGAGAGTTAACTTCATTATGCATCTCTTTGAAGCATGTCTTGGATGATGATCACTATCGAGTAGCTCACCTCTAAGAGCTAGAGTTACTTGATGAGAAACATATCAACATAACAAAAAACCTTCAATCATATCACAACCAACTTTGTGGCCACTACAATCACCACATGAAGCACAAAGAATTTGAACTTGGTGATTTTGTCTTTAAAGAGAACCAAAATAATACCACAACTAAGAAGAAACACAAAGGTGAGTTCAAACCTAATTGGGTCGGTCTTTTCATCATTTTTGTAGACATGGTGTAGGAGCATACATGTTTGCCACACTAGATGGGGATGAACTTGATGAGCTAATGAACATTATACACCTCAAGAATTATTTCACTTGAGTGATTTGGTGTATTATTTATGAGGACCATTTTAATTTGTACCATATTATCAACATTCTTCTTTGTAATAGACTATACTACCATTCTATCACTTTGTCATTCCACCTTTCCTTTCTACCATACCTTTTATATTGACTAATTTATTTTGACCCTCTTTACCCAACCCATTTGACCTTGGTTCCATTCCATTAGTTTCACTATTATCATGAATATTTAGATCTCTTTCAATATCTATTTCGAGCATTATAGATAGAGGTCATATTTTGGAGCAGTATGATAGAGGTTTTAGTAGTTTCATCCTTCATTTCTTATTGTATTTCTATACCAAGTGTGCCTGATTATAACCACTTTTAGGTAAATCAATGTCCCATTATTTTTATACTAATTATAACTACCTATGGTTGAATTAGTATCATTGACTTGTGCCATTGTTTCCTAGTTATAACCTCATATGGGAAAACTAAGGCAATACTTATTTATTGTGCATTGACATATCAACTTTGCCTTTCCTATGCTGTACTATGCCACTATGCCTATTTTTTTTGAATTGGCTACTACACTAGTCAGATTCCTTAATTATAAGGTGAAACTATAGTGACTTGAGGTCCCATCTTTAGATTTTGTCAGCAACTCTCAATACTTTTTGAGGTCATCTCAATCACCCTTTAGTTATGCTCTCACCGCTTTATAAGTAATTCTAAGTTTGAATGATCTTGCCATTTTGTGAGATTGGATCATTTAGTATCTCATCATTCTCCATCAATTTGAGATGCTCTGAAAATTCCAAAAACATTTGTAAAATCAATTTTGAAAAACCAAAAACATTGACCACTTCTTTGCCTTAAGGATTCTAGGAACCTTACTAAGTCACAAGAAATCACTTGTCATTTAGTTTTCCCATCCTTATTAGCATTTTTATCCCACACTCTCACTATTTTGTGAGCCCAATCCCATATTATTTTATTCCATAATCAAGTTTTCTTCTCATCATTTTCTTCTATCCCATTTCCTGGGAGAACTACATTTAGCCTAAAGTTTTTTTTGGATATCACATCCATGGAACTATGTAGGTAGCGTCCACTTGCCTAGTGCATATGGAGACATCTCAGCCACCCCCTTACTTTTATTTTATTCCCCCATCTTATTTATTTGTTAAATTATATGTTATTTTCTAGGGGAAATATTTGTCATCTTGTTTGTGTCATGATGTTTGTATTAACATTGTGATTAACCATTGTTTGTTTTTTATTTCTCTTTGTTTCGTTTTGTCTCTTTATTTTTTATTTGTTTGTTTGTTTGTTTGCCTATTTATTTTCTTTAATATTTTGCCTTGATTCAAGTCTATGTGTGTTCATTAGGTGATTACATGCGCATTATTCTTGAATCCATACATATTCACACGTCAACATTGTCATCATGGTTTTTATCATTAGTACATTATTTTCTAGTGTAAATTGGATCAAGAGTCAGTCCTTATGCATATTTTGGCCAAGTCCTCATGGAGTTATATCATGATGCCTACCATCATGTGATATAATAAAAATTAGTTTTAGGAAGTCTACTCGATAATGTAGTAATGAATATCTCCTTGGCACCAACACCAACAACATTCTTGATCTAATCCAAATAACATCCCCAAAAAAGTAATTAAACAATGAAAGAATTTACTCCATGTGTTAGTTCAGATGAGCATCTCCCTACTAGTAGGTTGACTAACTCATCTTCATCCTTGGTATCAATTTGACATCATCTTTACCATCATATTCCACATCATGTTTTTCATAATCAGGATAAAATGCTTATAACCACCTCTAGGAAAATCATTGTAAACTATCTCACTTTTTTTCCACTATCAGATATAATGATTATAACCATGTTTGGGAAAATCATTATATATAATTCCACTTGTATTACCAATGATTCTAACCACCTTTGGGAAAATCATTTCATTTTCTTCAATTTGAGGGTTAATGATCATAACCACCTTTGGGAAAATCATTCACTTTCTTCTACACAACTGGGGCATCTTTTTATCCTACCAATGATTATAACCACCTTTGGGTAAATCATTATTTTCCCTTTTAGTGATTATAACCACCTTTGGGAAAATTAGTCCCTTACTACCCTAATCCTTTTTCAATGATTTTAACCACCTTTTGGGAAAATCATCATCTTATTTTATCCCACCTATGCTAATGATTATAACCATTTATGGGTAAATCATCCTATTTGTCTTCCCTAACTAAGATAACTCCATATGCCACTAATTATAACCACCTTTGGGGAAATTAGTTGATGTCACCCCATCACTTTCATTTATTTCGTCTACATATTTCCTTCTTTTGAGGGACCATTTTCCAACCCCTTTGTTAACCACTCCCTTAAGGGGGCACCTATATTTCATCCATTACCATTGAAATCATAAGCATATAGGAACTTTTTAATCTTTAAGAAGACATTATTATGCTTATAGCTTGAAACATCTTCCCAAACAGGGGCAAACTACAGACACCTAAAATTGGCCACCAATGGTTTCATACTAAACTTTAGACTGATTCTTACCAACCTTTGTAAATTAAGCCTAGAAATCACTAAATGTCTCAAATTTGGTTTCATAACATGCAATTTAGCCTATAGATCTATTAAATGGGGAAAATTCACACATCAAATTAATTTAAATATTACAAAAGGCTAAAATGCCTAAACAAAATTAATTAAAATGTTAAACCTAATCAAATGCCCAATTGAATCATCCATGAGCAATTAATGAACTATCAAAAAGGAAATTCAAAAATCAAATAATATCCTAGGAATTCATAATTAATTTTTTTTGAGTTATCAAATATCTTAAAATGTCTCACCCATACCTATTTATTGCTAATCATGACCATTTGACACATTTTAACTCTAATAGGGTTAATTAACTCACTAAGGTTAGGTTTAAACCCATTCCAAGCTCTAACTACACTATAACTCACCTTGGGGTTAGTTTCTAAACTTATAAATTCAAGCCTAGAACTCTTCAAAGGGAGAGATTCATCATAGTAAAGTTATAATGTAGGATTTGGTGTATGAAGAAAATCAATAGTGTTATAATGCCAAAATCACAAGCTAAGCCATCAAGCTACACCAAGCAAGAATGAGATAAAAAATGGTGCCAAGGAGATAAGGAGCCACACAACTCCATTTTTCAAAGACTTCTTAAGCACAAGATGAGGAAGCCAAATGAACACATCAATTAGAGCATTCAAGTAAGGTAAGGAATTGATAAGTTCTTTACATTTTAGTTGAACTTTGTCATTTGTTGTTTGTTCACTACGATCCCTCCTATGATCTAGGTATGGAGGTGTTAAGCTTGTTAGTGAGTTTCTTATTCCATTATTTTATATTAAGACTAACACTTGATCTAAGCTCCCCTTTATCATCAAATTCCTAGTATCATAATAATGGTTTCCACATTTATGTATATAGAGTGATTTGTGTGCAGTTGAAGCTTGGCATAACTTAACTTTTGGCACTTTTCTATTTTCAATGAGGGTTAGGGCATATTTAACTTAATCCATGATTTTACTAAAAAATAACCAATGGGCATGATCACCCCATTCTCCATTGTCTATAAAAAATATCATGGATCATGTACAACAAGTGTATTCATTTATTATTATTTCATTTAAAATAAGTTTAAATTTTTTATTTTTTTAGATTTCATATTAAGAATAAACATTGATTTATTCAAGTTTCATTGCAAGTTATATGAAATAAGGCACAACACTCGACCTACTTGGGCATCACCCATCATTATTATCCTCATGTATCATCTTATATCATTTTAATCTAGCAATTCTATTATTAGAATACAATGGGGGAAAATTTATACACTCATTTATGGTATTAGACACTTGAAAATGTGTATTTTGACCAATTTTTACCATACTTGTGCATGTAAACATAACTCTTATTCACTATTATTCCTAACCAATCATTCATATATGGGTTTGACCTTAAAAATTATCAATACTACTTCATAGGATTTTTCCAATATATACCTACACTATTATCATCATTATCATACTTTTTTCATGATATCAAATCATACTTATTATCTCTTAAAAGTTTGTGATCCTCAAATGGTGTTGTTATGGCGGAGTAGCCTATAAGAGTTGGATTTCCATACACCTTTTAATAGTCATTTTATTAAATAAAAATTATTCACATGGGTTGTAACATACATTTCACATGTTATTTTTGAGGAATTAACCCAAAGATTAAAGTATATAAACATATCAAGCCTAAGCCTAATTCTATCTAGCACTTATCTAACAAGGCATTATGAATCACTCTACACATTGAAAAGAGTTACTCTAAACTTCCCAAATATAAATTCCCTCAAAATATCAATACCTAAGATAAGTATGAATATAATTTACCAATTCAAATAATAGGTTTTCAAGTGTTGAAAGGCACACACAATATTGTATTGCATGTTAGTATTACATAGGTTATACACACTTAGCTAGGTGGGAGAACTACATTTAGTTTGAATTCCCTATTTAGAGTATTGGATATGTACAAAAAACTTAATCATAAAGGGTATCTAATGTTATCTTAACCTATCCCTTCTACCCATTATCCTCCCTTAACATTTATTTTGTCTTACAATGTAAAGAGTTAGGGTTTTAAAGTAAATAAAAAGAAAAAAAGTTATTTTCCCCTGATCAAAAGAATTTAAATATATAAGAACCCTTTATAGAAAAAAGTTCATATTTTCTAATTATACCATAATTCTCATAGTCAATTTAGATGGTTCATGGTCTACCAGATAGTTTTACACTATATGATTATTTACGGAAGAGCAGACTTATCCCAGTAGGGGTAACTCTTCTATTTTTGGATCTGAGCACTCTTAGATCCATTTCAATTAATTTTATATGACTGTATCAATATTATAGACTTGCATGCATCATTAAAAAGTTACTTACTTAACTTTATAATGTGTTTCCAAAAATAGTAGGTTGCCATATTCTGTCTAGTTACATTGAGATTTATTTCGTC
The DNA here is from genome assembly GCA_037957365.1 of Torreya grandis. Lineage (NCBI taxonomy): Eukaryota > Viridiplantae > Streptophyta > Pinopsida > Cupressales > Taxaceae > Torreya > Torreya grandis. The sequence continues at coordinate 1,184,469 of JARHVA010000105.1, forward strand.
ATTATACATATCAAACATTCTAATTTATCATTCAATTTTAAACTATTAGGGTCATATCAACTTGAAAAATAGAAAAAAACACTCACCATAAATTATTTTTATTATTGGGGTTTGTGATATTATTTTTATTTGAATAGACCTTGGTTATTTTTAATAATTTCCAAATATATCTTATTGTAGTGATGGATTAATTTTCATTTAGCCAATCCATGCTTCCAACAAACTAAAAACTCTACTAAGGATAATTATTGATTATTTTTTCATCAACATGGCTTAAATATTTCAGATTTTATGTTATTTATCTAAGTTATTATTATTATATTCTTTGTAGTTTAAAATTGAAAGACATTGATACAATAAAATGTCTTCTCATAATATATGTAGAATGATTCTTCATTTGTGAAGTGGTGATTCTGAATCATTTTGTAAATCGATATGTTATGAATGTGTTTTAAGTAAACATTTATTGTTGGTTTTGAGTGTATGGGTTGTATAAATATATTAATAGTTTCAATTTAGCTTGTATGCAACTTAATCTTCCCATTTCTAGGTGTAATTTTAGTTCATATTATGATTTTTAATCAAAAAGAATTTAGATTGTTGGGATTGGCACATGTGATGACAATTAATTTTCATATAATTTTCCCTAAAAACTTCCTCTATCTATTGATAATTATATTTAGATATTGGGTAGATTCATTTTATTATGTTTAGTATGTAAAAATATAGTTAGGTGGTGTCTTAAAGATTAGATACTAGAAATATGGCTTCAAAAACCTTGCCAACTGAATTTCCAAATAACCCTTATATGTTATTATATATGAATCATGTAAAAATGAACTTAGCTTATTTTTTATAAAGAAAAATAATCATTAAAATATTAAAATAAAATAAATTTATTTAGTATGGATAACTATGGTAGTGATATATATTCAACATGTGGGGACCACTAAGATATTCTTGGTATGACTAGGAATAAGTATAGTATGCATTTAGATCATTCAAGATTAAAATATGATAGCACATCCATTTTTTCACTAGATATAATTATTCTTCTTTCCTATATAATTTTTTTTTCAAAGAAAGAAGCCTATTAATCTTGATCATGTTCCAAAAAATTTCACCCCTTTTCCAAAAGGAATTAGAAAATTATAGCCTAAGTTTTCATGGTGATAACATCGAAAAAGGGAAAGACCTTATTAAAAGGTTCATCAACTTGAGAGATGATTTAAAAAGAGAAAATGAGGGATGATTTATTAGGTTATTCATTCTTAAACTTCAAGGTGATTCCCCTAATTAATATGTCTTTGCCTAATTTAATTATTAACTATTAGGATAAATTCAAGGATCCATTAAAAATTAGTTTAAATATAAGGTCAAATTCTCATGTATTATTAAATATTTGTTGAAAGTTTAAGAGGAAAAAGAGGGAATTTATTCATCCAGTTTTATATTTATGAAGGCATGGCATATCATACCTGAATGCATAAGGCCAAATGAAGTTACAACTATTTATATTTAATATGGTGCATTTGATAATGGATTATGTTTTTAATTATGGGATAAGTGCCAATCGGATTTAGTACATGCTTGTAATTTGAATTTAAGTTATGAAGAGAATATTATAGTATGTTTTCTCTCCATTAAAAAGGTAAACTAAATAAGAATGGTGACCTTCGGCTATTAATTCAAACATTGAGTCTGGTGGTCCAAAATGTGCTTCTCTTTCTAACATAGTTGTGAATTTAGTTGTAAATATGGGATTGTTGAGGTTGATTAGTAAAAAAATCATCATGATTACAATGGTAAACCATATATTGAAGAATAAAAATCAACTTCCAAATATAAATATAATGACAACATACCCCTTCATAGGTTTGCACAAAATTATCATTCATACAATGACTGTATTGATTTTAAATTAAGTAAAAATATTTTTGTTCTACGTCATATTATTAGTGATGGGAAAAATTAGAATGTAATTTTTAGGTACTTAAAATATCAAGGGATATGTGCATATTGTCTAAGGTAGGAAATGCATAAATAAATAAAAATGATATACTTTATGTATTGTTTCAACTTGCCCCTGAGTTTATTAATGAGATATGACTTATATTTATAAATGACACATACTTTCATTAAGATGAAAATGAAGAAAAACAATTATTTTATTAGAATTTGGAATTAACTTGGTGATTAACTCTAATTAAGATAAAATTAATATAAAAATAGAAAATGATGTAATTAACTTTTAACTAGCAGATTGAAAGTGAAGTACTAAAATTAATAAATCTTGAATGAATATAAGTAGTAGACTATGGAAATCATAAGGATAAAAAATAAAACTTAGCTATTTTCTACTTGTAATCTAACTGTGTATAATTTAAAGATGATTGGAAATGATTAATCAGATCTGATTATGCATATGTAATATAAAATATAACTATAATTGATCAAGGTTAAGATTGATTTGAAGGGGAAAAAATTGACTATCACTAATGTTTTATTTTGTTCAATTATGTCCTCTACTAAAAATTAGGCTACAATCATATGTGTTTCATTAAATGATGCATGTGTGAAAAAATTTGACCTTAAACTATGTGTAGATGACCTAAAAATGACTTATTCAAAGTTGAATCCCTAATAAGGATGAAAATAGATCAAAACTTTAAAATAAAAAAAGGGGAGTGTAATGGGTTGAGCTAACCCCAATTACCCCCATGAGGATTAATCATTTCCTACATATCTGATACTCTAAAGGGGGAAATCAAATGCTCGTAGTTATCCCAATTAGAGTGCTTTGTGTGATTGTGCTCCATTTACTACATGTATGCATCTAGAGATGGATTGAATACTTGATAATGCTTCACTTGACTTGGATAAAATAGGTTCTTTATTTGGCTAAGGATTGTTTCAATGATTATAACTAGATTTTGAATTAATAGGGAAGCTTTGCTCAATGTGTAATAGTATAAGTGTGCCTCAATAGTTAAATTAGCAAGTGATAAAATATGTGACTTAGATGTGCCTTTATAACAATACAAAAGGGGAAAAACTCATGTTACCTATCTTAAAAATATGTACCAAACTGTAAGGAAGGGTTTAAACTCAAAAAATAGTCATTACTAAATGAAGGACAAGATCGAATCATATGGGTCAAGACTAATTGTGCTATTGACCCATACTAATTGATTTTGTCTTGAAGGGTAAAATTTAAAATTGAGTATCTAAGATATTTATACAAATGTTTGGAGAGGTTTTAGTGATTAATAAATTTTATGTAGGAATAAGAGACCAACTTAGAAATGACTAAGTTCATACAATTACTTAGGATAGATTGAGGTATTGAAATAGGTCTAGATTAAGTGCTCAAGTCAATTAAAGTAAAAGTGGGCAAAAACTAACATTGTCAAGTATTCATGACAAGATTTGAGTGACTAAAAAAATATAAAGAGAGGTTAGAATATGAAAGTGAGATCTAGTCCCAAGATGAGAATAAAGTGTTCATTAATGAATTTTTAAAGTGTAGAAAGGGTAATTTTTAATGAAGTAATGTTATTCATCCTATCATATATCATGACAAATATTTAAATTATCCACATTGTGAAAGTTTTTATAATGATAAGGATTTAATAGTTGCCAATTCAAGAATTGAATACTTTGAATATCTAGTATACTAATCATTTGAGTCTTGGATTGAGCCTAATCAAAATTACACAAGAATGATTCTAGATGGGAAACATGAATATTCATAAATATTATGGACAAACAATGACATTAAATACATTAATATGTGTGGAAATGAAACAATCCCAAATGATACTTGAAAGATATGATCTTCAAGTCTGACATAACATAGATTTAGAAATAATACCTGATACATGTCATTTTGAGAAAGTTCAACCATTAGTGGAGTTATTTACTAGGAATACATATCATGCCATATGAATGGTTGAACTTGAATATCAAGTTTCCACCTTAATGATCTTGAGACATGACACCATTGTAAACTAGAATGATTTTAATATGATACTTTGAATTATGATGATAATGGATTGATGAAAGTGTCAAATTTAAAAGAAATGACCATTGGATAGTAAGATCCATTGAGTATCATAAATTAATTGATAGTAGTCTTGGTTTGGATGATAATGAAAATCCACTATTAGGTGATGAACATGGGCTCAATACGTAGAATGATGGGGAATGATTTCTTAAATATATAAAGGGGAATCTCATTAATATGGATGGACCTACATGAAATATGGAAACATGTATGAATTTTTTATGTCTAGTATGGTCTAATAAAAATATGATGTACCTTTAAAAAAGAGCCATGATTTGTTTCTCTTAAATAAGAAAAGGGTGGGTTGATGTGAAAGGAAGTAATAGTTGAAGTATAGATGGAACTTATATGCAATCAAAAATGCATCATGTATACAAATCAATCCTAACTCAGAGAAGATAGATCATACTTACACTTTTAATTGGGGATACATTAGATAATTGGGAACATGACCAATATGGGGATATACTAAACCTAATTAGGGTATCTATTACTAAAATAAACAATACTATAGAGGTTACAAAGCCTCTAATCAAGCACAATCATATAATAACCCTATCTAGGTCCTATGTTTTCATATTTCACTAAACTAATAAAAAGTAAAGTCTAATTATATCTACTATAAAAAGGAGCAAAGTTAGAGAATACTTACCTAAAAGATGAACCCATCAAGACTCAATCTCTCCCTTGGCCAAAGGGGATTCACAAGAGGTTGTTGTGGTTTTTAAGCATCACTAAGAATGGCCAAAGCATCCAAGACTTATCCAAAAGACTAGATTCTCCAAGTAGAAACCCCAAGCTAAGAATCCTAAAGTGAAATGATGGAAGAGTAGATTGTAAATAAACACAAGAGAATAATAAGTATTGTTCATTGTTAAATAATGATGAAATGATCTTGTATATATAGGTGGATTTAACCTTAAGCCCTTTTAAAAGTTTCAACTGATAGGGTCAACTTAATTGACATAGTATAATCATGGACAAAAATTCACCAGGTCATGGGCTAGGTTGGATAAGAGTCGACTTAGACCCTAAATTAATTTTACCCAAAATAGTACAGGGTTGACCCATTCAATCTAGTACAACAAACTATCAAAAGGGACTTAAGGTGAGGAAAAGAGGGATCAAATATGGGAAATGATTAGAGAACTATGAAAAAAAGGAGTAATAGTTTAGGGAATGATTTTAAGAGCTAGGTAGATTGGTAATAAGTGGTAATAAGGGAAAACAATCCTACAAAGCACCAATGGCTTTCCCACCCCTTTCTTGATGCACCCCTTAGGGCATGCACTCAGATAAATTGAGTCTTGATAGGTTCTTACAAGATGTAAAGCATTAGTATTTAATAAATTTTGAAAATATTATGTGTATATATATTCCTCACTTGAAGCTCATCTCATGTCACTCAGGTGTAATAGGGGATGGTACTTCGAGAAAGAACATAGTAACACATAATGTTGAGGCTAAAAAAAAGTTGTAGTATTTTGAATAAAAAATAACTAAAATTAAATGATTGAAAGGGAAATAATTGAAAAGTAAATGTAAAGTGTAACTTGACTTACCTTTATTATTAGATGGTTATCTATTGTGTTTATAGTTTTGATTATGAAGGGCATAAAGACTAATTTCAACAAACCCAAGAATACAAAACTAAAAAGCAAAAGCAAAAAAACATAGGAAAGGCAAGATAACTGGTGCTATGTGGATGCGACGTACTTGGAAACTTGGAAATTTGGGGTGAAAAGTGCTATGTTAGACCAAATGATCAAGTCAAAATTTAGAGTAAATTGGATAACTGAAAATCCAAGGCTACTAAAGGCTAAAAAAATCAAACAAGTAAATCTTAAGGAAGAAAGGCAAACTCACCAATTCAAACCAAGGGTACATGTCCAAAAAGGATGGTAATCAAACATCAAAGTAAAATTAGTAACAATCCTTAAACAAATATGGTCAAGCAAAAACAAAATGGTAAAACAACATTCATGAGTGAGCAGTAACAATCCTTACTCAATCATCAATGGAAAAAGGTGCATAAAAGGGAAGACAACATTGATGAGTGAGAAGTAACAATCCAACCTCACTCAACAATGGAAAAAATGACATGAAAGTAAAAATGGAATTATGTGTTTAAAAAAAGGGTATTGCAACAAGGAAAAATGGTAAAAGAAAGTAAATTTTTTTTGGGAATGTAAATCTATGGTGTAAAGAAAGTAATCCATATTTACTTAAGATGTTGTTTTGTTCTAAGGATAGATAAAACCAAAATAAAGTAGTGCTATCATGTTTTTAAGATGTGAATAATAAGGAAGTAGAGAAGAGGGAAAACAGATTTATAATCCCACATTCCTATCAAGGGGAAATGAAATGGGTGGAAGGGAAAATGGAGAAAAAACCAAGGTAGAGAAACTCTTTATTGAAGTCAAGACACTCAAATTTGGTATGTCAAAACAAGAGGACTTTTGACCTTGAGGACTTTGAAGAACTTCTCTTAGCCACACAAGTTGTAGGTCAAAAAATGAATTATATAGATCATCCCATGAAGTCTATATGCATGAAAAGTAAAATGGACCTACCTTCCCACAACACGTTCCCCATTCTTTAGGACCCCTTATAGAGCCATCAGTCTAATATGAAGATTGGGTACTTACATGAGAAAGTAGGTAGCATCATAGAGTTTGTTGAGTTTTATTAGGATAATAAAACTCAATAATTCAAATTCTTCAATCACCATAAAGGAATATAATTACTTCTAAATATATCAAAACATTATTTTTATCATAGGCTCTACTCATGCACTTTTTACATTTTTTGGTTTTACTAAGAACTCACAACATGCAGACTTGAGAAGGATCAATTAAATGTTTTGTTTCCTTTACCTAATTTCAAACCACGTTGATGCATGTTTAGGCTCTGTATCAACTCGATGGACCTTATTCAAGATTTGAATACATTCTTGGAGGTTATTATACTTGACTTATACAAATTATTTATTTGCCTATGATTGCCTTCACAATTGTCTATTGGCTATCTAATATGAGAAGGGTTTGTCTGAACTTAAAAAACTACCTACTCCATTTCAAAAAACCTTAAAGGTTACTTGCAATCTATGTTAATTGTATACACCAATTTGTATCTACATGAATGATACACTTTTGTGAATATTTAAAGAATTAGAACGTTGTAAGATTTTCAATGATCTTAATAATATTCAAAGAATCAATCACCATGACACATGCATTTCAACTTGGTTTACTCATGACACTTTTTTTTTTACAAAACACATGCCCAATCTCCACATTCATACCACTCAAACAACACAGGGTCTAAAACCTGTCTACTAAGAAATACTTTATCATGATAATTTAGAGACATGGGTTTCAAAAATCAACTAATAATTATGAGACCACCCAAAAAATACCAATATATTCCTAGTATCCACCGAACACAAGGTTTTCACTATAAACTTAGAATTTCCTTCACTTTGAAAAACATATAAAAAATTAATATAGGATGTGCAAATCTATTATGGAATTTATTATCCTCATGCATGAACACAAAATCTAAGAATATAAGAAATTAAAATGATCTATGAAAACAACTTATAGTAATCCAAGGATGATAATGCAACAAATCTTTATAGATATCCTTATCACATTATTTTTTTATACATCCATTTCTAATGTTCACACAGAGAATGAAAAAAAACTATCAACAAGTTTATATTTAAACAAAGAACTGAACATTCATGTTTTGGGGTTTATCAACTTTTTCATTTCAATTCCAACCCCTCCATGCTTTCATATACTAAATTTTTTTTTCCTTGCTACACAAAAATAACCATCTATATCAAAACCTCTAACTAGCATAACTAATTCTTGTGCATTACAAAACTATCTAACCTATAATCCTAGTCACTATGGTGACTCATTATGTGAGTCATGTGAGTGTTATAGCCCTCTTATTTTCACCTAACTACCTAACAACAACTTGAGATCCCTTGACACAAAAATGTACGTCTCCAAACTCAACATGTAAATTTGAAAATTCAATCCAAGATTTAGGTGGGAAAAGGCTTATATGAGCCTAATTAAAAACCACCAAGGATATAACAACTACTACTAGCTCTTACAAACCAACATGACTAAAATAACTTGTGATAGACTCACAACATGACAATTTGACTTATTTACACAATATGGTAGTGATGCTCCTACATCATACTACCAAGGAGAAAAAAAAATCCCATGAAAGTATTAATTAATGATAAATTTTAAATAATTTATAGAATCCTTCTCTAATTGCACATCCAACTAGGTCCCAAGGCCTATTTGATATACGTAGGCCTTTATGATGCTTGCTTATGTTGGTTCCTCTTTACTTCACTCCTCTCTTGCTTCTTCCTTCGAATTCATATTCTTGTGATTTTATCTTCCACTCCATCATCTTCAAATTATTTTTATCCTCCTGCAACCAACCTTCACATGGAACACACAAATCAAGAAAAATAATCTACTCTTTATCCTCTTAGCAATCTCTTGCTTGCTCATGATTACTTGTTTTCTCCATGCTTGATTCTACTACTTTTAGGAGTACTACTATATATAAGGCCTCCTCTTCACTTTATTTGGCCTCTAATATGTAACTATCTTCTCTTCATTATCCACCTTGTCACCATACAAGGCATTCTCTAAATTTTCTATCTCCTTTTCTAACTATTCAACACTTTCATATGTAAAATAAAATTAGATTTCTCTAAGCCTTGAATGAGGCCCTAAAGGTAATCTTATTCCTTTTCTTGGTCATGTCCTTACATGAAATTAAACTTTCATCATGTTTACTTGGCTACTCATTCACCTAAAGCTTATGCATCTCCTCCTTTAATTGCTTGCATAACATCCTCTTTTTCTCTCTCTTCTATCATGGTTTGCATTCTCCTTCTCCTCATTAATAGTTTGATTGACCATTTGATTGGCTTCCTCTTCATCACCTATCCAAATTGTGGGATCTAAATCTCTCTTAAATTATATATCATAAGGTTCATCAAGGCTATCTATTGCTTCATCTCATGCATCTCTCTTTATAAATATTCTTCTTGTTGCTTCCTTCTCAACTCTCTTTCCTTTTTCTTTCTCAATTGGTATTTTATGTTAGGAAGCTATCTCATCATCTTATTCACCATCTGTATCCTCTCAAGCATTTATATTTCACCTTGATCCATTATTTATCCAAGCTATCTCCTTGATCCAATCTTTTAAGCATTCACTTTTCTATCTTTTCTTAAGCTTCTTGAGTTCCTTAATAATTCTTCAACCTCTTTTGGGATATCAATATACATTGACCAACTTCTTTCCTTTGACTTAAAATCTCATTTAAAAACTCATACAAATCTTCATGTATCTATTCAACACATCCTCAACATTATCTTCATACAAACCAACATAGCAAAATTCAAAACATATGACATACCTCTTCCACAAAATATTTAGGCTCTAATAACAAAATGATGTAGACCCCTTCATCTATACTCTACATATAACCATAATTTGATATTGTTAGTTGTGATTGAGTGTCAATGTGGAAACCATAGTCTTTTTATTTCAATCAACAGTAAATCTTCATTTATCACTCAAGCATATGAAACAGGGATTGCATTGATCTTCATAAAATCTATTTAACTACAAAACAAAATGAATAAGGTACTAAACACATGATCAAAAAATTATTCCAATTATCTATAGATTCTTAATCATTTATCAATAAAAAATCCTCTTAAACTCTCACTTCTTTTAATTTTCAAACTCACAAAAGATAAACACGTTGAACATATAGGACTGTAATTTGAATTTTCTTAGGACAATTAAAATCAATAATTAAAATGCTTTAATCACCATAAAAAGCATATAATTACTTAAAAATATATCAAAAAATTATTTTTATAAGAGGCTTTGCTCATGTACTTTTTACCTTTTCTAATTTTACGAAGAACTCACTTAAAACATGTAGACCTAAGAAGGATCAATTAAATGTTTTTATCCCTTTACCTAATTGAAAACCACTTTGATGCATGTTTAGGATATATAACAACTTGATGTACCTTATTAAAAATTTGAATCCATTCTTGGAGGTTATTATACTTGACCTATACAAATTCTTTATTTGCCTTGACTACCTTCACAATTGTCTACTGTCTATCTAATCTGATAAGGGTTTTTCTAAACTTAAAAAACTTCCAACTCCATTTCAAAAAACTATAAAGGTTACTTGTGATCTGTGTTAATTGTATACATCAATTTGCATCTACATGAATGATACACTTTTGTGAATATTTAAAAATTTGAACATTATAAGATTGTCAATGACTTAATAAGATTCAAATAATCAATTACCATGACACATTCATTTCAACTTAATTTACTCATGACACTTTTTTTTACAAAAATACATGCCTAATCTTGACATTAATACCACTCAAACAACATAAGGTTTAAAACCCATCTATTGACAAATATTAGATCATGATAATTTAGAGATACAAGTTTCAAAAATCAACTAAGAATTGTGAAAACACCTAAAAAACACCAATATATCCCTAATATCCACCAAATATAGGGTTTTCACTATAAACGTAGACATTCCTTCACTTTTCAAAACATAAAATGAAATAATATAGGATGTGCAAATCTGTTATGGAATTTCTTGTCCTCATACATGAACACAAAATCTAAGAATATAAGAAATTCAAATACTCTATGAAAAAAACTTATAGTAATCCAAGGATGATAATGCAACAAGTATTTATAGACATTCTTATCACATATTTTGTTTATACATCCATTGCCAATGCTCACATAGAGAATGAAAAAAATTGTCAACATGTTTCTCTTTAGACAAAGAATTGTACATTCATGTTTTGGGGTTTATCAAATTTTTCATTTCAATTCCAACCCCTCCATGATTTCATAAACTTAATTATACCTCACTAAACAAAATTAACCATCTATATCAAATCCTCTAACTAGCATAACTAATTCTTGTGCATTGTAAAAATGTCCAACCTACAAGCCTAGTCACTATGATGACTCATTATTTGAGTCATGTGAGTGTTATTACACCCTTATTTATACCTAACTAATAAAAACAACTTGAGATCCCTTGACATAAAGATGTAGGTCTCTAAACTCAATATGCAAATTTGAAAATTCAAACACAAGATTTAGGTAGGAAAAGGCTCATATGAGCCTAATTCAAATCCACCAATGATATAATAATTATTACTGACTCCTACAAACCAACACGACTAAAATAAATTATAATAGACTCAAAACATGAAAATTTAACTTATTTATATAATGTGGTAGTGATGATCTTGCACAAAAATAGAGGAAAACATGTGAGATAGATTATTGTACAAATTCCATCTATCAAAAGAATCAAAAGCTAAAGCTGAGAACAAGGATTAAAAATGCATTCTAGAAAAGAAATGATAAGATGGTAATTTTATGAGGAAGGCCAAATCTTATCCATGGTCTTACATTGTAGTTCATAAAATAAGAACCCATGAGGGTGTCAAAAAGTACTGAGAATGAGATAAGGAAAATATGGTATTTATTTAGGAAGGCTAGGTCCTATCCATGGTCTTACACTACAAATCACAAAAGAGAAACTGAAGGGGTGCCAAAAATTTTGTAAAAAGAGTAATGAAAATAAATAAGACTATGGTAGATCATGAGGAAAATTGGGTCTTATCCATGGTTTTACAATGCAACTCATGAGGAAAAAAAGGGGAAACCAAAAGACCAAAAATGAAGGACTAAAGGTTTATAAAAAGAGAGAACTGTTGTAGAGGGATAGACCCATGTAAGTAACCCATAAATTTTTTTAGATAGATAGAATATATAAATCATAAAAATAAGGGAAGGATTTAAGAAAAATATGTGTTGAGGAATTATGCATTGGTGGGATCTTTGAAAACATGGCCTTCATTGGTTTGAAGGTGATAGGTACTTGGACTACGAATATATTTGACTAAATAGGGGCCTCACCATTTTTGGGCATATTTACCTTCTTTGCCATGAGTGTAGTCTAATTTAAGGACAAGATCAATATATATTACCTTTTTCATAATTGTAGTCTAATTAATATTGGTGTGGAAGAAGTATATAGGATCAAGGGTTGATCATTTGAAGGAAGACAAAGTGTAGGTGAGTGAATCAATAATTATTTCATGTTATCAAAGGCTTTTTGATAGGGATCAATCCATTCTAAAGCATTACCTTTCTAAAGAAGATAATTAATGAAGTGGATGTGATAATCCATTTAGGGGATGAATCATCTAATTTCCCTAAGTTTGCCTAAGTAATTATGAAAGTTTAGAATGGAATAAGGAATGGGCATGTTGAACATAACACTAATCTTATCTGGGTCAATGTTGATGCCATGGAGAGAGACTAGGAATCATAAATTTTTTCTAGATATGACGCCAAAGACACATTTTTAAGGATTTAGTCTAGCTCAATATTTAAGGAAATGATCAAAGATGATGGTAAGATCAAAGAGATGTGTCTTTCCACTTTTTTATTTAGTAATGATGTCATCCAAATAGGTTTCAACAATTTTATGGATAAGATCATGAAATATGTGTGTCATTACTTGTTGGTAAGTGGATCTAGCATTTTTGAGGTTGAAGGGAATTTTGACATAGAAATAGGCTCCCCATTCCATAGTGAAAGTGTTCTTATATTGGTCCTTGGGGGCAATGTGAATCTAATTTTAGATTGAGAAACCATCCATAAGAGATAACATTTTATAACTAGTTATGGAATCAAAAATGACATCTATCAAAGGTAAAGGGAAGTTTTCATTGGGATAAGTGAGATTAAGATGTAGAAATCAATACAAATGTGAATTACCATAGTGACCTTTTTTTGAATGGGAACTATGTTATAAACCCATTTTAAATAGTCCACTAGTTTGATAAATTTAGCATCGATAATCTTGATGATTTCCTTGTGACATGAAGTGGAAACCTTAGGTGGAAAATTTATTTTCTTTGGATGTATAGGTTTGAATTCAAGATAGGTGATGATGTTATGCACCACAATTCTAGGGTTAATACTAAGCATGTCCTCATATGAACAAGTGAAAATTTCATGATATTTATTGAATAGCTAAAATTATCATACTCGATAGGTGAGAGTTTGAGAGAAACTATAACTATTTAAGGACATGATGGGGTAACATATTCAATGCAAGTGGTTTCTTTGATAATCATAGCATTTCCATCTTGGAAATGGTATGATACATTAGGTAAATAATAAATTGGATTAGTTTTAAGATTGATACTAGTAACAAAGTTATTAAAACAAGGGGTTTTGGTTTTGAAATTTCCTAAGTTTATGATGTTGTCAAGGAAGTTGAGGTTCTCAGGTATGAAGTATTTCAAGAATGGTTTAATCGCTAGGAAAGGTGGGAAGAAGACCATAATAATCAACACCTACTTTGAGATCTATAATGTTATTACCATGGCAATCATACTCAAAATGTATCTGATGGACATCGGTTGCCTTGGCATCTAGTATAATCTCAAGAATAGGAGAAGTAGATGGATTGAAAGGGATTGGTATGTCATTGGTTTCATTTATGGGGGAATAATTAGAGTCAATTATGGGATCTATAGGTGGTAAATAAGATGCAAAAATTTCTAGAGGTTCAGAAGGTATAGTTTGCTCTATCACCCAAGGAGTATAAAAAAGTGGAGAATTGGTAGGAAGCACATAACCTTCAAGATATAATTTATGATCTATGAAAATGGTATGAACATCCTAATTAAAAGCATTAATTTTAATTAAGGTTTTATAATAATGTTTAACATCTAAGTCATGAGATTGAGCTTGGGGCATTATGTAATTATCATCATATGTTGGAAAAATTATACAAACTTAAGATTTAGGGGGAGTTTCAGAAGGTGAAATCCCAAAGTTACTGAATGTTCATGGAGACATGATAGGAGGATATTTAAATAATTTTTCCACTCCAAAATCATTTCAAGTGAATGCATATTCAGGTAAAGAAGGCTCCTGAGTATTACATGGAAGGAAAAAATCAGTGATCTCATCAATAAGAGGAATATTATAGTCCCAAGGTAATAAAGAAAGAGGAATCCACTCTAAAATATAGGGAGGTAACTTGGTAATATTTCAAGTATACTATAAATAATGAGGCTCATCATCATCTGAATCAACAAGAGTGACTTGTTAATAAGGTTTGATGTTGATGAACTCAGGTAAAGAAGCACTATTGATCTTATAAATTTTAGGAATATGATACTAAGATTTGGGATTAGGGAGTTAAATAATCCAAGGGTTGGGATCAGCCTCATGATTATATTTGATAGAGGTACAAACCACTAATATGGGGGGGGGTGTGAATCAGTGGTTTAAAAATATTATAATCCAATTCCTAACTCTTCAAGCTACTTAACCAATCATATCAATATGTAAGATAGATGAATCAAAGAAAAAAAATAAATGAAACCATAACACAAAGATTTATGTGGGAAACCCTCATGGGGGAGAAAACCAACTCTCAAGTTAACAAAACAATGAACTAAAATCCTATATGATGATTACAAATAAAAGACTTTAGTGAAGCACCCACTTCACAAGGAACACCAACCCCTAAAGATGATAAGTACCAAATTGCCTAAGATGTTGAGCACCAACACAAAACCTAATAAATAAATAAATTTTTAAATTTTATTGCTTCTCACTCTAATAGAGAAAACCTACAAGAAAACCCTTTTCCAAGTCTACAACTCCACACAAGTCACCAATCACCAAGCTATCTCTTCAACACAAGCAAATAACTCCTCAAATCTTTCACTTATATTCAAATATGCCCTTATTAATCTGATAAAAATAATTGATAGAATCAAAAAATTATGCTAAGTCTAATGAAAATTTTCTTTGCTCAATCTCATACAAACATTAGTCATCAAGACCCCTAATAACCTTCATACAAGGTCTTCAAAAATCAATATACACTTGCTTATCTCACTTCATTAACACACCCAAAAGGCATAAATCATCTTATATATATACCATTCACTATTATGGTTTGTCATATCACTTTAGGATATCTTATAAAGAATTATTCATGTCCCCAAAGGCTAGCCATGATTCTCTATACAAAATTTCTATACCATACCATGAATATATCTCATAAACACCTCACAAATGAAGCATAGCCCCACTTATGTGACTATATTTGACTAAATAAAGATTAGTCAAATATTCAAAATCACTAAATAATATCTTAAAGAGATAATCAATACTCTCTAATCATTAGGAACACTTGATCTAACCATCTACCCTGCAAACAAACTCAATCATTCAAAATAGGTTCCTTTTGCTAGCAAAACCATCATGGTCAACTATGAGTCAGCCATTCAATCAACTCCAAGTGAATAGGAAAAATAATAATCTCATGGAAAAAAGGAATACATCCCATACATAACCTTCAATAGATTTACCTATTCCTATTCATTGATCAGGCCTTCCAATTCCTTTTTTCACTCTGATCACTATTTCTCACTTAAGACATCATTTCCTTCATATCGACTAGTCAGTCTTAACCTTACATAAATTTGACACAAAAGGATTAATATCACTAAAAAGGTTCATGTATATTTGGGACAAGTTTTGAGCTTCAATAATCAACATTAAGATCATTTAGTCATTCACAGAAATCTTCCTCAGAAACAAGAATACTATTAACAACCATTTTTCTATGGGATCCACACACTTTCAAGAGACAAAAAATAATTTAAAAAAAACTTGAAGGAGTCCTCTACAACCTATAATCATCACATTTGATTTCCTAATCCATTCTCAGCCCAAACCATTGAGATCTTCTCTATCAAGTCTAAGACTAGGGTTTTTGCACATAAAAACCTACTTAGTTTCTTAATGATCATTCATAAAGGATAGAACCTTAATATATGAAATAATTCTTGGATAATATTCTTAAGGACCCTACAAAACATATCCAAAAGTCTAATCTCCCCATGTATACTTTGCATGTGCTAACAAACATAAGAAAATCCTTCTCAAGCTCATTAAACACCTTTCTAGCACCTCTTGAAGCTTTTAAACAAAATTTATGACTTTGTAGCTCAAAATCTGACCTGAGACCTGATATGCATGATTGAAAAAACTTTCTTGACCATATCTCATGCAAAAACAAGCTTCACCAACCTAAAAACACCCTTTGACCCTTCACAAGCCCACCTATGCCAGCTAGGCCAATGGCCAAACTACCTTACAAACCACTAGCTATCTCTTTAAAACCATACACCTAACCTCTTAGCACCTTATACATTTATAAAATTAATATTAAAAGCATATTAAGCTCCTCATCATGTCACACAAGCTATAATGCTCAAAACCTTATAAGTAATCATGCATGATCAAGCCTACAAGACATAAACTGACCTACATACCACATGAAGGTAACCCTTAAGCATATAACAAATTAGGAACAATTCAAACCTCATCATAAAAAGCTCAATTCATCCATACAACATTAACCTAGGACAATTATGAACGTCCTTGCAAATATCACATTGTACTAAGTAAACTATGCCACCATACTCCATTTTACTAACATCACAGACCACTTTGTCATGACTAATGCCTCTCAGACATCAATGACAACACCTATAATAAATATGCAAATAATATCCCCATTTTTCATTGATGGGAACACTCCTTTTCTCTCTCCCCCTTTTCCAAAATGATAAAGTGGACTCATCTACCAAACAAGTTCTTCTATCTTTAATCAAGCAAATTAAGAACACAACCAAGAGTACATACCTTTCTATCTCATCCTTTGAAATCTAGATAAAACCAAATATCAACATCAGATCTCAAATCACCCATAGTTCTCCCCCTTAGATCAAGTTCCATTCAAGAACCAACTCAAGTCATATTTCTAAAAGACCTATAAGATCCTTGGACCTGACTACCTAGGAAAGCACAATAGTTCCCCCTCAGACCCTACTCCACTTTAAAGGATCCCCCTTAGTCTATACAACCCATAAATATCTACAAGACCTCCAATAATAGCTACCGTTAATATAAACAATAACAAGAGCACCATAACACTATGCAATCTCACATACCTTTGCACTCAAGGCACCCTGTAAATTACCAAAGGCACTTCAAGTATATAACCATACCTAAATAATGATTATAATAGAACAATATAATCATTTGGAACCAACAAATCCAACCTTATTTTTAAAGGTATCACAAAATTACTCAATTTCTCCACTAGGCCTACTTAGACCTCTTATAGCCCTATCTGGCCATTGCAAACCTCATAAATCTCTATGTGTGCACATTTGTATCATGAAATTCTATATCCAAAGTATATTACCATTATCCTTTATACATGATAAGAATTAGCTCCCAAAACATCTTCCTTAGTAGACTTCCTTCTTTAGCCTACTAGCCAATTAAGCCTCTTAGAAGACCAAAACTTGAATAAATTGAAAAATGATTACCTTTAAACCACTATAAAACTTTTTTTAGCTACCCATTTGGCTCATTTAGTTTATTTTAAGATTATAGTCTCCAACTCCAAAGATAGACCACTTTTTTAATCATGCCTAAATGACTAGGCCTTCAAAGTAAGCCTTGATCAAAGGTCAACCTTTGATCAATGCAGACACCTAAGATAAATACCACACATAGAGACCATTAAAAAATAATTTCCATGCCAAATTTAAATCCTCCACACCTTTGGGAACCATGAATTCCTTTATGCCACCAAACACATGTTCTTGAGAAAAGAAGGCAGTGACCACTCAAAATGCTCCACTTAACACAAAATCATTCTTCCACCTATGAAATCACTTGGAACATGTTTAAAGCATATGTGTAGACCTTCCTAAACAAATTATTTCATGACACATCTTCATTCTTCAAGTTACCCTTGAAACCAAGCATTCTGGGTAAATAGAGTCATCATCTACAATAGGTACCTTGACCAAATGATAAAAAGCACACCTAGGCATCTTAGGAGTACCTCAAATCTATCTAACCTTATTTAATATTCAAAAACCAACTTAAATCACTAATTATATACCTTTTATCCACCTTAAAACATTATATGAGCTATCTTGGCACTTTCTAGGTAGCTATCACTGCTAAAAATGGTCAACTTAGACTTTTGACCATAAAACACATATCTAAGCTCATCAAGACCTCAAAAAACCTAGGAATGACTCATGAAAATCTTTCTCAAGACCTCATACAAGCCACTTATTCCTTATCCTTCAAATCACCACTCAATTAAAGTATTCAAATTTGATTAAAAAGACACTTTAGGACCAGGAGACCTAAACATACCTCTTAAACAAACAATCTTTCTATTCACCTATAGGAGTCTCTTGTGAAGCATAGATAGAGACTTAAAATCCCTAGAGACTAATTTATAATAGTGTGAAGCCTATATTGGCCAGCATAGTCTCATATTATTCTTCCTCTTTGGTTAATACAGTCTTATTCTTCTTCTTTTTCTTCTTTGACTTGCCTGTGACTACCTCTTATATCTTTGAAATTTTCTCCTCCTCTCTTAGAATTGAATAGGTAACAAATGGGGATGCCATCATGTCTTGATATATATTATCAACTAAATTGACCTTTTTAAGGTCTGTCAATGATCAATCTATATAGGAAATAATATCATCTACAGTTGCAGAATGATCCATACTTATCTTAAGGCTATCTTTGTCTTCCTTCTTCAACTTCTCATTATTTTTGATCTCTTCATTGAAAATATGAGCAGATAATGAAAATTCTTTAATAAAATAATCACTATCCACCTTTGAAAACACACAATTTTGATTTGTAGACATATCAACTATTACTTCTCTTCCTTTGGCCTATATAAGACTTTGTTTTTCCTCTCTTGAAAACTTGGAGCCTGATTGATCTTGTATTGATTACGAACCTCCTTTTTCTTAAAAAATTTAGCAATATGATTGAATCACTTACATTTAAAACAAATAATCCTCCTTTGATACTTACCAAATTTGGCTAAGTGACCAATCCTTTGACAATAAAAACATCTTAAATTCTTAGGAGTAGACTCACTTTGCTTTATCTTCTTTGGAAAATGATTAGCTAATGCCCCATCTCCAAACACTTGAAGCATTTTATCTCATTCATATAATTAGGGATATTGATTTTCTTAGTCTTCATCTTGCAATTATTGGCCTTATGACCAAACTCATGACAAATATGATAGTATCCATTAAATTTCAAATACTTTATGGTTTTAGGCTATCTTACCTTATTGGGGTTAACACCCTCAGCTTGGATATTGATTTTTGTAGGTTTGTCTTTCTCCTCTTCAATAATTTTATCCTTTGCTTGAGATACTACTAATGGCTTCTAAATGAAACCCAGACATGTTCTATCACTTGAAGACTTTAAATTCATTAACATATTGTCAAGATCATTTGTGCTCTTTTCATACTTGGCAAAATACTTAGATTTATTCAAAGCTTTCTATAATTCATCATTCAAAAACTTGTTTTTTTAATCAACTTAGAACATTCTTTTTCCTCCCTTTTAGGCTTGAGGATATAGACTCCAATTTTTAATTAATGAACATGATTGCTCTTTCATGCTCCCTATTATCTTTAGTTATCTTATGTCAAAAATATTTAATTGAACTTCATAGTCTTTTAAATTGGCCTTCAAACCTTTACATACCTTTTTTTCAATTTTCAAATATTCAAGAGCAATTTTTAGTTGACTCTTATAATATGGAATGTCTTCTTGATATTATTCATCTAACCCACTCCAATGTCCTTTAATCTGATATAATTAATCACCTTCATCATCTAATTTGATTTCCATGAAAAGGACTTCATCATCATCCTCTTCTTCATTTTAATTATGACTATTACTAGATTGACTTATCATCACCTATTTTTGAATCACTATCATCCATTTTTGTGTATAGACTCCTTTTGTCCTTATAGAATTTTTTTAAATCAAACTTCCTAAATGATCTCTTGTTTCTGTCAGACCTAAAATCTTTCTTACCTTTTGCTTGGTCTTCATCCTCATCTTTCTTATGCTTGTGAGGACATTTAAAATGACCTACTTCACCATAGTTGAATCACTTAAAATGAATCTCACCTTTGTACTTACCCAATCTAGTCTTCAATTTTCTTAAAAATAGAGCAATTAAATCATCATCAGATATATCATCTAATATAGCATTTTTCCATGAGATCCCTTAATTTATATCTTCTTTTCTTTAGGCTTGTTCTCTACCTTGAAAGCAATATCCTTATTAGGGGGTTTATCTTCATTTATCCTCATCTCATAAGCAGTGAGAGATCCATAAATTACATCCATATTTATTAGTGTAAGATCATGACTTTCCTCAATTGTAGATACATTAGAGTCATCCTGTAAGATAGAGATATTAAGACCTTTTGAACAACATCTTCTTTAATATCTTCTCCAAGAGCCTTGATCATATTAACCACATCATCCACTCTATTCAAGAAGGATGCCATAGACTCCTCCTTCATTTTGAGACTCTCAAACTATCTTCCAAAACTTTGTAATTTTACTAGATTAACCTTTGAGTCTCCTCATAGATTGTCTTCAACTTAGTCCACATATCCTTAGCTATTTAAAAGTGAATGACCTTTGAAAAATCAATCTTTGATAGACCACTATAAATAACATTCATATCCTTTGGATTGCTTTCAAATAGTTTCTTATCAGCAACACTAGTAGGAGAACTAGTAAGAATAACCTATCCATCAATAATAATATACCAAACATAAAATCCTAGAGCCATAATAAATTTTTGTATTCTTGAAATCTAAAAGGCATAATTAGAACTATTAAATAATGAAGCTTGTTTGGAAGATAAACCACCTTGAATTACTTGACTTTCCATTGTACCTTAGAATCACCTTTCTAGCTATTTAGCCACAAAATGACCTACTTTGATACCAATTGATAGATATACACACCAACGAGAGGGAGGGGGGATGAATCGGTGGTTTAACAATATTACAATCCAATTCCCAACTCTTCGAGCTACTTAACCAATCATATCAATATGCAAGATAGATGAATCAAAGAATAAGCATGAATGAAACCATAACATAAATATTTATGTGGGAAAACCTCATGAGGGATAAAACACACTCTCAAATATATATAACAATAGACTATTGTAATTTATGATGATTACAAATAATAAAATTTAGTGAAACACCCACTTCACAAAGAGCACCAACCCCTAAAGAGGACAAGTACCAACTCACCTAAGATGTTGAACACCAACATAACACTTAACAAATGAACAAATCTTGAACTCTGATTGCTTCTCAGTCTAATAAAGAAACCCTACAAGAAAATCCTTCTCCAATTTTTTAACTCCACATGAGTCGCCAATCACCAAGTTATCTCTTCAACACAAGTAAATAACTCCTCAAGTTTTTCAATTATATTCAAATATGCCCTTATAAATATGATAAAAATAATCAATAGAATCAAAAAATTATACTGAGTCTAATGACATTTTTCTTTGCTCAATCTCATACAAACATTATTCATCAAGATCCCCAATAACCTTCGCACAAGGTCTTCAAAAATCAATATACACTTGCTTGTCTCACTTCATTCACATACCCAAAAGGCATAAATAATCTTGTATATATACCATTCACTATTATGGTTGGTCACATCACTTTAGAATATATTATAAATAATTATTCATGTCCCCCAAGGTCATCCATGATTCTTTACACAAGCTTTCTATACCATACCATAAACTTATCTCACAAACACCTTACAAATGAAACATAGCCCCACTTGTGTGACTATATTTAACTAAATAAAGAATAGTCAAATATTAAAAATTAGTAAAAAATATATTACAGAGATCTTCAATACTCTCCAATCATCAAGAACACTTGATTTGATGATCTCCCCTACAAACAAACTCTATCATTCAAAACATGTTCCTTTTGTTAGCAAAACCATCATGGTCAACTATAAGTCAACCATTCAATCAACTCCAAGTGACTATGGATAATAATAATCTCATGGAAAAAGGGCATACATCCCCTAAATCACCTTTAAGATCTTAGACCTATTCTTATTCACTGATTAGGCCTTATAATTCATATTTTCACTCTGAACACTCTTTCTCACTTAAGGCACCATTTCTTTCATATCGACTAGTCAATCTTAACCTTATATAAATTTGAAATAGAAATATTAATCTCAATAAAAATTTTCATGGATATTTGGGAAAAGTCTTGAGATTCAACAATCAACCATAAGATCATTTGGTCATTCACAGAAATCTTCCTAAAAAACAAGAATAGTGTTAACACCCCATTTTATGTGGGACCCACATATTGTCAAGAAAAAAAATACTTTATCATAAACCTAAATGATTAATATACAACTTATAATCATCATATTTGATCACCTAATCCATTTTGAGCCCAAACCATCAAGATCTTCTCTATCAGGTTTAAGACTAGGGTTTTTGTACACAAAAACTTAGTTTCTTAATGATCATTTATAAAGGATATGACCTTAATTATGAAATAATTATTGGATAATATTCTTAAGGAATCTTCCCAACATATCCAAATGATTCAACTCCCCATGTAGACCTTGCACATGCTAACGAACATAAGAAAGTCCTTCTCGAGCTCACTAGACACCTTTTTAGCACTTCTTGAAGCTTTTAAACTAACTTTCTAAATTTATAGCTCAAAATATAACCTCAAACCTCATAAAAATTCTTTAAAAAACTTTTTTGACCATATCTCATGTAAAAACAAGCTTCACCAACCTATAAACACCCTTTTATCTTTCACAAGGCCTCACAAGCCCACCTAGGCCAACTAGGCCAATGGCCAAACTACCTTGTAGACCACTATGCATCTCTTGAAAACCATACACCTTACCTCTTATTACCTTATATATGTATAAAATTCATATTCAAATCATATTGAGCTCCTCATCATGTCACACAAGCCATAGTTCTCAAAACCTTATAGGTAAACATGCATGATCAAGCCTACAAGACATAAACTAACTTGCATACCCCATGAAGGCCATATGAAGGCAACCCTTGAGCATAGATCACATTAGGAAAAATTCAAAAATCACCATACCAAGCTCCATTAAGCCATACAACATCTACCTAGGACACATATGCACATCTTTATAAGTATCACATTGTACTAAGCACACTATGCCACCATGCTCCATTTTACTAACATCACATACCACTTTGTCATTACTAATGCCTCCCAGACATCAATGAAAATACCTATCATCAATATCCAATAATATTTTTTTCCATTATGTAATAATTTCATGCATTGGATATTGAAATAAGTAGTATCCCTCATTCTATGAGTCTATGGGTGACTAATGAGTATATTTTAATGTAAGGGTAAATCAAGGACCATAAGCTTAATTTGAATGGTCTTAGGTCTGATTATGAGGGGAAGAAAAATATAACCAATTATATTTTGATTAGTATTATCAAAACCATGATAGGTGAGATGGGTTTGCTTGAGATGATCCTTATTATACCCAAGTTATTGGATAAGCAACAAAAATGTCACATTGATACTAAAGCCTTCATCAACTAGAACTTTATATATAAGGGTAGTATTAATGGCTATTTTAATAAAAATTGGTGGATCATTGTCATGAAAAATAATTTCATCATTGATCATGTCCTCCTCAATAAATTTAATATAAGGCTTGGATAAAGAACACATGGTTTCAATGGTATGCATGTTGGTAGGTTGATGTTCAATATAAGGTTGTTCTTTATATATAGAAGATGGATCTTTAATTTCTTATAATTATTACATAAGGAAATTGTAATGATAGGGGAAAGTATGAACTAACTCCATAAGTAGAATCTTACAAGGCATAGACTTAAGTTCTTCAAGAAAGTTCTAATGAGATTTAGAAGAAGAACTAGTATGAGGTTAAGAAGGTAAGGTAGATTTTGAAGGAATAAAAGTGGTTGGGGTTTTGAAAGGAGGAAGTTGTTCCTTAGAATCTTTCAAAGTAAAAGTAGTGGTTGTAGTATCTTTTATAATTTTTTCTTCTAAATAAGGTTTATTAGGATTTGTAATAGGATCTTTATGAGCCAACTTGTGATGATAATTGACCTTATCAGTGTTAACATATTGAAAATTATTGTAATATTTGTCATAGTCAGCATCAATGGCATAAACATCCTTGGTATTTTATTGATTATTATCAGTATACTTTTTTTTGGTTATTCAAGGTAGAATCTTTGGAAACTTGTCATTTTTGAGAAGCAATGGTGTACTCTTGATGATGAAGGTTGATCATGGATTAATGATTAAATGAATCACCAAACATATAAGAGATAAAAAAATTAGTGATCCCTTTACAAGATTCATGGGAATGACCAATGTCAACATGAAACCAATAAAATTGATTAGGGTCATACCACTTAGCTAGATTATTAGGATAGGTGAAAGGTTTAGAGGGTGGTAAAAATTGTTTCATTTGTTGCACTGAGATTGGTGTGTGAGAAGATGAAGGAATGTCAGTTTTGGCAACTCTTGGTTTGGTTTGAGGAGTATTTCTAGTGATAACATTAGTAGATGTTTGAATATATCCTTTAATAAGTTTAGGATTAGTTTCGATTAATTCATGAGAAAGTCTTGATGTTTAGCTTGATCAAGAGCTTCATTAAGTGTATGGAGAGCAAAATTTCAAACCTTATATTAAAGATAAAGAGTTAAGGAAATTATAAAGAATTTAAACAAGTTATCATTAGTCTTATTATGGTCATCTTTATGGGCCAATGATTTCCATTATTTGATAAAGTCATGAGATGATTGAATGGGAGATTGCTTAGCATTTATGAAGTGGCTAAGATAATTTTTAGGAAGGTCATTGTGTTGAAACTCTTTAACTAAGGAATTGACCAAATATTCAAGTTTCCAAATGGAATGTTTGGGAAGTTGGTTATACCATCATCCATGAAAGTTTTTACTAATATTTTAGTTGTGGTGAAGGTATTAGTTTAGTTCCACTGTTTGTAAAAATTACCAAAGGCTTTGAAAAAGCATGTTGGGTCTTTAGTCCCATCATAATAGATAGTTGGAGATATGTTATGAATATCAATAGACATAATTAAGGGAGCTAAAGGATCATTTTAAATAGTTTGAAGCATCTTATTATTCATTATGGGTTGAGGAATAACATTGCCTGAGGCATCTTTAAGAGGTGGAGGAATATAATTGGGATTATCTTGAGGATGGATAACTAGAGGTTGATTATCCATATTAATCAAATAATGTTGGAGTTGAATCATTTGAGAGGTGTTAGAAGGTTGCATTATGTTAATTTTCTATATGACTTGTGCAAGAAGTTGAGTTGTGTCAATAAGTGGGTTGGTGTTTGTAGGAACAATTGCCAAATTGGTATTAGGGGGAGGGTTATTAGTAGATGGATTATTAGTGGGATTATTCACTAAAATTATGTTAATTTTTCCCACATTAGTTTGAAGGTTTTGAAGATGATAATTGTCTTGATAAGTATAAAAAGGTTCAGACCCATCAACTTCATATTGAGGTGTGATTTTCACCATGTGACAAGTCACAAATGAAAGAGAGGAAGAGGTTCCCCAAGAGTGATGGTGATCTTGGGAGGAAAGGAGAGGAAAAAATTAATATCCCATATAGTATCTAAATGGATTCAGATTATCTAAGAAGATTTTGATAGGGGACCTCATGATGATTTGAGAGAAATGAACAAAATGTTTAAGGAAGAAAAATAAAGAATTAAGCCATATAAATAGGGAAAGTAGCAAGAAAATAGGGTCGATTGGGTTGACCTAATATAGAAAATAGGGGATAAAATTTGAAAAATGGGGATATAAGGTCGACTAGGTCAACCTAGTTTTATAACCTAAATAGAAAATAAGCAAGAAAAAGATACAGTCAATAGGGTCAACCTAGTACTATAGGTAGGGAAAATAGATAGTTTGTAGAAGACTATGTCGATTAGAATGACTATGTACTTAAATAGGAAAAAAAATGTAAGTAATTTTGAAAGAAAGAAATGAAAGGAAACACATAATCAATTGGGTTAGTGAAGATGATCTAATTGAGACACATATAATAAAACCTTACACCAACACCAACCAATGTAAGATTTTATAATACAACATACAATTGAGCAAAGAGTAAATAGTCAACATAGAAAGTAAATGCTAACTGAGTGGTCATCTTGCATGTTGTTAGGTTATTAGAGTATGATTTTAGATGTGATAGGGAGTTGGGTGTAAGAAAGGAACTAATAAGCAATCTATGGATGGTTTCAAGCTGTTTAGGCTAAAATGGATTTATGTTAATAATGGTACTATCTTTGTATTAGGTCCTACCCCCTCACTTCACACATCACAGTGATAAAGGTGTTGAGTGCTTAGCCAATATATACCAGTAACCACATGTTTACACTTAGCCAAAAAACCAAGTTGACTTCCCCCTTGGTAATGAAATACAAGTAGGTATGAATTAGGTAGATAAATGTTTAAATGTGTTTTAAGATTATATGATTTGGTAGTGTGTGAATAAAAGAGAAAATATTACAACTAAATGGTATATTAAAAAACCACCTAATTATACTATGTGTTATATTATAAGCATACAAACAACTAAAAAGTGAAAGTGTGAGATAATTATTAGCATATAGGTGTTAATTCTAACTTTAAAACATAATACAATGTCATTTTAGACAACAATATATGTAGAGATTACATAATAGAGTCGATAGTGTTGCTATTGTACTGCTAAATTAAGGGTTTGATAAATAACTAAGTCAATAGTGTCTACCTAGTTTTCTAAATAGAATAAAAACTACAAAACTAGGTTGACAAAGTGGACCTAGTTTGCTATATAGGGGTAGTTCTAAATACTAGAAACTGTGAAACACAAAACTATAATGAATAACATAAATGATAGAGAAGGAGAAAAAGGAACCTTGGTAGGTTGGAAGATGTAGATAAAAATGAGATTAATATTTAAGTAACCTAATTTATACTTACAAATTATGCCAATTGGGTTGACTGGGTCGACCTAGTTATGAAGTTCCTTATTTACTGAAACCTATAAAGTATATTATGCCAATAGTGTTGACCTAGTAGTCTATTTGGAAGTCTAAAAGTTTACTATGTCAATAGGGTCAACTTAGTAGTTTGTACCTGATGAAAAACCTACACAAATATAATAGAGTCATATTGATGTGACTATGTGTTAAACCTGCACATAGATGTTAAAACTATAACAACACTATCGACCTAGTATCACAAATATATAAAAATAATAAATGAAATGATAAAATAATGAAAAACATGAAAGAAAACCTAAAAGGGTTAGATTCACATTGGGTTCACTAGAAAGTATGCAATTAAAAATGCATCATGTTTATAAATCAATCCTAACTCAAACAAGATAGATCATACTTACACTCTTGATTAGGGATACATTAGATAATTAGGAACATGACCAATATGGGGATCTACTAGACCCAATTAGGGGATCTCTTACAACAATAAAAAAATGTTAGGGAGGGTTCTAAAGCCTCTAGTCAAGCACAATCATGTAATAACCCTAGCTAGGTCCTATATTTTCATATCTCATTAAATTAAAAAAAAGTAAAGTAAAGTCTAATATAGTGCTCACCAAAGATTTTAGCATAATATGGGGGTTAGTAAACAAAAGAACATGTATATGAGAATATTAATTAAGCTATGTATGAGTAATACCCTAATGCATGTAAGGAGAAGAGTAATATTATTTGAAGCCAATGCTTATGCTACTTCTATATACTAAAAAGAGGATCAATATTAGAGAATACTTACCTGAAAGATGAACCCATCAAGACTCAATATATCCCTTGGCCAAAGGGGATTTTTAAGAGGTTTTTGTGGTTTGTAAGGATCACTGAGAAATGTCTAAACATCCAAAACTTCCCCATAAGACTAGATTCTCCAAGTAGAAACCCTAAGATAAGACTCCTTAAGTAGAATGGTGGAAGAACATATCTAAAAAAATCACAAATAAATAATAACTCTTGTTCATTATTAAATAATGACAAATTATGTTGTATATATAGGCATATTTAACCCTAAGACCTTCTAAAAGTTTTAGCTAAAAGGGTCGACCTAGTCGACCTAGTATAGTTATGGAAAAAAATTCACTAGGTCATGGGTTAGGTCAGCCAAGAGCTAACATAAACCCTAAATGAATTTTACCTAAAATAGTACAGGGTTGACCCAGTTGACCTAATAAAATAGACTATCAAAAGGGACTTAAGGTGAGGAAAAGAGGGATGGAAGATGGGAAATGATTAGAGGAATATGTAAAAGAGGAGTAATAGCTTATAAAATGGTTTTAAGAGCTAGTTGGATTGGTAATAAATGGAAATAAGGGATAAAAATCCTATGAAGCACCAATGGTCTACCCACCCCTTTCATAGTGCAACCCTTAAGGTATGCACTCAAAGAGATTGATTCTCAATGGGTTCATACAAGATGTAAAGTGTTAGTATTTGATAAAAGTTGAAAATATTATGTGTATATAAAACTCACATACACTCTTCATTATCACTACCCTAAGAAAAAAACAATCAAGGAGACCTAGCATGCCACAAACAACACATTATTGGTGTCTTAACCCATTTTTGATTTAACAATTTATAATAATCATAAAACATTGAAAGATAATTTATATTGTAATATATGTATTTCAATCATAAATCTAAATGTAAATCAAAATTAATTGAAATTGATTAACTAGTGGCATATGTTATACAACTAGTAATAAAGATACTTAGCTTTCATGGTTTATGATTGACTATAGTAGGTATTTGATAGTGGAAAATAGGATAACATAGGGTTGTGATAGCCTAGGTCTAGGAACATAATTTGTGTCTGAGTATGTATAAGTCCACACTCCTTGGATAGATACACAATTCAGTCTTGTTTGTTGACTACATATTTATCTACCATGAAAGTGATGAAACTATAATTTTTATACTTCCTAAACCTTTGTCTATGGAGAGGGATGATATATTTTTATTCTATTATAAATGCAAATAAACGTTTATTTTCCTTATTCTTATCTTGGAATCTCTAGGTGTACTTGTAAGAGCTAGAATATTGCCAAAAATAAGAGGAACTATAATGGGTAGCTGAGCATAATCATTCCTTTTGATGATTAACCACTACCTACATGTCTATATTCTCCAAGGAGGTAATAAAACCACACATAGTTATCCCATATAGAATGTGTAATTATGCTCCTTCACTATATACATGCAACTAGTAGTGTAGCTTTGATTCTTGACAATATTTACTCTTGAATTGATTTGGAATGATTCAAAATTAGCTTGTGATTGATATTAATGATTAATTTTTAATTTGGGAAGAATATGTCAAATTTATTTAATATGAAGTAGTACATAAGTACTCAACAAAGTGTCAAACTCTAGGGAATATAATGTAGTAATAAATGACCTTTTATTTGTATTTGTAAGAGTTTAATTAAATAATTACATTTAATTAATTTTTGAAATGTTTGGGGTAACCCATATGGATATATAAAATTTTATAAACTAGTTATTAAATGACACATGGATAAGGTCAAGGATTGTGAGAGAAAACTTGTCTACAAAATGCATAATTATCCCAAAAAAGTAGGAGCAGCTGGCCTGAGACCAAAAGTACTCTAAGAGTGATATAAAGTAGTTTGAGTGATGATATTGGGAGATTATGTGTATTTTACACAATTAATGGAGGGGTTAAGCCCACATAGATTAATGACTAGAGGAATGGTAAATAAGAGTCATATATTTGAGTGTAAGTCAAGAGATTTCATATATGTCAAAAATTAACATTGTCAAGTACATATGACCAAATTTACCCTTTATTCTAGTAAAAAATTAGTAGAGTAAAGGGAAAATATATACCTAAGTGTGTAAAACACCCTTTTTATTTTTATAGGAAAATCAAATTGTATAGGACACTCAATTAGAAAACCTTGCAACAACACATGAAGTAGTTAATGTCCATATTTGAAAATTTAAAATCCAAACTTCACAAATTTGAAATTGAAATCAAAGTAAGGAAGGATTAAAATTATGTGGAGATTAATCCATTTTTCCCTATAACTTATAAAAGATGATGTTTCCCTATAGAAACATTGGAGGAATGTGACACCTTATCAAAAAACTTGTATACATGGTTCCTCATATTAAACCATTAATGAATTAAGATTGATCAAGACCCAATTTCAAACAACTAATCAAGCCCTTGAGTTGGAAAGATGATTGATCCAATTATGATAAATGGGTAGAAGTACCCAATATACTAAACCCAAAATAATATGGAACTATGATGGGTTCATTAGAAGTGAATCCAAGGTCATTGAGTGTTGTTAGTCTTGAATATACATCACCCATAATATAAGGTGGAACCACACAATGGGTACATTAAAAGTAGTGCAAAATCCATTTAGTGTCACTAAAATAAAATGCACATTACATGTAATGGAATGAATCACACCACTATAGATAGATCTAGATTCTATATGCATGATTGAAAGAGAATCAAGAATATTCATGCTCTCATCATGACTAAAGTTCCAATAATTTTAAGGTTAAATAGCTACCATTTGCCATTGAATCTATAAAATATATTTTAGTGCATAGTCACATGAACAAGTATCATGCCTTTTGAATATGAAAAATACATATATATGTATGAACCAACATAATGCCCCCTAAATCTATGGTAAATGATATATAATGCCATATATCTATATTCTCAACTATAAATATATGTGAAAACTTGTAATTCCTATTATTTTACTATGTAATCACCTAAAAGTGACTCTTGATTGTTAAGAGTGCTACTTGAGTCCACTTATCCCTATCTTAGCCTAAACCTATCCTAGTGCCTATTTTCATACTTTTTAAGACTTTGTGCAAGCCACAAGTGTCCCTATTCATCCTTAAAGTAGTACAAGACCCTCATTCTTATATCCTATCCATTAATGCCTTAGGTTATGCCACTTGGACACTAGCTCCATAATAGGGATAGTAGTGTCACATGGTGCTAGTCTCCCAATATTAGCATTACTATCCTTTCCATCAATTTTCCAAAAATGGATATATTTTCAAATATTAGACCTCTTAGGGTTGACTTATACCTCTTTTAGCACCTACAAAATCATGTAACACACACACACACACACACACACACACACACACACACACACACACACACACACACACACACACACACACACGAATTTTATCCCTCTAACCATTAGATGGAAATCAGATGCAAACTACATATGCAAACTTAGAACAAGTTATGCATAATTGAGATTATCAATCCCTATTCTACCCTACTTTTATATACTACCACCACAACATTACTAAGCTTAGATTACTCAGATTTATATCCTCAAGCACATTCAATGCATGTGAGTAAACCATCATACTAGATTAATTTTCACTTACACCAAAACTTAGGTGGGGAGAACTACATCGAGATTGATCCCTCTTTAGAGTATTGGTATGTAGGAAACACTTATCATAGTGGGGTGTTGATGATGTCTAACTTACCCCACTAACAAATAAATTTGTATGATTGTATCAACTATATTCCATAAAAACATGGAGGATTGGGGTTTACTCCTAAAATCAATCAAAATAGGTCATCTATAGGGTTTCATCACTCGTACATGTAGGATTAGACCTCATAGATCCAAACACAAGTGCACCTAAAATTTTAGAATAGTCGTGCACAAAGGACACTACCACCAAAATAGGGACACTAGTACCAAAAAAACTACTATCAAATTAGTATTATACTATTAAGGATGGGTTTTGACACTTGGATCTCGTATGTGACACTTAGGCTAGCCTTTGACTCAATTTTTAGCCTCCAGATCATCTATCTTGGTCATTTTCTAGCTAAGTTCTTATTTGCATTATTTATTGATATTTTTTAGAAAGGTCAAATTTAATAAATTTTATAACAAATACATTATTGTATTTATTTAATATTTTTACCCTAATTTAATATACTCAACTCTTTCAAAACATAATATTTACATGTCCCAAGTCCTAAAAGGTTAAAACATTTGGTGAGCCCAACTTACTGTGAATATTGCACAAACCCTAACCCTAGATAACCCTTGGTCTTATGTTTCCAACCTTCTAGGACCATCAAATAGATTTATATTTCATATAATCATGATAACAATTACATATTAAGTCAATTAATTTTTGACGTAAAGTTTTTTTATCTTCTCTTATAGGCTTATTTCTTTTTATTATGAATGAATTCAAATATGACATAAACACATTTGTACATGATGTTTTAAATTAGTTCAAATATATTTTTCATATTTCATAACATATTATCTTTCTCATATGTGGAATTCTATTAAGAATCAAGCCCTAACACATAGAGGATGTAACATAAAAGCTAACAACTATGTTTCAAGTTTCAATGTCATGTTTTATGCACATGAAAAAATATCTTCCTCCTCATCTCTATGATGGTGATAGCTACTTTCCATCTAACCAAGTCCATCCTATCACTTCCCCATGAAATGAACCAACCTATGTTATTTTTACTAATTCCCATACTCAACCTATCCACACCTCTCCCCTACAGAGTGTGTGCCTACATGTTTAATCAAAAGCAACTAAATTTTGTAATTGTGAGAATATAAGGGATCAAATTATTAGTATGGGAAAGATAATATTATAATTAAAAAATCAAAATCAGTTATTAAGTGAAAAGGTCACATTATTTTCAAATCAAATTACATGTACCTAGTCTTCAAATATGCTAGTTTAAACCATGTATATACATCTACACCTAGTAAAGTTATGCCTAGCACTCTTTCATATCGAAATAATGACATGCAATACAATGCATCTATATTAAGTGATTAAAAAATATTAAAAGGGTCCAATAAGAGTTTAAGTGAGATACTAATGGAAATGATTAAAGCTAAGTTGATCAACTTACTTCATCTATACCTAGTGAGAAGATCCAGATATTTTTGTGCATATCATAGAATACATGGGCACCACACTGAATCATGTTTAGTATTGAAAAGTAAAATATAAAAAATAATGGATATAGATGACTCACATAGTGACACTTCATCCAAATACCATATAATGACACATATGCAAATTTAAAAAGGGTCAAATTTAGAAATAATAAAAAAATAATTACTAAAGCATAAATCAAAACAACAAAAGGTTCACAAAGCAAAATCAGATCAAGAATTAGTACAACAAGCATAGTTAAAGCAAATAAAAGAGGAAAATATACCTCTCTAAAATGAGGCTCAACTTTTGTAATAGTATGGGTTTGGTTAAAAATATTTACAATAGTTTGACTATCATGCTCAAGGTTTGGGTAAGCAGACCCAAGGCATCACTACTCCTATTCTAATAGTTGATAATGTTGGTCAATAAGGTTTAAGATTTAGAACATTATAAGGAAAATAGTTCACAAATATAGTTTATCAAGAAAATAAGTCTAGATACATAGGAAATGTTATAAAAAGAGCAAGAAATTAAGTTGAAAAGTCAAAATCATGTTAAGCTAACAAGCATTCTCAAAAAAGTCTTTCTATCAAAAGAGCCTCCATAACACCAAATGTATAAAATAATCACAATTTCAAAGGAAAAATCACAATAAATATTCCAAAGCATAATTTTAAAAGGTCAACTTCATAGAATGAGGCAATTCTATCTAACATTCTAGGTTATTATGATTATTATGATTTTGATGATGAACAATACCCAAAGTCTTACTACAACACCATTCAACTCCAACATAGCAATCACACTACAAGAGAGATTACCATTCGTATTTTTGATAAAGGCCATAATGATAGTGAGTCTCCCATAAGACTCATCATTTAATATTGTTTCTACCTTATTGTACATACTTTCCTTATTTCTTACTCTTTGTATCTAGTTTAATTTTCATTTTGCTTGGATATAGATTATATCTAGAAAATAAAAAAACAATATAATATTTAGAAAACAAAAAAAACATTCAAATATTTATTGAGAAAACACATAATTATAAATTGTATGCATTTCCATGTTTACACTTATATTTTACAGACACTACATATACTAGCTATATTAGTATACTTAGTTTTATCATACATATATGCTTCACTTGTTCTTGTCGAGTGCTTACAGATTGTTATAGGACTTAGATCCACTACACTGATCCAAATTTTCTATTATCTACCTGTTGACCATTTTTACCATAGGTTAAAATGGGATAACCCCCTATAGTTAGGATCTTGTAGAGGGCATTTTTATACTATCATAGGGTATGTTATAGTTCATTTGATGTCATATCATATGCCATTCTAGATTTGGTCATAGTCTAGCTTAGTCCTTGTGTCATTTGGTGTCTTAGGGGTCATTTTAGAGTCATATATGCAATTCATAGGTCTTCATGCTGTCTAAATAGTTAGGATCATGGAAATAGTTTGTATAGGCCTCAAGAAGTTCATTTGAGCTTTCAAAGATCAAGCAGTAGTTTAAGCACAAGCTTAAGTGAACCAAAACATCACCAGGACATCATCTAAAAATGAATAGACCAACTCACTTGTGTATTTGATAAGTTAACTCAAAAATCCTTGTGAGCCAAAAGTTTTCAATGCCATGGATCTCTTTATTCTAGGAACACACTCTACAAATTGCATGCATGCACGAGTTCTCTATCTCAAGTTATGGAGCTTCAAAGTTGGACCTATAAAGTAGAACATTTGTGAAAGCATCAAGTTTGAGATTTTTTAAGTAGCCATTTATATTCAAAAGGTCCTTAAAGGGTTTAAAATTTATCAAGATATAATGGTCTATGTGAGCTTGCATATTGACACTTAGATCTAATGGTTTGTGCTTGGGTAAAATAGGTCAAAAGGTCCTTGGATTAAAATACCTTAAAATTTATAGGTTGGACAAGTTCCAATGGTGCAAGTTCACTAAGTAGAGATAAAATGGTGTGAGATCAACTAACAAGAAGTTGGGTCCAATCTAGATTAATGATCAATGTTTAATCATACCAATGATCCAATAGTGCATAAGAATTGATAGAAAAGTGGGCCCATTGAGATCTACATCTAGAATTTGCTCATACATCTTGATCCAATGGTGTGAGTGAAAATTAATATGTTAAAAGATATTCATGGTATAAAATCAAAGGCCAATGTTCCTTTATACATCTTGATCCTATGATGCATAGGAGGTCAAAAAGTTAAGATCTAATAGCATGGATATGCAAGACCTATAAGAACAATGATAGGTTGAAGTAATGTGATTGGTCTCAGTCAATTTTTGATGGACAACATCAAACTAAAGAGACATTTTTGACTAAATCAAGTAGATACCATAGACATAGTTTAGAATGGAATGAGCAATGTTTCAAGGAAATGGCACATAGATAACTATGTAGGATCAAGGTTTCTATAACAGAGCAAGCTCTTTAGACTCATGTGCCACCATGAAAGCCCAGTCAAGGACTCGAGAGGAATAGTGACTACCAAATATGAAAAATAAAGTCCAAGAAGAAATGAATGACTACAAATGATAAATATAATTGTCTATAAAATATCTAAAATCTAAAAAAGTATCTATAACTATCATAACATATGTGTCAAATCTCTTAATTTAGTTTCAAATAATTGAGAGATGATCTATTTCATGGTTTATATAGACATTTATCTTGGGAAGCATTCATAGTATATTTCATACTCTATTCCCTTGTAATTTAATTGGTTATCGATTAGATATGTGTTTGAGTGGCAGTTAAACTTCATTCTTTCATGCTCTTTCTAAAATTATATAAGTAGCTACCATTTTGGCCTTTGAAAAATATACCACCCCATGTATGGTGAAGCCTTACTAGTTTTGACATTTTAATTTTACTTGGAATAATAAATGAAATATACTTTGAGTTCATATATCATCTTTTCAAAATGTGTGAAGAGGTCTATAATGAATAGTTAAGTGATATCTATCTATCCTTGCTTTCTCTCAATCCTCTCATATTTGATGCAAGTGATTTTAGCTTATCAGGTCATGTGAAGTGTCTTTAAATGTATGAGTCTATATTAAATGTATAATGAACTTTAGTATCTAAAATTGAGTTATAGTTTTAGTCACTTTGGATAGTTTTCATGCACCACACCTTCATATTGAAATACTGATGCTAATGCATTTTAGGACTCTTAGGCTAGTGTTGTGAACATTATCTCTTTATTAAAGAAGTATGATAGTCTTGTGGAAGGCCTTTTGGTGTATCACCTCCTTTAGATAGGTTCAATTCTTGAAATCTCTAACTTTTTTCCCCATAATTAATCAATTATCATAGATAAGAGAATTTCAAGATACATTCAGGGAGCTAGCCCTTAAATATAGAGGCTAATTTCCAATATAATTATACCTACATACCTATAAATGTTCCCATTTTGCCCAAATCTAGAAAAATATTAAAAAAATCTTCTAGGGTGAAAGATTTGGTGACAATAGTTCTGGCATGCTCAAAGGGACTCATTATCTTCAAGACAACTTGTCAAGGTGAATGTTGGTTTTGATAACATCAACTAAAAATTAGTGTACTACTCAACATTTGGCAACTCCTTCAAGGTAAATCCGGTTCAAAGACATTGTTTGTTATAAACCTACCTTCATAATTCATGGTTTTCACTAGGTCATCCTTTAGTATAACATTCAATCCCATTAACCCACCCATTTAGCATAAAATTGATCTTTAAGTTCAGTATCCATAGCCTAATCTACCCTTTGATGAACACAAATTTTTCTAGAGAGGAAGATAGTGAAAAGGTTAAAGAAATGGAAGATATTAAAGAAGAAGACATGGATAGTCCTCATGATTTTCTTGCCTTCAATACTAAAATTCCAATTCAACTTCAAGTATATGATGTCATTACTCTTAATTCCACAAAAGGTGTGATTACATTCAATGGTGAGAGTCATGTAACACCTAGTGAACACATTAGAGATGTTTCTAATTTTTTTAGTTTCCATAATATTTTTTGAGAGAACATTACCATTAGACTCCTTTTCATGTCCCTTAAAGGGAAGGCTCTTGATTGGTATAGGACTCTATAAGTTGGATGCATCATAACATGGGATGAGTTTGGAGTGTTGTTGATTTCCATATTTGGAAATGAAAGTGACCATGCCTCTCTCATACATCAACTCAATGTGATAAAAAAGGGATCCAAAGCAATAATGCATGAATTCAATGAAAGGTTTTAGAAGACTTGGCATAGATTGCCTCCTCCCATGAGACC
Source organism: Torreya grandis (assembly GCA_037957365.1). Classification (NCBI taxonomy): domain Eukaryota; kingdom Viridiplantae; phylum Streptophyta; class Pinopsida; order Cupressales; family Taxaceae; genus Torreya; species Torreya grandis. Next base: position 1,222,040 of record JARHVA010000105.1, read on the forward strand.
ACTTGCTAGCTTTATGTTACCTACTAATTTGAGAGCCATTGGGATTGAAATCATTGTCATGCTTCAATCTATGTGAGGTTCCACTCCTCCTAAAGCATATGATCTTGATATCAAAGCTAAGAATAGTCTCATCCAAGTTGGAAGGTTGCCTCCTAAGGTGTTTATGCTTCCTTTGTCTCATGATTCTACTATTACTCTAGAAGTGGCTCAAATTATTAATTTCAATACCAAGCCTAAGGCTACTCCTAAGAAGGTAGATAATGCCATAAACAAAGATGCATATATTCAATGGTTGGAATTCAAGTTTGGGAGAGGAAATATGTAGCAAGATGTCCATCAAAATACATACCCTTATAAAAAAAAATATGGTTATAAATATGGAAGAGGAAGAGTATAATGGAAACCAAACCCCAATAGGCTTGCTAGTGTATACAATCCTAACCCTACCACCAATGTAAGGATTATGGTACCAATTCATAGAAATTTGGTGTAGGGAGAAGATTGGAAGTAAGACCATATCATGGATACTAATGATAGTGGAGAGAAATATTTGGTGTATCAAGGAGGAGTTAATCCCCTCCTATTAAAAGAATATGAGGTGATGATGTAAGTTAGTGAGGATGAGAAACCTCAAGGAGAGATCTTCACCAATTTTATGGTTAAAGACAATTTTGTTCTAAATCAAAGAACCCATATCATATACAATACAAGGACCAAGAGGAAGGCTATAGGAGGTGGTAGTATCATTCCCACTGGCTCATCCAATCCTCCTGCAAGGTATAAAGATGTAACTGTAAGTGTGACATTTTTAAAAGTTCCTACACCTCCATCAAGTCAAAATATGGTAAAGTCTGCTCCTCTTCCTCAAGTTCCAAGTAATTATTTACCTAAAATATCCCAAGATAAAGTAGGTATGTATTATTTAAACATTTTAAATTCTTTTAAGAACACTAAAACATACATTTCTCTTTAGGATGTTCTTCATATGCCTAGTTAGAAAGAACTCCTAAAAAAGTAGTTATTTACTATCCCTACTAGTGTCTCACCCTCAAATCAAATTCATGGTGATGCTACTCTTGAAAATTTTCCTAGTAACATTTTTGACACATCCATTAAGGTTGAGAAACCTCCACCATTTTATCTCACCATTATTTTAGGTGAAAAGTTGGTACACAATTCCATAGTTGATAGTGGAACTTATAATTTTGTCATGCTTAAAGTTATGGATGACAAGCTAGGCTTGAAATATGAAACACATATAAAAGGGGTATTTAATTATATTTTACGCCTTCTAAAATAATGAGACTGATAAAAAACTTGAAGGTTTTATTTCATGATTGTCCTAATTTTCCTATCTTACAAGACGTAGTTGTAGTTGATCTCCCAACCCACTTTGCAATCTACCTCTCAAGGGACTTCACAACAAAGATAGGTGGATATCTCTTAGTTGAATGGTATTTATTTTCCTTTATAACAAGGTATGGGGATAAATTTATAATTAGGACACAACCCCTTGTAATGTTTCATATTGAGCCTTACATTGAGACACATTCCAATCTAAATTATGTGGCCCATGAAGAAAATGACTCTATTATAGATGATGGAACTTATTTATAACTTGAGGGTATTTTATATTTGTTTCTTGATGAATATGTCACTAATAATTATGAGTATAAACCCTATGATTTTGTGGAGGAAACTGATTTAGGAGTGTATTGTATACATGAAGGAGTAACAACACCTCTACTTGCCAAGAAAGAGGGTGAAGATCATGAGATGTGGAAGATGGTTCAAGAAGTAAATTTGGTGTAAGAGCTAGTGTTATATTTATATCACCATATAAATAATATTATTATGCTTCATAAATATTTTATTTTAGCTATACTTGTAATGTGGTTGATTATGAAGGTTTAATACATAGCCTTCAATGGGAAAGAAGAAAAGGAATCAATAACTTGAAAGTATATGGAGATAGTGAATTGGTTGTGAATTAGGTAAGGAATATGGTTGTTTCCAATGACCATTTTATTAATTCATACAAGCATAGGGTATTGGATTTGCTTAAATACTTCAATGCATTCAATATACAATCAGTCCTAAGGGAGTAGAATAGTCATGTTGATAGACTAGCTACCATAAGAGCATAATTTGATACTCTAAATACCATAAAAGAGGAGGGAAAAAAATATCATATTAAGATCATTATTAGACCTTTTTTACCTAATAATTAATTGTCTTGGTAAGTGGTTGATAGTGACAGAGACATTGCATGCTTCTTGAAAAATGAGGCTAAGTTTTCTTTAAGGAATCAAAAGAGGATCCAAGACCAATTAGGTGATTAGATTGTGCAACTAAGAACAAATAAGATACCTAAGGGTTTTGTGACCTTAGAAATTATTTTCAATGATAATGATGAAAAGAAGAAGGAGAAAGTGAGTATGTCTACAAAAGAGGATAACTATGAAAGGGTCTTGATCTTCAAGGATAAACTCCTCAAACTAAGCAAGGTATGTTCTACTTTAGAAAAGTAAGCATTCATTTAATTATGTAGAGAGTTTCATGTTATCTTTACTTAGTAATATAAGAACCTCAAAGGATTGTATCAGAGCCTAGCACACCATACTATTACGTTGGAACTTAGAGTTAAACTAGTTAGATAGAAGCAAAGACCCATTAACCCCAAGGTTGAGAAACTCATGAGGTTAGAGCTTACCAAACTCCTTGAGTCTAAAATAATATTTCTTATCAAGCATTCAACATGGGTAGCTAACCTTGTGCATGATAGAAAAAATAATAGGGAGATAAGAATTTTTGTGGACTTTATAGATCTTAAGAGTGTCGCTAAAAGATAACTATCCTCTACCCTCAATGGAGTATATTTTGAAAATGGTTTTAGGTTATCAACATTTTTCTCTGATGGGTATTTAGGTTATAATCATATTTTAGTCATTGAGGATGATTAGTTTAAGACAACCTTCATTATTAAATGGGGGAATTTTGCTTGTAGGAAGATTCCCTTTGGTCTATCTAATTCTGGTGCCACATTTAAAAAAGAAATGGACATGGCCTTCAAAGGTTTAATCAATAAGATGTTATTGATTTATATAGATGATATAACAATGTTTTATAAATATGATAATGGACACATGTAACACTTGAGATAAGTGTTTGAAAGATGTAGGCAATATGGAGTATCTCTTAATCCAAAGAAGTGCATCTTTATTGTTTAAGAAGGTAATTTCTTAGGACATATAGCTTCCAAGGATGGTTTGAATATTTATCCTAAAACAATAGAGGCTATTCTAGGATTATAATTTCCCTTGCATAATAAAGGTATTTAAAGTTTCTTAGGCAATATAAATTTTGTAAGGAGGTTCATACCTGGTTTTGTATCTTTGGTGAAACCTATCATAGCCATGCTCAAGAAGAACTAAGCCTTTTATTGGACTAAGGAGGGTAAGATTGGTTTTGAATCCATAAAGAAGGAAATTGTAGAAGATACTACTCTTATGAATCCTAATTTTACTAAATACTTCATGTTGTATTAATTTTCTAACCTTGATACTATATCAGCCATGCTGATGTGAAAGAATGATGAGGGTGTGGAGTAACCAATAGAATTATTTAGTCAAGGTTTAGAAGATTATGAATTCAAGTACAAATTTTTAGATAAAAAAGTCTTTTATATTATAAGGGGACTAAATAAGTGTAGACATATGGTTTCAAATAATAAGATTCATTTTATGGTCTCTCATCCTAGTACCAAAGAGTTTCTCTTGAGCAAAGATCTTAGTGAAAAAAGGATGGGTGTATCACTAAAGTAATGAAATATGATGTTGATATCAAGGTGACAAAATTGATAAGGGGTAAATTCCTCTATGAGAATTTATCTTCAGATATTCATGAGCCAAAATAAGAAGCTCTAGTCAATCATAATTGTTCCCAATTAACTAGTTCCTTGCCTCTAAAAAGTTGGATAAAAGATGTGATCATATTTATTCAAAATGGTGAGTATCCTAATGGCATGAGTAGATCACAAAAGAGATATTTTAGGTTACAATCTATTCCCTTTTATCTCATGAATGGTGTGCTCTTTAGAATAAACATTAATGGTGTGATATTGAGATGCCTTGATCATGATAATTTTGGAGTGTTGCTTGAGAAGTTCCATGATAGGATAGTAGGAGGTCATTTCTCTCCAAAAACCATAGTTGTGAGGATCATGAGGGTAGGTTATTAAGGGCCTAACCTCTTCAAGTATTTCTATGCTTGGGTGATAAGGTGTGGATTATGTGTGTTATTTGTATGAAAATAGAAGCTTGCATCTCTATCTTTGAATCATATCCAATTAGACCAACCTTTCATGCAATAGGGTCTTTATTTTATTGGTATGATAAACCCCACATCAAATTTTGGTCATAAATGGATACTCACAGTAAATAATTACTTTACAATGTGGGTTGAGGTAGAAATATTGAAAGAAGCCATGAGGATGATATCTTGGAGTTCTATGAGAGCATTATCACAAGGTTCGGTACTCCTACTATTATTTTAGATAATTCTCTTACTTTTATGGGTTCTAAGATAGCTGATTGGGAAAATAGTAACATCATATTCTTGAGCACTTAATCTAACTATTACCCTTAAGGTAATGGGTTGGCTAAATCTACTAATAAGAATCTGATTATAATCATCAAGAGAACCTTGGAGCATAACCAAAGATCTTGGCACACCAAATTAAAGACAACCTTATGGGTTGAAATGATAACTCCTAAAAGGTAAATAGGGGATTATCCTTTTGTGCTTATCTATATAAGGGAAGCTAGGTTTTCTATCTCTCAAGAGCTACTTACCTTAGAGTTATCACATCAACTAGAGTTGCTTGAGAATACTCTAATGGAGGTGAGATTGATATAATTAATGGAGTTGCAAGAGACTAGAGAGAAATCTCAACAAGCTATGGAGCATCACCAAGTACTAATGAAGATGTCTTTTGACAAGAAGACAACTCCAAGATCATTTCAAAAAGGTGACATAGTATTGAAATGAGATGAAGATAGAGAAAAACTAAGGAAACATAACAAATTTGATACCTTATATAGCCAACCATATGTAATCATCAAGTGAAAGAAAATCAACTCTTTTCAGTTAGCAAGGATGAATGGAGAAGGGCTACCTATCCTTGTGAATGAGATACATTTGAAATGCTTCTATTGAAGACTAAAGGTTAGCTTTGTAAAGAATATAATAGGTGTGTGTTTCCTTTATTATTGTGTTATGTTCCACAAGTGCTCATAAAGCACATGTGTGTTTTTTGATTAATTTTTTGTTCCTATTGTTTTTTATTATTTAGTGTGTTTTCAAGGAAATTTATGTGTCAAACCTATATACTTTTGACTCCATAACCCAATGGATAGGATTAAGAAACTGGTCATAGCATAACAAGTATACCACCCTTGGGAAATCACCAATAATGTTGACCATTCTTACCATAGGTTAAATGGGTCAACCCCCTATAGTCAGGATCTCATATAAGGTCTTTTTATAATGCCATAAAGTATGTTTTAGTTCATTTAATGTCATATCATATGTCATTCTAGATTTTTTCATAGTGTAGCTTAGTCTTTATGTCATTTGGTGTCTTAGGGGTCATTTTAGAGTCATAAATGCAAGTGTTAGGTTTTCATGGTGTTTAAATAGTCAATATCATGGAAAAAGTTTGCATAGGCCTTAAGAAGTTCATTTAAGTTTTCAAAGATCAAACAGTAGTTCAATCACAAGCCTAAGTGAACCAAACCATCACCAAGATGTCATTCAAAATGAATATACTATCTCACTTGTGAATTTGATAAGTTCACTTATAAGTCCTCACAATCTAAAAGGTTTCAATGTCATGGATCTCTTTATGCTAAGAACACGCTCTACAAATTTCATGCCCATGCGAGTTCTCTAGCTCAAGTTATGGAGCTTCAAAGTTAGACCTATAGAGTAGAACATTTATGCAAGCATCGAGTTCAAGCTTTGTAAAGTAGCCATTTATATTCAAAAGGTCCTTAAAATGTTTAAATTTTATCAAATCTAATGGTCTACATGAGCTTGTGTACTAACACTCAGATCTAACAGTTCATGCTTGGATCAAATAGGTCAAAATGTCCCTAAGTTAAAAGCCCTTGAAAATCTATAGGTTGGACAAGATCCAATGGTATAGATTCACTAAGTAGAGATCAAATAGCATGAGCTCAACTAACAAGAAGGTGGGTCCAATCTAAATCAATGATCAGTTTTCAATCATACCAATGATCCAATGATGCATAGGAACTAATAAGAAAGTGGGTCCAATGAGATCTAAAACTAGTGTTCACTCATACATCTTGATCCAATGGTGCAAGTGAAAGTCAACATGTCAAAGGATCTTCATGGTAGAAAATCTAAGGAAAATATTCCTTCTTACATATTTATCTTATGAAATGTAAGTGGCCAAAATTTTAGGATATAATAGAAGGGATCTATGAGACCAATAGGAACAATGATAGGTTGGAGTAATGTGATTGGTCTGAGTCAGTTTTATATGGATAAAGTTAAACCAAAGAGCCATTTTTGATTGGAACAAGTAGGTATCATAGAGATAATTTAGAATGGAATGAGCAATGTGGTAGGGAAATGCAACATGGATAACTATGTAGGATCAAGGATTTTATAGTAGAGAAAGCTTTTTAGACTCATATGCCACCATGAAAGCCTAGTCGAGGACCCAAGAGGAACAATGACTACTAGATGTGAAAAAAAAGTATAGGAAAGAAATGAATAATTGTAGATGATGAATATAGGTTATAGAAGATATCTAATAGATGAAAAAATGTCTATGACTATCATATCATATGTGCCAACTCTCTTAATTTAGTTTCAAATGCTTGTGAGATGATCTATGACAAAGACAATTTCACAAAAGCTAGTGGAAGAATCTCTACACTATTTTGGAGAGTTTGTCATGGTTTATATGGACATTTATCTTGGGAGGCATTCATGGTCTATTTCATACTCTAGTATGCTAAAATATAACTATTTATATATTGGACTTGTGTTTGAGTGACTTTTGAACTTCATTCTTTCATCCTTTTTCTAAAATTCTATTAGTTACCTTTTTGCCCTTTGAAAAATATACCAACCCATATATAGACAAGCCCTACTAGTTTTGAAATTATACTTTACCTTAGAATAATAAATGAAATCTAGTTCAAGTTCATATATCATCTTGTCAAAATGTGTGAAGAGATATATAGTTAAGTGATATCTATCTATCTTTTCTTTATCTCAATCCTCTCATATTTGATGCAAGTGATTTTAGCCTAGAAGGTCATGTGAAATGTTCTTAAATGTATGAGTCTATTTTAAATGTACAATGAAATTTTATATCTATAATTTATCTATAATTTTAGTCACATTGGATAGTTTTCATGTATTGTACCTTCATATTCAAACACTTAGGCTAGTGTTGTGGATATTGTCTTTTTGTGAAAGAAGTATGATAGTTTTGTGGAAGACCTTATGGTGTATCACCTCCTTTAGAGTAAGTACAATTATTTCAATATCTAACTCTTTTCCCCATAAATAATCAATTAGCATATATAATAGCATTTCAAGAAACATTTAGGGAGCTAGCCCTTAAATCTAGAGGCTCGTTTCTAATATAGGTACACCCACATACTTGAAAATGTTCCCATATTTCCCAAATATAGAAGATGCTTGAACAACTTCTTCTAAGGTGAAATATTTGGTGACAACACTACCCAATAGGGGAATTTATAAAGATATATGAGTTATTCATTTGACACATTCACCCATTTGAGTGCACCCTACACACAATTTGTATTATCGGGTTACATCTTTATAAACCCTACATCATCGTTTTATCATTGTTATATCTTGATATTGATCATGTTAGACTTAATCAAATTTTTTGTCAGCTAATATTACTTTAGACTAAATATATGTATATCTTTACTCTTACATAAAAATGTATTACATATTCATGCATACTTTGATTTTTAGTTTATATTTGATTGTATTTGTATACTTATTATATTTGAGGGCATTTGAATATGCCATTGCTCTTTGGCTCTATGCCACTTATTTTAATAGTATATATGATTTGGACATATACCCATGTCCTTGGGTGTGATTTCTTGATTATGTATGCAAACATTTGAACATGTCCTTTTATGTGGATGTAAGCAAACTTACTTGTTGCTTTCATATGTGGGCATTTGAACATTCCCTTGTAAGTCTTGTTTTCTAAAATTTAGTGACATGTGCCCATATCCCTTGTGTTGTGTCCCCTTGACACACTCTATGTTCTTCATGTGTGTTATATATATGATTTATTGTATGCATCATGGCCATAACACTCGTCTCTTGCTTTTTGCACACTCCATTTTTAGATTTCACGAGGGACCTCATGCGTCTCCCCTTCCTACTTGGGTGTTATGATGGACATCATGCCCCATCTTCCTATGTAACTACTTAGTTATTATTTGGATTTTTTTTTATATATTGTTATACCTATCTTGAGATCCTTGTGAATGTTAGACATAACATACATCACACATTACAAATTTATGCTCATATTATCTTACATTGTGATGTTATGCATGCATATTATATTAGATTATTGTGTAGATATTATGTATGTTTCAAATAACACACATTTTACAAATATTTTTATTTTAAGGAGAGTTATTTCACAAGTTTAATAAAATCCCATCAAAAGAGGGGGAATTCATAGGGGTTTGTCATAGAGATCAGGCTATCCAAATGTACAAAAGTACATTTTTAAACACAGAGGCTTAGAGTACATAAATCAAACTTGGGAAAACATAATGGAAAATAGTGACACAAACATAAGTATAGTTTCACATAAATTAGAATAGTCATATATTAGTGCCCAAATTGGGACACTAGTGCCAAATGACACTACTATCCAAGATATGTCACTACTATCTAATGGCCTTAGTTTTATAAAAATCTAAATTGGACAAAAAAGTACAGTAGGTATAGTCTAGGTTTGCATAAGTTTAGTTACATATTTATTAGTTTGTATCAATTTAACTCATATTCATACTAGTTTAGCTCAAATTCATACTAATTTTCTTATATTAGGGTAATCATGCACATCATGACCATTCCCATCTTTAGTTTAGATACTCAGATACATATTATTATAACTTAGTCTATAATCCATATGATTATATAAGATTTGGGGACATGTGCATGACACATTATTTCCATTTGCTCACTTATAATTTTGTTGGTCAGATGGAATGATAAATTCCATGTCATTATCTAGGTGTATACATAAGACATCATATTCTAGGTTGGACACTGGTTTCATGCCTTACTCCATCTATAGTGGTTGGCATTCCTTAGTGGCTCCAAGCCACCTAATATACTCAAGTGGGTGTAGAGCTGACATCTCCAATTAGACATTTTTAGTTGCATCATGTAGTTTCAATTTCATATGCATCTACTACACATGGGTAGGTAATGATGGATTCATAATCTAATTAAGTTCTTGATCCATCTACATGAGAGGGTTGGACACACTATCACTCTAATCCAAGATATTCATAGGTCATGATCCACCAATTAGGGGTGTGAAATGATGGATTCAAAATTAAATTGAGTTCTTGAGACACCCACACATGAGGATTGAGAAATCCATTATCTTAGTCCATGTTATTCACTGATTGATGACTAAACACACACATAGGTTAGCACTAGTTTTATGCCTTGGATCATGTACATAGTGATGTGTATTAATTCCTTTCCTCTCTCTTATCCCTTTACTTAGTTTTACTTCTTTACTCAGTTTTATCTTTGCTTTTGATATCTCTTAAGTAAGGATTGATCTATACATTTTTGAATTATAGGACACACATTAGAGCATACTTCACATACTTAGTTCTAAACTCATGAGATTAAACTCTTACGTAAGTCCAAGTACACTTATTTTTCCTTTATCATAGTCATTTCAATTTTTTACATTTATAGAATAAAGGGAGAGGAAATGTAATCACATAAAAGTGACACTTGAATGCTAAGAGTGCTACTTTAGACCACCTATCCCTAACTTATCCCTAGATTTATCCTAGGGCCTATTTTCACACTTATCCAGCCTTTATGTAGGCCAAAAACATCCCTATTCATCCCTAAAGTAGTAGTAAACCCACATTATTAAATATTATCCCTTCATCCCTCAAGTTCTACAAATTAAACACTAACACCATAATAGGAACAATAATGTCACATGATGCTTATGCCCCAATATTGGCACTACTAATATTTTCCTCCTTTTTCCATAAATGAATATCTTTTCAAATTTAGACATCCTAGGGTTATCCTAGACCTCTTTTAGCACCCAAAACAAACACAAGAATAATATATAGATGTATTTTAACCCTCTAACCACTAGATGGAAATTAGATGCAAATTACATATGCAAACTTAGAACAAGTTGTACACAATTAAGGTTATCAATCCCTATTCTACCCTACTTCAAAATACCATCATCTATAGCATTTCTAAGCTCAGATTACTCAAATTTCAACTCTCAAGTACATTTAAAGCACTTAATTCAACCATCATACTAGATTCACTTACACTTGCACTAATACTTAGGTGGAGAGAACTACATCAAGCTTGATCCATCTTCAGAGTATTGATATGTAGGCAAATCTCATCATATTAGGCTGTTGATGATGTCTATCCTACCACACTAACAAACACACTTTTCTACTTATATCAATCACATGACATAACAACATAGACGATTAGGGTTTGTTCATAAAATCATTCAAAACAAGTCATCTATAAGGTTTTAGAATGCATGCACATAAGAATAGACCTCACAAATACAAACATAGGTGTACCTAAAAGTTTGGAATAATCTTGCACATGAGACACTACCACCAAAATAGGGACACTATCACCACATGGTGCTACTATTGTCTAAGATTGGTTTTGACACCTGGATCTTATTTTTGAAATCATATTAGCCTCTACCTTAGTTTTCAGCCTCTAGATAATCTATCTCAATCATTTTCTAGTTAAGTTATTATTTAAATTATTTACTTCTATTTTTAGAAAGGTCAAATTTAGTCAATTCTATAACAAATTAGTGATTATATTTATTGCATATTTCTACCTAGATTTACTATACTCTAATATTTAATAACATAGGATTTAAATTTCCTAAGTCCTAAAAGGTTAAAACATACTATATCTAAAAAATTGTAATTCATGTTCTCATACTGTATGTGAAAACTTGTAATTTCTATTCTTGTAACTAGTTTGCATATTACCATGCATATGCATCTAAGTGTGTATGAATTTCTAATAAATTATTTGTAAAATGAAGATATATGCATCTCATACATCCCCATAATTTGTATCAATGTACAAATATCTATTATATATTTGAAGTACCACATTAACATGCCTATGTCATAATGTGGCATTTGCCAACTTTGCTTGTTTTGTTTGAATGGGATGATACACTAGTCAAATTCCTATGTTATAAGGTAGAACTACAATGACTTGAGGTCCCATCTTGGGACTATGTATGAAACACTTAATACATGTTAAATTTATCTCAGTCACCCCTTAGTCATGCTCTCACTATTTTATGAGTAATTTAAATTTGAATGCTCTCACCATTTTATAAGCTTGGACTGTTTAGTATCTCATCATCCTCCATTGAGTTGAGATGCTTTGAAAATTATCAAAAATATTTGTAAAAATGATTAATAAAATTGAAACACATTAACCACTTCTTTGCCTTAAGGATTCTGGGAACCCTCACCACATCAAAAGAATCCACTTATCATTTAGTTTCCCCATCTTTATTGGCATCTTATCCCACATACTTGCCATTTTTCAAGATCCTTGCCACATTATTCTATAACACAAACATTTTTTTTATTCTCATCATTTTTTTCTATCCTATTTTCTAGGAGAACTAAATTTGGCCTAATGTTTTTGTTAGAAATTACATCCATGTAATTATGTAGGCAATTCCCACTTGCCTAGTGCATCTAGAGCTAGATCTGCCACACAATTCTTTTTATTTTATTCCCCCATTTTTTTTTGCTTGTTTCATTGTCTCCTATCATCTAGGGGCATTATTCATCGTATTGTTTGTACTTTTTTATGCTAGCATTATGATTAACCATTATTTGTATTTATTTTATTTTATGTTTTTTTTTTTTTTTTTTTTTTGGTGTTTTGTTTATTTTCCTATTTGTTTGCTTTCTTGTTGTGCCTTGATTAAATATATGTGCATTCATTGGGTGATCCCTTGTGCATTATTCTTAAATCCATCCATATTCATACGTCAACATTATCATCATGGTTTTTATCATTGATGCATTATTTTAAATTGAGTATTGGATTGTGTGTTAGTCCTTATGCATATTTTGGTCAAGTCTTCATGGCATTTTATCATGATGCCTACCATCATAGGCTATATCCAAAATCAGATCTAGGAGTCTCCACGACAGTAAAGAAACAATATATCTCCTTGGCACCAAAAACATTCTCAATCTCATCCACATCATACCACATACAAAGCAATGAAATCACAAAATAATTTTAATCATATGATTTAAAAAATGATAATCTCCCTACTATTAGGTTACCTAAATTCACCTTTCTCTTCTATACCAATTTTCCTTCACATTTTATAATCATGTTTTCCATAATTAGGATACCAATGATTATAAATTCCTTTTGGCAAATCATTGTATACCTTCCCATTTTCATTACCAATGATTCTAACCACCTATGGGCTACTCATTATGTTTCTATCCATTTGAAGGTTGATGATTATAACCACCTTTGGAAAAATCATTCTCTTTATTCTTCCCAATAGGGGGACATTTTCATTGTGATAATTATTATAACTACCTACAGGAAAATCATTACCTTTTTTATCCCACCTATGTTGATGATTATAACTACCTATAGGAAAACCATCTTATTTATCTGCCCTAACTAGGGAAGCTCCATATGCCATTAATTATAACAAATTATGGGTAAATTATTCCATTATACCATATTTCATCTTTTTGGTCCAATCATTTCCTCTTTTTGATGGACTAATTATTGACCCCTTTACCAACTCCTCCCTTGAGGGGGAACCTACAATTCATCCATTATCATTGAAGTCATAAGAATATAGGACCTTCTCATTATTTGAGAAGATGTTACTGTGATTACAACTTCAATTCCTTCCTAAACAAGGGCAAATTCTAGACACCTAAAAATCACCACCAGTGGCCTTTGACCAAACTTCAGACTGATTCCTACCAACCTTTACAAATTAAGCCTAGGAATCATTGAATGTCCCAGATTTGCTTATGCATCATTTTTCAAAGCTTATAATATCATTGAGATATCCCTAATTGGGGTATCCTATTGTATGCAATCATAAAATCTCATGTATTCATCCCTACTCATCTTACAGCATCACACCATGCAATTTAGCCTATAAACCTATTAAGTGGGGCAAGTGCACAAATAAATCAAATCTTGAAAGAGATATATGGCTAATCAAAAGTAATTACCAAGATAAAATAAAATAAATTCATATCTTAATTATCCATGTGAAATTAATGAATTACTAAAAAATAAAATTCAAAAATATGAAATATCCTATCTTTTCATGATTACCTTTGCAAGTTCTCAAGCCTTTGGAAAATTCCTCAAAATATCTCTTTTTGGAGACCCATACCTATTTATTTCAAATCATGAGTGTTTGAAACCTTTTAACTCTACTAGGGTTATTTTGAATCTCTTCAGTTAGGTTTGAACCCATTCTATGTTTAAACTACACTCTAACTCACCTTGAGTTGGAGTTAGTTCCTAAGCCTAAAAATACAAGCCATTGCCAATTTCAAAAAAAATTTGGATATTTTAGAGTTATAATGCAGGTTTTGTTGAATGATATTCATATTAATAATGTTATAATGCCAAAATATTGAGCCAAGATACACAAGTTGATGGTTCTAAGGAGAGAAGGAACTACACACCTCCATTACCAGAGACGCTTTGAGCATAAATCGATCAAACCAACTCAACAAAGAATTTATAACATTAAATTAAGGTAAGATATTGTGTGTTTTTTCATTTTAGTTATGATTTTCATTTTTTTTAATTCATTAATCTCACCCCTAAGATCTAGGCTTGTAAGTATTAGTGTTAGTGTGTTTTTATTTAGTTTTGTTTACTTGAACTAACACTCTAATAACCTCCCTTATTGGATTCCTATATTCACACATAAAAGAAAGTATAGATACAAAACACATGACGCATGCAAAATAGGACAAGGGGCCACACTAGAAGGGACATGGGTGCATGTCACTAAATCTAAGAAATGAAAACATATACAGACATGTTTAAATATCCATATATGCAAGAAAAAAGAAAGTTGAATTAGAGAAACATATAAGGAAATGTTAAAATGTACACATACATAACTAGGAAGAACACACAAGGGACATGGGCACATGTCCAAGGCATACATGAATATAAGTGGCATAGAGCTAAAAATCAATGGCATAGTCAAATGCCCTACAATATAAGAAGCATATAAATACAATCAAGTCTAAAACATGAAAGCTATAAATGAAATCATACATAAATATGTAATACAAATATATGTAAGAGAAAAAATGTACATATAATGAGTCTAAACTAGTGATAGTCAACAAAAAATATGAGAATGAGTAGCAATGATCAATATCAAGATATAACAATGCTAAAACTAGAATGTATAGAATGTAAGGATAGAACCTGGTAATAGAAGTTGTGTATAAGATGCCCCCAAGTGGTAGAATGTAGAAAATGAATAAACATGAATAAGTGTATATACCCCCAATGGGTAGATGATAGCAAGTCTGGATCAGTGTAGTGGACTTTAGGCAATCTACAAGCACTCAACAAGAAAAAGTGAAGCATGTATGTATGATAAAATAAACTATAATAAGATAGATAACATATGTAGTGTCTAAAAAATATAAGAAATATAAACATATCATTACATATAATCTATAATTTTTGTGTTTTTTGAGTAATAGTTGAATGTTTTTGTGTTTTGGCATGTTTTATTAATTACTATGTTTTAGATATAATCTGTGTACAAGCAAATGAAAATAAAATATGTACAAGAGGCATGAGAGAAGAAAGTATGTATAAGAGGGTAGGAACCATAACAATCAATGAGTCTCATGGGAGACTCACTATCACTATGACCTATGTCAAATAAGGGAGCTATAATCCCATGTGCTATGTAGAGCAACTATAATCCCAAAATCTAATGTACTGAGTAATTTGTATTTATATCTATTTGTGTAGTGGTGCTAGGAATCTATGACATTGATTGTGGTGTCCTTTGAACTATAGGGGTCTTAAGAACCCATTTTGTTGAAGCTGATATAAGTGACATAGGTACCTTATGTTGAGAACCCCAAGAACCCAATAATATTTATCTCAACATAAACTAAGTGAAGGAAGGTCCTACAAACATTGTGACATATCTTTGATGTAGGGGTTTCTCTAATAATTGTCTTCATGGGAGAGTATGCATATGTGTCAATATTGTAGGAATAAAACTCACCTAAACTAATGGATATAATTAAATCTATGATGTATGAATAAGAATTTTACTCTACACTATAATTGATAACTATTATATATCTAGTAATGGTGTTGAAACTATAACTAGTGACTGTGTTGTCACTGCCTATGGGATAGGTAGAGGATACTCATATGGGAGACCCTCAAATTTGACCCCTTGATTTACTTGTACATATTTTATTCATATATGTATTTTTTATGGGATGTCTCATAACTACTATAACCATGGTCTACCCAATAATATATCAAACATGCCTATACTAGGTACTACTAAGAACCGAGTGGCTATATGTGTAGGTCCAACCTGTAATAGAATCACAATCTCCCCAATGGAGCTCTGAATGTGACCATTGAAAACATTAATGACTATGTCTATGGGGAATATATCCTATTTTGAGTACCCTAAATGTTGTAAAAGTGTCATAGTGCACATGTTAATGTTTGACCCATTATCAACCATAACACTCTAGATAAGATGATGATCTATGTATTCTCGTATAAAGAGTGATAATAAATTTGTATCATCATCAATGATAACCTACTTTGAGAATGTGATGATTTGTCTAGGTGGAAATTTAGTATGGTACATAATAATAATGTTATGTAATGGGTGTGCCTCCTCTGTAATAGTATGATATGAATCTGGTTGTGGATGTGCCTGATATGTGTAGTGAACATCTAATGTGCTCCCTACCTCATTCATTGTTTGCTTTAGAAATGGACATAAGAATATATTTAATGCATTATCTTATAATTTATATGCTTTTAGTTCTTCTATGGGTGTGACCACATCAATAATGTTAGCCTTAATCAAATCTTGTATCTTATGTTTTAGGCTTATGCATCTATTTGTTTTATAACCTAGTGCCTTGTGATACTCATATAATGAATTAGAATCATAGTTATCTAGAAGAGGTAATTCCATATCAAAATATTTAATGGGAGGGAGAGATATGACATTGCATTCCAAGAGCTATTGTAAAACCAATACTGGTGACTTTGAAAGGTTGGTGAAGATTCAGTGTTGAGTAGTGGATAAAACCAATCTAGTAGGAGATGGATCAGAAGCTATGTTGACTATGGCCTTTTGATCAACCTTATTATTATTGGACTTACCTTATATGGAGGATTATTTTAAATCTTAATAATTGATTATAATCCATTGGTATACTTTAGTTTGTCCATTGATAAAAGCTTAACCTGTATTTCTTTTACTATGCGACACAAATCCATGAATGTAGGAAACTTATTAAATAAGATAGTTTCATTTAATGATGGTAAAATAATTTGTTTAATATGTCCTAAACCTATTTATCTACCATGGGGATAATAAATTTGGATAATAAGTCTTGTATTATAAGACATAGTCTGAAATAGGCTCATTTGACTTTTATTTTAATTGTGGCACTTGGGAATATGATATATTGTCACTAATATTGATACAGAAGTGCACTAAAAACATGTTGAATAAAGGATTTAATTTAGTGATATATTTATTTGATAAATTATAAAACCATTTTAGGGAATAATATTTTAAAGTGCCTTAAAACAACATCATGAGAAGCCAATTATTGGGCACATAGGCCAAACATGCTACGTGAGAAGCTTTGAGATGATACTCTAGGTCACCCTTGCAATCATATAATGTAAATTTAGGTACCACAAAACTATATGGAAAGGTAATTTCCACTATATGATGTGACAAAGGCATATGTAAGAGAATATTAGAATGAAAGTCATTTGATGGCCTAGTGGATCCCTTCAAGATGTAACACATTAGCTTATAGAGTATGAATCTTGTGCACAAGGGATTGTAAATCTAGAGTGGAGGAACTAGCCACAAGAGGTGTAACTATCACTAAATGTTGTTTAATTACAATTTTAGGTTATACTTTATAAGTTGGCCCCACTACAGGTGTAACAACATTATTAGCTAGGGGAGTTGAATATTAACCATTGTTTGTTTTATTCTTGATTTATAATATGGTTTGTAGGATTTATTCATGATCAAGGGATTATTCATAAATCCTATCTTTGAAACTTTGTAATATCTCATATTTATTGATAATCATGTCATAATTAAGTGGAGGGAGAGTGTCCTAATTTTAAATTTATACATCATCTTGTTCTTGATTGTATTTTTCATCTTCGAGTGCATTATCATTGAAATCCACATAATTAGGGTGTGAAAGATGAATATATGGATTATGATAGGTCCCTTATCCATGTTATAGGATTATATAATAGTAACCTTAATATGATCTATAGGATTACCACCTAATAAATATACTAAAATAGAGTATATGAAATCTAAATTTTTTAAAGTAGTTAATAAAAATAGGAAAAAGAAGGATACAACCCCTAAGAGCATCTAGGATTAGGGTTGCTTTGAAAAAATTTAAATTATATTTAATAAAATTAACCCTAATGTGAGATTTATTAAATGATCTAGGTTATGTCAAAAAATAGAAAAGTAAAAATTTGTAACCCTAGTTTAGTGCACAAAAATTGGGAAAAGGTAAACCCTATGTAGAACTAGGGTTTTGAGCAATATTTAAAGTAAGTTAGGTTTACCAAATGTTTTAAACTTTTAGGGTTTATCTATGTAAATATTATGTTTGATTAAAGGGTTTATTAGTCTAAATTAGTGAAATAATATGTAATAAATAACCACTAATTTGTTACATATTTTGATTTGCTTTGACTTTCTAAAATTAGTAATAAATATGTGTAAGTAGAGACTTATTTCAAAAACACCTGATATAAAAGATTTGAGTGTTGAAGACTAAGATATGAATAGGTATGAGTGTTATTAACTAGATTCCTATGTTAGATCCTCTCCTAGATAGTAGTGCCACACTTGGACAATAGTGCCATATGGCTCTCGTGACCTAAATGGCATTAGTGTCCTCTATTCAAGACTACTCCTAAATTATGGGTGCACTTATCCCTATGTTTTTGGGTTTTGTTCCTATGTGAATGAAGTCTAAAACTCTATATTTTTCCTATAATAGTTGATTTATGATATAAACCCTAACCTTCCTTGTAAGTAAGGCATTAGATGAAAAGTTTATTTATTAGTAGGATAAGATGGGCATCCTCAACACCCTATTATGAATAGAGTTTCCTATATACCAATAATTTGAGGAGGGATCAATTCCAATTTAGTTCTCCCCACCTAAGTGTTCAAGAAAGTGAAAGTGATGCTAAAATGATAGTGGTCTTTAATGCCTTGAGTGTGCTTGAAATTGAAAATTTAGAAAGCTTGGGCTTAGGGTAGTTGTAGATGGTAGTATGCAAAAATAGGGTATAATAGGGATTAGTAACCTTTATTTTGATCAAAATTTTTCATGTTTGAATAGGTATTTTACATCTAATTTCCATCTAGTTGATAAAGGTCTAAAATTCATGTATTTATACTGTTTTATAACTTGTGTAGATAATAACAGATGCTTAGGCTGACCTCAAGAGGGTTTTAATTTTGAAAATATATCCATTCAAAAAAATTAGGGTAAATGACATTAACATAATTTTTAGGACACTAGTGCCATGTGGCTCTAGTGGCCTTAATGTGGCACTAATGTCTAGCTGGAAGGCTACTAGGCACAATGTCACATCCTAATTTCTCTCTCTAAGCTTATTAACCTTTTATCCATGGATTATTATGGTTATTAAATTGATTATCTACTATTTAATTAAGCTGTATGTCATATGCTATTTTTGGGATAGTTGTATGTTGCTTAGATTACATGATTAAATTGCTATGAGTTAGTTATACTTGTATATTTTTCATATTGTGATCATGTTGTTTATTTACACAATAGTATTTAATGATTATATGATGATATTATGGGCTAAATAAATTATTTGTTGTGAGTTGGATGTAGGATAGATCCATCCCTCAGAGTGTGATAGAGAGAGATAATCATCAGAGAGGGTGGTATAAATAGAGATGTTAGGGGATGACAAAATAAAATCTAGATGCCTATGCACACACCACATTAGAATGATATGTTTTTTATATTTGCTTATTTTGTGATAGATATTGTATGTATTTAATTTATGATATATGCACATGTTTTGATCTTATTTTCTATTTGATGATCTTGTTGATTTCACTAATATGGTTGTGTTATTGTATTAATGGTTATTGATGTTATTGCTTTAATGTATGATTAATTATGTATATGCCTTTTGTGACTTACCATTATTTTGGGTTATATCTGAGTGTATTATAAACAATGTTTTATTTGGTTTATAATACTATACTTGATTGGGTTGATAAGTTATTGTTGATGGATTATATGATTACCATTATTGTTTTTAATAGTTAAATAACCTATATTAAGTTATTAGTAAATTATATATCTTCATTAAAGGACATTATTTGGAATGGAAATTGATATTAACATTATTAAATAATGATAATTATACAATCTTTTATACTTAGGCAATAAACATATTGATTATGAAAAGTGATTTATGTAATATCATTATTTAACAATTAAATAGACATCTTTATGGTTTCCTAAACATTGTTAATAGTATTGTTAATTGTCATATGATATGACTACCTTGGCATATGGTCATTATGTTAAATGACTTGTTTTTTAAGTTGATCTAGCATGGAAATCATTGTGATATTGGAATTTTATAAATTTGATGCATGAGGTCAATGAACATGCATATTTTTGTAGTGTTATAGAAATGATTAATTAATTATTATTGGGAAATTTTGAGAAGGATTAGGGTTTTTGATCTGTGTTTAACTCAAGTCAACCATATCAATTTGATCAAAAGTAAATATGCAATTTGGTAGAGAATTTTTCTATTGAGTTAATCTTACCATGCATAGTTCTGGTCATCATTATTTGTTGAGGAAATAGGATAAATTAGTGGAAATAAAGGGCATGGAGGAGAAAGTGGTAGTTAGGGTAATATGGAAAGAAATAAAAGGAAAGATAAATACAAGATTAGGGGGAAGAAAAATGGATAACATGAAATGAAGGGAGGAGCTTGAGTCTATTCTTGTTGGCAAGACCAAATTTTGGAAGCTCAACTAGGTTGGTGATGTATTTTAATTCCTAGATGATAAAATAAAATTACTATGTGTGTGATTGCATAAAAAGGGTTTTAGTAGTTTATTCTTAGTATAATATATAAATGGATAAATATTTAGCCCTATGGATGGCTCAACCATCCATAAAACCAAATCTATATCCTAGAAACCAATGAAACCTAATGCCTAGGATTGTGAAAAGCCTATGTAACTTTGGTCGAGTGAATTAAATTGCTATGTATGTAAGCCATGTGGTAAAATAAAATGAAATTGTATTGTTTACATTTTTGATTATGTCTAAAAGAAAAATATGTATTCATATATATGGGTATGTATATATAGTTTGTAGGTCTTTATTAACCAGGAGTATATATACATACCAAAGTATATATGTACATACAAATATATTATAAATAAGAATGCTAATTCGTTTCAAGGTATGGTGATGATTGTCATTAGGGATTAGAATCTATATAAAGGAAAAATACTAAGGTATATTGACTTGAATGTTATCGAATCTATTTACATAACTTTATGGAATTGTTGGATGAGTCTTAGTTAGACTATAGGATTATTTGAGTATGTTTTTGAGTATTTATGAACATGCTCAAGTATTGATTATAAAACATAGAGGTGAACATGGGTATATGGCCAAGTGTTAGATATATAAACATAAGAATGGACATTGGGAGTTGGTTGAGAATACATTAGTTGGATGTGCATACATCAATTCATATAAATGAAATAATAATAAGTTTTATATAGTGTGAGTTGAGTAAAATACCTACAATTTTTAGAAGTTTCATTACTCATCATGAAGTCATTATGGAAACTTAGTCAAATTTTTATTGGTCTATTATATGATCTAGATTTTTTGTTTGCATTTGAAATATGGAAAATGTGTGTGTGTGTGTGTGTGTGTGTGTGTGTGTGTGTGTGTGTGTGTGTGTGTGTGTGTGTGTGTGTGTGTGTGTGTGTGTGTTCAAAGATGTGATTGGAAAATTAGTAAGTCAATATAACTCACAAATACATATATACAAAAATATCTGCATATTGAAACTCTCATATACAATCGGTTAAGATGTATATGTTTGTGAGTTATAAAATATATATTAGTATTGTAAGTTCATTGATTCATAAATTGTCAATAAAGTGAAACTATATATTATAATGGATGCGATGACTTCATTAGCTGTATGATTCTTGTTTATACAAATCATGATAAAAAAAAATTAGAGTACTATAATTGGATTTAATACATACTAGATTGAATATGTTAAAGTTATTTATTTGATTTTAGTTAAAAGGTAGAGTTAATTGAAGCATGTCTTTATTGGTTATTGATTGGGTATATAAATATATGGAATACATGATTAAATGGGCCATTACAAACATAACACATGTATACCATGTATATATATACACACTCATTAGTTGAACAATAAAATATTTAATAAATACATAGGAGTGTATTTAGTCATCATGACTATACTTATAGTTGTATTTGAATATTTGATGAGACAACTAAAATGAGTACATAAAAATATATATGATATATATTTGTACAAATTAGTTATGTACTCATACATGTATGGAGGAATTTGCTTACTAATACACATATTTAACATATAATTGTATGTATGAGAAGTATGCTTGTAAATATGGTATATAGTTATGACTATTAAATGATTTATATAATCTATGATGTAGTATACCATAATTATATGCATATATCTCATTAAATATATAAAAAGTAAACATGAAAGTTGGATTACTTTTTAATATGAGCCTTGAAATAAATTATGAATGGTTTATTATAATTTGTGAAGTATGTATATGGAAATAAACTGTGATAAATGTTATTTGTCATAGATGGTTCTATATATGAGTTATTTTTGAGATTTAGTAACTTGTAGACTAAGTATAAATATACACAAATGGTATGTTCTATTAAGGATTGTACTTGTTTAGATTTATTATTTATGAAATAAATAATATGATTTGAGATTCATTGCATATGTTTGATGGACAAAATATATGTTCTTGATTATTTGTCTAATTAGCATGTTTTATTCCTACTAATAGGAAGTAATCCAATTGAATTTATTGGTTATGTTTTTAATTAACCAAATCTTGCATTGATAGTACTAAATAAGTAGTGAGACAGACTTCACTAGATTAGTTAGAGTCATCAATACAAGATGAGGATAATCTGATCAAGTGGTGTGTATGAATTTGACTGATCATGGAGATCTTTAACTATTTGAAAAACTTTTGCCAAAGTAATGTTTTTGTTAAAAATTATCATTTCTTATGTATGATTTACATGTTTCTGTGATATCATGTTATAATGTATTTTCTTTATGGTACACATCATGTATTAGATATCTTACAACACATGGGTACTAGCTTGTCTCTTTGTATTCTTGTACCATCACTATCTACCCATCCATGAAGGGAGGGCCATTCCCTAGTTGAGATATTATGTGGGGGATTGATGGTTATGGTTGGTGTGGAAAAGTGCTCGGATGATGCTCTCCCTCCCCACAATAATACTTCATTGGAGACTACACTTAAAATTACCATAAGATACTAGAGTTCATTGTAACTCATGCTCCGTGGAGCCTTGTATCTTGTATTATATTCATTATTATGACATTATTATTAATAAAAATATAATATTTATTCATCTATACATTAATAGTAATGGCTATAATATTGTATCAGTCATGGCTAAAATTGTGTAATTACCTTTTGGAATATATGCAATTAAATTGAGTAAATTAGCATTGTACTTGATTTGCTTATTTTTATGATAGTGATCAATAACTGAATGGATTGTTACATGACTATTTATGGTTAACATACATAGTATGCAAAATTTGAACCACTAGTTAGGTTTTCATGGTGAAGTCTACTGTTAAATATGTGAAATAAATTTAAATTTTTTTATGTTATTCTAGTAAATATTAGCAGAGATGTTACATTATAGTATCAAAGTTGTGACTCAAACTCTAGGACTTAATGAGTCCAATGAAATTTTCTTATCCTTCTATTTATTAGAAAGGAGAATAGTGTGAGATAGATCATGTGGTGAGGGTCATTTGAATAACCCTCCATTAGATCCTAATCAATTTGATGCTAAAAAAGCAGCAAAGTTGTATCAGATTCTCACAGCCATAAATAAAACTAGGGACTAAATTACAACTCTAGAATAGGAAATTCATTGCCAAGAAGAGGAAGTCCATCAGGATGTATCTAAAGAGAAACTCACTAAGTAAGAAATTAATCAAGAGCAAAGGTATGAGGAATTACCATAGGACATGAAAGCTTGTGTAGCTATAGAATTGGCTAGAGATATGAAAAAAGTGAATCCACCTAAGTTTATTGGAACCATTTTGGGAGATAGAGCTAAGGCATGGTTGATTTAAATGGATAAGTATTTTGAGATTCAAAACTACTCCAAAGTCACTAAATTAGTTTTGGGAGCTTACCAGTTAGCTAGTGAAGCAACTACATGGTGGGACAACAAGAAGTTGGAAATGAATCTTAACTCTACCACCACCATATGGGATCAGTTCATGACATTGTTTATATCATGGTGGATTCTATAGTTGTACTTTGATCAAAAGCTTACAAATTATTAGAATCTTAAGCAAGGAAACCCATTGGTAGATGAGTACTGATAATAGTTCACCAAAATTCTAAATTATGTACCTTGATATTAGGAATATGAGAGGTTCAAAATTAGGAAGTTCATCATGGGATTAAAAACCCAAATTAGTGGTAAGGTGGATGTGTATAGGCCATCTACCATGGATTAGGTCTTTAAGAAGGTAGTCAAGTAAGAATAGAATCTAAAATCTCTTGTTCAAGTCAGAGATAAGTTTAAGAAAAAGTTTGGAAGATATAAACCAAATTTAAAAAAGAATAAATTGAAACAAAGGAGTGGAGACTCTAAGAGTCAGTTCAATAGTTAGAATTCTAGATTTAATAGTGGCATAGGTAACAAGAAACCTGGTAATGGTTTCAAAGGTGGTTTCAAGGGAAACCAATAGTATGAGAGGAAAGGACCACCTAGTGGTTGCTTCATTTATGGAGGTGACCATTTTCCTCATGAATTTACCCAAGATAAGTCAATGAAGAATAGTTATACTCTATAAAAAGGAACTTTTCAGCAATGGATTCATGCAACAGTTGACAATCAACAAGTCAAATTCCAAACTTCACCCATAAAACTATCAAGTATTTTGTTTGATCGTCTAATTTTTATTTTGATAAATATAGGGGATAAAAGATGTTTTATTACTCTTATAATGCTTTATAAGTTATCTATAAAAGTTGGAGTTATGGAAAATGCATGGTTAGTACAATATAAGAATGAGTTAAAGGTCAAAATTGACAAGTGTTTAGCTGAATCTAAGATTAGGTTGCCTGAATTCATAATAGTAATGGATCTTTATGAAACACCACTAGGGTCATATGATGTGATCCTAAGATTCAATTGGCTTGTGAATCATAAAGCCAAGGTTGACTACTATCAAAAGAAGGTTAAGTGTCAAGATTATTTTAGAAATCAAACACAAATTTAGGGTGAGAAAAGAGAGTTGAAGCTTAGGTAGATTTATGTAATGCAACTCAATAAGGCTTAAAGGAAAGGATGCCATGTATTTATTATCAATATAAATGAGATGGAGGAATATAATTAGCCATCCATTGAAGATTATAATTTTTTTTAGTAATTTTTATGATGTGTTTCCAGATGAATTACCAGGATTACCTCCCAAACATGAGTTTGATTTCTCAATTAACATCATACCTTGATTGAAACCACAGTCTAAGCCACCATACAATATGACAACCATAGAATTGGTTGAGTTGAAGGCTCAAATTTAAGAATTATTATCAAAAGGTTTGATTAGACCAAGTGTGCCACCATAGGGTACACCAATTATCTTTATCAAGAAGAAGGATGGTGCTCTTTGCCTTTGTATTGATTATAGATTATTGAACAAGGTCATAATCAAGAATAGATATCTGATACCTCATATTGATGATATTTTTGATCATATGTGAGGGGGAAAAGTCTTTTCTAAGATTTATCTTAGAGTAGGGTATCATCATATAAGGATAAGAGATGAGGATATTCCAAAAAAAATGTTTAGAACTTGATATGGGCACTATGAGTTTACAGTGTTACCTTTTGGGTTGATAAATACTCTTATAACATTTATGAATCTCATGAATAATGTGTTAAAATATTATCTAGATCAATTTTTTTTGGTTTTTATAGATAACATCTTCATATATTCTAAGGATGAAGAAGAGCATCTTCAACATCTATAACTAGTTTTGCAATGTTTGCAAAAACATAAGTTATATGGCAAGTTATCTAAATATGCATTTCACCAAGAGAAAATGTGGTATCTAGGACATATTATCTATATAGATGGTATTTCAATAGATTCAACAAAGATAAGAGCCATTATGGAGTGTTTGGCACCAAATAATATGCATGAAGTAATATGTTTCATGGGATTAACGAGCTATTATAGAAAATTCATTTTCTAAGATAGTTAATCCAATTACCTCTCTGTAGTGGAAGAATCAAAGTTTTATCTCATCAAGTAAGTGTGAGTTAGCCTTTTAGGAACTGAAAAGGAGGCTTAATTCAATACTGATGCTAAGAGTTCTTGATCCTAATGGTCAATTCTCAATGATTATAGATGCATTTGGGGATGGACTTGGAGGAATTCTTATATAGGATGATGTAGTGGTAGCCTATGAATCTAGGAAACTGAAGCCTTATGAGGCAAATTATGCCTCTCATGACCTATAATTTACAACAATTGTCCAAGCTTAAAAATTTTAGAGGAATTATTTGTTATGAAAACTATTTGAGCTCAAGACTAATAACTTAGGACTCAATTACATCTTCACCTAACCAAATCTAGTTTCTTGCTAAAGATGCTAGTTAGAGTTCTTGTCTGATTATGATTTTGATATTCACTATATCAAAGGTAAGGAAAATAGAGTAGCTAATTACCTAAGCTATAGTAGGTACATAGCACTTGTAGCTACTATAAAGAGTGATTTTAGGAATCAAGTGATTGAATTATCATCAGGAGATGAATTCTATGATCAGGGTAGGAAAGCATTATCCAAAAATTCTCAAAGTATTAAGTATAAGGGATTAAAAATAGATAATGATGGATTTTGTAGTATAATGAAAGGATGCATGTACCAGATAAAGAGAATCTAAGGAGCATAGTGCTAAATCTTTATCTAAGGAGCATAGTGCTGAAGGAACTACACAATACTCCATATTCAGGACATCTAAGAGTAACCAAACTCATGTTTAAGCTTAGAACACTCTATTTCTAGAAAGGAATCAAGAAAGATGTAATATATTTTATGTCTCATTATCTAGAATGTGAACATGTAAAATCTAAACATGTACATTTGAATAGATTATTGTATCCACATGAAATAATGGAATGGAAGTGGTAGGTAATCAAGATGACCTTTGTCCAAGGTTTACCACTATCATTGAAAATGCATGACATGATCTTGGTAGTAGCTAACAAAATAACTAAGGTAACTCACTTTATACTAGGTAATTTGATTGATGATGCACCTTCTCTTATGAAGAGATTTGTAAATAAAGTGTATCCATTAAATGGTTTTCTAGAGAAGATCATTTTGGATCATGATATGAGGATGACCTATAGATTTTGGTTGACTTTGAATTCAGCTTTGGGTATGTGACTAAACTTCAACATTGCATATCACCCATAAACTAATGGTCAAATAGAATGAGTTAATTAGGTTTTAGAGGATTTCCTTTATATGTATTGTATGGATTAGAAATAAAAGTGGGAGGAGTACCTTCCATTGGTTGAGTTTGATTAAAATAACTCATACCAAGCAGCTTTAAAGATGGATTCATATTATGTGTTTTATAAAATAAGGTGTAGAAAACCAATTAGTTAGGATAGGTTGGAAGACAGGGTAGTATTTGAACTTGAGATGCTTTTATAAATGGAAGAGTAAGTCAAGACAATCAAGTAGAGGTTGACCAAGGCAAATGATAGACAGAAGAGTTATGCTAATATAAAAAGAACAAATAGGTAGTTTTTATTAGGTGATAAAGTGTTTTTTTAGGTTAAGCCTAAAAAATCCCAATTAAATTAGGGAAGTTAACAAAACTTTCACTGAGATATGTGGGACCCTTCAAGGTTTTGTAAGTGGTCAACCCTATAGCATATAGGCTTACATTGCCACTAGCCCTAACTCTTTTACATAATGTCTTCCATGTGTCTTATCTTCAAAAGTATATAGTTGACCCTTCACATGTTTGGATTGGAATGTTTTGTAGGTTTTAGATCCTAGGGTGGTCATGGTAAAACCAATCAGATTAATTGACACTTATAAACTCCATTTGTATAATAGAGAAGTATAATATTGGAAGGTCTTGTGAGATCAATAATCTAAAGATAATGCCATTTGGGAGGACTATGATGAGTTCAATATGATTTTTTCAATTTTTTTTATTTGATGCATTGTTGGATATTATTTTATTTTTTACAGATTGAAGTTAAAATTCAGAACTAGTGTTTGAATAAATGTCATTGGGCTGATGACCAGCTTTGGGGGGAAGGATGTCACATCTTGATTTCTCTCTCTAACCTTAATAAAATTTTATCTATATATTATTATGGTTGTTAAATTGATTAACTATTTTTTAATCAAGTTGCATATCATATGTTATTTATGGGACATTTGTATGTTACCTAGATTACATGATTAAATTGCTATGAGTTAGATGTACTTGTATATTCTTTACATAATTAGTTTACACAATAGTATTTTATGATTATATGATGATATTATGGGTTATATACCTTATTTTTCATGAGTTGGATATAGGATAGATTCATCCCTTAGAGTGTGATGAAGGGAGATAATCATTAGAGAGGGTGGCATAGATTGAGATGTTGGGGTATGACAGAAAAAAATCTAGATACCTATGCACACACCATTAACTAATATGGTTGTGTTAATGTATTAATTGTTATTGATGTTATTGATTTAATGCATGATTAATTCTATACATGTCTTTTGTCACTTACTATTATTTTGGGTTATATCTA
Source organism: Torreya grandis (assembly GCA_037957365.1). Taxonomy (NCBI): domain Eukaryota; kingdom Viridiplantae; phylum Streptophyta; class Pinopsida; order Cupressales; family Taxaceae; genus Torreya; species Torreya grandis. The sequence continues at coordinate 1,250,942 of JARHVA010000105.1, forward strand.
AATGTGTTATAAATAGTGTTTTGTTTGGTTTATAATACTATACTTGATTGGGTTGATAATTTGTTATTGATGGATTATATGATTACTATTGTCATTTTTAATAGTTAAATAACATATATTAAGTTGTCACTAAATTATATCTCTTCATTAAAGGACATTAGTTGGCATGGAAATTGATATTAATGTTATTGACTAGTGATAATTATCAAATCTTTTATGATTATGTAATAAACACATTGATTATGCAAAGTGATTTAGGTAATATCATTATATAGAAATTAATTAGACATCTTTATGGTTATTGAAACATTGTTAATAGTATTTTTAATAGTCATATGTTATGACTACCTTGACATATGGTCATTATGTTAAATGACTTGTTTAAGTTAACCTAACATGGAAATCATTATGATAATGGAATTTTATAAAGTTGATACATGGGATCAATGAACATGCATATTTTTGTAGGGCTATGGAAATGATTATTTAATTATTATTGGGAACATTTGAGAAGGATCAGGGTTTATTATCTATGTTTAAATAAATTTAACCATATCATTTTGATTAAAAGTCATTATGTGAGTTGGCAAACTATTTTTTTATTGAGTTAATCTCACCATGCATAGTTTTGGTCATTGTTCTCTACCAAGGAATTGGGAGAAATTAGTGGAAAGAAAGGGCATGGAGGAGAAGTGGAAGTTGAGGTAAGATGTAAATAAATAAAAGGAAAGAGAAATATGAGATTAGGTGGAAAAATAGTGGACAATGTGAAAGAAAGGGAGGATCTTGAGTCTATTCTTATTGGCAAGAATGAATTTTGGAAACTCAATTAGGTTGGTGATGTATTTGAATTCTTGGATGATAAAATACAAGTATTCTTTGTGTGATTTCATATAAATGGTTTTATTAGTTTATTCCTACTATAATATATAAATGGATAAAGATTTGGACCTATGGATGGCTTAGACATCCACTAAACTAAAACTATATACTAGAAAATAATGAAACCTAATGCCTAGGACTATGAAAAGCCTATGTAATTCTAGTCGAGCAAATTAAATTTCTATGTATGTAAGTCATGTGGAAAAATTAAATGAAATTGAATTGTTTAATTTTTTGATTATGTCTAAAATAAAAATATGTATTCATATACATGGGTATATATATACACCCTGTAGGTATTTATTGACCTAGAGTATATATACATGCTAAAGTATATATGTACATACAAATATATTATAAATATGAATGTCAATTCAATTCAAGGTATGGTGAAAATTGTCATTAGGGTTTAGAATATATATAAAGGAAAAATGATAAGGTATATTGACTTGAATGTTATATACTCTATTTGCATAACTTCATGGAACCATTAGCTAAGTCTTAGTTAAATTGTAGGCTTATTTAATTATGTTTCTGAGCATGTATGAAATTACCATCTATTATTTATATGGTCGAGTATTGATTATATAACATATAGGAAAAAATTTATATGGCTAAGTGTTGATTATATAATATAGACGTGAACATGGGTATATGGATGAGTGTTGGATATATAAACATAAAAATGGACATTGGGAATTGGTTGAGAATATATTAGTTACCTGTGTATACATTGATTCATATAAATTAAATAGTAATTAGTTTTATATAGTGTGAGCTAAGTAAAATACCTATAGTTTTAAGTAGTCTTATTACTCATCACAAAGTCATTATGGACACTTATTTGAATTGTTATTGGTATATTAGATGCTCTAGATTTTATGTTTGCATTTTGAATATGGACGATTATATATATATATTTGAGGATGTGATTGGAAAATTAGTAAATTAGTATAACTTACAAATACATATATACAATTTGTTTTGCATATTGAAACTCTCATATACACTTAATTAAGATGTATATGTTTGTGAGTTATAAAGTATATATTAGGATTGTAAGTTGATTTATTCATAAATTGTCAATAAAGTGAAATTGTATATTATAATGGTTGTGATGAATTCATTAGCTGTATTATTCTTGTTTATACAAATCATGATAATAAAGTAGCTGGAGTACTATAATTGGATTTAATACATACTGGATTGGATATGTTAAAGTTTTTCATTTGATTTTAATTTGAAAGCTAAGTTGATTGAATTATGCCATATATTGTACGTCTTTACTGGTTATTAACTAGGCATATAAATAAATGGAATAAATGAGTAAATGGGCCATTACAAACATAACATGTGTATACCATCCATCTATATACACACTCATCAGTTGAACAATATCAAATTTAATAAATACATAGGAATGTATTTAGTCATCATAACTATGCTTATAGATGTATTTGAATATTTGATAAGATAATTAAAATGAGTATAGATACATATATATGATATATATTTTTATAAATTAATTATGTACTCATATACATAGTATGATGGAATTTACATACTAATACACATATATAATATATAATTATAAGTATGAGAGGTATGCTTGTAAATATGGCATATATTTATGACTATTAAATGAGTTATATAATCTATGCTGCAGTATACCATAATTATATGCATACAACTCATTAAATGTATAAAAAGTTAACATTAAAGTTGGATTATTGTTTAATATGAGCCTTGAAATAAATTATGGTAGATTTTTTGTAATTTATGAAGTATGTACATGGAAATGAACTATGATAAATGTGGTTTGTCATAGATGGTCCTATATATGAGTTACTTTTGAGATTTAGTAACTTGTAGACTAAGTATAAATATACCTGAATGGTATGTTCTATTAAGGACTATAGTTTTTTATGTTTATTATTTATGAAATAAATAATATAATTTTATATTTATTAAATACGTTTGATGGACTAAATGTATGTTCTTGATATTTTTTTACTTGTCATGTTTTATGCCTACTGATAGGTAGTAGTCTAATTGAATCTATTGGTTATGTTTTTAATTAAGAAAATCTAACATTGATGGCACTAAATAAGTAGTGAGATAAACTTCACTATCTTAGTTAGAGTCATAAATACAAGATGAGGGTAATTTGATCAAGTGGTGTGTATGAATTTGACTAATCCTAGAGATATTTAACTATTTGAAAATTTTTAACCAAAGTAATATTTCTGTTAAACATTGTCATTTGATATGTATGATTTACATATTTTTGAGATATCTTGTTATAACCTATTTTATTTATGGTACACATCATATATTAGATATCTTACAATACACGAGTACTAGCTTGTCTCTCTAAATTTCTACACTGTCACTATTTACCCATCCATGAAGGGAGGGCCATTCCCTAGTTGGCAGATTATGTGGGGGATTTATGGTGTGGTTGGTGTGGAAAAGTACTTGGATGATTATCTCCCTCCCCACAATACTACTTCATTGGAGACTACACTTGAGATTATGATAAGATACTAGAGTTTGTAGTAACTCATGCTCTATAGAGCCTTGTATCTTGTATTATATTTATTATTGTGACATTATTCTTGGTGGAAATGTAATTTTTATTCATCTATAAATTAATAATAGTGGTTGTAATATTGTATCAACCATGGCTAAAATTATGTAATTACCTTTTAGAATATATGAAATTAAATTGAGTAAATTAGCATTGTATTTGATTTGCTTATTTTTATGATAGTGATCAGTAACTGAATGAATTGTTGCATCACCATTTATGGTTAACATACTTAGTGCGTATAATTTGGATCACTAGGTATATCTCTTAGTGAAGTCTAATGTTGAATATGTGAAATTAATTTTTTTATGCTATTCTAGTAAATATTAGTGGGGATGTTACACATAAAGGGCCAAGTTCCAAAAATAAGGGTATAAGACTATGGTTGAGCTAATTATGGATGCCTATGGTCCATACAAAGTTTGGAAAAGTTTTATAAAAGGATCTAGGATAGGTCTAGGGATAATCTAGGGATAGGTTATCTCAAGTATCATTCTTATCCCTCAAATACCACTTTTATTTTATTACAAAATGTATCTTTCAAATCACTTATCTTAAAATAAGATTTAGTTATATCATGTGTTAACAATGTAATCTTGTATAATCATGTCAACATGTTTAAAGTATGTTATCATAATATTTTTTATGTCATTAAGGCATACATTAAACATATGTAATGTGAGGCATATAACTATCATGCATAGATAGATATAATAATGAGACACACAATAAGGTAGCAATCTTTGAATAATAGTGCATGATATGTATTATGGAACCAATAACACACACAACACAAAATGTCATGAAATACCACAAATTAGGTCAAGTGCCACAAACAAGAGAAATTAACACATCACAACAAACAAGGTCAAGAGCCATATGCAAAAGAAATAAAAAAGTCAAAAAAAATGAACATAAATATGTCACACATAAAATGCCAAGTGTCCACACATAATAATAAAGTAATTCTAGCCTATCATGTAAGAAATTTACAACATCGAAAGATCATATACTAAGTGAAAACTAGTCTATACCATCCACATGTATAAATTTTAACTCATAGTAAAGTAACATATCCATGTAACATAATGTAAGATATGAGTAACTAGTAAGACACTTTTAAGATATATAGCTTAACATGGTAGAGAGTTTATAGATAGATATAACATGTGATAATGTAAAATATAGAATAAAATACCCTTAACATAGGCATGACCACTAGGTAGAAGGGAGTCCAACATATAGGACTCCATGTATAATATGTATGTCCTACATCATACTCATATACATTTTTAAATGCATTCATATGAAAAAAATATGCTCTCTACCAAAATATGTGATAAATAACATTTGTAAAGAGGTAAACTAACAACCCATGTCATGTTCAAGTCATAATTTGTGTTTTTTTAGAATATTCAAATGTCTTTGTATTTTTGAAATATTTGATTTTTTATATATTTTTTAAAATATTTTATGTGTAAAAAATGTAAATTAAGATATAAAATGATCCCATCGATGGTAGGACCATAGTGAGTGTTCATATCATACTATGGGAGGGTATACTTTCACAAGCAAAAAGTGTTACTTCTAGATGAATTATAATTTGGAAAGGAATCAAGTGATGATCATTGCTCATATAATCATGTGTATGATGTGTAATTATATGAGGCACATGACTTGTTGGGGTTTGATATATATTAGGTAAAGGTTTCATTGCCTATGTTTGTCATGGAACACATTAAACTGTATGAGGTACTACCTTAGGATGAAATATAAAATATGAAGATCTATCTAAAATGAATAATTTTATAATGTGAATCTTGATCTCTAGGATGGTGTACTACTCTCTTCTGAAAGGATTGCATATAAAGATCTTATATAGGTGCAAAAACTAAATTTTCACTATGCTCCTATATAGGTGTAATAATCAACTACTATGGTGGTTGGGGAGGATGAGGAGACACCATTAAATGTAGATAGTATTCATATAGAATGCATGAAACTATGACCACCTAATTATAATTTATATATTTTAGACATCAATGTATTGTGGATGGTACTATCTAGAGACTCTATATCCAAGGACATCCTAACAACATGTGAAAGACCCTTGGACTTTATAAAACTAAGAATGGAATAGTCATTATCCCTAAAATGACTTAAAAGGGTAGAAATATATGACTAATAGTATTTTTTATATGTCCATAAAATGCTTTGTGTACCTTTGGTGTATCTTGTCAATCCTATTTTATGTACCCAAGTGTGACAAAAAAGTGTCATTGTACATGCATTTTCACTTGGACCATTATTGATCATGACACTGTGTATGGATTATTGGTTGATATAAGATAGAAAAAAGAGTGTATGTCTATCTAAATAATGAAAAACAATCTCATTATCATCAAATATGACCATATAATGTGTTGTTGATGTGCTTATAAGTATACCAATAATACTATAGATTGTATGTCCATATGTTAAATGGGTAGGATGTGAATTATATGCATGGTGTACTTATGAATAATCCTTAGTTTCTATTGATCCATGGTTACAATTGGATTATTCAAGAATTTCAACTTTTCATTTTCATTTTATTATAGTCTAACCTCCTCTGTGGGCATGGTTAACTCAATACTATTGTCATCAATTAGATCTTGTATATTATGCCTTAGCTTGTAACAATTATTTTTATAATGTTTAACACAGATGATAGTCATAATATGTGTTATTATTGAATTCATTATGTTTAGGCTTACTCATATCAACCTCTAATGGTGGATGGAGAGATATGAAATTATGTTCAAGTAACTTTTGTAATAATATATGATGAGGTGATGGTAATCATGAAGATTCCTTAGTGGAGCTATCAATTGAAGATTATTCATTGGTTTTAATACTTCATTGAATATAGATTTTACTTAATTATTTATTTAATTATATTTGAACTTGTAGCTTAGTTTTCTTTGAAAATTACTATTTTAAGTAGTTTAAACATATGTTGCATACTTAAGTTTGTTCAAAATTATGAAATTGACTTCTTGTTATTTCACTGTATGGGATAGATCATCTAAAAAATAATTTTTTAAAAATTGATAGGATAATGAAGTGGCGCTACCAATTTTTTTGTGAAGATGTATTGTAAATCATTATTTTCCACTGAATTTGTCATCTTAGATAGCATAATTTTATATTGGAGAACATATTCACTAATTGGCTCATTGGACCCTTACTTGAGTTCAAATTTGTGTAAGATAATATTTCACCAATGTTAATAGAGAAGTGTGCTAGAAAATGATCTACCAAAGGGTTAAATTATTTAACTAATTATATTAGAAGATAATAAAACCATCAGAGAACATATTCTTTGAGGCTTCATTGAAATAACTCAGTTAATAATATGTCATTATATTCATAATCTAAGCATGTTGCATGAAATGATTAAATATGTTATTTAGGACCACCTTTACATTCATAGAGTGGAAGCTTAGAAGCTACAAATAATATTGGTAAAGGGTAAAATGTTATCGTAAGTGTGATAAGAATATGAGTCAAAGTACATGAATCCATTGAATGACTATCTCTATAGACACATTTCTTTAATTACAACACCTTAACATGTAGGGTTGTAATAATTTGTTCAATGAAATATGCATTAGGAAGGTTGGTGATAGACAATGCATAGTAACCAAGGGAGGTGTGTATGTGTTTTAATCAAAATTGAGGAAATAAATAAAGTTATTTTATCCTAATTATGAAAAATTTCTACATAAATTTACAATATTAAGATATAAAATAAATTAAGTATTTATAATTTTAAACTTGTTAAATATAAAAAATATATTCAAATGGGAAAGAACATGAACAAATTAATTAGACATAAATTGATAATGCATGACTATAGATCTGATTGTGTGACTATGTTGGCTAACTATGAATCAAAAATAGGGATTAGGTTTATCTTTGGATTAGGTCATGCTAATTAGGTAAAACTAACATGTGTTGTAGTTTGTAAGGAGTGTTGATGTCTAGTAGGTTTTACCCTATTTGTAAATTTGGGTTTGTGTACTATCACCTATTGGTAATGTGTGTGTATTAAGTGATGTGAGATATGATTTTAAATCCATTATGTATATTTTAAATTCACTTGAAACACTATCTTAGAAGATAATGATGAATAAACAAAATAAAATGAAAAAGGGGTTAGTGGTTGAAGTTGTGCTTAACATCAACACCCCATGTGTAAAGAATTTCCTACATATCAATACTTCAAAGAGGGACCAAAATAAATGTATTTATCTCATGTTGTGGTGTGTGTAAACCACCATCATAATTCTAAATGCTAGTACAATCTTGGTGTAATAAATGTGTTTCAATTATGACTTGTGAACTTTGAGGTGTATATTGCCTTAGCTCAAGGCTAATAGGGTTGTGTAGACTCTAAATTGGTAATAATAGGTGTTTTTCATCAATTTGTAGTTAGATGTTTTAGTTTTTTTCCATTTATGTGTGTCTTGTATGAAAAATGGTTTGAAATGTGGCTTTATAGTGATATTTTGGGAAATTCCTTAGATGAGGCTTGTAAAACATGTGGAATGACCCATTAAGTGAGTTTGAATTTGAAAAATTAGTCATTATTTAGAAAAATGATGTGGTCATGTATTTGTTAACCATTTAAAGTCACCATTGAGGAGTAGCATTTAAATTAAACTCAAAGCTTTAGGATCAATAGGGAAGGATTCTCAAAGTTCAGTCGAAGTTAGAAAAAAGGCTAAGTCAAAGGGGAAACAAGACTTCACATATTTTAAAAAGATCTTGGCCTTCATGATTTTTATAAATAGAGTAGTCAGAGGTTTTATGAAAGTAAGAGTTAATAAAAGTTCCAAATATTTTGAAAAAATTGTTCAAGTTTTTAGGTCTTTAGAGAAAATTTATGACTTTGTTAGAACAAAAGATGTAAATAAAAGTTTTAAAAGATTGTGTCTTCAAAAAAAAATTTATGAAAGTAATTTTTGTGAAAGATTAAGGCTTAGGTCTTTGGAATGAATATGTCAAAAAAATTTCACGGATGAAGTCTACAAAAGTTACGAAGACTTTGTAAAATTTAAAGAATTTTTCTATGACTAGTTGGAACTTTTGTAAAGACAAAACTTGTGAAGACATGTCAAAAATTTTGAGACAACAAAAGTTACAAAGACTTAAAAACAAAAGTCATAAATATAAGTCTACAAAAGTTACGAAGACTTTGTAAAATTTAAAGAATTTTTCTATGATTAGTTGGAACTTTTGCAAAGACAAAACTTGTGAAGACATGTCAAAATTTTTGAGACAACAAAATTTACAAAGACTAAAAAAAAAGTCATAAATATTGTATGGAAACTAGATCCATTGAACATTAGCCTAAAGTGAAAAGAGCTAAGGAGTGACACATGATAGTAATAAAGCCAAAATCTAAAGTACCTTATAGGATATGAAGAGGCTGCATAGTTATAAATATATTAAAGTAAAGCTACAAAGCTAAAGCTCATGGATGTAGATGAGTAACCAAGTGGTGAAACAAGAGATCATATAAGTAGATCTAATAACATAATAAAGGAAAATGAAAAGGTTGTTGAGATGAAGATATGTGGTAGTGATAATGTTATCATTGCACTAGTTAAAATTGATAGGTCATCTAACTACCAAAACTAACAAAGGTGAGATTTGCATACTGGGTCAACTAAAACTCATAAAGTGGGTGGAAAAAAATGGTATAATTCAACCAAGTCATTATGATAACATGCACATGGGGAGAAAGAGGATGTAAAAGATGATTGTAGCCTTAAATAGGAATGATGGATAGTTGTGTAGATAGAGCCAAGGGCAATCCCAAGGTGATCAGTGTGGTTGATCCATCCCATTAATGTATTTTATTATTAAGCATGGGCACCCATCCATTTTATTCAAAGTCTCATCTAATTCACCCTCAACATCAAATTATTATAACCACTCCAATAGTGGATGAGATAGAGTAATGACCTATGGGATTCCCATTTTATATAAAATCCTAAGTCTTACATTATAAAAAGGTTGACATTTTTTTAGCCCAGTAATTATATCAAAATTTTCCTTTTAAGATCCATTTACTACCTAAGCCTTGTAATTTATGAGAATTGAGTTTTCCTCTATTCATGATTCTTGCATTTTGTGTGTATTTTGATGGTTTATTGATTTCTATGGATAATCTTTGTCCTTCTCATTGATATCCATCCCTTCAAACCTCTATGTAGAACTTGAATTCCCTTATAGGTCATATGTTGTATGCACTCAGGTCTATGTTGACACTATTTGTGGACCATTTATCATCCCTCTTAGTGTCACATTGTGTTCTCAAACCTCCATGAAAAGTACTTATGTAGGATTGGTGTCATTTTAGAGTCCATGTAATAGTTTCTCATTACATGTAATTATAACATGTTCTTAAAGGTCTATAGAGGTAATATATCTAATATTGGTGCATCACCATTTATCTTTAAACATTCCTTCTCCCTTTTCCCCTCAAAATATTTTAGATTTACCATTAATAGTAGGTTTCTTTTTTTCTCTTTGTAGGCCTACATGTTAATCTTAAATCAGATGTATTTAAGTTATAAGGAAGTTAACCTTCTCTAGAGGTTTATCTCAATGATTGAAAGAGTCTAAAATCTTGGGGGATGATCCCATTGTCTCATCGAACCATCTTCCAATTTGATGGATGTAAGTTTTGAGTGACAAGAATTTTTTGGCACACTTGGTAAGATAAAATTTGATGATCCTCACATCATCCATTAAAAAATTTTGGTGTGTTCTTCAGTACTTCTTACATTTTAGGGTAATTGATTTAACACCATAGTGACTCCAAGTATCAAATATAATGGTTTATGTAGTTTAAGTGCTTAAAAATGTTTATTTTCACACCCCATTTCATGAAAATGTTGTTATTATGCCTTCCTATTTTCCATATCAAACTTAAAATGCCACTGGTTTTGTCCCAAATAGCTCTATCTTAGCATGATATCCTCATTATAATAGTGTTTACCTCCCTCACACCCCTATTTAACCTTATTAGAAACCTGATCATGCCTATAATCATCCCTTTGAAGGCTATGTTACTCTAAATCCATATTATGACCTTCTTAATCATCCCTAAGAAAGTCTCAAATATATGTGTCTAAAATTTGAGAGACAATTAATGGAGATTTAAAGAGAACATGAGTATAGTAGGTAGTAGGAAGAGCTTTCTTATCAATCTTATCTCCATAATTAGGGGGTGATAAAGCAAGAAATAATCATTAGGAGTGCTTAGTTAGGTAGATTGCATCCAAAGAGGAACAAATGTGTCAATTGATTATGGAACTACAAAAGATTGAACCTCAATCAAATTCCTCTATTACTAATTTTAGACAAGCTTCTCCCACCATATATCATGACCAACCCACTCAAAAGGAGGTTCCCAAATTAATGATCCCAAACTTTAATCAGGGGAAACCTTATGAAATTCCAAGTAAGTCTCCTTGATTTAAAATCCCAAGGTTTAGAAGTCTCCATCCTTTTAAATAGCCCAATCTTGTGAAAAATCATCCTAATTATCCCTTAGGAAAAACCCTCTCAAAAACTCATTCTTCCTCAATATATTCAAACTAATCAACCTTGGTAACCTTCTTAGACTAAGCATCTTATTTTTAGGATGCCAACCTTATTGAGTCCACTCCTACTTCATCAGTTGAACCTTGTTTCCCTTCTATTGTCTCCATTTTAAAATGAGGACCCATTATGTGGAGAGAAAATGTAGATCATTTAGGTGAAGAGGAAGTGAAAATGATGAGTAATTAATTAGTGGAAACCCTTTTTCTATCACTAAATCAAATAAATCAGACATGTTTCTATAAAAGGATGAATATGATCAACCAAAGTAGCAGACCAATAAGAAAGTGGGAAAAGATGAAGAGTAAGAAGATAATGTTGATGAGGAGAGTGTTAGGATATTGATATTAGATGTGTTTTAATTGATTTCAAGTGGAATTAGTGATGAAAAAGTGGTCTAATAGGTCAAAGTGATGTAACATGGTGGTCTAATGTACTTAGAGCAATGTGATACTTGTAAGGGTGTAGATGGGTGTCCTAGGTGGATTTTGTATGTCTGAATAGATCTTAGTATGATTATTTTTGACTTGTTACTGATGTTTTCTATGCTTAAGGGTTGACTTCATGTGGCCTTCATGAGGTATGCAGGTCAATTTGTACTTTGTAGGCTTGATCATGCATAGTTGCCTATAGTTTTTTGAGTCCTATGGCTTATACACCATGGTACAGAGATTAGTATACTTTTAATATGAATTTTAGAAATTTATGGGATGCTTAGAGGTTAGATATATTGTTTTAAATGGGTGGTTATTGGTTTAAAAGATAGTTTGGCCATTGGCCTAGCTGGCCTAGGTGGGCTTGTAAGGCTTTGTGAAGGGTCAAAGGGTGTTTTCAAGTTGGTGAAGCTTTTATTTTCATGGGAGATAATAATAAAGGTGTGTTAAAGTTTATTGACCAAGTTATAGGTTAAAATATGAAAGATAAAGTTAGAAATTACTTCATGTTCTTAAGAGGGTGCTTGAATGGTGCATTTTGAGCTCGAGAGGAAAGTTCTCATGTTCATTAGCTCATGTAAAATTTACATGGGGAGATTATAATTTTGGATAAGTTTAGTAAGGATCCTAAGAATGTATTAAAATAATTATTTCATGTATTAATGTCTTATTATTTATGAATAATTGCTAAGAAGGTAAGCAGGTTTTTATGTACAAAAACCCTAATCTTAGACCTGATTGGAAAGATCTTACTTGTAGGTGATAAAAATATGATGGATGGAAAATATGATGATTTTAGATTTTATAGGACTCCTCTATGATTATGAGGCTGTGTTTAGTTAATCTTGATTGTTTATGGGTCCCATAGAAAAGTTCTTTTTAACAGTGTTTTTGATATTATGAGAGATTTAAGAAAGTAACCAGGTGAAAAAATGGGTGTGTGATGAATATTATTAATTTAATAAAACATTAATGAATTTTTTTAGGAATAGTCATTTCTCTATGTCAAATTTTTTGGTCCTCAAAGTTGTCTAGTCAATATGAAAGAATGAATGACATGAGTGAAAAAGACCAATTAGAGTGAGAAGTGAAATTGGAAGGCCTAATCAGTAAGTGGGGATGGATATAAGATCTTGGAGGTGATTTAGGGGATGTATTACATCTATACATGATATTATTATTATTATTCTTAGTCACTTGGAGATGATTGAATGGTTGACTCATAGTTGACTATGATGGTTTTGCGAGTTAAAAGGAACCTATTTTGGATGATTGAGTTTGTTTGCAGGGTAGATGGTCAGATCAAGTATTTATGATGGTTATATAGTGTTTAGTACCTATTGAAGATAATATTTAGTTATTTTTATGGTTTTACCAAACACCTATTGGTCAAACATAGTCTTACAAGTGGATCTATGCTTCATTTATGAGGTGTTTTTGGCATGAGCTCATGGTATGGTATAGAAAGCTTGTGTAGAGCATCATGCCCAACCTTGGGAAAAATAAATAACTATTCCTAAAATTTTCTAAAGATATATGTCTGACCATAATTGATAATGGTATATATACAAGATTTTTTATGACCTTTGTGAGTGAGTGGACTAAGCTACGACAAGTAAGTGTTGATATTTTGAAGACCTTGTGCAAAGGTTGTTGGGGGTCTTAGTGACTAATGTTTATATGAGGTTGATTAGAGAAAAATATCATTATACTCAGCATAATTTTTTGATTATATTTATTATTTTTACTATATTTATGAGTGCATATTTTTATATGAGAAAAATATTTTGTGAAGGGATTATTGATTGTGTTGAAGAGATAGCTTGGTGTTGGTGACTTGTGTGTAGTTGTATACTTGGAGAAGAGTGTTCTTGTAGGATTTCTCTATCATATTGAGAGTCAACTAGAGTTCAATATTTTTTCATTTTATAGGTTTTGTGTTGGTGCTCAACATCTTAGGCAAGTTGGTGTTTGTCATCTTTAGGGGTTGGTGCTCCTTGTGAAGTGGGTGCTTCACTAAACCCTCATGTTTGTGATCATCTTATAAAATTGTAGTCCATTGTTTTATAGAATTAAGAGTGGGTTTTATTCCCCATGAGGGTTTATCACATAAATCTTGTGTAATGGTTACATTCATGTTTGTTCTTTGATTCATCTATCTTGCATATTGATGTGATTGGTTAAAATAGCTTGAAGAGTTGGGAATTGAATTGCATTATTGTTAAACACTGATTCACCCCCCCTCTTAGTGGTGTGTAATTATATAAATTGGTATCATAGTAAGTCCTTTTGAGGCTTAACAAATTGAAAGGTGATTCTAAGGTACATCATGATCCGTAATAAAGAGTCCATGTTTGTCCAAGTTGCATTACATTCAAAAGAAAATGGGGACAAGAAATACTACATAGATAGTGGTTGTTCTAGTCACATGATAGGAGATAAGATTAAATTCATCACTCTTAAGAAATAAAACCCTGGTGTTGTTAGGTTTGGTGACAACAACTTTGATACTATAAGAGGTAAGGGAACTTTGAGTTTAGATAATGGAATTTCAAAGACTGAAAATGTTTTATGTGTTGAAGGGTTAAAGAATAATCTTCTCAATTTTAGTTATATTTGTGAAAAAGGTAATGTTTTAACCTTCTATGATGATGTTTTTGAAATTAGAAAAGGAAAATATGGCATACTCCTTACCAGGATTCACAAGTTAGAAAATAATATGTATGTATATCATGAATCCAAAAGAGAAAAGTGTTTGATGAGTCAAGTAAAAGAAATCTGGCTATGTCATTTAATACTTGGTCATATAAACTTTAATAATATGATAAGGATTAGTTTAGAAGGGATTGTAAGACATATGCCTAATATTTCTAACGTTCTTTAAGATTTGTGTAAGTATTGTCTCCATGGTAAACAGGTAAAGAGAAGATACATGACAAAGGAGTTTTCTACTACTAAATCATTGGAGTTAATTCACACTAACTTATGTGGTCCTATGAGGACTCAAAGTTTTCAAGGTAATTAATATTTCATGTTATTGATTGATGACTTCATAAGAATGACTTGGATCTATTTATTATAATAAAAAATCAAAAGATTTTACCAAGTTCAAAGCTTTCAAAGCCCTTATTGAGAATTAGAAGGGATCAAAGATCAAATGTATCAGATCAAATGGAGATGGAAAATTATAGTCTAATGAGTTTGATGAGTTATATGATACTCATGGAATAAAAATACAATACTCAACTGCTAGAACTCCACAACAAAATGGAGTAGTTAAAAGAAAGAATGGAACTATTTAAGAGATGTCTAGAACTCTATTGCAAAATGTTAAGTTGTCTTATGGTTTTTGGAAAGATGCTACAAGTACTTCAGTCTACATTCTTAATATATGTCAAATTAGAGTTAATAAATACAAGACCCCTTATAAACTATGGAAAAATAGAGCTGCAAATGTCAAGTACTTAGTGTTTGGAAGTGTTACATCAAAAAGGATGAAAAAAATCTAGGCAAGTTTGATTCTAGATCTGATGAAGGTATATTTCTTGGGTATTCTTTTATTAGTTTTGCTTATAGATGTTTCAACAAAAGAATTCATAAAATTGTTGAAATTTCTAATGTGAGAGTTGATGAAAGTGTTCCTACCAAGAAGTCTAGCTTGAAGCCATGTGATCCAACTATTATTTCTACTAAAAATAAAGACCAATCTATCTGTACATCAAATGAAGAAGATATCAAACTTGATAGTAAAGCTCCTTCAAGAATAACTCATGTATATCATCTTATTTCTCAAGTCATTAGTGATATAAATTATAGTATACAGACTAGGGGAAGATTATTATCCAATCAAGATCAACATGATTCAGCCTTTTTATCTATCCATGAACCAAAAAATTCATTAAATCCAGTAAGATAATGGAATGGTGCTATGATATGGATGAAGAACTTGATCGGTTTAAACTAAATGACACTTGGGATATAGTTCTTAGGCCTAAGGGAAAGAATGTAATTAGAACAAAGTGGGTATATAAGAATAAGTTGAATGAGAAAGGTAAAGTAGTAAGAAACAAGGATAGGTTGGTATGTAAAGGATATGCTTAGGTAGAAGGGATTGAACTTGATGAAACTTTTGATCCTGTAGCTAGAATGGAAGCAATTAGATTATTTTTAGCCTATCCTAGTTTTAAACATTTCAAGGTATACTAAATGGATGTTAAATTTGTATTTTTGAATGGAAAATTAGAAGAAGAAGTTTTTATTGAGTTTCCTAAGGGTTATGTTATAAAAGATAATCAAAAATTTGTTTATAGATTGAAGAAGGCTCTTTATGACCTTAAACAAGATCCTAGAGCTTGGTATGATAGATTAAATAAGTATCTCCTAAGTCAAGGTTTCATAAGAGGATTGGAATACAATAATATTTACATCAAGTTAGAAGGATAACATCAATTTCTTGTTATGGTTTATGTGGATGACATAATCTTTGGTTTAGTAAATGATAAGATGAGTAAGGACTTTGCAGAGGTAATGAAAACCAAATTTGAGATGTCTATGTTGGGAGAACTCTCATTCTTCCTAAGAATGTAGATAAATCAACTAGACAAAGGGATCTTTATCTCTCAAGCCAAATACATTAAGGAGATGCTTGAGAAATTAAAAATGTTTGATAACAAACCCATGATTACTCCTATAGAAATAGGATACAAGTTGAGTAATTATGGCGAGTCTCCTAAAGTTGATCAATACTTGTATAGATCCATGGTAGGAGGTCTATTGTATTTTATTACTTCTAGACTTGATATTATGCAAGTAATAAGTGTAGTTAGAAGATATCAAGCAGATCCCAGAGAATCTCACTTGAAGGTTGTTAATATAATCCTAATGTATCTCAAAGGCACCATGAACTATGGTTTTTGGTATCTTAAAAGTAAGGAATTCAAGCTAAAATCCTATATAGATGTTGATTAGGTAGGATGTGTTGATGATAAGAAGAACAATAGTGGAGGAGTGTTCTTCATAGTTGAAACCTTAGTATCTTGGTTAAGCAATAAGTAATCTTCAATATCTCTATCTACTATAGAGGCTAAATACATTACTACATCTTCTTGTTGTACTCAAGTCATCTGGATGAAACAAACCTTAGAAGATTATAAGGTAAGTCAAGATGGTCCTTATAATATTCTGTGTGAAAATAACAATTCCATAAACATTTCAAAGAACTCAGTGATGAATTATAAGACTAAGCATATCCCTATCAAGTATCATTTTCTAAAGGAACAGGTTAGTGATCAAGTTATTAATTGGAATGTATACCTTCTAAGGAATAACTGGTATACATAATGACTAAACATTACCTAAAGCCACATTTGAATATCTAAGATTATATCTAGGGGTCATTCCTTCTTTCTTGAATCAATAATGAGTCATTAAGAGAGGTAAAGCAATTAGTCAAAAGAGCTGCTTTAGTTGTTGAGGTTGGTTGTTTGTTCAAAAGGTATGTTTAGGTCTTTTGGTCCTAAAGTTTCTTTTTGATCAATTTTTGATGCATAGGTTGAGTGATTATTTAAAGGAGAAGGAAGAAATGGATTTTATGAGGTCTTGAGGAAGATTGTCATGAGTCATTCCCAAGTGGTTTGAGGTCTTGATATGCTTAAATATGTGTTTTATGGTCAAAAGTCTGAGTTGACCATTTTTGGCAGTGATGACTGCCTAAAAAGTGCCAAGACAACTCATATAGTGTTTTTAAGTGGATAGAAGATTTATAATAAGTGATTCAAGTTGGTTCTAGTATGTCAAAGGAGTAAATATAGTTTGAAAATGATGATGAGGTGCTCAAATGTGTTTTTGACCATATGGTCAAAGTATCTGCTATAGGTTTTATTCTGTATGCATAGAATGCTTGGTTTCAAAGGTCATTTGAAGAATGAAGATGTATTATGAAGTGTTTTATGTTCAATAAGGTCTAAAAGTGTGTTTTAGACATGATCCAAATGGTTTCATAGGTTGTTGAATTTTTTGTACTAGATGGAGCATTTTTGAGTGGTCACTAGCTTCTCTTCTCAAGAGTATGTGTTTGGTGGCTTAAAGGAAGTCATGGCTCCAAAATGTGTGGAGGTTTGAATTTTGGAATGGTAGTGAGTTTTGGTGGTCTCTAGGTGTGGTATCTAGCTCAAGTGTATATGTTAATTAGAGGTTGAATTTTGACCAAATGTTACTTTGAAGGCCTAATGATTTGGGCATATTTGGAAAAGTGGTCAAACTTTGGAGTTAAAGGATAGAAGCTTAAAATGAATTTTAATGGGCCAAATGGGTATTTGAATAAACTTTTACAATGTTCTATAAGTGAGTGTAATTTATTTTATTCAAGTTTTAGCTCACTAGGAGGCCTAATTGGCTAGTAGGCTAAAGAAGGAAGTATGCTAAGAAGGATGAGTTGGAAGATTATTATTGTCATGTATAAGGAGGAATGGTATTGGAATTAATATATGCAATTTCTTGATTTGAAATGATCGAGGTAGATATTTATGAGGTCTGTAGTTGTTAGATAGGGTTACAAGGAGTCGAAGTAGGCCTAGTAAAGAAAATGAAGATTTTTTGAGAAAATTTTCAAAATAAGGTTGGAATTTTTAGTTCTAGTTGAGAATTTTGGCCTATTATAAGTAGGTTTTAGGTATGGTGGTGTTATTTAAGTGAATTTGGTGGTCTATAGGGTGCCTTAAGTTTAAAGGTATGTGAGCTTGCATAGTGTTGTGGTGATCAGGTTGTTGTTTGAGTTGATGTTAGTTATTCTTGGAGGTCATATAGGTGTGAATTGGTTGTGTAGACTAAGGGGTATCCTTCAAAGTGGAACAAGGTCCTATGGGGAGATATGTTGCCTTGCAAATTGGTGATAGGTCTAAGGATCTTAATGGTTCAAGATCAATTTCTAAGTGAGAGCATATTCCAAGGGGGACTTGTGCCTATTTGAGGCTTGAATGGTCCATTTTCAAAATATTTCCTATAGGTGAGCATGTTTTCATGTTCATATAACTCATTTGCTTTTTTTCTATGTTCCTTAGTATTGAAAAGAGTTCACTTTATCATTTTGGCAAAGGGGGAGAGAGAAAAGGAGTGTTGTCATCAATGAAAAAGGGGGAGATTATTGGGATATTTATGTTAGATGTGTTTTCATTTATTTCAAGTGGCATTAGTGATGACAAAGTGGTATAAAAGGTAAGAGTGATTGAACATGGTGGTCTAATGTACTTCGAGCAATGTGATACTTACAAGGGTGTGCATGGGTGTCCTAGATGAATTTTGTATGGCTAAATAGAGCTTGGTATGATGATGTTTGACTTTTTATTGATGTTTTGTATGCTCAAGGGTTGACTTAATGTGGCCTTCATGAGGTATGCAAGTTAGTTTGTGCCTTGTAGGCTTGATCATACATGGTTGCCTATAAGTTTTTGAGTCATATGGCTTATATGCCATGGTATAGATCTCAGTATGCTTGTAATATACATGTTGTACATGTATAAGATGATGATAGGTCAGATATATGGTTTTAAAGAGGTGGATAGTGGTATTTAAGATAGTTTGGCCATTGGCCTAGTTGGCCTAAGTGGGCTTGTGAGGCCTTATGAAGGGTCAATGGGTTTTTGTAGGTTGGTGAAGCTTGTATTTGCATGGGAGATGATTAGAAAGGTTGTTCAAGTTTATTGACTAAGTCATAGGTTATAAAATGAGAGGGAAAGTTAGAAATGAATTCATGTTCTTTAGAGGGTGCTCGAATGGTGCATTTTGAGCTTGAGAGGAAAATTTTCACGTTCATTATCTCATGTAGACTTTGAATGGGGAGATAATCCTTTTGGAGAAGTTTATTAAGGTTACAAATAAGTTTTTCCAAGCATTAATTCATGTATTAAGGTCTTATTATTTATGAACTATAGCTAATAAGGTAAGTAGGTTTTTCTGTGCAAAAACCCTAGTATTAGACCTAATTGGAAAGATCTTACTTATAGGTGCTAAAAAATATGGTGGATGGATAGGATTATGATTTGATATTGTAGAGGAATCCTCTAGTATTCTGAGGATGTGTATATTTAATCTTGAATATTTGTGGGTCCCATAGAAAAGTGCTTCTTAACAATGTTTTTTATATTGAGAGAGATTTATGAAAGTAACCGAGTGAAAAAATGGGTGTGTGATGAATATTATGACTTGAATCAAACATTAATTAAAATTTTTAGGAAGATTCATTTATCTGTGTCAAAGTTCTAGGTCCTCAAATTTGTCTAGTCAATATGAAGGAAAGGATGCCATGAGTGAAAAAGACCAATTAGAGTGAGAAGTGAAATTAGAAGGCCTAATCAGTAAGTAGGGATGGGTTTGAGATATTTTAGGTGATTTATGGGATGTATTCCCTCTATCCATAAGATTATTATTGTTCCTAGTCACTTAGATATGATTGAATGGTTGACTCATGGTTGACCATGATGGTTTTGCTAGTTAAAAGGAACCTATTTTGAATGATTGAGTTTGTTTGTATGGTAGATGGTTAGATCAAGTGTTTTTGATGGTTAGAGAGTGTTGAGTACTTATTGAATATCCTCTATAATTATTTTGAGGGTTTTACCAATATCTTATTGGTCAAACATAGTCTTACAAGTGGAGTTATGCTTCATTTGTGAGGTGTTTTTGGCATAATCTCATGGTATGGCATAAAAATCTTGTGTAGAGGATCATGGCCAACCTTGGGAGACATAAATAATTCTTCCTAAAATTTTATAAAGAGATATTTCTTACCATAATTAAGAATGGTATATATACAAGATGTTTTATGACCTTTGTGAGTGAGTGGACTAAGCTAAGACAAGTAAGTGTTGATATTTTGAAGACCTTGTATGAAGGTTTTTGGGGGTCTGGGTGACCAGTATTCTCCAGTCAAGGCTATATTTATGGGAATATGATGAGGTGTTCACTTTGACAAATTAAATTCCATTCAACATGGAAGAAGAAGAAATTAGTCTTGAAGTTAATATGAGGCCTCTCATGCAGAAGAGTGAGGAAAAGATAGAAGAAAACTTCTTTTGGGATGAGCTAGAGGACTTTTAATCAATACTAGATGATAAAATAACATCTCATAAAGAATAAACCCATGAGAAACATGCATAAGAAGTGTAAATGGATGTATTTCCAAGTCAATCATTATGATAAACACATCTAAATCAATAGAATGATGGGGTAGAAAAATGCAAGTGTGAGGGAAACCCTCACTCCTCAAACTTTGTCTTAACAATAGGATTCCCTATCAAGTACCTAGCTTAGTTGGAGGCTGATAAAGAAAATCCATCACATGTTCTTGACCCAAATAAAAAAATTGAGCATCAATAAGGCCAAAATCAACTTGCCTATCCACTCAAAGACAACTACATTTTTAGTCAACTTATGTGGGTAACAGAGTTTATTTATATCCTTGAAGAGGTATTTTACCAATTCATTGATCAGCCAATCCTCTTCCACCTCTAATTAGATTCCATCAAACATGAAAAGCATTCTAGATTAGTAAGAAAAATAAGCTATTTCATAGAACCAATCAATGGCTTTATTTAGGTGGCCTTTTAATTGATTAGTTTAGGGTAGTTTAGTTGAAATTTCTTTTCTTTCAAGTGATATTTCACATTAGTTTATTTACTCTTCCATTTCCATAAGTTCTTTGGCACATTTTTTAATTTGTATTCTTTGTTTTTTGTTTTTCATTTGGAGGTGTTTCTAAGTTATTTATAGGGCACAAGCATGAGACTCTGAATATTCATGGTGTTGGTAAAAAAGTGTTCTCAACTTACTCTCAAAAGTGGTCAATTCACTTACAACAAGGGTTATATTTTTGTAAAAAAGTGTTCTAAAATATTTTAATTCCATGCCTGACGGATTACGCCAAAGGCTACTAGTTTCTTATTTAGTAGGCAAGCAACCCACAAAGGGCATTATAATGTTGACCATTTTGGGTCACCATGGAGGAGGAGCATCTAAATTTATCTAAAAGCTTTAGGATTAGTAGGGAAGGCTTATCAAAGATAAATCAAAGTTTGATAAAAAAGGCTAAATCAAAAGAGCAAAAAGATTTGGCATATTTTTAAAAGAGGTTGGACTTCATGTTTTTTAGCAAAAGAATAGTCAAAGGTTTTATGCGAGTAAGAGTTAATAAAGGTTTTGAAGACTTCAAAAAAAATGTCCAATTTTCTAGGTCTATGGATAAAATGTGGTGACCTTTTTGGAATAAAAGTTGTGAACAAAAGTTTTAAAAGTTAGTGTCTTCAGAGGTCTTTGAAATAAAAGTTCATGAAAAATTAAGGCTTGGGTCTTCAAAATGAATGAGTCAAAAAAAATTGTGGATGAAGTACAATTTTTTTCCAAAGACTTCACAAGAATTTTAGAAGTATTTATGTCTTTGGGAAAATTTTATGTGACTAGTCAAAACTTTTATGAAGATAAAAAGTACAAAAACTAGTCCAAAACTTTTGCAATAAAAAAAGTTATAAAGCATGAAGTGTTAAGGAACGATGCATGGAAATAGTAAATCTAAAATCTAAAGTGCCTGGGAGGACAAGAAGAGGTTACATGGCTATAAAGATATTAAAATCAAACTACAAATCTAAAGCCCATGGATGCTAATGAGCTGCTAAGTGGTGAAATGAGAGCCCATAGAAGAAGAGCAAATAATGAAACAAAGTAAAAGGTAAAGGTTTTTAAAAAGAATAAATGTGGCAATAATAATGTCATTAGTACACCAGTTTAAAATTAATGGGTCCTCTAGCCATCAAAACTATTAAAGTCAAGATTTACATAGTGGCTTGACAACAACTCATAGAGTGGGCAGAAAAAATGATATAATTTAACCAAGTCATTATGGTTATGGGGATTAGGAGGATGAAAAATAAGATTGTATCCTTAAAGAGGCATGGTGGATAGCTGCATAGACATGACCAAGGGATATATTAAGGTGATCAGAGTGGTTGAACCACCCCCATTAATGTTTATTATGATTGAGCATAGGTACCCATCCATTTTAGTTAGAGTCTCAACTACTTCCCACTTAGCATTAAATTATTGTAACCACTTCAATAGTGGGTGAGATAGAGTAATGACCTATGGGATTTCCATTTTTTATAAAATCCCAAGTCTTACATTGTAAAAAGGTTGATATTTTTTTAGCACAATAATGCTACTAAAATTTTCCCTCTAGGAGCGTTTTACAACTTGGACCTTATAATTAATCAGTATTGAGTTTTTCTATCTTCATGATTATTAAATAATTTTTGCATTATGATGGTTTTTAATCTCTATTTTTAGATAATCTTCATCCCTTTCATTGTTATCCATCTATTCATGCCTCTGTGCAAAACTTCACTTCCCTTGTAGGTTGTATGCTATGAAAACTTGGGTCTATGTTGGTACTATTTTTAGATGATTTTTCATCCCTCCTAGTGTCATATTATGTTATTTCACCTCCATACAAAATAATTATGTAATATTAGTTTCAATTTAGAGTCTTTGTAATAGTTTCTCATTCTATGCAATTATAGTGTGTTCTTCAAGCCCTGTAGAGGTGCTCAATCTAATATTGGTTCATCACCATCTCCCTTTTATCATTGCTACTCCATTTTCTCCTCAAAATATTTTAGACTTATTGTTAGTATTAGATTTATTTTCTTCTATTTTTATGATTTCATGTTGATCCTTAATTAGATACATTTAAATTAAAAAGAAGATGGCCTTCTTTAGAGGTTCATGCCAAGGAACGTAAGACTTACACACTTTGGGGGATGATCTCATTATCTCAAAGAACCATCTTTAAATTTAGTGGGTGAAAGGTTCAAGTGATAAAAATTTTAAAATTCTATTTATGGGTGTTGTAGTCATATAAAATGTGAAATTTAGTTACTTGAGTATGGCTAATGAGACCCAATCCATAGGTCCTCATGCTTGCTTGCACAACCCTTTTAGGCTCTTATTTCACTAATTCTTAGTCATCCATAGCCTTTCAAAATTAACCCTTATATATATATATATATATATATATATATATATATATATATATATATATATATATCTTTTAGGCCTAGATCCATCCCCCTAGGTCTCATTCCCTTTGGACAATAGTGCCCAAGTTGGATAGGAGTGATGAAACCTAAGGTGTCTAGTTTTTAGCACTATTGTCCAAGTGTAAAATAGGTTCTAACAGTCATATTTTCTTGAATCCTTATCCTAATTAATGTCATCCTAATGTGAATTCATTTAAACCATGATCATTAAATCCCATATAAAAGGCCATTAAAAGTCCATTTATAATGGTTGGCACTCATTTATAAGAGATAAGCAAGAGTATCAGCAAGATCACTCAAGCACTTATCCCTATTCTCTACATATAGCCATCCAACAATATTTCAAGCTTATTTAGACCCTCATACTAGTCCTTAGTCATTATATGTATACCCAATTTCACATTTAATTCCATTTTCATCACATTATTACACCAAGAACTTTAATGGGAGAACTACATATAGCTTGATCCCTCCTCGGAGTATTGGTATGTAGGCAACATGCCCACACACAGGGTGTGAAGTGCATCCAGTGTATCCTTTACACACTAACCCCTTTTCCATAGTTACCAAAGTTCCATTTAGTTGCATATAAGATACAATAACATGAATAATAAAATCTATAGGGAGTTTCATTAACAATAAAGATTTAAAATTTGGTACACAGGTTCACATAGATGTTATGAATAAAACCTAGAAAAATCATATCTATATGAGTAGTTTAGATAATAGCAGTAAGAAAAAGAATATAGTGCTATAAAATAGGGTGTCCTATTTTTGGTAGTCTTATTCAACCAAGAAATGAACTCCAGATCTTAGTTTGTGATAGTGTCTCAGTCCTGTTTCTCTAGTATCAGACTCTGTCTCAGTTGTAATAGCCTAGAATAAGATAAGTTATATTTTATCTCACTTATTACTACTTTTTAGAAAAGGAAAGAATACAATTAAATCACACAAATTAGTATCTTAATTATAAATATTATCTACTAATTTTATGATATTCTAGACCCTTTGTTATTGAGGAATAAAACACTTAATTTTCCTAAAAATAATAAAACAAGTGGAATAGTCATAAAGGAGCATAATTTTATGGAAAGTAGAGGTAGCTAAGTTGGAAGTGTGAATCAGTTAGAGGAATAAATTTTTCTATTGGAAGTGAAGATTATGAATAATTATGCATATGTATTATTGAAGATAGGTACCATTCGTATAGAGATAAAGGAATTTTAGCTTAGATCTATAGAATTAGGCATGACCTAAGTGTGGGTAAGAGGATGGTTATAAGTGCATTGTTTTAAAATTAAATATTAATTTTTATGGATATATTTTCACCCCTTTTAACCTATTATTATAGTAAAGTGAAAGTACTGGAGTAAATGAAAGAGAGTTATACTTGAGCTTACTTGTGTTGAGTAAGCTTGGATGTAGGCCACATGTTGAACTATGATCCATGAAAATATACAATGAAACATATATAAATCATTCCTTACTGAAGTTTAAAATCTAAAATAAAATATAATTAACTTTTAGATCAAATAATAAGGAATTAATACTCCTGATTGGGTATGTGAACTATTGTGACTTCTAGTGAAAAAATTAGTATACAAATGATGACTGGAGAGGGTAGTACCCTTAAATATTTATTTTTAATGGATTTATTAGATTGGAATATTAATGATCCAACCCTCATTTATAGGTGAGTGTGATTAAGAACTCAAGGTGTGTTTGATTCCATGATTGCATACCTAAATTAGTAAAGTGGCTTGGAATCCTTGTATGAATTCTAATAGATCATTTCTAGTACAAAACTGGTGCAAAAGGGTGAAACAACTATTTCAAATAGAATAAAATTCATTTTCAGTGAAAATTTGGTGTAAAAATAGAGTAAAATATAGTATTATCTAAGTTTTGTGTATACAACATAGATAATGACATGGGTTTCCATTCCATCTATGAAACTAGTGTAAAAACTGAGTAAGGAGGTGGTCATGTGCTACACACATGCCCCTAATTTGATATCTAAGCATAATAATAATAAGATTGAGTAATATAAATTATTTTTTTAGTAAAAACTTGTGTAATAAACTAATGCACATGCCACACATGATGCACCCATTTTGAGTAATATTCTATGACAAACTTGAGTATATTTTTGAAATTATTTTGGATACTTATTGCAAACTATCTTGTAACTAGATGTGCTTATTATAAATTTTGTGAAATGATATTTTATACCTATTGGGATGAAAATGAACTATTATGGACATGGTCAATTTTTACAATTATCCAAATGAATTTTTTTTATTGAAAACTTATTTTTGGGTATAAATTGAGAGTGAACTATGATCAAATGAGTAAACTTTGTCTTTATTTATTTATGTATTGGGTTGTTGTAGCTTAGTCTCTAAGACAAGCCATTATATATGCCTTATCTTCTAAGTTGAATTATAAATCCTACATAATAACTTAACTCAAAATAAAAATTTACGTAAAATTATGTTATGTAAAGGATTAAAATCATAGTAGTAATGATAATATCAGAGAACATGGCATCATCATAGATAAACTAAGTAGTATACTAACATAAGATGCATGTAGACCCAAGAATACATAGTGTCATATCTAGATATATGTTAATAATAAGGAAAATAGTGAATAAATATCATAATTTGGAACTTAAAATTGAATATAACAACTCAAGGAAGATGCATGATATCCATTCTGACATCAACAAACTAGGGAGATGCATAATATTGATCATGTGATCACAAGCTAAACAATTGAGAAAAGAAGTAAATAAGATTCATGTCTATGATGCATACAAAAAGAAACACATGAAAAATAACACAAAATTACAAGAATGACAAGGGGTCACATACAAGAGATGTGATAAAAACACACACAAAAATATACCATAGGCTTAGAGCCACAGACAAGGGCATGTTTAAATGTCCACAATTGAAAGCAATGAATATACACAAAACATGAAGCATAAAATAAAACATGAAAAATATGCATGAGTAAATTTAATTTATCTATATATCAATTTTTTAACATCAATATATTTAACAACTCAAGTATCTAGTAAGATATCAATGTGAAATTAAGTTAGCAATAATGATAAATTTTACACAATGTATTGAACTGAAGTATGAAAATAAAATATATTCATATAATGATTAAGTCTAAGTAAAATTATGCTCTAATGAACTTAATGGGATGAAAATAATCTATAAAATGCTTGTGACTAGTTTAGATATGATAAAGTATAGCCTGTGTTCATTGAGACAAGTCTATTGGAATCAAATAAGAACACAACATGTTACTGTCTAGGCTTGAGCATATTTATTTGTGTAACTTTTTTGGGTCAAGGAAAATATCACCACCTATAATTTCATCTAGAAGTGACAACCTATATGTTATAAAACTCACTCAAGTACATTTATGAATCATATTTTATATAAACTAGATATAAATAGATACTGCATAAACCAAGCCCACATAAACTAGTGTCAATAAATTACATATATCATTTATAGGTTTTGATTTTTGATTTTTTTGAAATATTATATTTTTTTAAATATTTTTAGATATTTGAACCATAAAAAAATAATCTATATATAAGTAATTATGACATTATAATCCTGAAATCTCATTAAGGAGATGCCTCTATGTAGGCCCTATATCATATGTGTTGTGATTGTCACTTACATTTTCATATTCATCCTGCATATTGTAGATGATTAAATATGCATTTATATCTTAAATTAGTCTTTCATACTTGAAAAATATATATTAGTGTTAGACCTTCAATTTGACCTTCTTTGTAGTTCAAAGGCTTATATTCACTACCTCACCAAGTCTAATTACTTAATTCTTTATCTAACCTTGATTACTCTAATTATATAGATTACCTATAACCATAAACTGCCTAAAATATAACATATATTAATGTTAGTTATATAACCTCAACAACTTTCCTCCCTGGATAGTTACATTCAAGACATGACAATAGTGCTACTATCTCTCCTCCAATGTAACTACCCTTGCTCTATAAACATGCGAATTTGTAAATATTTTTATTTGTATGAGTTGGTCTATAAATGTCATTAACCATTATATGAGGGTCATTTATAAATAGCTATTATAAATACAAGTCAAATCCAATTCATTTGGACATCAAGTAATCACCTTTCAAGCATAGGCATACTACTAAATATCAAAACACACAACTAAGTTATTCTAACCTATTCATCCTTATTTACATATCAATAATAATATCATACTATAGGTCTAAAACATTCAAAAAATAGCTTATGAGTCATATTTGTCAATTTAAAAGCTATATCAATGCATGCACTCACATATAACATTATACACTAGTATTCACACACATAAACATAGATAGGGGGAATTTAAATAAGTATGAGACCCTCCTTAAAGTATTGGATATGTAGGAAACACTCATTTACAAAGGTTTATTTGATGTTAAATCAGAACTGTGAGCCCACTAACCCATTTTTATCAAGGTAACTGAACCTAAAGTGTAGAGTTAGGGTTTGATCTATAAATAATGATATAAAGCTTGTGTGATATCCATATACATCAAATTAAAGGTGAAAAAAACCCCAAAATACCCAGGTGGTTGGATCTTAATACAATGAACATTTATTACAAGAAAGTTGCATCAATATTCAAATAGTAGTGTAGACACAAGTGTCCATAGGTCGATGTAAGTGTCTAGATAACCGTAAAGAATATTTCCATAATATGATGACAAGTTATTAAACACTAGATAGTCTATTTACACACTTGTACATCTCAGATCTATATGTACACCATTTCATAAGTATTATTTCTTATTCATGATTACATAATCAAAATAATATTTAAAAATATACTTTCTATATTTAGTATTTTTTCTAATTTAGAATTGAAATTGAATATCATAAATTTAATTATTTTATTAGTATGTTTTTAGGAATAGTTGAATTTAGTCTTGAATATCTTATTACTTTAAAACACTTGATACTAAAAAGGGTTAAACATTTTGGTGAACCCACATTTAAGTCTTCCTTTGCAAATCTAGCTTGTTATAGGGTTTCTAACCTCCTAGGGTTTCAAAATCTTGTGTTTATTTTCAGTCCTAATTTGGTTCAATTACTCACATATTTATATTCATTTATAAACAATGGAAAATAGTAAAAACATATATCTTTTTGAAATAAAATATAAATAAACATTAATCTATCATTTGAATTCAAATAAAGAGTTAATTGTTGCATTTTTGTATGTTACAAGAGATGAAATTAGTAAACATGCTAAGGCAACTACATCCACATATAATAAAAAACCCTTAGATGGTTTTACTATTTATACATCATCCATGGGAACCATTATCAATTCAACCCAATTAATGGTTTCAATTCCTATTTAAACACAAGAATTGTCATCCTCTTTCATGACTTCTTAAACTTTGAACCTTAGTGGTCAAAATGTGCAAGATCTTGTGTAAATTATAAAAAATTTAGAATCTAAGATTACCAACATTAAGAAAAATTATATGAAATCACCATGTGATATTTATTCACAAGATGTATTGCATAACCCTCTTGTACTTGAGATATATTTGTACCTTTTTCCAACTAGTGTTGTTGCACCCAAGTTCACAATTTATGATGGCAAGGGTGATCCTGAGCAACATTTTTGATTATTTTATATGAAATCCATTAATTATGATTTTAATGAAAAAAATTTGACCAAATTATTTCCAAGAAGCTTAAAGAACTATTTTTTGAAATGGTTCTATGATCTACCAATACAATCAGTAAGATAATTCAAACCCCTATCTGGTAAAAAATTAACACATTTTTCAATCAACATTACTAAAATGATACATTTTTAAATCAAATTACTAAAAAAATGTCATATTCACAAAATTACAAGATCAAACAATGAACCAATTAATGAATATGTCTTGAGATATAAGACAATGTTAGCCAAAATGACAAATCCAATGGTAGATAAAGAACTTTAATACATATTCAATCAAAGTTTATTTCCTCCCATACATGAGTCTATTGTTTTCAATAAATTCAAATATTTTGATGACTTATTCCATATTTTTCAAGATATAGGAATGAAATTAATTTTAATGAAAAAAGATTAAGTATGTATATAACACACAAACTACATCCAATAACAAGTATCATATCAAACCAAGTTACAAGGTAAAACCTACTGAGGCTAAAAAGGACACAACTACAATGCTTAATATAGTGTCACAATAAAATAATAGGCTCATCTTATCCAATTCACCTAAGAGATAATTTAAATGATTACCTAGGTCTATATATTTTTTACTTCCAAAGTTAGTAGAGTGTCATCTCATATCTCTCCCTCCTCCTATAGTGGTTGATATGAGTCAAAATTTACCAAAAGGAGATGATGTCAATGCCTATTGTGACTATCACAAATGTGTAGAGCATTCTAAGAATATATGTTATAAACTAAAACATAAGATATAAGACCTTATTGATAGTGATAAAATTACATTTGAGGATCCTCCCACAAATTTAGGATCACAACCAAATGATCATCAAAAATAAAATAACTTCAATAATCCATTACAAGATCATTTAAAGACAACTCTAGAAGTACAAATGGCATATCATGCACATCCTCCTCCATCACATTATGGGAACCTAATAAATGGGATTATCAGTATATTTATACATGAGATACATCCTATGGTTCCAAGACCTTCTATTTAATTTGATGACAACAAGATTATGGATGCTGACTCATATCTTCAATCTTTAATTATCAAGTCATATATTGATCATCAACTCATACATAATGTTATGATTGATAATAGTGCTAGTTATAATGTATGAACCATGATATTACTCACATATTTAGGATACATACATGTTAATTTATTACCTTCAAATAAAATAATTAAATCATTTGATGGGAAGATATAATAAGTTCATGGTGATATTGATTGACCTCTTTAGGTTGGTCCAACACACGTGAGCACTAATTTTTTAGTTATACCACAAATAGAGTCTTTGATATGTTATCAAGATGTCTTTGGATACATAAAATCTATGTAGTACCTTACACAATGAATGTTTTTATTAATTATAATCATTTCATTAGGGTAATTACAGTTTTTAGGATTCTATATGAACATCCTTTACAATAGGAAAAGTTTGTTCTATGATAGTTGATTATACAACCTACTAAGATTAATCATACATAAAAGGGTAAGTAAAATGGAATATAATTTACTATGTGCCCAAACTTGAGAGGCCTCCACATCACATAAATATAATTGACTCTTTGAGATCTTCATTCACACCTCTATGACCTAGCCATTTACCTACATCAAAACATCATGTTTCAAAATGGGTAAAAAGAACCACTATGACACTAGGAAACTATAGATAAAAAAAAGTTGTATTATATGAACCCATAAAAATTATATTACTACTTCATGACTACAAAGTCCTATGAGACATACACAAAAAATCACAAGTTCTACACATTTAGATTTGGCACATATACATGATCTTTGGCAGCATGACCAATCTATTTTACCACACTTAGCATATATATCACCCCATGAGTATACCTTAAATTGGATCATCAAGTAAAACTCTCCAAACATTTTTAAAAAATTTAAAATTCCCAAAAAATAAAATATTACAAAAAATCCAAAAGCATTCAAATAATTCAAAAATACCAAACATATTCAACATTTCACATGTTTTATATCTTTTCCATACATTATTTAATTTATGTCAGTAGATAGTGTATCATTTTTATGCACACATATTTTTTATATTTAGTTGGGTGTGATTAAATCATACATTAGATCCATGATATATCAAGCATGAAGATGTTAGACCTTTCCTCTTCCAATGTGATACACTATGTTAGAGGCATCTAGCTTTTATATGATCATGATTAACACATGTTATATTATTTTATGATAATTTTCCATTATCTTACCGAGCTTATATATATTACACATGCTTATAATAATGTTTATATCTTACATAGTGTATTTGATATGATATTCTACATGACATTTTTATAATACATGTATGTAAGGACTAGTATTACATGATTATGTTAGTTTTATGTCTCATTACATCATATATTTATATTAAATTACTTCCATGTAATTATGGTGTTTTTATTTGTCTTGTCAAACATTTGAACATGTTCCTTGATTGTTTCTTGTTTATTTGGTATGTGGACATTTGCACATCTTCCACTTGAGTGTGCAATATTTGAACATGCCCCTTGTTTTTTATCACATTTTCCCCCTATTTGTGTGAAATTTGAGTACTCTTATATATGTTATTAATTTTTTCTAATATTTTTATCTTCTATACATTTCCATTATTCATATCATGCATATTAGGACTTGTTATATATTCATACTTCAAGATTCATTGATATATCTACTTTGAATTGACACTACTATATGTTTTTTAACTACATGATTCATAAAAATACATCATGGTTATCTTATAATTTTAATATAAGGTTATTATCACTTGTTTAACCCCATCACCTCAAAATGGGGGCATATCATAGAAATCATGACTCACACATACATATATTTGATAGAATGGGAAGAATTTGATTCAATTTACATAATTTGCGTGATTCAAATATACATTTAAGGACACAATTATATGCATTGGACACATATTTGGGACACATATTTTTTAGATTTATGATACATATTACAAAAATTTTATATAATAAAGGTTACATTTTTATAGTACTTCAATTTAAGACATATTCGAGGTGCACATGCACCAATTATAAATAAACTTTCAAATTATACACACATTTATGTACCTACCATACCAAGATGAAACATTTGGGCCTTTATCTATCTATAGTATTTGTATTTTTTTGATTAGTGTGATTGATATTCTACACCATCGATGGATGTGGAACTATGATTTTATTATTATAGGCTAATATGGTTACACCATTTGACTTGGGTGAGATTAGATATATTGAATAGATTGATTATAATTGATTTGTATGATCAATATTTTGTGTTTTTAATAGAATTGGCACAAATAATCCTTATACCAAATTGGGGGTGTGATAACCCTCCAATTCCTCTCTTCATATATACAAGGTTTAGTTTTGAATATCTCTCCAATACTTTAGCTAGGAAGCATCTCTACCAAATAAAATACCAAGGGGAAACATGGTTGCATTGGCACATATGTGTACTCCTTCCTTGCTCACTTTATTTAAATTATTTTCAAATTATTTAATTTTAGATTATGTGTACTAATTACACATGTATCATGCTCTTGGTTTCAATTCATTTACCTACATAAAATTCAAGTGGGATCAGTCAAAGAGAAGGT
Source organism: Torreya grandis (assembly GCA_037957365.1). Lineage (NCBI taxonomy): Eukaryota > Viridiplantae > Streptophyta > Pinopsida > Cupressales > Taxaceae > Torreya > Torreya grandis. Next base: position 1,284,000 of record JARHVA010000105.1, read on the forward strand.
GTGTTATATACACCAAATTACATTATATTTCATTTAATATAGTAATTTCATCCTTATGCATTAATATATGGGGGGATGTATATGATTATATATGTGTGTGTGTGTGTGTGTGTGTGTGTGTGTGTGTGTGTGTGTGTGTGTGTGTGTGTGTGTGTGTGTGTGTGTGTGTGTGTGTTAAACTAGTCTTTTACACTTGGTAAATATATTTCAAGGATATACCCTTCAGTTTGACATTCCTCATAACCAAAATGATCATATTAACCACCTCACTATGTCTAATTAATTATTTCTTAGTCAAACATTTATTAATATAATTATAAAGATCACTTATAACCAAAAAATGCCTAAAATATGATATTCATTCTTCACTATTTGATACAAAACCTCAATATCTTTCCTCCTTCCTAGACAACTGTATCTAGGACAAGACAATAATGTTAATGCTAATATCCTTCCTCCAACACAAATGTCCTTTCCATTAAAAAAATAAAATTTGTAAATATTTAGATGCATATAGGTAAGACTAAGAATGTCATTAAACCTTTAATGAATATTATTTCAAAATAACTAGTATATATATAAGTTAAAGCCAATTCATTTGGACACCAAGCAATCACCTCTCAATAGTAGACATGATACTAAATATCAAAACAAAAAACTAAGATATTATATCATATTCATCTCTATTTACATATAAATCATATGAGCAATCATACTATAGGTATGAAAAATTCAAAGAATAGCCCATGAGCCATATTTGTCAATTTATAAGCTAGATCATTACATGCACTCACATATAGCATTATACACTATTGTTCACACACATACCAACACATAAGGGAGAAATACATAAGTATAAGGCCCTTTTTATAGTATTATATATGTAGTAAATTCTTATTGAAAGAGGAGTATTTTATGTCAACTCGACACCATGATCCCACTAACCCATTTTTTCAAGGTAACCTAACATAAGGTGGATAGTTAGGGTTTGAGATATAAATAGTGAGAAATTTTTTTTGCATGAGATATAGATACATCATATGAAAGGTGATATAAAACATATAAATACCTATGTGGTCATAAATTTATACAATTAACATTTTATATAGGACATTTATGTCATGATTTAGATAATAGCTTTGACAGAAGTGTCCACAAGTTGACACAAGTGTCAAGGTAGCTAGAAAGAATATTTTTAGAATATGATGCTTGGTTTTTGAACATTAGACAACCTATTTCCACACATGTACATCTAAAATATGTCTATTCATCATTACATAAGCTAAGTATTGTTTCTTACTCATAATTATGCAATCAAGATACTATTTGGCATTGTACTTTCCATATTTAATATTTTTCATAATTTAACACTGAAATTTAATATCATAAACTAAATTATTTAATTGGAATAATTTTAATAATAGTTTAATTCAATATTGAAATTATTATTCCTCTAAAACCCTTGATACTAAAAAATGTTAAATGCATATTAGTCATGTTGTTTAATTCGCTCTTGAGAATATTAATTATCTGTTTATTATTTCTCTGGTAGCATATTTTTTTGTCTATTTTTTAAAGGGTAAGTGGAAGATGGTGGTAGGTTTTAATTGACACTATCCTAATTTTGTTTTTCTACCTAATTGATGTTTTTTTACCTCATGGATATTTTGGGAGGGCTATTTATTTTATTTTATTTTTTGATTATCTCATGGAAGCAGAGGATTGGCAAAATTTTCTTTGTTTCCTATTGGTTACTATGTTTTTATGAGATTTATTATTTTATCATTAGATCTCTTTTGTATTGGGCACAAGACCCTTAACCTGTATTTAACCTATCAAATAAAAAAATGTTTTTCCATTCATATTTTGCATAATCATTATCACCATCATAAGAGAGAACCAACTTACTAAATTATGTTTGAGATTGAATATGTTGTTCTGATCATCCTTTATATCTATGTATGAATAAATGATTTCCCCATCCTATGGAATTGACCTTTCTAATTTATATTTTGTAATATGTATTTTGTCATGTGCCTCTACTTATATTTCATTAATTATTTTCTCTTGAATATTAGTTGAAGATATACTTTCTTTGTCTTGCTCTTGCTCTAAAGATGTTTCATATTTTGAAATGGAAATGAATTTTCCTTCATGATAAAATTTGATGCAACCTTTGTGTTTATATATCATTTCTTCTATTGATTTTAACCATGATCCTCCAAGCATAACATTTTATGAACTTGAATTATAAATAATGTTAAAATTACGATATCACTCTTTTGAAGTAAATAATACTCTTAACTCAATTGATACCACAATGTTGTAGATGTATTAATTTTATTTATGTGTTAAATTTTATATCCAAGAGGTACAATAAATGATGTAGAAAAAAAATTCTTTCCTAGTAGTCCATAAAATTGACATAAATCATTTTTTTGTTATTTATGTGAGAAGTGATAGTGAAAGGCTCATGGTACGAGGAGGGGTTTGTAATTTACTCATTAGAAAACACACTTGAAACATTAACTTTTTTAGGCTTCTCTTGTTTTGGAAACTCTTTTATAAGTAACCCTTTCTTAAATACATTGTCTTTCTTGGATTCAATTGGTTTTGTAAACTTCTCTTTTAATAAATTCTACTTGTCCTACTATAACTTTTATAACCTTTTATATTCAAATTATTCTTATTGTACCTTTTTTTTTGTAATATTGAATTTTCATCTTCCTTTTTTTGTGTTAATTTTTATTTTTTAATCTATTCTTAGTATTTTTTTCATTTGTGACTATTTTTGTTCTAAATTATCCTTTTATATCCATACTTGTTATCTTTGTTCCTTTTATGATAATTATTTTTTCACTCATGCTTTAAAATATGTAATCATAATGTGTGTGGATTTTTTATTGATGTATCTTTTATATCATAACCACTATCAATTACCTTTTGTATTTTGTCCTTCCAAGCCAAACATCTATCTATATGATCCCTATGCACTATATGGTATGCTCAATAGTATTTTGATCTCCGTAGAGGATGTATATGAGGTAGTTTGATCAACTTGTTTCAATGCATTTATCTTTGAATTTAACTTAAAATTTTAGTATCCTTTTGTATAATTTTTGAATCACTTATTATAGATGTTTAATGTTGTAGCTTCCAAATTTGATATGAAGTCTTTTTAGGCAATAATTATTGATGAAGATGAAAATACATGATTAACACTAACATACTATGTATTATTTGTATATGTGGTATAATTTTACCATGATGTTATCTTTGAAATGAAATACTGATTTGTATTCTAGAATTATTCTATTAAAGTTCTCATATTGATGATTTGATCTTGAATGGATTCTTAAGCACAAACCTTAGGTGATTTTGATTAAATATGAACACAAAGGAGTTGTGAGAGGTGGAGAGGGTTTAAGAAGGACATGTTAGTTACCTTCATTTTAAACTATAGGATGGGTCACCTCACCTCTTGGGGTGGTGATAGCATGGACTTAGTTAGAGGGAAAGAAGCTATCACCATCTTGAGAGTTAAGAGGACAAAGATATTTTTCATTAGCCATTTTAAATTTTACAAAGACTAAAATTATAAAAAGAGGAGAGAAACACAAAAATGATAACAAACACTTTAACATGGAAAGGAAACCAAAAATTTATTTGAAACCCTAGGAAGAAAATCTAGAAGAAAACCATAGGGAAAATGAGGGCTTGCAATATTTAACAAATAAAGCCAAGTTCACTAATATGTTTTATCAAAAGTGAGAAAATAAGAAAAGTCCTTAAATATTAATTATGATTTTTTGTGTAAAATTAGAATATTAATATATGAAATAAATTAATTATTTATGATTTATAACTTGATAAATATAGAAATATGCTAAAGGGGGAAATAACATGGAAAAATTAGGTATATATTGATAATGCATGACTATGTATATGACTATGTTTGTTAAATGTGAATAAAAAATAGGGCTTCACTTGATATTTGGATTAGGACACACTAATCAAGATAACTTGCCTATGCTATAGTTTATAGAGAGCCTCAACATTTTCTAGGGTTTTTTCCTTCTATATAAATCTTGGTCTGTGTGTTGTCACATGTTAGTCCTATGTATGCATTCTATGATACAGATCTATTTTATAAGCCACTTTATATATTTTTATTCACTTGAAACCATAGTTTTGTATATAATTATGAATAAATATAAGAACACAAAAAGGGGTTAATGGTTGAAGTTTTACTTGACCTCATTACCCCTACATACCAAAACTCTAAATATGGATCAAAACCCATGCAATTCTCCCATGCTACATTGGTGTGCATGAAATACTCGTGTAATGATAAACATTGGTGCAATATTGGTGTAATTCATGTTATTTAACCATTAATTATGACATTTGAGTTATATTTTGACTTAGCTAAGGGATATTAGGGTTGTGTGGACTCTAAATTGGGAAGAATAGGTGATTTTCCTCAGTGTGTAATTGGATATTCTTGTGTTTTTCCATGTATGAGCCTCTTATGTGAAAAATGGTTAAAATTTGGATTTATAGTGATATTTTGGGAATTCCTCAAATGGGGCTTATGAAATGTATGGAATGACCTATTAAGTGATTTTGATTTTGAGTAATCATTTGTTATTTAGCATGAGGGTGTGGCTAGTGGATTCAAACACTACGATGGCCAGGATAGTCTTGAAGGAGTGACCTTTTCTACAAATTAGAGATAACTAAGATGGAAGTGTGAATTATTTAAGGGTGAGATTAGGGTATCTAAAGTGAATATTAGGAATAAATATGCATATATATTGATAAAGGTAGGGATAATTTGCATAGAGATAGAGAAATAACACCTTAGACCCATGAAATTGGGTATGAACTAAGTGTGTATAAGAGGATAGTCATAAGTGCACTATTTTAGCATTAAATTCTAATTTATATGACTAAAATATGCTTCTTATGTAAATATAGGCATATGGATTTGTTGTAAGCCTTGTGATGCCCCTACACATAGGGATAATTTCACATATATAACTGGAGGTGTTGATATAGGTGCAAAATTATTAATATAAAATAGAACCCTTAAAGTGGAAATATTAGCTTGATAATGGTGATTAAGATCATAGAAGGGATCGTATTGTTCTCTCAATGTATAATCTTAAGCCAATTTATTTTTTCATCTCCTATAATGTATAGTAATGCATCAATCTTATGTGGATTAGCATTAATATATTCAATGAGTTCTTTGTCATTTAATTCATTAAATTGCTCTTTTTAAGATTTATTCATCTCAATAGTCATGACAAGTCCATCAATAGGGTGTGTAACATGAATTATGGAACCCATAGAGAGAGTAGGAGGAAAAAAGTAGTCATTATTTCCATTTAATGCATGGTGGTGATTGGTAATATCTCAAATTGGATATTATAATAATAAGAATTAAGGAAGGCTTGAGATTGTACATTATTCATTTTAGCCCTTTTATAATATTTTAATTTGATCCATACAAATATATAGTGAATCCAAATAACACTTTAGAAAGTAATATAAAATTTTATGATGAACCTTATGAGCTAGATCAAAATATATAAGAAAATTTCATTAATTATAGCCATGATTTTGTTTTGAAACTTTGAATTTGAAGATAATGTTAGGGTTGTAACTAGGAAAGGAGTGTTTAATTTGTAGGATCTTTGATATATTGATCCCAATTTTAAATATTGAATAAGGTACAAAGAGGTAATAACTACTAAGAATTCCACCATCCCATCTCTAAGGTATGTAGAGACCTAACTTTTTAGGGCTAGATGCTTACTAGTGCACTACAAAACCAAGACACTGAAAGGCTTCCTATCTCTAAAAAGTAAAAACCCTATGCACTTATGTTATACTTGTTAGGTATGTGGAAGCTAAAGTACATATATTTTGATATATAATGGTTTAAGTATTAAAGTATTACCCCTCACACCAAGGCTCATGTAAAACTAATGATCTCTTTGCCCAAAAAAACAACTCTTATGAGTTTTACAACTATTAGAACAAAGTTCTAGAAAATAAGAAAAATAAAAAAAAGGAAATTGAAAAAAACATATATTTTTTTGCATGGAAATCAAGAATTCAATCCAAAACACCTAATTCAAATAGGAATCCTAGAGAAGCACTCAATAAAATCATGGAAATGATGATCATATTTATCTTTAGTGTATGGGAATCATGAATTTAACTAAAACCCTAGGAAAAAATCATAAAAATAAATGTTCAATCAATGAACAAGTTAACCAATATGTTATACCCTATTTTTTATTTAAAAATATTTAATAGGTATAAAAAATGAAAGATAATTTAGATTGTAATTTATGACATTCAAGCATAAATATGAATGTAAAGAAAAGTTAATTAAAATCAATTAACCAGGGGTATATGATAAATGTAATAAATAAAATTGATAATAAAGATAATTATATGTTCTAGTTTATGGTTGATTGTAGTATGTATTTGATATTGGAAAATAGGATAAAATAGTCCTATGATAACTCAAGGTTGGGAACAAAATATACAGTTGAGTTTAGATAAGTTCATGCTCCCTAGATAACTACACAATGTGACCTTTTTTGTTGTCTATGAATTTATGCACTACAAAAGTAAAAAAAATCTACTTGTTTTACTACTTAAAACTATGTCTTATGAGAATGTTGAGATATTTTGATTTTGTTAGTAACACACAAAAACCTCTATTTTTCTTCTTCTTGCCTTGAAAATCCTAGGTGCACTTGTGAGAGCTAGAAACATAAAAAAATAAGGGAAATTGTAATGGGATGAGCTACACCTAATTACTCCAATTTATAATTGGTAACTTCCTATGTATCCAAATATTATAAGGAGGTAAAAAATCCACATGTAGTTCTCCCACCTATTGTGATTTTGAAATTGTGCTCTTTCACTATATGCATGCAACTAATAATCTACCTTTGATACTTGATAATGTTTACTCTTGACTTGTTTTTTAAAGATTAAAACTTGTGTTTTGATTGATCATAATGATTTATATTGAATTTTGGAAGAATAGGGCACATTTATTCAATTTAAATAGTGTATAAGTTCTCAATAGACAATGCCAAGCTTTAAGGAGATCAAGTGTAGTAATGAATGACCTTTAATTTATATTTATATGAGTTATTAGCGGTAAATGGTAAATGTAAAACTATTTATATGTAAGAGAATGTCCTATGGTAGGTCTAGTTATATTTTATTTATGAATTGTTAAGAGTTGTTATGAGAATCTCCATGTTAGTCAGGATTCCACCAAATGTGATATGGAGATCTATTTTCAACATGGTAAATCTATAATTTACAACTATAGGAAATAGTATCTATAAGTATTTTTAATGAATGTAATAGGAGGGTTAAATATTATGTTGATTTTGATATGTACGTAAGTAATATAATATTGAATGTTATTCTCAAAAAGCTTTTGCATAGCATATTGATGGAACTAGGCATTGATATATGAGGTTTTCATTTATTATAATCCCTAATATTAGATATTTTAATATTAATTATATGTATTTGTGTTATTTATTGGTATAATAGAAGAGTTTCCTATGTTATGATGACTATTTCCTTCATCATATTACTTGTATGTATAAATATATTTATTTGTAAGTGGTTTCCATCATGTGTTGAATGTTTAGATTAGTATATTTCTATGTGATAAACCTTTTTTTATGTATTCCAAGTATTGATTAAGCCTTTATATAAGATTTATAAGTCACTTTGCATTACCTATCCCCGTAATTAGCATGTTATAGTGAAACCTAGGAGCCTTTGCTAATAATGGTGTGGTGAGCATGGAAATGTTGTGATGGTTATCAATCCAAAAAGAAGTAGAGAGATGGTTAGACCATATTTTTTTTGAATTCATAGAAAAATAATGCCAAATAATTAGGTGTACCTCAAGGGATATTATATAATTACACATCTACAATGAAATCTATGAGATCTTCTGGTGTGAATTACCAAGCTTGCTATCTAATTGGTTGTCTCAAATTGAATATCACTATTTTGGACCATGAGCCAATGACATTATTATGTGGATCAAGGATAGGATAAAATAGTTGTAGATTCTAAACACAAACTAGACTCGTATGATCAATAATTAGATAACTACCATTATTGATGGATATATGACTAAGTTTTTAGTGTAAGGATATTTTTTCTTTGACATAGTGAAGGATCAGTATTTGAGAGGAATCAGGGGAAAATTTATGTAATGACTTTTAATACTAATCAAAATGTTGGATATTGAGAAGGCCATTGTACCCACTCTTGCTAATATGGATTAATCACTTCGGGTATATGTGGATGTGTGTAGGATAGGGGACAATGAATTAAACATGAAAACATAGAGCTTGAACCTGAGTCCAACATGAAGAATCCAAAGGAAAAGGATAGAAAAAAGAATCTAGAGTTTGGAAGAGAGTTATGATAATAAAGTAGATGGAATAAATAGAGTACAATTCAATAAACTATGAATAGAAGGAAGAGTAGTAGCATTGATGGTTTGTATGAGAGAAGATGACAAGGAGAAGGGTATGGTAAAGAGAAATAGAGTGAGGAACTCAGGCCAAATAAAGATAGAGGGAGAGTAAGTGATGAGGGTCTAACATGGATAAAATAAGAATGTAGTAATATAGAAGTAAAAAAGATGAGTAAAAGTTCATAATTTCCAAAAGGGGTATTATAGAAAGAACATTAGGGATTACCTTATAGATGTAGGCATAGTACAGGTTCAAGTTTCAAGAGATACATCTTTAAAGGTAAGGATCATCTCCCAAAGAAGCACACATCACCCAAGTCCATTATTTTTCAAAATATTAGTAATTTCCCTATGAATTTAGATGATGACAATTAGCAAGGACCAATTATAGATGAAGTTTATAGAAAAAATCTAGAAGTAAAAAAATCTATATATCATGAAGTTGCATAAAATTTATTAGATCAATAAAAGAAGAGCATCACAACATTGCTTGTTATAGAGATAGATCATCTATTCCTTACACAGGCTAAGGATTTCATTACACAACTTTATATTTTAAAAGAAGAGGAAGGAAATGATGTAGATATATATGCAACCTCTACAACCACAAAATTGGAGGAGACAACAAAAATTATACCAAATTAGGTGTCATCCCCAAGTACACAAAAGTCTTCAAAATAATAACCATCATTAATTTTGGTTGTAACATAATAAATTATGATATCTATAGGAAACCCTATTATGGAAGTGTATTTGGGTGATTTTATACATCTAGCTCCCTTTGAAGGGTGTATATACCCTAAATAGTACTTACCTACAACATGAAATGGTAGGCAAAAGTAATCACTGATGACAAATTAAGAAGTTTGAATTGATTGGTGCTTTGGGTAGATGTGTACTAGAGTTTGTATTTTGGAAAAATATAGCTAAATCATCCATAGATGATGTTAAGAACTGGCTCATCACATCATTTAAGGTTAATAAGATTTCAAGCCAAATGATTCAAGATTTGAAGGAGATATGGAAAGGACCTCGGAGACTATTGGTGATTATGATCATAGATTTTTTGATGTCATAAATAAGGTATAATTTTTTTTGAAGATAAAGATAAATCCACTTGGTTTGTAGAAGGTTTATGACCAAGGATCAGATTTTTCATGGCTCAAACTTAGTTTGGAGATAAATCTAATGCCAAAGCTAATGAAATTTGGGTAGAATAGATTGAAGAGTATGATGATGTAGCTACACCATCCTCTAAGGTAGAAAGTACCTTGAAAACTATTTTGAGTAGATTAGATTAGTTTCAAGTTAGAGTTAAGATACCCAAGTTAGATATATGGTCCATAGAGTGTAGATAATAAAGGCATCATAGAAATGAATGCCCCTAGGTTAAGATAGAGTCCTATGAGATATGCAAATTGGTAGGGTATGCAACTTTGTAGTGTCATATTTTAAAGTATTATATAAAGACTCCATAAAAAATGTATTGTAAATTTTTCAATTCACCTACACATGATGACAAGGATTGCCACACACTCTAGAAATTGAAGGAGAATATAACTAAGAACGTATTTGTGGTTACTATGTAGAAAGTCATAGTTGCAGCATAGGCTACTCTTACCTCATGGATAATCATACCAAGTTAGAATACCTCAATGACACCTTTAGTTCCTAAAGCAAAACATCAACCTTAGACACTAGTAGGTTCCCTACCTTCTACATAGAACTAGAATATTACCTCATTGAATTTTCCATAATCAACTGAGACCTACCCATATCAAACTCCATATAATCTTGTGATTCCTCAAGTGTAAAAATCAAGATGGGATCTAACACACCATAGTTTAAAGTGGATAGATTTAATGAATATCCATAATATCAAGGATGGAATGCACCCCAAAATATTGGAAATTTTGAGCAATCACAACACCAAGGTGGATGGGGATTTTACAAGAACAAAGGAAGATATAGAGGTGGATACTAAGGTGGTGCATAGGGAGGTTGAGGTAACAATGGGCCTAGACCACCCATTCATTGTTATCTCTATGGATAACTAAACCATGTGTAGAGAAATTATCCTACAAATATTTAGAGACAAAATTACTACACATATTATGGAGTGACAAAACAACATAATACATAATATACTCTAGTCTTATAAATTCAATAGAGGGAGAGACCAATTAAAAATGTTAATATGATTCATACATAACTAAGGGAGGATGTCACATTATAGGTAGTAAATAGACAACAACATGCAAAATAGGGATTACCTCCATTAGAAATGCCTAAAGATGCGTATTAAAAAGGAATGGCCAAACTAATAGCTTGAACTTACTACTGAAAAAGGGCCTGATGTAGGAAGATACATAGATTTTGAAGATAATCCAGCAACAAGGGATAGATGAAGGGGATGATGCCTCTCTTGATGCAAATATGTATGGGAAGATAATGTGTATACTAAGACAAGATGGGGTTATCACTATGTTGATGGATTTGATGAGACTCCTCATTACACTACATAATGAGGATATCTCCCAAAGCATCATGAACATTCTCCATAACCTACTATAATGAGCATAAAAAAGCTAACAATATATGGATAAGTTGGTTTAGTTTGTAAAGACCAAGAAGCCTTAGGATATTGATACAATGATAGACATAGAATTAATTAGATATGACATACCCAATAATATATTCTATTTTGGAAGCACTATAAATATGATCCCTAGATCCACTTGGGAAGCCTTGGGCAGAATTACATTGAGTTATAGCCCTATCACATAGCCTTGTAGACTATGATAGGGTCAAACTTATTGGTCGCCTAGAGGATGTTGAAATTAAAGTTTAAAAACTTAGTTTGTGAGGTGATTTTAAAGTAATTAATATGAATAAAGATGAGTCTCACTACCCTACTCTGATAGGGAAAAAGTGGGGCTATGATGGGTGTATGACTATTAACACAATCATGAATCAATTGGAGTCTTATCAAAATGACAAGATCATTTTCAATATTCTAAACAAGATTGATTCCAAACCTTATATCATTCCAAAATATCTAGACTCACCTTATTCTAATGCTAATGCCAACTAGATGAAGGTCACATTTGAAGGTAAATAGAAGGCTCTATGAGTAACTTATTATAGTTTTCTATATAAAAATACTATTTTATAGACTCAAATTCTTAATGAAAAATTACTTTTGGATAATATGAGACTAAATACCTTGGATATACCTTGGAAGGTTGAGGAGGATGTGCGATCAGTGATGGTAAGATCTCTAACACAATTTGATAAAAATTTTATATATCAAATAATTTGTACTGAGTAGGACTACATAAGACCAAACTGAGAGGGTGTTCTTCCATGGGATATATCTTCTTCAACTAGTGGAGACTTGAACACCCTTTTACTCAATTGGGCAAAAGGAGATAATGAGTTGTGGCTATTGTGAATTATCTTTGAAATTGAGTAAGTAATACCCTAATATTTTTCCATAGAGGATGTTAGTGAGTTCATTATAAGATTTTAAAAACATGTAATAGATGATACCTAAAGGGTGAGTGAGCTTGACTATGTGATGAATAAGATTGCTATGAATTTGTGGGCCATCCATAAGGAAACTCAATTAACATGGGATGAAGCTATATACACAATATTTTTAAACTTTTATTGATTACTGACACTTTGTATCTTGCAAAAACCTATCGAGTCTCAATATATCTCAGTGAATACCTTAAGGGGTGCACCAAGAAAGGGGTGGGTAGACCATCAATGCTTCATAAGATTTTTGTCTCTTTTACCACTATCCATCTACACACTCATCTCCTAAAACCATTAACCCTAAGTTATTCTTCTTAGTTCTACCCATTCGAGTCATTTTATCTTACCATCATCTTTTTCTTTCCTTAATTCATTTTTTGACTATTGGTTGAGCTAGGTTGACCATGGCTGACCTGGTAAAGTTTAGGGTATTTTTCAATTTTTGGGTTTGTTAGCCTTTGGACTAACCTAGCTCAGACCTAGTGAGTTATCCCTAATAATACACTAGGTCGACCATGGCTGACCCTATATAGCTAATGTTTTCAAAAGGATTTAGGGAAATATCTACATATATATACAAGTTCATTTCTAACCATTTGAAGATAAAAAAGTGAAAAAGAATAAGTATGAATGAACATCTACTTATTGACCATTCTACCTAAGGAATAAAGCATAAGGTTCCATACTTTCTTTGAAGATATATATCTTGTCTTGTGGAGAGGTCTTTTGGATACATATATAGGTTATGTATCTTAGATCTAATTTATCTTTGTTATCCTTACATTTTACAACAATCTCTTGTGACTCACCTTGGCCAAGGGAGAGATTGAAGCTCAGTGGGTTCATCTTCAAGGTAAGTATTACTAACTTTATTTCTCCTTCGTAAGAGTAGATAGATAATGTAGTTGTGCTTCTCTTCCATGCATTAGGATTCTATATACATTGACATGAGTATATGTCTTCTATGAATGTTTAGTTTAGTTTTTTTTTTGTTTCTAACCCCCACTTTGTTTCACAAGCTTTGGTGTACACTAGATTAGATTTATTTTCTTATTCATTAGCATAGGTGAAATATCAAACCTTAGGACTCTTTTAGGGTTATTATGTGATTATATTAGAATGTAGGCTTTAGAACCATACCTCACATGGTGTATTTTGAAAGTGATCCCCTAATCAAGTCTAGCAAATCCCCATATTGGTCATGTTCTTACTTAACAAATGTATTCCCAATCAGAAGTGTAGGTATGCTCTATCTTCTCTAAGCCAAGATTGATATATAAACATGATGCATTTCTAAGTGTATACATTCTAGTAAACCTGATGTGAAACTAACCCTTGTAGGATTTATTTCACTTTTTTCATTATTTTTAGCATTATTTTTAACATATATCAATCATACTAGATTGACTCTATTGACCTAATTCTAATCTCTATGTGCAGGTTCTTTATAACAGGTAACTAGATTGACTCAAAATACCCAAAATATGTTTCCATACTTCTAGACTTCTAGTTCAGACTACTAGGTCAACCTATACACTTTCAATCATCTAAAAAAACATATTAGGTTGACCTTGGTTAACCCTATACATTTTTAGGCCTTTATAATAGGTCCTTGCATAACTTGATCGACCCAGTTGACCTAGTTAGCAGGTTTTGCTAGCATTTTTCAAGGTTCTTGATCATCAATATTCATCCTTTACACCTCTGATACACCAAGGTTCCTTTTTATCTCTCTATATCTTTCTTTTACTATATTTCCTTTCATAGTTTTCAATCTTCAAAACTACCCTTGTATAGTCAACTGGATCGACCCTATTGACCCAATTATATGTTTTGTGTGTTGTCTAAAATAACTAGTCAACTCTAGTTGACCTTATATATTTTTAGACCTTACTTCCACAATACAAGTTCAACCCTATCGACCCTATTCTATATTTTATGCATATAGTGTCAACACTATACCTTGTTTCAAGTTGGAATTAATCACTATATACTAGTAATTAGTTCACACCTTTCTTTTCTTGTTGTTTGCATGGTTATAATAGTTCACATAGTCTAATTAGGGGGTTTTTAATTAACCATTTAGTTTCACTATTTCTATTTTATGTACACACATATAAATCACATAATCTAAACAAGCACTTCAACATTTGTCTACCCAAGGCCAACCTACTTGGATTTCATCACCAAGGGGGAAGTCGAATTGATACTCTAGTCAAGTATAAAGTGTGGTTAATGGTATATTTTAGCTAAGCCCCTGACACCCTTATCACTATAATGTGTGAAATTAGGGGTTAGGCCCCAATATCAATCCTGTATCATTTCTACTACATCCCCTTTTAGCACAAACTACCTAAAACCATCCTTAGATTGTTATCTAGTTCCTTGTTTTATATCCAACTTCCCATCACATTTAAAATCATTTCTTAATAAACTAATAAAACATCTTAGGTTGACCAATTAGTTAGCTCTTTACTTTGCAATTTGATTTCTTACTCTTTTCTAAATTGTGTGTGTAAAAACTTGCATTATCTAGTGTTAGTACAAGGTTTTATTTTGTGTGCCTTAATTGTATTGGCCATCATTGATCTAATTGACTATTTGTTTCCCTTTAGCTCTTTCTTTCTTAGATTAACTACAAAAATTGTCTTATTTTAGTTCACTTGTTACAAACTTTATATTTTTCCCTATCTACTATACTAGGTCAACCCAATCGACCCTATACCATTTTCTATCCCCTGTGCACTATATAGGATCAAACTAGTCAACCCTATACTATCTACAACCCCTTTTACCTCTTTTTCTAGTCTTAATGTACTATACTGGATCAACCTAGTCAACCCTGTACAATTTTGTAGTCCATATTTTTATGCTAGGTCAACATAGTTGACCCTATACTATTTCAGTTAATTCTTGATTCTTTGCCTTCTCATCTTTCTTCCTTTCCATTCATCATGAAATTTTTGTTTGACAACGATACTAAATTGCAGTAGAAAAACATGATGAATCTTAACAATCCTTATAGGGTATCCCATAGATAGAGTAGGCCTCCTTTATTATATACTACTAATGTTCATATTTCCACTTTCATAGTGAACTATGGGACCCATCCTAATGCCTCTTCACAACCTAATCATCTTTTCTCATTAGAAGTTAAACTTGAGTTAGAGTATACTCTAGAAATGCTCTTCTTTATCTTTGAATTTTCTCAACATGAAGGAAAGGATCCTTTTAACATTTACAATCTTATGATTAGTGTTCAAGTGAAATAACCTCATTCACCTACTCATATATTCTAAAATATGTTTATGGGTACCAATTTATTTTATTCTCAGCCTCTTCCTTCAATTATGACCCCTTATCATACCATGAATTCTTCTTCTCTAACTTTTTCTACCTCCTTGCCTAGTATATCCACTAACATGGTAGGCTATACATATAATGGGACTCTCTTGAGATACACTATACTTAATCCATCCACTATTGCTTCATTTTTTACCCAAGTCAATCATGTTTCTAGTGCTTCTTCCTCTCAACCATTCACTAGTCCATCTTTTGCTACATAAACAAATTTTTCTACTAGTGCATCTCACTCATAATTATTCTCAAGCTCCTATCAACACCAATAGTGGTTCCCAAGACACTAATACTAATACTAATGCCAACCTTAATTCTTATAATAATTCTAATAAAACACATCAACATTTTTTGTAAACTCTCAATCAAATGAATACCTTTCAAGCTCATAACATAAATCAAATGATGAGAATGTAAAACCACCTTCTCCACCTTCAATATCATCCATAACCAATGTCTTGGGGCATACAAAACCAAAAATTTCCCCCTCCTCCTCTTAAATATTCCCAAGGTGATCTCATTCCTCAACCTCCTTTAGTCAAAAAAACCATCAAGCATTTACAAAATGAACCTCTCACTACTCAAATTGCTAACACTGACATCAGAGGTATAACACCTACAATTTCTTATAATGGATCAACTGATCCTACCATTAATATTAAGACATTTGGAAATATTTATAAGGATTGAATCAAATTAAAAACCTTTGATGCTACCAATATCCTTTCCAAAACCCTCATAGGTGATTCCTTGGATTGGTACAATCAACTTAGACCACATTTAATTACTAGTTTGGAGGATTTAGTGAATACTTTAGTATAATAGTTCCAAACTAGTGATCTTCCCAAAAATAATTTGGCCCATTTCATAAATTTAAAACAAAATTAAAATTAAACCACTCAATCCTTTGTTAAAATATCTAATAATTTGTCAAATAAATTTGAACGTAACATGGTTGATGACAATCTTTTCCATCTCTTTACCAATGCCCTCTTTCATAAATTACAATATCAAGTCTACACTCTCTCTCCACATACCTTAGAGGAGGATATTGACCAAGCTGAATTTAAAGATTTCCTAATGCATTAATTTGAGCCACACCAACCTTTTGTGGGTCCTCATCTATCACTAAAGAACAAAAACTGCAATGTTACCAATGATGGTGTTATAGATTCTTATGACACCATTCACAATGTTTAATCTATCATTCCTAACCAATATTTAGAGATAAATCCCTCTTCTAAATAATATAATAATCCTCATTTCTCTTCATTAAATCAAATCAACATTCACAAACCTCTATCCTCAACTAAAATGCTTAAGTGTCTACCTACACATCTTCTATGAGAGCTTGACCCCACTGGTCTTATGAAATCCCGGTATGATCCTGACAAGTTTTTTTGGTGTCATCCTAGTTGGGGTCATTCTAATTAGACCTATAGACAACTTCATATTTTAGCTATGGATTTTATTTTTGGACCTAACTTTGATCACAATTCCATCATTAGAAAGCATCAACAAGCTTATGAAATTGCTTTCAAGGATTATAAATCACATGACAAAACTCAAGCCTTGAACCAAGTAAATGCATATTTAGCTATATATAAATCCCCTCTTCCTAATAATCAACTAACTCAAGACACCCAAGACAAGCCCACCCCTTCCACCAATAATGTAGAATATCTTGTAGACCCCAATTTTGAATAGAGTGTGGTTAGCATGACTAATATGTGAAGGGTGGTGGCTTTTATTGATTCATAACCTATCTACACTCCTCCTTTATATAGAACATATCATGTTATCCAATATTCTTCTCTAAATCACTTAAATGAGTTGGGGAAAGATAACATTATTACCTTTCATGATCTAATTTTTTATTCTCATTTGGATAACACTTCCCATTCTATTTTTGCCATTATTCCATCATCTTCCAATACTAATGATCACCAAATTTTTACTAACACTTCTTCCAATTCTCAAAATAAACTTGAACCAACTAATTCATCATCTTAACATGATTTATAACCTTGTTCCAAATATTCTTCTCATTCCTATAAAAAAAAATTCATTGCACTTCGGCTCCTCCTTTTGAGGACCTCCTTAACCATTATACACCTATATCTAACAAAATTATTATGGGCTATGATGAGTGGGATCCCATTGTGGAGCTCACTAATCTCCCATCCCAAATTTCATTCCTTGAGATTATGAGGACTTTTCACTATCATAGAAACCATCTTATGAAACTACCATTTGAGATGAATGTCCCTCATTTTATTCTAGAAAGAGGGGAAGCAAATTTATTTGGTTCTAAAGATAGTATTTTACAATAATGTGAAGAGATGTCTATCAATGTTGACAAAATTATAAACACTTATATTTATTTAAAATTCCCCATATCTTCTATGATTCTTGATGAGATTTTGCTTTGTGCGGATGATCATCCATTATTTATTAGCATCAAAATAGATGATATCCAAGTTAAGCATGCATTTATTGATGAGGGTTATATCATGTGTGCCACTTATTTTGATTTCATTAAGACTCTTGGGTATTTTGAATGCAATCTTAAGTCTACACATAACACCCACCAAGGATATGATAGAAGGAAAAATGCCTCCTCTAGGTTGCGTGTGGCTTCCCATTATCATCCCACCTATAATCATCCATGTGAATGTGATGATATTAAACTTTCCCCTTTATTGTAACATATTACTTGGTAGGCCATAAACTCACCACATGAGAGTTGTTTCTTCTTCCATCTACCAATTCATTAAATTCCCTCATAATGGAGCCATTTATAGGAATCAAGGTGACACTAACTCTTAAAAATTTTAATAATTCCAAGATCATGGTGTCTTTAAGATTCCTACACTTGAGCCTTTGCCAAGCATTCAATTATGTGAGTCTCAATTTCTTAACTTTCTCATTCCATTATGATTTATAACCTTGTTCCAAATATTCTTCTCATTCCTATAAAAAAAAATTCATTGCACTTCGGCTCCTCCTTTTGAGGACCTTCTTAACCATTATACACCTATATCTAACAAAATTATTATGGGATATGATGAGTGGGATCCCATTGTGGAGCTCACTAATCTCTCATCCCAAATTTCATTCCTTGAGATTATGAGGACTTTTCACTATCATAGAAACCATCTTATGAAACTACCATTTGAGATGAATGTCCCTCATTTTATTCTAGAAAGAGGGGAAGCAAATTTATTTGGTTCTAAAGATAGTATTTTACAATAATGTGAAGAGATGTCTATCAATGTTGACAAAACTATAAACACTTATCTTTATTTAAAATTCCCCATATCTTCTATGATTCTTGATGAGATTTTGCTTTGTGCGGATGATCATCCATTATTTATTAGCATCAAAATAGATGATATCCAAGTTAAGCATGCATTCATTGATGAGGTTTATATCATGTGTGCCACTTCTTTTGATTTTATTAAGACTCTTGGGTATTTTGAATGCAATCTTAAGTCTACACATAACATCCACCAAGGATATGATAGAAGGAAAAATGCCTCCTCTAGGTTGCGTGTGGCTTCCCATTATCATCCCACCTATCATCATCCATGTGAATGTGATGATATTAAACTTTCCCCTTTATTGTAACATATTGCTTGGTAGGCCATAAACTCACCACATGAGAGTTGTTTCTTCTTCCATCTACCAATTCATTAAATTCCCTCATAATGGAGCCATTTATAGGATTCAAGGTGACACTAACTCTTAAAATTTTTAATAATTCCAAGATCATGGTGTCTTTAAGATTCCTACACTTGAGCCTTTGCCAAGCATTCCATTATGTGAGTCTCAATTTCTTAACTTTCTCATTCCATTATGATTTATAACCTTGTTCCAAATATTCTTCTCATTCCTATAAAAAAAAAAATTCATTGCACTTCGGCTCCTCCTTTTGAGGACCTCCTTAACCATTATACACCTATATCTAACAAAATTATTATGGGATATGATGAGTGGGATCCCATTGTGGAGCTCACTAATCTCCCATCCCAAATTTCATTCCTTGAGATTATGAGGACTTTTCACTATCATAGAAACCATCTTATGAAACTACCATTTGAGATGAATGTCCCTTGTTTTCTTCTAGAAAGAGGGGAAGCAAATTTATTTGGTTCTAAAGATAGTATTTTACAATAATGTGAAGAGATGTCTATCAATGTTGACAAAATTATAAACACTTATCTTTATTTAAAATTCCCCATATCTTCTATGATTCTTGATGAGATTTTGCTTTGTGCAGATGATCATCCATTATTTATTAGCATCAAAATAGATGATATCCAAGTTAAGCATGCATTTATTGATGAGGGTTATATCATGTGTGCCACTTCTTTTGATTTCATTAAGACTCTTGGGTATTTTGAATGCAATCTTAAGTCTACACATAACACCCACCAAGGATATGATAGAAGGAAAAATGCCTCCTCTAGGTTGCGTGTGGCTTCCCATTCTCATCCCACCTATCATCATCCATGTGAATGTGATGATATTCAACTTTCCCCTTTATTGTAACATATTTCTTGGTAGGCCATAAACTCACCACATGAGAGTTGTTTCTTCTTCCATCTACCAATTCATTAAATTCCCTCATAATGGAGCCATTTATAGGATTCAAGGTGACACTAACTCTTAAAATTTTTAATAATTCCAAGATCATGGTGTCTTTAAGATTCCTAAACTTGAGCCTTTGCCAAGAATTCCATTATGTGAGTCTCAATTTCTTAACTTTCTCATTCCATTATGATTTATAACCTTGTTCCAAATATTCTTCTCATTCCTATAAAAAAAAAATCATTGCACTTTGGCTCCTCCTTTTGAGGACCTCCTTAACCATTATACACCTATATCTAACAAAATTATTATGGTCTATGATGAGTGGGATCCCATTGTGGAGCTCACTAATCTCCCATACCAAATTTCATTCCTTGAGATTATGAGGACTTTTCACTATCATAGAAACCATCTTATGAAACTACCATTTGAGATGAATGTCCCTCATTTTCTTCTAGAAAGAGGGTAAGAAAATTTATTTGGTTCTAAAGATAGTATTTTACAATAATGTGAAGAGATGTTTATCAATGTTGACAAAATTATAAACACTTATCTTTATTTAAAATTCCCCATATCTTCTATGATTCTTGATGAGATTTTGCTTTGTGCGGATGATCATCCATTATTTATTAGCATCAAAATAGATGATATCCAAGTTAAGCATGCATTTATTGATGAGGGTTATATCATGTGTGCCACTTATTTTGATTTCATTAAGACTCTTGGGTATTTTGAATGCAATCTTAAGTCTACACATAACACCCACCAAGGATATTATAGAAGGAAAAATGCCTCCTCTAGGTTGCGTGTGGCTTCCCATTATCATCCCACCTATCATCATCCATGTGAATGTGATGATATTAAACTTTCCCCTTTATTGTAACATATTTCTTGGTAGGCCATAAACTCACCACATGAGAGTTGTTTCTTCTTCCATCTACCAATTCATTAAATTCCCTCATAATGGAGCCATTTATAGGATTCAAGGTGACACTAACTCTTAAAATTTTTAATAATTCCAAGATCATGGTGTCTTTAAGATGCCTACACTTGAGCCTTTGCCAAGAATTCCATTATGTGAATCTCAATTTCTTAACTTTCTCATTCCATTATGATTTATAACCTTGTTCCAAATATTCTTCTCATTCCTATAAAAAAAAAATTCATTGCACTTCGGCTCCTCCTTTTGAGGACCTCCTTAACCATTATACACCTATATCTAACAAAATTATTATGGGCTATGATGAGTGGAATCCCATTTTGGAGATCACTAATCTCCCATCCCAAATTTCATTCCTTGAGATTATGAGGACTTTTCACTATCATAGAAACCATCTTATGAAACTACCATTTGAGATGAATGTCCCTCATTTTATTCTAGAAAGAGGGGAATAAAATTTATTTTGTTCTAAAGATAGTATTTTACAATAATGTGAAGAGATGTATATCAATGTTGACAAAATTATAAACACTTATCTTTATTTAAAATTCCCCATATCTTCTATGATTCTTGATGAGATTTTGCTTTGTGCGGATGATCATCCATTATTTATTAGCATCAAAATAGATGATATCCAAGTTAAGCATGCATTTATTGATGAGGGTTATATCATGTGTGCCACTTATTTTGATTTCATTAAGACTCTTGGGTATTTTGAATGCAATCTTAAGTCTACACATAACACCCACCAAGGATATGATAGAAGGAAAAATGCCTCCTCTAGGTTGCGTGTGGCTTCCCATTATCATCCCACCTATCATCATCCATGTGAATGTGATGATATTAAACTTTCCCCTTTATTGTAACATATTGCTTGGTAGGCCATAAACTCACCACATGAGAGTTGTTTCTTCTTCCATCTACCAATTCATTAAATTCTCTCATAATGGAGCCATTTATAGGATTCAAGGTGACACTAACTCTTAAATTTTTTAATAATTCCAAGATCATGGTGTCTTTAAGATTCCTACACTTGAGCCTTTGCCAAGCATTCCATTATGTGAGTCTCAATTTCTTAACTTTCTAGTTAACTTAGCCTGAGGTTACAATGGATATCCTGAGCTCATTGGTAACATTTCTCCCAACTTCTTAGATTTAGATTAACTTAAAGATCAAAACCTTTGATTTATTGCCTCATCTCATCTCATAGCTTCTTACTTCTTTGCAGCCTCACTCTTTTAAACCTCCTTGTGATGACATTCCCATAGTCTTTACAAAGACTAGGCATTATATTCACCATGATTCATTGGATGACAAGGTTATCCCTACCTATATTGATCTCCACACCCTAGATAATGATGATGGTTGCTCCATAGATGATCTATTATTAGGTGGTCTTATACAGGCCTGTGATGTCAAGATTGTCTATTATAACTCTTCTTTACTTGAGTCTTTTCATGCATCTCATCATTTTCCTTCACTTATAGTTCCTAATTTTTGTATTTTTTCCCTTTATCATAAGGTATAGATGGCACTGACACCTCTAGTTTCTAAAGATCCACATAGGACTATGCTCATGGATTGTGCTATGATTGGTCCTTACCCTTTTGCTAGGTACCCTAACCCTCATATCTAGTTTACCCTTGAGGCTAGTGAAACTCTTCTTAGACCTTCTATATATCCTTCCCCTCCCTTAATAGAGCTCATTATAGTTGAGCCTTTTCCCACTCCTACTATAATTGATCCTATTCCTACTCCTAATATCACTGAGCCTACCCCTAATTTTGATTCCATTTCTCCTTCCATCGATCTTAGTTCCATTCCTTCCTTGTCATCACCCTCCTTTGGTGATGGTTTGCTTATTTTGCCTAAGATGGCTCCTTTACCCACCAAATGGGCCAATGAGTTTTCTTCAGCTTCTTCTACTCCTATTATACCTCCTATCATGAGTGTTTCTACTAAAACCACTCAAGCATATTTGTTACTTCCATGGGATAGATAATCATTCTTCCACCCATTGTCACAAGTTATGACAATATATTGATACCTTGCATCCTTCTTCCCCATCATTAGATAAATCCATACCTCCCTCAAAGGTACTTCTTGAATATATACTCAAGTATGGTGAGGTATATTATTTATGGCATCTATGTGCCATCCATCATATCGATCATTTCCACATCCTTTAACAACATTTTAAGGATCACCTTATAGCCATTATCGAACCTTTTACTATTCGTCTCATAGGTCATTCCTAAAAGAAGGCTCCTCCTTATTTTCCCATGGTTCTACCTCCTATGGTTCCTATTGACCAAATTTGAACCCAAGCAAAATTTAGGTCAACCCCTACTATTTTTAACTTTTTAAGAAGGTTTCATGTCCTATGGGGTTTCATAATGGTCTAAACATCTTACTTATCCTTCCCCTAGTCCTTGTCTAAGCTCATCCCTCTTAAAATGGCCTAGTCAACCAAAGTCAAAGTTGATCAACCTTGGTAAAAGATGCTAAAATAATAAAATTATTTTTAAAATGTTCTAAGATGGACTTTAACATATTTTAAGATGTTTCCAAGTCATTAATTTATCTTTCACCTTGTTTCATATGCAAAAAGGGTCATTTGGCCATATTTTTAGCTCAATTAATGACATGTATAGATTTTTCTAAGAAATAAATTTGTCACAAAGCTATGGTTAAATTTTGTAGAGGTAAAATAATGTTAATATCCATTAGATGATAGTTAGATAATTAGTTATGATCAGGAAAAGGTAGTTTTCCTTATTTTAGGGCCACTTTGGGCACTTATACAGACTCCTTGAGTTCACTTGTAGCTAAAAACATGGTGTTGTGACTCTTCACATACAAAAAAGTCATTTAAATGTTTGGATTTCAAATATTGCATAAACATTTTCATTCCTAACTTCTTTTCCTTCATTTTCACTTGGTAAGCTAAGGAAGGGCAGGTTCAAGCACTCACTATGGGCCGTACAAGTAGAGTCAGGAAGAATGCTTATGGGGGTTGATTTTAATCTAAGTGAACTTAATTTTAATAACAATAAATTTTATTTATTGGATATTACTTCATGAAAAATCACTTGCACTCTAAATAGATTTTTATGGAATTACATTCAAGAGGGGTATGGGTTTGTATCTGTTTCTTATTTTTAAGAATCCATGGAGCTATGTGAGTTTGATAAAGTGATTTTAGGAGGGAATAAGGTTATCTCCATAGTGTTTTAATTATATAACACTTCTCTTTCAATTCCTTTAATTGAGGATTTCAAAATTATGCTTGTTTTCCAAGTTGGCAGTCATATATGGGTAACCTAAGTTTTGTAATGTGAAAGAGATCTCCATGGGAGTTTTTAATGTGCTTAGTTCTATGTTTTAAATGTGATTCCATTCAATGTTATTGTGACAGATCAAATCAAGCTACCATTCTTCAAGCTAATTTGTCTAATTTTCCTTATTTACTGCCTTGTTAGTAAAGTGTGCTCACAGTCAAATTCTACAGGAGTTCAAGAAGTTGTACAGAGGTGGGAATGTTGAAAACATATGATGGATTTTATGTTTGAAGATCCAACATATCCAAAGGTATTAAATTTCATGTTATGAAGTTTAAAATTATATTACAAGGTAAGGTTTTCACTTCAAATAATGATCAGGCCATATTGGGTTCTTAGTCCCTAAAAATTGCAAATAGAGGCCTTGAAGGTTATTAAGGACCTCACCAAATTCAATTGCAAGGTTATTCAAGATTTAAATTTGTAAAAATTGGTAGCCCTATCCACCTACAATAATTTTGCCAATTTTGAGGTCAAAATAAGGAGTGGAGATGGAGTTTGAACACCCTCAAATTTGTCAAAAAACCACTAAGTGTTGACAGTGAATTCTATAGGGGTGTTAGTGGAAAGTTGATTTTGCACCTCATATGGGAGGCTGTAAACTATGACATCAAGTTAAAACAATCTCAAATATTCCAAATATCAATCCTAAGTTAATGTTATTAATAAAAGGAAAGGTTTGATGTTTTGACCCCAAAATAGTCCTCCCATGTCTGTACAGGCCTAAGAACACTCATCTACAGCAAGCCTTAGTAAATCTTTATCTCAATTAGGATAGTAGAAACCAAATTAGAGGTCTAGGGTGAATTGGATATTTTTAAGATACTATACCTAAAGTTGAGTTTCTTTTTTTCACCTTCAAGGCTTAATCCTTGCCAAAAATAAACCTATAGGTAATACCTAAATAGTTGAAACACAATCATGAGGTATATCATTGCAATCAAGGACCTAATCTATGCTTATAAGAACATAAAGAAGGTGTTTGAGGGGGAAGTGAAAATAAAATGGTTTTAACACATCATGAGAGGCATGGATTGTCCATACATGACATGAACAAGTTCAAGTCAATCCCTAAAACCTCTAAACATAGTTCCATCCCTTGCCCAACTTCACACACTGCCTACTCAAAAGTCTACCTAGAAAATTTAAAGGGTTAGAGGGCCTATCCTTGGAATTGGGAGATAAAAATTGGTACACATTATCATAAGGACCTATGAAACACTATTCAATAATCAGTTTTGATAAAATAATGGTGTATACCCTCTCTATTTTGTCTCAGAGTAAGGGTAATTTTACCTTACATGGAGATGACATTTTTAGGAAAAATGTTGAAATGATGGACCAAAAGGCAAGCACAGACTAGAATAAGTATGGATAATCTAGATGGGACCTGACACAAGATAAAACACCTTGATAGAATATTTGGAAGAAAATAGGATGCTCAAACTATGAAGGGTTACAACTATGTGTGAAGGAAACCTTTAAGCCTAGAAGCCAAATTAAGGGTCATATGCATTTTAGACCTTATCCATGATTTCCACTTGACTATTTCAAGCTTGTAGGAGTATTTTAGAGATTTTGGATCCATCAAAAAAGCTACAGACTCCATCAGTCCAGCTACAGACTCCTACAACAAAACTACAAACTCCATAAGTATAAACCCTATTTTAGGACTGATGGTAGAAATGAAGCCAAAAGTACATATAAATGGATGAATTTTACCATGAGTTTTGAATATAAGTTATCACCAACTCCATTAGGATCAAATCCATGGAATTAGAATATATGTAATCCATATAGGTGATGTAGGAAATAGGTTTTCTTGATAGTTTTTTATGTTTTGTAGGTCCTAAAGATGACCATGATATGTCAATAACTTTGAGACATATCTTAGGACTTAATCCAACACTCCATGCTATTATCAAACCTTGGAAATACTCACAAGTGCTTTTGATAACTCTCTCTATTCATCCTATCTAAACTAACATCTAGAATGACATAGTGGACAAAGTGGAAACTCAAGTTTGGTGACCTTTTATGATGTTTCTAATGAATCCAAGCATATGAGGTGTCCTAAAACATGTCACAAGACCCCTGGTATGGATCATTTAGGTAAGATACAAAGATGCTAGTGCTAAGTGTCAAAACAAACCTATCAGAAAGTGATCATGGTTGTAAAGTGATGATGAGCTTTTGTAATAGAATGTCATTATTAAGAAAAATCCCAATGTAGGTGGAATCATATTTGTAACTCCCTCTCATCACACATGAGACATTTGTCCATCACTTGCTTTGGAATTCTCAAGAAAGGCCTAAGATGAAGTTAGTTCACAAGAGATAATGATGGAGAAGATTTGTTACACCATACTTGGATAAGAGGCTAATTTGGGATGTGATCACGTGCATTTTAGTTTCATGACTCTTTTTACACTTCATCCACATGCCTTGTAACTAATTTTCACATTTAGACAATTGTCCTTATACCTCTTCAACTTCTCCTTTCTCTCTCATCTTCCAAGTTATATAAATGCAAGCCATTTTGGCTATTGTAGGAGATTCCAACTCCTAGTATGGTGAAGCCCTACCAAAATTGTACATTGATTTGCACTTAAGCTAATGAGAATTAAGTTGGTTATACTCTAAGTCCATTTGCATTATGTTTTGAAGTGATCCATCTTTAATGTCAATTTTAGATTAAGTTCATCTTGTTTTCATGCAATCCTTGAATGTGTTGTTGTAAATGACTTCTATCCTAATAGGTTTCATGAAGAGTATGATACTTTAATAGACTCTTGAAGTGTGTATGAGTTTGGTAGTGTCATATCTGACCTTCCCTTCACTTTCCTTCATTTTTTGAGTTGTTATGTGCCTTCATGAGAAACACTAATGCTAGGGAGCTCCATTAATGGTCTTGAGGCTAGTTTGGTTGTCTTAGTTCATTATACAAATTCAAAGTGTATGAATGGAAGTAACTCTTGGTGTACCACCTCTTAGTTTAGGTTTGATTTATGTATCTTTCTTTCCATTTTCACCCATAATAGGTAGTTTTATTATCATAATCACATCAAGTCATATCTAGGGAGATAGCCCTTAAAATCTAGAGGTTAACTTACACTATAGGTGCCTCACACACATAGAAGTATTCCCATGTTGGCCAAATATTGAAGAGGCTTGAAAAACCTCTTCTAAGGTGAAATATTTGGAGATAATAGTTTTGGTACACCTAGTGGGAAAAGGTCCAAATAGTGGGAAGATTGTTGGTGTGTCTTCTCTCTTATCATCTTTTCTAATCATCTAAGCAAGCACCAATGGTGACTCCAAATGGATTTTTGGTTGTAAGTAGTCTAGGTATCTATTGATGTAGGTTTTAATCAATTATTGTCTTTTCATGTGACTTATGAAGTTGATATGGATGGCTATGACAAAAATATTTACCATAAACCTCCATATAAAACTTTTTATGACCCTTTATGTCCTTCTTAATATTCATATCAAGAATACCATCCTCCCTATGAGTCATGGCAGTCTTATGGTAAACCTAGTAACTTTACAAATTATTATGTTGTTGTTGACAAGCCATATGACCCATATTCACCTCAGCCTTGCCATGAGGAGTCAAGCAACACCATTAGTTGGGAGGAAAAATATGAAGCTTTGAAAACCTTACTTGAAGAAATTAAATAACCCAATCACTTCATCCAATCTTACTACACCTCTCATTCTCAAAATGTGTGGGAAATTATGCCAAAGTTTCTATAATTGGAAAAGCATATGAGTGTGCTAGATAAGTGTTGTGATGAAACTCTTGGTGGTATTGTGGATTGGTTAAGAGTTTTAGTTTTATTATTAATGGACATGTGTGGGTATGTTGAGGAAGATAATCAATATGTCATTAGCAAAGGATTGTCCATGGCAAGAGAGGATTTTCAATGGTAGATTGATAGGTTAGAGAGATGGGAAACTCAAGAGGCTATGAAACAAGTTGTAGCTGTAAAAGAATATCCAAAAAGTTATGAAGAGCCTTAATAAGATGAAGAGGATGATGAAAGCTTGTATGAAGAAGATCTCCTTCCTATTGATCATCCTATCTTACCTCTCCCTCAAGAGCCCATTCAATAAGTTTCACCCATCTCCATGCCCATCCATGAACATCACACTCCATCCCCAACCCATAGACCTATATATCTCTCTTCCACCATTCCTCTCCTTGAAGAATAACCTATTCAATCCTCAAAAGAGCCTATTAGTTCTAAGCTACCAACTTGGGACCAAACTATGAAGTCTTGGGGAAAGAAATAGGTTAAAGGGAAATCCAAGAAGATGATAAAAATCATGAGGTGGATTTGGAAGAAAGTGATGTACCCTCGACCCAAAAAATCCTTGTTGTTATCCAAGAGTCATTTCAAGAGATTTCTCTTTCTTTCATATCCATTCATGAGCCTCTCATTATACCTTACATTCTTTCTTCAGCTCATTCATCCATTTTCCACACTCTCACCCAATCTCTTCTTGAAGAAGAAACTCTTTTAAGGGAAGCATCAAAGGAGGAACAAATTTAGTTTGCAGTAGAGCAAGATGATGACACAAGTAAATATGAAGAAGAATTTATCATTGGAAATACATTTAGGTCTATCAAACATAACTCATCCTTCTTAAACCAAGAGAAAGAAGACTTAAATGAATTTATAGTTACTCATAAGAAGGTTAGGAATATACATGGAATGGACCATATGACCAAGGATCAAGATGAGGTGTTTAAAGAAGAAGTTCATGAGGAAGAGGTGATCCTTGATGTGAGAAATGACAAAGGAGAATGATTGTAGAAAATTAAGTTTATCAAGATCTTGAAGAACTTTGAAAGGTTGAAGGTAAAGTATATGAGAAGATAGAGCAAGAAATCTCCATGGGAAAAAATGATCAAGATTGGGAAGATTACACTAAGCTTCTTGATGAACTTGAAGAAATTTTAGTTGACAAACCACTTGTCCATTCTTAAGACATCATGGGGAGCCAAGAAACATACTTTGGTGAGGCATAATTGGATCATTTAAAAACTAAGGAGTCTTATGAAGAAGCTGAGGTAGTTGAAGTGGAATAATAATTCATCTTTATAAGTAATTTTTTTGAAGTTATTTTAGCTGCATTGAAATCCATGGCAAGAATATTAGCCAACACCATGAGAAAGATGAAGGATTCCATGCCAATGTTAAAATAACAACATGTCTCATGTATCCCTTCATTACATGAGGAAAGAAGAGTTTCATACTTTCCCTTTGATCTAGGAGGGAGAGATTATTTTAGGATAGTGTGTGTTTAGTTTGGTTTTGTTTCAGTTTGATGTTGTGTTCCCTAAGTGCTCTTGAAGCACAAGTTGTGTGTTTCCTTCCCTTTATTGGTGTGTGTCTTTGATTTTGTGTGTGTGGGTCAAAAAACTTGTTTCCCTTGATTCAAAGGTCTATTAAAGTCAATTTTAGTGCCCATATATGTGACTCCATTCCCAATGGAAGGATTAGGCAACTAGTCTTAGGCATAGCTGGCATGCCACCCCTAGGAATCACCAAGAATGTTGAATGAATTTAAACCCAAGTTAAATTCAGGTCAACACCTACTATTTTAAACTTTTTAAGAAGGTTTCATGTCCTATGGGGTCTCATAATGGTCTAAACATCTTACTTATCCTTCCCTTAGTCCTTGTCTGAGCTCATCCCTCTTGAAATGGCCTAGTCAACCAAAGTCAAAGTTGGTTAACCTTGGTAAAAGATGGTAAAAGGATAAAATTGTGTTTAAAATGTTTTAATATGTCATTTAGCATGTTTTAATATGTTTCCAAGTCATTAAGTTACCTTTCACCTTTTTTCATATGCAAAAAGGGTCATTTAGCCACATTTTTAGCTCAATTAATGACATGTATGGATTTTTACAAGCAATAAATTTGTCACAAAGCTATGTTTAAATTTTTGAGAGGTAATATAATGTTATCCATTATATGATAGTTATAAAATTAGTTATGATCAGAAAATAACAATTTTCCTTATTTTAGAGCCCTTTTGGGCACTTGTATGGACTCCTTGAGTTCACTTGCAGATAAAAACATGGTGGTGTGACTCTTCACCTCCCCATAGGTAATTTTCATGTTTTTATTGAAAATATTTCATAAAAAGTTTCATTCCTAACTTCTTTTCCTTCATTTTCACTTGGTAAGCTAAGGAAGGGCAAGCTCAAGCACTCACTATGGGCCATACAAGTGGATTCAATAAAAATGATTCTAGGGGTGGATTTTAATCTGAGTGAAATTAATTTTCATAATAATAAATTTTATATTGGTGGCTCCTCAATTAAAAATCACTTTCAATCCAAATAGCTTTTTATGGAACTACATTCAAGAGGGGTATGGGTTTGTATTTGTTTCTTGTTTTCAAGAATCCATGGAGCTATGTGAGTTTGATAGAGTGTTTTTAAGAGTTAATAAGGTCATATAAATGGTTTTTAAATCATCCAAAACTTCTCTTTAAATTCCCTTGAAGGAGGATTTCAAAATTGTGCTTGTTTTCCAAGTTGGTGGCCATATATGGGTAACCTGAGTTTTGTAACATGAAAGAGAGTTCCATGGGAGGTTTCAATTTATTTGGGTACATATTTTAAATGTGATTATATTAAATTTTATTTTGAGATATCAAATCAAGTTACCATTCTTTAGGCTAATTTGTCTAGTTTTCCTTGTTTACTATTTTGTTAGCAAAGTGTGATCACAATCAAATTCTATAGGAGTTCAATAAGTTGTATAGAGGTGGGAATGATGAAACATATGATGGAGTTTATGTTTTAAGATATAATATATCCAAAGGGTCTTAGATTTCATGTTATGAAGGTTTAGATGCTATGCCAAAGTAAGGTTTTCACTTCAAAGAATGATCAGGCCATTTGGGTTCTCAGTCCCTAAAAATTAAAAATAGAGGCCTTAATGGTTTTTGATGACCTCAAAAAATTCACTTTCAAGGTGTTCCAAGAATTAAATTTGGAAAAATTGGTAGACATATTCACCTAAAATAATTGTGCCAATTTTGAGGTCACAAGGAGTGGAGATGGATTTTGAACACCCTCAAAGTTGTCAAAAAACCACTAAGTGTTGACAGTGAATTCTGCAGGGTGTTTGTGAAAAGTTGATTTTTCACCTCATATGGGAGGTTGTAAACTATGCCATCAAGTTAAAACAATCTCACATAGTAAAAATAGAAAACATAACCTAAGGTGATTGAGAAAATATAAAGTTTGATGTTTTGACCCCAAAATAATCCTCCCCTATCTATACAGGCTTGGGAACACTCATCTACAATAGGCCTTAGTAAATCTCTATCTCAATTGGTCTACTAGCAACCAACTAGGAGGTCTAGGGTGAATTAGATATTTTTAGGATACTATACCTGAAGTTAAGTTGCTTCTTTTCACCTTTAAGGCTTAACCCTTGCCAATAATACACCTACAGGGAGTACCTAAATAGTTGAAACATAATCATGAGGTATATCCTGTAGTCAAGGACCTAATCTATGCTTCCAAGAACATAAATAAGGTTTTTGAGGGGAAAATAAATATAAAATGGTTTAAAAACATCATGGGAGGCATGGATGGTCCATACATGACATGAACAAGTTCAAGTCAATCCCTAAAACCTCCAAACATAGTTCCATCCCCTACCCAGCTTCACAGGCTAACTACTCAAAAGTCTACCTAGAAAATTTGAAGGTTTGGAGGGTCTATCCTTGGAATTGAAAGATAAAAATTGGTATAAACTATCACAAGTACCTATGTAAAATTTTTAAATAATAATATTTGATAAAATATGTTATGTACCTAGGGATATGATATATGGGTTGATGGAGATGCTGACATGTGGCACACATCCCCTTAGTTAGTTATATGGGTAAAATATATTAGGATAATAGAGTAAATTGTGGAAGTAGTACATTGGGTAATGGTTGGCCTACATTGGATTAGGAGGTTACCCATCCATGGGTTAGATAGATGCATATATATAGGAGATGAATATCATGGTAAATATATCAAGCATTGAGTTTTCTATTGTAAGAGGATATTGGAGGTTGTCCCCTCGAAGAGACATTGTGGAGTTATTCCTTCCTAAAGGATTATTATATGGTGTTTCCCTACCTTAAGGGTATTTGTGCATATATTGAATATCAAGTTCATTACAAGTGGTATCAGAGCTTCGATTTGGGCAATTTGTGGAGCGAAACCCTAGTTTTTTTTTTTAATCATCAATAACTTTTGATTGGCTGTGAATTTATCCACAAATTTTTTACTGGATATGGATAATATTTCAAATAAGTCACAGTAAAAAAATCGAGATTTTTTGATTCGTTTTGAGGGAGTTATTGCTATTTTAGGGTTTATAATAATTTCTCTATATCTTTCGAAATATAAGGAATTTTTATTCTAAATTTTTAATGGAGATGTAAGAAGATATAAGAGAAGTAAATTTAAAAATTCAGAATTTTTTGAGTTGTTTGGAGTGATTTTTTGTGATTTTATGGATCAATTTTGACATTTTAGGGTTTCATGAACCTTAATTTTTTTTATGGATCATGGAGTTGCAAAAATTTTCAGGGGAAGACGATGTTGATGCTAGAGAATGGTGGCTCAATTTTAAGGAGAATAATATTAATTTTTTTTTGTGGAAAATAGAATTATGTTTTTCTTTGTCTGGGCCTGCAAAACATTGGTGGACTAATGAATTGAGCTTTGCGCAATAGTATTCTTCATGGGAAGCAATGGAGAAAACTTTCCTAGATCGATGGGATATAAATGAAAAAGAGGATGTAGAAGAGGAAGAAAATCATGATGATAAAGAAGAAGAAGAAGAAGTAGAAGAAGAATAAGAAGAAATAGAAGAATCAACAGAAGAACAAGAAGAAGAAGCGGTAGAAGAAGAAATTGAAGAAGAAGAAGAAGAATCGAATGATAAGGGTTCAAATAATTTGGCTCCAAAGAAATCCAAGTCATTTCAAAAGAAGAAGGTGGTTGTGTCCATGAACCCTACCAGCAAGTATAACTTCATTAACATGAATATGGCCAAGCATCTACATGTTTAAGCAGATAATATCAAGGAGTGTCAAGTAAATGGTAATAATATTTCACTGTTTAAAGATTTGAAGCTCATTATGGAAAAATATGTTTTGCATTCAGATTTTTATGCTTTGGATATGGATGATGTGGATATAGTTCTTGGATATCCATGGTTAGAGACTTTGGGAACAATGAATATTAATGTTCAGAAAAAGTTCATGAAGTTTTGGTATAAGAAAAAGAAGATCACTTTACAAGATATCATAGTGAAAAAGGCACCAATAACAATCCAAGTAGATCATGAGGATGAGATGGAAATAGATGATGAAGAACATGATGAAGATTCAGATGATATAGATAAAGACACATTACAAATGAGCACTTCATCTATGCAAGAGACAAAGAAGG
Source organism: Torreya grandis (assembly GCA_037957365.1). Taxonomy (NCBI): domain Eukaryota; kingdom Viridiplantae; phylum Streptophyta; class Pinopsida; order Cupressales; family Taxaceae; genus Torreya; species Torreya grandis. Next base: position 1,317,805 of record JARHVA010000105.1, read on the forward strand.
AAAAGGTGGAAGAGGTAGAAGCAAAGGTGGATAAGGTCAAAGTATTGGAAAAGTTTGAAGTATAAAGACACCCACATCATCATGAGAGGAAACAATCATGGAACCAGGTGAGGAAGTGTTATAATAACAATCATTTTCTCTATACAAGAAATAAAATTTCCAATCATTATGGATATGCATGGAATCCCAAAAAAAATACTATGGCACATGGAATGAATGGGGAAATAATTATGGATATACATGGAATCCAAATAAAAAATACTATGGCACATGGAATGAATGGGGAAATCACTATGACTATGCATGGAAGAATACCTACTATGGTCATGGTTGGAATCAGAGTAGCGTAGCAGAATATGGTACGTTAAATAAAAAGAGGAATAATTATGCTTGGACACCAAAGAAATCTCATTATGATCATGAATGAAATCAGAGGAGCATAATGGAATTTGGAAACAAGCTTGGAGAGCTATCACCTGCCAAGATCACATATGGATGGCTAGATGATTGAGATTGGAGACAAGTGTGCAATGATTTGAAGCACACTCATTATTTGGTTTCTTCCTATGTTTCGAGGATGAAACATGTCAAGGAGGGAAGTAATGTTATGTACCTAGGGATATGATATATGGGTTGATGGAGATGCTAACATGTGGCACACATCCCCTTAGTTAGTTATATGGGTACAATATATTAGGATAATAGAGTAACTTGTGGAAGTAGTACATTGGGTAATGGTTGGCCTACATTGGATTAGGAGGTTACCCATCCATGGGTTAGACAGATGTATATATATAGGAGATGAATATCATGGTAAATATATCAAGTAAGCATTGAGTCTTCTATTGTAAGAGGATATTGGAGGTTGTCCCCTCGAAGAGACATTGTGGAGTTATTCCTTCCTAAAGGATTATTATATGGTGTTTCCCTACATTAAGGGTATTTGTGCATATATTTAATATCAAGATCATTATAAAATAATGGTTCAAACCCTCTCTATTTTATCTCAGATTAGGGGTAATTTTACCTTACATGGAGATAACATTTTTGGGAAAAATATTGAAATGATGGACCAAAAGGCAATCAAGGACCAGATGAAGTATGGATAAGATTTAGGGGACATAACACAAGATAAATCACCTTGATATAATATTTTGAAGTAAACAAGATGACCTAACCAAGAAGGGTTACAGCCATGTGTGAAGAAAACCTTTAAGCTTAGAAGCCAAATTAAGGGTCATGTGCATTTTTGACCTTATCCATGATTTCCACATGACTAGTTCATGATTTTAGGGGTCTTTTAGATATTTTTAAGCCATAAAAAATCTATCGACTCCATCAGTCCAGCTACAAACTCCTACAACAAAACTATGGACTCCATCAGTATGAATTCTATTTTAGGACTTGATGGTAGAAATGAGGCCAAAAGTGCATCTAAATGGATGAATTTGACCATGAGTTTTGAAGAGAAGTTATTTATAACTGCATGAGGATCAAATCCATGTAATCATATTATATGGAATCCATATAGGTGATGTAGGAAACAAGTTTTATTGATAGTTTTTTATGTTTTACAGGTCTTGAAGATGACCATGAGATGACAATAACTTTGAGAGGTATATTGGGACTTGAGACAATACTGTATGCCATTTTTAGACCTTGTAAATACATATAAGTGCATTTTCTAGCTCTCTCTCTATTCAGCCTATCTAAACTAACATCTAGAATGACATTGTGGACAAAGTGGAAACTCAAGTTTAGTGGCCTTTTATGGTGTTCTGATGAATCCAAACATATGAGGTGTCCTAACACATGCCACAAGATCCCTAGTAAATATTAGCTAGGGAAGATACAAATATGCTAGTGCCAAGTATCAAAATAAACCTATTAGAGAGTGATCATGGTTACAAAGTGATGATGAGCTTGTGTAAAAGAATGTCATGATCAATAAAACTCCCAATGTAGGTGGAATCATCTTTGTAATTCCCTCTCATCATCACACATGAAAAATTTATCCATAACTTTCTTTTAAATGCTCAAGAAAGGCCTATGATGAAGGGAGTTCACAAGAGAGAATGATGGAGAAGATTTGCTATGCCACACTTGGAGAAGAGGCTAATTTTGGATGTGATCAAGTGAATTTCAATTTTATGAATCTTCTTACACTTCATCCACATGCCTTGTAACTAATTTTCACCTTTGGACACTTGTATTTATGCCTCTTCAACTTCTCCTTTCTCTCTCATCTTCCAAGTTCTATAAATGTAAGCCATTTTTGTTATTATATGGGATTCCAACTCTTGGTATTGTGAAGCCTTGCCAAAATTGTACCTTGATTTGTACTTAAGCTAATGAGAAGTAAGCTGTTATACTCTAAGTATATTTTCACTACGTGTTGAAGTGATCCATCTTGAATGTCAAGTATAGATTGAGTTTATCTTATTTTCATGCAATCCTCGAATGTGTTACTACAAATGATTTCTCTCCTAATAGGTTTCATGAAGTGTATGCTATTGAAATAGACTCTTAAAGTGTGTATGAGTTTGGTAGTGTCATATCTAACCTTCCCTTCACTTTCCTTCATTTTTTGAGTTTTTATGTGCCTTCATGAGAAAAATTAATGTTAGGGAGCTCCATTAATGGTGTTGAGGCTAGTTTGATTGTCTTAGTTCATTATGCAAATTCCAAGTTTATGAATGTAAGAAAATCTTGGTGTATCACCTCCTAGTTTAGGTTTTATTTATGTATCTTTCTCTCCCTTTTCACCCATAATAGGTAGTTTTAGTAGCATAAGCACACCAAGTCATATATAGGGAGCTAGCCCTTAAAATTTAGAGGTTCACTTCCACTATAGGTGCCCCACACACTTGGATGTATTCCCATGTTGTAAAACTATTGAAAAGGCTTGAAAAACCTCTTATAAGGTGAAATATTTAGAGAAAATAGTTTCATCACCTCCTATGGTCCCTGCACCACCTTTTATGCCTCCACTCATGATTCCCTCACCCATGGACATTCCATCACCCATAGAACCTTCTCCACTGGTGATTCCTGCATCTCCCCTAGAGCTTGCTCCCATGCATTATCCTGACCATACCTTGTCTAATTTCCCTCTTCAACATGATCCTTTGAGCAATTCTACTTTTTATATGGAGGAGATTAGAAAAGAAGTATTTTCCTAGTATTCATTAAATATTGATGAGACATTAGCAACCGTTCATCTCCAACTTCATAGAGATTTATCCAATGTCTTGGATAATGTGTATGGAAAAATTTATAAATATTTATGATGAAACTCATGGTGATTTCATATTTTCATTTAGGTTGGATGTGTCATCCAAATATTATCTTTCTTTATTTATCTATTATATCATTTGACACTATGTCAAATTTTTTTCCTTATTATTTATGGTGATTTGAATTATTATAATATATCTTGCTTATCTTTGCATTTATATTTCACATATGGTTGTCTTTATTTGTCATTTCTTTCTCTCTCTTTTTTTAGTTTTTCTCAAAACTCTTTTCTTTCCTCTTCATGATTGTTTACTTTCTTATCTGAATTTGTCACAAATAATTATCATTGTGACTTGGTTATACAAACCCTATTCTCTTTGGTCATTTTCTCCTTTTTACCATGTGAAAAATAGCAAAAAATACTACTAATTACTATCTCCTTACACCAATCCTCTTTTTGGATCTCCTTTTTCTACAAACTAAGCATATACATACATGGTTGAGACTTGAGATCACATGCTAGTTCATTGTTAAGCCTAAGTGTCCTAGACAGTCTTTGTATTTGGTTACTTAACTTATTTTAGCCTTAGCCTACAACTCATTAATGTTTATCACTTCATATCTCATGTTTTTTCATTCCAAATTTGTATGGAGGAGGAATTTTAAAGATCCATAAAAATTTAAAAGCCAAATCATTTAAACAAAAGGTAATGATATCAAAAGACAAAATTATTCTTAAAATTCAATCACACTAAAAGATGTGATTCAAGGCACATCTCCTCCTTATAGTTGAATCTAAAACTCCACAGTTGGCCTCAAGGTAGAGTCGAGGTCCTTTGGGGTGTGGTAGGCGAGTAGATTATAAGAGGAGAATTAAAAAAAATATTTTAGTGCCACCTACTTTCTCATGCAAGTACCCAATCTTTGCATTAGATCGATGGCTCTCTCAAGGGTCCTAAAGAATGGGAAGCATGTCATGAGAAGGTACACCCATTTTATTTTTCTTTTACCAATCTACCTTCATGAGTTAATCTTAGGAGCATGTTTATTTTCCTAAAAAACTTTGTGCCTATAGCAAATAGGTTTCCATTGTACATAGACGACCACTAGTCACTTAGTGTCTTCTCATGTCCTTAGTATGCATTTTGGATCCTAAGGTCTTCTCATAAGATGCCTAAGTATTTATTTTTACACTTATTTTTTCATTTTATATATCCCTTATATTTATTTTAAAGAAATATTATCTTGTCTACTAAACACTCCCCTGAGGATTTCATTTATGAGTTGCATTGTAAGACCATGGATAGGACCTGACCATCCTCACAAATTACCATATTTTCCTTCCTATTACCTACATCCTTGATTACATGATTTTTCCTATTTATTACACCCTAGTGGTGTTCTCTTTATGAGTTGTAGTATAATACCATGGATAGGACCTGGCATTCCTCACAAAATTTTCCAATGCCCAAGTCACTATCCAAAATTACATGTGTCAAATATGAGATAAGATTAAATTGATTATGAAGTTACACATCATTGACATTATTCCTAGCTTGATTTAATATGTTTTATTATTACTTAATTTCTCTTTTGCCTTTTTGTCTTCTTATTTTCTTAGTACTTGTAAGAATAGAACCATTTCTTGAAATTTTCATACTTCTCAGCTTGAATTAGTGTGATAAATTTAAGACCAATATTTTTGTCAATTTTGTTTTTCTCTTATAATTTCCAACGTGATTTAGTATAATTGATTGAATTAATTCATTTGTTTTTATACTATTTGTGCCCTTTTGCATACCTTCCATTTTATTACTTTGTTTGTCATACTTCCCAACATAAATTAGTATGATTTTACTTGTTTTAATTTGGTGAAAAAATCTTTCACTTTATTTTAAAAACAAATCCATTTTTACCATCTTATTTTACCATTTCTTGGTTCTTTATACTAATTAATTTATTATTATTACACATTTCCTAGCTTGAAATAGTGTGTAGTATATTTTCTTGATTGATTATATTTTCCATGTCCCTTTTTTTGCCCATTTATTTTTAACCATGCATGTGTTTTTCATAATGTTAGAAAAGAAACCACATCTCATATATTGCCTATAGCATATACAACAAAGATAAATACATATTCTAGAAATAAATATATCCTAAGCATACACAACCTCAACCATAATGAAAAACTAGAATAACCCATAATGACAACATAAACAACCAATAACAATATTCCAATAACCATACGGCAGAAGAGCTTTCCTCTATTCCTGCTATTTTTTGCTTCCATGGCTTTTGGCCCTCTCTTGTAGATCTACATGGTTGGATCTCCAAGAATTGGATGCCACTTATTGAAAATAATGTCCAAATCTTCCCGTGTGCTAAAGGTTTTTTTATAGCAAAGTTCCTCTGCTCCAATGACAGGAAGATTATTTTGTGCCACAATAATTTTTCTTGGTAGGGTAGATATCCACTTATGGCTAAACCATGGCATATGGATTTTTATCCTCTCATGGAATCCTTTAATAAGTTCCCTATCTAGGTCCGGCTCCCTAATCTTCCAATACATCTTTGGCATGATTTGGTTTTTGAAACTATTAGAAATGCTATTGGGGATTTCTTATTTGTGGATGCAAACACTTTGGATATTCTCCATTCGACCTGTGCACACTTTTTGGTAGATTTGGATATTTCTAAGGGCCTTCTCAAGGTGATTTGCTTGGATTCCCCAAGGGGAACTTGGACACAAATGTTGGATTTTGAGGGTATCCCTTTTCATTGTAGGAAGTGTCACCTGATGAGTCATATTGCTGCTTGTTGTGTTGCTGGGAAATCCAAACCTAGATGACCACCTTCTTGGTGGTCTGAGGCTTCCTCTAAGAATTACATGGTTAAATAACCCTTGGAAGCTCTGGCTGTTCCTGAGACTGAGGATAGTGTTCATTCCAAGCCGGTGGTTATGGAGGATTCTTTGGTGAAACATTCCTTTGAAGCTCTTGTGGAGGCTGTGGTTAATGATCTTTCTGAGCTAGTGGTTGAGGTGGCATTGGTCTCTTCCCCTATTTTAGAGGATCCTTCTAGGAGCTAGACTTTGTCTAATTCTCACAAGGAGTTTGTTGCGGCATTTGTGCCCCCTGGGTTCCATAGATCATTGTCTTCTGAGGCATGGGTTGCTGTGGTAGAAAAGTTAGAGGATGGATGGACAGTAGTTAAGAGGAAGAAGTCTAAGCCTTTGGTCCCCCCTCTAGATAAGAATCTTTGATCGTGTAAAAAAAACCTCAATTCAAAAGGAAAACTTAATGTTCCCTTATGCTGACTAGTTTTCTTTGGTTGGTAAACTGGTTGCTTCACTGGTTTGCTGGTAACTAGTTTGGGAGGTTTTTTAGGTTGCTGATCCAGTCTGTTAACTTTCCTTTCAATGTTTTGATGGTAGTTTTATCTGGTCACATCTGGTGGTAGCAGGTCCTTGTAAGACCTAGTTTAGTTGTTTTACTGGTTTCAAGTTCTTTAATACCTGGTTATGCTTAATGGTTTATCTTTCTTTTTGATGTAAAGGGTTTTGGGGCCCCTTCAAAACCTGCTTTTACCTTAATCTAAAACAATATTCCAAAATGGTCCATATATATCTCATGAGTTTGTATATAATCATATAAAATTCCCTAGCTCTATGGCTAGATCCCATCTTATCTATCTCGTGGCCTAACCATGCTGCCTATTGAGGCCTTGGTCTAAATCCTCAAAATATTATGCTATAAGGATGCCATCTGGGATCTCAATCCCTTTACCTATCCCTATAACTATGCTACTTGCACCTATGACTCTATCAACTACATTCAGATCTTTGTTATCTACACCACTATGGATAGATGCATAACTCTCTCCTCATCTAAGGCCTATCATGCCTACATATTTCTTGCACCCATCTCTACTAGTGGCTACATCCTCTCTCTCTACACCCATAACTATCTTGTTACCTCCCTAGCTAGTCTAAACCATCTTGCTTGAGATGCGAAAAATGGTATGATGGGATCCTCCAAGGTAGTAGGATCATATGGATATAGAGTCTCATCTAGGACATCATAGAGTGTTCCCCTCACTAGGGACCCCCATCTCTCATCTCTATCCTCAACTACACCTATAAAATCACACCATATATATATATATATAAGATCATTGTTATATCTCAAAATATCTATCTCTACTTCCAAATAAAAACATTAAAGCAATAATTTAACCATCTTTTCTTATATATATATATATATTAGATCATTGTTATATCTCAAAATATCTCTCTACTTCCAAATAAAAACATTAAAGCAATAATTTAACCATCTTTTCTTACCTCTCTATGTCTTGGCTACTATGGTCTCACCATTTGTGTGACTACCTAGCACAGTCTTCCCATCTATGTGGCCTCCTAGTACCTCCTCCATAGCCTACCTCCTTAGCTCAAATCCCTCTATCATATCTCACATCTATCTCAACCTGAGCCTACATAGTCTCTCTATCATCTATCCCTCCTCTAGCTCTTCAATTAGCTCATCAAGGATGACATTGATAGCTAATATCTCCTTCTATCTCCATCGCTATTATGTCCTTGGTTGTCATAACTCCTCTTATTATGAAATTGGTAGTGGTACATTTGGTATCTCAACTTCCACCTCCCTGTCTTCCTTCTCTATTCCTTATTATGTTTGACCAGTCCATGGTCATTCATGATATGGCCTACATGTCAATATCACTATCTATGTTCCTATCCCTCTCCCCCCTCATGGATCCCTTACATATTGAGTCCACTACTAAAGCATCAGTATTAGTGTCACTAGATGAGGCATACCCATCTATCCTATCACCCATGCCATTAGATGTGGCTCTCTCCACCACATGTAGTATCTAATAACCTTTGTCCTCTTTATTATTGGTGCAACTATGTGCCAAATCACCCATGTAGTTGATATGTCTCCATATGGCTACCATACTATGTATATAAATCTCACTAATTATAACACTAACATAAGGGGCATGGCTTGTGCTACTTGGTGCTCACTCCATCTCCATACCTGAGGTGACTTATCATCACCCATATGGGGCAACCTCGTCAAATGATATACAAAAAACCTCTCATATATCTAATTTGTCATCAATATGATTGGTCTCATGGTATTCTACCCTCTGACCAGTATCTCATATAGATCATGTATGAGCTAGACCTAGATGATAAATCCCAAATCATATAGAACTCACTCTTCCAACATCATCCTTCTCAAGGCTACCATGAATAGTGGTACCTTGCCATTCAAATTTTGACATAACACCAACTATGTCACAAGTCCTATCATATATTTCTATATATATGGAATTTTTTATGTATATACATCATCTATATTAACTCTCCATCCTCCCAAAATCATCTCTAAGCATGTAGGCCACATGGCTAAGGATCTCCTCTCCTTTATGTTATTTGGTATCCTTATGATCACTAGTGCTCCTACTATGGGCAGCCCAAGTATGACATTGAAATCCTCTAGTGTGACGGTCACCTTTATCACATCCCCAACGACTTCCCATCTAAATTGTTAGTCAGTCATTCCCAACAACTAAGGAACATGACTAACAAAACTAAACTCATGAGGATCCTACACATGTCAGCTATGCCTCTTAGACCTATGGATACTAGTATATCCCTATCTCTATCTGACAATTTATCTAATAACACCAGTAATTAGGCCACATCTACCAATCTCTAGAACCTCCATCATCTTTGAAACCAAGAAACAATAAAGGATGTATTAGTTATTTCTTGTCATGTATAATCAAAATACATTCTTTTTACATTTTTAAAGCAAAAAAAAAGCCTAATTACCTTTAAACTTATTCATTTTACCCTATTTATAAGCCTACTGGGTCCTTATTAACCTCCTCTGGTAACCTAGTTTGACCAAAAGTTCCTTATTTTTACCTTGACTCCAAAATCTTAGTCAACCCTCTTATTTTCCCCTCTTTAATGTCGATTTGTCATTTTAGACCTTTCAAACTAGTAGGAAAATTGTATTAGCTTAGTAGCTTAAAAATGTATAGGGTTAACCCATACCTACTAGGTCAACACTGGATTATGCTTAGTTTTGTACTATTGGGTTGACTGGGTCCACCTAGTTCATTCTATCTATTGACCCCTTGCATTTTCTTAAAAAAGTGCATTTTTCTTGATTTATTCCTAATTCCTCTAAACCCATTTCTTGTCTTGCTATTTTATACCCCTAGAATCTATTTTTGTCTCATTTTGACATCTAAAAATGCTTAAAAATCAGAATTACTAAAAATTCACTTAATTCAATACAAATTTCTAAAATTGGTCTGAGATTCTAGCTGCATGCCTGTAGTGCATCTGTTGCCACCTCTAGAGCCTCTCCCTATTTAGCCTATCATCTCCTCACCATCCTATCTTATTTTGTCTCTAAATATCTCTCTTCTCTCTTTCACAAGTCAAAATAACAAATGACTTATCTTTTCATCTATTTAAAAACCACTTTTAGCAATTTGAATTCTTCACTTATTTTCTTACAGATTCCTTATTTTGCCTATATCTTTATTTTTATTCATCCATTTTTAAAAACATAAAATGCATTGGATTCATGATGAAGTATATAATATTTTCCATTATAATATTCCTATTATCCAAAAATTTCAATTTTTGGCTAGTTTTTGCACTAACTTATATAGTTTTTATCAAATGTTCTTCACATTGGACACCTTCATATCTCTTGAAGTCTACTTCTTTATCTACAACACTAAGGTAAGTTAAGGTATGTGTTTTTTAATTATATCCTTTGATTTATCTTATTTTTTGCTTAATCCACTTTAATTATAATGAACATTATGTTTTATCATGTTCTATTTCTCAAAGTACCATCCTATGTTACAGTTACATGACACATGATGAGCTTCGAGTGGGGCATATTTATACACATACTATTTTCAAACTTTTGTTGATTACTGACACTTTGTATCTTGAAAGAACCTATTGAGTCTCAATCTCTATAAGTTCATGCCTTAAAGGGTGTAACAAGAAAGGGGTGTGCAGACCATTAGTGCTTTGTAATATTGTTTTCCCTTTTTCCACTTTCCATCTACACACTCATCTCCTGAAACCATTAACCCTAAGCTTATTGTTATTAGTTTTACCCATTCCAATCATTTTCCTCTTTCCAAGCTCATTTTATTTCCTTAATTCCATTTTTTATTATTGGTTGAACTAAGCCAACCATGGATGATATTATATATTTTAGGGTATTTTTCACTTTCTAGGTTTGTTAGACTTTTGATTGACCTAGCTTAGACCTAGTGAATTATCCCTAAAAACACACTAGGTTGACCATGGTCGACCCTGTACAATTGACATTTTTAGAAGGATTTATGGAAAGATCAACCTATATATATATATATATATATATATATATATATATAAGTTAATTTACAACCATTTTAAGATATATAAGAGAAGAATAATAAGTGTGAATGAGCATCTGCTTATTGACCATTCTACTTGAGGAATAAGCTTAGGGTTCCATACTTTCTTTGGAGGTATGGATCTTTTCTTATGGAGAAGTTTTTTGGATGCATAGATAGATTGTGTATCCGAGAGATGATTTTTCTTTATTATCCTTGCATACCACAATAATCTCTTGTGAATCACCTTTTCCAAAAGAGAGATTTAGGCTCGGTGGGTTCATCTTCAAGGTAAGTACTCCTAACTTTATTTCTCCTTTGTAAGAGTATATACAAACCCTAAGAATAAATTTTTAATCTTTGAAACATGTCACAACTCATACAGTAGAATTTAGTTATCTCTTAGTTGAGATAGAGCTAATGAAAACCCTAAATTAGGGTTTTCCCCATATCTACAGTTTTAACCATCCAAAAAGGCCAAATATTTGTAATATTACTAAATTTCATGTCCCATAACTAATTATGATGTTTTCAAGAGGTGTAAAAACTAGAAGGTATATATTTTAAATCTTGAGCATGCGTTAAGCTGAGAAAAGGGCTAATGGAATGAGTCTAAGAAGGGAAGTGATCTTAATGAAAGAGTTGAAGCTTCAAATTTGATACTACGGCATGTTTTGTCAAAGAAAACATTAAATGAGGTTTTTTTTACCATAAAGGATTGAACTTTTTCTATAGTAAAGGATTTTGAGTTATATATGGATACAAGGAAAGTGCAAAGAATGTGTAAAGGTTGTCAAAGGAAGAAGTTGATGATTGAAAAGAGTTGCTGAGTTGAGGAGTGGGATTGAGAGGGTAGTGATACCCTATAGAATTTGATAAAACTTTAATAATTCACTTGATAAATGAAATTATACTTGGTACTTGCATGAATAATTGAGGTAGAAGACTATTATGAAAGGAAAAGGATTAGGAAACAAAGACTAATTGAGGAAACTTGGTATATGCTCTGCATCATTTTGGTATTGGAGCTAGGTTAAGATTATTTTTTATTTTTGAAAATATTTGACATGTGTTTTGAAGTGAAATGAAAGATAGGTGATCAAGGATAGTGCTCCATGGAGAGAGCTAGCAAGGATGATGAGTTGGTCAAGAGTATTGTAGAACAAGTAACATAATTAATTGATCCATTAGTGATGAGGATGGAGGATATTAAGTATGTTCTCAAGGAGAGGGAACAAAGAGTATAACGTGATGATAGACATAAAGGTAAAGCAACACCTTTATAGAGAAAAATGAATGAGAGAGAATAGCAAGAGAGACCACAAGAGCATGTAATAATAGGTCAAGATGGCATGGGAGTGAAACACCATGCAAGGTATATTACACCATTTGTATATGGCATATTGAGAAGATTTGAAGGTCTAATGAGAAAAGGACCAAGACAAAGATTTTAGGGGAAATGTTGGATTTGCCAAAGAGAAGGACAAAGGGTAGTAGAGTGTCCAAGAAATGTGAGCAGAAGTATACAATAATAAAGAGAAGAGAATGAGGAGAAAAGGCATGATAGGAATGAGTCATTACTCATGAGGAGAGTCTTATTGTAGTATAATCAAGGTAAGGAACCAATCCAAAGGAGGAGCTTATTCAGAATTAGATATAAGGCCCATGGTAAGATATGTAATTTGGTAATTGATGGTGGTAGTACTAATAATATAGTTTCTTTAGAGATGGTGTAGAAGTTGAGATTGAAGAGAATGCCACATCTAACACCATATAGAGTTGGATGGGTTTAGAAAGGACATACAATAATAGTAAGTGAACACAGTTGGGTTGATTTTAAGATAAGAAGGTATAAAGATCAAGTCCTATGTGATGTTTTGTTAATAGATGTGTGTCACTTATTGTTAGGGATACCATGGTAATTTGATAATCATGCCATCCATGGTGGTTAAGCAAACACATACACTATTAATCAAGATGGAAAGAAATATACAATTATTCCATTAAAGGTTTAATAAGATAGGAGAGATGAAAGGATAATGATGATGTAATGTTAGAGTAAAGTAGTGGAAATATTGATTTTGGTTAGAGTACTGAAGGAAGAAAAGAAGGTGAGTTGTGTTGAGTTAGTCAATGTGAGGAGTTGTGAGTCCACAAACATGTAAAAGAATGAGATAGCACAAGAATGTAAGGTGGCATCAAATAGTTTCCCAAGATAAGAGGATAGATAGCTAATTAGAGTGCTTAAGAGAGAATAAATCCAAGGCAAACATGGTAGCCAAGCATGTGTGAAAGAGGATAACATAATGGTAATGGAGATTATAGCCAAGATGGATAAATAATGTTTTGGGATGAACAAAAAATAAGTGGATAAGATGGAGATTGATATGATAAATATAAAGGATCTAATTTTTATGTCTAATGAGTTGTTTTGTGATGAAAATGCAGGGTTAGAGCAAGTAGCTAAAGGAGGAATGATAGATGAACATAAATGTTTGAAAGAGAATGTTGAACAAGAGAAGGATGTCTAAGAGATGGAAAATATACAATATTCCCTTGAAAGTAATCAATAAGAAGGGATATCAAAGATGAATATGCAACCTTTTTAATTACAAGAAATAGTGGGTAGTAATAATAATAAGTTGATATACAATAGGAAATTAAGAATGTACATAAAAATGAGTTATGCAAGGATAAAGCAAAAGTTGTGTATGAAGTGGAATGGGTAGTACAAAGAGCATTGGTAAATGAAAAATGGTTCATACTTGTAGAATTAGTTGAATATATAGAGAAATATGTGGATAATATTGAATATGAGGAAGAGTGGCATGCATTTGTAATGCAGAAAGAAGATGGTAGTGGCTATGATTTGTTTAACATTATCGTTTCATATGCAAGTATGAAGATGAAGCAAAGGAAGCCTAAATGTGGTGCCCATTAATCATGTAAACCTATATGAGACTCAATTTGAAGTATAAAACTTCAAAGAGAAAGTTTAATGAATTTAGGTAGTAACATATACCAATTTCAACCTTCAACACATGTGGCAAAGATTCTTTCAACTTAGTAGTATGATGCAGGGGCATCTTGTATGAAACCCAAGGTTATTAAAAAAAATTCTTAAGTTGGTTAATTATATGTTTTATATGTGATATATTATATTTTAATTCCAAATGTTAATTCCAATTGGTATAAAGGTGCATAAATTTTGAATTGTTGGTTACCTGCCAAAATGCATTGTTTGAATCTTAACCAGCCTTATTGAAGGAATTTTGTGAAAATTGATGAAGGTGATAGACGTATCAAGTGTGTTAATATTTTTAGACAATATTTAAGGTCCATTAGATGGTTTGAAGTCTATTTTTATGTTCAATATAGTCAATTGTGTGAAAAACAAGAAAATTGCATTGTAACCCACAAGACTCTACGTAGGAAATTTGGCCAAGAAGTAGTTATGCACATATATAGGAGTATTAGATTTAGTTTAGGAGTGTGATTATCATAATAAATTTTAAGTATATTAATGTATATTTTATTTTAAAATATTATAATTTATAAAGTTAGAAAAATTTGGTAAAACCCTGTTGTGTGAATGAAAATTTAGACCTCTGTTGAAGGTCTTTACAAATCTTGATTATTGCATTATTTATGGATGTATAAATAATTTTTATTGAAAAAAATAATGAATTTGACATTTTTTTAAATTTTTTTAAGGATATTATAATTTTTTCATAGTGATCATTTGATCTCATATATATGAAAAGGAGAGTTCTGATAAAAAAATAGTTTACACATACCTTGTGTTGAATATTTGATTAGGTTACAGACTATAATGTTCAATGTAGATGATTGAATGGAATTAGGTAATATTTATAAAAATTATGTAATTAATTTTTATGTGTCTTTATATTATATTTATAAGGAACAATAGTTAATCATTTATTGGGCAAACATATTTGCATACAGACCCCTGTCTTGAGTGAATTCCTTATTTACAAACTGAGTTTCATAATTGACAATCAAATTGAGATTGAAAATGGTTTTAAATTTTATTAATGTATTTTAAATAATTTTTTATATCATAATTAAGTAATTAATATTAACTAATTCATTTGGTTTTCAGACTGGGTCATGAATAAACCCTTGTTCTATATAAGCTTTTCCTATCTGCATATTGGGCTTATCATAAGTGCAAATCCTTGAAGGTGGTAATTGATGATTCATGTTCAATAACATTAATTTAGTGTGTATTTAGGTTATGAATCCATATACAATAAATTTAACCATTTTTTTCATAGAGATTCAAAAATATTGAACTCTATTTCTGTAGCAGATAATGATTGAAGACACTATGAGAATTGGTGTTTCTTGGTAAAGAAGAGGTCTATAAAATGCTGAACAAGAATTTAAGGATATTGAGGAAATTAAATAATTTTATTTTTTTAAATTTTATATTATTATTTATGTGGTGGATTGTTTTTAAGACAAAATAGTATACTGTCATATTTTTTGAGTGTGACTTCTTCCACATAGTCAAGTGCAAACATGCTTTGAAATGTGTAACCGTTGGTTCAAAGAGTGAAAAAATTAATTTAGGAAGGTGGTAAAAGTATATAAATACCTTAATAATAAATTTTTAATATTTTAAATATGTCACAACTCATACATTAGAATTTATTTATCTCTCAACTGAGACAGAGCCAATGAAAACCCTAAATTAGGGTTTTTCCCATATTTAAGGTTTTAACCATCCAAAAAGTCCAAATATTTGTAATATTACTCAATCTCATATTAAATAAATAATTATGATGTTTTAATGAGTTTTAAGGACTGGAAGGTATGGATTTTAAAGCTTGAGCATGCATTAGGCCTATAAAAGGGCTAATGGAATAAGTTTAAAGACGTAAGTGATCTTGGTGAAAGAGTTGAAGCTTAAAATTTGATAATAAGGCATGTTTTGTCAAATAAAACAATAAATGAGGTTTTTTTACCATAAATTATTGTAATTTGTCCATACTAAATGATTTTTAGTTATATAGGGTTACAAGGAAAGTGCATAAAATGTGCAAAGGTTGTTAAAAGGAAGAAGTTGATGATTAAAAAGAGTTGGTGAGTTGAAGAGTGGGATTGAGAGGGTAGTGAGACCCTATAGAATAGGATAAAAATTTTATAATCCACCTAATCAATGAAATGAGACTTGGTAATTTGCATGAATAATTCAGGTAAGAGACTATTATGAAAGGAAAATGATTATGAAATAAAGATTAATTGAAGAAACTTGGTATATGCTCTACATCACTTAGGATATGCTTATTCCAAAGTAAAACCTTAATAACAATATGATATAATATATAAATTTTACAAGATAAGATAAAAGGTGATGCATGCCACATATTATCCACACATATCTCTAGACACACTATAAGTTAAGGGTGTATCATGACCCTTTCATCAAAAATAGCATTTCCCTTAATTTTGAATGATTATGGATGCTACTTTAGGAATGATTCATCCTCCCATGTTGCATCCTCACTCTTAAAATTATTCCACTTGATCAAATACTCCTTAATCTCCCTTATTTGTAGCCTTTTAGTGCATATGTGAAGGATCTCCTTAGATTACAAAATGAACCTACCTTCCTCATCTAGCTCTGGTAACTTAGTCTGGGTGGATAATTGGTATCCAATTAATTTATTTAAGTAGGAGACATGAAATACTAAATGTTTGCATGTATATTTAGGTAGTTATAACTTGTATATGACACTATCAATTTTATGAAGGATTTAATAAGGGATATAATACTTAGGATAAATTTTATAATCCATTTTTTTATTTCTTCAAGTAAATTTTATTGTATGGATATAGGGGAAAAAATACCCAATAACCCACTTAAAAATTCCTCTTGTTATGGTTTTGATCCACTTGTTGCATCATTCGATTATATGCATTGCTAAATTATCTTTTAGACTAGTTAGTACATTCTACTAGTGTTAAAGTTATTCCTCAACAACTCAAAACCTTGGATGTAACCTTAAGGATGATGTGATGGATGTGTTTTTATACCCATATAGTTTGATAAATGGAAATTTTTGGATAATTTTTTGAAGTGTTATACAACCATTCTACTAGTGGTAGCTAATGAACACATATTTTTAGTTTATTTGATGTAAAACAATAGAGACCACCCCTATGATGTTTTGACCACCTTTGTTTGCACATTAGATTGATGATAATATAATGAGATATGATCTGATTGAGTAACCAAACATGATAATAATTCATTCCAATAATTAATGGTAAATATAGGATCACTATCACTTACTATGATCTTGGGGATAACATGTAGCTTTTGAAATGCATTTGATATTGTACTAGCACAAATGGTTGAGACAAGGCATAAAATGGGCATATTTTATGAGCCTATCTAAAATTACCATAATAAAAAATTTACCCTATGACATAAGCAAAACTATTATGAAATCAATGCAAACCTCCTCCAATCTTTGGCTAGGAAGAGATGAGGGTTTTAGAAGACCTGGGGTCTTAATTATCTCATCCTTATTTTTTTGGCACAAAATTCATTATAGAACATATTTATGGATATCCTCCTTGATTCCTTCCAAAAATAAATCTAACTTTATTCTATTATAGGTTTTCAAAAATACTGAATACCTCATACTATTGATGCATGGATCTCTATAATGATATTATGTTTGAGTGGAAAATTATTTCATAAGTAAAATTTATCTTGATATCATAAGGAATTTATTTTCCACACAAATTTTTATGAGACACTAGAATCTTATTGGAGTTGTTGAATCAGAACCCATGTATCACTATTATTTTCCCATTCCAATCTTGCCTCACCCACCCAATTTCTTTTCCATATGGATGTTGTGCATAACAATGCCTATGTGGATTCATCCCTCCTAGATAGTGCATCAACAACTATAATATCATTTCCTTTCTTATATATGATTTAAAATTCATACCCTAGCATTTTAATGACCTATTTTTGTTATTATTTAAATGACAACCTTTATTACAAGAAGTATTTTAGAATATCATGATCAATTTCACCTTGAAGTACCTAACCATTAGATAAGTTCTTGAATAAATTTGTGAGTGGTGTTGTTATGATTCCATAATTTTTCACAAATTGATGATAGTCACCTGTTAGTTGTCAAAAACATCAAAATTTATTAACTATTTTTGGATTTGTCATTGTATCATCTCCTTGATCTTGTGAGGGTCTACTTTTATGCCTTCATGTGACACAATATAACCCAAGTACTCTTTACATCTTGTACTTAAAAATCACAATTGGAAGGCTTGACATAAGGCATATTCTATTCTATAATTATCAATACTTGATTTACATGTTGTAATTTTATTCCCATGTCTTACTAAATATTAGTTTGTCATGAAAAATTACCAAGATAAATTTATATAAAAATGCCTAAAGACAATGTTAATCAAACACTAAAATTTAAATGGTACATTTTTGAGAACAAAATGCATTATCAAAAAATCATAATGGCCTTCATGAATTTTAAAACATGTCTTATGTATATCTTCATGTTTGATTTGAATTTGATGGTAACTTGAAAAAATATCTAGTTTTGTAAAGTAGACAATACCATGCAATTCATCAATTACTAAAATAGGGAACTTATCTTTGATTGTGTACTCATTTATTGCTCTATAATCTGTTTATACCATCAAAGTATCATATTCTTACACACTATTACTATAGGGGATGAATATTTAGTTTGGATATGCCTGATAATACCATCCTCCAATAGTTCTTGTACCATATTTTCAATCTCAGTCTTTTGGACATATGGGTCCCTATATGGTCTAATGTTTTATGGTTGACTCCATGATATAAATTTAATGGCATGATCATATTCCATTTGTGATGGTAGTCCTTTTGGATTTGATACTAAAATAATAGATTTTTTATCAATAATATTTTAAAGACTAATTGTATATACATCTTTGTTTATTATACTTCTAAGGAAAAAACTTGTGGTACAAACCCATCTAGCCCTTTTTGATAATCTCCTACATCTGATGAGATATAACTAGTTGTGGAGACTTTTCACACAATCTACAAAACTCAAATGTCCTATTGAAAAATAAAAATGCATGAACAATCCTTGGAAATTAATCTCTATAGTGCCCAAGGTTATGATTCATTGGACTCCCAAAACTATGTCAACCCTACCCATGGGAATATAAAACATAAGAGAGTCTAGACTATACTCTCCCATGTAAATATTTATAATGTGACATTTTCTTGAAAAAATAAGTGTGCCACCATATACAATATTTTTTTATTAAAAAATGATAATTAGGAAAATAAATATAATTTAATTTACATGATCAACTAAGTAAAGTAGATTTTAAGTCAATATGCATTCACACACATCTATTTGTAAAAATATGAATGATTATGGTTTTGACCAAAAGGAGATAAATGGAAAATGAGAACTCATCTATATTCTAAATACATAGACCTACATATAAATGTAATTGAACATGATGTTGAATGAGATGCTTCATGATCTACAAGGATGACTATTTTACTAATTTGGATGTGATTGGTAGATGTGGACAACAATGATCCCCACCTTTGTTTAGATGGAATGACCTTATTTGAACTAACTATACACTAAATTTAAAAATTAAAAATATATATGACACTATGTATAGATGACTTCTATTCAATTAAATGTATGTGATGTAGTGTCATAGATTATATTTTGTCTTCTAAAAAACTAGAAAAGTCTTGCAAAATGAACTAAATAATAATAAAATATAAAAGGGGGGATTTAGGGTTAGAATAATAGTTGAGATGGCCTTAGAAACTTCTCTATATTTTAGCATTGCCTACATATCCCCAAAAAGGGCCTCAAACCAATGCAATTCTCCCTCTCTTGTATGTGTGTGATTGGGTCATATGCAATGTGGATCTAAATTATCTTTGAATATGCCCTCATCTTGGCCTAATCATGTATTACAAATGTAGAAATATAAAATTTAGATAAAATATATGGACTAAGCTTGTTGTGTCGTGTTTAATTTTTTTTAATTATGCATTTTTATAGATAGATAAGTATTAGATGTAAAATGCCTTTTATGAGACTTTAAATATAATTCTTCCAAATTAAATTTTCAAAACTCCATTGGGATACCTAATCAACTCAAAATGAAATAAAAGGACCATAAAATAGACCCAAATGAAATGTACATAGGAAAAAATACTAAAAAGTTTGTTAGGATAATGCCATTCTTTTAGGATAATCACACAAAGCATGATAGTTCAAAATGAGTGGTTTTTTATAAAATCAAGAAGAAAATAATAAATAAAGAATAAATACTAAGGATCATTGTGACTCAGATAAAAAACAAAATGAAAGAATAATAGTTGAAAATAATATAATAAAAACATCAGTGTGAGAGATCAAAGAGGGAAAATGACATATGATTAAAAAAAATGTGCCAATATATTCTTAATTCATCATTAGGTTCTTATAGATAAAATGTCACAAAAGACATAGTACTTATGTTTTCTTGACCAAATTTAGGTGTCTACATTTACCCCCCTTTTATTATAGTAGTTCAATGAAATTGAAGTATTAGAGTAAAAGGAAGAAAGTGATACCAGAGCTTACATGTGTTCAATATGCTTTCTTGTAAGTGATATTCGATGGGAATGATATAACCAACCCATGTGGAGAGAGGATGGTCTATAATCTTTTTCTCTTCTTGGCCAATGAATTGAATAAGACTTTGAGTGATGCCTATGAAGATGAACTATGATATGGATTCTATGTGTAGAATTTGAGTAAATCATTATGGTATGAATAACCAAGCTAAGATTCCCCCCCCAATATTTACTACTTAGAGATAAAGTCTAAAAACTATTTAACTTCAATCCCACACAGCTTAATATACTAAGTACTAGTGTAAAAATTGAATCAATTGCTATAGATGGAACAAGATTCATTTTGGTGTAGACTTGTTCAAATATAATTTGAACTAAATTTGGTATATAAACATAGAGAATGACAATAATTACCAATCTTCCATAAAATATGGTGAAAAATTGGGACATGAGAGTATATATTCCATGCAACATGTCCCTAATCCAATAATTGATCATACTAATTCATATAATGTGAGTAATAAGTATGAATTATGATAAATAATTTTGTATTAATGTGTACATGTGTTGTGCCCTTACCACCATTGTCATAATCTATTCCAAAACTGATTCTTACTATGTCAAATATAAATATATGCCATGCACATGCCCTATTCCTAGTGATATTTGTCAAATCTGAGTAAACTTTCTAATTTTACATGATAAAATATTGTAGTAATTTTTGATAGTCTGTACTAATATGAAAGATTAATTTTTGTACAAATTTGGATAATATTGCTCAATTTGGACAACAATGCATCTGCACCACTATATTTAGGGTGAAATCTTGTATGAGTATAATAAATATTTGTAAATTTTGAAATAAACTAAGTATTTTCTAAATAAATCTATCAATTTGTCAAAACCCTATGTCATACTATGAAAAAATTATTTATAATCCATGTATATCCTAAATAAAACTATAATTTACTAAGCTAAATCGATATAAACTAAAATATTATGAGATATAACTAAAAATGTATTGAGTAGTTAGAAGTATATTTTAAGTCTAAAACTAATGAGTAGGGAGTATGAACTGAATCATTACCCCGTGTGTATCTGAGTTTATATAAATAATACTTATGTATTACTCCAATTTGGTGAAAGGGATGAAAATAGTGTTAATAGATCAAACCAAAAATGAAAGCCAATGCATCTTGAGTTATGTACTTAGTGGTTATTATAAATTTTTGGTGTGAGTGATCTATTTAATTTTGATTAGGAATTATATGGGTTCCCATATAAATGGAGGAATTGTTATGAAAAAAATGATGTGTTATTATGGAAATAAAAAGGTTAAATGTGATCAAAACATGGGAAACATGGAAGATGTCATGACCATCTTTTACATGGAATAAATTATGTTTTAAAATGAGCTATGGATTATAATATATCAATTGTTTAGTGTGGAAAACCATGGATTTAACAATGATAGCCCATACTATAGTGGTATGGCATAAGGATTAATATACATATAATTTTGATTTTTTTAACTCATTTGAAATTTTCAAAGAGGTAAAATTTGAGGTCTAAGTTGAAATATGCCTAAAAAATGAGATATTTTATGTAGCCAATTTGAGGAGGTTGAGGCACTTATTTAGGCCAAGGAGGATGTGGGAAAAGTGAATAAAGAAATTGATTCTTTTGTGACTTTGTAATTTTTTACTTAGGCTAAATTTATTTAATGTTATTATCTTTTTAAGTTTTATATTTTTGGTTGTGGGCCTATCCTTGATAGGATAGTAGTGTCTTGACTTTCCATGGGTTTATTTACAATGTCACAAAATCATCTAATGCTATTATACCTTAGGGAGTGACTACATCCAATTTTTATTTAATTTCTAAATAAGTTATTATATATTAAATGTTGATACATTTAAATTTACATTTTAGAATTTCTAATGTAAAATTTGGTGTTATTCATTTGACATATGAGGACATCCATTAAGAGAGTTCCAAAAAGGTCAGATGATGGAGATGGTTTATGCCCTACTCCTATTTGATGATGAAAGGAGTATTGTTGAGAGGTCCTACCTTAGTTACTTGGGATGGTTGTATTTGATTCCATATGATTTACACATGATGATTGCACTAGACAAGAGGTGGGATGCTGATACTTATACTTTCTAGTTACCCATTGAGGATATGATAATGACTTTGAAGGATGTATAGAGGATGTTGAGACTGTGGGTTATTATTACTAGGGTTATGTTATATGGGAATATATTTCAAAGAACCAAGGATATCACACCTAGGTACTTGAATAGGAGACCTCATAGACATAGACATTGTACTAGAGATTTAGATGTTGTATTGACTAAAATTATTTTATCAAGTGTTTTGCATGTGTGAAAACTTCTTACCATTATGTTGGAATTATTTATAACTATGGATGGTGGTGGTGTATCTACCTCTTAGATGATGTATGCCATCATTTATGATATTTAAGGGTATGGGATAGTGTATTTCTAGGGTCATATGTTGCTTTCCCATTTATATCAAGATCTTTATAGGTTTATGAATGAGGAGTTTAATGAGAGGATATGATTGACCACACTTTTGTATTTTTGGGCCTATGAAAACATTGATGTCACTCGACTAATTATAAATCATCATGTTGATTGGGAACACCTTCATGTATTTTCACAAAAATCTATTAATATATGCTATGCAATTAACTTATAACATGTTTAGGGATATGTGTGGTCAACTTGTAGCTTACACACCTTCATAATATCTTGTTGCATTTATTTATGTTATTAGTATGGTCAGCCTATAGAATAACCTTAGCTAATTATACTATATATAAGAGGTAGTGGTTAGTATTTTATCATCATATTATAAATTTTATTCTTATTGCATTATTTTGGAGGTTTCTACTTCAAAGTGTTTAAGTCATAATATTTAAGTATTATGCTCTTTTGCCAATTGTTGTTATGGATTTGTTTATTCTACTCTTAATTTTATGATATTTAATTCTATTATTGTGAATAATCTAAGTAATTTCATTACAATTGGTATAAAAAATATGATTCGGTAAAGTTTCTATGATGTAATATTTTTCAAGTTTATCATCTTGAGCACTAGAAAGTTGAAAAAACATAACTTGTGATTGAGGAGGAATTTAATTTTTCCATCACCATATTTTTTTCATGATTTTTTTACCTAGTGAAAATTAGTAGTCATTAGATTCATCTCTATGAGATGATCACAATGGTATATTCTATTGGTACACCTTTTTGGGCCAAAAATTTTCACCCTTGTGTACATTAGTAGTTATTGGATTCATCTTGGTGAGGAGATCATAATGGTATCATCTATTGATATAATATTTTTGGGTCACAACCCTCCTAAGTTTTGTGCATGGTAGATCCTAACACTCATGGTTGTGGTAAATGGAAATAAATTCCTAAAACTCCTCATAAAGATGACATGGAGTTAGAAAGTTATAATTTGAGTATTTCAAAGACAATTCAGAAACTTAATTTAGAGTTGTAAGGCATGGTGTAGAAAGATGATCTTGATGTAATTAAAGGGGACCTAACAGGGATGAGAAGGGACTTGAATAACTTTTGAGATTAATTAAAAAAAATCACTAAGAAATTGACCAACTTTTTCTCTCAGTAATTATAAAATAATCATCCACCACTCTATTTTGGTTCTTCTCCTTCAAACAATCACAATGCCAAACATGGTATAAATCCATTATTTCCAAAAGTGAAATTACACAAGTTTGATGGTAATGAACCATTCACATAGATTACTCAAATTAAAAATTTATTTGATCTACATGAGTATCCTTATTCATAAAAGGTGGTCATGGTCTCTCTGTATTTATAATCTAAGTAGTTTATTTAATACTATTGGTTATGTGCAAAAAATAAAAATAAGGGTCTCTTGGTTTCCTAGTCTATATTTTTTGAAGAGTTATAGCTCCACTATTATAACAATTTCTTAGAAAACCACTTTAGCTAAGTATCCAAGTTGTATCAATTGGGATGGTAAAGGATTACATTTATCAATTTTAGAATATTTCCTTACATGTGGTAGAAATCATTGAAGAAAATTTGATTGACCTATTTTTGGGTAACCTCAAAGATAAATTCCAATTTGAGGTTCACACGTTTCATCCCAATAATGTATCTAAATCCATACTAAGGGCACACCTGTATAAGGAAAAAGATTTGATCTAATGAAGACCTTTCACTAATGTCCATGAAGAACCTTCTCAACACCATCATTTCTACACCTTACTAGATTAACACCTCAATAAGTTGAATAAAATCATGTAAATTTTTTGTTTTTTTTGGATTTGATAAAAAAATGGATCAAAGGACATTGATGCACTGAAAATAAGTTGTTTTACATTGAAGGCACCAATGAGGAGGAAGAATATGATGAGGCTTCATGGGTAGGTTTAAAAGAACCTAAAGATAAATCTAAATATTCTCAACCTACTATTTCCTATCATGTACTTTCAGGTATTAGTACTTATCAAAATCTTAAGTGGTGGGTTTCCTAAAGAAATAGAAGTTGACTATGTTAATTTAACTTGGGATTATATATAAATTCATAAATAGTAATTTATCTACTCATTTGAATTGTTTCATTTACCTAGTTCTAAAATTTTAGGTCATGATTACAAATGGTGGTATAGTTAACTATTCTATAAAATTCATTATAATTAATCTTGTTATGGATACTACTTGCCAGATTCCCCTATGTTTACTATTCCCATGGGAGGAGTTAACATTGTTTTGGGAGTGTTTTGGCTCACCACTTTGGGCACTATTGAGATGAATTTATAGAAAATATTCATGAGGGTCCATTTAGAAGGCATGACCTTTTAATTTCATGGATTATGAGATAAATCTCCACAACTCATTAGTTCCCATCAAATGACAAAGATTCTTTGAAAAGATGTAGAAGGATTTTTGGCATACTTATTTTCCATATTAGTTCAACCAACCAAGGAGTATACATATCCTAATTTACAAATGGTTTTAGATGAACATTATATTGTTTTAGTGACATGCCAAAATGAATTCCTCCAAGTCTTACACATGATCATGCCATTATGATCATTCTAGGAAACACACCACCCAACATCAAACCTTATAGGTATCCCTATGCCTAGAAGAGTGAAATTGAAAATATGGTACATGAGATGTTGTAGGCATGAATCATTTGATGTAGTCAAAGAGCATATTCATCCTTAATTTCATGGTGTATAAGAAGGATGATAGTTGGAGGATGTGCCTAGAATATAAAGAACTCGATAAGTGCACCATCAAAGATAATTTTCCTATTCTAGTAATTGATGATTTACTAGATTAATTTCATGGTATTGTTTATTTTACCAAGTTAGAACTTCATTCTAGGTATCATAAGATTCACATTCATGATTAGGACATACCTAAAACAAATTTCAAAATTCATAAATTCCCTTATGAATTTATGGTCATGCCTTTTGGCATCACAATTACACCATATAGATTTCAAAGTTTGATGATTTTTTAGGCTATTTTTGAGAAATTTTGTATTAATGTTTTTGATGATATCCTCATCTTCAAAAAAAATTATGAAGACCATTTGAAACATGTGAAATAGGTATTTTTAGTTATGAAACAACATCAACTCTATGCAAAACCTTCCAAATGTGATTTTGATATCCAAGAGGTGGAGTAATTGGGTCATATTGTTTCACATAAAGGCGTGAAATTTGATCATAAAAAATCCAAGTGATGATGGAGTGGTAGGTTCTCAAGACTCTCAAGGACTATTGGAGGAATAAATTAGATAGTAAATTTGTGCAAGATATTCTTTTGATATTCATGTGTTATGTATTCAATTATTGTATATATGTATATTTTGTCCTATCCCCACAACCTGTAATAGGTTAGAATATGAATAGAATCCTATTTTAGCACCAAGTATGAGAATAATGTCAACTATTAGAAACTATAAATGACTATATATGTTTATGTTTATATAAATAAGGGAGTTCCATCTTGTAAGAGATTAATATAGACTATTTGGTTATTGTTACCTATTGTGTTTCTTATTTTGTTCCTTCCATTCACTTTCATGTTTAATGTTTGTCTTATTTTTATCTAATTTACTCTAAATGTTTTGTAAACATTAATGAAGTATTGGTTGTTCCTAATTCCTATCTAACACACAATAATTCATCTCTATTATTCTTCTATTTTCCCACCTTGAATATGAAATATGTGCACTATCATGCATGCTTGAGTAAAACTTAGATATCTGTGTCCTTAGAAGGTTTTAATTATTTAGGAAACTCTAATAAAAATGGTATGGTGAGTATAGAAACACTCCTTATGGAGGAAACTATGCTAAGATGGTTACTAGGGTAGAGAGACATTGAGATATGGTTAAACCAAAAAGTACGTAATTTTTCAAAATAAGAATTTAAATAGTTTGGTCTTACCATATCATAAATAATTCAAGAGCACATTTATGGAGAGATATATGAAAATTTTTGGTGTGAATTACCTAAACTGCTAGCTAAATAGTTGGCACTATTGGAGTATTATTTCTTTAATCCTAGAATGCAATAAACAATAATCTAGACTAAAGAGAAGATAAACTAATTGTAGAAATTAGAAACTGACTGGATGAGGGTAATAGACTATTGGGTTGCTACCGCCATAGATGGATACATAACCAAGTTTGTAGTACAAGGATATATAACTTTCAAATCTATACAAAACCTATTTATCCAAATAATTAGAGGGAAATTTTCTAGCAACTACCTCTCCTTATGAAGATGTTGGTTGTGGGCAAGGCCATGGTGCTTACTCTAGCCAATATGGAGTAGTCACTTTGGGCATATGGGGGTGTGTACAACATGATGGTGAATGATGGTTAGATGAGTAAGTAAGGCTTGAACTTGAATCTAGAATGGAGATATGAGAGAAGAAAAGTAAAAAAAAAAGTTTGTATTTAGAATGAGAACTATGATAACATAATAGATGGAATAAATAGGATACCTAGGTAGCTCTAAGTAGAGGTAAGAGTAGTAGTAAACTAGAGGATGAATGAGTAAAATATGTGATGAGTGATATTATGAACTAAGAATGAATAAAGAAGATGATAAATTCCAACAAATAGAAATAAGTGATGAAGAATGAGATGAATATGAGATGTTTGAATAAGAAGGCAAGAATAGTGTAGAAGTAGAGTAGATAGACGATAGATTTAGGGTGAAACTACAAGAATCAGTATTATCAAAAGAAGAATTAAGTAAATAATCATAACATATTAAAATATTAATCATAGGTTTAATCACAGAAGAAGAATAAGTCATAAGAAATAATCATTCACTAGAAGAGCACACATTCCCATATCCCAATCTCTTATATTCTAGTAGAAGTTTTCATCCAATCAGATAGAAAAATAATCATTTAGGAAGGACCAATTTTAGAGAAAGTACATCATTAGGGTGATGAAATTAAAATAACATAAATTATAAAGGATTTTAAGGCTATATGACTTGTTGACACTAAGCAAAGAATAAGGAAGAACAAAAAAACAAAGTATGCACATTGACTCTTCTAATACGTAGAGTAGTATATAGGTAGGATCACCTAGAATATAGCCTCTTATGATAAAAATTATGTATTAAATTTCATCAACATGAGTGTACATAATGGTTCATCTAGGAGGATTCATAAACCTATTGATCTATGATGGGTCTACAGACCCTAAACAATACTTATTAACCTATGAAATGAGATGGAAATCTAAGGGCATCATTGATAAAGCTATCAAAAAGTGTGAGTTAATAGGAACACTAGTCAAAAGAGAACTTTATTTCATATACTAAAGAGAATTTCAATATGTAAGTCTATAAGTAATTAAGGACTAGCTTATCTTAGAATTCAAGATAAGTAAATGCACTATTCAGACTATACAAGACTTGAAGGAGATAAGGCAAAAGTCTAGAGAATCAGTCTGTGACTATGACCACAGATTCTCTGATGTGATGAATAAGGTATAATTTTCCTTAATAGACAAAGATAAAACTTCATGGTTCACCAAAGGATTGAATTCCATAAATATGTTTGTTATTATGTAGACCCAATATACTACTAACACAAATGCTAGATTTACTACACTATGAGTAGATCAAATTGAATATTATGGAGAAGCTCCTATTACCAATTCCAAGATTAAAACTACACTATAGGATTTTTTGAAAATAATGGAGTAATACCATGAGGTAGATAAACCTAAATTGAATCTATGGTGTATCCAAAAAGAAGTAAATCATAGGAATGATTGTCCTAAGCTCAAAATAGAATTCTATGAAATCTATTGAGTAGTGGGGCATGTAACAACATAATTCCATCTTTTGTAATAGTATGTCAAGAATATATATTTAAATTTATATAAGTTGAATAATAATGATGAAAAGAACTATAGATCTTTGCAGGAGCCCAAGGAAGTCATCACTAAAAATGTATTCACCATCATTATGTAATAAATGTCCATGATGAAGTAGATGATTCTAGGTCCAGAGGTTGATAAAGGTTGTGCAACCTAAATAGGTCCACAATGGATTCCTAGTTTACCATAATACCAACCTCAAGGTCTATCTAGTTGGATCCTTCCTTTACAAAGTTAGACACCACCATCTCCATAGTACCAGTATGTATCACCCTAGAGATTAGTCATGATGTAACAACAACAAACAAGTTGGACCCCACCAACTATGAAAAATAATTTAGAATTAGAGATAATAACCAATAACATTAGCATTGGAACATTGCATAGTAAAAAGGAGGTTATAATGAAGGATACCATTCCAACATAGGAGGAGTTATGGGAGGATACATAGGAGATTACCAAGGTAGAAAAGGCAATAACTATCAATGTCGTCCTTTAAAATGTTATCTATGTGGAGAGTATGATCATGTATAATTTAATTTATTGATTAATCCTTAAAAGTATTCTTACTATGCATACTATAGAATATATGACCAACATGACATAGAATATTGTCCTATCTTGGAAAATCAAAGAAAGGGCAAGTCTATCTAGATTGTGAATATGGTGAGTGCATAACCTAATGAGGATGTTTTCCTAAATGTTGTTACATGAAAATAGCATGCCAAAAATGGTTTTTCTCCACTTGAAATGCCTCAGGATCAGGGAATCCAAAAATCAAAACAAGTTAAATACTCAATCCCAACTATAGAAAAGGGGCTCATGTGTGAATCTGCATAGATGTTGAAAACCATCTAATATCAAGACACCACTAAAGGAGATGTTGTAGCAATTGATTCTCAAATGTATGGATAGATCATGCACATTATGCAGCAAGATGGATTTGTCACTACATTGATATATCTTCTGAAACTTTTAAGCACACTATACAATGAAAACATCTCATAGAACATCACAAACTTACTACATAATATATTGGAGTGTGCAGAACATGGATAATAGAAGATATAAAAGATAGTATAGTACATCAAAACAAATGACCCTTGGGATGTAGAATCACAAATTGGCATTGAGGTTGTAGGCTATGAGATTACAAATGTTATCTTTGATTTTGGCATCATAGTCAACATGATCCCTAGGTCTACATGGGAAGCTATTGGATGATCGGTTTTGAGTTATAGAGTAGTAACTTTAAGATTAGTTTATTATGGAATGGTTGAGCCTATTGTTAGACTAGAATATGTTGAGATTAAATTTGCATAATTGACCCTATGAGGTAACTTTGAAATCATCAACATGAAGACATCAATAACACATTACCCTATGCTAATTGGAAAGAATAAAATGACTATAAATATAGTTTAGAATCAATTATAGGTGACCCAAGGAGATCAGGTTGTCTTCATTACTCTAAATAGAGTGCATAAACCTTACATCATTCTATTTGAACCCAATTCTCCATATGTTACACAAGAAACTAGATGGATGAAGTTGAATTTTGAGGAAAACCTAAAAGCTCTACACGTAGTTGAATGAAACTTCTTGCATGAGCATACTAAACATTAGGTACAATCATACTCACTCAACAATTAAATACAATGGAACAATGCAGGCCCAAAGCAATAGTCACTCATCTATTAGTAACCTAGTTTATCATAGAATATTATGCATCTATGTCTAAAACATACCCTACTCAGTCAGAAGTTGACTTCCTCTATCAAGTCGATGATCATATGTAGGACTATATTGATCCAACCAAAGAAGGTACTTTTCCTTGGGAATTAGCTTCATCTATTAGTGGAGACTTAAACACACACCTACTCGACTAGGCCTGAGGTGATCATGAATTCTGACTGATGTGAATGGTCTTTATTGTAAGAGGTACAAACCACTGAGATGGGGGGGTGAATCAGTGGTGGCAAATAATCTAATCTAATTTAATTTCTAAACCCTTCAAACACTTAAGCATTCAATACCATCATTCATAAATCATTCAAGATGTTTATAGCAATGAACAAATAGATAATGCAATATTACATACACAACACAAGATCTATGTGGGAAACCCTCTTAGGTAATAAAATCCTCTCTCAAGTGTACAAACACATGGACTAATTATCCTATAAGAAGTATGAAAACATGATATTTTAGTGAAACACCTATTCTACAAGGAGCACCTTCCCCTAGGATGGTCAAGTCCTTCTAACTAGACTTTAGTGAAACACCTATTCCATAAGGAGTACCTACCCCCAAGATAGTCAAGTCTTCCTAACCAAACTTTAATGAAACACCTATTCCACAAGTATCACCTACCCCTAGGATGGTCAAGCCCTTCCAACCTATATGTTGAGCACCCTCACAAAACCTATGATATGAACATCTCCACCTTTAAAATGATGTCTTCAACACCTGATGATGGAACTATAATTTTCTAAACATTGTAAAACATAATCTATATCTCATACAAGACTCTTACATAAACATGACATAATCTCTCTTCCTCTTCACTAAAACTACCCTCGTATATACACTCAAACTTACAAATCCTTCTTCTATTCACTTTTTCCCTATTATTCAAACCTACAATATCACTATTTTTGACATCATAAGTATAACCTATAGGTCATACACATAGTCATCAACCTCCTCTATTCTATAACCCATCCACTAGGCACACACCCTTTCTTATTTACTTTGATCTTTAACTCTTATACACACCTCTTCTTATAACTCTAGAAATTACCACCTTTGATTTCACCTTTTATAGAGCCATCATGATTATGATTTTTTAGGTTGGCCATAATACTTGTCTTAACCCTTAAGACATATAAAATAGTTTAATACCATCCACACAAGTCATCTATAACAACTATGGATCACACTTAAGCAACTATGCCTTTTAATTAGGCCTCATTATCCCTTATAGGTCTCATGAAGACCCATCCATCTCTTTGACACTTCTCCAATAAAACTAAGAACAAATAACACTTTCACATTCATAGATTGATTCCACATAAACTATAGGTCCTCCTTAAGTGAAAACATCCATCACAACACCCTTTTATTATATCAAAATTAACCCAAGCATCATTATGTACATATGATCACTAAGAACAAACACACAATAAATTTATAATCCTCTAATCATATAAAATATGGATTGGTCAAACCTCTATAATCCACACACATGGTCCTCATGAAGTCTAAAACACACTCTAACACTTAGTTCATCTTAAAACATTAAAATACCATGAAGAACAACTCAAATACCCTTCTCAAGTTACTTGCATAGCATGAACACATACATAGTAAAATTTGGATCTCCATATCTTTAATTGTATAAACAATTTGACCTTCTAACTAGGTTCTTTAGATACATCATGAAGTCCTCTACAACTTTACTTTTTACACCATGATCAAATTTTACATATATCAAAATTTATAGCACAAAAATTATAGAATGTCCTTCCATCACAAATTCAAATATTTGAATTCCAACAGTCACTGAGCAACTACTATAATTCAAACATGTTTACCTCATCTCATGCACCCTTGTAATATTAGCTAAATATATACTATCAATCTCCTCAAATCATCTAGGCCTTTATCTTGTAATGCTCACTATTAGATCTTGATCAAAACTCTTATGATTATGACACTTGGCATCATTGCATGCATTCTAAACACTTTGCTATTAGTCCATGAGCTTGTGCCACTTGGTAGTCCTATGTGCTTTGTTGACTCTTTGAATTATCCCACACCATTTATATTTATAAGTATAAATTTCCACTCACCATTGATCTTATATTAGATTAGTGAGCTTGTGACACTTATCAACAACATGTAAAAACTTTTACATGTTGAATTCATATGCACCATTGATCTCAATATTTATGATTAAGCACTCACCATTGGATCTTCTAGACTCATGACCTTAGACTTCAATGTGATAAAAATTGGTCTCTATCCCATCACAGTTTACTCAAGTAACTTTAAATATTTATAAATTGAGATAGAAATCACTTCAAGACTCCAAATTTTTAGGGTAGCTTCTTGACATTGTATACAACATCTCCATGTAAACCTTTAACCATTATTGACTTTTTTGTACCTAAAATAAATGAAAAAACTCATTGGTTCATACATATCTGCATGATGTGCAATGATGTTTTGGATTCTATTAAGATATAATATGCATGTTCTTCTTTCCAAAATATCAAAAAACATACCAAACCTTTGTAAAGACATCTATGGATGCCTCACAACCTATTCTTTGTCCTTACAGACCTACACAAGTGCCATATCACTTCAATCTATCAAATAGATCACTCTGACATTAATGCAATAGTACCACATGTTCTCTTTGGCATCAATGATAACTGAAGACATAAATGAACATGAACTTACATAATCTCTCTAATCATCCTTAACCTCTGATTAGACCCCTCACACATGCTCAATACTTTAGACCCATCCCTAATCATGCCAAAACTAAATATCAACCAAGCCTACTTCAAGCATATTAGGATAAGCACATTGAAAACTTTTTCATTGACACTTAGAATATTAAGACACTTCATACAATCACCTAAAAACCTCCATGAAATCATTGAAAAATCTCCAAAAATCTCCCCCTTTGTCATTGATGTCAACACCCATCATACAACTCACCTTCCTTCTATCTCTTCAATCACTCTCATAATAAGAACCTTCTCCCCCTTGACACAATGATAAAATTTTCTAAAACTGATCTTGAAGACCTAAAAATACTACCAATAAGAGAGTACCACTTTAGAAAAATGGTAAAAACTCCCCCTTACCTTGAGCCTACCTCTTCTTGCCTTACAACTTCCTCTTGCTACATGCCAACATTCTTTTCAACCAAGCACTTTAACCAATTTCAAAAAAACACACAAAAGCACTAAAATATAATGGGAATCACCAAGAACCATCTTAAAAGGAATATCCCTAAGATCTCTGATCCATTTCACCTCTTGAGCATATTCAAATCCTCACACACCATGAAAAACTGCCACACAGGCTTACTAGCCTTCTCTCTCAAGCCCCCTCAAGGACCACCAAAAAAATTCATGCCACTCACCAAATATAAAACATGATCTAAACCAACCTAAAAACTCACCTTGAAACACTCATGCCTTTATATTTTTTATAAACTAAGGAAAAACATCAAAGCTTCACACTAGGCATGTCTAGACTCCTTGTAGCCCTACCTGGAACTTATATAGACCATAAATTTTAGTATACATAATTTAAAAATATAATATTTCATATCTATATCAATCTCATATACCACCTTAAGTATAAAAATTTTCATCACCTATCTCCTCCTCTACAACATATTTCCTTCACAAATCTACTAGCCAATTAGGCCTCCATTATGACAAAAACTTGAATAATTTGAAAATCACAAACCTTAAAATCTATGTGAAGATTTATTTTACAACCCATTTATCCCATTAAACTTATTAATAATCCTCATACCTCAAATCATAATTCAACCCACTTTTTTAGAATAGCCCAAAACTCTAGAATCTCAAAACAAACAAGGTCAACAAATCTCCTTCTAGTCAATGCCCACCTCTAAATTTTTTTACACTCATAGAAACAACCATCACACATTTTTATACCAATATTTGAGCATTAAAACCTTTCTTAACCTTAACTTCCTATACCATGGCTTTGATCTACAACAAGAAATATAGATCTAGGAGCACACAAAAACCTCCAAAAGGCACAAACATGATTATCAAAACACAAAACCACCTAGAACACATAAAAAATAAGTGCAAAGACATTTTTAAGCACCAAAGTCTTCTTTACAATCCATAAATCTCATTATTACACCTATAAACACCCATTTTAATCCTATAAACACTATATACATAGGAAAAAGACTTTATGACATCACTATGACCTCATCAATGCACTTCTTCCATCTTGACACACCAACTCCAATTGGAAACACTCATATCTTTCCTTATAGGACCTTCTAAATAAAACCATATAAACACTTGATTCTCCACTAAAAAGAGTCTCTTAATAAGCATAGATAGAGACCTCCTCTACACCACAATGCTCTAAAACAAAGTGAAGCCAGGAGTGGTCCACATCTCCTCAATAACCACTAGAATCCTTTTATAGATATAAGACTTCTTATTCTTATTCTTCTTAATCTAAAATCTTACAACTTTTTCCTTTTCTACATCACTCACTTTATTTTCTATGATAGGATACACAACATTTGGAGTAACTATGGAATCTTGACATACCTTGATCACTAAATTATCTTCTTTGAATTGTAGAACATCACCTTTAAACCTTGACAACATAGGAACCAATCTTGAAACTTGATCACACGCAATAGGTTACTCATTCACATCCAAACACACCTCAAAAATAGCCTCAAATAGAACCTTGGTCTTCTCCTTGAGCTTGGTCTCTTCATT
Source organism: Torreya grandis (assembly GCA_037957365.1). Taxonomy (NCBI): domain Eukaryota; kingdom Viridiplantae; phylum Streptophyta; class Pinopsida; order Cupressales; family Taxaceae; genus Torreya; species Torreya grandis. Next base: position 1,353,145 of record JARHVA010000105.1, read on the forward strand.
CATAACATGAGTAGACAATGAGAGATCTTAGCACTCTCCAACTTTTGTAGCATTATCCACCATAGAAAACACATTATTTGGACTTGAAGATTCATCATGACTCACACCTACCACCTTTTGTTTCCATGATTTAAATTGCCTTATTTATTTCACTCTAGGAGCCTAATTAAACCTATTCTATCTTGTAGGCCTTTACTTGAAGAATCTAACAATGTGACCTCTCTGTTGATAGTTGAAGCAAGAAGCTTATCCTAACTTTCTTGATTAGAAAAAAATATTTTAATACATCCATTCTTTTGAAAATTAAAAAAAACTACTACTTTTGAATAAGACTCACCTTTTTATTGATGACCCCTATCATAGTTCTATGCAAACTCATTTCTAACAGGTCTCTTACATTCTATAGCTTTATGCCCAAACTAATTACACATGTAATAGTAACCATTGAAACTTGCATACCTCATTGCATTTGGTTGTTTGATATGATTTGTCTTGATTATACCAACATCTTCATTCCTTGACTGATTTTTGATCTTCAAGGTCTGATTTACATTACTCTTCATCTTGTTTTGAGTTGCATTTTTGGTTCTTATTTGTATACAAGAACAATTATATCACTTGCACGCTTTTAATCACTTAGAATATTATGTAGATCACTTGAGCTCTTTTCAAATCTCTCAAATGACTTCATATTACTATATGTATCCTCTAACTTGGATTTTAATGACTCATTTTCAATTACATACCTTGAACATTCATCTTCTTTAGCTTTCAAGCTTGTAGACAAGGTTTCCAATTGATAAATGAAATGCTTGACTATATCTTTATGCTCCTTGGTGTCTTAATTAATTATTGCCTCAACACACTAAATTTATCTTCATAGCCATTGATTTAAGACTTCATATTCTTATTAATATTCTTCTTAATCTTTAGTTCTTCAAGAGCATTCATTAATTTATCTCACCTCATATTTATCATCATCTAAATCACTCCAAGTAGACTCCTTTTGATATGATCAACTTCATTCCTTAGCCATGAATAGGTATTTATCTTAAACAATAAAATAATCTTCATGATCATACTTTGAGTCACTATCTTCACTCTCATCTAATGATCTACAATATTTATTGGTATAGAGACTCTTCTTTTTCTTGAAGTACTTCTTATTGTTGACATACTTTTTGAATCTTTTCTTCCTTTTATTAGACTTGTATGTCTTATTGTCTTCATTTTGGCCATCACCATGCTCTTCATCATCATTCTTATTATGCTTATGAGGGCACTTATTAATAAGTTGTCCCACCTCTCCATAATTGAATCATTTGAAAGGTAGTTTACCCTTATACTTGCCTGACCCTATTTTTAATTTCCTTATAAATAAAGCAATTAATTCATCTTCATCAATATTAGATATGTCATCTTCCTTGATTTTATTAGATTGAAACTTCTTATTTGGCTTTATTTATGTCTTGAATGTTTATTCCTTCTTTGGTGGTATATCATCATTTACTCTCATCTCATAGGTAGTAAGGATGCCATGCAATTCATCCATGTTCAATTGAGTAAGATCATGACTTTTTTCTACAATAGACACTTTTGAATCAAAATTGAGAGAGAAAGACCATAATACCTTTTGAAATATAGTAGATTCTTCAAGATTCTCTCTAATACCTCTAATCATGTTCACAATCTCATCAACTCTCTGCATAAAGGTTGCCACAAAATCTTCTTGCTTCATCTTAAGACTCTTAAATTATCTTTGATGAGTATTCAACTTTACCAACCTAACCTTTGAATCTCCTTCATAAATAGTCTTAAATTGATCCCAAATTTCTTTGGTAGATATGTAATGGATTACCTTGGTGTATTTAGTCTCTAAAAGACCATAAGTGATAGCATTCATTGCCTTATAATTGTTCTCAAGCAACTTCTTATCTATAACACTAGATGAAGGAATAGTAGGTGAAAAATAACCATCCACAATCAATTTCCAAGTTTTAAACCCTAATGACATGATGTAGGTACTCATCCTCACATTACAAAAATCATAATTAGATACATTTAACATTGGTGCTTTTTTAGTGGAAAAACCTCTTTTCATTTGATGGCTACCCATATTATACCTTAGATCTCCTTCAAGCTATTAAGACTTTACCAAAGGACTTTCTTTGATACCAATTATTAGAGGTATAAAAAACTAAGATGGGGGTGAATTAGTGGTGGAAAAAAATACAATTTAATTTCTAAACCCTTCAAATAATTAAGCATTCAATACAACCATTCATGAAGCATTTAATTTGTTATAGTAATGAATAAATAGATAATGTAAGATTACACACACAACACAAGATCTATGTGGGAAACCCTCTTGGGGAATAAAACCCACTCTCAAGCCTATAAACACACAGACTAATTATCCTATAATAAGTATGAAAACATGAGACTTTAGTGAAACACCTATTCTACAAGGAGTAACTGCCCCTACGATGGTCAAATCCTTCTGACCAGACTTTAGTAAAACACCTATTCTATAAGGAGCACCTACTCCTAGGAAGTAAAGTCTTTTTGACAAGAATTTAGTGAAACAACTATAACACAAAGAGCAATTTCCCCTAAGATGGTCAAGTTTTTTCTACCAAACTTTAGTGAAACAACTATTCCACAAAGAATACCTACTCCTAGGATGGACAAGTCCTTCTGACCTAGATGTTGAACACCCTCCCAAAACCTATGATATTAACATATCCACCTTTGAATTAATTTATTCAACACTTGATGATGGACCTATAATTTTATAACCACCTTTGAATTAATTTATTCAACACTTTATGATGGACCTATAATTTTATAACCCTTGAAAAACACCCTCTCTATCTCATACAATCCTCTCATATAGGCATGACACAATCTCTCTTCCTCTTCATTTAAACTACCCTCATATACACATTTAGACTTTAAAATCCTTATTTTATTTTCTTCTCTCCCCAATATTAAAACCTTAAAAATAGCTATATTTGACATCAAAAATGTAACCTATGATTCATACACATAGTCATCAACCTATTATACTCTACAACCCATCCACTAGGCACACACCTTTTCTTCTTTCCTTCGCTCTTCAACTCTTACACACACCTATTCTTATAAGTCTATAAATCACGACCTTTTATTTCAAATTTTATATATCCATCATGAATATTATCTTCTATGTTGGCCATAATACTTATTTTATACCTTAAGACATCTAACACAGCTTAATAACATCCACACATGTTGGCCATAGAAACTATGTGTCACATTTAAGTAGCTATGCCTTTTAATTAGGCCCCATTAGCCATTATAGGTATCATGGAGACCCATCCATATATTTGAAACTTATATAATAAAATTAAGACTAAAATAATACTTTCACATATATATACCCATGCCACATAACCTATAGGTCTTCCTTAATTGACAACATCCATCACAACACCCTTATACTAAAACACAATTAGCCCAAACATCATTTTGTACATATGATCACCAAGAATGAACACATAGTCAAATTATAAGCCTTTAATCATATATAATATATATTTTTTAGGTCTCTATAATCCACACAGGTGGTCCTCATGAAGTCTAAAACATTCTCTAACACTTAGTTCATCTTAAAACATTAAAATACCATCAAAAACAACTCAAATACCCTTCTCAAGTTACTTGCAGAGCATGACCACATACATAGTCAAATTTTGAGCTCCATATATTTGAATTTACAAACATTTTGTCCTTCTAACTAGGTTCTTTATATGCACTATAAAATTTTCTACAACTTTACCTTTTACACCATAATCAAAATCTACATATATCAAAAGTTATAGCACAAAAATTATAGAGTGGTCTTCCCTCAAAAATTCAAATATTTGAATTCCAATTATCACTAATCAACTATTAAAATTCAAACATGTTGACCTCATCTCTTGAACCCTTTCAATATTAAATAAATACACACCATTGATCTCCTTGGATTAGCTAATCCTTTATCTTATAACCCTCACAATTAGATCTTGATCAAAACACCCATGATTATGGCACTTGGCACCCTTGAATACCTTTTAAACACTTTTTTATTAGTCTATGCACTTGTTTCACTTGGTAGTCCCACATGTTTTGTTGACTCTTTGGCTTGTCTTGCATTATTGATCTTCATAAGTACAAACCACCACTCACCATTGATCTTTTGTCAGATTAGAGAGCTTGTGACACTTGTCACCAATGTGCAAAACATTTGACATGTTGAATTCACACACACCATTGATCTTAATATGTATGATTAAATGCTCACCATTGGATCTTCTAGACCAATGATCTCAGACTTTAACATGATTAAACTTGATGGTCTCTAGCCCATCACAATCTGCTAGAGTAACTTTAAAGATTTATAACTTGAGCTAGAAATCAATTCAAGACTCCAAATTTTTAGGGTATCTTCTTGGAACTATAGATAACATATCCATGTAAACCTTTTACCATTATTAACTTTCTTTATACCTTAATTAAACACACAAACTTACTCTTTTAGACATACCTAAATGATGTGCATTGATGGTCTGGCTTTCTTAAGATAGAATATGTATGTTCTTTATAAAAGCTCACAAAACATACCAGAGCTTTGTCAAGACATCTATGGATGCCTCAAAACCTATTCTTTATCCTTAAATACCTACACAAGTTTCATATCTCTTTATTCTATCAAATAGATCACTTTGATATTAATACATTAGTACCACATGCTCTCTTTGACATCAATGATAACCTAAGACATTAATGACCATGCACTTCCACAAGCTTTCCAATCATCTTTGATCTCTAATAGGACCCCTCACACATGATCAATAATTCAGACCCATCCCTAATCATGCCAAAACTAAAGATCAACCAAGCCTAATTTAATAATATAAGGACAAGCACACTACACACTTTATCATTGAAACTTAGACTATCAAGACACTTCATCTACTCACCTAAACACCTCTATGTCATCACTGATAACTCTCTAATAGTTTTGCATGACTAAAAACTTCTTATGTACTATGTAATTGAGGATATGAATGAGTTAATTTTGAATTAAAAAATTTATGTACCTACCATCAGCTAGTGGGTCAATGATTTAAATTATGATCTAAATGGATTTGTCACAAAATGGTGGGAAATTCGTTGAAATGACCAACTTTATTTGGATGATACCTATAAGCTCATGATTAGAAGGTTCTAACTATCACAGTTCATCTGAAGTAACTAGCATTTCTCATAAGAAGGTGAGTGTACTAAATTTCATATTCATAAATGTGTTGAATTTTGGACTTAGAAATGTGTGGTACCAAAGTAATGGGTTCAAATTTTCCATTATACACTTGCTCCATTACCGTCAACATGGTATATGCATCAAGAACACAAATGGGAGATAAAGCATTGGGTAAAAATGTAAAGTTATTTTATATATACATTTGTTTTTGAATATGAAAACCCTTTGGTTCATAACTCACCATAGAAAATCAAATGATTCTTATGCCATGGGTGTGTAGAAGACCTAAGAACAATGATAGAATCCACTCCATAAAAGAATGCAACTTCTGATCTCAATTTAACATTACAAAGATACAAAGCTACCAAGAAAGAAGAAGAATATCTTTTGAAACCATTCCATCAAATACAAGATTAATAAAAGGACATGTAATATTATAATTTTGATGGTGATCTAGATTTAACTAATTTATTTAGACTTGAATGACCAGTGGAGGTAGTAAAAGACACTGGTATAGAACCTACTTAAGAAGACAAGATGCACAGTATAAAAATTATAGAATATGAAGGGTAATGAACGATACAAGAGTATTTTAATGAAGCAAATTTCAAGATTTACCATCAACCCATAAAAAAGAATGTAGAAAACATCAAAACTAAATAAGTTCCCAAATTGGCACATATAGGTGATTATTGGATAAAACCTAAAAATTTTAAATCTATGCAACTCTTGTGAGATTAACATGATGTATTTCCCACTACATTTTTATAGGTATAAGGAGTTTATCCATATCTAAGCGTGATGCATATTAAACTAAAGGTGTTCACATGATTGACAAAGAAATGGCCATACAAGCTAAATCTAAACATGAAAATAAAAGTGAAGGCTAAAATTGATAGATTTCAAGATGTAGGAATAATCCATCCTATAGAAAAGGAAGATTAGGTTAGCTCCGTGGTAGTTCATCCAAATAAATCAAGAGAGAACCACATATGTAGATATTATTATATTATGAATGATGCATTTGTAAATGATCCATTTTGAATTCCATTCATAGATAAAGGTTTGGAGTCTATCGTAGGACATAAAGTCTACTCTATCATGGAGGTTTCAGTGGATATCATCAAATACCCATCATAAAAGAAGTCAGAGCCAAAATGACTTTTTCCATATAATGATGATCTTTTGCATACAAGGTCATGCCTTTTGTATTTAAAAATTCACCTACCATGTTCTCTTGTATAGTGATGAATGCATTCAAGGACTCCATTCATGACTTCCTAAAAGTCTATCTTGATGATTGGGTAGTCTTTTCCTTGTTTAAATAACATTTGTCTAAGTTGTGCTTAATGTTAGAATGATTTCAAGCTCTACACATTGCATTGAATTTAAATAAATGTCTATTGTTTACACCCTTTGGTGTTTTACTAGGATATGTAGTATGCAGTGAAGGCATTTTGATGACCAAGATAAAATTGTAGTTATTCTAAGTATACCTTCATCAGAAAGATCCATTAAAGTATGATTTTTTTTGGCCATATAAGATACTATCATAAGTTTATCAAATGATATGCAACTATCTCATCTCCATTGGAATCTTTACTATGTAAAAATGTGAAGCTTGTATGGACTTCATAGTGCCAAGCAACCTTCATTAAGATGAAATAAAGATTAGTTATTGTACCCATCCTCATCTTTCCAAGCTGGAGTAACCACTTTCATATACATGTGGATGCTTTAGGTATCATAGTTGGTGTTATGATTGTGTAGCTAAGAGATGGTAGACTCGACCATCCTATTCATTTTTCCAACTAGAAACTATGTAACACAGAGAATAAATACACAACCACTAAATAAAAAACATTGGATATCATGTTTACACTATAGAAATTTTAACATTATTTTCTTGCAACATTATTTAAAGTCTTCACTAATCATCAAGCTTTGTGATACCTTATCAGCAAACTAATGTTAGGAAGATGCATATCTTAGTGGTTGATGTTATTTTAAGAGTTTCAATTTTGCATTAATGTAAATCTAGGAAGAAAAAACATGGGACTAGATCATCTCAGCCACATTCCTAATGGTGAAGAACCAGAAGAATTACAAGAAGACCCTCATTATGCTCACCTTTTTTGCATTTCTATTATTCTTCAAAATTTTGAAACAATCACGAAATTCATTGAATAATGACTCTTCCCAATGCACTATCAAGAATGTGATAAGAAATAGTTTGTTACTAGAGCCTTTTCATATAACATCATGAATGGGATTTTATATCACTTGGGGAAGGATGAAGTTTTATACAGGGTTCTGGAACATGAACAACCTCAAATCTTATATGAGGCACATCAAAGAGTCATAGGATGACATTTTATGGGAGAAGCTACTACAAAAAAGCTATTATAGAGTGGGTTATAGTGGCCCAATATCTTTCAATATACACACAGAGTAGTACAACATTGCAATGTCTGCCAATGCATGGATAAACCACTAAAAATATGAAATGCATTTGTAACCTCTCTTAGCTAAGCAAACTTTTAAATAATGGGGAATTACATTTTTTGATCCTATTAATCCATCAACCAAATGTAGTAAATCAAGGTATATTATCACTATACATAACTATTTTACCAAGTGGGTTGAAGTTCTTGTGATACCTAGCTATAGTGTAAAAGATACAACAAAATTTCTCTATGAAAACATCATTACAAGGTTCAAATACCCTATCAAAATCATCAATGATCAAGGAATGCACTTCCTTAATAACACCATAAAATTTTTTACTAAGGAATTTATGATTTATCACCATAAAATCATTGCATATAATCCATAAGCAAATGAGCAAGCTGAATCTTCCAACAAAGCAGTAGGTAAATAATAAAAAAATATCTATGACATCAAGAGAGATGACTAAGAAGATCACATTCAAGTGATTCTATGGGCATATATCATGCACTACAAGATATTCATAAGGTTTATGCCATTCTAGTTGGTGTGTGTTATTGAATATTCATGCTGATGGAATACTTAGTACCCAGTATACACATTGTTACCAATAGACTTCTCAAACTAAATATGATGGATGAGTACATATGAAGAGCCTCGTAGATGTAATAAGTTCACAAGTATAGATAGAAAGTAGGTTATGATAGGAATTTTCACTATAAATAATTTCATAAGTATCAACCAATCTTATTATATGACAATCATTTCAGATTATTCCTAAGAAAGTTGTAGATTCAATGGAAAGGGCCCTATATTATACATGAACTAATGTATCAAGAAACCATGGTTTTAAGAGATCTTTAGGGAATCATTTTACCAATGTGGTTAAATGGTTGTAGGCTTAATCCCTACCACTAATAGTTGAATTGATCACATTTTTACAAGTGAGTGAGTGTTGAGTAGTACCATGTAGATTAGGATTTCCCAATTCTGCATGTTGTTTATGTGTTTCTTTTCTATCTATGTGTGTTTTTAGAGATTCATTCACTATAATTAAGAATCAATATACCAAAAATAGTGTTCATCATCTGTGTGTAGGAGGATCCACATACACCATCATAGATGTTAAAGAACAATGAATGAAATAAATTAAGTCCAAAAAAGATATAGAAACATCACATCAACAACATTTCCATCATATAATGACCATCTACTAGAAATAAATGTTAGATCAAATGGTTTATTGACTTGATATTCAAAAAATTGGTATCCCATAAACATAATCTATTTGTACCCCTGTACAAACATCAAATAGCATAATGGCATAACTCCACACATGTGTTAATGACTAATTATATTAATTGCCAACTTAGATAAAGATTTACCACATCCACCATTGCATTCATGATGAGTGGATATATAAGTATGAAATTCATGTAGAATCCAAAATGTGCTAAATATATAAAGGCTAAGTTCAAACAACAAAGTTAGAATTTCATCTTTATGCATATTTTTCATGAACTACAATTGCAAAAGGCTGAGCTAGTTTTCTTGCACAAAAAGTAGATAGCATTCTAATTTATCACTTCAATAAACATGGATACTTTAAAACTCATCAAGGATTTTATATAGGTATAATAATAAGTAATGGGCATTAACAAGGCTCTTAGTTAGACAAATATCACTGATATAGAGCCCTTCAACTTCCTTTGATAAGTAGAATATAAGTTATTTTAGCCATACCCTATTGATGTTGCATAACCACTTACTCTCATAGCCCCCCACTGATTCCATAATATAAATTTTGAGTGCCTACTATGAATACCTACCTTTGGTGACCTAGGGGAGATTATACGAGTATTACTCAACCAATACAATTATGGCAACATCTATCTTGGCCAAGACATCACCATTGTAATCAACATAGAAGTTAGTTCCCAAGATTTGGGTATGTCTACATGAGGAGACTCTTTGTATTCATATAAGATGAGAATTACCCCCATTCTCCAAGAAGTCCAATATTTATATGTTTAGAGCAACAGAGGGATTCCAATTGATAAAATCCTAGATGAGCTAGTGCACATCCTCATGGAATGCATTACAAGAATATTTTGGTAGATGACCAAGTCTACAGAACAAATAATAAAAGGGGTCATGGACATCACTCATTAAATGATCCACATAAATGAGAAATTCAACTAGATGGAGTACTTTGTCCAAGAACTAATCACCAACATTGAGAAGTGTGGCACCTATCCAAGGTAGCCTTTTCAATACCAGTTCCTCATATTCCTACACAAATTCATGCAATTAAAGTCCCTAGAGGGAGAAGTGTACCCTAACATATATTATTGGCTAGTGAAATAATTTCATAATCTCATTTGGACATAGGAAGGTAGAGCCCTAACATAGGAGGGAAAATTCAAAGCATTATAGGAGGAGTGTATGGAGACGATTTCAACACATTCTTGAGTACCACCAAATTTCATGCAATATTTGGGACAACACATAATTTTCAACTTGCTACTAAAGGGTGTGTTCATGAAAACTCATGAGTTACCATGATCACCCTTCAAACCACTCCCATCTTTATCATAATGGACATGGTATAGGTTGAAGTTGCTAGGCAAAAAGCTTTCGTAGCCAAGTGTGTGACTCCACTTTAGGCCATTTCACCTAGCACAACCATTCTTATATCATAACAACCAAAAGAAGCCACCAGCTCATAGCACCATAAGATAAAGTGTAAAATTTATACAAAATATCAATTAGCATCCCCTCCCTTGAAGTGTAAGACATATAGCACAATAACCTAGATGGATGATCTAAAGGTGCCTTAGATCATGAGCTCATGCAACCTTCTATAAATGGGAATAAATGAGTAGGAAGTCTACCAGGTCATGATGGTAGGCATGGATAGGGATTTCTATTATAGGGAGGAGAAGAAGGAATTATTTTTCTATAAGGTTATGTACATGGTTTAATTATGAAACTATGTTCTCCCAAAACTATGAGTGGACCTTCCATCTTTCCCACCATCTATTATTGTTGAAACTATTCAAGAAGAATCAAAGTAGCTATAGCATCGAATTAACTATTGCCATCCACAACTTGATCCTACCCTAATAGTGAAGATATATTTTCACCCTTTCTAAGGATCCCACCCAAATCACTTATGCATAGACCTTGAACAAGGTGGGAGGCCATCCCCTACTCTTAAAGATCACACCTTTGGATGGATAGATGTTATGTAATAAGCACAACCTTCCCTTACCTATAATTCACCACCACAAAAATGTAGACTCATTATGCTCAAGTAGAAGAAGGCACAAGTTTCTAGATCTAAAGTTTGACCAAGTGATTCACCATCATCATAGGCCTAGGAAGTTGAAGATATCACACTTGATAAACCCATATAAGTATAACAACAATCCTTAAGGGAAGAAGTAGCTTGTGCAGTAGAGCAGTGAGTGAGGAAAGAGGAAAAGAAGTGATAAAAGGAACAAACATAGAAATAACAAGCTAGTTAATAAGTCAAAGAAGCTAAGGCTATGTATAAGGCTAAGGATGCATAATATAATAAACAAAAGGCTATGGATGTGGCCAAGAAGGCCCAAATTTTTTTTGACATATCTCATAAACCACAAGAGGAACAAGTGAGGAAAGCAAAAGAAGTTGAACTCATTGTCAAGGCTAAGGTAAATAAAGAGGTGAAACAAATATAATATGAAGCAGCCCAAGCATAATAGGATATGGAAGTTGTAAATCACACATATTAATATGTGGAAGAAGCCATGGAAAAAAATAAATAAGAAGAAGATGAAGACCTATGCCAACAACATGCATAAACACATGCACATACACAACAAGCACAAACACAAGTATAGGCCTAGGCTTCATAACAACAAGCTAATGCTATCGCCTTGGTAAAAAAAAAGAAGAAATAAGAATAAGAATAGTTGAAGACTTTTAAATACATAGAGGACCAATCAAAATTAAAAGTTTCCTAGGAAGAGATGAAGAAGAAAAAGGTGGAGGAGGAAGCAAAATGAAAGTAGGCTAAAGATGTTATGCTTTAACTCAAGCTAGTAGCAGAGGCCATGTCATAGCAATAATATAAATCAAAGCAAACTCAAGTAGAATTAAATAAGCTAACCCAACAAGAAGCACCAACTATAGCTCGGATAGGTCTTCAACTCTTGGAGTTGTCATTGGGAGCTGTTTAACTTTAAGATATTCCATTAGTTGATGCTTAGTGTACCTTGTTTTCAATCTCACTTATCACAATGTAATGACCAAACCATTTAACACATTTTATCACATTTGACACACTCCCTCTCAAGTAGGATTCTTCCTTGGATTTATCTATTCTTCCACTAAAGAAATAATTAGAGGGCACCATAACATTCTAGGAGTCGATTATGCATAAGGCTGCCTCCTTAGAGATGGACATGGATCAATCCAAGATAAAGAATATAAATTTGAATTCTCACCTTTATTAATATATTAATATGATCTAAGACACCTTCCTAGATATGTTCACTCAATCAATCAGGGACCAAGATATGTCCAATTAATACAAGCTCAAGACATTGGTCTCTGAGTTGACCAAGGACTAGTGCATAACTCAAAAACTCCTTGTATTTAATACATTGGGATAGAATATAAAGACTAAGTTAGCCATACTAATAACCTTATTATAAGAATACCATATCATGTTAGACATTGCATCAATCCAATCACAACAAGTCACATGTAATCTGCAAGACTAGAAGTAGCACCTTGACGACTCTCTAGCTAGTTCTAGTTAGACTTTGCCATAGTTGTAACTTCCAAGACAACCATGAGAAGCCACAGCACCTCAGTGGATGAGAATGATAGAGATCTCTATGACTTGTTCAAAACCTAATATAATGTGCATGATAAACTTCTCAACTGGTAGAGTGAGATTTTGCATATTTCATTCATAGGTCTTAAAGCCTAATGCCATGTAGACAAGCTAGAGAAATTGAGTGGAGAGATCTAGACAAGGGTGAATAACACTAAGTAAACCATGAAAATCATTGATACATAGACCTAAAGAAAATAATTGGCTATCATGAACCACTATGTATCTTATTGTGTATGATATAGGAAGTTATGCTTGATTGACACACATATAAGATAGACCTATCTCCATTCTATATTAAGGTTGCCTAGATCTTTAGAATTATAGTCTACAAGCCACCATCCAATCTATATTAAGTCATTGCATAGCATAAGGCCATGCATTCCAAGGCAAAAAACTATTATGCTCAATCATCATCTATGCCCATGCCTCCTTCATCAAGCTAAGTACTATGCAAGGTGTTAATTTTGAAAATTTTGCAAAGAATTTTGTATTGGGGATGACTAGCAGGGATAGGATGGTTGAAAACCCATAAAGGGTGACCACCTAGTTATACCAACATATTAAAAACTTGAAATGGTAGTAGGTTGTTATGTTAGTTGAAAACTTGAAAGGGTGGATAAGTAGTTCACAAGAGGTGAAAACTAGAAATGTTGCCTTAAGCGATTATTGTGACCATTAATAGTTTAACCACTTCTTCAATTTCTACCCTTTATGAATAAATTTATTTTATCTTATAACATTATCATAGGATGAGATGATATTTTAAGTCTAGGAAATTTTTTAGAGAAGAAATTAGATAGTAAAGTTTCATAGGGTATTCTTTCGAAATTCATGTGTTATATATTCAGTTGTCAAACATATGTATATTTTGTTTTATCTCTATGACTAGTAATAAGTTATAATATGAAAAAAGTCCTCTTTTGGCACCAATTATGAGAATAATGTGAATAGTCAGAGACTATACATTATTATTATTATTATTATTATTATTATTATTATTATTATTATTATTATATGTATGTATGTATGTATGTATGTATGTATATTTATGTTTGTATGAAGAAAGGATTTCTACCTTTGAATAGATCAATATAGAATATTTGGTTATGGTTACCTATTATTTTCTTATTTTATTTTTTACATGCACTTTCATGTTTAATGTTTGGCTTATTTATATCTAATTTATTCTAAATTCTTTGTAAACATTAATGAAGTGTTGGTTGTTCCTAATTCATATCTAATTCATAATAATTCATCTCTATTATAATTATATTTTCCCACCTTGAATATGAATTCTCTATATTGTCTTGTGCACTTGAGTAAAAATTAACTATCCTCATCCTTAGCATGTTATGATGCTTCAAGAACCTCTAATAACAAGAACCTTCAAGGATTTATGGGGCTAACTAGTTACTATCATGGATTTATAAAAAATTATGGTAGCATTACATCCCCAATCACTTATTTTTAAGTAAATACTCCTTCCAATGGACTAATTAAGCTACCAAGGCATTTGGATAGTTGAAAATGGTTATGTGCACAACTCCAGTTTTGGTTACTCCTAATTTTTCAAAAACTTTTGTTGTGGAGTGTGACGCATTGAGATATGGTATTAGGGTTATAATCATGCAAGATGAAAGATCATTGGAATTTTAAAGTTTCCAACTAAAGGGGAAAAATAGGATCAAACCAATATACAATAAAGATATGATGGTTATTCTACATGTAGTGAAACAATGGAGACCTTATCTGATGGCTCATCACTTTTAGGTAAAGACTGATAATGATAGCCTCAAATATTTTTTAGAGCAATGATTGTCATCTAAAGAACAATAAAAATGTATGACTAAAATGTTAGGATATGATTTTGAAATAGTGTATAATAAAGGAAAAGAGAATGTCGTGGAAGATGGCCTATCTCGATAGGATGAATCAGTTGATGCATTGTTATGTGCCACAACCATGTGATAGGTATATTGGATAGAGGAAACAAGATTTGAAAGGGAGAAAGGAAATTCTATCAAAGATTTGATTCAGAATCTTCAATAGGTTTATAATGAATCTATTAAATTTACATGGAAAAGGAACACATTATGGTATATAGATAGATTATACCTTTATAAGAATTCTCTCCTTAAACATAAAATTCTTTATGAATTTCATGCCTCTTCACTTGGAGGTCACTCTAGATTATTGAAAACATATCATAGAATCAACCAAGATTTATTTTGGTAAGGACTTAAGTAAGATGTCCATAAATATGTGGTTGAATGCACGGTATGTAAACAAAATAATGGTGAAACCATTAAGATCCAAGTTCTTTTTTAGCCTTTATTCATCCCTAGCTAGTATTGGGAGAAGGTTTCCTTAGATTTAATTATGGGGTTACCATGATTTGAGTGTAAAAATGTTATCATGGTAGTTATGGATAGACTTACCAAGTATGGTCATTTTTGTTACTTATCATCGTCATTTGTTGTCAGTAAAATAGTTTATGTTTTTTCTCAATATAGTTTAAAAATTACATGGTACACCAAAGATCATTGTAAGTGATCGAGATCCCATATTTACTAGTAATATTTAGACTAAATTATTTACATGTTTAGGCACCCATATGGCTCATATCTCATCATATCATCCTAAATATAATATAAAAATAGAAATAGTCAACAAATGTCTAAAAGGGTATATTCATTGTTTTATTTATGATAAATAATATAAATGGTTTCATTGGTTTCCATTTGATGAATGGTGGTATAACACTTATTTCAAGATGTTTCCCTATATGGCATTGTATGGGTATCAACCCCCATCCATCATTTTCGATTTGATAGTGCATCATAAGGTTCAATCTATTGAGGAACACATTGACCATCAATAGGATGTGTTATTTAGTTTGTGAGAGAATTTAGTAATGACATAAAATAGAATGCAGCAACAAGAAGATCAACACTACAATGAACAATATTTTAACATAGGTAATTGGGTCTTTATGCATTTGTATCCATATAAGTAGATGTCTATGAAGCAATATAAAAATGATAACAAGTTTTCACCTAAGTATTATGTCCCTTATCATATCTTGTATAAAATTGGTAGTGTGGTTTATAAGTTGAAATACCTCCATCCACTCATATACATCCAATATTCTATGTGTCTTACCTGAATAAGGTAATTAAACATAGAGTTTCCACTCAAACTAAGTTACCTAAATTATATGAATAATTTCAAGTCATTATGGATCCTAAATATATCCTTCACACACACTAAGCAACTACAAACCAAATCTATTGAGTATTGATCAAATAGAAGAAATTACATTCTAAAGATGTAACATGGGAGGATGAAATGTTCCTACAACAACATATTGGTTTGATTCATTAGTGAAAATAGAATTGTTTTTAAGGGGAGGGTTATGTTACACCCTTAACCTATAGTGAGTCTATGGATATGTGTGTCCAAAATGTCATTTACACACCTTCATATTTTCTTGTTTCATGTATATATGTTCTTAGTATAGTCAGCCTATGGAATAATAAGCTTGGCTAGTTAGAGTATATATAGGATCTAGTGGTTAGTCTTTTATCATGATATTGTGACTTTTATTCTTATTGCATTGTTGTGGAGGTTTTCCCCTCAAAGTGTCTTAGTCATAACATTCAAGTATTCTACCCTTTTTTTTATAATTATTATTGTGGATCTTTTTATTTTTATCTTAATTATATGATATATAATTCTATTATTGTTAATCATCTAAGTAATTTCATTACAATAGAGGACATGTACAAGATCATAACACCATGGATTATAGGATATTGATTAATGATTTGACCTTGGATTTGATTTCTTTGAGGCTATATATAGGATTTTCTAGTTGGCTAGAGGATGGAGCATAGTTATGCCAGATCTATATTAGTTATTGGTATCATGATTGTCAGTGAAATATTTATGAATAGTTCTAATATGAGTGTGTTACTAGCAATTTAATTTTTGATAGGACAATCCCCCATTTTTTTAAGTGTGGGCATGGAGTGGCATCGCTCTAGTGAGACCAAGAGATAGAGGGAGGCCATTTGATGGGGACCTTTCCCCCATTATTTTAGACAAGAAGCATCCCATTATAGATATTTTGGATATGGATGATGTTGGGTGCATGACCACTTATATTACATGGTGATCTAAGTATAGATGTCCTTGATTATTTACTACTAGAGGATTTGAATATATCAATGATGTGGTATATGTGCCACCCATGAGATCCATTAGAGGTATAATACATTTTAGTTAATTTATTAGTTCACTTTATTTATTTTTATTTATTAATGATAGTTATGTCTTTCCTTTCTATGTCTATTTATGTGATGAGTATTATTAAATTATGATGATTGAGTCAATATTGCATGAGTTGAATCATCATGTTCCTAATGACACTATGGAGGGTAAATTTTTTAAGTGAGTGACAATAGTTTCAAGAGTACATGATTTATTTTTTGACTATGTTGTGATTTCTACTACTACTTATGTTTAGGTTGATATAGATCAGGCTGACATAAGAGCACAATTAGTGAGAGCACAACTACCCCCACCAAACCTAATTACTACTTTAGGTCTAAGATTATTGGATGAGTATGTTTGCTTATAGAGAGAGCACATGGATTTAAAATCTAGAATAGATGTTTAAGAGGATTGGGAGTAGAGGGATAAGTCAAAATCAAAGACATGAGGTCATCCTAAGGCTTCCACTTCTAAGACCTAGTTGTTAGTAGAAATAAAGGATGTTGATATGGATGAGGATGGTCTTGTGGATCATGCTCTAATTATTGAGTGATTATTATTTTAAAAATTTATTATATATCATATTATTATAGAACTTTATATATATATATATATATATATATATATATATATATAGTTCTATAATAATATGATATATAATAAAAAATTTAAAAAATAATCACTCAATAATTAGAGCATATATATATATATATATATTAGTGGATTTAATATTTTAACTTGTTATGATCCTATGGACTTTACACATTATTATTTGAAATTTATGTTTTATGTTATTGCATATTTAGTTTTTTTAGCATTTTATAATTATGATGTA
Source organism: Torreya grandis (assembly GCA_037957365.1). Lineage (NCBI taxonomy): Eukaryota > Viridiplantae > Streptophyta > Pinopsida > Cupressales > Taxaceae > Torreya > Torreya grandis. Next base: position 1,370,881 of record JARHVA010000105.1, read on the forward strand.
TATTTTAGCATGATGTGAATAAATATTTTTACCTTGAATAATCATTTGACCAACTTAAAGGGGATAAAAACTATGAACCATACTAATCATTCTACATGTTTGAATCACTGTATTATGATTGTGTAACTATATTATTGTGAATAACTATATTAGGAATATGTGTAACATCTATCACAAAAATATTTATGGTTTGTCACACTAACACTAGTAATTGGTTACTATTTCCTTTTCTTACAACACTTTTATAAGTTTTTTTATCTTTCTATATTGGCTTCCACTTTGTTGAATTGATGACACTTGATATCTAATAACTATGTTCTCTAAATGCATTTGTAGACATATGATGAGTGACCATTGGTTCATTAGTAGGAACATGCTAGGATAACTTTGTTTTGTTAGAATATGATCTAGTAGAATGAGGATAAGGAGATCTGTATGTCCCTTTTGAAAATTTAATAAGACCTTTATCAACATATTACACAATCTTACCTCTAAGTGCACAATAATAATTATCTCGATGACCATTAATGTGATGATAGTTGAAATAAGATTTATTTTTGACTATATCCAATGTATTTAGTGGATGATAATGATTGAGAGTAAGATTAATCATACTCTTATCCAATAATGTCTTAATAATTTTGTGAAGCATATATCTGAATGAATCAAATTGAATGGGTTATATTTTACCATAAGGTGCTTTACTCACTATAGAAGTTGATCTAAAAATAGATTATTTCCCTTTATTTATTACTTTAATTTGTTATTTTTGTATAATATTTTATTTAGGATAAGATGTATCAAATTTTTGAACAAGGTTAGATGACTCTAATGGTAACAACTCAATATTAATATTTATCCATTGGTACACTATTTTGTATAGGTAAAGGAGGATTATGAATAGATTATACCTTAGTAATGGTATGATTTGGAGGTTTATGGGTTTCAAATTGATCATTAATTTACAAAGGCTCATGAAATATTAAAATATAAGAAATGACACTATCATTCTCATCACTAGAATCAACATGATCAATGTTTACCCTTTTTGTATATGTGTTGTTAAGGGTTAAGTGGGTAGAATAACCTATACATAAATATGAATAAAACTTTTTTAGATAAATATAATTAATTGAAATCTTAAATAAATGAATATCATTAATTAAAATGTTAGGTTATGATAAATATATAAAGTATACTCAAAATAATAGTTTGATTACATAAACACAAAGAAGATATAGTAATTTTCCTATCTATAAATGTGAAATAGATAATAGAAGTATAAAAGTGTAAAAAATTAGGATCTAGTTGTTAGATTTAAGAAATATTATTTTTGGAGGCCTAGACACTTACGTTAGCCCTGGGACATTTGTGATGTTTTTGTCATAATATTGATACAATTTAATTGTATAGAATATTCACTATATTATGAAGTGACCACCTAGATCCTTATGGGTTTTATATCACCTAGAGATAAGAGAGGTTAAAAAATTAACCTTGGATATTTTAATAGGGATATTGGAAAGTAATTATCCCACCAATCCAATGCTAGGTTGAGTTTAAACATGACCATTAAGATCATTGAATCTCAATTGTACAACTCAAGTGACATTATAATAAAATCCAAGTTAAGTGTTATTACCAACTTGGCCTAAAAAATGGAATTAGTGTTAGGCCATTTAGGTCATTCAATATAAGCCATACTACTAAATGGATCCAATTGCTACAAACAAAAAAGGCTCAAATGGTATTTCATGATGAAAATAATGTTTCTTGGTAAATATGTTTGAATATGTATTTGAAATTTTAGGTGAAATTGAATGACATGTACCTAAAATGTGTCTCAAGATGAATTATATCTCTAAATATAACCTATTATGTAATTATGTATAATATCTATCACCAATATGAGAAACTATGTCCAAAATCTATAAAAATTAGTATAATGTTAGGATTCTGACCTAAGTATATATATCTAAACCATGTAAAATGTAAATGAAATTTTAGGAATTATAAGAATTTTATAAGTGTGGAGGTCATGTATCTATTACATTCCCCCACTAATATTCCCTCCATTTGAGGTTATGTAAATGGAATCTAGTTGTTACCTTACCTCAAAAGGATAATATAACTATATAATCTATGTATGAGTCATGTAGGATATAGGAGTGCCATATCTACATAGATATATAAATGAAGATTATGTGATCACAAAATCCTTAATATTCATGATATGTATCTTGTTAATGTCTCTCAATTAATAATAGAATCTCATCAAACAATCAAGAACACCCACACGAGCACTCAATGTCACACAAAAGGAGTATAAGGAGACCAAAAAAGAAGGGGCATATTCAAATGCTAAACAATAAAAGGAATTTAAAATGTAAAAATAGATAAATAAAGAAATATATAGTGGTATAGGTTCCAAAAAGAAAGGAAAATATTCAAATTTTCCAAAAGTAAGACAATACCAAGAAAGAGACAAACACTTAAAAAATTGATAATGTGAAATATAAGCAACCAACATAAGCATATCATACTAGTCCCTACATATACATGTTTAAAAATGTCATATAACATAGCATAAAAATTACACTATGAAATATGTAAGCATGAGTATAGGTATGTGTAAGTTTCATTATATAATCTCAACATGATAAAAGAAAGGTGATCATAAAATAATATAACTTGTATCAACTATGATTAAAGATGTAAATGCCCCAAACATAGTGTGTCATGTGGGAAGAGGAAAGGTCCAACATCTATATATGTAAGTATCATGGTTTTAGTGTATGCCTAATCACACTCAAATATGTGTGAAAACATATATTTGTATAAAAATTATATGTTATCTACTAACATAAAGTAAACAACATAGATGCCAAAGAGCTAGTAAAAATGTGAATGTTGAATATTTTTTTGTATTTTAAAATTTTATTTGAATGTTTTTATATTCTATCAAATATTTGGTTTTTTTTGTATTTTTATAATATTTGGAAATGGAAAAGTTATAAACTATGATCCCATCTTAGGTATGCTCATAAGTATCTCCAAACTTAGAATATGGTACATCAAACTGGTTATAATACCAAGGAGCATGTATATGTGTCATATCTAAAACTATAGAATTTGTAGTAATTTATGTATGTCTCATATTACTTTGTGTTCATGAAGAGATAGTAGGAGTAGGGATTCATGAAACCCATCATTTAGTTCTATGTTATTTTCTAGTATAGATGTGATTGGAACATGTTTAGTTGTTCTTAGAAAATAGGTGAATCATGTAGGTGTAGATGAGTATTATGTGGAAAACCATTAAATATCTATGGAATAATGGTATCTCAAGTATAATCAACCTAAAAAATTAGATTTAATGTTATGTGCCCTTTCATAGATGATTAACCTTAACAGGTTCTATAATTATCTATCTGGGAATAAACTTCTCTTGTTTAAGTGGATGTTCATATGGAATTATAGAAACTATTACTAAAATATTTTTATGAATGTATTTAATACACTAATACATTATGGAACGTACTTCATGAAGTTTATGTATCTAAGGTCATCTCAATAACATGTGAAAGACTTGTATATGCTATAACTAAAAAGGTAGTGGCTACATGTGCTATAATAACATGTAAAGTATATCAATCTCACCAATAATGTGATGTGATGTCCCCATTAAATGCTCTAATAATTTTGGTCAAAGGGTATAAATAATCATGTGTATATCCCAAATGTTTAAGTAATGTTATGATATATATTTTCTCACTAGTACCATTATCGATCATAACACTATATATAGGATGATGATCAAGGTATGATAAAATAAATAATGAATGAAGATCTTAGACATCATCTACAATTTCATTTTCATCAAATGAAATAAAATGTCTCTGAACCATATGAGGTACTCTTCATGTATAAGTGTTAATAATCCGATCTAATGGGTGCCCATAATGTGATTTAGGAGGATGTGCATATTATTCCATTTGAACTTATGGAAATTTCTTAGAATGATATTGTAATAGATTGTTAAATATCTTATAGTTTTTATGATCACCAAGTTTTCAGCCTAAATACTTTGGAGGATCATAAAAGGTAATCTAGTGGTTGTCAAAAACATCTTGGATCTTATGTTTCAAAGTATGAAATTTATTTGTATAATGCCTAGGTCCTTGGTGATATAAAAATAGGTATTAGAATCATATCCTTTTGGTAGAGGTCAACTCATATCAATATCTTTAAGAGAGGGAGATATATGAGATGACACTCCACAAGATTATTAATTATCAAATTTGGAGACTCAGGTGATAGTGTAAATTGTCTCTTAGGTGCATTAGATAAGATTAGCTAATTAAGTTACCATGACATTGTATTATCTATATTGTTTGTTTCTATTTTAGGTTCTATAGGTTTTACCTTATAGCTTGGTTTGATAAGAAACTTTATATTAGATGTATTTAATGTGTTTTATATAAATTTAATCTTGTTCAAGGAAATAGGTTTCATTTTTAGATCTCGAATAATATGTCATAAGTCATCAAAATATTTGAACTTCTTACAAATAATGTGCTCATATAATGGGGCATGAAAACTTTGCTTAAAAAAATTCTTGAATCTCTTTGTCTGCCATTGGATTTATCATTTTGTCCAACTTTTTTTGTATATCAAAACTTATTCATTGATAGGTTCATTGGTTATTTTTTGGATCTTAGAAATTTGTGCACATGACATTTTTTCAGTGATGTTGATGGAGAATATGCCATAAAATTATCTTATATGGGTTTAAATGTTTTTAATGATTGGATTATTAAGTCATAGAACCATCTTAAAGCATAGTCTTATAGGTTCCTTGGAAATAATTTAGTAAAAATTATATCATTTAAAGCATAATCAAGGCATGTTGCATAGAAAGATCAGAGATGTTGTCAAGAAAACCCTTGCCATCATAAAATGTGAACTTGGATGCACCAAAAATAGTTGGAAAAGGGTGCAAGTAAATCTTAGGTGTTGATGTATTATGTAATACATCTTGTGAATCAATAACATGAGTTGATTTAAAAGCATTTTATTCAATGTTTGTATCATTAGCTTCTAATTTTTTTATAACTCGAAGAAGAGTTTGCACTATAGACCTATTGGGATTAATATTTGAGATTTGAGAGGTCACCAAAGGGGATTAGAACACCACTTGTGTTGATGTAGGCATGGTAATTGATTTGAAGTATTATGTGTTACCATGGAGGATATATCAAGAGTTGTTCCATCTAAGGTCTCACCATTATTAGATGTGGTTGCACTAGCCTTAGCATGGTTATTGATTTCTTCTTATGTAACATATAAGAATGTATTAATAAATTCTTTATTTGTATTTATATAGTTGAGTAAGGATTCATTATCTTTCATTTCAAAAATATATTTATTAACATTTTCCATATTCAATAAATTAAAATAAAGGTGCCAAAGGATATTGAAAAATTAAGATCCATAAATTATTGAAATCAAAAACAATAAAACACTAAAAACTCTAGAGCAATCTAGGAGTTACATGAGAAGACATAATGGTTGGGTTCACCAAATGTTTAATCCTTTCTGTAAATGTGTTATTGAGAGTTAAATTGGTACAACATCCTATACACAAGGATGGATAAAACTATTATAGAGTAGGATAATTAATTTAATAATTAGATAAATGAATATTATAAATTAAAATTCCAAGTTAAGCTAAATATAAAAAATAAACTCAAAATAATAATTGGATTACATAAACATGAAGAAGAGATAATACTTAGCTTATCTACAAATGTGAAAGAAAATTTAAGAGTTACATAGGTGGAAATAAGTAGGGACAAGATTAGGATCAAGTCATAATATTTTTTAAATATTATTTTTAGAGGCCTATACACTTTCATAAGCCCTAATTGCATAAACACCTCTATATTAATCTCAATGTAACCATCTTGTATAAAATATTCATTTTATTATGAAGAGACCATTTGGATCCTTTTGTGTTTTCTATCACCTTTATGTTGATGTATTTTATTCATATACATAATCTATTGATGACTATATGTGGACCAAACCCTAGCTCTTCACCTTACATATTTGTACCTTTGTAAAAATGGGTTAGTGGGATCACAGTGCCAAGCTGACCTCAAGGACCCCATTATCAGTGACCACTACCAACATAGCCAAAACTCCAAGGAGGCCTCAAAAAAATTTAGTTCTCCCTTATGTGTTAGCTTATGTGTGCACAAGGATGCAATATAATACATGCAAAGGATTGAAATGATCTATACTGTAACCTAAAAAAACTACTCATGGGTTATTATTTGAGTGATTAAGGCCTATAATATGATTGCTCCTATGACTAATATCAAAATAAGGAAGAATAGGTAAATATAAATCAGTTGTGTAATGAATTGAGTGAGACTAAATAGGTGCTTTCTTAGAAATTTTTGGATGAATAATAAATAGGCTTAGATTTGTATTTATACCACACCTTTTGGAAATATATCATGGTAGGGTTAAATAAAATAAATGGGCCAAACCATAGGATTTAAAAGATATGCAAATTAGATGAATTTTTAGAACTAGACACTTGATAAGAATCTAAATACTTACATCATGCACGTGTCCCTATGTGGGACATAAGTGTCCAATAGGCTAGGAAGCTACTGAGGATCTAAAATTAATAATTTAGGATATATATTAGGTCTTAAGATGTTAGTGTAAGAGATTTGGGTCATAAAAAATGATATGGTTAGACCATAAAATAAACAATTAGGCATAATGAGATGGTAAATATGATCCTTTCAATAGTAGGGAGGTCTATAAACAAGATTTTAGGTATTTGTCAAGTATATAAGACTTAGATTATATATAAATCAGATTTTAATATTTGCATTCATATATTTTTCTTTCAATGGATAAGTAGGAACATAATCATGAGATGCAATGGTATTATTATTAAGCAAGTTATAATTTTGTCATCTAACCAACAATCATTATCAACATGAGGGAAGGGTAAAGAATAATTTATTCTAGGATTAGTAGAAAAAATTTCCTCTTCACTATACACATATTAATCATTATTGTTCCAATTTTAATCATGAGAACTATCTTTCTTAGTTGTAAAATCAACATTTTAAATAACAACACTTTATTTTTCACAAGAAGAGGGTGTGGAATGTACACTTGTATTTTAAAATTTGTTTAAAACATCACAAATTTTAAAAGTAATATAGTCTTTACTTTCATTATCAACATTGTAAATTGGAACATTCTCATTAGAGAAGGTGAGAAAAGAGAAACAATTACATTTTATACCTTACTTAAAGTATCATCACATTCAAAATGAACACTATTTTATTTTTCATTAGCAACATTTGAAATAGAAACATGCTCATTATTACAATCATATAAGATAGGATATGCATTCACATTTTCTAATTTAGTTATATCACTATCAATTGAAAATTAACATTACTATAACTAGAATACAAATTTTGAGATAACCAATTTTCATTTTCATTAAGAAATGGAATTTTAAGTTTCTTTGTACTATATTATGAAATTTTGAAAAAATAAATAACAAAATTTTATGATAAAGTAAGAGTATTATCAGATAACTCATCACCAATGAGGAGTTCTATTGGTGTGAAAATTTGTTAGAGGATATATTATTAAATTCATGTCAATAGTGTAGGGAATGAAGTATAACTACCTTTATTGAAAGCAAAAAAAATACTAAAAAGGAAATATTTAAAAACAAAAAGGTGTAAATCATGGTGTAGTAATTTTAACCTAAAAGTATGAAAAATAGTTTTTAGCAAGGAATATTTAGAGAGAGAAAGAGAGAGAGAGAGAGAGAGAGAGAGAGAGAGAGAGAGAGAGAGAGAGAGAGAGAGAGAGAGAGAGAGAGAGAGAGAGAGAGAGAGAGAGAGAGAGAGAGAGAGAGAGAGAGAGAGAGAGAGAGAGAGAGAGAGAATGTTTTAGACAAAAAATCATTAAGCTAAACACTAATACTTAACAAAGGTGTCAGAGAAAAATTAACATCAAGGGGGAAATATATTTCATTCAATGGTTTGAAAAGACATATTCATATCCTTAATAATATGAAACATACACCAAAAATATACCTAGCACTACAAACATAAATGGGTAACCCTTTATATTTTATAATAAAAATGTTGCTTCTATCCCCACTGAGATTTTACTTATGTTTGAAATATCAATTACAATTCTAGATGGAAATTTGTAACATAATTTCTTGGCAATAAAAATTAAAATTATACAATAGCAATAGTAATTCAAAGTGAGGATTGAATACATTGAATTAATTAGATATATGTAATTCAAAAGGAATCACTAACATAAATTTTAGAAGAACCTCTTTGTATTGATCTTCATGGAGTAAAAAATTCAATCTCTATTTATAAAATGTTATACCCAAAATTTATTTGTTTGAAACCCTTATTATGAGGGTTTTAACTTGTATTTATAGGTTAAATTAGGTGGTTATAATGCATAACCATCTTTTTCACCTTTTTAAAAAGTTGTAAAAACATAAATAGAAAATTACTACTTGAAACTGTGTAAAAGTGTTTTGGCATTTTCACACTACTTGTAAAAGTATATCACCAATTTAAATAACTTGAATAAGTAAGTTGGAAAAATTAAATGAGACACAATTTGTAAAAGTGCCAACATACATTTTCAAGATGAAATATAATGCGATAATACAAACTATTTGAAAAAATAAGTGTGATAAGAAAGCTTTGGAATCAAAAGATCAGCCAAAATTTGATGATGTTAGAGTTGGTTTTCATGTTTGCTATGTTATATAGATAGTTTTTATCTTTTTTCTTATTTTTCGTTTCCTAGATTTATCCCACATTGTTTAGTATGAATTTCTTCTTGTTTATCCTTATGTATATATGAAAGGATTCTCATTTATAATAGATAAAAGTTATTTTAAGGATATTATATGGTATTGATTTTATCTCTGCATATAATATTTGTAATTCTTACAACTCTTCTTGTGATGATTTTATTGTTAATGCTTCAGATCTTGGGCTTGGAATGATCTTGTTGATGTTCCTTTTAGATGAATCTACTATTATTACTTGCTAATGTTGAGGATGACCTCAATATTTTTGTTTCTTTATTGATAACTCATTTTCATTCAAAAAGTCATCAAATCTCTGAAGAAATACCCTTAACAAATATTCATCAGGACCATATATATACCTATATGTAATATCAACTAATAATTCAACTCTCTTATTTCCTAAAACTTATTTTAAAGTTTGTTTATATTCAAGTCAAGATTGTCTGCATTGATTTGATATTTGGCCAATTGATGAAGTATTTTGTGATCAAATAAAGACATGTGATTTACAACTTACTAAATGTGATTTTTGAATTAATCAACCATGACTTCTACTAGAATAGGATTTCCATTTTGATCCCTATTATTGATAAAAGGACATTTCAACTTTTTGACTTATGCATCAATTTTTATCATTATGTCACTTCCAAGTGAACTTGCACTATTGAAAATTTTGATGCATTCTTGAAGTGATTGGTTTCTGAGTTGTATGGCCTAGAGGAACTCAATCTAATAAATAACTTATTTTTTTATGAGTCCATCAATAAGATCATGAGAGGGAATTTTTAAGAATTTAATTAATTTAGGGATAAACTCTTCCTAGTTTTGTATTTCCTCCATATACCCATTTTGTTTTTTGTTACTTATTTACAATCTAATGAGACTTTAGAAACCATTGTCATTATAAAAAGAATTGTTGAAACTCCCTGATCAGTGATCTTCTCATTTAAATATTTTAATGCATTACCCATTTATCCTATTTAATGTTTTAATATGAATAATTGATCAAACAATTATTGGATAAAATAGTCTAATCAATCTCTATATTAATGAATTCAACTACTCCATTTTTTATTTTAATTCATATTTCATTGCTTTATCTTTGTCCATTTTATCAAAAAATAGTGTTAATTAACAACTACATATCTTCCTTCATCCCTTCTCTAGTAGATTTACCTAAATGAATTCTTGATACCTGATAGTCATCAACTTTTATTTCTAATTTATCTTTCTCAACTATAGGAATTACCACATCTAAATATTTTTATTCTCTTTTATTTTCTACCATTCATGAGATGGTTCTTGCTTTTCTTGATCCTTTTGAAAGAATAATTGTAAATTTTAGAGTACCAAAATCAATTTCTTCAGATTCAATATTTTTTCTTCTTTTCTTTACCACTATGAACAACCAATTTGATGTTGTACTTAAAATAAGGAGGTGAGACAAAAATTGAGATTTATGGGGCCAAAATTGCTAAGATGGAAGAAGGTGTTATTTCAATTGTGACACCTTGAAAAGATGCTTCTCCTTGTTTTTATTTTTTAATTGCATTAGTTAGAGTTCTTGGATAAGAAAAAAAACATTTTAAGATTTGAGGTAGGGTAAATTTTAGTTAGTATTCTTCATTAATTCATGAATATTTTAGTTTTAAAATTTGGCATTTGGATATTTTTAGGGGGTGGTAAAAAATATGGAATCACCTAAATTATCTTGATGTAAGTTAGTTTTTCAGGTCAGCTCACCTACTATTTAAAATAAATTTCATACATATAAATATAATTTGCCACTCTGTTGAAATTCAATATGAGCTTATTCACAATTATATGTAAATAGATGTTTACCCATATACTCATAATGATAACTTTAAGTAGAAGGAAAGGGATGAATAAAGTGTCAGATGATGGTTTCAAATGATAACATTCTTCTAAGTGACACCAAATCTATCAAACAATAACAGTTCTATCAAATGATAATAATACTAATAAATGAAAACAATTTTGCCTCTCAATAGTAATGCCACTGAACAATAGAAATACTACTGAATGATAAAAATATTATCATTTAACAACAATCTTTATCATTTGACAACAATGATATTGAATGAGAATGTTATTATCACGTGATAACATTACTATCAATTGGAAACATTGTTATGAAATGATAGTTTTATTTCCATTTGAAAGCATTACTATCACATGATAATATTATTGTCATTCATAGATATTAATATTAAATAATAACATTTCTATCATTCAATAGTATTGCTATTAGGTAATATCATAATTATCATTTGGAAGCATATCTACCATTCACCATCAACTCTATTATTTGGTGGTAAAGTGGTGTTATCCATTGAAAAATAAGGCACATTCTATATATAGGTTTTCTATATAGTCACATGCCTATCTAGCTTCTACGACCCATTATGATTCACCTGTCTATTTACCTTCTCATTTAAACACTGTCTATTAACTTTTGCTAGAGTTTTGAAACACATACTGAAATATTTGTTAAAAAAACCCAAGTTAATTTATATATAGGCCACTCAAATTTACCCTAATTTGAGGGAGAAGAAGAAATAGGAGTGACTTATTATAGTGGGAAAACAAATGATATAGGGAGAAATATGTCATTATAAGTAAAGAATTGTTGAGTTGTATTTTCTACAAGCTCTTGGGATTGTGGGAAGCTATCAACATGAAATTATTGGGAAATTGAGTGATTAAGAGAAGAGGAGAGATGTTCACCTAACTTTTTAATCTTGAGATTTAGAACCCTTCATGGTGGAATATCCTTTTAGATAGTTTCTTGTTCTTATTTATTTATGTCACTAGGAGTTCTATACTTGGACTTACTTCATTTGCTTTCTTTATTTCAACATGTTTTTTATATAAACTACCAAATTAATCGTCTATAGGAGGTGTAAGAAAATCAATATTCCCAATATTAATTCCTTTACTCCTTAATCACTTGAGAGTCCTTTCAAGCACTACCCTTGTTCTACTTATGAGGGAAGTAAATTCCTTCTTATACTAATGAATTATGGGCAGTGGTTTTATTTCAATGTTTTCATTTTAAAAAAAAGGATCCAATGTGACTTCATCATCTACCAATTATTTTGGTATCTTTGTTATGCCAAATTTGACTATCTATTTCATGATAAACCATGAATAGTCCCTAATTTTGACCATTTTTTCATCAATGTAGTCCATCTAGTAATCTTCAAAGTCTAAGAGATGTTGAAACTAAGGCCTAAAATTATGTTTAATTAAACCTCTTATATCAAATGCGAATGTAATTGCAAAATTTTTAAGATTGAAACATGCCATTTATTACTCCACTATTTTAGATTTCATTAATGATGGACAAGTGTACATATCAATAAAAATTAGAAATTTGACCCTTGCTCTATGTCTATCTATCAAAAACTTGTGTGTTTCAACAAGTTGTCTCACTAGCTCCATTAATCCCCACTTATCACTAACATACCATGGAAGCATGTAGAGAGAAATTCCATAGCCACTGATCCTCAAATAGCTGAAATTTGAGAATTGTATAAACCAAGTTCCCCATCTAAATATTTTTGAGGTAGCTACCACTTATATCCTTAGGTTAAATTTTTTTCTTGAACAACTAAATGATAAATTAAAGTAAAAAATCATTTACTCTCTTGAAGTGTCAAGTGTTTTATTTCAATTCAAGTTGGGGATAAAAATCATATACTTTTATTTTTTCAGAGTCACCCATCATATGCAATCCATCAAAATATCTTTGACTAAAAACAATGAAGATAAGATAGGAAGTCATATAAAATTTTTATGTAACCCTTAATTATATTATTTTTTTATGAATTACATCAGTGATTAGTCATCCCCAATTGAATATTGTCTGTTGCTATGAATGATCCAAATTAACATGTACATCCATGTTTGCAATTATTTATCTATTAGGTTCCCCACTATTATGTGTAATAGTGTTATTTTATCATTTATCTCATTCTTAAAGTTAGATCTTACAAGATCATTTTGGAGTCATGTAAAAGAGTGCCTTGGTTTGATCAACCATTCATTGTTGACTTATTTAGTACATGAGATGTTATTATCATCCCAAAAACTTTGAGATGAATCAGGAGTTGAATGCACAAAATATTATCGATCTAGAATATGTAACATATTGTTTATGTGATCTAGAACTAAAGATGCCACCAATTTACCATGTGGATATCTCACTTCCCTTGTTTTTGAATTATAGTGTTTTGCCATGACAAAAACCAATTAAGGAGATTTCACTAAAATTAGAAAGGTTGTAGCTTGTGTCAATCCACTATAAAAAATACTTTAGTGAAAGTTATTTTTGGTTACTACATTCATTCTCTCCCAAAATTCATCTAAGTCAATATAACCTAGATTAGTATCTAAAATGTTCTCCACATTAGATTCAATTGGTGAAAGAGGTTTCACTCCTAAAATTAGTACTTCATACTTGATTTGTCTTTGTTTGGAGTTGGATTTTTTTGGGGTAGTAGATTAAGATATTAATTTTGTAGGAAAATTGATATTCTAAAGGTATTCACACAATGACAGTTTATTTTAGAAATTTGACAAAACAAAATAACTTAAGAAAATAAGTTATTTAATTTCACCTAAAAATTATACTCACGCTTCATTCATGTAAATTTTCTTCACTTTGACGTCACCCTTTTTACAAAGCCATAACATATTCATGAAGAAGCATGAGAACCATTTGACAAAATGCCTTGGAGAATAATTCAAAACTTATTTGGCCATGAATTTACTTTAGTGCTTCTTTAATTTCATCTGACAAATGTCACCAAATTTCACCACCTATTTAATTATCTTTCCTCATCTACACATTAAGGAGAAATTTTATTACAATGCACAACTTCTTGCTTGAACAAATTAATTTGAAAATTTTTAATCCTTCTTAATTTGTTCATTTATGAATTTCACTTCCGTTAGACTACCATACAATTTCAATAGGCAAATGTTATATAATTTAATTTTTGTTTTTTGTTTTACTTATCTTTTTATCCATATGACATGGCCATACGAACTCACCTAGTGAATGGAAACAAAAAAAATAAAATTATAACCTTTTCTTTTTTAAAATTTTAACTGTAATCCTCTCCTTTTATCATCATATGACCTCGTTATGCAGCTAATTAGAAACGCAAATAAATTAGATCACTTAATTTTTTTATTTTTTACCTCTCTCATCACATTTTCACTATAAAACTCATTTTTGTAAGAAAAAAACTAATTTTTCATCTTGTTTGTTATTTTTAACCTCCCTCTAACTACTGCATTACCACCAACTTTTTCTTGGTAATGGAAAACAAAAAAAATATATTCTTCTTTTTATAATCTACATGTTATCCTTGATGTCACATGGCCATATGACTCCTCTTTATGAGTAGAAAAATGAAAATAAATTAAAACCCTCTCTCTTGCACCATGGTTTTACATCTTAGTAAGAAAAAATTAAATTTTGCTTCTTTATTTTCATCTTCCACTTTATATTCTCTTCCAATTCCAATGACATTATATAGTTTTAATCTTAAAAAAAATGCATAAAATAATATTTGCTTTAGTCTTGATTAAGTATATGAAAAATTATTTGTAGCTTTTGCATGATTGAATGGTGTGTAATGGCTTCAAAATCTTTGAAAGAGAATTTTTATTTTAACACAACTTAGGAAAAAAATTATGACATGTGCACGGTGTGGGGAGAATAAAAATCAATTTGCATAGAAGTAGAAGAGAATATTTTAGTTGCATGTTTTAGGTAAGTGTCAAGACTCAATTGCACTGCCTAGGGAAGTATCCATGATAATTGTATGATAATGGGGATTAAAAATTGAATTGCATATTTTAAATAAAATATTATTATTATTTGATTTTATAATGTCATTGCATGTGAAGTTGGAAATAAAAATTACATGACTTGAAAAAGTATATAGGAAATTTAGCATAACTCAGGGAAAATTATAAAATACTTCCACACCTTAAAAAGAGTTAATGATACATTTACACAATTTTATCAGAAGTTGAAATATTTTTACATGGCATGAGACATGATGACAAGGAATAGATTCTTTATTATCCATTTTAAATTTTACAAACAATAAAATAAGAACAACAAGAGTGAAAACACAAATGCTATCAAACACTCTAACATGTGAAGGAAATTAAATTTTTATTTGAAAACCTAGGTAATTTTTTTAATAAAGGGACTTTAGATAAAATTAAGGATTTGTAATGTTCAATAAATAAAGTGGGATCACCAATATTTTTATTAAAAATTGGGGATTAGGGAAATAAATTTAATCTAATTTAGACAAACAATTGAGTAAAAATAGATTATAAGTAAATATGCATTCATGAACATCTATTTTAAACATATGAATGATTAAGGTTTTGATCAAAAATAAATAAAGTGAAAATGAGCACTACTCATATGTATTCTAAATATGTAGACCCATAAGTGACTGTAGTTGACTATGATGTTGATTTAGACACTTTGTGATATACAGGGATAAAAATTTGATTATTTTAGATGTGTCTAGTAGATTCAGACAACAATAGTATGCACCTTTGTCTAGATGGAGCGACTTTATTTAAACTGACTATAGGTTGAATCTATGATTTATAAAACTATGTGACACTACCTATAGATGAGTTTTAGTTTGCTATATGTATGTGATTTAGTGTCAAAGATTGTATTTTATATTCTTCTATTTATAACTCCGTAACATAATCTTATATAATAAACTAAATAAAAATCAAATAAAATGGTGGATTTAGGGTTAAGGGAATAACTGAGTTGGCCTTAGAAACCCATCTATAAATAAGTGTTACGTACATATCCCCTAAAAGGGACCTTAGGCTGATATAGTTTTCCCTCTACTATGTTGTGTGATTGGATAATATGTAATGTAGATCTAAATTCTCTTTGCCTAGCCCTTCCTCTTGGTCCAATCATGCAATGTAGATGTAGAAATATAAACTTTAGATAAAATAAAGGTATTGATATTTATACGTTGTGATTTATTTTTTCAATTGTTCCTTTTGATAGATATATAAGTGATAGATGTAAAATGCATTTTAAAACCATTTAAATAGAATACTCCTAAATTTAAATTTCAAAAAAACATTTACACACTAAACTAACTCAAAATGAAATAAAACAACCATAAAAGTGACCCAAATTAAACTTACCTTGCAAAAAGTACCAAAAAGTTTGTTGGGATAATACTAATCTTTTAAGACAATCATGTAGAGTGTGATAGTACAAAAGGAGAGATTTTGTCTAAAATCAAGAAGATAATTAAAAATAAGAGAAGGATCAGGGATCCCTATGACTCATATAAGAATTGAAATGGAAGAATAATACTTGAATAAAATACAATAAAAACATTAGTGTAAGATATCAAATAAGGAAAATGGCACATGTTAAAATAAAGAACAATAATAGAATCATAATTCAACATTATGAGCCTATCGATACAAAATTCACAATAGACATAGTACTTGTGTTGTGTTTGATTGAATAGATTTGAGTGTCTATATAATCATGGCCTAAAATAATGGATTTGGGTAAAAATTTAATTAATTTGTGATGCCAACTTATTGTTGATGAAGTTATGTGTACTCCCTAAACTAGTTAGTAATGTTACCTCCTTTTTCTTGAGGAACCCAAGACCTTGAGGTCTTGTGGGGTGTTAATACATGAAAGTGAATGTCATAATATAATTATTTGGGAATATTTAGATTCTTCCTCTAGATCTTATTCAACCTAACTTTATACTTCATCATCCACTTCATATTCATTGACCCCTTCAATGTAGTATAATTTATTCTAAGAAAATTTATGTCCTTTGATATATTTTATATTATAATTAAAACCTAATATTTTTTATTATTTCTATTAAATTTAATGATAAGTCAATTTTATAGGATAATAGAATGATTGTATTAGAGTAATACACTCTATGTTAGTAGTGAAAGCCCACCATTTAACTAGATCTCATTTTTTTGACCTACATGTAAAGACCATGGACTCTAATACTAAACTTGGATTAAAAATCTGCACATCGATTTAGATGTTAACCTTGAGCCACCAAAAAATAGGTCATTCAATTGTATTCAATAATGTCATCCATACATACATATATTTTCTTTAATTGACAAATATAATACTTGATAGTTTTCATTTGTCTCAGTATTGATAACTAGATGGAATAGTTTTCTATTAAACTATTGTGGTAGTGAATCTTTAGATCATTAGTAAAAAAAGACCAAGTATTAGTAAGGCCCTTATTTTTATTTTGAGCACAAAACATTATATACAAAATTAACTACTCTAATTCCAAATATAGAGATGCAATGACCACCTTATATTCACATGGAATTTAATGTATATCAAATAAAACTTCCATTTCACTAATCTAGGTGATTAAATAATTATCATCAAACTTGAAACCTTCCACTTTTGGTAGCAAGTTCTTCAAGCATGTGTTTGAGCTTTGATTTTTCTAATTGGGATAAATCAAGTGGCCTAGTGGAGAATTATTAGATGGTGGCATTATAAAAAAATAATCCAAGAGAGTCTCCAATGCCACATTGATATGATAAACTTTCAATTCATTACATCCATTCCTCCTTTGACCACATATGAATATTTTTTCACCATGGTTTACACATTTGTCTAGAATTGGGTAACCAAAACAGAAACCTCAAAATCATAAGTTTTAGACTCCATGTACTCCTTAATAGACATTTTTATTGGAGTGGATTGATATTTCATATGTCCTTGATTGTTAGGATCAACCATGCCTAAACTCTAGGGTGTAGGGTTTAGGAATTTAGGGTGGGTGTTAATACAAAAAAAGTGTACCAGAGGATTATACACTATAATCATCTCACTAAGATGAATCCAATGATTGTTAATTTACACAAGAGTTATTCATATGATCCTCAAGTAATAATCACTACCTATTATATATACCCTACTTATGCTATGTTTATTCCATAGTCCAACCCTACTAAAAATATGAGAACATATTGAAATGAGACAAGATAAGATAAAAGGTGATGTAGGCCATAAATTAGCCATATGTCCCATTAGAAACATATAGTTTAATATTTTAACACCAACATAATCATTCCCTTAACATATTATACTAACTCCTTATTAAATTAAATAGCAGAGGGAAAAAGGGTTATGTTTTAACTATGATAACAAGTATAATTGAGAACATAAGGCATGGAAAAAAATTGTTCTACATTGAAGGTGCCAATGAATAATAAGAGGATAAAGAAGTATCATGGGATGCTAAATATGAGCCACTATATGTATTAAAATAAACACAATCATTTTTTTCTTGCTATGCACTTTTCAACATTATCACTCCATAAACCCTCAAGGTACTAGGTTTTATAAAAAATAGAAGGTCACAATATTTATTGACTTGGGAAATACTTAAAACTTCATCAGTAATAAATTGGATATGCCTTTGAACTATTTTGGCAATCTAGAACCATAGTTTCAAGTCATGATTATAGATGGTGGCATAGTCAAATGTTCAGGGAAATACCATAGTATCAAATTATCCATGGGATAATACATACTATATTTTTATATGTTTTCCATTCCAATGGGTGGACTAAACAATATATTAGGATACCAAAGGATAATTATCTTGAGAATGATTGAGATGAATTTCATGTTCATGTGTTTCAATTAAAATTTATGGGTTACATGCAAATTACTCACAATTGGTGAGTTCTCATTAGATATAGAAGATTATAAAAAAAAGAGTGGATGGGGTTGTGGCTTAATTCTTTTTAGTAGAGGCACAACCACCAAAGGGGTCAACACCCCTAGATATAAAGGCTAATTTTGAGGATAATTCAATATTTTTATTTATATTATAAAATACATTTATCTAAAAAGGGATCATGATCATGCCATCCAATCAGTTCTAAGGTCCTAATTACCCAACATTAGACCTTACAAGTAACCATGTGTCAAAAATAGTTAGATTCAAAATATAGTAAATGGGATGCTAGAATATAATATTATCTATAATATTTAGATCACCTTTTTCTCTCTAATGGTGATGATGAATAATAAGGATGACACTTGGCACATATGTCTAGACTACAGGGAGCTTAAAAAGCACACTATAAAAATAAGTTCCTTATTCCTTTAATTAATGTTTTTTTATGAATAACATGGTGATTTTTTTACAAAACTTGATCTTCATTCTAGGTATCATCAAATCTAAATTATAGATGAGTATATTCATAATAAAAAATTTAGAACTCATGAGGGACAATAACAATTTTTGGCGATGCATTTCAGCCTCAGTAATGCACCATCTACATTATAGAGTTTGATAAAATCTATTTTTCAACCATTTATGTGTAAGTTTATATTGGTGTTATTTGATGATATTTTAATATACAAAAACACATGGTAAGGACACTTGCATGATGTGAAATAGGTTTTTCATATTCTTGAACAACACCATCTTTATTTCAATCCTTCCAAATGTGCTTTTAGATTCAAGGAGATCAATTATCTGGGCCATTTTTTTTCACTAAGGGAATCAAGGTGGATCAACACAAGATCAAGGCTAAGGTATAATGGAAAGTGTATAAAACTTTAGAAAACAATCGAGGATTATTGGGGCTCACATGTTAATACCATTATTTTGTAAAAAAATATGGCAATATAACATCATCACTCACATCCTTATTAAAATAATAATATTTCCATTGGTATGAGGTATCCACATGAGTATTTGAAAAACTAAAGGAAGTAATGTACACCACCCCAATTTTATCTACTCCATATTTCTCAAAAACATTTATTATGGCATGTGATGCTTCAGGGTATGGCATGGGAGCAATACTTATGCAATAAGGGTGACTCATTAAGTTTGAGAGTCGATAACTCAAAGGTAATAATTTGGTAAATATTATTTATGGGAAAGAAATTATCACCATCCTTCATGTAATAAAATAATGGCAACCATATTTTATGGGAAGATAAATCATGACAATGTAAAATAATTCTTGGAACAGAGGTTGTCATTAAAATAACAAAAATAATGGGTCAATACAATCTTGGGATATGACTTTGATATTGTATAAAAGAAAGGAAATGATAATTTCATGGCTAATGAATTATCCAAAAAGGATGAGTCCATAGAATAAATGTTGTGTGCCATGTCCATATTATAGGTTGACTAGTTGGATGAATCAAGATCAGAGTGAGAGAATAATGCTATTAAACAAGATCTTATTCAAAAACTTCAACAAGATCCAACTGTGTTCGATAATTTTTTATGGAAAGAGGATGATATATGATACAAGGATAAGTTTTACCTATTCAAAAAATCAACCTTTAATCATAAAGTTCTTATAAAAATACATTCTTCTCTAGTATATGGTTACTTGGGATTTCTGAAAACTTATTAGAGAGTTGAGTAGGATTTATTTTGGGAAGGGCTAAAAAGGGAATTCCTAAAATTTATGTTAGAATTATGGTGTGTAGTCACTCAAATTTGGTCATGAATACTTTATAATGTTGGTTTTGTCTCACTTTTACTTTAATTGACTTTAGCACTTTATCTATATTTATTTTTCTACCTCACTCTATCATAAGTACCTATAAATACTTACCCATTTATTAATTATTGTCTCATGCCTATAAAAATGTTATTAAGCATTAAAATATATTTAATAATCTATAAAAACATCCTATATCCTTAATTTCAAACATTATCCTTTAGGACAATAAAAACCCACATGGGTTGATAGTCACAATTAGTCTTAACCTCTATGGGTTGATATTGTCATTCACTTAGTAACTACTATTTTTAGAGTTTAAACCCTCCCTTATAGGTTATCCCATATTCTTAGAATAAGTAGAATGATGGTTTCCCCTTTAAAAATACCATAAAGGAATATATAATTCACCTATTATATCACTTAAATTTTCATTATTGAGGTGTACTTATATTATTTTACACTGAGCAAAGATTCCCTATTCTTCCCAAATATGATTATACTCATTTGAATAAACTTTAAGCCACGTCAAAGGAAAGAATTATCAAGTATTAAATCCATATATAGATTCATACGTGTAGGAAAATGAGCACAATTGCACACAACACTCTAAGTGGTAGAATTACATGGGTTTGATTTCCCTCTTTAGAGTATTATATATGTATGCATCAAACAATCATCACAAGGGTGATTGGGACTAGTTTAGCCCATTATTATCCCTCTTTATATTTTAAGGTTTTTAACTATTGTAAGCCCTATTAGGGTTTCAACTTTGAATAAGTAATTTACAAGCCATCTGCATGCATATGAAGGGTAAATTTATACACATAAGTGTGTTTCAAGTAGATGTAGGTGATTGTGATGTATTTTTCATGTTTTTTAATAGAGGCCATAATCAACTAGTAGAAGACAACAGTGGTAGTCTATCCTATCCCCTTATAGTTAGTTTTGGACTTGTTTAATGATAGTTATAATTTATGATGCATGCACATAATTTAGTCTAACATGATCTTTTAGCCATGTCTCAATCAAACATGGTCAACTTACATGAATAAAACTAAGACTTCTTGTTTTTTTCATAGTTAATTTCATTCATTCATGCTTCATCCATTTCAATACTTTACTTTTATTCTACTAGTTACAAGTCATTTTACAACATTTTATATCTTAATTATATTTAATCACCAAGTTAATTCCAAATTCTAATAAAATATATTGGTGAACCCACACCTTTTATTTGAGCATTACTTAAGATTTTACCTTAGGATTTAAATAAAATCTTGAGCATATGACACTAAAAGAAATTTATTTTCCTTGGATCTAATATTCAACACTAAAATAATTTGATTTTGACCTTATATTTAATAACTGACACTGAAAGCACTTTATTTTGACCTCAAATTTGATATTTGACACTGAAAGCCCTTTATTTTAACCTTAGATTTTAGGGGAATTTACTAATCTCCATGCAATTTTTTGTTCTTTTTTTCTATCATTTCCTTTCCAGTCTTTGTTTACAATATATTTTCCATATTAATCTTCTATGCCATATAAATTACATACCTCCCTTGTTCCTTTAATAAAAAGCATTAGGTTAAGGAGAACTCATATAAAAATATTAGGCTCCTTCTATATCTTTTATAATGGATGATATCAATATTTTTGATGAATAAGATAATACAAATGTACAATGTTATATGAAAATTTCAATAATTTAATTTTTTGTAAATTTAAGTATGACATGGGCATAAGAACAAACATACATTCAGGATGTTATAAGGTCTAATACATAACTTTAAATGTTATTCAATTCTTATGTTTTCAATATTCATTTAGAGTTTTTACTCGTTACTAATAGATGATAAATGGCATGTGTGACTTCTTTACTTTATTTTTCCTTAGACCTATAGGCTATTATAATAATCTAAAATGTCACTTGAGTGCCAATAGTGTTACTTAAGACCATCCATCCTTAGTCTAGCCCTAGACATATCTGATGGCCTATTTAGACAATTATCCAACTTTTATTCAGGCCTTATGCATCCTTAAAACTATCAAAATTAGTCTTAGAACCTCCCTTAGGAATTCAGCCCCTTAATGCCTTAGGTTTTATCACATGGACATTAGTGCCATATTTTTGACACTATCACCTCATGCTAATGTCCTAGTTTGGCATTATTGTCTTTTTCCCTCTTTTTATCCATAACATATTTCTTTTCAATTCCAAAGACACCTAGGTTAATCTAGACCTATTTCAAACCCTTCACAAGCACTACACACACACACACACACACACACACACACACACACACACACATGAATTTTAACCCTTTATTCACTAGATGTAAATTAAATGCAAATACATACAAACAAGCTCAAAATAAGTTGTGCAAAATCAAGGTTATTAATCCCTATTCTACCTTACTTCTGCATACAGTAATCTAAAACCATCATAAGCTCATAAAACACAAATTCTTAGTCCTCATTCAAAGCACTCAAACTTACATTCATACTAGCTTTAATTTTACTTTCACTAGCAATTAGGTGGGGAGAACTACATCAGGCTTTATCTCTTCTCAGAGTATTAGTATGTAGGCAACTCTCATCACAATGGGGTGTTGAGGATGTATAGCCTACCCAACTAGCATCAAAAAATTTATAATTGTGCTAATAAAATACCATAACAACATGGAGGTTAAGGGTTTACTTATATAATTACTCAAAATAGGTCACAAATAATGAAATAGGGTTTGTCTGTGTAGGAATAGGCTTAGCTGACTTAGACACAATTACTCCTAGAACTATATATCAACTCTTGCATAGAGGACATTAGTAAAAAAAGTGTACACTAACACCACATGCTATTTTCAAAAGTATAATGCTATTATCTACGAGGGTTTATGAAAATAGATCCTATTTGTAATACTCATACCAGCTCTTGTACCAATTTTCAACTTTCATATCTTTTGTCTTAGGCAGTTTTTAGATAAGTACTTATTTGTATCATTCATTGTCATTATTATAACTATCAGATTAGATTATTTCTTTCATAAATTATTGGCTATATTTATTATATATTTTATACCCTAATATATTGTACTTAGACCATTTAATAACCTAAGGCTTAAACTCCACAACCCTTAAAAGTTAAATCATTTGGTGAACCCATCTTACTTCAAATATTATCTAAAACCCTAGACATAAATACTCTTAGGGTTTGTATCCTTTGGTTTTTTATGCTCATAATATTATTACAAAATTTAATATCTAATTTATTATCTTATTTTATCAATCTTACATAGATTAAATTTCTTAAAAGGTTCAAAATATATTACATTTATTTTCCTACTTTCAAACCTACAATGGTAGAATTCAATAATCGATTCGATGACATCAATAAGAAATAATTTTAATATTTCATTGCTAAACATTCAGATATGTATTATGACCTTATCCATATTTTCCATGAAGATATTCAAAAATCCAATAATGGTCAATCTTCTAACCCCCTCAATGCCAATATTGTTACACATACTATGGGGGTAACTTAGAATATAAAATAACTAATTTTAATTCAACAACATTAAAAAATGGAAAAACCTCTTATGGATATTTTCTCCTCTCTATATGTAAAACCCCTTATGCATAATATCTATGATCTATAGTCCAAGGTGTTACATCTTCAACAAGGTACTACTAGGCCATCACATGCCTTAGATTCTCATGTTCTTTTACATACACCATTGGCATAAAACATAGTAGCAACTCTTTTTCCATATAGATTTATGGAATCTAATCTTACCTTATATGATGGAAAGGGTGACCTAGAGCATCATCTATGAGTTTTTCATGCAACATGTTTAGACTATGCATCCAATTATTGGCTCCTTACTAAGTTGTTCTCTCATAGTTTAAAAGACTATGCATTATAATGGTTCTATGATCTTACTAATTAGTCCATCAAAACATTCAATCCATTAGTAGATATGTTTTTAGAAAAAAATTAAATCAACATTAGTGATAAGGTTTCATATTCTCAATTGTCTCAACTTAAGAAAAAATCCATTGAGCCTATAGCAGAATATGTCTTGTCATATAAAATTATATTGGCAAATATGACTAGTCCCATAGTAGATAGAGAAATCCAAGACATATTAAAACAAAGTTTAATACTAGCATTGCATGAGGATATCATATTCAATAAGTTTCCATCATTCATATATTTGTGCCATGCAGTGAAAGAAAGGGAAGTCAAGCTTCTCTCTATGGGAAAATTAAAGTACACAATTAGATCAAACTTAATTAATAAGAGTTATAATAACCACCCATATAAAGTAAGGCCCACTAAAAATATGAATGATCAGAAGGCCACAATTAATGCAACTTCAAAGCCACCTCCTCACATGGTTTTATCAGTTCTTCCACAAAGAGTTTTTACAAATATTCTAAAATCATTAGCATATGTTTTATAGTAGCTCTTGGGATTCAATGCCATATCTCTCCCTCCCATCAAAGATATTGATATGACTAGACCTCTTCCAAAGTGTTATGATTCTAATTCATTCTATGACTATCATAGGGCACTAAGCCATACTACAAATAGATGCATCAGTTTGAGACATAAGGTACATGATTTGATAGAGACCAATATCATTGATGTGGTCACACCTACAAAGGCATTTAAATTTTGACCAATGAAATCTAAAGCAATGAAAATATTTTTGGATTCATTTCTAAAACATATAGCTAATGAGATATGAGGCACTTTAGGTATTCACTATACATATTAGGCACATCCAGCATTGGCATCCTATCATACTACTATAGAGGACACACACCTTCTACATAATATCATTAGTGTAGATTATATTATACTACAAACTATACCTCTCATAAATTTCATAGAATGAGATATTATCAAAGATGAGTTAGATTTATATGCACTCTTTATATGAGCCTACATTAATCATCATCCTATTTAGAGTGTCATGGTTGACAATGGTTTTAGTATTAACATGTGTACCATTACACTTATACTAAATTTGGGTTATTTAGAGTAAGACATTTCTCTAAATGATACAATTATTCATGGTTTTAGTGGCCATATTCAAAGCTCCGTCAGGGAGATTTCACTCCCATTATAGCTTGGGCTCATAGATGTATCTATTAAGTTCTTTTTCATACCGAGGATGGTCACATTTGAAATGTTATTAGGTAGGTTATGGATACAACAAGTTCAAGACATTCTATCCATCATACATAGATGCCTAAAGTATATACATGTTAATCAAGTGGTTATAGTTGAGGGCCTTCCATATGAGTATGCTTTACCTATCCCATAGGTAGTTACATGATAGCCATGAGTTATAGTTTATAGTATAGTTTATATTAGTACACCATATATTTTATTTGAGCCACTAGTGTGGATGAGGTCTAATTCTACAATGTTACTATGTATGCATATTCTCCCAAAAAGACCCTTATTAGAGAGACCTTTAAATCAGAGACATGTTATATATTCTAAAGATCATTTATCTACATATTTCATTTCAAGATCAGTGTTATTGAGTACTTAGAGTTCTTATCACAAAGCATCCAAGTTAGATATAACATCTTCTACTAGATGGGCCCCTAAGAGCCCTATAGTTCATAGGATAATTGAGTTAGTTTCATCTATTCCTAGATCCATTCCATAGGCAATGTTAACTGCATATCACTCACTACAGCTAGTTCCTAGACTTCAAATACCTTTTTTCATAGCACACATGATCATTCTTCCTTTGATTGATATATGACACCTTAATAGTGAGTCTCTTTAAAGACTCATTGGTTAATATCTTCCTCCCTACCTGTACATAGTTTCATTTATTATTTTTCTTTGTATATAATTTCATTTTCATGTTTCTTGTACATAACTTATATCTATAAAATACAAAAGAAATATAATATGTTAAAAACATTCAAATATTTGCTCATAAAATACAAATTGTAGATAGTATGCATGTCCATATTTACATTTCTTATACTTATTAGGTTAATATATATATATATATATATATATATATATATATATATATATAATCTATGTTATTATAGTCAGTTTTATCATACATACATGATTCACTTGTTATTTTTGAGTGTTTTAAAATTGATACATGACTCAGGTCCACCACACAAATCTAATTTTTTTATTATCTACCCACTGGGGGCACATACACAGGTTTCTCATTTGACACATTCATCCATTTTGGGGGATCCTATACATAATTCTGATTTCTAGGTTACATATTTCTATACTCTATATCACATACTTATCATTTTTTATATCTTGATATTTCATCCTATACTACACAAACTTGTTGCCAACTATTACTAATTTAGACTCAATTTATGTACATCTTTGCTCTTATACAAATTTGTACCACATGTTCTTGCATACTTTCATTTCTATCTTTACTAGTTTCTACTTGATTATGTCTCTATGCTTCTACATATATTCAAGGGTAGTTGAATATCCCATTGTTATATGTCTCTATGCTACTTCATTTCATTGTATGTATGATTTAGACATGTATCCATATCCTTGTGAGTGTTTTATTATTTATGTATACAAACATTTGAACATGTCCTTACATGTCACTTTATGCCAACTTGCTTTTTATTTTCATATGTGGAAATTTGAACATGTCTTTGTATGTACTACCTTCTCGGATTTAGTGACATGTGCCCATGTCCCTTTTATTGTGGTCTCATGGCCTACTTTGCATGCCTATTGTGTGTTGTATGTATGATTTCATGTATGTGTCATGGCCATGACACTTATCTCTTGCTTGTTACACACTCCAATTTTAGATGTCATGAGGTACCTCATGCATCTCCCCTTCCTACGTGGGTGCCTTGATGGACATCATGCCCCACCCCCCTAGGTAGTTAAGTTATTGACCAGATTTACTATTTATACACATGATTAAATTATTATATCTATATTGATAGCCTTTTGAGTGTTATATCTAATAAAAATTGTATATTATGAACTTATGCTCATATTATCTTACATATTGATGTCATGTATACACATTATATTAGTTTAATACATAGATATCATATATGCTTAGGATAACACATATCATGTAAAGCTTTTTCTTTTGAGGATAGTTCTTGCACATATTCAACAACTACCATTAAAAGAAGGGGAATTTACAGAGGTTTTTCACAAAGATTAGGCCATCCAAATTCACTTAGATTATAGTTTACAACATGTAAACACATAATATAGAGTTCAGTTTTAGGAAAAGATAGTGTAAAAATAGTCAGACAAAGATCCTAGTCAGTTTGGCAAAAACAACATAATTAGACACTAGCACTGAAAGTTGATATTAGTGATATAGCACTACTATCCAAGGTATGACACTACTATCTAGTAGTCTTAGAAATAGTAAAATATAGATTTGAGAGTAAAGTACAATAGGTACAGTCTAGGTTACATATATTCAATTACATATTATCCATTTTTACTCAATTTTATACAAAATCATACTATTTTTCTTGGATTGGGGGCATCATGCCCGACATAATCACTCTCATTTTAGTTTCAGATATTCAAATATAAATTATTACAATTCAATCTAGAATTGATATGTTTAAATATCAAATTTGGGGGTCATGTGGGTGGTACATTCTTTCTACATGATCACTTTTGTACCAGTTGATTAGATGGAATGGAAAACTCTATGTCATTGTCTATGTTCTTAAACAAGACACCATTTTCACCAATTTATACCAGATTTGATGCCTTATTCTATTGAAAGTGGTTGGAATTATTGAGTAGTCCCTAAACTATATACCTGAGTGCTTGAGAGGCCCTTGAGCCAATTTTCATTCTAGATTTCTCAAGTGGCCATAGATATATTATATACAATTTTAGTTACAATCATACAAATTCAAATACATTATGAAATTTAGTTATAGATGCATCTACTACACATGGGTGGTTAATGATGGAGTCTGTTATACCTATTTTCTACACCTCCCCTAAATTTTTCAAAATCTATACTTGTTACCATAGAGATGACCCTATTATAAAGCCTAAAATTGTGTTGGGGACCCTATTGATTGATAGTATTTTAGATGCATTTTTTATTATGAAATTGTAATGATTTTTTGATATGTTTTATTTATGTTTTAAGTGTTTTTGAAGAGCATGGTGGACTAATTAATAAAATATGCATATATATTTATAACATGTGATCAGTTGTTCAGCTTCAATTTAGTTTTGACAGTTTTAGTTGATCATGGGCTTTTAGGTTTTCATTATTGTAGTTGATTTGTGATGTTTTTCAATATTCATAAGTGGATTTGATTTATGATTTAGATAAAAATGGTGAAATGTTACTTTTAAAAATATTTTAACCAATTTTGATACATTCAAAAGTTATTTTGAAAATCTATACTTGATGAATAGCTCAGTTTCATTCACTACTTGATATGATGGTTATTTGAAATATCAATATGTTTTGGATAGTTTAGTAATTATCATATCCTAAGTTATACAATTGGTAGTCTAGTTTGTTTTTATTTTGTAACTTATACATGGCTCAATTCATGAAAACTTAACTGGCATACTAAGTTTAGTTGTTTCAATTTTTGAGTTAATAGTCAAATTTGGTGATCATAGTTCCCAAAGCATGTATTTAATTTACTTTATATTGAAGATTAATGTGATAAGAGGATTGATGAGATAGATATAGCATACAAATTCTTTGAAAATGTCATAGAATTTAGGTTCACTCTACTAGAAAATGAGTAAAAGGGACTTTATTTATCATAAAGTTTGCATCCATGTTAAAATTGCTTAAGGAGACCTATCCTAGCATTCATGACATAATTCAAAAATTTTGATGATAGGTCATAGTGGTTTACATTATGTAAAGTTGTCATGTGACTTGATTAATACACATAAGAGTTGAGGATCCTTTTTGTTTGGTCGAGAAGAATTTTCAAGGTGAATTTACTTGGTTAAGGCATTTGATTCATTCAAAAAATATAACTATTGGCTAAAGAAATGGAATATGGTTTCAAAGACCTTTGGTAACTATGCTTAGTTAATTGACAATTTTGAAGTTTATTGTGAAACACATAAGTCTTGAGATCTTTTGATGGATGACAAGGAAAATTGAGCTAGAGACCACTTGGAAAATTGAACTTCAAGGTAGGTGAGTTGGCAAGTGCATTTAAGTTTGAGTGTGTGTTTTTAATGCTTCAAGATTATTTGAAGATTTGGTGGTATTGGAAATTAATTATTAATTGATATCCTTGGATGATAGAATTTAGCAAAGATTTTAGTATGAAGGATAGTTATTTGTTAATTTTAATTAGATTGATAAATGACTTAGCAAGATTGCTAAGTACATGATTAGTTAATGCAAACCAATTAAAAGTAACCTTGTTACTCGATCAATTATAGGATTAGGTTCGTAAATAAAAGGTTTGTTTTTATTCATTTTTTATCACTCAATTACAAGCTTTATGTGGTATTGAATCCATAATAGGATAATGGGTGAGTTTTAAAATGCGTTTTGGTGAGAAATTTTGGTAAAGGATTTAAACTAGAATACTAGGTATGTTTATGACAATTTTTATCAATCTTTTTTCCAAAACATGTTGGTAATGAATAAAGGTTTATGATGAAATGATGAAATTTTGAGACTTCATTTTGAATAACTTTGAAGAATGTGAGAAATGATTTAAGGTTTCGATAAACCTTCTTGCATGCAATTATTATAAGAGTACTTGGGTTCTTTGTTCCTTTCGTGTTTGAAGTTGTTTGAGAAAATGCTTCTTTTAAGTAGTGGGATTTTTGTGAGCAGTTATTACTAATATTTGAAACACATGAGTCTTTCTGGGATATTAAGTATCAAACACTCCATGTTTAGTTTGTGATGAAGTTAGATTTTGGGTTTTGGTCACCATGCAGATATAAAGATGTTTGTTTTAGTTATAGAATATTTGTCAAATATATTAGTATGAAGGTTTAAGGAAGTGCCTCAGATTAGTTTTTGATTAATCTCTTCTAAATTCATGAAATTGAGAGGATTTAGGTTTTGTGAAATTTCTTTGTGAATTAACAATTTCATTTTCATTCAAGATTTGGCTATGGAAAAATAAACATAAAGTTGAGATTTATAAAATTAAAGGGCATACTAAGAAAGTTTGTTAAATTTGAGTACATGAAATATATTGAGGATCTGATGATTGTTTTTAGATATTCTTCATTGTGGTTAAGGGTTTAGTGAAATATGGTTGAAAGATGGAATCCTCTAGTTTATTATTTGCATACACATAAAAGGTTCTTGTATTATGGCATAAGTTTTGTGCATTTGTTAAAATTCTATTGATTTTCCTTGATCATCAAAAAGGTTGTCTTTTGTGCATTTAAGTTGTATTCGATCATGTATATATAAAGATGTTTGCCTTGCTTTGAAATATTTTGAGTCGACCAACAAATATCTTTTGGTTCAAATTGATATTGGATCTAGGGTTCATGTCTCAAGTTGAATCTATAAATAGTGTTTATGAATTCACGTGGATAGAGAAGTAAATGATTTGGAAATAATCATAGACAGTTTTAGTTTGGTATATTTTGAATATATCCAAAAATCATGCAAAATTTTTAAGGCATATTGAAATAGTTATGCATGAATTTTATAGTCTGCATCAAACATATTTGTAAAAGATCAGTTTGCATATGTTCTAAAAATTAGATAATTTTGGGCTCATGCATATATATGTGGAAAATTAGTTCATGCAATTTTTGTTGCATATTTCATTGTTTTTGCAAACTATTTGTTAAATTTGTCAATATATATTTGGATGGAGAGGTTAGTTTGTGTATATAACATGTGATAGGTTATAGTATACAATTGTTTGAGTTTTCATGTGGCAATAAATAGTGGTTTTATTGTGAAAATATAAAATATGAATACATGAGAAGTTTTTTTAATTGATGGTTATTTTTAGTATAAAATATATGATTGACAGTATTAGAAATTAACATCATTATGTGAAAACCTAAATTATACGAGTCAACCACATTAAGAATGATAATGATAAAAGTCTCTATATATATGGTAATTTGAGTGGATGTAAATATAATGAGAAAGACATGAGTTTTTATTTGAAGTTTAATGTCAAAATTGAAGTTTTAGCCTTTTGTTTGAAAATGGATGTCAAGATTAAAATTATTTGATACTTTAAAATTAATATCAGAATCATGATGGCATTTGAGGTTCAAAATAGATTGTGATTCATATACAATATGTTTTAGTCATGATGTAGTTTCAATTTACTTGATGGATTATTGTAGTTTGTAGTTGTTTTGTCTCTCAATCTTAAGTTTTTCTATTGTATGTCAGATTATTCATTATGTCTGGATGGGATCAGCCAACAAGAAGTAATGATGATAAAGGATAGGGACAAAATTCCAATAGATGTGTTAGTCAATCAAATTCTAATAGAGGTTTTAATAGAGGTCGATTTTGTGAAGGGTGTTTTGGACCTAGGTTTCATAGAGGGACAAGAATGTCCATTCATTTTGATGCTTATGACCCTAAATTTTAGAATATTTTGAGTAATCTTCTTGTTACCCAACCAATAGGGGTTATAAAGGTTATAGGGGTTTTTATGGCCATAGAATTGGAGCCCGTGCACATTCCCAAAGTAGTTCATCTCACCAATTGGAGCATGATCCTTGGCACTTACCTATCCAGCCCCCTAATTTTAGAGGTTTACTAATTAATAAGTCTTTACATGCTAACCAATCCATGCATCTTGAATTAGAAACTTCCCACACTAAAGACCTTAGGAAGATGGCTATTCTTTTAGATGCACCTTCCCCTTCTCATAGAGAACGTACTGGAAATTATAAAAAGTTGAGCCTGTCAGGTACCCATAGTGAACCCCTTTTGAGGTCTAAGAGGTTGAATTTGGGGAGTCATGGTTATATTGACAGAAGGAAGACCATGGATTTTCTACCTAAGGATACTAAAAAGAACACTACTAAAAAGAAGACTGCTAGTCAAGCTAAACCTGAAGCACTAAGAGAGGTCAAATTGCTAAAAAGGATTAAGCTAGAGGTTGATGACAACACAACTAATTTAGGAACTAGATTGCTACCATTTCTTACTACTGAAATGGAGTATAACATTTGTCTTCATGAATAGGACAAACAAGTAATTGAAGTGTTGTTAGATTTGGATGACTATTGGTCATCCAAGGGATAATTTTTTTTTAGTGTTGAACTTTTATGGCAAACATTGATATTTTAGTTTAACACTTTAATTATTAGACTTTGAATTTTTTTGGTAATTCTGGTAAATACATTAATTTTAGAATTTGATATAATTATATATCCTAAGTTATTCAAATATGCATTATGGTTTAATATGAGTAGAATTTATCAATTTATGACTTATTTATTTTATGATTGATATGTATTCTATTATATTATTAATTAATATGAGTCCCCACCTATTAAGATAGGTACCCAAGGTCTATTATTTTTAATATCTTGATCAAATTAAGAATTTTTAAGTCTTATTTAATCTGTCCTTAACCAATTTTAGTTTATAACTAATTGACTTTGTTAAAAGTCAATTAGTTAACATTAACTAATAACTAACTAAACTTAGTTATAACTTATTCTACAACTAAGTTGAAGGTATAAGAAGAGATCAAGAACTCATTTGAAGATAGAATCACAACATGTATTAAAGACTTAAGTATTTTTTGAAGTCAATCATTTATCTCTTCAATCTATGCAACTTTTCTAAGATAGTATAGATTTTGCAGATAGACCTATGATACTTAATCTGATAGTTGACTAATTACTTAGGCAACACAGGTATATCTAGTTTAATTTATCATCTATTACTGATTATCTAATGTTTGCTAAGATTAATATCTTTTGATGATTCCTATTTGAAGTCCTATACATATATTTCAAGTATTCAACCTGAATAATGATGATCATTTTGCTATTTTGTGATATGTCATTGATCTATTTTGATTGCAAAGTTGTCATTCAAATTTTTGTAGAGAAAAGATGTTGGTTTTCTCAATAAAATTTATCTTTTTCTGCTAAGATGACTCTCCTTTTGAGACACACATATTTTTTAATTATTTGACTCTAACTTTAATATAGTAGATCTTTTAGATTTCTTCTAGATCTATTTTTCATTTCACTTTGATTATCTTAGATATAGTCCTAATCTTTAGTTATTTTCTATTTTAGTTAGTTTACTTTAGATTGTCTCTATTATTAGTTCTTAGATTAGTTTTGTTCTTTTCTTTATCTTAAATAGTTATATATTTTTTTAAGTTATTATTTCTTTAGTTTATTATAGTCCAATATCTTAAAAGTATCTAAATTTA
This sequence comes from Torreya grandis, assembly GCA_037957365.1. Classification (NCBI taxonomy): domain Eukaryota; kingdom Viridiplantae; phylum Streptophyta; class Pinopsida; order Cupressales; family Taxaceae; genus Torreya; species Torreya grandis. Next base: position 1,404,806 of record JARHVA010000105.1, read on the forward strand.
TATCCACTTCAGTATGTTATTAGTTTAACATAAGTTTATATATTTTAAATTAATCATTTGATTTTACTTTATATTTTAAGTCTTCTTAGTTTTATTGTTTTTAGACTTAATTAAATAAGTTTTAGATCTATTTTAATCCTTAGCATATTCTAAGCTTATAGTTATTTCTTAATTAGTTTTTTTTTAGATTCAATATTATCTTTTAGTCTTTATTTGTCTTTAATTTGCTTTCTTTAGAATAATTTTCTTAATTAGATTTTCTAGTTTTGCTTACTTTAGATAAAGTGTAGTTTGTTTCTTAGTTTAGATTAATTTTTGTTATTTCACTTAAAGGTTCTTTTATTCTTAGAAGTATTTTCTTAGTTGTTTCTTACGTTTTACTTTTTGTTTTAGAATATATCATTTCTTTGTTGTCTATTCTAGTTTATTTCTCTCTTTGCTCTAGGATTAGTTGATTAGTTTGTTTGTAGTTCATTTTATCTTTTGCTTTCATGTTTATCTCTCTTTCTCTCTCTTTGATATATCTCTTCGATTTTTTATTTTCTTTAGAGTTGGAAACATTGCAAGTAATAAGAAAATATATTATCTCAATACATAAATATTATAGAATCATATTTCTATTCTTCAAGAGATTATCTAACTCATAGGTTTTCTCTATCAGATATAATAGATTATAAATTTTTATCTTAACTGATTAATGATTTGATAAATGGATTTTTTATTGTTATAATGGATTAAGTTGTCTTGATAACTTGTTGATTATTTCCTAGAATTTATAATTAAAACCCCCTTGCACCTTTAGAACCCCTATGATTAGACTAGTATGATTCCAACTTGACCTTTAGATAGTTAAAAGGGTTGATTCATTGATAGTACATTTTTCATTGTCAACAGAGTCATAATTTAATTAATTTTTTGATCCACCTACATAAAAGAGTTGGATAAACCATCAATCTAATCCAAGATATTCATAGGTTATGATCCATCAAATAGGGGTGGGAAATGATGGAGTAAACACCAAGTTAAGTTATTGAGGCACCCACACATGGGGATTGAGAAATCCATTCATCTTAGTTTAAGTCAATCATCAATTGATCACTAGCTATACACACATGATTTTACCAATTTTATGCATTGGTTCACATACCCAATAAGGTGTATTCATTCTTTTCCTCTCTCTTATCTCTTTACTTAGTTTTTTATGTACTTTTTTATATATCTTAAGTAAGGACTAATCTATGCACATTTCATTTATAGGACATGAAATGGAACATGTTTTACATAATCATATCCAAATTCATGGGATTCACCTCTTAGGTAAAGCCACGTATATTTCTATTCATTTATCCTAGTCATTTCACTTTCCTATATTTATAGAATAAAGGGGGGATTGTGGTCATCTAAAATGTCACTTGAGTGCCAATAATGTTACTTAAGACAACCCATCCCTAATTTAGCCCTAGACCTATCTTAAGGCCTATTTAGACAATTATCCATCTTTTGTGCTGACCTTACACATCCTTAAACCTTTAAAAATTATTCTTAGGCCCTCCCTTAGGCATCCATGTTTTTAGTGCCTTAGGTTATGCTACTTGGACATTAGCACCATAATTTGGACATTACCACCCCACTCTAGTGTCCCTATTATTCATTTCCCCCTTTTAGCCCCAATAGATATTTTTTTAATTCCAAAGACACTTAGGGTTAGCCTATACCTATTTCAAACCATAAAAAATCACTTGATCAATATATATATATATACTTTAATTTTATCCCTTTATTCACTAGATGTAAATATAATGAAAATACATAAAAACAAGCTCAAAACTAGTTGTGCACAATCAAGGTTATTAATCCCTATTCTACCCTACTTATGCATACAATCATTTACAACAATCTTAAGCTCAAAATACATATATTTCTAGTCTCAAGCCTTACTCAAAGAATTAAAATTTGAATTCATACTAGTTATTGAAAATTTGGCTTCTTAGGCCAAAAGTCAACCCATATAATCCAAAACTTGTTCTTTGCACCAATTTCCCTTTCAAATGAGGTATTTTTTAACCAATTTAGTAGAGTTTAAGGTTTTTTTAAAGAAGTTAAGGTATATTTAACCCATGGTGAAAATAATGATGTTATGGTTCTCCAATATGACATGGTACTCTAAATTGGATGGTGGACTAAAAGAAAAGCTAGTGAGATAGTTTTTTGCCTTTACAAGATTTTTGGAGAGATTAAGGTAATTTTTGAGAAAATAAGGTATTTGTAAAAGTTAGGTTAAAGTGTGTTCATGTATTTTATACTTGTCTAAGATATGCCTAATGCAAGTCCTTATTTGAGGTCATTATTATGTCTTATCCCAACATGATTCAATTGTGATAAAGTTAAACCAATTTCAAAAATGTGGTTAGTACATTGGTACACATGCGTCTAAGTATTTTGAGTCAGTTTCAACATGAAGATGGTAGTTACAAGAGTTTTACATAGACTTTCAAGGTAGAATAACATCATTTTATAGGTGATCACATTGGCACAATGTTATAGGGGCCAAATAAAAATTCTTCTAACCTTCATCAAACCAAAATCATGATCATAAATAAGTTATATACCTCTTTAATGAAAAAAACCATTCAACTTCGCCATCAGGTCATTGGCAAGCACAAAAATCTCATTTTCAATAGCTTGTTTCATGGAGGAGGAGATGTTTTAGACAAAATTACATTTTTGGATGTTAACCACCCATATTAAATTAATATTCATGGTTATATTCATGGGATTAGGAGGTAGAGTTTTATGAATCAATATTAAGAAGTCTAGCTACTCTAAAACCCTCATAAACCCAATTGACATAGTTTTCTCCTTGAAATGGAAGGTTTGTGATTGGTGAATTTATTTACAATTGTTTGTAAATGTATTTTGAAGTATCATGGAAATATTAAACATCTAAATAAATAAATACTCCTAATGACCATGTTGGTACTAGCTATAAAATCTCTTTGTTTTACTATTATAGGCATGACAAGTAGGGTGGTATAAGGTTGTGAGGCATTTTATAGAAACAAGGTGTTTGAAGTTAGTTTTTAATATTTAAATAAATTTTTTAAAACTATATTATATTTATCCAAATTATTAACAAGGTTATAGTTACCCAAATATAACGTAAACTTGTAGGCTAAAATTTGACTATGTTATGTATATAGGTATAGGCATGAAGGGAGAGTATAAATCTTGCATGAATCACATGAGGTAAAAAGGATGTGATGAGTATATAAAATTTAAACATATATTTAAAATTATAAAATACCATTTATACCTATTTTTAGTTAATAAATCTACTCCAAAATAGATTTTTAATGATGTTTTAGCTTGGAACATATATTTACAGGCTTGTAGATCAAAATGAGTAAAAAGATGCAAGTGTTGTATTGAGTGTGAGGGATAAGAGGTAAATTATGGTATTAAATACATTTAATATTATTATATGATTATTTATAGTCCTTTATATGGGGATAAAACACTATATTGAGTAAACATCTATTGAAGAAGGTATCAGATTATAAAAGACCTAAGAGAACAATATTGCATTTGAGGTCTAATATTTGAGAAAACAATAAGTAAATTGGTTTATTATAGTTTAATATAATATAAAAATTATCAAAGAAACAGATGTCAAGTTTAAAAACTCACTCCATGATCATTCTTGCCAATTTTTACACATCAAAGGCTCAAGACCATTGAGCTAGTATTCTTGAACAAGATTTCAAGGGTGAAAGGGGAAGTACAGACCTACAACCAAAGGTGAATTATATAATACATTATTGTTAATTATTTATGATAATTAGACACCAAATAAATCCTTTAAACTCTTTCAATAATGGTCAAAGTGACAAAACAAAATAATGCATTCATGCATGTATAAACATATTGTGTTAAGTCTATAAGTAGAGTTAGAAGAATTATTGGCATTTTAATTATGTTTTATCCTTGGTAAAGCTATAAAAAAATGTTTAATAAACTTAATATAGTTCCAAATATCATATAATTTTAAAAATAATAAAATTATTCTAATATTATGATAGGTTTGCAATAAATTTTAGGCCTAAATAGGCACTTACATGCCTGAATACAAGAATTTGGAGAATATGCCTTTTGGTGTTGAACATGAATCTAAATAAGGTTATTAAAGTTTTTAAGGAATATTAATAAATCATCTAAAAAAATTTATTCATTTTAATGAGGATAAATTATCAAGAGGAAGCCATTAGGACTAGAGCAATCATAATGTCTACAAACCCTTGACATGGGATAATATAGGTTTGAAGAATTTTGAGGGGATCAAGAGCTTGGAGAAATGTTTGGATACCTCATGGAAAATTTATTATATGAAATTTATGTGTTTAAAATTTAAGATCAATACTTTGAAGTCTTTTATGATCAAAACACTCATCTCAACCTTCACACATAGGCCTACATAGTTTAGAAGGTCAAATTTATTACATGGGAGAAGACACATGGGGTATAATGGACTTAAGGGGTATTAATATGGTTTTTAAACTTCAATTTATTTTAATTTATTGATCAATAAATGCCCTATACTTTATGAACAATCATTAAGAGGTTGGATACTTCAAATCTATCAATTGACCCCAAAAGGAGCTTGATGATTGAGAATGATGGTTTGAGTAATCCTAATACACTATAAATGACTTTAAATAATATTTATGACATATAATAACCTAATTGTAACTTTTTTGAGATAAATCCTTGACATGTGTGGAGAAGAAGTACAAGAAAATGGTCTAAAATTACACTTTTTAGGCCTAGTTTCATGCTTTTGGTTGTGTTTGAACTTCTTAACTATTGGAATATACTATATAGGTTTGTAAAGAGGTATAATTACATTATAAAATTCATATAAAATTTCTATATGGTGATAAAATAGGCTTAAATCCACTCATCAAACCTTAGTTAAGTTTCTGCTCATACTTGCATTGAGAGAGTAGGGTTGCTAACTTCCTTAAGGTTATCAAAAGTGTAATAATATAGAAATAATATAATATTTGTAAACATAAAATATCATCCTTTAATAACTCTCCAAGTCATAATTAATTAATTTTAATAGGCTCTAGGCAATTTTAGATGGCTCATACATAAGTAGTTTACTAAGCATGTTGTTTAAGAACCTTCAAAGAAGTATATGGGTATCTATCAACTTGTCAGGATTATCTCAACTTTAATACATTATTAATTAATATTAATATGATATAATCACCTACAACTACAATTTTGAAACCATGAAACATTGATATGGTTTCAATATAGTTCTTAGGCCTACATGAAGCTCATATTGCATGAACACTTAAAGCCAGTCCAAACTCCTTGATAGTAGGTTGTGATGGACAATCCATTATATATGATGTAATAGATTGAATAGAATTTTAATTATATTATAAAACACCTACATGAAGTGATAAACTATGGTTTAAATCTTTAAACAAGGACTAGACTTGATATAAGAGATAGACTTATCCTCTAATGATAGAAATCAACATGAGAATATGTATAAGATTAAGTTTAACTTTAAAAAATATGGGGTATACATTTTAATATCCAATAATGGTGTAAAAATATGTTCAATATATAAATTAGGGCATGTGTCAAGATTTAGATTGATCTTCAAGACCTCAACTTGTAGCTCCAGTCAAGATAGTGAAGTTTCAAGTGAAGAAGGATGAGTCATAGTATTTTAAAATCCACCTCTCATGAGGTCATCATAAATCAAATCCAACATATGTTAAATATGAATGATATGACTATTTTTTCCATGTTTTCTTAGCAATTATAATTGATTTGATAATTGATGGTAGTCATGATGGAATTTCTACACATCCTATCTCTCTGTTATTTTATATATTTAGCCTTTAATTTATTTAAATCATCCTTTACTGAGTATGATGAATCAATACTCATTTTACATGACATTAAATCCATGAATATTGAATTTTGCCTTCTTCTACTTTTGTGTTTAGTGTAAACTCATGGATGATTGATATAATCAAGTGATGATTTGTGTTATCCTTATTTTGTTGTCTCATTATTATTACCTATATGCAATTTTTGTCTCTTTTATAGGCTGTAGTTAGTGTTATATCAATTTAATTTCATGGACTATAAGTGTAAATTAAGTTATCTATTCTAATATTTATTTAATCCTTGACCTATCTATAAATTACTTATGTAATAGGGTCAAATAAGGAGTTGTGTGACTATAGTTCCATTTCAAGGTCCATTGTGCACTTTCAAATGAGTGGATAATATCAAGACATATGGTGCATCACCCATTTTATTTTCATGTCCAATTTCTCTTTCCCTTTTAATTGTATTTGAGTAGGTGAAGTGTTAATCTTAGGTTTAGCATCAAGGGAACCAACCCTTTCTAGAGGTTCTCTCTATTCATAAGCCACCCATAACCTTAGAGAGTTTTCATTGTGTCAATTAAGTGAGGAGACTTGAAACACCTCATCAAAGGGTGTAACTCAAATTAATAATAGTTTTTGGTAAGTTTAGTAGGATTAGTATTCAAAATTAATTCATCTATTAAAGTATTGTTGGTGTTGTCCTTAAATGCATTAGCCTTTGGAGGCATTTATAAAAACATCAATGGTAATTCCAAGTTATATAAAGATGGTTTAAGTAGTCCAAATGCCTAAATAACATCAATTGGTATGTATTTAAATCCTCTATTTTTTTAAAATTCATATTTTATACCTTCATATATTTCATATCAAGTTGAGAATATTTATGGCTTCACCTAAAGTATCCATGTACATCAAGATATCACTTTTTTCATGATACTTGCTTCCCTCTCACCCCTACTCATGCTTCCAATCAGCCTAAAAAATTTATTCAAGATATCTAATTAGACTATGAGAGGAAAGTGAGGTAGAATTATATGGAACAAGAATATAATAGGCATCAAAAAGATCATGCATATCAGGCCTATATACATTAGCAAGAGGTATAATCATTGAAGAGATATAATGAGGCTCAAAAATAGAATTTTCAACATCTATCTATGAAAGTACAAATAATTAAATACAAAACCCCAAGTTGGAAATAATAATAACCCCTTGAACCATCAAGAGATTCTACTTGCTTCAAAATCCCAAGCTTTAGGAATCCCAATCTTATGAAGGAACACATGCTTGTGCAAACTCCAACCATTCTTCCTCAAGTCCCTCAAACTCATAAACCAAGGAAGTTTCCAAGTTTCTCATCTTATCCTCATATGCCAACCCAAAATAAATAAAGGGATAAGGTTATAGAATCCAAACCAAGAAATTTTCCAATTTATTGACCCTCTTATATACTCCTCAAGTTGGAGTTGTTCATGAGTATCAAGGTATATCAGAATATGAGAGGTTGATATCTAAGTGGAAAGAGAATAATGAAGTATCACAAGTATAAGTTTGTTTTCCTCCTTTCAAAGATTTCTTGAATGAGACTATCACTTCCAAATCTCAAAGTATTCTTAATATTTTTTCAACCCCAAAGCCCATTCAAAAGTAGTCCATAATTACCTATATTCCTAAGTCACCAATTGTAACTTCTTGCCCTCCCACCATCTCCATTTTTGAAGGAGGACATATTGTATAGAAGATAAAATAAGAGCATTCAGGTGAATAGGAGAATTTTTCAAGAGAGGATGATGAAGACATGACAACATGTCAATGTTCTTGGACTAAGTAACCTAGTTATAAAATGCCAAATATTTATGACACTAAAATGGAAGAATCATACTTGAAACAAGAAAAGAAAGAGAATATTGATGAATAGAGGTAAACTCTCTCTAATAAATAATGAAATTATGGGCATGATCAAGAGTTGTGTTGGTCAAAAAAACTTTAATTTGGCATAAAAGAAGATCATGTTGTAGTCCTTGAGAAGCAAAATCAATTTACACTTGAAAGTGAGAATCAATAAGTCTATCATGAAGATGTTCATGTGATGGATACAATAGATGTACAACTGGACATTATTCAATATGTTCTTAGTGGCCAAGAAGAGGTAAGCATCCTAGATTAACCCCTTTGTTTCATTAAAAATGATGGTCATGAAGAAGAAAAAATAGGTGAGGTGGTAGTATTAGTTACTTCACAATATGATACCTCCCAAAATTAACAAAATTAAAGCTTAAAAGGAGTTATAATAATTATTTATGAACAAGATAAAATTGATTATTCATGGCAATAGCTTTACCATGTTTTCATTGAGGAATTAGAAGTCTTTAGGAGATTTGAAATCATTAAAGGGTAGAATTAAAAAGTTCTTGAGAAGTGAGAGGATTTTGGCAAGCCAAAAATTATTTAAGGTCATATTTAAGAGGTAAAAGAGTAGGTTACAATAGACCTTGAGGAAAGTGATATCTCCAAAATTAAGTCAAACAAGGATATGGACAAGGCTCAAGGGCTTATAAGCAGTCAAGAAAGACTTGATGATATTGTAGCACATGAAGAGGAAAATTATGATGTTTTATAGTGGAAGCAATGCCTTGAGTTGATTCAAGACATTGAGAATCTTTGTATGCCTACATTTCCTAGTGAAGATGTTGATAAATCAGTTGCCAATATTGGATAACATGCTCAAGGGGAGATTAAAAAGTATATCTCAAGAAGATCTGGATGAAGCTAGAGAACTTTTTTTGGAGATTCTTGAACAGCTTGAAAAACTTGTAATAGAATAAAAGCAAAATGATATCTCTCAAGATGTCATAGAAGGCTAAGAATAATGTCCTAGTGAGCCATTAGAGGATGAAGTTGTAGCTATTCATATGAATCATAATGTGATCACATTGGAGAGATTTCTAAATTTTGAAGAGAAACATGAGGTGAGTGTTGAACCACAAGAGCATTTTATCTATATAGGGGATATGTTTTCTTCAATTGATCCATTTGAAAGCAAAATAAGGATATTGACAATCAGAAAAGGAACTAATCTAATAAGAACAACTTCCAAGCAACAATTTGTCCTTAATTTCTACCAACCACATGGAAAATATATAAGAGGCTTTTATGTTGATCCAAGTGCAATAGTGGTATTTTAATTCTTGTACATATTAGGTTCGTTATTATTTTTTGTAAGTGTTTCTGTCACATGTTTTTGAGTTGATTACTTTTATATTTTCCCTAAATTCCTCTTGGCATAATGTGGTGTCTTGTTGTTATGTGTGTCTTATTTTTAATGTGTTTGGGAAGGCATTATTATTTGTTTTAACTTATTTTCAAGGATTGTAGTCAGTATTTAGGTCTAAATTAGGTTTGGTGTTGAGTGATGAATGACTCCATAGCCCAATAGATTTATAAGTCTATCGATCTAATTATTTGTCAAGCTAACCAACCCTTGTGAGTCACTAAAAATGTTGAAATTTTGGCCTCTTAGGCCAAAACTCAACCTATATAATCCAAAAAATGATATTTTCACCAATTTCCCTTTCAAATGAGGTCTTTTATAAGCAATTTAGCAATGTTTAAGTTTTTTTTTAGAGAAGTTAAGGTATACTTAACCCATGGTTAAAACAATGATGTTATGGTTATCCAAGATGACATGGTGCTCTGCAGTGGATGGTGGACTACAAGCAAAGCTAGTGATATGGTTTTTTTATTTACAAATGTTTTGGAGAGATAAAGGTAATTTTGGATAAAATAAGGTATTTTCAAAAGTTAAGGTAAAGTGTGTTCATAAATTTTATACTTGTCTAAGGCATGCCTAATGTAAATCCTTATTGAAGTTCATTATTATGTCTTATCCCAACCAAATTTAAGTGTGGTAGAGTCGAACTAAGGTCAAAAAGGTGGTCATTACATTGTTACACACTTTTCCAAGTCTTTTGAGTCAATTTCCATGTGAAAGTGGTAGTTACAAGAGTCTTAAATAGACTGTAAAGGCAAAATAATGTCATTTTGTAGGTGATCATGTTGTCACAAGGTGATAGGGGCCCACTATAACTTATTATAGACTTAATCAAGCTAGAATCATGCTCATAAAGAATTTTTATAACTCTTTAATGCAAAAACTATTCAACTTCTCCATCAGGTCATTGGGAAGAAGAAAAAAATCATTTTCATTAGCTTATTTCATGGAGGAAGAGAATTTTTAGACCAAATTACATTAGGGGATTTTGAAAACCCATATTCCCTTCAAATTCATGGAAATATTTATGGAATTGGGAGGCAAGTCTTAATGAATCATTGTTAAGAAGTCTAATTGCTCTAAAACCCTCCTAAACCCCATTGTCATAATTTTCTCCTTAAAATGATAGGTCTATACTTGGTGAATGCATAAAAATGATTGATAAATTTCTCTTGAATAACCATGAACCTTGGAAACATCAAACTCGGCACAAAATCCGAATGACCATGTTGGTACTAGCTAAGGTATGGTGGTATAAGGTTGTGAGTTATTTTCCAAAAATAAGGTGTTTGAATTTAGTTGTTAATATTGAAATAAAACTTGTAAAAATATCTTATAGTTCTCCAAATCACCAACAAGGTTAGAGTTACCATGATACAATGTAAACATGTAGGCCAAAAGTTTACTATGTTAAGTGTGCAAGTATAGGTATGAAGAGAGAGTACAAATATTACAAGAATCACATGAGATAAAAAGTCTATGATGAGTATATAAAATATCAACATCTATTTCAAGTGATTATAGACCATTTATACCCAATTTTAGGTAATAAAGCCACTCCAAAATAGAGTTTTAATGAAGTTTAATATTAGAACATATATCTACAGGCTTATAGATCAAAATGGGCAAAAAGATGAAAGTTTTGTATTGATTTTAAAGGATAAGCGGTAAGTTAGGATATAAAATACATTGGAGAGGATTATATGAGTCTTTTTAATCTTTTCCATGAGGATAAAGTACTAGATTGAGAAAATATTTGTTTAAGAAGGTATTAGGCCTATAGAAGACCTAAGAGAACAATATTTTATTTGAGGTCTAATCTTTGAGAAACCAATAAGGAATTTGGTTTATTATCATTTTATGTAATATAAAAAATCTAAAGGAAACATATATCAAGTTTAAAAACTCACTCCATGATCATTCTTGCCAAAATTTGTAGGTGGAAGGCTCAAGGCCATTGAGCTAGTATTCTTGAACAAGATTTCAAGGGTGAAAGGACAAGTATAGACCTGAAACCAAAGGTGAAGTTGATAGTACATTAATGGTATGTTTGTGCTGATAAATATACCTCAGTTATTTCCTTAAAAAAAATTCAATAATGGTTAAAGTGATAAAAAAAATAATGCATTCATACATGCATAAATAGACTATGTCAAGTTTGCAAGAAAAGATGGAAGAATTCTTAAATTTTCTATAGGTTTTCTCCTTTGTAAAGTTCTAAAAAAATGTTGAATAAACTTCATATAGTTCCCAAGATTATCTACAGGCTTGTAAATCAAAATGAGCAAAAAGATGAAATTTTTGTATTGAGTTTAAAGGATAAGAGGTAAGTTAGGATATTAAATACATTGCACAAGATTGTATGAGTGTTTATAATACTTTCCATGAGGAGAAAATACTAGATTGAGAAAATATTTGTTTAAGAAGGTATTAGGCCTATAGAAGACCTAAGAGAACAATATTTTATTTGAGATCTAATATTTGAAAAACCAATAAGGACATTAGTTTATTATCATTTTTTATAATATAAAAAATATAAAGGAAACATATATCAAGTTTAGAAACTCACTCCATGATCATTCTTTCCAAAATTTACAAGTGGAAGGCTCAAGGCCATTTAGCTAGTATTCTTGAACAAGATTTCAAGGGTGAAAGGACAAGTATAGACTTAAAACCAAAGGTGAAGTTGATAATACATTAATAATATGTTCTTTATGATAAATATACCTCAAATATTTCCTTAAAAATTTTCAATAATGGTCAAAGTGATAAAAAATAATGCATTCATACATGCATAAATAGACTGTGTCAAGTCTACAAGCAAAGATGGAAGAATTCTCGAAATTTTCTATAGGTTTTATCCTTGGTAAAGTTATAAAAAAACTATTTAATAAACTTCATATATTTCCCAAGATAAATCAATGGTAAATATAATTAGATGAGTCTAATCATATGACATGTTTGCAATAAGTTTTAGGCCTAAATAGGAACCTACAAGCCTGAATACAAGGATTTGGAGAATATTCATTTTGGTGTTGAAAATGAACATAAATAAGGTTATGAAAGGTATTAAGTAAAATTAATAAATCCTCTATATTTTTTGGATTAATTTTAACAATGATAATTTATCAAGAGGAAGCCATTAGGGCTAGAATAATCACACTGCCTACAAACCCTTGACATGAGCTAAAATAGTTTCAAAGACTTTTGAGGGGATAAAGAGATTGGATAAGTGATTTCATACCTCATTTAGCTTTTATTATACCCAAATTGGTAATTTCCAATCCAAGATCAAGCTTTTTAAGTCTTTTGTGCTCAAAACACTCATCCTGACATTCACATACATGCCTACACAGTCAAGAAGGTCAAATTTATTATGTGATAATTCACACAAGGAGATGCATGGGTTATAATGGAATTATGGGATGTTAATAATTTATTTAAATTTATTGGAATTTTTTGATCAATCAAGGCCCTATACTTTATGAACAATCGTTAAAAGGTTGAAGACTTCAAAATTACCAATTGGCCCCAAAAGGTTCTCAATGACTAAGAATGATGGTTATAATTATAATAATACACTATAAATTCCTTGAAATAATATTTATTATATATAATTACCTCATTATAAAATTTTTGAGACAAATCCTTGACACACATGGAGAATAAGTATAAGAAAATGATTTAAAATTACACTTTTTCAAGCCTATTTTCATGTTTTTGGTTATTTTTAAACTTATTAACTATTTAAGGAGACTTTTAAAAGGTTTTATAAATTTATAATGACCTTATAAAATTAATATAAAATGTATCCATGATGATAAAACAATTTTCAATCCACTAATCAAGCCTTAATGAAGATTGTGCTCATACTTGCATTGAGAGAGTGAGATTGCAAACCTCCTCAAGGTTATCAAAAGTTTTAAGAACATTTAAATAATATTTTTAAACATAAAATATAATAATTTAATGAATATAAAAGGCATAATAAATTCAATTTCATAGTTTATCAGGAGTTTTGGATGGCTCATACACAGGCATATCACTAAGCATGGTGTTTAAGAAGCTTTAAAGAAGCACATGGGTCTCTATCAACTTGATAGGATTATCTCAAGTTGAAAAAAATATTGAGGACTATTAAGAGGATATAAACACCTAAAAATACAATTTTAAAACCATGAAACATGAACAAGGTCTCAATATAGTTCTTAAGCCTATGAATCTCCTATTGTATGAACACTTGTAGCCCCTCCAAACTCCTTGCTAGTAGGTTGTGAAGGCTAATCCATTAGAGATGGTTTGTGATATTAAAAATAATTTTAATGATCTTATATAATACCTAAATTAAGTGACAATATATGGTGGTAATATTTAAATAAGGACCATGATTGATATAAGATATAGTCTTATCCTCATTAACTCTCTTTAGTTTTAAACAAGGTGAAACATGAAACTACAAGTTCTAATGATATAGATCAGTATGAGAAGATGTATATTATTAAGTTTCAATTTCACCAATATGGGAGATACATTTTAATATACAATAATGGTGTATAAATATGCATAAGATATCTATTAGGCCATCAGTCAAGATTTGTATTGATCTTCAAGACCTCAACTTGTAATTCTACTCAAGAAAAGGGTTATTTCAAGTGAAGAAAGATGAGTCATAGGAGTTGAATATCCACCCTCTATTCCACCTCTCACAAGTTCATGATCAATCCAAGCTAACACATGTTGAATATGAATGACATGATTGTTTTTTCCACCTTCTCTTATTGCTTGTAATTGATTTGATGATGGATGACAGTCATGATGGACTTTCTACATGTCATATCTCTCTCTCTCTCTCTCTCTCCTCTCTCTCTCTCTCTCTCTCTCTCTCTCTCTCTCTCTCTCTCTCTCTCTCTCTCTCTCTCTCTCTCTCTCTCTCTCTCTCTCTCTCTCTCTCTCTCTCCTCTCCTCTCTCTCTCTCTCTCTCTCTCTCTCTCTCTCTCTCTATTATCTCCATTATTCTATATATTTGGGCTTTAATGTATTTTTAAATCATCTTCCACATGATTATTTCAAATCCCTACTCCTTTTTCATGCCATTAAATTAATGAATATTGAATTTTTCCTTCTACTTATATGTTTTAGTGTTAACTCATGGATGATTGATCTTATTAAGTAATGAGTTGTGTTCTTAATTTTTTCTCTCATTTTTATTACCACTATGTATTTGTTGTCTCTTTTATAGGTTTTAGTTAGTGTTATATAAATTTTATTGCATGGAGGAAAGAAAAATAACCCTCTTAATCTTGCTTAAATCCTTGACCTCTCTACAAATTACTTATGTAATAGAGCCAAATAAGGATTTGTGTGACTATAGTTAAATATCATGGTCCATTATGAACTTTCAAATGAGTGGATAAAGATCAATATATATATTTCATCACCCCTTTTATTTTCATTTCTAGTTTCTCTCTCCCCTTTTCCTTACAGTTTGAGTAGGTATAGTTGTTAGTCTTAGGTATAGCATCAAGGGAACTGACACTCTATGGAGGTTCTCTCTATTCATATGCCACTCATAACCTTTAGATATTTCCAAATATATTAGTTGAGTGTGAAGACTTGGAAAAACTCCTTCATTGGTGAAACTAAATAAAAAACACTAGCTTCATTTGCACTTACACCAACACTTAGGTGGGTAGAACTACATTGGGATTGATCCTTCTTTAGATTATTGGTTTTTAGGAAACTCTCATCAGATTGGGGTGTTGAGGATGTTCAACCTACCCAGCTAACATAAAACTTTTACTACTTGTACTAATAGAATATCATAACAATATGGAGGTCTAGGGTTTGCATATAAAATCAATCAAAATAAGTCACAAATAATGAATTAGGGTTTGTTAACTCCATAACCCTTAAAAGTTAATAATAGCTACCATATCACTCCTATTTTTTTCCCATGACTTATACTATATTATGTAATCTATGTTGATAACACTCAAATAAGTAGGCCATCATATCATGAAATCAACCAACATGTCATTCCTCAACCCCTTCCACCTCCCACACATATTATAGGTAATGTTTGTATTCATATTAAATAAGAAGTACAAAAGGTTTGTGCTTGTGAGGATTTTCAAGATCAAATAGTCACTATGAAAGCATACACAAAAGAGTTACACAATAAAAATCAATATTTTAGTTCAAGGATCACATCACTTAAAAATAAGCTTAGATATAGAGAGAATTTAGAGTATACGATTTAACTTTTTAGGACTTAGTAGTTGTAAATCCTAGGTTTATAAAGGTCTAAGTATAGTAAATTAGGGTATAAATATTCAATAAATAAGGCCACTAATTTTTAATATAATTAACCTAGTTTGACCTTTCTAAAAATATCAATAAATAAAATAAATAAGTACCTAGCTAGAAAATGATTGAAATAGGAGATTTAGAGTCTACAAACTAAGGTAGAGGCTAATATGACTGTTGAATACAAGACTTAGTTGTCAAAATCCTTCCTAAATAGTAGCATCCTAATTGGATAGTATCTCCATATGGCACTAGTGTCCCTATTTTGATGCTAGTGTCCTCTATGTAAAACCCTAGTATCTTTATAAGCTTTTAGGTGCACTTGTGTCTAGGTTTGTTAAGCTTGGTCCTCTGGATGTGAGTTTTGGATCTCTGTAGATGACTTATTTTGATTGATTTTATATGAAAACCCTAAACCTCTAATTTATTAGGGCATCTAGTTGGTACAATTAGTAAAGTGTGTTATTAATGGGGTATGCTAGACATCCTCAACACCCCATTGTGATGAGAGTTGCCAACATACCAGTACTCTAAATAGGTATCAATCTTGATGTCATTCTCCCCATCAAAGTTTTGGTGTAAGTGAAAATGAAGCTAGTATGAATGTTGACTTGAGTGATTTGAATGTGCTTGAGACTGGAAACCTGAGTAATCTGAGATTAGGAATGTTTTAGATGGTTTTATGTAGAAGTAAGATAAAATAAGGATTGATAACCTTGATTTTCCATAGCTTCTTATGAGTTTTTTTATGTAATTTGTATTTGATTTCTATCTAGTGGATAAAGGGATAAAAGTCATGTATATATACTATTCTAGTACTCGTGTAGGTCTTAAAAGATGTTTAGGCTAACCCTAGGTGGTTGATCATTTGAAAATATATCCATTGGTAAAAAAATGGAGGGAAAAATACAATAACTCCAAAATTAAGACACTAAAACTATGGTGCACTATTGTCCAAATTATGGTGCTAGTTTTTGGGTGGTAAAACCTAAGTAACTAAGGACCAGGATGTCAAAATAAGGGTTTTGAATTGCTTTATGGATGTTTAGGGATACATTTGAACTATACAAATGTTGGATAAGTGTTTAAATAGGCCCTAATATATGTTTAGGGATAAGCTAGGGATGGATGATCTCAAGCAACACTCTTAGTACTAAAGTGTCATTTTTAGGTGATTACATTTTCCCACCCTTTATTATATAAATGCATCAAAGTGAAATGACTAGGATAAAATAAAAATAAATGTACCTAGACTTACCTAAGTGGTGAATTTCATGAACCTAAATTTGATTATGTGAATCATGATCCATTGTGTATCCTAAAAAATAAATGTGCATAGATCAGTCCTTAAGAGATATCAAAAACAAAAGACAAAAAAGAGTAAAGATATAAGAGAGAGGAAAGGAATGAATACACCTCATTGGGTATGTGAACTAATGCATAAACCTAGTGATAACCTATGAGTATGCATGTAGATAATAATTAATTAGCGAATAACTTAGATTGATAAAATGGCTTGTTTAATCCCATGTGTGTGTGGATCAAGAACTCAATCCAACTTTGACTCCATCATTATCCACCCTTTCTTGGTGGATCATGACCTATGAATAGCTTGGATTTTACTAATGGTGTGTCCAACCCTCTCATGTTGGTAGCTCAATAACTCAAGTAGACTATGACTCCATCATTGATTACCCATGTTTAGTAGATGCATCTAAAATGAAAACTACTTGATGTAATTGGAGATGTGTAACTATAATTATAACTATGTATGTCAATTCTATGGCCACTTAGGAATATTAGGTAAATATGTGCCACTCAATAATTCCAACCACTATATATGGAGTAAGGTATTAATCTAGTGTGTAAAATAGAGCATAGTGTCTAATGTTTACAACATAGATAATGGCATAAATTTATCATTCCATCTGATAAAAGGTGTATAAGTGAGCATTCAAAAACAATTTGCCATGCACATGCCCCCAAATTTGATATCTAAGTATATGTATTATAGATTGAGTTGTAATAATATGTATCTAAGCATTTGAACTAAAATGGGAATGATCATGTTATGCATGATCCCCAAATCTAAGTAAACCATTATGAATCTAATCTAAACTAAGTTAAAATTAGTAATCTATAATTAAACTTGTACAAACTTAGATTATACCTTTTGTACTTTTATAAATAATCTAGAAGTTATTAAAACTGAGGTTACTAGACAATAATGACATATCTTGGATAGTAGCACCCTGTAGTGCTAATGTCCCAATTTGGGTGCTAATGTCTAACTATTATTATTTCTATGTAATTGAAACTAATCTCTATGTCATTATTTCCCCCTATGTTTACCTGAAATTGATTTCTATATTTTGTGCCTATGTGATAAAAACTATACTTTGAGTGCATTTAGATAACTTAATCTTTGTAACAAATCCCTATGAATTCCCCTTATTTTGAGGGGATTTGTTGAACCTATGAAATAACAAACCTTAAAAGAATAAGATCTATAAAATGTGTTTTATCTAAAGCATTTATGATATCTACATAATAAACCAATATAATGTGCATACATAACATCAAAATATAAGATAAGTTGAGCACAAATTTGTAGTGTACAATGTATGTTATATCTAGCATTCATAAGGCTATCAAGATAGATATAAAAATGTATGTAAACTAAAAATATGAGTAATAACTAACTAGTTACCAAGGGGGTGAGGCATGATGTCCATCATGACACCCAATTCGGAAGGGGAGATACATGAGATCCCTCATGGCATCTAAAATTAGAGTGTGTAATAAGAAATAAATAACTATCATGGTCATGACACATATAATAAAGCATACATAAAACACATATTAGGTACACAAAGTAAGCCAAGAGGCCACAATATAAGGCACATGGGCACATATCACTAAATTTGAGAAAGCAAAACAAATAAGGGCATGTTCAAATGTCCACATACACAAACATTAATAAAATTAGATTAGAACCACATAAAATTACATGTTAAAATGTTTGCATACACAATCAATAAGGAACACACAAGGACATGGGTGTATACAATGAGAAATGCAATGGATCTATAAATCAATCTTAGCTTAGAGAAGATAAATCCTACTTACACTTTTGATTAGGGATACATTGGATATTAGGGGTCATGACCAATATGGATCCACTAGACCTATCCAAGGGATATTTTACCACAATAATATCACTAGGGAGGGTTCTAAAGTCTCTAGTCAAGCAAAATTACACAATAAACCTAACTAGGTCCTATGTTTTCATATTCACTAAACTAATAATAAGTAAAGTAAAATTCTAATCTAGTGCTCACAAAAGCTTGTGGCACAAAGTGTGGGTAATAAACATAAGATAAAACATGCATAAAAGAATCATAATTAAGATATGTATCATTAAAACCTCAATATAGGGAGAGAGAAATATATTTAAAATCCATTTCTTATGTTACTTCTATTTACTAAAGAGAGGAGTAAAGTTAGAGATACTTACCTAGAGGACAAACTCATCAAGACTCAATCTCTCCCTTGGACAAAGGTACTTTACAAGAGGTTGTTTTTATTTTTAAGGATCACTAAGAAAGGCCAAAATATCCAAGACTTCTCCATAAGACAAGATTCTTCTCCAAGTAGAAACCATAAGCAAATATTCCTCAAATAGAATGGCAGAAGAACAAATTGTAAATAAGAGCAAATGAATAATTAACTCATGTTTTCTCAATAAGAATGGTAAAATGGATGTGTTTATTTATGCAAGGTTGACCTAGTCAACCTAATATTATTATTGACAAAAAAATAGGTCATTAACTAGGTCGGCCATAGGCCAACCTAAACCCTAATAAGTTTTATCAATCAGAGTACAAGGTATATGGGATTGATAATGTAACATAAACTATTAAAAAGGTTTGTCATCTAGGGAAGTGATAATGAATGTGGTAAATGACTAGAGGAGGGTGAAAAAGAGGAGTCCAAGCTTAGGGAAATGTTTTTAGGATATGGCTAGATTGACATCAAGTGGTAATAAGGGACAATAATCTTGTGAAGTAGCAATGGTCTACCCACCCCTTTCTTGGTGTACCCCTTAAGGCATGCATTCAAAAGATTGAGGCTCTATAGGTTCCTAAAGATAGAAATAATCAATAATTGATAAATTTTAAAAATATTGTGTGTATAAATATGCCCCACTCAAATATCATCATATGTCATGTATGTACAATAGGGGATGGTGCTTAGATAAAGAACATAGCAACACAAAATGATAAAGCTAAAAAAATTGTAGTATTTTAAAGCATAAAATAACTAAAAATAAATGATTGAAATGGAAATATCTAAAAAATTAAATGTATATGTACCTTTAATTTTATAATTATATGGTTGTATATTGTGTTTATATTTTTGATCATGGAGGGCATAGAGACTTCTTTTGACAAACCCACAAATACAAAACTAAAGAACAAAAAAAAAAACAAATGTAAGAAAACCAAGATAACTAATGTTATGTGGATGAGACATACTAAGAAATTTGTCAAGTTGGGGTGATAAGTGATATGTTAGACAAAATGATCAAGTCAAAATTTACATAAAATTAGGTAATAAAAAATCCAAGGCTACTAAAGATCAAAAAACTCAAATAAGTAAAACTTAAGTAAGAAAGGCAAACTCACCAAGTTAAATCAATGATACATGTAAAAAATGATAATCAAACATCAATGTAAAAGTAGTAAAAATCCTTAATTAAAGAAATATGGGTAAGGAAAAATGGTAAAATAATATTGATGAGTGAGTAGTTATAATCCTTAATCATCCATGAAAAAGTGCTTAAAAGGGAAAACAACATTGGTGAGTGATAAGTAACATGCCAACCTCACTCAACAATGGAAAAGGAATATGAAAGTAGAAATGGACTCAAGTGTATGCAAAAATAAGGGTAGTACAACAATAATAAATGGTTAAATAAATCAAGACATGTCTATAAATTTAGAGACATGGTAGAAAAGAAAAAAAATGCATAGTTGATCAAGCATATTATTTTGTTTTAAGGGTAGATAAAACTAAAAAAAAGTAGAGCTAGCATATTTTTAAGATGTGAAGAATAGGGAAGTATATAAGAAGGGAAATAGATTTATAATCACACTTTTCCTATCAAGGGGGAAAATGAAATATTTGGAAGAGATAATGAATGAAAAAACACATAGAGGAACTCTTTATCAAAGTCAAGAAACTTAAATTAGGTTTGTCAAAACAAGAGGAATTTCAACCTTAAAGACTCTAAAAAACTTCTCCTAGACACAAGTCTTAGGTTAATAAATGAAGTGTTTAGATCATCTCATGAAGGTTATATACATGAAAAATAAAATGGACCTACCTTCCCACAATGTGTTCCCCATTCCTTAGGACCCCTTATAGAGATGTCAATCTACTGTAAAGATTGGGTACTTATGTTAGAAAGTAGGTAGAACCATAGAGTTTGTTGAATTATCCTATTCCAATCTACTAGGCTACCACACCCTAATGGACCTTGGCTCTATCATGAGGCCAATTTTAGATTTTGAGCTTTGATTAGAAATAGGAAATGTGCTTTGTATCATGTCTTTTGGTGTGATTTTGACTTTTGAAATTTTATATGTTGCCTTTTGTATATCATTGCCTTTTGTTTCAAATGATTTATCTTTTAATTTTCTTGATGGATTTTTCTATTCCTCATCCATACAGATTTGGAAAACCAAACATGGGCTCTAAATATGACTTTCATTTTGAATACTTGGTATTTGGTTTCTAAGAGATGGAACCTAGAGAGCATGGAGTCTAAGAGTCTCATAAATGTAGGTGAAATAAAAGTGGTATCTTAACTTTGACCTTGTTTTATCCAATGTGGGGTGAAAATAAATGAAACATGAAATAATTTGAATTAATTCAAATCATAAAAAATGAAAAAGGGGAAAAAAGGGATATGATGATGGTAAAAGTGTGATTCCTTATCATAAGAATGAGGGAAATGTAGGAAAACATGCTAACATAGTTTGTTTTGAAAATTTTATCTACAGAAGAAGCAAAATATAAAATTGAGAATAAAGATAAAAAAAACTTGTAACCATTACAAAACATATTATATACAGGGAATAAAAATATAGTGACTTTATGAGGAAGGCTAGGTCCTATCCATGGTCTTCCACTGTAACTCATAAAAGAGAAACCCATGAGGGTGTACAAAACATGAGATGAAAATGGTATTTGTGAGGAAGGCTATGTCCTGTCCATGGTCTTACACTACAACTCATAAAGGATAAACCCAAGGGGTGTCAATAAAAAAATTTCAAAAAGGGTGACAATAAAGAAGACAAGAAAATCATGAAGAAAGATGGGCCTTATCCATAGTTTTATAATGAAACTCATGAGAAAAATGGAAATCAAAATACCAAAAAGGACTAAGATTTATTAAAATAGAGAATTTTTTTAGAGAGTGAGACCCATGTAAGTATCCTAAAAAGAATGTTAGATAGATAGTATATAACAAGGATGAAAAGAAGGGAAGGATTTATGCAAAATACTTCTTGAAGAATTATGCATTGGTGGGTTCTTTGAAAATATGGCCTCATTGGTTTGAAGGTGATAGCTGCTTCGACCAAGAATGTTTTTGAATAAATAAGGCCTCCACCATTTTTGGTCATATTTACCTTCTTTGTCATGAGTGTAGTCTAATTTAAAGATAAGATCACTAACATTAAATGTGCATATTCTAACTCATTTGTTATGTTGTTTGGCAATACAGACCTTGTACTGGTAATTATGTTGTAAATCAAAAAGATGGTTTTCATCAAGGGGATCAAGAGAATTAAGATGAGCTTCAAAAAATTATTCATTGGGTATGATACCATGAAAATATATATAGAAAGAGGGAAGTTTGACTTCTAGTGGGAGGATTAATTCAGAACCATAGACTAGAGAAAAAGGTGTTACCCTAGTGGAAGTTTATATGCTAGTGCAACAAGCCCAAAGAGAAAGATAAAGATGAAGATGCCAATCCATGTGGGTGTCATGAATTGTTATTTTGATAATTTTATTAATAATTTTATTTGTGGCCTTGGCTTGGCCATTACATTATAGATGTTAAGGTGTGGAAAATTTGTGATTTATTTTAAATTTAGCATAGAGTTGTTTGACATATTTATTTTTGAAGTTACTACCATTGTCTAAAATGATAGTATGAAGGAAACAAAAGTGAAAAAATATTTTATTGAGAATAAATTTAGATATGGTGGTACCAATGACATTAATGAGGGGCATAGCCTCAACCCATTTGGTAAAGTATTGTATGGATGTGATTATAAATACATATTCATATTGAGATTGATGTAACTTGCCTATGATATTTAATCCCTACATGGAGATTAGCTAGGGAGATTCCATAGTTTGAAGCTTGGCTAGAGGTGCATGAATTATATCATCATGAAGTTGACAAGGAGTATAATTTTTTTTTTAAATTTATGGTATCCTTTTCAAGAATGGGATAAAATTATCCCATACATAAGTATTTGTAGGATGTAGGATGTCCACTATAGTGGCCATAAAAAATGACCCCATGTTCTTGTTCAAGAAGAGGAGGGACCTCTTCTTTCATGACAAAGTGGAGTAGGGTACCTTCAGCATTATGATAATATAGGCTGCTATATCTAAAGACATATTTAAAATCCTTTTTATAAATGTGAGTCTTTTCATAAGAATCAATGTTTGGAGGATAAGTTTGGTTTTCAATAATATATTACCATGGGCTTTGTCAAATGGTAATAGATTTAATGTGGAAGATGAGTGAATCTTGTGGTTCAAGAGAAGATGAAGACTTTAATATTTAGATAAGAAAAGTGAAATTGGTAATAACTTTATGTGGATGAAAAATATATGTCGAAGAAGTGAGTGAATCAATGATAGAATTTTGATCTCAAGGGATAGGGTCAATGATAAAAGAAGCAAAATATTTGGCAAGGGTAGTTTTAATTTGATGATAATAAATGAGATTCTCACTTTTACATTTATAATCACCACTGACCTAGTGGAAAATGAGTTGGGAGTTGTTGGAATAATGCATATTTAAGCTTACCTAGGGTTAATAGGGTAAGTTATTTATTACCAAGGGTTAATTTTATTTACCTAGGTTACTTTATTTTATTGTTGAGAATCTCTCAACAATATATTTGTTCGTAGTATGAGAAAACAAATAGTTTGTTTTCTCTATTTTGTAATCATTACAAATAGTTTGTTGTCATGAAACAAACTATTTGTATTATATATACTTTACAATATATGAGAAATGTACATGAAAGAATGAGAAAGAGATACACAAGATCCACATGATCAATCCAGGAGAAAGAACCCACAACAAATAACCTGTAAATAATACCAGAGAATAAAATAAATTTGTCACACCTAAAAAATAGGTGATAATCCACAAAATTCTTTGTATCCTCTCATTAATCTCACGTACGTTTCTCATATATTGTAAAGTATATATAATACAAATAGTTGGTTTCATGACAATAAACTATTTGTAGTGATTACAAAATAGAGAAAACAAACTATTTATTTTCTCATACTATGAACAAATATATTGTTGAGAGATTCTCAACAATAAAATAAAATAACTTAGGTAAATAAAATTAACCCTCAGTAATAAATAACTTACCCTATTAACTCTAGGTAAGCTTAAATATGCATTATTCCAACACCCTCCCTTAAGTGAAACATAGCGAGAATGACAAACAAAGATGGGTCCCAGCTACTAGGCCTGATAAGGTACCCATGTATAAACCAATCAAAATATATGAAAAATAAAGGAAGGAAGGACTTCATGGGAAATCCCCCTAAGGACAACTTCCTTCACCCCAAGCATTGCTCACAATTCGAGATCTATATGGAGCAGCCTCCAGGATTTGTGCAGGACTCATCATTGGTTTGTAGACTCCATCATTCTCTTTATGGCCTCAAACAAGCTCCTAGAGCTTGGTACAATAAGATGGATAGTTTTCTTTTGAGTTCTATTTTTATTCATTATGAGTCAAATCACAGTGTATACATCCTAAAGCAAGGTGAGGAGCTTGTCATTTTGGTTTTGTATGTTGATGATCTCATCCTCACTAGCAGTTTAGATTCTTTGATACATGACATCAAGGACAAGTTGGTAGATAGGTTTGATATGACAGATTGGGATTTCTACATTATTTTCTTGGTCTTCAAGTTTTTTAGTCTTTTGAGGGCATCTCTATTAGACAGTAGAAGTATGTAATAGATCTTCTTCATTGATTTGGCATGGCTGATTGTAAGCCTGCCCCCACTCCATATCAGTCAGGTATTGTGTTGTTTGCCACTTGTATGACTCCTCTTGTTGATTCCACTTTGTATAGGCAACTTGTATGTAGTCTTTTATACCTGACTCATACCCATCTTGACATCACATTTGCTTTGAACCTTGTCTCTTGATTCTCACATGAGCCTCATGAGAGTCATTGGCAAGCAGCCAAGCATATTTTATGCTACATTTGGGACACCACTCACTTTGGTATACATTACACACCATAGAGTTCTACACAGCTTGTTGGATACACTAACTCTGATTGAGCTGGTGATGTTGACACTTGCAAGTCCACTTGTGGATTTGCTTTCACACTTGGTTCAGGTGCAGTTGCTTGGGCATGCAAAAAGCAGACTGCTATTGCATTATCCTCTACTGAGGCTAAGTATCGAGGTGTTGTCAAAGCTAGTTAGGAGACACTTTGGCTTCGATAGTTGCTTGGTGAGTTTGGCTTCACACAGTAGGGTCCTACTACTCTTTGGTGTGACAACCAGAGTGCAATTGCTATTTCATGCAATCTTGTTAAGCATCAATGGACAAAACACATTGAGATTCACATGCACTTCATTTGACATCTTATTTAGGATGGAGTTCTTTCTTTGGAGTTTGTGCCTATAGCTAAGCAAATTGCCAACATCTTCACTAAACCTTTAGCTTCTCCTCGTTATCTTTAGTTGTGAGCGATGCTTGGGGTGAAGGAAGTTGTCTTTGGGGGGGATTTCCCATGAAGTCCTTCCTTCCTTTATTTTTCATATATTTTGATTGGTTTGTACATGGGTACCTTATCAGGCCTAGTAGCTAGGACCCATCTTTGTTTGTCATTCTCCCTATGTTTCACTTAAGGGTGTTGGAATAATCCATATTTAATCTTACCTAGGGTTAATAGGGTAAGTTATTTATTACCGAGGGTTAATTTTATTTACCTAGGTTACTTTATTTTATTGTTGAGAATCTCTCAACAATATATTTGTTTATAGTATGAGAAAACAAATAGTTTGTTTTCTCTATTTTGTAATCACTACAAATAGTTTGTTGTCATGAAACAAACTATTTGTATTATATATACTTTAAAATATATGAGAAATGTACGTGAGATTAATGAGAGGATACAGAGAATTTTGTGGATTATCACCTATTGTTTAGCTGTGACAAATTTATTTTATTCTCTGGTATTATTTGTAAGTTATTTATTGTGGGTTCTTTCTCCTGGATTGATCCTGTGGATCCTATGTATCTCCTACTCATTCTTTCAGGAGTCACCCAAAACATGTAGATATGTGATATCTATATCAAGGGATACTCTCATGCCTAAAATTAAATCTTTGTACTCTACCATGTTATTAGTGACATTAAATGTGAGGGGAAATTCCAATGGGATAATTATTCCAAGAGGGCTCATAAGGATAAAACATACCCCATCTCCTTGAACGCATTTAGAACCATCAAAATCAAGGGTCCAAGTATCTGCATGTAAATCAACATTAATTTTAGGGAGTTCTTTAAAAACTACTTTTAGTTTAATAATATTAGGGAGGATAGATAAATATTCTAGATTACTTGATTAAAGGTCAAAAATGAAGTTATGGAAGTAATATTTAAGAGATATGAATTGGTTGAGACCTTTAATATATAAAATATTATCATCAGGAAGACTATCTTAAAGTTGATTGTAGCTGGCACAAGAGCTGCACCAAGTTGATAAACAATGATTTATCCTTAAATAATTTTTTGGGTAAAAATTTAGAGATAAAATTCCATGAGAAGAACCATCCACTTGCCAATTCTATCTCCCAAAATAAAGGCTTTGGAGAAAAAGTGATGAATGGGATCAGAATGAATGATAACATAAATGGTTTGATAAAGCATATAATGTTGGAGTTTTTTAGTAGAAAAATATATGGAAAGGAAATTACATTCAAATTTTGTAAAATGTTTCTCATAATCGATGAGGCCTCAGATGATAGACTAGATAACATATTCCCTTCTAGTATCATCTTGTTGGGTAAGCATTGCCCCAACTGATATGGGTATGGAAGAGGTATACAATATTAATGGTCGATCATTTAAAGGTGGAAAAAGAGTAGGTGGGTGAATCAAGGATTTTTTCATATTATCAAATGATATTTTATATGGATACATACATTATATAGAATTATATTTATTAAGAAAAGAATTGATAGAATAGATACAGTAAGCCATTTTGGGAATGAATCATCTAATTGCCCCAAATTTTTCAAGGTAAGTGAAAAATTCAATAATGGATTGAGGGATGGGCATGTTGGTAATATAATTTATCTTGGTAGGGTTGACATTGATTCCATAAATAAATACTAAAAATGCTAGCAATTTTCTAGATGTGACATCAAAAACACATTTGTAGGAATTTAGTCTAACTTTATATTTAATGAGGTGATCAAAGATGACAACAAGATTAGAGAGATGAGTCTAGTGGATTTTATATTTGGTTTTGAGGTCATCCACATAGGTCTTTAAAATCTTGTGAATACGATGTGAGTCATTACCCATTGATAAGTAGCTCCAACATTTTGAGGTTGAAGTGCATTTTAATGTAGTAATAGGTGCCCCAATATGTGGTGAAAGTTGTCTTATGTTGGTCTTTGGGGGTAATGTAAATTTGGTTATAACCGAAAAACCATCCATAAGAGACAACATTTAGTAACAAGTTATGGAATCGATGATGGAATCTATTGAAGGTAGAGGGAAATTATCTTTAGGACAAGCAAGATTAAGATTATGAAATTCAATGAAAATGTGAATGATCATGGTGACCTTATTTTGAATAGGGACTATGTTATAAACCCATTCAGACTAGTCCATGGGTTCAATAAACTTAGCATCAACAAGCTCGATAATCTCTTCATGTCATAAAATGGAAACTTCTAGTGGAAATTTATATTGCTTTTGTCACACGGATTTGACATTAGGGTAAGTGATAATATTGTGCACCATGATACTAGGGTCAATAACATGCATGTCCTCATACAACTAAGAAAAAATATCATGATATTTATTGAAGAATAAATTAAAGTTATCATATTTAATAGGTGTGAGTCTACGAAAGAATGTAATTGGTCGAGGGCACAATGGGGTGCCATATTTAGTCTGAGTAGTTTCTTTGATGAGCATAACATTATCATCTTAGAAATGATATGGTGCATTAGGTAATGAAGAAATGGGATTTTCTTTAGGTTTGATACTAGTGATGAAGTTGTTGAAACAAGGGGCTTTATTTTTGAAATTCTCAAGTTTGTGATGTAAGGTTGGAAGTTGACCAAAATACACAATATATACTTCAAGACTGAGAATTTGATTACCATTGTGATCATATTTAGAGTGTATATGATAGATATTGGTGGCCTTGGTATCTAATGTAATCTCATTAGTAGAGGGAGTAGGTTGATTAGATGAAATTGGTTTATCATTAATTTTAGTGACAGGAGAAGAATTGGATATAATGATTGGATATTTAGGTGGTATATAAGATGCAAGAATTTTTGTATGTTTAGAAGGTAGGATTTGTTCTCCACCCAAGGAGTATCAATAAATGGAGAATTAATGGGATGTACATGACCTTCAATACCTAATTCAAAATTAGTGAAAATGGTATGAACATCATAGTTGAAATAATGTATTTGGGCTAAAGTTTTTTTATAATGTTTATCATCCAAGTCTTGATATTGAGCTTGGGCCATGATGTAGTTATCATAGGTTGGAGAAATGGTACATATTTGAGGTTCAGGAGGAGTTTCAAAAGGGGAGATTCCTAGATCATTGAATTTACATGCATACATGATTAAAGGATCTTGGAATAATTTATCCAATCCATAGTAATTTCATTTTAAGGCATCAATGATCTCATCAATGAGAGTAATAGTATGATCATGAGGTAATAAATGAGGAAGCCACTCTTAGATGTAAGGAGAGAGATTAATATTATTGTACATATATTTCAATTCATTAGGTTCATCATCATTTGAGTCATCATGAGTGACCTGTAAGTTTGGATTAATGTTGATGAATTCAAGTAAGAGAGCACTGTTGATTATTAGAATGGTAGGAATATGATATTAAGATTTAATATTAGGAAGTTGAATACTCCAAGGGTTGGTATTAACTTCATGTTTATATGTTTTTCCATTATATAGGAACTTGATGCATTGTCTATAAAAAGAGGCAATATACCTCATTCTATGAGTCTAAGGTTGGCGTAGGATTATGTTGTAAGATAAGGCAAATCAAGGACCATAAGCTTAGTTTGAATAGTCTTAAGTTTGATTGTAAGGGGAAGCCAAATACAACCAAGTGTATTTTGATTAGTTTTATCAAATCCATGACAAGTTAGGTGGGTTTTCTTGAGATGATCCTTATTATATCTAAGTTGTTGGCTGAGCCAAAAATGTTTCACATCAATAATAGACCATTTATCAACTAAAAGGTTATAAATGAGGGTAGTATTAATGGATATTTTAATGAATAGGTGGATCATCAACATGAAAAAGGATCTCATCATTAATCATGTCTTATTCAAGTAATTAAATGGAAGGTTTAAAATAAGGACAAATAGACTCAATGGTATGCACATTGGTAGGTTGAGGCTCAAGAGAGGGTGGTTTTTATTCTATAGATGGTGGATCTTCAATTTATTACATTTTTTCATGAGGAACTTGTGATGATAATGGGAGGTGCAAACTAAATCCATAAGGGGAATCTTACAAGGCATGGAGTTGAGTTTTTCTAGATAGTTCTAATAGGATTTAGAAGAAGAATAAGTAGGAGGTTTATAAGGTAGGGTAGATTTTGAAGCAATGGAAGTGGTTAGGGTTTGAAAGGAGAGGGTTCCTCATTAGCTTCTAAAGCTAAATGAGTGGTTGCAATATCTTTTAGAAGTTTTTCTTCCAAAGAAGGCTTCTTAGGTTTGGTGATATGATCTTTGTGAGCTGGTTCAGATGATAATTAACCTTATCTATATTAACATATTGGGAGTTTTTGTAATATTGGTCAAAGTTGGCATCAATGGCATAAACATCCTTAGTAGCTTTTTGAGTGGTAGTTATGGGGAAAAAATATTATTTATTAAAAGTGAAATCTTTGGGATCTTGTAATTTTTGAAAAGTGATGGTATATTCATGAAGATGGAGTTGGATCATGGCTTCATGATTGAAGGAATCACTAAGTATATAAGAGACAATAAATTTGGTAAACCCTCTGCAAGTTTTATGGGAATGACCAATGTTAGCATGGAACTATAAAAATTAATTAGGGTCATATCATTTAGGAGGATTATTAGGATAATTAAAGGTTTTAGAGGGTGCTAAGAATTATTTCATTGTTACACAATTATTGGTATGTGAAAAGATGGGGGATTATTGGCTTTGGCAATTTTTGGTTTGGTTTGATGAGTATTGCCAATGATGGAATTGGTATAATTTTGAAAATATCCTTTAAGGAATTTGGTATTAGGTTCAAATTTCTTCATTAAGAAGTCTTGATGTTTGGTTTGGTCAAGATATTTGTTAAACATTTGAGGGGTAAAAGTTTAAACCTTATTGAAGCAAGGGGGTTAAAGAAGTTATAAAGAGTTTAAATAGATTATCATCAGTCATGTTATGTTTAGAAGTATGGGCTAAATATTTCCATTATTTGATAAAATTAGGAGATAATTTAGTGGGATATTTCTTAGAATTTATGAAATGGGAAAGGAAACTTTTGGGAAGGTCATAGTGTTGAAATTATTTAACTAAAGTAAATCCTCTAGTTGCCAGATGGAATGTTGGAGAAGTTGGTTATACCATTATAATACATCACCAATTAAGGTTTTAGTGAGAATTTTAGTGGTGTTTAAAATATTATTTTGGATCCACTCTTTATAAACATTTTGAAATGTTTTAAGAAAGGATATAGGGTCTTTAATCCTATCATACTTGATAGTTGGAAAGATATTACCAATATCAATGGAAATGATGAAAGGAGATAAAGGTTCATTTTGTATGATTTGAATCAATTTTTATTAATTATAATTTTAGGAATAACATTTCCTAAGGCATCTCTAAGAGGTGGAAGAATGAAATTTTGATTAGTTTGAGTAATTTTAACTAAAGGTTGATTAGCCATACTAATCAAATAACATTGTAAATGCATCATTTGGGAGGTGTTATATGTTTGCATTATGTTCATTTGTTACATGACTTGTGTAATAAGTTGAGTCATATAAATTTGTAGGTTGGTTTTTTTAGGAGGATTCCCTAAATTTGTATTTGGGGAAGGGTTATTAAAAGGTGGATTACTAGTGGGATTGTTAAATAGGATTGTGTCAATCACTCCCATATTATGTTGAAATGCTTGAAGATGAGAAGTGTATTAATAGGTAAAAAAAGGATTGGATCCACCTAATTCATCTTGAGGTGTGATTTTAACCATGTTATAATCCAAAGATGAAGGAGGGGAATAAGTGCTCCAAGAGTTAGGGTTCTCTTAGGAGGTAAAAAAAAGGGAGAAAACAATACCCCATATAGTGTCTAAATGGATTCAAGTTGTCCAATAAGATTATGATAGGGGATTTCATGATGCTTTGGGGAAAGTAACATGATTTTAAGTAAAAATAATGAGATATTAGGGATGGAGAACTAAGTTGGCTAAATAGAGAAGGAAGTCAGACAAATAAAGAACTAAATCATCCAAATAGAAGAGCAAGGTCTACAATCAAATAAAAGGTCTACTAGGTCAATAGAGTACTACTAGACAAAGGATAACAAGGGTATAGATTTGATTTTGTACTAATATATATATGGATGAGAAGATTATAAATTCAAATAAGTTAACTATGTACTTATAGATAGAGGGTAGAATAAATAGAAAAGAGACAATCATGTTGGTTGACTATGTACTATTAACAGGAATAGAGTCTATAAGAGACTTTATCAACTAGAATTATGTTATTCTAAAATAGGGTAAATTTTTTTTCAATATAAGTGTATAAATGATGAAAATAGACACATAAACAATTAGATCAATGTGAGTGATCTAATTAGGGAACACAACATAAAACCTTGTACCAACATTGGCCAATGCAAGCATTTGCAATACAACACTCAATGATCACAGAGGAAGAAATCAACTAAAAAATTAAATTATAAATAAGTGGTCATCCTAATTTTTATTATATTATTATAAAATATTGATTTATGTTTGATAGTAGAGCTGGCTAAAATAGGATACTAGAAAAGCAATCTATGGATGGTTTCAGGACATTTGGGATGAAAGGGATTTGTGTTGGCAATGGTATCAGATTGGGATTGGGGCTTACCCCCTCACTTCACAATCCCAAAATTATAATGGTTTTAGGTGTTTTACTAATATATACCATTAGCCATGTATTTATACTTGGCCATAAAATCAATCAGCTTCCCCCTTGGTGATGAAATCCAAGTAGGTAAGCCTTGGGAAGACAAGTGTTTGAAATGCATTTTGAATATTGTGTGATTTGGTAGTATGTGAAAAAGATTAAAATAGTGTAAATAAACATTAATTTTAAAAACCAATTATTTAGACTATGTGACGTACTCTAAGCATGCAAACAGTTGAAAAATAAGTATGAATTAATTACTAGAAAATAGTTGTTAATTCCTTGATGAATAATAGTATAGAGTCAATTCATGTAACATTGTATATAAATAGTATAAAATAGAGTTGACTGGGTCATTACTATTTTATAAAAGCAAAGTCTTTAAGAATAGAGGCAAATGGGTCAACTATTTCTCTTAAATAGAAGACAGGCTACAAAACTAAGTTGATCAGGTTGACCTAGTTGGTTGTAGGGTTATAGTTTTAAAGAGTGTTAACTTGTGCAAAATAAAACTAAAGAAAGTATTGAAATGATATAGAAAGGAAAGAGAGGAACCTTGGTGGGCTTGAATATGGTTAGGATTGCAAATTTTATGCTAAAGTTCCTTAAATGTTGCTTTCAAATTTTTCAAACCAAGTTGATTGGTTCAACCTAGTTCTACAAAACCCTGTGTGTTGAAGGAGAATAAGATGACTAAGTTGACCTGTTCGACCTAGCTTTTTGATATGTATGTTTTCAAATAGAATAAAATGACAAATTTAGCATGTTTGACCTTGTATGCTTATTTGGAACTAAAAAACATAATCATGTTAACCTATTCAATCCAATAATTTGTATCTGATGAAGACCTACATAGATAGAACAAAGTCATTTTGATGTGATTATGTGTTAAAATTGCATACAAACAGTTAGAACTAATACTGACTAGTTTGATATATTAATACAAATATATAAAAACAAAATAAGATGATAAAAATGAAAGTGTGAAATAAAAACTATAAGGGTTAGATTCATGTTAGGTTCACCAAAATATATGCAATGGGAAATGTAGTGGATATATAAATCAATCCTAGATCAAAGAAGATAAATCCTATTTACACTTCTGATTAGGGATACATTAGATATTTTTGGTCATGACCAAGATGGATCTGCTAGACCTAACCAATGGATATCTTACCATAATAATATCATTAGGGAGGGTTCCAAAACCTCCAATCAAGCAAAACTATGCAATAACCCTAACTACATCCTATATTTTCATATTCACTATATTAATAACAAGGAAATTAAAAGTCTAATCTAATTCTCATGAAATATTATGGCACAAAGTGGGGGTAATAAACATAATAGTAAACATGCATAAGATAATCCTAATTAAGCTATGTATAGGTAAAACCCTAATACATGGAGAGAGCAATATATTCAAAAGAATTATTTATGTTGCTTCTATCTACTAAAGAGAGGAGTAAAGTTAGAGATACTTATTTGGAAGAAAAAATTGTTGAGACTCAATCTCTCCCTTGGCCAAAGGTCTTTCACAATAGGTTTTTGTGGTTTGTAAGGATCACTAAGAAAGGCCAAAGCATCTAAAATTTCTCCATAAGACAAGATCAAGATTATTCTCCAAGTAGAAACCCTAAGATAAGACTCCATAAGTAGAATGGAAGAGTAGATTGTAAAGAAGTGTAAATGAATAATTTACTCCTATTTTCTCCCCAAGAATGGTGAAATGTATGTGTTTATATAGGTGATCTAACCCTTATCCTTTTCAAAATTTTAGGCTAACAAGCTTGACCTGATCAACCTGGTATCTTTATTGACAAAAAAAATTAGGTCACAAACTAGGTGAGTTAAGGGCTAACCTAGACCCTAATAAGTTTTATCAATTAGAGTACAAGGTCAATGGGGCTAATAGTGTAATGTCAATTTTCAAAAGGGTTTTAGGCTAGGAAAGGACAATGAATGTGGTAAAAGACTAGAGGAGGATACAAAAGAGGAGGTAAAGCTTAGGGAAATGTTTTAAGAGATGGTTAGATTTATAACAAGTGGTAATAAGAGACAACAATCTTATGAAGCACCAATGGTCTACCCACCCCTTTCTTGGTGTAGCCCTTAAGGCATAGACCCAAAAGGATTGAAACTCAATGGGTTCTTGAAAGATATAAAAGCATCATTAATTGATAACATCTAAAAATATTATGTGTAGACAATGGGTAAATGTCTAAAGCATACATATAAAATAAAGAGTGTAAATCTATAGAGAAATGGCATATTCAAATGCCCTTGAATATAATAAACATAGAGACAAGCAAATCTAAACTAATAAATCTAGAAATGAAAGTATACTTGAACATGTGGTACAAATCTACATAAGAGATAAGATGTACATAAATTGAGTCTAAAGTAGTGGTAGTCGATAAAAAATTTGAGTAGGTGGAGGATGATCAATATCAACATATAAAAATTCTAAATTTGTGATGTAGAGTTTAGAAAGATGTAACCCAACAATAAAAATTATGTATAATATGCCCCCAAATGGGTGAATTTATCAAATTAAAGATCCTTGTATCTATGTAGATGCCCCAATGGGTAGATAGTAGTAAATTTGGATCCATGTAGAAAACTTGGGTTCTATAAGTATTTATGAACATTCAACAAGAATAAGTGAGATAATGTATATATGATAAAAAAATAACTATACTAAGATAGCTAACATATTTAGTGTCTAACAAATATAAGATATGTAAACATGGTAATGTATATAATCTATAATTTTTATTTTGATTAAATATTTTAATATTTTTGTGTTTTGACATATATTATTTTTTTATTTTCTAGATATAATCTATGTAGAAGAAACTTGAAAATGAAACTATATGAAAGGAAAGAGAAATAAAGAAACTATGTACAAGAATTGAGGAACATACTAACTGATGAGTCTCATGGGCAAGTCACTATCAATGTGGTCTGTGTTAAATAAATGAATAGTAATCATGTGTGCTACATGAAAATGTAACTGGCGTCCTAGAACCTACTATACTGAGTGATCTATAGCTAGAATTGTTTGTGAAGTGGTGATAGGAATATGTTAAACTGACTAGGGTATCCTATGAATTGTTGGGGTCTTAAGGACCCATATTGTATAATATGATATAGCTAGCATGGGTTACCTATGATGAGAACTCTGGGACCTCAACAACATTGATCTCAAAAGGAAAGGGGTAGATGGAGGACCTCTATAATATATAACATATCTCTAATATAAGGGTCTCTCTAATAATATTCTCCATGGGAAAGTATGCATATGTGGTAATACTATAAAAGTAGACCTAACCTACATTGTTGTCTCAGTTGAAATCTATGGTGTACTAATTAGAACTATCTTAAGAACTATAACTGATATTTATGATGTGACTTCCTTTGGATAGGTAAAGAATAATCATATGAAAGACCCTTAACTATGATCACCTAATTAACATGTATATATTTGAGGCATATGTGCATGGTGGATAGAATGGATCATAGTTTTTATATCCATGGCCTACCCAATAACATGTCAGACGTGCCTAAACTAGGTAATACTAAGAATATAGTGGCCAGATGTCCTAGTCCAACCTGTAGTGGAAGTAAAATCTCCCCAAAGGAGCTCTAAACATGGCCATTGAAACCATGAATAACTATGTCAGTCAAATAAATATCCTTATTTGAATAACCCAAATTCCATAGAAGTGTGATATTTCACATGTTAATACTTGACCCATTATCAACCATAACACTCTATATAGGATGATGATCAATGTAGGCTTATACAAAGAGTGCATTTAAATATAAATCATCATTGACAATATGATAAATTGATGAGTAGTCTAATTGGTACTATGTTATGATACACACCAATGATATTATGTAGGGGGTGTGCATCACCTGTAGTACTATGATATGATACCAGTGGTGGATATGCACGATACATATAATGAACACCTAAAGTTATCCCTACCTCATTAGTTGTATACATTGGAAATAGATCCAAGAATATTTTCAATGCATTACCTTCCATTTATTTGACTCTGGTTGCCTTTGTGGGTGTACCCACATCAATGATGTTGGCCTCTATCAGATATTGTATCTAATGTTTCAAGGTGATGCATCAATTTGTAGTATGTCCTAGTGCCCTATGATAGTCATAAAATGCATTAGAATCATAGATATATGTAAGATTCCATGTCATATAAACCTATTTGATGGGATGGAGAGATATGTTATTTCATTCTAAGAACTACTATAAAACACATGCCAATAATTCTATAAGGTTGGTAAAAAATCATCATAGAGGAGCTAATAAAACCAAGTGAAGAGGTGGCTCTGAATCTAAATTAACTGTGGTATTTGAATCACTCTTATTTTTAGTGTCCCTTACTTTGTATAGAGGATTATTAAGTTGATTTTAATCCACTTTTATATTTTAATTTTCCCATAGAGATAAGTTTGACTTCATTTTCTTTCACTGTCACATAAATCAATGAATGTTGGACGCTTCTTGAACAAGATAGCTTCATGCAATGCTGGTAATAAATTTTATTTGAATATTATTGAATCTCTCTATCTTCCATGTGTCTAGTCATCATTTTATAAATATTTTTATATTTCAAGACATATTCTATAATAGGCTCATTAGATTTTTGCTTAAGTTGTAGCACTTGAGCATATGAGATCTTGTCATTGATGTTAATTAAAAAGTGTGATAAAAAGATATATTATATGGATTGAATGATATGATATACTGATTTGGAATATAATAGAACCAATTTAAGGCATATCCCTTTATATTGTATGGGAACAACTTAGTAAGGAACCAATCATTGGACATGTAGTCTAAACATGCAACATGTAAAGATCATAAATATTTCTATGGGTCACCCTTACCATCACACAAAGTAATCTTAGGTTCCATGAATTTGTATGGTAAAGTAGTTGTTGCTATGTGATGTGCCAAAGGTATATATAAAATAACATGAGAATCTAGGGCATGTTATGTCTTAGTACCACCCTGCTCAAGATGTAACACCTTAACATGCAAAAAATGAATCTCATGCATAAA
Source organism: Torreya grandis (assembly GCA_037957365.1). Taxonomy (NCBI): domain Eukaryota; kingdom Viridiplantae; phylum Streptophyta; class Pinopsida; order Cupressales; family Taxaceae; genus Torreya; species Torreya grandis. Next base: position 1,442,129 of record JARHVA010000105.1, read on the forward strand.
TAATTATATTTATGGAGAGGAAAAACTATCTATAAGAGGTGTTTCCATTATTGAAGTTTGTCAAGTTAAAATGATTTATTTTACAAGTTGAGTTGTCCCCAAATTAGGTGTAATAATATTATTATCTAGGGGAGTAGAATATTGACCATTATTTGATTTGTTAATTATTTCCATTATGGCTTGTAGAATTTATGCATGCATGGGACTATTCCTAAATTCTATCTTTGAAACTCTATAAAATTTCATCTCTATTAATAATAATATTCTCATTTTTAAGTGGGGGGAGAGTGCCTTGATTGCCATCTTGTATACTATTTTGATCTTATTCGTATTGCTCATCTTGTACTTTATGATTTGGATATGAAAGAATACTAGGCATAACTTTGTTAGGTGTAGATGTATATACATGATGAACACTAACATGTTATGAAGACTTTTTACATGTAATTTTATTTGACAATAATGTGACTTTTTCACTTAATAACTAATTTTGATTCTATAATTATGATAATAGCTTGCTCATGCTGATAATTTGATCCCTTAGAGTCTCACAAGTGAAAACCTTGGCTGATTTTGATTGAACTTGTAGGCACACACCCTATCGGGGGAGGTGGAGGCATGGATAGGCTAAGTATGGGAATTAATAATAATAGTATAGGTTGCATCATCTGGAGGAGTGATAACATGGACCTTGTTAGAGGGAAAGTAGTTATCACCCTCATAGAGATGAGGAGGAGAAGGATATTCTTTTGTGTGCATAGGACATGACATTGAAACTTGAAACATGGTTTTTAGGGTATTAAATTTATTGATTAAGTCTAATAAAATATATTTTAATTGATCCTATATGTATGTAAGTATTTGTTTCTTAATTGAATTCCATATAAGAGAACAATAACATGATAGAGATAGAATGAAATATGAATACATTTTAACTGAGATAAAGCATAATGTCCACATCTGTTTATGTCATCTTTGAATTCATTCCAAATGAAAGGAAACAAGCATGCAAAAGAAGCTAGAAAACTTTGTATTAAAAATTGATAAACTCTATCTATAATTATTATCATGATTATATGAAATTCAAATAAAAAAATATAGGGATATGAAATATTAGTGTGGGTCTTAAAAGGATAGAAACATAAACCCTAGGGTTATATAAGGTTAAAATTTATGTAGTATTTGAATTAATTTAGGTTCACCGAATGATTTAACTTTTTAGGACTTAGTAGATGTAAATACTAGGTTGCTAAAGGTGTGAGTATGGTAAATCAGGGTAGACACATGAAATAAATACATGCAATGATTTGTAATAGAATTAAATAATTTAAAATTTCTAAAAATAGTAATAAATAATGTAAACAAGTGCTTAGCTAGAAAATGATTAAAATAAGAGATCTGGAGGTTACAAAATGAGATAGAGGTTGATATGAGTGTCACGAATAGGACCCATGTGTCAAAATATTTCCTAGATAGTAATGACCTAATTGGATAGTTTCACCATGTGGCACTAGTGTCTTCTATGTATAATTATTCTAAGCTTTTGGGTGCACCTATGTTTTGGCCTGCCAAGCTTGTTCCTATGCACATAAATTTTAGATATCTATAAATGACATATTTTGACTAATTTTGTATGTAAACGCTAAACCTCAATGTTTCTAAGGGATTTGGTTGGCACAAGTAGTAAAGTGTGTTTTTAGTGGGGTAGGCTAGACATCCTCAACACCATAATGTGACAAGAGTTTCCTACATACCATTACTCTAAATAGGGATGAATCCTAATGTAGTTCTCCACACCTAAGTGCTGGTGTAAGTGTAAGTGAAACTAGTATGAGTGTTGGCTTGAGTGACTTTAATGTTCTTGAAACTAGAAACCTAATTAATCTGAGCTTAGTAATGTTGGAGATGTTTATATGAAGAAGTAGGAAAGTATAAGGATTAATAACTTTGATTATGCACAACCTATTCTAATTTTTTTTATGTAATTTGCATATGATTTCCATCTACTAGATAAAAGGCTAAAATTCATGTGTGTGTGTGTGTGTGTGTGTGTGTGTGTGTGTGTGTGTGTGTGTGTGTGTGTGTGTGTGTGTGTGTGTGTGTGTGTGTGTGTGTGTGTGTGTGTGTTGTTCTAGTGTTTGTATGGGTCTCAAATGAGGTCTAGGCTGACCCTAGGTGGTTGCTCATTTGATAATATATCCATTGGTAAACAAAAGGAGTTAAAAGGAAAATAATGCCAAAATTGGGACACTAACACCAGGGGCACTACTATCCAAATTATGGTGCTAGTGTCTACGTGGTAGAAGTTGAGGCATTAAGGGTTAGGATGTCAAAGTGAGGGTCTATAATTACTTTAGGGTTGTTTAGGGATGTGTGTAGCCCATACGAAGGTTGGATAAGTGTTTAAATATGCCCTAAGATAGGTATAGGGCTAATCTAGGGATGGGTGGTCTTAAGTAACACTCTTAGAACTCAAGTGTCATTTATAGGTGATTATAATATGCTAGTGTTAATTATATATACACATCTTGATCTAATTTTTTTGTAACTCAAAAGATATCATCTTGTTTAATATATTTTAATTAAATTAAATGAAAATTAATAGATATAAAATATTGAAATTTAAATTTTGGAATATACAGATTTGATATTAAAATATAGTATGCTACAAAATTAAAAATTTGATAAAAATATTAAATAAGCCCAAGGATATGAAAACCTATCTAAAATATATTTAATTTTTAATATGCAGGTTGACTATGTCTAGAAACTACTTAAAAAGACATGTTGACTATGTTGCTTTTAAAATCATTATTAAAAATTGTGTAGGGATAAGGCCATGGAAGGAGGAAATGCCCTCAATGAAAACATGTCTACTAACTATAACCACATCCTAGTTGACTATGCACTTAATTTATTGATATGGGTACTTGTTTCTATTGAAGATTTGTTGATTTTATTTAGTAACCAAATAAATGTTCATAATACCTAAAAAATAGACCTAGATCCTAAATAACAAAACATATAGAGATCAAATGCAAAAGGAGGATTAGGATTAGTGGAATAACTAAGATAACCTAAAAAAACTTGCATATTTTAAGTGCTACTTACATAGCCCAAATTGGCCTCAAACCAATGTATTTCTCCCTCCGAAGGTGATTGTGTGATTCATGAATGTGAAATTATAATAAATTAACTAGAAGATTAATTTAAATACTTGATAATGTATGCCATTTACCTATAGTAAATAATATCAGACTTGTCCTATGAATGTTAGAAATAAATATACTTGGAATTGGAAGAAATAATTCTCTTTTGCTTAGCGTGTAATAATTTTAAATAAAATATTTAAGTGTCTTTAATTGAATGCATTGATGTGATTTTATATGAGAATATTTTGAATATTTTTTTATCACCAAATTTAAAAAAATGTGTGGGAGTTACATTTTGAAATGTCTCAATTGAAAAAGTGATTGTTGAAGTGTAGGGGACAAGACCACACTAGGGGATAAGGCCATAGTGTGACCCTATCTAACCTAGTGCAATTTTATTTTAGAAGGATAGACACCACTAGAAAATATTTGAAAAGTTGCACATAAATAGTTTAGGGATAAATGTGGCTGAAGTAAGGATGTTTATATGTTATTTTATATGTTTTACAATATAATAGAGGTTATCTTATAGATTTCAAGTTAGAATAATGGCAAATGGACCAAGCAAGGTAAGGATGTCAAGAATAAATATTGTCAAGCACTTAATGATTAAATTTATGTGTTTATATTTACCCACAATTTATTCTAGTGATGGAAAAAAGTGTAATTACAAGAGTATAATATATGTGAACTTGAGTGTGCATACATACTTTGTATTTGATGTGAAGTTTTATCATGTAAAATTCATTAATTTGAAACTTATAACAATGCCATTGAAAGTAGTTATTATTAATTTTGAAAGTTGAAAATATAAAACTTGAAATTTAAAAATTTAATAAGGGAGCAAGGAAAGCATACACCTAGAAGAGTATGATATCTAATTATTTTTTAACTTAGAAATGGATAGATGTTTTCCCCCTTGTTGAATCATTCATAGAAATGTTAAAACTATGATGAATTAAGAGTGATCAAGCCTCATTTATAAAACCTTTAAATGCACTTAAGTTGGAAAGATTGTATGCTCTAAGTTTCATGTGATTGTGTAGAATACTCTATAAGATGATTTAAGGAGTGGAACCACCATATGTGGCTTGATACATATAAACCATGCATCCATATGTGTTGAATCTCACCAGACTCTAATGTGTGCCATTTTTAACATGAAGACAAATTACACCATTTCATACAGATCTAGACTCTACTTGAAAACTTTTGACATTGAAACTTTTGCACTTGAAAATTTTGAAATTTATTTGTAGTAACTTAAATATGAATGACTATCATGCCACTGATATTATCCTAAATTGACATTGAATGACATTTAAACTTTGAAACTATTTTAAACTAGTAATTTTTTAAAACTTGAAACTTTATAACTATATGAATAAGTTCACATGCATATCACAATCCCCCATAATTTGAAAAATTATGAATCATGTTATAAATTTTGAATTCTTTAGTGCCATAAATATTAAATTTTATCATGAGGACTTGAATTCTCAAGACACATCCATTGGGAGGCCCTTGTTTTGAGATGAGAGACATAACTTGCAAGTCACTTATCTCAAAAGAAAACATATCTAAAAGATAACATCATGAAATAACATTTGAAATTTTGGATGTATTTCATCATAGTTTGAATATAATAGTGAAATTATGAAACTTGTGTTAGATTGATATATCATTGAAAAACATAAGTATGATGTGCATTGTATACATCATGGCACTAATAGTAAGAATATAATATATATGTAAAGCATGATATAAATCATGGCATCATAGTAATAAGTATTGATCAAATAAGTAAAGTCACACAATGTCATAAAATTTGTTTAATAATGTCACACAAAAGGCCCAAAAGTGATAGATAAGGGGCATTGAATGTCACATAAATTCACAAGGCCAAGGTCCACACACAAATGGCATGATGATGCCATATAAACAATAATCTGAACATACAAGGCCAAGGATAACACAAAATAAGTAATAAAGTTGTAACCTATCATGGAGTAAAGTAATATATAAGTATAAAAAAATGAGACTAGTTTACATCCACCATATAGATACATGCCATTATTATGAAATAGAATGTTCATGTAGCTCAACATGGTAAAGAGGTTATGGATAGATATAATCTATTGAATTATTCATAAAGAATGAAAATATGCCTCAAATTAGTCAGGTTGTTTAGTAGTAAAGGAATCCCAACATCAAAACCATGTAAAAGTATGTCCTATATCACACGCAAGTACCTCATGAAAACCAATGTGTATTGAAAAATGAAATATGTTATCTATCTAACATAGAATACATTATATAACATAAAGAAGTAAGATAATAACAATTTAAAATGATTATTAGGTCTTTCTTTTATATTTTTTTTTTAAATTGATTTTTTTGAAATTTTTGAATATTTTGAGATATTCATTTTTTTTATTTTTTTGAAATATTTGAAAATTCGCTAAGAAGCAAGGTTTTGAAAATAGAGGAAGTGGAAGAGATTTGAATAATCCTAGAAAAGGTGAAAAAAAATTATATGATAAGATGGAAGGCAATCCATGTTCCTATAATGTATGTGTAAATGAGTCATAATAATTTATATTAAATGATCAAGATAGATAATAATGTACATGTATGTCATGGGTAAGAGATAAATGTGATCATGCAAGTGTAAATAAAGTTATAACATGAGAGGTATACAATATATATATATATATATATATATATAGTATTTGTAAAATAATTGCTTTGGATTATTTGAGTTGGTTTGAAAATTAAGGGGGTAAGTGCCCAAAGTGAAAAAAATAAATCCAAGGGCTAGAACAATGCTTGTATAAGGGATAAAGAATTAGAAGTGAAGTAAAATCAAAGAAGGTATGTAAAAAGGGAAGTATAACTAATCAAGAGACTCAACCCAACTAGTGGATTGGGAGGAAGTAGGAAGCTTTGTCCAACCAAGGATCTCATCAAGAGGATGCACATATGTATACCCAACTGCATTGTATAGAGTGGCCTCTAATAAATAATAAGTGATAATTATAGATTCACTCTAAATCCAAATTATGATAATATGTTATAATTTAACCCCATGATTAATTACTCAAATTCCCATGTATATCTATATTCAAATGTGTAGTAGGAGATGTAACAACCTATACCTATGGTGAAGCTCACCTTAGGAGATGAAGACCTATTTTTATGTGTTATTTTATACGTAGGAAAATGTACCAAGATCTTCGGAACTAACTAAATATGTTCATGTGTAACTATATCATGCTCATAAGTAGATGGAGAAATTCATTCTATAATATGTTATGGAATATGTAAATCATGCTCTTTAATAGTCTTGAAAACTAATTCATTACCATGTTTCTCAATGATTGTGTTGGGAAGATGTTCTATAGAAGATGTAAATACTATTGGTTCCAAGTTATATTCATATTGGATTCATAAAATTTTGACCACTCAATTATCATGAATATATTTGAGACATTTATACACTATAGAAGGTACTAATCTAATATTTTGCATCCAAGGGCATCCTAATAACATAACAAATAATCTTATACTTGGTAAAACTAAGAATAGAGTGGGTAATATGAGATTCCCCACTTGTAAAGGTAGAACTATATTCCAAGGAGTATCCTATGTGCGACCATCAACTAATTTGAAAACTCTAGAAGTATCATTTAGATCTTGCTTTGTAAAATAGAGGGATTATAGGAGTGTTATGTTGCACACATTTTCAATTGAACCATTATCTATCATAACACTAAGTATGGATTAATTGTAAACATATGCTCAAATAAAAAGTGCATGTCTATCGAATAATAAGGATTGGGCAATGGGCGACGGACGGGAGATTAGAGATGGAGCACGGACTGTGGAAGGAGGCGATAGGGGCGTTATCCTCCCAAGAATCCCAAAAGCTGGTTGTAGTGAGGGAGGACCGAGAAACCAAGCGAAGGACATTTTTTATGCTAGTGGAAGACCCAAGGTTATCAGAGTTAATGGATGCCTACCGCGTAGCCAGGAGAGGCCACAGTTGGTCATTCTGCCTAAAGCAGTGAGAGAAGATGTAGAGTATCTAACTTCTCATGCCCTAATTTGTAAGTTCCTTGGTATTCATATCTCCATGACAGCACTAGAAGAATGGATTCACCAAACATGGTAGGTGGAGGGTGATTTTGACATCATGTTATTTGGGAATAGTTACTTCATGGTTAACTTCACTTCAATTGCAGATAGGAATCAGATTTAAAAAGGGGGCCCCTATTTCTATGACCGCATTGGTCTATTTATTAAATCATGGCATGTGGAATTTGACTCTGTGAAGGAGCTCTCTTCTCAAGTGCCTATTTGGGTTTGGCTCCTGAGACTAATGCTAGAATTCTGGCACAAAGATATCCTGTGACAGATTGCAGCCATGATCGGGACACCAACAGCCATTTTGCACCAATCGCTAGAGAAAAAGGTAATTACCTATGCTCGTATTTATGTGGATATTGATTTAAATAACCCCTATTGGATTCTATGGAAATTTGCATGGGAAACTTGTCTTGGGTCTAGCAATTGGACTACGAAGCTATCCCCTTTCGCTGCCGAATCTATCATGCGTATGGACACTTGCATTGTCAATGCCCATTGGATACCAGAGATGGAAGCATTCTAGGTAATCCTTTTGGATCATGACCAAATAATACAGGTGTGGGCAATGGGTAGCCTAGCTCTGTGAGTAATGGTAATGGACAACTTTTAGGAGTAGCGAAAGGAAAGGCACATTTAAACACCTCCAATCTTGGCCAATCACCTTTAAGATCAGGGGGGCCAGATTGGGATGGTTTTATTTTGGCCTATCTTAAGTCTAAGGGGCATGGATTAAAGTGGTCCTTTATAGATCGGTAGGTAGAATAGGGGTTTAATCAGTTTGAGGCCCTAGATAGTATGCTCATAGAGGAAGGCTTGTCGATAGTTGAGCAAAAAGATCAGCCTGACCTTTTGGAAAGGAGCTCTTCTCTTGTGGACACTCAGGAGATGGTCAAACTTTAGCCCTAGGGGATGCCTCAAGATCCAGAGGATGGAACCCCTACATTGCCCTCTGCTCTTGGGAAGGAAGGACACTGGGCAGATTTGGTTAAGAATTCAGGAGACTCGAGCAAAGAGAAAGGCCCCCTCTCCACTTTAGGACTAATGCAATGACCCTTCAAGAAGATTTCCTCTGCTACCCCTTCCAAAGCTAGATGTAGGAAAGACCAAGACAAACTTAAGATCACAGGTGACTTGCTGGTAGAGTCTGGGGCTGGTAAACCCTTGGAAGAGCACTTCACTCACTCTACCCAATGATTTTCCTCTCTTGGAATGTATGGGGATTGAATATCACCCCCAGACAAAAATCTATACATAAATTGTTATGGGATAATTCTCTTGATATTATATGCATCCAAGAGACCAAGCTCTCAATGGACTCTATGCTAGCATGCACCCCAAACACTTGGCTTCATCGACAGTGCCATTGTGTGGGTGCCTTGGATAATTCTGGCAGACTGGTTACTTGGTGGGACCACAGGAAGGTTACTCCTTTGTAGTGGATTGCTAGCATATCAACCCTATCAATGATAGGATCATCTCATGAAATAGGTGAACTCATTCTAGTCACCAATGTGTATGCCCTAGTGGATCTTATCAGGTAGCTCAGACTATGGGATCACATCCGATTTGTCAGAAGCTAACATCCGTATCTTCCTTGGATTGTAGCTGGGGATTTTAACACTATTCTTAGCATGAAGGAGAAGAGGGGAGGGTTGGATCGGCTGGGTCCTTCTTTAGAGCTTCTCCAGCAAAGTATGTCCTCCTTACACCTTTTAGATGTGGAGCCTCTCAATGGCCTCTTCACCTGGAACAACAGAAGGATTGGGGAAGATGCAATCTCTGAGCGACTGGATAGGTTCCTTGTTTTATGCTTCTGGCTCTCTAGCTCTTTCCATATCTCATCTAAAATTTTGGATTGGAGAGGCTCTGACCACTGGCCCATCAAGCTATCATCTAAATACATTATGGCTCTTGAGAAGCCCCCATTCAAGTTTCAGATGATGTGGCTTTGAGAGCTGACCCTCCAGGCTCTAATGGTGAATTTGTGGAGACAGGGAGGCCCAGCCTATGGGATGGCCATGTTTATCTTTGCTAAAAAATTGTAGCATGTCAAAAAGAAGCTCCAAGTCTAGAATAGAGAATGTTTCAGCAATCTACATACCATGAAGAGGAGGGTGCAAGACAGGCTTGATAATGTCACCAAGCAAATCTATGACCAAGGCCTTTTTAAGGCTCTTAGCATAGAGGAATCTAGGGCTTAGGCTAATGTGGCAGAGTGGGAGCTGCGTGAGGAAATCTATTGGCAGCAAAAGGCACGGATTGATTGGCTCCAGGTAGGAGATAAGAACATAGCTTTTTTCCATAACTCCGTGCAGGGCCGACCCAATGGGAAATTCATTTCATCCCTTGATTTTGTGGATGGCACAATCTTGAGATCTTCCCATGCTATCTCCAGGGAAGCAACTTGATTCTACTCTACCTTATTTTTAGATGATCGCTACTATGATGGAGCTGCAGAAGATACGGTCCTATCCTGCATCCCCTCGACCCTGACCCCAGATCAAAATGAGTTTCTTCTACAACCAGTGGGCATGACTGAGCTGGAGGGCATGGTCTTCAGCTTAAGGCATGGCAAAGCACCTGGTCTTGATGGCTTTCTTGCTGAATTCTACCAAGAATTTTGGAGCATCATTAAGGAGGAGCTCCTAGCGGTGATACAGGAATCCTATGCCAACAAGGAGCTACTTAGAGCAATGAATGCCACCTTCCTTGTTCTTATTCTGAAGAAAGAAATGGCAAACCAGTTGGATCATTTCAGACCTATTTCCCTTTGCAATGTGATCTACAAAATCATTACTAAGCTTCTGGTGGAGAGGCTCAAGACTTGTCTAGCCTCAGTGATTTTGGAAGAACAAGGAGCTTTCATGGAAGGTAAACAAATTTTGGACCAAGTGGTCATTGCTTCTGAGGTTGTCCACTCCATACATGCTTCCCAAGAGTGCACCATGGTTATCAAGTTAGATATGGCCAAGGCATATGATAGAGTCAAGTGGAGCTTTCTGCACAAGGTTCTGCTGGCTTTTGGTTTCAGCCAAGAGTGGGTGAAGTGGGTATTGAGCTGTGTCACTACTCCCTCTTACTCGGTCCTCACTAACGGCAAGCCCTCAAAACTCTTCAGAGCTTCACATGGCTTATGCCAAGGTGATCTGATCTCTCTATACCTATTCATCATCCTAGCCGAAGGGCTTAGACGCCTCATCAAGGCGAGGGTCTCTCAGAATCTATTGCAGGGGTGGAAGTAGGGGGCCAGATTGCCTACCTTGCCCCACCTCCAATTTGTTGACAACACTACCCTAGTAGGTAGAGCCAGAGGCAGAGAGCCAGAGGCATTCTGGCTCACTCTGGATACTTATGCAGCGGCCTTGAGTCAAAAAATCAATGACCACAAATCTTTTGTCTACTTCTTTAATACTCCCAAGCCAATTCAGAGGAGGATCATTACAATCCTTAGGTTCTAGCTGTAACCTCTCTCGTTGACTTACTTGGGAGTTCCCATTATGGTTGGAAGATAGCCTAGGAGATTTTGTCATAATATTCTTGATAAACTCTAGAGTAGAGTCAACCATTAGATGCACAGATGGCTTTCTATAGTGGGTAGGGTAATCCTCTTGCAGGCTGTGATTCAGGCCCTCCCTACATATAGGAGTATGGTCCAAGCTGCTCTGATGTACTTCCTCAAGGAATTTGATGCTCTCTCCCATTAGTTCCTATGGAGTGGCAATTTGTGAAATGTTAAGTGGAGCCTCATTAACTGGAACACTATTTGCCACCCAAAGAAGGATGGGGGTCTTGGTTTGTGCTTGACCATCTTCTCCAATTAGGCTCTCACTGCCAAACTATATTGGCACTGGTGTTCTAGCCCCTCCTACTTGTGGGCCCAGATCCTTCACTTCAAGTACTTCTCAGACACTAATCCAGTGTTTATCCCCAGACTACTACTGGAGGGGAGGGGTTTTATGATCTAGCATACCCTCAAATTGGGTGTCCAGCTGGTTAAGCACAATCTCTTTTGGATTTGCAATAAGGGCTCTGATGTTCTCTTTTGGGATGATTCCTGGGACAGATCTCCTCCTCTTCTCTCCTCCCACCCACACTTACAGCCCCTTAGCCATGGATTTCTTGCATCTGGATGGGACTCTATGGATCACTACAAGGAAGACTTTGCCTTGGGCCTCGCAGTGAGTAGCCGGTGGAAGAGTCCATTGAAATGGCCATCGGGTGGCATGACAGAGGATCAGGAGGAGCTCACTCAGATCCTTGACTCTAGGAGATGTAGCTCTTTGTAGGATTGTGATGTCCTGGCCTGGGGAGGGGCTCCCTCGGGGAAGTACTCAGTGTCCTTAGGTTACATGGTGCTAATGAAATAAGCTTTTGGCGTAACTGAGATTTTATGGCCTAAGAAAGTGTGGAATAGGATGCAGTGGCCCAAGTGCAGCTTTTTCCTTTGGGTGTTATAACACAATAAGGTCCTTACCTAGGACAACCTTTGTAAGAGGGGCTTCTAAGGCCTATCTATTTGCAGCCTTTACCACAACAGTGAGGAGTCAGCCTCCCATCTTCTCTTCCTATGCACCTTTGCCAAATAGCTTTGGCATTTATGGTGGTAGGCGTGGGGACTCCCCTATTGGCATGTGGTCTCTCTCAGTGATTTTTGGGCTCGCATTGGCTAGCCCCCCACCAAAGCATCGCACCTTCAGGTGGCCTGGTCCATTGATCCCTCATTCATTCTATGGAATACTTAGCTTGAAAGGAATTGTAGAATCTTTTTGAATAGGTATGAAGAGCCTTGGATGGTATGGAGGTGCATCACCATGGCACTTCAAGAAATGGTGAATACCAAATGTCAGTGGGTAGAAGGTTGATGTCCAATAGATGGGGCCATTTGCGCTTACCTCTCCCTTGAAAACTCAGGTGGCACTATGGCTACTACCCCCACGTGCCTAACATCTGGGGTTGGTCAACAAGCATAGCCTGTCAGGCACACGGGGTAATGGACTCCCCCTCTAGATGGCTTACTTAAATTCAACACAGATAGGTCCTCATGCGATAACCCAGGCATGGCTGGCATGGGAGGCCTTGGGAGGGATAGTCGAGGCAATATTCGGTTTTGCTTTTCAATTTTCAAAGGCGTTCATACCAATAATCTCATGGAATCCATGGTGATTCTAGATGCGATATAGCAGTGCTACCAGCAAGGGTGGTCTAGAATCATGTGTGAATCAGACTCTCAGATTGTTGTCAACCTTCTAAACAAGAGAAATGTTGATGCTATGGATTGGCAGCTTTCTGTTACTATTCTCCAGATCCTCCATCTTTGCTCTTCGCTAGAGGAAGTAACCTTTTGCTATATTCCCCAAGAGTGGAATGGGGTCGCGGATAGTCTTGCTAAGTGGGCCTCAGAACATGGCCTAGAATGGAATATTACTAACTAAACTATGCTTCCGGCTGATCTTCACCTAAAACTGGCCCAACTTGTGGACCAAGACAAAGTTATGTAACTGTTCTGCCTTTTCGTTTATCAATAAATTTTTACCCCCTTTTTAGTTAAAAAAAAATTGCATGTCTATCTGAATCATCATCAAAAATTTCGCTATCATCAAATACATTCATAAGATAAGATGTTTGTTTGCTTTTAATTATGTCAATGATGATATCAAGTAGATGTAATTATGTATAAGGAGGATGGGAATTATATTTATAGTGTACTTCATAATTATCTTTATTATTTTCTTCATGATTAATAAAATGATATTTGTAAATTTTGTGCTTTGCATTTTCATTTGATTATGGCTTAGTATCTTCAATAGGTGTACCAATATCAATAATGTTCTCATCAATGAGATATTAAATCTTGTGCTTAAGCTTGAAACACCTATTTGTAAAATTCCCAATACATCTAAGGTAATCATGATATATATACATTTCAATCATTTTTTAAATATTTTTATCTAGACATGTCCATGTTGAAGAAGAGTGAATGGATTAAATTTAATTAGATTTTACAATAAGATATGAGGAGGTGAAGGTAATCTTGATAATTTCCTCCTTAGTGGATTTTGTAATTGAATATTTTATGTTGGTTATGGGATAATATTAACTATAACCTTAGTTTAATTCTTGATTTCATTTGGTTTACTCTTATAATTTGGGTTGCTTTGAAACTTAACATTTTAAATATAAGGAACATTTGAAGTATATTTCAATGTGTTCAAAGTAATCAATTTGATCTCATGCTCTTTGACTATATGGCACAATTCATCTAAATATTTGAACTCGCAAAAATAATAGATACTTAAAGTTGAGATATGAAATTTTGAGTAAAAATATCTTAGAGCTCATTATTAGTGATCTAATTTATAATATTTTTAAATATAGTCTTTAATCTTAACACATATTTGATTTAACGATTTTGGGAATATTGGAGTCTTATTCCTAATTTAGTTAAGGGTTTGAGTTAATTAAATTAGTAAATAATATTGGAATAATTAAGCTACCAATTTGTATAATTTAGTTATAATTTAAACCTTTCTAAAAATAATAATAATTGAGGATAAATATAACTTAGCTTAAACTAGACTGAGATGGTTGAGACAAGGTCTATAATTTTTTATGTAAGACTATGACAATATCACAAATCAGGATCTAGATTTTGTTTTGTAAAAGGATAGGAGTGCTGAAATAAGACATCCTAGGGTCTAGCTCTATTGTCCTCTTATACTACTATTGTCCTAGAGACCTAAGTTTTCTAGGTTTTGTTTGCTATCTCTGTGTTATTTTGTCTATGAAATTTTAGATGCTAGATGTCTATAAAACTCCCTGTAGAGCTGATTTAGTCTTCAAAACCTAGACTCCATTTTTATTTAACAAACTTTGAGAAAGAGAGGGGAGTTAGTATGTGTAAGATTCACTAAATGTGTATCTACACCCCTTGTGTGGGCATATTGCCTACATACCAATACATCAAAGAGGGATCAAGCCATATGTATTTCTCCCACTTGATGTGCTTTATGCAATAGTGTATATGAAGATGCAAAATGCTAAACTGGGTGTGTTTGAGGTGGTTAGGGAATATTATGAGGTTTTGAATAATCTTGCGGTTGTATTGGATGGTTGTATGTAGAGAATAGGGAAATATGCTTGAGTAGTCTTGCTTGTATTCTTGCTTGCTTTGTGATATTTTTTAACCCCTTTTAAATGAGCTTTGAATAAGACTTTACAAAGATCTGTTAGTCATAGAGGTCAAATGTATTCATGTTAGGCCAATAATAAGGATATAAAATGGAAGGAAGTGACCATTAGAGCTAAAAATGTAATTGGATAGGAGCACCAAACTTAAACACCCTAGGGTCTAGTGATATTAGCTTGGATGAGACATAGGGGGGATGGATTTGTCATGAAAAAATTAGCTTGGCTAAGTTATAATTATGTTTTAGAGGCCTATAGATGACTAGGAATAAGTAATAAGGTGTCTAGAAGGGTATTAAGAGAATGCAAGAGGGACCTATGGGTTGGGTGTCATAAACCACACTCAAGTTACCAATTTTATTTTATATGACTATATTTTCCCCCCCATTTATTTTAGTGATGTAACAAAGTGAAATACTAGGATAAAGGAAAAGTATAAAGCATACCTAAACTTACTGTCAAGAGTGAAGCCCATGAAGTTTTGTCATGATGGGTGTGCATAGAGAGAGCACATCATGGAGTGTAAATCTATTAGAGAGAAAAAAGAGTAGATTAATTCTTAATAGATATGATATATCTAAAATAAGAATGTACAAATCTAGGTAAGAGAGAGAGGAAGATAAAGGAATGAATACACCTCACCAGGTGTGTGAACCAATACAAAACCTATTATGAGAATGAGTGATGCTAAGTGATGCTAAGTAATGTTGGGTTTGTTTTGTACCAAAATTAATATCAGAAATGGATCTAAGTGCTCAATTCCATAAGATTGGTTTAATAATGCAAAGGTTGGCCCTTTGTCTCCATATTCACCCACTAAGTGAATGTATGTGATCATAAATGTGTTAATCAATATTTAGACTATGTGTCCAATCCCTCTAATAAGGTGGATCAATAATACAAAGGCTAACTAGTCCTTTGGAGCCATTATTTCCATGTCAAGTGAAGCTATGAACTAATGCTAGTATAAAATGTGTGTCATATGAGACGGATCTTGAATCCCATGAATGTTTTATAATCTGATAGCCAAATGTGTGCTAGAAACTAGTCCACTCTTAGTTGTTTCAAAAAAAGGTGGAGATTAGGATTGTATGAAAGCCACTCCAAAATTGGGCAATAAACTTATGTGGAATCCACTTAGAAATAATGGCAAACACCTAAAAATGGAATAAAGAATGTAACTATTGATAATACCTAGGTAATGTACTAAGCTCAAAAATAAAAGAAGTCAAATGTGTCATGCACATTACCCCCAATCACTAGTGTCTAAAACATGGATTTTGATCTAAAAGTTATATCGATTGTCTAATCTAAAAATAGAAGCAAGAGATATCATGTCATACATTATGCCCCCTATATCTATATTCTCTAATAAAAACTATATTGAAATTATTAATTGTAAATTGAGATATGTTTAATAAAACTATAGTTGAACTTACCTTTCTGCCTATTTCTAGAAAATTTGGTTTTTTTGTTGTTTGGATAGTAACACCAAAATCAGACACCTATTATCTAATGTTGTAGTCAAATCTTGGTGCTATTATTTTGAGCTAATTATAATGACTATTTTATGATTATCAATTTACCTAGTCTATTCTACCTAGTTTGAAGTTTGGATACTATTCTGGGTGTTTTGAAAGCTAATTTTTTGATCGATAAGATCTCTGATATCTATGATAAAACCTCTGTTTACTGCCTTCTCTTTTGAGGGTAGGAATGAAGACCTTGAAATGACTATCCTTTGAAGAAAGATATTTGTAAGTATCTTATCTTCTAAAATACATGATATAGCAATGATAATTGACAAGATATCTCAAGATATAACATGGTTTGTATGAGAGAATTTTTAGATCAATAGGGGTATGCCTAGATAGTTATAACAATGTAATAGCATGTGCAATATAATGAAATGGAAATGTAAGTTTTTAGTTCTTAGGAGGGATGGAGCATGATGTCCATCATGGCATCCAAAAAATCAAGATAATGCATGATGTGAATCATGGCATTGTAAATAATGAGAAGCAACAAGTAAACAAGCACACAAGGCAAGAAGCAATAAGTATACAAAAGTGGCCAAGGTACCAAGCAAACAAGGGACATGGGCACATTTCACTTAAACTATAAAACCAAGCATACAAGGCATGTTCAAATTCCACATATACATACAATTATAAATAAATAAGGTTGGCATGAAAACCACAATCACAAAGAAGAGTATAGGCAAAGGACATTGGTAAATGTCCTAAGGCACACACAATAATAGTAGCAAAAGACATTGAAAATTTTCTTAAGGCACATACAAGAGATAAAATAGGAACTAAGAAATGCAATCACATCTAGCTATACAAATAAAGAAAGGCATGTAATATACTGGAAATATAATCACATCTAACTAATCAAAGTAAGAAGTGAAAGTATGCAAAATATGGAGTAAAAAACTAGGTATATGTTGAGAAATACACAAGTTCTATATACTAGTGAAATGTCGATAGAGTAATCTATGTAAGATAGTAAATAATGTACATCATCATGATAACTAGAGTGTGTGGTGTAGGAATAACATAACCTTGTTGGTGTAGTCATGTAGAATATTCCCCTAGGGGGTAGATATATCAATATGTGTCTTGAATATATTAAGTAAGATTCCCCTCAATGGGTAGAGTGAAGCAATCAAGGATTTGGATGTCACTGCACACACTCAAAGAACATCAAGTGAAGCATGGTAATTTAGATAAATAGACAAACAATAGCATAGAATAGAAAATATAAGTCTAGCATGGTAGTAGAAATGTAAATCATGGAGAATGCATACAATTGAAATGTTTTTGTATTTTTTAATTATTTGACTATTTTTGGATTTTGATATTTAAATTTTTTTGTATTTTGAACTATTTTAATGTTTTTATATTTTTGAAATAATCTATGTACAATCAATCATGAGGAGATTATGTACAAGAATTTGAAAACAAGATATATAAAAGTAAGCTAGGAAGGAATGATACTAACCAATGAGTCTCATGAGAGACTCCTTATCATGGTGCCATATATCAAGGAAAGGGATCGTGCATAATCATGAAGTCTAAAATAAGGGTTGAGATTATGGCTCTAAAAGATATGTATGATATAAATACTTTGAAATATTTGTAGTGGAAACTAACTATGGGGTCCCCCTATAGCTCTAATAAGTATATGCAAATGTGGGGTTCTTGATGACCCATCTATTATTAGGAAATCTCTCTAAACATATGCTCTATGAGTAGAGGCATGAGACCTCAATGATACTACCCTAGGTGTGAACACTGTAGCTAGAAGCTATCTAGAATCCTAAAATTGTGGTTACTCTAAAAGAAAACTCTATGGAAATTTATGAACTCTCTATGTTAGTGATAGATGACTCGACTATGTCTTAATCTAAACTGGAGGAAGAACTAAAACTGGTGGAGAAACTAAAATTGGTGACTGAAAAGTAGTAGATGTATCTAAAGTGGGGAGTGGTAACTCATATGGAACTTCACCAACTATAACAACCTGATTATCATGAATGAATTTCATGCATTTGTAACTATACAAGGTACTGCTCAAAGTGTCTAAATCCATGGTCAACCAAGTAATACATCAAAAACTCCTAGATTAGGAATAATAATAAATGGTGTGGCCACATGTGTTGTACCAACCTATAGAAGAAGTATAATCTCACCTAATGAACTTTGTATTTACCCACTAAATACATTGATAATGATGTCCATCGATGTAATATCCTACTCTAAATATCTTAGACATTGCAACAATGTCATAATGCACATGTTCACACTGGATCCATTATCTATAAGAACACTATGAATGTTATGATTATGAATGTAAGCTTTGATAAACAGTGCATGATAATTTGAAT
Source organism: Torreya grandis (assembly GCA_037957365.1). Taxonomy (NCBI): domain Eukaryota; kingdom Viridiplantae; phylum Streptophyta; class Pinopsida; order Cupressales; family Taxaceae; genus Torreya; species Torreya grandis. The sequence continues at coordinate 1,460,507 of JARHVA010000105.1, forward strand.
CATCCTCAATGATTTCCTACTTTGGGAAGGAGATGGAAGGTCAATCTATAACTCTAGAATTATATACACTAATCATGTTTCTTGAAGGGTGTAACTCAACTAAAGGTGCTTTGTATGTAGTAGGTAGAGGATGTGCATGATATGCATTATCAACACTTGATGTATCCCCTATCTCTTGTTTAGAATGATGTGGAAAAGGATCTGTGAAGATTTTCCAAGATTTATATTATGTTTGTTTTCCTTGAGGAGGCTCAACTGAAGAACCTAGATCAATAACATTGCCATATATCAAGTCCTATATCTTGTGTTTCAAACTAATGCATCTATTTATTATGTGTCCTAGTACCCTATGAAAATCAAAAAATGCATTATTATCATATCCCAATGGAAGAGGATTTATTAGATCAACTGCTAAATAGGAGGGAGAGATATGGTATTGCATTCCAAAATCTGCTATAAAACTCTAGCTGGAGATATAAGTAGATTGGAAAAAAATTATCAAGGATGTGTAGATAAAACCAATCACTGAGGGAGATCTAAAGTTGCATTAAATATAGGTTGATTCTGACTCTTGCTATCATTGACCTTGACATTTTATGGGAATTTTCTATTCCTCTTATTTATTTATTTTGATATGCTCATGTACTTGAGTTTGCCCATTGAAATTAGTTTGACTTCCCTTTCCTTTAGTGTATGACATAGCTTAGTGAAGGAAGAGAATCTTTTGAACATTATTGATTCATGCAAAGTTGGAAGAAGACTTTGTTTTAAAATATCTTGTAACTCTTGATCGAATATGGGGCTAGTCATCTTAGCCAAGATAATTTTATATCTAAGAACATAATCTATGAGATGCTCATTTGACCTTTGTTTATATTGTACAAATTGGGCATTGGAAACCTTACTACCAATTTTAATGTTGAAATGAGCTAGGAACATGTCAGCTAAAGGATTGAATGCATTGAGTGACTAATTTGGTAGACTATAAAACCATTGTAAAGCATATTCCTTTAGACTCTTTGGAAATAAATTGGTTAGTAACTAGTCATTTGGCACATATTCTAAGCATGTTGTGTGAAAATCTCTCAAATGTGTCTCTGGATTACCCTTGCCATCATATAGAGTGAACTTGGGTTGAAAAAAACCTTTTGGAAAGGGTGTAGAAGCCATATCACATGCCAATAGTGTATGAAGTAGAGAAAAAGAATCCAAGGCCTATGTAGATATAAAGGAACCTTGCTCAATATGTAGTACCTTAGATTGAATATATTTTATCTCTTGTACAAGTGATGTCATGTCAAGAGACAAAGATGTACTAGCTATAACTGGCGGTGGCATAGAAGTAGGTTGGGACACTATAGGGGGTTATTGAGACATAGTTACCCCTAGTGTCATGTATAATTAGATGCTATGAAGAAATGGAAGCCTCAACTTGTTTAGCATTTTTTATTTCCATGATAGATTGTAAGATAAGAGTATGATCTCAAGGTTGTTCCCTAAGTCTTTCTTGAAAACTTTATAAGATCAAATATTTGTTGAGGATAACTTCATTATCAATGATAGGTGGAACTGGATCAAGAGTTTGATGTGGTGGGTCATGAACATCAGTATTTATATCATCATTATTATTCTTATACTACTCATTTTCAAAATTATCCTCATGGAAATTGGTGTAATATGGATGCGTAAGATCTATAATAGGAACCTGAGTTGGTTGTTTATCCATGATATATGGTTGGGTTGAAGGAGTCTAGGTGAGTTCAGGAGGGTTACTGCTAAGTCTTTCACTTCATCTCAAAGGAAGAGATGCAAGGATATTATGTGGTATAAGGAAAACAACTTTATTATTGGAAGAAAAGATTAAACAAATGTAATCTAAACAGTGAACTAGAATATGCATGAAAAGGATATGAAGCTCAAAAACATGTAAGGTGATACCTCAAAAGTAATGAGACTTAGTATATGTAGCTAGGTTTTGTAATAAAAATAAATTTTTTAAATTACTATGGAATTTTAAAATTTGATGCTAATTTTTTTTTTAAATTTGCAAGGAAAAAATCAGAAAATTATTGGAAAATTCTTGATTTGAAAGGACCTAGTGTATGCAACTAGGGTTTGGGAAAAAATATATTTTTTAATTATTATGGGATTTTAAAAAATAAATGTTAATTTTTTATTCAAAATATGTAGGAAAATCAAAAAATTATTAAAAAATAATAAATAATTTACCCTAGGGTTTCTAGGGTTTTTATGCACAAACAAAGTAAGTCAAGTTCACCAAATGATTTAACTATTTTGGGAATATTGAAGTCTTATTACTAATTTAGTTAAGGGTTTGAATAGATTAAATAATTAAATAATAATGAAATAATTAAGCTACTAATTTGTATAATTTAATTTAAACCTTTCTAAAAATATTAATAAGTGAGGAGAAATATAACTTAGCTTAAACTAGACTGAGATAACTAACACAAGGTCTAAAATTGCTATGTAGGATTGGGACAGTATTGAAAATCAAGATCAAGATTTTTCTTTGTGAAAGGATAATATCAGAAAAATAGGACACCCTAGGCTCTAGTGTTATAGTCCTCTTATGTCACTATTGTTCTAGAGACCTAAGTTTTCTAGGTTTTATTCATTGTCCCTATGTGAGCCTATTTGTGAAATTTTAGATGTTGGATGTCTACAAAACTCCCTATAGAGCTGATTTAGTATTCAAACCCAAGACTCCATTATGAATTAAAAAACTTTGAAAAAGAGGGGGGTTATTATGTGTAAGATGCACTGAATGTGTATTCACATCCCTAGTCTAGGTACGCTGCCTACATACCAATGCTCCAAAGAGGGATCAAGCCATATGTAGTTCTCCCACTTGATGTGCTTTGTGCAATAGTGTATATAAAGATGTAGAATGATAAATTGGGTGTGATTGAGGTGGATATGGATTGGTATGAGGGTTTGAATAAGCTTGTGGCTATATTGGATGGCTATATGCAAATAATAGGGAAATATGCTTGAGTATTCTTGCCTGTATTCTTGCTTGCTTTGTGATATTTGCCAACCCCTTCTAAATGAACTTTGAAAGGATTTTTTAGAGATCTATTGGTCATGTTTCATATATATTCATGTTAGGCCAAAAGTAAGAAGGATAGGAACTAAAAATAAGTGACCATTAAAGCTAAAAATGCAATTAGATAAGAGTCTCGAACTAAGACACCCTAGGGTCTGATGCTATAGTCCAAGTTGGGTGCTATTGTTCTAATGGTACAGGACCTAGGGGAAGAATTTTTCATGGTAAAATCAACCTATTTGAGTTTGAATTAGGTTTCAGAGGCCTATGGATGACTGGGAATAAGCAAGAAGGTGTCTAGAAGGGTCTTGAGTGCATGCAAGAGGGACTTATAGGTTGGGTTTCACAAGCCACACTTAAGTTACCAATTTTCACATTTTATATGACTACAATATTCATATGTTGTTTCATTATACCCCTATTTGAGATTTTTAATTTGAGAATATGATAAATTTTCACCAATGGTGATATAAAAACATGTTAAAATTTTATTATCCAAAGGATTTAAATATTTTATTGATTTAATATGATCATATAACCATCTAAGGGAATATTATTTAAGACTTCTTGAGCTTTGTCAAAAAAAATCATTATCTACATAGTCTCAATAATCTACATGGAATTCACAAAATCGTTATTTAAGATCACCTTTGCATTCATATGAATGAAGCTTAAAATTCAAAAAGCCAACTAGTAATGGATAATATAAAAATTTGGTGTCAAAGGGTTATTCAATAAGGAACATGAGTCCATAGAGTGCCTACCAAGATAAATAATTTTCTAAATGTGATATAGCTTAGTTTATAAGGCAAGAATGGTATGCTTGAGAGTAGAATTTGAAGAGATAATAGGAGCAACATAAGTAAAATAAGTAGGTATAGGCATGGATTCATTTTGGAAACCAAGTGATGTTCACAAACTAAGAGATTGTGTTATAGGTTTATAAATAGGAACGGATGCAATGGTATAAAAAACATTGCAAATAGGAGATATGACAACCTAAAAAGGCAAATATTGTTACATATATATGGATAATTTAGCTTGATGTGTAGACACTACAAAACTGCACACTTATAGTTTTCAATGACTAAATGCTTGAAGACCCCCTAAACCTTCTTAACCCTTAACCAACCCTTATTAACCTAACCAAATTACTATTATCTTATTTAAAAATACTATTTGAAAGTACTATTCACTATCACTATTCACTGTGGGACCCACTATCACTATTCATGATGACATGGCATGTGAAATGGCAAGTGACATGGAAGTTGATATGGCAAGTGACATGGCTTAAAAGTGATGTGTCTTGATGTGGGACATTATACCCTACTTGGGAGCCTTTCCCAAGATGCTTAATGACCTCATTTAAGCATCACAAGAGACCCCCCTTGAAATATGTCAAATTTCCCCTTAAGGGGCCATCATTAAATATGTATTTTGACTTCACACATGAAAGTGGCCTTCAAAATGAGATGCCTACCTCTTTAGTGCTTTGGAAAAGATAAAGGGCACCCACTTTTGACTTTTTAACCCAAATGGGAGACTCACCAACCAAAATGGGAATCCCCACCAACCTCATCTTTGACTCATTCATGCACCACATAGAAAATGGCACCACATTTTGTGTACCATATCTTTAATTTCTTGGATGAAGACAAGAAAGGGTGGTGAAAAGTCTTTAACCTCATTTAGACCCATGTACATGATTCCCATTCAAAATTGGACTCATGTGCAAGGTGGAAGACTCATCAACCCAAATGGGAATCTCTACCATCCTCATCTTTGACTCATTCATGCACCATATGGGAAATGGTGCCATACTTATACTATTCCCTCTTTTGATATGGTTCTTGAAAATAAATGCTATAAATACCCCCCTCTCCTTCACCCCAAAAAAAAGTTGGAAGTTAATATTTGGTTATTAACATTTTGTTATAGGTATTTGAAGAAGGCCATCATTTTTTAGGTCATTCACATCTTGGAGGAAATTAATTCAAAGCAACAAAGCTCTGCTGAAATTGCCATAGGATTCCTTCATCACATCATCAACAACATCAACCACATCAACAAGCCTTAGGGTAACCTTATTTGTTTTTTATTTATTTACTTGAGTTCTTCCTTTTATTACCTTGACCTTTACCATTTAATACACTTTCCATCTTCATCCATTGATCTCATTTACCACCTTTGCCATTGTAATTACATTTACCTCCTTTGCCCTCTTTGCACCTTTGCCACCTCCACCCTCTTTGCTCCCTCATCCTTTTTCTACCCTAGTTATTTGCTATTTTATGTTTTTCAACCATCCATCCCTCTCATTGTATTATCTCAATCAACCCAAACAAACCATTATTTTTACCCTTATAAAATTACCAAACCCAAAACCATAACCTTGCCCTAACCAATTTTGAGCATTAGTATAATCAAACTAGTAACTTCATTTTGGTTAACTTATAAAAGCATCTAATTTTCTCAATCAATTTGTTGTCATTTTATATATTTTATTTTAGTTTTATATTCATTTAAGGTAAATATATTTTTTTATCCTTTTAACTTAAGTGTTAAAAGCAGATGGGTTGACAGCTTCCTAAAAAGCTTTCACTTCTAGCATCTAGCTCATGCTAGGCAATCCACACAACTACTTGTCTAACCAACATGTTTTATGGTAGTGATTTATTATTTAAGGTCATTATTCCCTATCTAAATATTATATCTCACAAATTCTAGATTCAACATGTGTATATTCAACAGGTATTCTTTTACACGCCCTTCTTTACTAGTTTCTTCTTTTCACACTTAAGAAAAAGCAAAAATTAGATCAAAAAAATTTGGGATGCCTAATGGGACCCTTGAGTTTTCTTAGGCTATTATATGTTTTAATAAATTTATAATTGCTTTATTTAAATTCATTTAGTTTAATTCTTAGAAAATTAATCTTCTTTCTTTACAAAAAAAATGGAAAAAAAATGGTTTTAGTTGCATTTTTAGAAAATTAAATTTTATTGAATTTCTAAAAAGAAAGAAAAGGGCATTCATCCTAGGATTAGGATTGCATTTTCATGTTTAACTTAGGTGAATTTTAGTTGTTATTGTCTTCATTAAAATTTTAGAAATGGTTAAAATTGATTGCATCCATTGACTGCTTGCTTGATTTTAGCTCACCTAGTTTAATTAAAAGCATTATGAATTAATCATAGTTCATAAATGTTATTAAAACCAAACCACTTACACTACAAAACATCAAAACACACTTGAGACAAGGCCCAACTAAGATTTCACCACCTAGTGGATCACCTTACCCTTTCTTAATTATCATACTTGAATTTAATCACTGAAGAGATAACCAACTCAGTTCTCTAACTGAGTATAAACTATGGAAATTGATACATATTGGCTAAGCACCCGCACTATCTATAAGATTGTGACATGAGGGGAGAAAGCCTCAAGTAGTGAGCCACTTACTTGGACCAATATAGCCTTCTATTGAGTGCCTAAACATAACTCAAAATCAAATATAGACTACCTTGTTTAGGACCTATTCAAGCCAATTTTCTCTTCACACTTTTCTAAGGCATAAGCCAAAAGAGAGATTAAAAATAATCCTAGGATTTAAATCACTCTTAGTGAATGCATTATTTTCCTTAAGTATTTTTTTGACTTCTCTTTGTTTAAGGTGTGATAACATATCATCCTTTTCTTATCTTCTCATATGGTTCTCACTCACCAATAGCAAAAAGACCTCAAGGAACAAAACCCACCACCAAATCAATCGTCACCAATTTCCACCTCTTCATCCATGGAACAAATTTTTAAACCCACAGACTCCCCTCACTCTCTATAAATTCCTACTTGAGTAGTCTCAAGAGATGTATATTTTGACACTTTCCTAAACAATAATCATGCAACCTTATAACACAACCTAAGAACCATATCTTACCGAATCATGGTTTTGACCACACCCATAGACCCATATTATGGCATGCCTCTCCACCTCATGGGGAATACTTCCACTACCATGAAAACTACTCAACCTTTAGTTTCCCAAATGTTATCATCAACCAACAACTCCCTCAAAACTAACCCACCAACCTAAACTACTACTACTCTTATACCTCTTACTAATCACTCCCCCATAATATGAGTGTCTACCTCTAACTCTACCCATCTTACTCTAGTCACCTCTAATCCATAAAACACTACTCCACTTTCAAACCTTGTGGTGTTCATACCCTCTATGTTACCACTAATCAGCACAAGAGTCACCACCCTTCCATCAGCCACTAACCCAACCACCACTCTAACCCAACACACAACCTTTAGTTATCTTCATAACCCACAAGGGCATATGCCTGATATCCAACCACCCATGTCTACCCAACCATTTATATCCACATATCAATATATATCTTCTACCTAACCTCTAAAAACCACATACCAATATATGGAGTCATCTCAACCATTTACTAGATATTCACACAATGCCCAACCTCAATAAAATATACCATATAACTATGCATCATAACAACCTCAAGCAAACTTCATAAAGTTGATCATGGACAAGATGACTACCCTTGAGTCATCCATTTATATATCCCATAATCTCTTATCCTATGATCAAATTTTCAATGAGCCTATTCACCCCTCAGTCCCCATCAAACCTTATTCAGCTTAGTGGGAACTTCCAAAATTTGCAAATTTTAATAGTAAGGAATACCCCCAACAATATTTAAGGGTGTTTAGGCATTCATGCTACTTGATTACCCATAATTATTCTCTCCTCCTTCATACATTTCCTATATCATTATACATACTAGCATTAGATTGGTATAGTGTCATACCCAAACATTCCATCCTTTTTTTCACCTAATTAGCCCAAAACTTCTTAGATCACTTTTCAATCAATATATCCAAGAAATTTTATATTATCAACCTCTAATCCATTTGGAAATTTGAATATGAATATATCACCAATTTTTTGGCTCATTGGAGGAGCCTAATCAACCAACTTTCTTTTTCATTGCCTCAACTTGAGCTTATAGAGCTCTTCGCCTAAGCATGTGCAAAACATATTTCATCCACATTACATGTTCAAAGCTTTCAGACCTTTGATAAAGCTTTTACCATAGCTCACAAACTAGAGAATAGAGCCATTGATGGAGGAAGGTTAAATTACAAGAACAAGAACTCAACTTACAAACCTAATGATCCCTTTTTTTCTAAACCAAACAACCAAACCAATCTCAACACTAAAAATAAAGCAACCACCAATGCCATTGTCCTCAAAGCCACACCATCACCATCTACCAACCAAAAAAACCAAGGAACCAAACCTCTGAATCCTCTAATTATTCAAACTAAAACCAAAAGAACCAAACTTGGAATAATCATAAGTAATTAACCCTAATTGGGGAGCCCTATCCTTCTATTTTGGAAAAGTTTATAAAAGCCAATATCATCCAACTTCCACCAATGAAACTACCCCAACATTTTGATGCCTCTCACCCTATACTAGGTTGGTATAATGAGAATGACCATTGCACCTTTCACTAATTCATAGGACATGACATCAATAAGTGTAACACATTTAAATACCTTGTCCAATCCCTCATTGACAAGGGGGAGCTTACATTGGAAAATCCCAATACACCACTAAACTAATCCCTTGACATATTCTACAAGCCTTTTCTTAATCATGCTCCTTCTAACCCTTACCATGATAATAAATTAGACCCATCTCATGAGGCACATACTATTAATGTCGTTACTGATGAACCCATTATTGAATAAAACATTACCTTAATCATCTCTTTTCCCATTTCCCTAATAGAAGAAAAAAATACCTTGTATTCCTTTAAACACCTAAACAAATAAATCTACCATACCCACACCTCCATTGGAGGATACCACACCTACCTCCCTTATCACAAAACCATCCACCCCCTCTTTGGAAACTATCTCACAAGAGAAGATGACTTCATCTACCCAACCTCTAATTTTAGAGCCTTCTGTTAGAGGTCAAGACAAAGGTAAGGGAACCAAACTAGAACTTATAACCCCTTCTATGGTAGACCAACCTAGCCCTTCTAAACTAACTAAAACCTCCACCCAACCAACCAAAACCTCCTTCAAATTAATTGAACCTCAAACACCTAAACCTAATAAGACAACTAAAGTGACCAAATCCCCTCCAAAACCAATGACTAAAACAACCAAAGAATTAAAACCACTAAAAGGCCCAAAACCCTAAATTTTACCTCCCTTAATCTTTCCTTCCATTTTGGGCCCTCATCCCTTTACCTTAAACACAAATTCCATCATTTTAACCAAAACCCCACCATCTTTATTGGTCACACCTTCATACTTGCTTTCTAAGACACCTTTCCTCACTACCCCAACAATTCCTAAGTTACCTACCTTGCCCTCCTCTACCTCCATCTTGTCAACCATATTTTCTAAACCAAAACCATTAACCAAGTGTACCACTTTACCAAAGCACCTACCACCAACTCTATGTGTACATAATATTCTACTTCAATACCCAAAATAAAAACCACTAAAGCTTTACCACATTTAGATGAGTCTTACTTAACCAATCTCTAGTAGCTATTACAAATTTATTCCTTGATCTTACCACCCATCAAACCATTTGAACCTTCATGTACCAAACCCTCTTGGTTTAATGATAACTTGATATGTGCATACCAAAGGGCACCAAGCCATGACATAGAAAATTTTAAAGTTCTCCAAGCCCTTGTTCATAGCCTATATTAAGATGATGATTTATTATCAGACAAACCTCCTCCATCTCCATTACCAATCCAACAACCAACTAAACCCATCCAATCTTTAGTCTCACCCAAAAGTAAAGAGGAGGAACCAAAACAACCACCCAATCTAGAAAAAGCACTTATCCACACTATTTACATGGTTAGCTAATCTTAAGCCCAATAGAAGGATAAAAGGAAGGATAATGCATCTATTCCTTGGATTTACCCCTCTTTAAACTCCCAATAAAATAATACCCAACCATCTCTACCTTAAAACAAACCCAAGGTTTCTATCTTAGGTGCCTCCCCATCTAACTCTCCATACCCTAACCCATATGTAATATCCATTTGAAAAACTATACTCAAACAACTTCACCAAACTCTAGAAAAAATGAGCTTATATGATTTATTCTCTACCTCTCTTGATCACTACCAAGCACTTATATAAGCCTTACAACCATCGAGGTCCAAGCCAATGACCCTCAAACTCCAGCCACCTTTACGGGTGCCCTTTGAACTTCCAACCTTGTCACCTTCAAAGATTCAAAAATACCTTTTATTCATTTGGAGTATCCTAATCCTCCCTCTTCATTACAACATATATTAATCAAACCCACATCAAAAGGGTGATGATTGCTGGATAATCCAACATCAATATTATCTCCTCCCACACCTATGACCATCTACATTTACCAATGAACATCATGTCTAAAAGCTTAGTGGTCCTTCATTCTTTCAATGATACAATGGTTACTACCTTGGGCATAGTTATCCTCCATATCTATGTAGGGCCTTTTACCATTCCCTAACTTTTTTATGTTGTAGAAGGATAATTCTAATACATTTTTTTACTCAATAGCCCTTGGATTCATGCCATGAGTTGTGTCCCTTCCACCTTACATCAATGTGTCAAATTTGAGCATGAAGGGAAAGTTATTATTATCCAAGCTAACCCTAGTCCTTTCACATCTTGAAATATGACATATCAACCTAAATAAGTCCTTCTTCCTCCTTCATCCACCTCACAACCATCTACCAACAACACAACCCCTCTAACCAAAACTCATGACACTTTCATAGCAAATGTTGATGAAACTTATACTAGCTCATCTATCCATTCTTCCTAGATTCCTATAGAGAACCTCATGGCAACCACATTCCAACATCTTTTCCTTATGGAATATATAATCTTAGCCTTGGATGCCTTCTCTAATCACCAAGAATATGGGAATCTTAGACATGGCCCTTCTTAGGACCCTAACATTGGAACCATCATCCCCTTTGGACTCCCTAACCATCAAACAATTTTATTTTTGGGGGACTTGATCAGCCACTACTAGCCCCTACCACTACTTCATCCATCCAACCATTTACCTCTAATTTTTCTTATCTTACCAAACCATAGTTTTCTAAGTTATATCTTTATAGATGTGCTTGGAAAGGATTTGGCCTTGGTCACTATGAACAAGGGCCTCATGAGTTACCCCATATCAAAACTTTGCAACCTCATGAGTCATTTGGCCTTGAGTATAAACCACCTAAATAACCCACCAATTCACCCAAACCCATTTCCACCATAGAGGAAGATATCTCATCCTCACCAACACAACCACTTTCCCTACCTAAAAATCCTAACATCATCCCCCCTAACTTTTTTTTCTAGTCAATACCATTAGTTTGGGTACTCTCATCTACCAAAAGGGCGTAAAAACCAAAGTCCTTCCACTCATACACCCTAAAATGGTAGATAATGATTATCCTACCATCAACACCATCCAACATCAAGATGATGATTACATTCTTACCTACCTCAATGCAGGGGATTTTTCTATCCATAAATCCTTTCCTCCTGAGGCCTCAACCATGTCAAATGAATCCACTATGGATATCAACTTAGGCACTCTAGAAAACCCCCACTTGTCAAATTGGGCCAATCACTAAATTTTGAAGAACTCTATGACTTCTCCTCTTTCTTCCAAGACTGTAGCATAGCATTCGCTTGGTCATATGGTGATATGCCCAAGATTGAAAACACCTTTGCTACCCATAACATAGTCACTCATCATGATACCAAGCCTATTTAATATAAACTTTGATACATGCATCCTCACATATCCCTTCTCATCAAATAATAACTTTAACATCTCCTATTTATAAACTTCATTCAACCTATTGACTACCCCCAATAGGTCTCAAATATTGTACCTATCACCAAAGTCACTGAGGGTCTATGCACTTATATGGACTTTCATGACCTTAACCTTGCCTACCCCAAGGATGAATTTCCTCTACCTAGCATTGATGATTTTTGATCTTATAGACACCATGAGATTTTATCTCTCATCGATATGTTTCTGGGTTATAATTAGATCTTGATTTCTCCTAAAGATTAGTATAAAATTGCCTTTACCATCCCTTGGGGAATTTTCTCTATAGATTCATGCTTTTTAGGTTAAGGAATGTTGGTGAAACCTACCAATGTGTCATGACTTATATCTTCCATGATATCATCCATAAGATTGTAGAAGACTATGTAAATGACCTTCTTGATAAATCCAAACTCTAAAAAGATCACTTGGCTATTTTTATGATCATATTTGAATGCCTCATTTGTTATCGTGTTCACCTTCATCCCAAAAAATGCATTTTTAGGGTCCTTTTATGAAATCTTCTTGGCTTTATCATCTCTCTTCATGGAATCGAAGTAGACCCTGCTAAAGTTAAAGAAATTTTGGACATGCCTCTTCCAACCAACCTTAAGTAGCTCCATAGCCTGTCAAGAAAACTTCAATCCATTTTCCATTTCATTTCCCAACTTTTAGACTGGTGTTAACCTTTCCATCACCTTCTAAAGAAGGATTTCTCTTTTAAATGGAATAACAATTATCAAAAGCCCTTTGATTTTCTTAAATAGTACCTTTTTCACCACCTATCATCACCCTTCCTAAGGATGATGACCCCTTTTACCTATATATCTCTACCACCAACCATTCCTTAGGGGCAATGTTGGTTCACTAAAATTAACAACACAAAAAGTAAGCCATATACTACATTAGTTTTACACCTGTAAAATATGAGACTTGATATACACATACTAAGAAACTATACTTAGCATTGACCTTCATGGCCACCAAACTCTAACACTAACTTCTTAACCATAAAACCTATATCATCACTAATATCAACCCATTTAAGTACATGCACTCTAAACCATACCAAAATTATCATATGGCTCATGTTCCTAGTTGAATTTAACCTTGAATTCCTTTAGAAGAAGTCAATTAAAGGGTAGGTCATTACCAACCCATTGGTTGAAGCTCCTTTACCAAATAACCAACCACCTCCTCTTGCCTTTCTAGATGAGTCTATCATGACTCTTTTTCAAGAAAATGGCATAACCTACTAAATGACCATGTTCTTTGATGGATTAAAGTGTTAAAAAAGAGGGGGTGCCAAAGTTATTATCATTCCTCTCAATGGCAAACCCCTTCCTCTCTCCTTCAAACTTGACTTTGAATGCACTGATAATATGGATGAGTATGAAGCCCTAGTAATAGGTCTCCAAATTTATCTGAACTTGGAAATTAAGACAATCCATGTTGTTAGTGATTCTTAGCTTATGTTCAACCATGTAAATGGATATTATCAATGTAATAATGATGTCTTGAAAAAATATAAACTTTTAGTTGATAAAATTTTAACATCATTCAAACATTACCTAATCTAATCTGTTCCCTGATCTACCAATAAATTCATGGATTTAATAGCCTGCCTTGCTTCTTAAATCCCTTCTCAGCCTTCTGATTCCAAAATATTTATCACCATTCATCATTTTACCACACCTTCTTATAGCTAATCTGACATCCCTACCATTTTTAATGTGGAGTAATCCCCACCTGACATTTGGTATGATCAAACTCTTAATTATCTTAACATAGGAATCATTCCTCCCAAACTCTCTTGGAAAGCCTAAAGAGCCTTTGTTTAGAGTACCTCTCATTACACCATACTAGAAGGAATCCTTTACAAATGTGGTTTTGATGTTATCCTTCTTTATTACCTATGCATCTATGAAACTTCCCATACTATCAAGGAAACACATGATGGGATCTATGGGGGACACTTTAACAGCCTAAAAATCATTAAACATATCCTTCACCTTGGCTACTATTAGCCCACCCTCAACCAAGACTATTTTTATTATGTAAAAAAGTGTGTAAAATTTCAATAGCATGCTAATTTACATCATGCACTAGCCAATAGTCTCCAAGTATCTAAGGAATTTTAGCCTTTCTCTCGATGGGGGCTTGATCTAATTAGGTAAATTAAACTCTATTCTTTGCAATAGCATCATTCCATTCATAGCCACCAAATACTTCACCAAGTGGGTATAAGTTATGCCTCTTATCTTAACCAAAGCATAAAATATTGTCAACTTTATTAACCATCATATCATCTGTCACTTTGGCATTTATCATAAGATCATCATAGATAATGGAAAATATTTAAAAAATAAGCAAGTCCAAGGTTTATGTGATGTATTTAGAATTGATTTAAGCTTTTAATCTCCTTATCAACCACAAGAAAATGGATAAATAGAAGCCTCTAATAAAACCCTCACCAAAATACTAACCAAAGTTATCAGTACTTCAGGTCAGGATTGGCAATTGCACATCCCATTCACTTTATTGTCCTATCACATTAGCATTCAAACCTCTATAGTGCTACCCCTATCTCTCTAGTCTTTGGAGTAGATGTTATCTTGCCTCTTGAAGTTCAAATCCCCTCTCTTTGCATATCTTTATAGGAACTCATTTTTGAGGAAGATTTTCATCAACATTATTTAGCTCAACTTGAGCTAATTGATAAGCATCATTTATTAACCCTCACCCACCTCTATATCTATCAAGAATGTATCAAATGTGTTTATAACAAGCACCTCAAACAATGGGAATTCAATATCAGAGACCTCATCCTAAAGGAAAACCAACACGTGACCAACATGGAAAAGAGTAAACATGGCAAGTTTGCTTTTAATTGGCTTGAACCCTACATCATTACCCATAAGTATGGATCATGGGATTATTTTTTATCCTCTCTCAAAGGCAAACTAGAACCTGAGCCCCTTAGTGCTTCACATCTACATCTTTTTTCTATTAAAGAAGGATCAAGCTCACTCCTTTTGTCTAACATAAGCTCATCCCTTGATTAGGAGATCTTAACCTTCACCCATCTTTCTCCTCTCCTTTTGAGGAAAATTAACTACAATATAGAACCATGTGATTAACCATCATAGTCATAGCCTAATCCTAAATGTAGGTACCATAGATCTACCCATAGAATGGTTCTCATGGATACTTTTCATCTCTAATAAGATATAATCTAATGGTCCTTGTCTCTCAAAAAAACCATACCTTTTCATACCATTAACCTTCTTATGTTAAAAATTTTCCCTCATAAAGGTAAAACTTTGAACTAATTAGACCTATCCACGTCTAAAAAAATCACATCTAAAAATAATTTGAATACCAAAATATTACTTGGGTCAATATCTTAAGCATTGTAGGTTTCTCCCTTAAAGGATAACTTCCCAAAAACAAAATAAAAATTTCCAAATACAAGTTAAACTGCTCCCTTGAAGGATAACTATCAACAAGCATTAAACAAAGCCACTAAACTTAGACCACTCACTTGAAGGATGGCCAAGTTAACTTTTTCAAAAGAAGATAAATTCTTTGGAAGCTTCTTACATTGATTGTCTTCCCATATATAGCAATAAATCAAAAGACACACTATTAAAATCAAAGCAAATTCTAAATAATCTTGAAAGACACAATTGGCTCTCAAAAAGCATAATAAGTTGGAAGCCACAATCAACTTTCACATGTAGACTTCCTGCATTGATTAGTCTATATTTAGCATCTGATATGGACTTATTTATTATCATTCTTAAGTCACCTATAGAAGGTGAAAACTAATTCACATGATGTTACCATACATATCACCCATCACCCTTCACACCACTTATCACCCATATTCCCTTTAGACTATCTATAAATCAAGGTATTTATATCTTACTTGACACCCTGTGATCAAGAAACCTTTTTAATTGACCAATGACTACTCATGCACAATGTTTGAAGGGCTTATATTCATTAAGTCAATCCCACTTGGGTCTATTTTTAGTCCTTGTCAAAAATAAAGCATCATGCCCTATTCTTAATGTACTTGGTTGATGTTTTCATCATGACTTTTACCATCTAGTGTTACAAAAATAATAATCATTCTTTTTACACTAAGCAAGATTACAATAACCATAACCATAAGATTCTAAAGTATCCACACAACCTTAAGCATGATAACATTTGACCAACAACATCCAAAACATTTTGTACATAATAAATTATGCAATATTTTATTTAGGGTATAAGGAGTCATATGGCACATACAAAGTTATCAGACTATCCATGCTTCACCTTAGGCCCCTACATAAATTATTTTCTTACCTAAACACTAGTATAATTATTTGGAGACTCTAGATTTATGTTCATCCATCCTTCTACTTGATTACTCCTTAAACAAGCATTCATGACCTGTCTTAGCAGTTTATAAAGTGTGTACTCTATTCTCCTCTTCCACATTCATCCCCATAGGGTAAGAATCATATTTTTCTCTAGGTCTTTCACCTTTCTCACATATTATATCCATTACATCCCTATGCTCTAGTTTTTCTAATCACATAAGTACCATCAGTTGTTACCTCAATTGTACATCCCCTTGGATAGTGAGGGTTCTTTCCATAGATAGGCTGACGTCATGTTCTCTAGCCTGCATCTTTCATAGTGAAATTCTTGCCTTCTTCATTGATATTGAGGTAAGAGTTTAGGATCAAGCTTGAGTCATGGGTGCCTTTCCTCTTGTTGATCTAGTAGTAATTTCATTATCACCATTACATGTAGTATCTAATAGATCCACACATTCACCATATTAATTATTTTTTATCATTTGAGTTACTGATTATCTCCACCATTATTCCCATTATTTTCCATCTTCATCCTTGTGTATTTCTCTACACTCTCTATAACCTACAAAAACAAATAACTCAATGATAGACATTCATCCTTATCATGATTCTTTAAATATAATACTTGACGATTCTTCCTCACCAACATGATTCTCCATTCCACTGATGGGGAAGGTCATATAATGTCATTGATTCCCTTAAATAGTCTTCCCACTTGAAATAGTCATGTCTACTTTCCTTTTGTATAGACATTTACCCCTCGGTCCACCTAGCCATTTCAATAAAGTTATCATGCATCGTCATGATTTCCCTTTATCACCCTTGTCATCCAATCCACATCTAATGTCTTTAATTATTTTGCATCTTGTGATCCTTATGGGCTTGATCATTGTCACCTTTACCTCAGTTGATGTAAATTATCTTCTATCCATGTGCCACCACAATGGTCATGCCTCCAAAACTACCACTATTGTTGGTAATGATAGCTTCTAAATCCTTGCCATTGTATAAACTCTTCCATTAGAGGTAGGTTGCCATAAATTAAAAATAATACATTCACCTTCCTATCCCCTCTACCCTCTTATTATTACCAACCCATTACCACAAGATTTAAACATTAGACCCCAATCATTGGTAGTACCTACTCAAACATGGCAATCTTTTCTTTTATGCCAACTGAAAGTTCATCCATAGCCAGGAAATGATCACTTTTTCCAATTGTATAACCAATCTCTTAGGCCACGTAGCTTCTTGTTGGTTAGGTCCAACCTATTAGAACCCAATTTATTGGTTCTACGGAATTGGGATAGATGATGTAGACATGGCCACCTTGCATTTAGCCTACCCATGCAGCTCTTGGGTTGGGTACAATCCATTCTCTATCACTCACCACCTTGCCAATTTTCTACCTTGTAGAATCAACTTGACTGTCAAATAAATTATTTCTAAGACATCACTTCGTTACTAACCTTAAAACTTATCTCATAGTGAAGAAGACCTTTCACTATCATGACTATGTATATCCTGATAGACACTAACTTCATAAAACTTAGATCATAGTGATAGCTACCAGCATTATGCTTATACCTTTGCATAATTTTAGAAGGTGCAACCTCCTTAAAATGGCACCTCTTCTTTGGATTAGCTCTATTGAAGGTCATTTGTGGTGTTTTGCATTGTATTCCCTTCTTATTTATACTACATTACCCATTTGTGTCTCTCATCTTACTAAATGTGGGATCATTATAGTAAATATTCACCAATCTACACCATACACTTTCACCATTACCTTCACCAAAACCCAAAACCACTATTTTACAAAACCTTCTCCATCAACCCAAACCAACCTATGTGGTCCATCAAATTAGGGTAGCCAATTTGAACACCACTAACCCAAACCTTATTGAACTACATTGGTCTGATGTCCATCGATTATGTAGGTGTTGATTGACTTATAAGGGCAGTTTTACCACTAATAACTAATTACCCTCCCCTTTTCCTTCTCATTAATTTTCATTACTAATAATTCCCTGTTACTTAAGGCATCCTATATCAGGGAAGCTTTGGATTTTTCCTATCATCCTTGTCTTTTAACATCACCTAATACTTCCTCTTTATTTTTTCCCAATTTATAGGAGAAATATAATGGCCTGAGGTATTTTTGGACTATGTAGGTAGTGCTTAGTTACTAAGGTCAGCTTGACCACATCCTTTATTTTGTTTTCCCTTCTTACCTAAAATATCTTCATCCACTTCTCTACCTATTTCCTCACCACCTTCCTCCCTTTAGCTTGTCAATCCCATTTAACCCCTTTTCTAGCTTGTCAATCTCTTTTAACATAAGGATTGACAGCCTTCTTCATTGGCCCCTCTTATTTCCCATTTTCCATTCTTCTTATTTTATTTATTTTCATCCTTTCATCCCTTTTGTCATCTTTTTTTCTTCCATAACTAGTTGGGTATTTATCCTTTAAGAAGCCTTCCATAATTTCCCCTTTTCTTCTTATTAGTTCTTGCCTTTCTCATTCCTCTCGGTACTCACTTGTCTTTTGTATCTGTGTGAGTATCTATGTTTTATATCCATACTTCAATTCTTATTTTTTTTCTTATCATCACTAATCTTCATCCCTTATTTTCATCTCATGCCCTTTCATTATGTTCCCATATTTATTCACCACCTCACCCCTTTTCAGCTTGTCAACCTCTTTTAACAAGTTGATTAATGCATACCTTATCTCTTTAGATTCTTATTCACCCATCATTCACTTCCCCTTATTTTTCTTAAGCCCTTTCCCATTTTCCATCCCATTCTCGTCTCCAAAACCACCATCTACTTTGCTTCATTGTTCCTCTCTTTGTTTGTCATCATCCATGCTCACTTAGTCAAGATACCACCTACTTGTTCACTCTCATATCATCCTATTTGTGTCCTAATTTTACTCCTTTCTTCTCTTATTTCCTTTCCTTCCACATATCTCCTTGTTTTTCATTTTCATCACCAAACTATTTTCTCCTTAATCTTTTTTTTTCAAACCTTTCATGGCCTCCCATATTTCTCATCCTTCCCTTACCCTTCATGATTATTACACTTGTCTCCCCATCCTTTTTAATTCTCTAATCTATAATTCTTTAGTGCATTTCTCACCCCCATATTCTACCTTTTGTTTTTATTCTCTTTTCTCCATTTCATTTAATTTTTTTCATCTCCCTTGATGGCATTCCTTGTTCTTCCCAACTTATATGTCCATTCCTAGCTCCTGCCATCCTTCTCCACCTTCATATTTATTTGTGACCTCATTGTTTTCTCTACCTATCTATTCATCCATCTCCTAGTATGCCTTCACCTCATCCCTTGTTGGATCTCCCTTATTTTCTCCCATTCAACCTCTAACTCCTCAGACTATGGTCACAAGTTGTACTTTTACATACATCTCCTTGTTTGCTTCTTCATGTCCTCCATGACCTTTCCTTAATGCATGCAATATGGTCAAGTTCATTAATTCAGGTGTATCCCTTTCTTCTTTTAATGCATTTTCATGTTGAGCCTAGATCCTCTTTTTTGTCCCTCTCTAGCTACTCCCTTCACCCTAGCTATCACCTTCTTCCCTTTTAAATCCTCTACCCATTTTGATCTTACATGATCACAACACATATCATGTTATATCCTCATAGGTCTTCCATTTAACTTCAGGATATATATCAATCCTATGGATCTATAACATAATTACCCAAGCCTATAGGCTCATACAACCAACAAGCAAGCCTAAGCACCACTAAGCCATCAAGATGAAGATTCCTTCCCCACCCCCTCTGGTCTTACCTATTTCAAACCCATTTTAATCCAAACTTTAGAGATGTTAGAATTGAAACTAAAACCACCTTCAACTAGAAGATTTGGGGTACCCATCTATGGATTCTATCTATACCCTCTCACGTGACCTACCTCCCAACCAATAATTTCCCTTCATTCTTCCTACCTGATCTACATCTTCCTATGCACTATAATAGCCCTACTCTTTAATCATATTCCACCCAATAACCTATTATAGGAGTCCCCTCTTCCACCAACCTATTTTCCTCCTTGGTCTCTTTTAGACCTATTTTTCCCACCTTCCTTTTCAACTCCCCAATCTATCTATCTTTGTACATTCTTCTTCTATTTTCCCTCTCAATTTTCCATTTATACCATTTATTTTCCTTCCTATTTCAATTGGTTCCATCATTTAATTAATATTATTATTATTTTCTTGCTCAATATTCCAAAACCCCTCAAATTCTTTCTCTAAATTCTCTCAAAACTCAATGCTTACTTATTTTTGGGCCCCATTGGCTCAAGGGTCAAGGGTTCAAATCTTCACCACTTCTCATTTACTCACTCTACTACTTTGCTTCCCTGAATCATTGAATAATACCCTTCCATAACCTATTAATGAAATGTCAACTTATTTAGATGGTGATGAAAGAACCCATTAGGTCACCATAACAATTCAAGTAGTGCCAAATTTTTTAAAGCCTATAAAAGAATATTTTTCCCTTTTTTAAAATGGTGGCAAAAATTTTATGTTTGAACCTACTTATCCATGGCTACAAATTCCTTTTGCATAGTTGAAGAAATCATATAATTGCATTCTAGGTAATTTCATCCACTATTTCTATCAAACTAATTAGAAAACTATTTGAAACCCATATTTTCCACCCTTTAGAGCTTACCTTTATCTAACATCCTTCAATCAGACCTAACTACATGATATCAAATTGGGGCAGCCAAGTTAACTAAAACTCCCCACATCAGAAGAATTATATTAGGCCTAAAGTTTATTTTAGACATTATGTCCATGGAAATATGTAGGCAGTTCCACTTGCCTAGGGCATATGGATTCCCCTCAGCCACCCCATTATAACCAACCAACCCACTTTCCCATATCCACCTTGATGTTGGCCATTTTTGACTTGACCTCTTCATATGTTTTGTGATGACCTTGCCTTGGTCCTTTTGACCACACTACCTATGCTTGTCATGTTACCCTTTTTACACCCCACCTCATGTGTAACTAGACCATTTGTATTATTCTATAGGATCACTTCCTACCTTGGATACCTGTGAACAACATCAACCTTGTCTAGATGACTCGATAAGCTTAATTTGATCAACTATGACTAATGTTGTGGATCAATTACCCTATTGTATGTCCATCTAGAACTTGACTTTATTTTTATCAATATTGGTAGCTTTAGTCTCTATGAAATCTTGACTATTGTGCTTAGTCATATTTTATTAACCCATTGGCATTTCACATGCCCAACTACCTTATGGCACCACCTAGTGCCTCCCTACTAATTTCTTATCAAACCTACACTTGATTCAGCCTTTCTTCATCAACTCTTACTTTAAGGAGGAACACCTTACCCTATACTTAGGGTATCCTAACCTCCAACAAAGTGATTCATTTTTATTTTGTAGCTTATTAATTTAAAGTTGCATAATAAAATGGGGCAAAATGTAGATGCTAGAAAATTACACACTTATAGTTTTTGATGACTAAATGCTTTGAGACCCCCTAAAGACCCCCTAAACCTTATTAACCCTTAACCAAACCTTCGTAACCTAACCAAATCACTATTATCCTATTCAAAAATAATATTTTAAAGTACTATTCACTATCACTATTCATTATGGGACCCACTATCACTATTCATGATGACATGACATGTGACATGGAAAATGACAAGGCATGTGACATGGAAGGTGATATGGCAAGTGATATGGATTATAAGTGAGATGACTTGATGTGGGACATCATACCCTACTTGGGACCCTTTCCAAAGGTACTTAATGACCTCATTTAAGCATCATAGGGCCCCTATTAAAATATGGAAAATTTCCACATAATAGGCCATCATTCAACATGTACTTTGTCTTCACATGAAAGTGGCCTTCAAAATGAGATACCTACCTCTTTAGTGCTTTGGGAAAGACAAAAGGCACCCATTTTTTAATTTTTAACCCAAATGGGAATCCCCACCAACTTTATCTTTGACTCATTGAAGCACCACATGTAAAATGGCATCACATTTTGTCTACCATCTCTTTAAGTGCTTGGATGAAGACAAGAAAGGGTGATGAAAAGTCTTTAGCCTCATTTAGACCCATATTCATGATTACCATTCAAAATTGGACTCATGTTCAAGGTGGGAGACTCACCACCTCAAATAGGAATCCCCACCAACCTTATCTTTGAATCATTCATGCACCATATGATAAATGGTGCCATACTTCTATTTTTCTCTCTTTTGGCATGGTTCTTGACAATAAATGCTATAAATACCCCCTCTCCTTCACCCAAAACAATTAGAAGTTAGTCTTTGATTATTAAAATCTTGTTATAGGTCTTTGAAGGAGGTCATCATTTGAGAGGTCATCCACATATTATAGGAAAATAATTCAAAATAATGAAGCTCTACCGAAATTGCCATAGGATTCTTTCATCACCATCACAACATCAACAATATCAACCACATCAACAAGCCTCAAGGTAGCCTTATTTGTTTTTAAATTATTTACTTAAGTTCTTCCTTTTATTACCTTGACCTTTACCCCTTTATACACTTTCCATATTCATCCATTTACCTCTTTTACCACCTTTTCCATTGTAATTCCATTTACCTCATTTTCCCTCTTTGCACCTTTGCCACCTCCACCCTTTTTGCTCCCTCATACTTTTGATACCCTAGTTACTTTCTATTTTATCTTTTTCAACCATCCATACCACTCATTTTATTATCTTATTCAACCCTAACCAAACCATTATTTTGACCCTTATCAAATTACCAAACCCAAAACCACAACCTTACCTTAACCAATTTTCAGCATTAGTATAATCAAACTAGTTGCTTCATTTTGGATAACTTATCAAACAATCTAATTTTCTTAATTAATTTTTCATCATTTATTTTATTTTATTTATATTTTACATTCATTTAAGGTAAATATATTTCTTTTATTATTTCAACTTAAGTGTTAAAAGTAGGTGGATTGATATCCTCCTAACAAACTTTCACTTCTAGGATCTAGCTCACGCTAGGCAATCCACCCAACTACTAGTCTAACCAATAAGTTTTGTGGTAGTGATTTATTATTTCAAGTAATTCTTACCTAGACAAAGAGGAGTTCTCATAAATTTTGGATTCAACATGTATTATTCTACACACCCTTCTTAACTAATTTCTTCTTTTTACACTTAAGAAAAAGCAAAAAATAGACATAAATATTAAAGCTTGGTAAAGCATATTTCTCCCTTTTTTAAAATAGTGGTAGAAATTTTACGCTTGAACCTACTTATCCATGGCTAAAAATTATTTTTGCATAATTGAATAAATCATCTAATTGCATCCTAGGTAATCTCATCCACTATTTCTACCAAACCAATCAGAAAACTATTTGATACCCATATTTTCCACCCTTTAGAGCTTCCATTTCTCCAACATCTTTCAACCAGACCTAACTACATGATATCAAATTGGGGAAACCAATTTAACCAAAACTCCCCATCTCAGAAGAACTACATTAGGCTTGAAGTTCATTTTGGACATTATGTCCATAAAACTATGTAGGCAACGTCCACTTGCGTAGGGTATATAGAGTCTACTCAACCACCCCATTCCAAAGAATTAACCCACTTGTCCATGTCCATCTTGATGTTGTCCATTTTTGACATGACCTCTTTTCATGTTTTATGATGACCTTGCCTTGGTCCTTTTGACCACATTGATTAGGCTTGTCATGTTACCCTTTTTATGCCCCACCTCATGTGAACCTAGACCATTTCTATTATTCTATAGGTGCACTTCCTACCCTATATAATTGTGAACAACACCAACCTTGTCTAGATGACTCAATAAGCTTAATATGATCAACTATGACTAACTTTGTAGATTGGCTACCCTGTCATATGTCTGTCTAGAACCTAACCTTCTTTTTATCAACATTGGTAGCTTTACTCTCTATGCAATCTTGACTATTACACTTAGTCACATTTTGTGAACCCATTGGCATTTCACATACCCAACTACCTTGTGGCACCACCTATTGCCTCCATACCAACTACTTATCAAACCTATACACAATTTAGCATTTCCTCATTGACTCTAAATTTGAGGAGGAAAACCTCCTCCCATACTCGAGGCACCTTGACCTTCAACCAAGAGATTCATTTTTGTTTTTTAGCTTGCTAATTCAAAACTACATAACAAAAAGGGGAAAAATGTAGACACTAAAAAACTACACACTTACAATTTTTGATGACTAAATGCCTCAAGACCCCCTAAAGACCCCCTAAACCTTCTTAGCCCTTAACCAACCCTTCTGAACCTAATCAAATCACTATTCTCCTATTTAAAAATACTATTTGAAAGTACTGTTCATTATCACTATTCACTATGGGACCCACTATCACTATTCATGATGACATGGTATGTGAGATGGCAAGTGGCATGACATATGATATGGCAAGTTACATGGAAGGTGACATGGTGAGTGACATCATCTAGAAGTGAGGTGGCTTGATGTGGGACATCATACCCCACTTGGGACCCTTTTCCAAGGTGCTTAATGATCTCATTTAAGCATCACAAGGGCCCCTCATTAAAATATATTGAATTTCACCTTAAAGAGGCATCATTCAACATGTATTTTGCCTTTACACATGAAAGTGGCCTTCAAAATGAGATACATACGTCTTTACTACTTTGGAAAAGATTAAGGACACCCATGTTTGACTTTTTAACCCAAATGGGAGACTCACCAACTCAAATGGGAATCCCCACTAACCTCATCTTTGATTTATTCATGCACATGGAAAATGGCACCACATTTTGTATGCCATCTTTTTAAGTGCTTGGATGAAGACAATAAAGGGTGGTAAAAATTATTTAGCCTCATTTAGAACCATGTACATGATTCCCATTCAAAATTGGACTCATGTACAAGGTGGGAGACTCACCAACCCAAATGGGAATCCCCAGCAACCTTATCTTTGACTCATTTATGCACCACATGGGAGATGGCACCATAATTGTAATATTTCCTCTTTTGGCATGGTTCTTGACAATAAATGCTATAAATACCCCCCTCTCCTTCACCCAACAAAAAGTTGGAAGTTAGTCTTTGGTTATTAAAAATTTGTTGCAGGTCTTTGAAGGAGGTCATCAGGTTAGAGGTCATCCACATCTTGGAGGAAAATAATTCAAAGCAACAAAGCTCTACTAAAACAATCATGATATCCCTTCATCACATCATCAACAATATCAACCACATCAACCAGCCTCAAGGTAACCTTATTTATTTTTCAATTATTTATTTAATTTTTTATTTTTATTACCTTGAAATTTACCCCTTAATCCACTTCCCATATTCATCCATTAACATCCTTTACCACCTTTTCCATTATCATTCCATTTACCTCATTTTCCCTCTTTACACTTTTGCCACCTCCACCTTCTTTGCTCCCTCATCCTTTTGTTACCCTAGTTACTTGTTGTTTTATCTATTTTAACCATCCATCCCTCTCATTTAATTATCTCAATCAATCCCAACCAAACCATTCTTTTTAACCTTATCAAATTACCAAACCCAAAACCACAACTTTGCCTTAACCAATTTTCAACATTAGTATAATCAAATTAGTTGCTTTATTTTAGTTAACTTAGCAAAGAATCTAATATTTTAAATTAATTTGCTATCATTGATTGTATTTTATTTCATTTTTATGTTCATTTAGGGGAAATTTTTTATTATCATTTCAACTTAAGTTTTAAAATTAGGTGGATTGATAGCCTCCTAGAAAGCTTTTGCTTTTAGGATCTAGTTCGTGTTAGGCAATCCACCCAACTACTTGTCTAACTAACAAGTTTTGTGGTAATGATTTCTTATTGAAATTCATTCTTCCCTAGACAAATAGGAGTTCTCACAAAGTTTGGATTCGACATGCATGCATCAACATGTATTCTTATACACACCCTTCTTAACTAGTTTCTTCTTTTCACACTTGAGAAAAAGCAAAAATTAGATAGAAACATTAAATCTTGGTAAATCATATTTCTCCATTTTTTAAAAAAGTGGTATAAATTTTATGCTTGAACCTACTTATCCATGGCTACAAATTCCTTTATCATAGTTAAATCAATTATCTAATTACATCCTAGGTAATCTCATCTACCATTTTTACCAAACTAATCAAAAAACTATTTGATACCCATATTTTCCACCCTTTAGAGCTTCCCTTTCTCCAACATCCTTCAACTACACCTAACTACATGATATCAAATTGGGGCAACTAAGTTAACCAAAACTCCCCATCTTAGAAGAACTACATTAGGCTTGAAGTTTATTTTAGATATTGTATCTATGGAACTATGTAGGTAGTGTCCACTTGCCTAGGGTATATAGAGTCCACTCGACCACCCCATTCCAAAAAACCAACCCACTTTCCCACATCCACCTTGACATTAGCCATTTTTGACCTGACCTCTTCAAATGTTTTGTGATGAACTTGATTTGGTCCTTTTAATCATACTAATTAGGCTTGTTGTGTTTCCCTTTTTTTGCCCCACCTCATGTGAACCTAAACTATTTTTATTATTCTATAGGAGCACTTCCTACCTTAGATAACTTTGAACAATGCCAACCTTGTCTAGATGACTCGATAATCTTAAATGATTAGCTATGACTAATGTTATGGACTGAGTACCTTGGCATATGTCCATCTAGAACCTAGCCTTCTTTTTATCAGCATTGGTATCTTTAGTCTCTACACAATATTTAATATTACACTTAGTCACATTTTGTGAACCCTTTGGCATTTTACATGCCCAACTACCTTATGGCACCACCTAGTACCTCCTCACCAATTACTTATCAAACCTACACCCAATTTGACCTTTCCTTATCGACTCTAAGTTTGAGGAGGAAAACCTACTCCCATACTCGAAGCACCCTAACCTTCAACCAAGTGATTCATTTTTGTTTTGTAGCTTATTAATTCAAAGCTACATAACAAAAAGGAGCAAAATATAGACACTAAAAAACTGCACACTTATAGTTTTCTATGACTAAATACCTCAAGACCCCCTAAACTTTATTAACCCTTAACCAACCCTTCTTAACCTAACCAAATCACTATTTTCCTATTCAAAAATACTATTTGAAAGTACTATTCACTATCACTATTCACTATGGGACCCACTATCACTTTTTATAATGACATGGTAAGTGACATAGCATATGATATGGCAAGTGACATGGCCTAAAAGTGAGGTGGCTTAATGTGGGACATCATACCCCACTTGGGACCCTTTCCCAAGTTGCTTAATGACCTCATCTAAGAATCACATGGGCCCCTCATTTAAATATGGTCAATTTCCCCTTAAGGGTCCATCATTTGACATGTATTTCTCCTTCACACGTGAAATTGGCCCTCAAAATGAGATACCTACCTCTTTAATTCTTTGGGAAAGACAAAGGGCACCCATTTTTAACTTTTTAACCCAAATGGGAGACTCACCAACCCAAATTGGAATACCCATCAACTTGATATTTGACTCATTCATGAACCACATGGAAAATGGCACCACATTTTGTGTGTCATCTCTATAAGTGCTTGGATGAAGACAAGAAAGGGTGGTGAAAAGTCTTTAGCCTCATTTAGAACCATGTAAATTATTCCCATTTAAAATTAGACTCATGTGCAATATGGGAGACTGACCAACCCAATTAGGAATCCCCACCAACTTCATCTTTGACTCATTCATGCACCACATAGAAAATGGCACCATACTTATAGTATTCCCTCTTTTTTGCATGGTTTTTGACAATAAATCCTATAAATACTCCCCTCCTTCACCTAAAAAAACATTGGAAGTTAGTCTTTGGTTAATAACATCTTGTTTTAGGTCTTTGAAGGAGGTCATTATTTTGGAGGTCATCCACATCTTGAAGGAAAATAATTCAAAGCAATGAAGCTCTACTGAAATTGTCATGGGATTCCTTCATCACATCATCAACAATATCAACCACATCAAAAAGCCTCAAGGTAACCTTATTTATTTTTTAGTTATTTACATAAATTATTATTTTTATTACCTTGACCTTTACCCCTTAATCCACTTTCCATATACATCCATTGACTTTCTTTACCACATTTGCCATTGTAATTCCATTTACTTCCTTTGCCCTCTTTGCACCTTTGCCACCTCCACCCTCTTTGCTCCCTCATCCTTTTGCTACCCTAGTTACTTATTGTTTTATCTTTTTAAACTATCCATCCCTCTCATTTTATTATCTCAATCAACCCCAACCAAACCATTCTTTTTAACCTTATCAAAATACCAAACCCAAAACCACAACCTTGCTTTAACCAATTTTTAACATTAGTATAATCAAACTAGTTGCTTCATTTTGGTTAACTTAAAAAATCATCTAATTTTATCAATTAATTTACTATCATTTTCTATATTTTATTTTAGTTTTATATTCATTTAAGTCAAATATATTTCTTTTATCATTTAAACTTAAGTGTTAAAAGTAGGTGGATTAACAGTCTCCTAAAAAGCTATTGCTTTTAGGATCTAGATCATGCTAGGCAATTCACCCAACTACTTATCTAACCAACAAGTTTTATGGTAGTGCTTTCTTATTGTAGGTCATTATTCCCTAGCCAAAGAGGAGTTCTTAGAAATTCTAGATTCAACATGTGCATTTTCAATAGGTATTCTTCTACACACCCTTCTTAACTAGTTTCTTCTTTTCACACTTAAGAAAAAGTGAAAATTAGATAGAAACATTAAATCATGGTAAAGCATATTTTTAAATGGTGGCAGAAATTGTACACTTAAACCTACTTATCTATGGCTGCAAATTCCTTTTGCATAGTTGAAGCAATTATCTAATTATATCCTAGGTAATCTCACCCACCATTTTTATCAAACCAATCATAAAACTATTTGATACCAATATTTTTCACCCTTTGAAGATTTCCTTTCTCCAACATCCTTTAACCAGATCTAACCACATGATATCCAATATGGACAACCAATTTAAACAAAAATCCCTACCTCAAAAGAACTACATTAGACCTAAAGTTCATTTTAGACATTATGTCCATAGAACTATGTAGGAAACATCCACTTACCTAGGGCATATGGAATCCACTCAACCACTACATTCCAACCAACCAACTGACTTTCCCATGTCCACCTTGATGTTGGCCATTTTTGACCTGACCTTTTCATATGTTTTGTGATGACCTTGTCTTGGTCTTTTTGACCACACTGATTAGGCTTACTACGTTTCCCTTTTTGCACCCCACCTCATGTGTAACTAGACCATTTTTATCTTTTTATAGGAACACTTCCTACCCTATATACTTGTGAACAATACTGACCTTATCTAGATGACTTGATAAGCTTAATCTGATCAACTATGACTAACATTATGGACCAATTACCCTATCATATGTCCATCTATAACTTGACCTTATTTTTATCAAAATTGGGAGCTTTAGTCTCTACATAATCTTGAGTATTACATTTAGTCATATTTAGTTAACACATTGGCATTTCACATGCCCAACTACCTTGTGGCACCACCTAATGCCTCCCCACCAACTGCTTATCAAACCTACAATTGATTCGGCCTTTTCTCATCAACTCTTAGTTTAAGGGGGAGAACCTTTTCCCATACTCGTGGCACCTTGACCTTCAACCAAGTGATTCATTTTTATTTTGTAGCTTATTAATTCAAATCCACATAACAAAAAGGGGCAAAATGTAAACACTAGAAAACTGCACACTTACAGTTTTTGATGACTAAATGCCTCAAGACCCCCTAAAGACCCCCTAAACATTATTAACCCTTAAAAACCCTTCTTAACCTAAATAGATCACTATTATCTTATTCAAAAATATTATTTAAAATTACTATTCAATATTCACTATGGGGCCCACTATCACTATTCATGATGACATGTCATGTGACATGGAAAGTGACATGGTAAGTAACATGTCATGTGATGTATAAATAAACATGGAAGGTGAAATGGTAAGTGACATGGCTTAGAAGTGAGGTGGCTTGATGTGGGACATCATACCCCACCTGGGACCCTTTCCAAAGGTGCTTAATAACCTCATTTAAGTATCACAAGCTCCCCTTTAAAAAATGGTGCATTTCACCTTAAGGGGCCATCATTAAACATGTATTTTTCCTTCACACATGGAATTGGTCTTAAAAATGATATACCTACCTCTTTAGTGCTTTGGAAAAGACAAAGGGCACCCATTTTTAACTTTTTAACCCAAATGGGAGACTCACCAACACAAATGGGAATCCCCACCAACCTCATCTTTTAATCATTCATGAACCACATGTAAAATGGCACCACATTTTGTTTTCCATGTCTTTAAGTGCTTGGATGAAGACAAGAAAAGGTGGTGAAAAGTATTTAGCCTCATTTAGACCCATGTGCATGATTCCCATTCAAAATTGGACTCATGTGCAAGGTGGGAGACTCACCAACCCAAATGGTAATCCCCAAAAACCTTATATTTAACTCATTTATGTACCACATGGTAAATAGAAACATACTTGTACTATTTCCTCTTTTAGCATGGTTCTTGACAATAAATGCTATAAATACCCACCCTCTCCTTCACCCAAAAAAAAGTTATAAGTTATTCTTTGGTTATTAACATATTTTTGTAAGTCTTTGAATGAGTTCATCATTTTTGAGGTCATTCACATCTTAGATTAAAATAATTCAAAGCAACGAAGCTCTGCCAAAATTATCATGAGATTTCATCACATCATCAATAATATCAACCACATCAACAAGCCTCAAGGTAACCTTATTTATTTTTTAGTTATTTATACAAGTTATTATTTTTATTATCTTAAACTTTACCCCTTAATCAATTTTCCATATTCATCCATTGACATCCTTTACCACCTTTTCCATTATAATTCTATTTACCTCATTTGCCCTCTTTGCACTTTTTCCACCTCCACCCTCTTTGCTCCCTCATCCTTTTGTTACCCTAGTTATTTGTTGTTTTAATTTTTTCAACCATCCATCCCTCTCATTTTATTATCTCAATCAACCCAAAAAAATCAATTATTTTTACCCTTATCAAATTACCAAACCCAAAACCATAACTTTGCCTTAACTAATTTTTAACATTAGTATAATCAAACTAGTTGCTTCATTTTGGTTAACTTATCAAAGCATCTAATTTTTTTAATTAATTTACTATAATTTTTTATATTTTATTTCAGTTTTATCTTCATTTAATATAAATATATTTCTTTTATTATTTCAACTTAAGTGTTAAAAGTAGGTGGATTGACAGCCTCCTAGAAAGCTTCTACTTTTAGGATCTAGCTCACGCTACACAATCCACCCAACGACATGTCTAACCGACAAGTTTCATGGTAGTGATTTGTTATTTTAGGTTATTATTTCCTATCCAAAGAGGATTTCTCACAAATTATAGATTCCACATGCATGCATTCGATAGGTATTCTTCTACACACCCTTCTTAATTAGTTTCTTCTTTTCACACTTAAAAAAAAGTGAAAATTAGATAGAAACATGATGCTTAGATTTTTATGCTATTATTCACCTCATGTGATTTATCTTTAATACCTTTAAAAATTTTAGATAATTATTTCACTTGAAATTGATTTACCCCATTAACCTCTTGCAGATCAATATGAGTTTTATGTTCCTAGCTTTCTTCATTATTTTAATTATTAAAATTAGTGAGGATTTCAACTTCATTAAACCCAATAATTTGAATATTATCATTTTTATAAAAAAAAATCAAGACTTTCCATTTAACAATAAACTAAAGGAAGTTGTATATATGAAATAGAAATACCACTTATTCTAGCATTACACCTTAGAAGCATACATTGAAATATGAATCAAGTGATGATAATGACTATGAATACAATAGAATAAAAATTAAAGATATAAGGGTGAGTCAGGTAAGGGTTTCAATGATTGTTTGGGCTCCCAAATATACTTTCTCATTCATTGATTAGTGTTAGTTCAATGTTTCAGAGCACTAACCATAGAGCTAAAACCATACTTATATCCTAGCAACCTTATTTATAAGGATACAATGAGAGTAACTTCCTTGGGTGTTACATTCCTCTTAGGTAAACCAAAAATAAAATAGATAAAAAAGGATTATTATGTTATAAATAAGGGATCCTAGGAGTTTTTGATATCATGAAAACTAAACTCTATGTTTAATGTTGTACAATGGATATGAGTATTAGGGGAAGCCCCTCATGCCATTATGTATATAAACATAACACCCTATATACCTTCATAATAGTCACTAAATATTTTTAAAACTATAAAAACAAACTTTTTAAAACAAGAAAAAGTAATAGAAAATAACCCAAGGTCGAAAGAAAGAGATTTTATGTCAGATTTTATCTAAGGTGATAAGAAAAACTTATTTAGCGTTAGATTAGATTCAAGGTCAAATAATGTTAATCATTATGTTTTGTATTTATATCTAAGATTGAAGGCTATTTTATTTCAGTGTCAATAATTTATAAAAAATTACTATAATCCTAGGATAAAAATCAATCAAATAAAAAACAAGCAATGTTCTAAAAATAATGGGTTCACCATAATTTTTAATTTATTTTGTTTGAATGGAATCCAAATTAATAGATCTAAAATATTTAAATTTGAATGTTGTAATATACATATATGATATTAAAATAAAATATGATATTTTTTTAAAAAAATTTAAAACTTTCTAAAAATAATAAATAATCCCAAGTATATGCAAATCTATCTAATTTTTTTTATTTTTGCCTATGTAGGCTGACTACCTATAAATTTATTAAAATTACTTATTGATTGTGTTTCATCTAAAAGTATAATTTAAAAATATGTAGGGACAAGGCCAAAAAAGGAGGATAGGATTAAAATGTTACTTCATTTATTAAATGTGGCCATGCCCTAGTTGACGGTGTTCTTAATTTCTCAATTTGGGTGCTTATGTCTATTAATGAGGGTTTCTTGATTCTATTCAAGAACTAAATAGATACACAAAATATGTGAAACATAGAATACTTATATCTTTCTTAATAAATAAGATATAGATAAAATGTAAAATGAGGAATAGGGTTAGGGGATTAGATGATCTACCCTCATAAAACCCTACATGATTTGAGTGTTACCTACATAGCCCAAATAGGCCTCAGGTCAATGTAGGTTTCCATCTAAGGGTGATTGTGAAATTATATGTAATTAGCTATAAGGTTGATTTAAATTCTTAAAATTGATGCCCTTGACTTGTAATAAATAAATTTCAGATTTGGCTTATGACTATTAGAAAGAAACAAACTTATAATTGCAATAAATAGTGTTCTTTTACTCAGTGTGTATTAATTTGAAATAAACTTGTTAAGTGTCTTAAATTTAATGACTTGATGTGATTTTATAGGGAAATATTTATAGCATTTGTATTAACCAACTTTATAAAACATGTGGAATAGATGTGAAATATATTGATTTGAAAAAGTGATTGTTGGATCATAGGGGATAAGATCATAGTTTGGACCTATCTAACTTAGCATGATACTATCCTAGAAGGACATAAACCACCATAGAAGTTTTGATAGGTACCTTTAACCAGTTTAATGATGAATTTGTTTGAAATACTGATGTATTTATGATATTTTATATGATTACAAAATAATATAGGCTCTCTTATAGATTGCAAGTTAGAAAAATAGTGAATAGACCAAGAAGGGTAAATATCTAAAGAATAAATATGGTCAATAAATTAATGATTAAATATGCATGTCTACACATCTCAAGTATGGGTTCAAAAGAAACATACACTCACAACTATTAATTCAAAAAATATACAAAAGTCTAATTAGAGTTCAAATAAGATTCTAAGAGAAATTATTTAAAACAAGTTAATCACATTACCTCCTATTCATCCTTGAAGGAGATAAAAATAATATTTTTCATATCATATAATGCATGGGAATCATACCATTTTTTTGGTATTTAAATAAAAATATATAAAGTATCATAGATAATGGTGATCCTATAATAAATAAATCAATCAAACAACCTACTCACAATATGATTGTATATCCTAAAGAACAAATGCAAGTAGAACAAAAGGTAAAATTTAAATATTACAAGAGTAACAAGATGAAAAATAAATTCTTAAACAAGAATAATTACAAAGGTAATAAATTTATAAGGAGAAGTTACTCAAAGAGCATTCACAAAAAGAGAATTTGCAAAAATAAACTCAAGATAAGCAATAAAACATCTTTATGAAAATGTTTCTCATAAAGGAATTTCAAAAGAAAAATGTTTCTAAAAATTACAAGGGTAAAAATATGGTTTCTAAGTATTGAAATGATATATATCCTACATGTATAGAGAAAAAATATAAGGCCAATACTATAAAATTTATGGTTACATCTTCAAGTCAAGAAGTCATTTCAAAATCTACTATCCTTCTTAATATTTAGGTAATGATACTAAATTCTTATCTAGTTCAGAATGAGATACAAGATCCTAATAATGGTGAACATACTCAACAAGAATAAAAATTCAATAAGACAACTCCAATATATGGTGTAATTAGTTTTTCATATATAGATGCAAAATATGATCATATTGGCATATTAAGATTTCAATAAAAACCTAAGAAATTAGTTATCTACCAAGATTATGATTACATTGATGATTATGATTTTAATTATGCATAAGATTGGTAAGATATTATAAATGACATAGAACATAAATGTATACATCCCATTGATGATATATTTGGCATGTAGTAGCTTCATTTATTGTACCTAGTTTCTTGATTGCTTCATGTTGTTATTTTTATACTTATTACATGTGATCAATTTGATCATTCTTCTATCCATTGGCTCTTTTTAACTTTTTGGCCTCTTGGATCTTCCTTTCCACTTTCCATATTTGAACAATCCAACATAGTGACCCCTCCATCCAAACTTTTCTATTTAATTTTTTATTGTCATATTCTAAATATATCAAAATAGATTTTTCATCACAGATAATATCAATAAGTAATAGTCAAGATCGATTGCCATTATTGGCCTAAGCTAGTTGATCTAGTAGCATTTTTCATAGTCAAATAAAAAATTGATATAAAATAGAAACTTAATACATCATTTTTTTCAATATTACACTCATTTTTAATTCAAACTATAATATTATTCATGAAAAATATTTACTTTGTGTGATACATTACTCTTACATACTTTGAGTAATGTAAATTTGATGAGATGAGGATGTACAATCAGTCCTATGTGTATCTAAGGAATCTGAAGAACACACAAATGTTGATTAGTTATTTTTTATTTAAAATGATAAAAATACATGCATAATATTACACTAGAACTAAACATATTGCCTAAGAACTAGGGGGGACATAACATAATGAACAAGATCACAAAATAGAGATAAAAATAATGCAAGTAATATACCTTCTTTATCAAATTTGATGTCCACTTATTGGTATAAGGATGTTCATGCTTAGTATATGACATTAAATACTCTTTTCAATGCTTCTCCATAGTGGTAACACTTCTTTAATGGTCACTTGTGGCTTGATGTGAAGGGGCATAAAATGGGCATTATAACACTAATCTCAATAGATTCTTTGAGGTATTCCAATAAAATAACCTTACACATGAAGGATTTTTGGAAAATGGTGTGGGTACTTGTATTTATATCTCTAATAACTAACTCTAACCCTAGGGAGGTTAGGTTAAATTCTAACTTTGATTGTGTCTAAAATAACTTAAGTTGAGTGAGGCTAACCTTGGGTTGGGTCAAAGCACTCATAAAATATTGACACCCAATTTTAGATATTTATGAGCGATGACAACTCACTTTACATATTTGTGATGTTGTGACTCACCTTTTTAGAATTTAGTAAGTTATAAATCACTTTATTATCTATTTTGACCTTTGACTTTATATTTGGCTAAAAATTCCTTTTTTGATAAATGAAATTCACTAATACAACTTGGAATTTTTGATTAGGCAAATTAATTATGATTTTCAATGTAATTAAACTTGAATATTGATTTTTGGATTTTGGTAATTGTTTTAAATATTTTTAATTAATATCAAAATATGCCAAAAGTGTCAAATTACTAGGTCATGATTTGACTAGGGTTGAAATTGAACTAGGTTATGGGTGAATACATGGTAATACCCCAATTAAGAAAGTATCACTTTGTTTTTTGAGTGATTAAATCCCTTATGTAGATGAATTTTGGATATTTAGGTTATTTATAGGCTTAGATTGCACTACATGCTAGAAATTAAAATGAATCTTGGTTTAGGTACAAAAGTGGCCAAAATTGAGTGTCTATAGTTTTCCCTTGTTTGATAAGGTGTTGTGAGACACAAGTATAGTAATGTATTTTTAAAGAATTTAAAATTCATTAATCTAAATATTTCAAGAACCAAAAGGTAGTTGATAAGCCCTTGATGCCCCTCAAGGGAGTAGGTGGTAAAATGAAGTCGATGAACATTCCTTCAAAATGAATAAAATAACATGATATAGTGGCCATGGTGGTGGAATTAATAAATTTCATAAAGTATATTATAAGGAATAATGGAAATGGATTCACTAATGTTCCCAAAGGTGGTTATAATCAGTAACAAAGGGAGTGACACTAGTTTGACCAAAGGTAGATATAAATAATGGCACATGTATTTTCCTTTGTAGGGTGGTGAGATAAACATTAATTTGTCCAAAGGAAATTATAATCAATAAAAAATTGTAGAACATATATTTTCCCAAAGGTGATTATAATTAGTGATGCATTTGCCTTGGTAGGGTAGGTGGAGTATGTTGCGGATCAACCAACAATAGATTACACTTGTGAAAGCAATAAATGCAAAAATAAATCAGATAGACAAGTAACTAGAATGATAAACAGCAAGAACAAGAGATACAAGAAACCACCCTGAAAACTTGTATTAACAAACTCTTTACAAAAGGAATACAATTGAAGAAACTTCTTTCTTCCACACCTCTCCTAGATGTATAGATCTCTCACTAGATCTCTATTCCTCAAGAGCTCTCTCTCTCAAGAACAACTAACTCCAACAAACCTGGATTGATTCAATTCTGTATTGTTCTTCAACATACCAATTCTACAATAATTCACACAAAGCTAAGAAGATCTAATTCTACATATAGAATTAGGAAACTTGAGCATGCACTTGCAACGAACAGTAAGCCTCTTGAATAAGGGCTCTAAAAATAATATTACTAATAATAGAGATGCAAGCTTAAGACTATAACTTAAACTCATCATGAAAACACTCGCTTTTGTCCTAAAAAATAGCTTTCTAGACGCATAGGTAATCGACGCCGGTTCCTGCTGCTTGCCTGTGACTGCTACCGGCTGATCCACTGCCGATGCTGGCGCCTTTACAACTGCACCTGACTGACGTCGGTCACTCCTGACTGATGCTGGTGTTTGTGTAGACCCAAAACTATCAAAGTGTGCTCCCTGGTGAAGCTTTTAGCTCCACACCCTAACAATCTCCCACTTGGAGATAAACAGCTGCACCAGTACCTGTACAGCAACATCTTCTAGCACCTCCATCTTCAACTCAATCATGAAGACCAACAAAAGTTGAATAAAGATTTAACTTCTCCTTTGTAATCAGCTTGGTTAACATATCAACATGATTCCTATCTGTATGGATCTTCTCCAGCTTCAACTCACCATCTTCCAATACCTATCGTATGAAATGATACCTTAGCTGTATGTGTTTTGTTCTTGAATGAAAGGCTGAATTCTTAGCCAAGTGGATTGCACTCTGACTGTCACTATACAATCTACAACTCTCATGCTCCCTACCAAGCTCATCCATGAACCGTGTCATCCATATCATCTCTTTGCTAGCCTCTATGGCTGCAATATACTCTACTTCTATAGTTGACAAGGCAACAACCTTCTGCAACTTAGATATCTAGCTAACCGCCGTTCCACCTACAGTGAAAACATAACCTGGAGTGCTCCTCCTGCCATCCAAATCACCTGCCATATCTAAATCTACATAACCATGTAGAGAAGTATCTGAACCTCCATAGCACAAGTGCCTACTGTTGGTTCCTCTCAGATATCTAAGGATCCACTGAACTGCTTTCCAATGTTCCTTACTTGGATTGGCCATATACTTACTTACCACTCCCACTGCTTGGGCAATGTCTAGTCTAGTACACACCATTGCATACATCAAACTCCCTACCGTGGAAGAATATGGAACCTTACTCATGTACTCTACCTCATCATATGAATTAGGACATTGTTCTTTACTCAACTTAAAATGTCCAGCCAAAGGTGTGCTTACCGGTTTAGCATCTTGCATATTGAACCATTTCAACACCTTGTCCACATAATCTACTTGAGACAATATCAACCTGTGATTTTTCCTGTCTCTCTTAATGCTCATGCCAAGGATTTTATTTGCTGCTCCCAAATCCTTCATGGCAAAAGTTTGAGCTAATATCACCTTAAGCTCAGAGATATCCTGCATGTGAGATCCTGCAACCAGCATATCATCTACATACAACAATAGAATAATATATCTATCATTATCAAATCTCTTGAAATACATGCAATGGTCAGATTGACACCTACTATAGCCATGCTCAGTCATAAACCTATCAAATTTTAAGTACCATTGCCTAGGAGCTTGCTTGAGGCCATACAAGATTTTCTTCAATCTGCACACAAACTTCTCCTTACCTTTGACCTCAAATCCTTCTGGCTGTTCCATATAAATTTCCTCATCCAAATCTCCATGAAGAAATGATGTCTTAACATCTAGTTGCTCAAGATGCAAATCCTCAAAAGCAACCAAAGACAATACAACCCTTATAGAAGTCATTTTAACAACAGGAGAAAAAATCTCACCAAAGTCAATACCTGGCTTTTGTGCAAATCCTTTTACCACCAATCTGGCCTTATATCTCATCTGTTCATTCTCACCTTCTTTCAACCTGTAGGTCCATCTATTCTTGAGTGTTCTCTTACCAGCTGGCAATTCAACCAAATCCCATGTTTGGTTCTTTCTTAAGGACTCCAACTCCTCAACCATGCCATGCTCCCACTGACTCTTGGACTCCACCTATATTGCTTCTTCAAAACTCTCTGGTTCTCCACCATCAGTTAGTAATAAATAAAATAAAGAAGGAGAATATCTAATTGGAGGCTTACTCACCCTTTTTGACCTCCTGATGGGTGTCTGAGACTCGTTCACAACATGTTTTCCACCCAAATTCTCTGACAGTGACCGACCTCGGTCACCTCTAGACCTATTACTAGCCGACGTCAGTTCTGCCTGACCAACCTCATTGCCTGTCCTGTCGACGTCGGTCTCTGTACGGCTGATGCCGGTTTCTATTCTGCTGATGCCAGTTCCTAATCTACCGACGTTAGTCTCTGTGTTTTCTTGCAAGTGATTATTTCTTTTTCCCACGAGCTCATATTGGACCTTCACCTCGTCCAATTCACCATTGCTTTGCTCAGATTGATTCAGCTTCCTTAGCTGATCACAATACATCACTGTTTCATTAAAAACAACATCACGGCTCCTAATTACCTTGTTAGTTTCTAGATTCCACAATCTGTAACCAAAATCATCTGAGCCATAGCCAATAAACGTGCACCTCATAGACTTAGCATCAAGCTTCTTTCTATTTTTTAATCTATGTGCACAAAGGCTTCACAACCAAAAACTTTGAGATATGAGAGATCGACTTTTTTACCTGTCCATGCCTCTTCTAGAATACCACCATCCAGAGCTATGGAGGGTCCTCTGTTGATCAGGTATACTGCAGTGTCAACAGCTTGTGCCCAAAACTGTAAGGGCAAACCAGCATGCAATCTCATACATCTTGCACACTCCATTATTGTCCTGTTCATCCTTTCAGCAATTCCATTCTGCTGAGGTGTCCTTGGAACCATCCTTTGCCTATAGATTCCATGCATATAACAATAATCTCTAAACTTATAACTACAGAACTCACCGCCATTGTCAGATCTCAGGCACTTCAATCTTTTACATGTTTCATTCTCAACCATAGCTTTCCAAATCTTAAAAGTCTCAAATACTTCAGATTTTCTTCTAATACAATAGATCCATACCTTCCTTGTAGCATCATCTATGAAAGATACATAGTACTGTGATCCTCCAATGGAAGCAACCTGAGCCTGTCCCCACACGTCTGTGTGAACAAGCTGCAACTTATGCCTCTTCTTAGTAGACCCAGTCTTGAGAAAACTAACCCTTTTCTATTTTCCAAATACATAGTGCTCACAAAACTCTAGATCTATACCTTTTAAATCTAAAAGCATACCTTTGGACTTAAGAATTGACATCCCCTTCTCACTCATGTGGCCAAGCCTTGAGTGCCACAATTTAGCATCCACATCTGAAGTAGATAATACAGAAGGAGATTTGTTAGTAACACAATTACACAAATAGAGAGTACCTTCTCTCTTACCTCTGGCCATAACAAGTGCACCCTTGGTCACCTTCCAAGATTTTTCTATGAGAGTTATGTACAACCCTCATCCCCTAACTTTCCTACAAAAATCAAATTTCTCTTCAAGCTAGGAACATGCATCACATCTCTCAAAACCCATGTGTTGTTATTCTACATCTTCAGTTGCACTTTACCTTTGCCAATTATTTTACAGGGCTCATCATCCCCTAGATACACTATTCCAAAATCTCCATGGAGATATTCACTAAAATATTCCCTGTTAGGGGTAGCATGAAAAGATGCACCAGAATCTAACACCCAAGATTCTATATTATTATGTAGAGAGAAAATTAAAGCATCTTGTGCAATACCTGTAACCTTGGCTTCTTCCTTTCCTTCCTGCTGATTGTCCTCCTTAGGCTTTGACCAACAATCTCTACTTATGTGCCCCATCTTTCCACAATTCCAGCATTGTGGCCTTCTGCCATTTCTGGATTTAGATCTGCCTTTCCCCTTGGATTTGGATCTTGATCTATCTTTCTTGCTCTTCTCTTTCTGCCTCCCCCTGCTCTCAAAACTTAAAGCATTCCCAGATGTCTCTTTTGTGATTTTCTTATGAATTTCTTCATTCAAGATAACACTAACAACATCCTCTACTTTCAAAATATTTGAT
This sequence comes from Torreya grandis, assembly GCA_037957365.1. Taxonomy (NCBI): domain Eukaryota; kingdom Viridiplantae; phylum Streptophyta; class Pinopsida; order Cupressales; family Taxaceae; genus Torreya; species Torreya grandis. The sequence goes on from JARHVA010000105.1 coordinate 1,502,140, forward strand.
GCAGATGCAATATTACTTACTGCCATTACTAAGCCATGCCATCTTTCAGGCAAAGAACATAATATTAAAAGAGCTTTTATTTCATCATCAAACACTATATTGACTGAACTTAATTGATTCACAATTCCATTGAAATCATTCAGATGAGTAGAAATAGATCCACCTTCATTCATATGCAAATTAAATAACTACTTCATAAGATATACCTTATTAGAAGCTGAGGGTTTTTCATACAAATTTGCTAACATAGTCATCAACTCTACCATAGACTTTGCCTGTGATAAATTAGATATCACAGTGGATGCTAGACTCAGTCTTATAGACCCTAGAGCCTTTCTGTCAAGAACTTCCCATTCTTCATCCTCTATGTCTTTGGGCTTCTTTGCAACCCCACCTAACGGTAAGTAAAGATCTTTCTGATACAGATAATCCTCTATCTGCATTCTCCAATGTTGGTAATTTTTGCCATTGAACTTTTCCATTCTCAGTTTACTTTCATCTGCCATTGCTTCTCCCACTCAAACAAAAATCCCTACAGAAACCCCTGTGAGAACCTGTAATCAATACACACTACACAGATCTGAACCACTTGTTAGTGAACCTGAGCTCTGATACCACTTGTTGGGGATCAACCAATAATAGATTACACTTGTGAAAGCAATAAATGCAAAAATAAATCAGATAGACAAGTAACTAGAATGATAAATAGCAAGAACAAGAGATACAAGAAACCACCCTGAAAACTTGTATTAACAAACTCTTTACAAAAGGAATACAATTGAAGAAACTTCTTTCTTCCACACCTCTCCTAGATGTATAGATCTCTCACTAGATCTCTATTCCTCAAGAGCTCTCTCTCTCAAGAACAACCAACTCCAACAAACTTAGATTGATTCAATTCTGTACTGTTCTTCAACATACCAATTCTACAATAATTCACACAAAGCTAAGAAGATCTAATTCTACATATAGAATTAGGAAACTTGAGGATGCACTTGCAACGAATAGTTAAGCCTCTTGAACAAGGGCTCTAAAAATAATATTACTAATAATAGAGACGTGAGCTTAAGACTACAACTTAAAATCATCATGCAAACACTCGCTTATGTCCTTGAAAATAGCTTTCTGGATGCACAGGTAACTGACGCCGGTTCCTGCTGCTTGCCTATGACCACCGCTGGCTAATCCACTGTCGATGCCGATGCCTCTACAACTACACATGACCGACGCCGGTGTCTGTGTAGACCTGAAACTGTCAAAGTGTGCTCCTTGGTGAAGCTTTTAGCTCCACACCCTAACAGAGTAGGTAAATAATGATTTGACCAAAAGTGGTTATAATCATTAGTATGAGATGCAAAAAATAATGATTTTCCCACAAGAAGTTATAATCATTAAATTGGTTAAAAAAGAATGATTTTCTAAAAGATGGTTATAATAATTCACATATTTAAATCATTTTATTTAAAAAATTATTTTCCCTAGAAAGGTAATATATATCATTGATCAATAAAAAAAAATTACCGCATCGAGGCAAATTAACAAGGATAACTTTTGCAAAAAATCCTTAAAATGGATTCATAATGAGCTAGAAAAGGATAATAACATGTTTCTCTCCTATAAGTTCAAATATGCACATTTGAATAAACATGGGATATAGGTAGAAAAAGATTGCTATTAAATAGGTCTTAAAGGAGGCCCAAAAAGATGGTTTGGTTACAATATGACCAAAAAATAAGGCTCATAGGATTAAAAAATGTGTAAAATAGACCACAGATGTGAAAAATACACTTCTTGGAATACAAAAAATGAATTATAGGCCCTAGGGGTAAAAAATAAATTTGTTAGCTATATGTTCATCCCTAGGGTGAAAAATAATTCATTTTCACCCTAGACAATTGTATTTCTTTTGATCTGGTTTTCTATGTAATGAGCTGAGAAAAATGACTGTAGAGGAGTTTAACACCATGTTTTTAAATGCATGAGAGAGCATATGTAACCACCCCATAATGGACCACTGGTGATTAATTATAAAATTGTCATTAATTTCATTTTACCACATTTAATGCTAGTTTTAGTTTGAAAAATGTCAAAGTCACCATTTGCATTTTAAGTTAAATGGTGGCATCACCAAGGAAAATGATGACTTCGTATGAACTCACCATTCTTAGAAATGGTGTATGTGCCAATATTCTATGTAAAATTACAAAATAATGATTTCCTCTATTTTTAGGTGAATTTACTATTTTTATGAAAATGAAAATGGTGATATCACCTTAAAATGTGTAATATTAACTAAATGGCCATTTAGGAAAATGGTGGTTTTGTTATGCAAGCAAAAAATAGTTGGTTTAGGGAGCTAACATGGGTCCAAACTCTTGAATAATGTTAATTAGGCTTAAGAGGCTAGGCTTAGGCTCATGTAGTATCATAGATTTAGGTTGACACTAACTTATTTGTGGTTGTAGGAGTAGCTAGTTATGCTAACATGTTGGGAGTGATGTTTGCACTATCTACAGACCCATTAGGTCTAGATAGAAGATATGGTTATTTTATTATAAACTTTGTATCTTCATGACATGGCATAAATGTTAGTCATTTGGTTAGATCGATCATACTTAAGTGCATTAGTTGAGTGCTAACACAACAAGACTTTCACATTTCACCTACCTACTAGAGAGGTGACTATGACACTTTAGGATATCTGGCATATCCTCAAGTTGTTAATGTGCAAATGATGACTATTCTAGAAACCAACATAATAGTATTAGCTAGTTATTAATGATTTGGTTAGTTATTATGGTATCCACATGTTTTAGGGGAAGGTTGATATAGACCTTATTGAGACATATACATAAATCTTACCTGATGACTTACCTGCTAAAGATCGATCACCACTAGCTCTTGTTTGTAGGGAGGTACTTGTGATCATGTCCATTTTTAGTGGCATATTTATACCTAAAAAGAGTGTTCAGTACTTTTATACAAGCCTTAGAGGTAAAGTGTGGAGTATGCTTAATGAGTCTACATTCTTTATTTGGGGGCCAACTATCTTGGCACAACTTTACAATAATATTCATATGATATAAAATCATGGTGGATGCAACATTGGGGCTTCCAATATTATGATGTACTATGGATAGGATCACATTTTGACTGAGTGAATAGTGGGATAACATCAGTTACAAGACCTAGAAGAAATGTTGGCATATGACTGGACTTAGATAGGAGTAGGAAAACATAGGCATAAGGGGAATATTCCTTTCTATCATCATATGTTTGATGATATTACACCATATTTTTTCATTTTGAGGCTCTAAATTTCATACCAATTGGATTGGTTCAAATAAAGGTGGTATATGTTCTATATGATGATTAGATGTTTTCTAACTAGGAGTCAATCCCACATTATTTAGAAGTAACACCTTGATCAGATACTTTAGTAATTCATGTTCACACATGATATAACTAAGGGACCTATATGGTTTTCCCACATGACACATGATATTAGTTTGGATACTCTTATTATCCATAGGGGTGTAGCCATTATGGGTTATTTAAGTGTTCCTTGAGTTACCTGGGCCTATACATGAGGAGTAGTATATACAAGAGTCACTCTAGCCTATATATATATATATATATATATATATATATATATATATATATATATATTAGTGGGTATAGTCATTCCCTCTAAGTTTGATATTTATAAGATAGGCAAGGGATATATGCACATGAACATTGAGGATATGGAGGATGAGACATCGAGTGGTAGTGAAAACACATGGTAGAGTAATGAAAATGAGGAAGGTGAATATAATAATTATGGCTTCAATGGAGGAGATAAAGATAGATTTGGAGATAGAGATGGTGGGGATGATAAGCAATATTTGATGGTGCTTGATCTAAGCATGATAGGGTTTATAGTGACTCAGGTGGATCCAAGCCAGGTAAGGCCTTCTATCATATCTACAACAAGAAGACATGCATGCATGCTAGAGTAAGAGATCACTACATGGATAGGAGATATTGCAAGCCTAAAACATTAGATATTTGATTTATAGAGCACCTTGGATATGTAGGATGATGACATGACTCAGATTTAGTCAAAGATCACTCGTATAAAGGCCAATATAGATAAGATGGTATAGGTGTAGGGTTAGCTTACTACTAAGAGGGATCATGACATTACTAATGGAAATCAAGCATTGGCCACTATTGATAAGCTTAAGTGAGAGTGAGATGTAGTTTGAGGAGATGTGACACATGATATATTATTATAGATGGTTGTAGAGTGCCTTTGGGATAAGGATGATGCATATTATTACAGGTGAACCTATGAGATGATCATGCCTAGGGATCAATAGGTTGTTTGATTTGAGGTTTGGGATACATAGAGGGTGTTTATTAGATCTAGTTAGTTTCACACCAAGACTCATGTTATAGGTGCCTTAAGTTAGTTTGTCCATCAACCATGGCCACCACCACTAGGACCATTAAGGCCATTAGGGCCACATCCAGCCATAGGTCCCATGGATAGATAGAGCCAGAGATAAGTGCAGGGATCTTGGCATTTTGGCATAGTTTTAGCATATGGAATTATACTTATTGTATGAGCATATTGATGTATTTTGAGACACCATTATGATATGTATATATCCTCTATGTATTATGACATTTGAGATACCTTAATATTCAATTCTAGGTCCTTCAAGAATGATGTCATGTATAATATATATATATATATGATGCCATACTTGTTATCTTGTGTTTTTCATGTTTAGCATTGATTATCATTATGGATATGTAACATTATTGATGTTTATGCTTATGTATACTCTATTCATTTATTTCTTATGTTATGTTTATGAGATGTTATATTGGTTATCATCTGATTATGTTGTATGACTCATATGTATGCTTATTCAGACATGCACGTGTGTATAAACACATAATAAATCATTTTTCCTCTTATTTATTACTCATGGATTTAGGCATGTATTTGGGTACTTAGATGGTTTTGATGTATCAAATAAGTATTTCCATTTTATTGATCTGATAGTTTATGTATGCCTAGTTTTTTCTATAGCTTTAGATATTATGCATTATAGTTATGAATAACTAAAATGGAAATATATACCCTAACAATGGAAAACTTAGTTTAAAATTAAATATAAACAACTTATAAATAATATATGAACAATCAAATCCCAAGTGTAAATATAATATATAAACAAAGTGTAAGACTAAATACAAAAATTCACAACCTAAGTACATGATATAGATAATCAAGACTTAAGTGTAAACAAAATGTAATAAAACTACGACAATGGGAAAATAAAAAGGTAAAAATGAAAAAAGGCAAAAAAGGTACATAAAAATAAAACAACAAACCATAACTAAACAACATAAAAAACAAAAAACAAAAAAATAAATAAAGACAAAAAACTAAGGCTATACAAACAAACAAACATAAACAACAAAATACAAATAGACTATACAAATAAAAAAATAAAAAATACTAAACAAAATAATAAATAAGGCCATAAATAATAAAAAGGAATATAAATAAATAAAAACAATCAAACAAACAAATAACAAAACACCAATAAATAAAAACACTAATAAACACAAACAAATAAACAAAATAACTAAACAAAACAAACAACTATATAATAACAAACAAACAAATCCATAAACAAATTAAAAAAATAAACAATCTAAATCAAAGAAAAGTGTAGTAAAAAATTAATCTAAGTACACAAAAATAAAAAAACTAAGCTAAACAACAATAATACATAAAAAATGGTTAATCGCAATGTTAGTAAAAATAAAATACAAATTATTTGTGCATGTGTAATAGAGGTGTTACTCTCAGCCATAGGGTGACTCATAAGCTAGGTATTAATGACATAGGTAAAAAAAAATCAAAAGAAAAAATGTAACAATATTTCCCATAAGCTATAGGGAACAATACCATAAACAAGATGTCAAACATTGACCCTAGGCTATAGGAGGCAATGAAATAAAACAAATAAAATGGGGGGAATGAAAGAAAAAGAAAGGGTTTTTGAAGTAGTCATTAAGAGTGGGGGGAATGAATCAGTAGTCAGCAGTGTTCATTCAATTCCAAAACCATTCCATCATACATCAACTTGATCTAGAAACATCATCATGAAAACACATACATATAAAGCATGAACCAAGAGCATACATCACATGAACACAAGAGATATGTGGGAAAACCTCAAGGGAAATAAAATACACTAAACCCTACAAGATGGAATATATTCCTATAATAATAATATCCAACATTTGGACTATCACCAACTAATCAAGGAGCACCCACCCCTTAATTTAGTTAAGCATCCACTTGACTATTAGCTAGCTCCAACTAGCAAGGAGGCTAAAACCCCATAGGAAACCAAGAACCAACTCAGTGACCTATGATATGATCTCCACATTTGATATTATGTCAAACACATGTGATGATGGACTCCTCTTTCTTGTACTCTTCACCCCTCAATCTCTCTCAAATAGCCTCTAGGGCTTACTTGCTCAATCTACCTCTTACTAGGTTCATTAGGTCAATTGAACTTATAATTCAACTAAATAAACTTGATTAGATATGAATAAATAATATTATTCACTCTTTTATAGTCCTAAATTACCTGTACCTTCTCTTTCAAAGGTTCTCTCCTTTGCTTGGCTCCACACACACTCAACTAACACAAATAGGCCAATTAGGCCATGTCCTTATACCATATTCTTCCTCTAGCTTATCTTGGTCAACAAAGATGCTTTCCACATTTGTCTTAAAATTTTAATATGTATAAAAACACATCACATGGGTGATACATTCCACTCCATAGGTCATCCAAATTCCTTAAGACTCAAAACCTCCATTAGGCCTTATTGAGACCTAAAGTGATTTAGGCCTACATAAGCACACATTAAAATTTTAACTCCCTGGTCCATTTTTACCTTCCTCAAATGATTAAAACACATTAAAAATGTTTTAACTATAAAAATTCAAATCTCACCTTGATTCCATGCCACCCGTAACTCCATTTCATACCTTGAACTAAGCCTTTTAGCTTACTTACCAATTAGACCTTCATACACATAAAACACTATATTAAACTTCTGAAGCAAACATTTAAATATATTACATATACATATTATTATATCACATTTTTGGAAAATTTATGGCCTCAAAAACACCTCCATGTTACTTAGATACCCAAACATAGGCCAAAACACCTCATGAAACCTCCATAAAAAACATTACTCAAAACTGCTTAAACTGCTAGAAACTAAGTCAAGGATATTGAACATATAGACACACTTATGTCACTAAAACGTGAAAAAAAATAAGTTTAATGTAAACTATAATACCTAAAAAACTTTTTCATGTTCATTGGATATCTTTTCATAGGCTCTAAGTACTCAAATCGCCTCTCTAAACATGACCATTTAGACTGGTCACACAGTCAAAATATAATCAAAGAATTTTGACTCTCCACATCTGATTAGGGACAAACTAAGACTTAAAATTCATTATACTCCATATTTTACATTTATACATCATATTAAAACTCATTTTATCCTTTAACTCTACCAAAAACACTTCCAACTCACTCCTTCAAAATGACCACTCAGACTGCCTATATCTTCCAATAGTATAGTCATGTAAATATTCTTATCTAAAACCCAAAAGAACACTCTAATAACATATAATCCACATAAATATATTATATGTGATATATATATATATATATATGTGTATATATATATATATATGTGTGTGTGTGTGTGTGTGTGTGTGTGTGTGTATATATATATATATGTGTGTGTGTGTGTATATATATATATATATATATGTAAATATATCACTCTTAATTGGATATTTCTCTTTTTATATCACCATTCATTGGTCTAACAGATAAATTCCTTAGGTCACTATCTCATAGTCTTTATAACCCAGATAAGATACTTTAAAAGCACTATTTGACCTATATATGAGTAACATCACCACTTAATAAAAAAATTTACACAAGGGATAGTTATCAAATAAATACCCCAAATCATTGGACTCATCCCTACTCACTTTCACATCATCCCTAAATAGATTCTCACCCATGTTGGGTTTTCTTCACTATTTCCACTATTTGGCAGATAAGTGATAAAACAAATTTATTGCTCAAGATGATTGAAATAGTGAACATAACTTGCCAAATAAGCTCCATATACCTCAATATCAAGTCTTGAGATTCAACCCATAATAAATTTCATGCATTGACTCAATCAACCCTTCCTATAGTATCAAATTCTCTAAAAACAAGCACTTTTTTGTACCTTTTACTTATTGCCTTGACACACCACTACCACCTCGAGGTGCCTAGACGAGTCATATACACCTTATAATAGTCAAAAAAAATTCAACGAATCCATTCCATGTCCTTTCTATCAATTTCTTTCCAATTGCTCTATTATGAGGGTTTATAGAGGATTTTGACTAGTTTACATTCTTAAAGAATTTTCATAAAGCACTATACCTAAAACCACTAAAAATAATTGGAAAAATTTATTATATACTTTTTCCACCTCTCCCAAATGTATCAAGTCTACATGAAAAGTATACACATTCCAATGAGCATCACAAACTTCTTCTCAAGCTAGGAAACCTTCATTCTACATACATAGGTGCCCTTCTAATATTGTTTCTTGCTTACTTTTCCTCCTCAAAGCCTAAAAATTGGTCAAAACCTTTAAAAAAACCTATCACACCCCATCCCATTATTACATGAGCTTTGTTACCTTGGAATCTTAACTTGAATCTTCATTCTCCAGAGTTAACAACCTTCTTCTCCCTATCCTTAACATGATAAACATACTAGGCTACCAAGTCTATGCCACTACATAAGGCTACCAATCCTATGCCAACACATTGTTCACATACTTGTCCTATATCCTTGGTATAAAATGACACCAAAATTCTTGATTATCCTTATTTAAAATCAATTATATTGATCATACTATGACATCATCACTTTGTCATTACCCTTTACATCAATGCACACATGATATAAAGCCTTTGACATCAATGATAGCACACTTGCCAAAAGTATCCCCCATTTTCATTGATGGAAGCATATTCTTCTCCTTCTCCCCTTTTTTTTAATGATAAAGTGGACATATTCTCCTCTTAGATTCATATACATAGTCCTATGATCCTAGGACCTTACCTCTTACAAATTTCACATGTTTCCTTTTTTCCATGTATGAAGATACAATACCTTGTCAAAAACACATGAATTGGTTTGATCAAGTCATCATACAAATTTATTGAAATCATAACTATAGAATACATCTCCTTATCTCCACCATGACTAAAAATCTTAAATATGTTCCCCCTCACATCATGCACATCTCTCCAAGACACTCAATCTATTTGAGTTAGCTCCCCCTAACTCCATACTCTACCTGGATCATGACATCTTCAACAGGTCTTCTTTAGGTCCAAAAATAACTCTTTAAAACACTCTATCTTCTTATACAAACATGGACATATGAATCAGGCATAAAACAACTTCATAACATGGCAAAGTAACTCCTCATAGCATCAACAAGCATTCTTAAAAAAAACACAAGCCATTAAGGCTCAAACCACTATAAGATACCTTTCTCAGTCAATAACCAATCATATAATCTCTATGAAACATAATTAACTATTAAATAACTCTAATAATAATTTTTAAACATGAAAACATGATTCAAATCATGACAATAACCTACTATATCATCTTCTTCTTATGAAGCAACTTAACCTCATGGCTAAGTACAACTAGGTAACTCTGCATGCCTCAATCTTTAACATATATCTTTTAATATAGCCTTCAATAATAATTTATGGCATATAAAAAATGATCACAATTAATACATGATCTTAAGATCATAATCAACCTCTTATACCACTAATATTTACATGATACTCTTTAACAGGAATTCAATAAACAACTCTACATACATAGTCAATACCCTGGTTGTGACAACTCAAAATTTCTTCATCTTCAAAATACTAAACTTATTCATGGGATATATATTATATAAAAAAGGAATATTATGACCATTTTATATCATTAAGACATCACTTGAGTCATTTGATAATATTGACATATCTTCAAGAGCACTTTACACCAATTTAGCACACCCTTGTTCAAAGACACTAAACTAGGCTCAAACATGCATTACAAGGATATCACTTACTAATGAAAACATTTCATATCTTCCACATAATTTTAAATTATATCTGTATATAAAAAATAAATCATTGCTATCTGATCATACACCTTAGGGTTTAAAGACATCAAACCCTCAAGTTACTATCTTTCACTTTTTGAGCTAGCTCTTCAAAACTATGAGCAAACTAATCAAACAAAATGCATCTATAGAATTAAAATGACCTTGATAACCTCTAAAAACACTAAAAAAAATATTATTTACTCTCTAATAACATCAAAAAACTCACCTTAAGACACAATTCTATAACCAATAAATACCTTTACATATAGTCACCTTTCAATGAGCTTTTTTGCTCAAATGAACACATTCAAATTTCTCTCAAAGCATGGATCAGTAATATGATGAGTTAAAAGCATATAAATTATTTTAACATCTAAAATAGATCATTATATGAGTTATAATCCTATTTTTCTCAAATTGGGTTCACCATTTCAAACATAGACTGCAACATTCAACTTTGAACTGCATTAATTGCACCTATACAAATGGTCAAAACTTCTAATCACTTTGGGGGTATTATACATATAATACTATTAAAATTTTATTATTACCTCACCTTGATATAAATTAATTAATTTAATATATAATACATTATTTTAAAACTAGTTTCCTATATGAAATTTTAACTTTCACATTCCAATGGTCATATTTTCATGCAAACAAGAAATAGTATGGAGAACTAAAGAAATTGCCTGGGAGACCAAATTTGAAATATCATATATTTTAATACGTATCAATTAAAGATATAAAACTTGGAACACGTGATCCCCTATCATATGGGAATCCATACATATATAAAAGTTCTCTTGAGACCTTCACACATGCTAAAGGTGATCTCATCAATCTGCTCACTTAGACTAATTTGGCAAATAGATGTAGAATGAACTAGTCAAGCATACAAGCACTCCAAAGTATTCCTATCATATAAAAAAATATTAAAAACACTTATTAAACCTCATAGAGCCTTTCATATCATCCTCCATACCCTCCAAGACCTGTACTAATATCATACACTCACAAAACATCATCCTGACTTATTTGTCTATGCAAACAAGACATCAACAATCCATGACCTCATGTGACATTCATAACTCTTTCATTGGATATTGTCAAATAAAAAAACCAATGTGAAAACATGATCATACCTTTTATACTTCATGAAGATTCAGATAGACCTCAATTAGGTCTCATACTCTAGGCTTCTAATCAAACCATTGCCTATTTTTATTTTTTTCATGTTAGCTGATCAAGAGACCAACTTCAATAAGCTCTATCATTCAACTCAAGTTTGATATTAGATTTGGATTCAGAATAGTTATTATTCTTCAACCTTTCTTGTGTCATCATGTAGACTACTATTCAAACATCAACCATTATCTTCACAAAGTTATCCATCACTTCAAGCAAGATGAACATTGTCTTTACCACTGTTCAAACTATTTAGGATCACCTATAGGCTATCAAGCCTCATCCAAAGGTGTATCTATGATACCAATTGTTGTAAGTAGATACTAAGAGGGTATGGGGTGAATTATTATTCAAAAAATTTCATTTAATTCCAAAACCATTACATCATATATCAACTTGATCAAGCAACATCATCATGAAAGCACATACATACAAAGCATGAAAAAAGAGCATACATCACATGAACACAAGAGATATGTGGTAAATAATCAAGGGGAATAAAACCTAATGAAAAATAAAAGATATGTTATAGTTATATAATAAAAATATCAAACATTTATACTAGCACCAACTGATCAATGAGCACCCATAACTTAATTTAGTCAAGCACCCACTTGACCTTTAGCTAGCTCCAACTAGCAAGGAGGCTGAAACCCCATATGAAACCAAGCACAAATGTAGATACATATCATATTATATCCACATATTATATGATTCAAAACACACCTAATTATGGACTCATCTTTTTTTCACACTTCACTCCTCAATCTCTCTCAAATAGCCTTTAGGGCTTACTTGCTCAATATGCCTCTTACTAGGTTTATTACGTCAATTAAACTTATCATTCACCTGCACCAACTTGATCAGATATTAATATATGATATTATTCACTATTTTATTAACCTTAATTACCTATACCTTCTCTTTCAAAGTTTTTCTCCTTCTCTTGGCTCCACACACACTCAATTAGCACTTATACCACATTCTTCCTCTAACTTATCTTGGTTGGTCAAGATGATTTTAAAATTTGTATTACACATATAATATGTTTACATATAAATTACATGGGTGAGACACTCTAATCCATAGGTTTTCTAAAGTCCTTAAGACTCAAAACCCCATTAGGCCTTAATGAAACCTAAAGCAATTTAGGCCTAAACAAGCACATATTATCATTTTAACTCATTGGTCCATATTTAACTTACTCAAATCCATAAAACACATCAAAAATGAATTTAATAGACACATTAAAATATAACCTTTATTCCATGCCACCTATAACTCCATTTCATACCTTGAACCAAGCCTTTTAGCCTACTCACTAATTAGACCTTCATACACAAAAAACACTATCTCAGTCTTCTTAAGAAAACACTCAAATATATTACATATCCATATGATTATATCACATGGGTGAAACCTTAAATACCTTTTAAACACATCCGTGTGCCTTAGATAACCCAACACAAGCCAAACCACCTTAGGAACCCTCCTTCAAAAACATTACTTAGAGTTGCTTGAATTGTGATAAACTTAGTCAAGGATATTAAACATATATACACACTTATGTCACTAAACCATGACCAAAAATAAATTTAATAGAAAATATATGACCTCAAAAACTTCTCCATGTTCATTGGACTTGTTTTCACAGGCTCCAAGTACTTAAATTACCTCTCTCAACATGACCACTGAGACTGGTCACACATAGTCAAAATATAATCAAAGCATTTTGACTTTTCACATCCGATTAAGGACAAACAAAGAATTAAAATGAATTATCATCCACATTTGAGACCTATATAATATATTCAAACTCATTATATCCTTTAACTCTACCAAGAACACTTCTAACTCACTCCTTTAAAATGACCACTCAGACTGCCTATAGCTTCCAATAGCATAATCATGTAGATGTTCTTGTTTATCACTTGAAAGAACACTTTAATAACATATAATCCACATCCATATATTATATTTTATCTATATATCACTCTCAAGTGGATATTTCTCTTGTTCGATCACCATTCATTGGTCTAACAGACCAATTCCTCAAGTCACTATCTCATAGTCTTTATTACCTAGATAAGGCATTTTGAAAAGCACTATTCAACCTATGTATGAGAAACATCACCAATTAAAAAATAAAGGGACATAATGGATAGGCCTGAAAAAAATAACCTAATTCATTGGACTCATCCCTACTCACTTGCACATCATCTATAAATAGATTCTCACCTAAGCTTGGTTTTCTTCACTATTTCCATTGTCTAGCATATTAGTAATAGGACAACTTTATTGCTCAAGATGATTGACATAGTGAAAATAATTTTAAAAAACAAATCCATGTATCTAAATATAAAGTCTTAACCTTCAACATCTAATGGCTTTCATATGTTGACTTAGTCAGACCTTCTTATAGTATCAAATTCTCTAGAAACCAACACTTTTGTATACCTTCTTCTTATTGTCCTGACACACCACTACCATCTGGAGGTGCCTAGAGGAGTCCTATACACCTTATAAGAGTTAAAATTGTAAAAATAGTCCATTTTAGGTCCTTTATAGAAATTTATTTCTAATCACTCTATTTTGAGGGTTTTGAGTAGTTTACATTCTTAACAAATGTTCATAAAGCTCTGTACCTAAAACCACTAAAAAAACTTGGAAAAAAATATTAGATCCATTTTCCACATATCCCAAATGGATAAAGACACCATATAAATTCTACACATGCTAATGATCATCATAAACTTCTTCTTGAGCTAGGAAACCTTCATTTTACATGCATAGGTGTCCTTCCAACATTGTTTCTTTCTTAATTTTCATCCTCAGAGCTTTGAACTTGGTCAAAAACTTTGACCCAACCTATCACACCTAATTCCATTCTTACATGAGCTTTGTTTCCTTGTAATATCAACTTGACTCTTCATTTGGACCTCATTAGGTCACAATGCACAATAGGTCTAGGATCACAAGTCAAACTTGGATATAAAAAGAACTTCTATCCTTCTTGTACTGATCTCACCACCTCAAGAACATGTAATAAATATTCATTCCAATATACACATCTAAAAACCTTCTTCTTCTTATCCTTAACATGCTCAACATACTAGGCTACCAAGCCTATGCCACTACACAATGCCATCAAGCCTATACCAAAACATTATTCACATACTTATCTTCTCTTCTTGATATGAAATAGCACCAACATGATTTCTTAGCCTTCTTTGACATAAATTATATTTATCATACTATGACATCATCACTTTTTTAATACCCTTGACATCAATGCACACATGACATCAAGCCTTTGACATTAATGATAACACACTTGCCAAAAATCTCCCCCTTTGTCATTGATGGTAACCTCTTCTTCCCCTTCTCCCCATTTTCCATTAATTACAAAGTGTACATATACTCCTCTCAAGTTCATCTACATATTCCTATGATCCTATGACCTAACCTCTTATAAATATCACACACTTCCTTTGTCCATATATGAAGATATAATACTTTGTCAAAAAAACATGACTTGGTTTGATCAATTCATCATACAAAATTATTGAAATAATAATTATAGTAGACATATCCATATCTCCACCATTATTGAAGAATCTCAAATATGATCCCCCTCACATCATTTAGATATCTCCAATACACTCATGATATCTGAGTTAGCCCCCCCTAACTCCATACTCTACCTGGATCATGACATCTTCAACAGGTCTTCTTTAGGTCTGAAAATAACTCTTTCAAACACTCTATTTTCTTATATCAACATGAACATCTAAAGCAATCATGGAATAACTTCACAACATGTAAAATTAAATCCTCATATCATCAACATTCATTCTTAAAAAAACACAAGCCATTAAGGCTCAAATGACTACAAGATACCCTTCTCGATCAACACCAATCATATTAGGTCTATGAGACCTCATGCACTATGATAGACCTTTAATTAAATTTTTGTAAACATGACAACATGCTTCCAATCATGACAATAACCTTACCATATCATCTTCTTATTATGTACCAACTCAACCTCATGGTTAAGTACAGCTAGGCAACTCTGCATGCCTAAATCTTTAACCTCTATCTTTCAATGCAGCCTTTAGGAACACTTCAAGGCATATATAACATGATCAAAATCAATAAATGATCCTAAGATCATAATCAACCTCTTAAACCACTGATATTTACATGATATTCTTCAAAAGGACTTTAATGAATAACTCTACATACATAATCAATACCCTGCATGTGATAACTCAGAATTTATTCATCTTCAGAATATTGAACTCCTTCATGGGATCTACAGTATGTCATCATGGCCTCTTATGACCATTTTAGATCATCAAGACATCACTTGAGTCATTTGAAAATATTGATATATCTTCAAGAGCAATCTACACCAACTTAGCACACCCTTGTTGAAAGACACTAAACTAGGCTCAAACATGTATTACAATCATGTCACCTACTGATGAAAATATTGCATATCTTCTACCTTAACACACAAGTCTACCAAAAATAAATACCTTTACATATAGTCACCTTTTAATGAGATTTTCTTGCTCAAATAAACACATTAATATTTCTATCAGAGCATGGATCAGTATGATGATGAGTTACAAGCATCATCCAGTTATTATAACATCAAAACTAGATCATTATATGATTTTTAATCCTCTTTTTATAAAATTGAGCTCACCATTTCAAACATAGACTGTAATAGTCAAGTTTGAACTACATTAATTGCAATTGTATGGATGGTAAAATATTCTAATCACTTTGGGGGTCTTTTACATAATGTCCTCTTCAAGTTTTATTCTCACCTCACCTTGATATGACTTCATTCATGTCTTATACAAGCTATTCTTTGAAAACTAGTTTCCTCTATGAAATTTAAATTTTTAAATTACAACGGTCATATTTTCAAGCAAAAATGACTATGGAGAACTAAGAAAAATTCTTAGGTGACCAACTTTGAACTATCATATATTTTAATACATATCAATCCAATATCTAAGACTTGGAAAAAATTATCTCCTCTCATAGGGTAATCCATACATATATCAAAAAAATTCTAAGACCTTCACACGTGTTAAAGGTGACATCATAAATCTACTCACTCAAAATGATTTGGTAAATGGACTTAGAATGAATCAGTCAAGCATACAAGCACTTTAATGTCTTCCTATCATCTCTAAAAATATAAAAAATACTTATTACACCTCATAGATCCTCTAATATCATCCTCCATGCCCTCCAAGACCTGTACTACTATCATAAACTCACAAAACATCATCTTGACTTCTTTATCTATGCAAACAAGACATCAACACTCCATGACCTCATGTGACATTCAAAAAAAAAAAATTTGATCTTGTCAACTCAAAATAAAAATATAAAACATGCTCATACCTTTGATACTTCATGAATATTCAAATAGAACTCAATTAGGTCTCATACTCCAGGCTTCTAGTCAAACCATTGCCTATTTTTCTATTTTCATATTAGCTGATCAAGAGACCAACTTCAATAAGCTCTATCATTCAACTTGGGTTTGATCTTGGATTTGGATTTAGAATAGTCCTTCTTCAACTTTATTTTGTCATCATGTAGACTATTATTCAAACATCAACCATGATCTTCATAAACTTATCCATCACTATAATCAAGATGAACATTGTCCTTACCACTCTTCAAGCTACTTAGGGTCACCTATAGGCTGTCAAGCCTCCTCCAAAGGTTTATCTATGATACCAATTATTGTAATTAGAAACTAAGAGGGTGGGTGTGAATCATTAGTTAATAATTTTTATTCAGTTCCAAAACCATTCCATCATACATCAACTTGATCTAGCAACATCATCATGAAAGCACATGCATATAAAGCATGAAACAAGAGCATACATCACATGAACACAAAAGATATGTGAGAAAACCTTAAGGGTAATAAAACACAATAAACAATAAAATATGTATTATATTATTATAATAAAAACATCAAATAGTTAGACCAACACCAACTTATCACAGAGCACGCACCCCTTAATTTAGTCAAGCACCCACTTGACCTTTAACTAGCTCCAACTAGTAAGGGGGATACAATTCCCTTGGTAACCAAGCATAAAATTAGATACCTATGATCTGATCTCCACCTTTTATATGATTTCAAACACACTTGATGAAGGACTCCTCTTTATTACACTCTTCATCCCTCAATCTCTCTCAAACAACCTCTAGGACTTACTCATTCAATTTGCCTCTTATTAGGTTCATTAAGTCAATTAACCTTATCATTCACCTATACCAACTTGATAAAATATGAATAATTTATCTTATTCACTCTTTTATGGTCCCCAATGACCTATACCATCTATTTCAAAGTTTCTCTCCTTCACTTTGATCCATGCACACTCAACTAGCACAAATAGGCCAATTAGGCCTTGTACTTATACCACATTATTCCTCTAACATATCTTGGTTTGATAATGTGATTTCCACATTTGTATTAAACTTTGAAAATTTATCCATAAATTCTACATGGGTGATAAACTCCACTCCATAGGTTTTCCAAACTCCTTAAGACTCAAAACCACCATTAGGACGTAATGAGACCTAAAGCAATTTAGGCCTACACAAGCACACATTATCATTTTAACTTATTAGTCTATATTTAACTTCCTCCAATGCTTCAAACATAAAAAAAATGCCTTAAATAGAAAAAATAAAATCTCACCTTGAGCCCATGCCACCTATAACTCCATTTCATACTTTGAACCAAGCCTTTTAGCCTACTCACCAATTAGACCTTCATACATAGAAAACACTATCTCAGACTTCTGAAGTAAACACTCAAATATATTACATATCCATATGATTATATCACATTGGTATAACCTTAAATAAATATTCAACATCTCCATGTTCCTTATATACCCCAACATAGGCCAAACCACCTCATGAACCCTCCTTCAAAAACATTACTCAAAGCTACTTAAACTACCATAAACTCAATCAAGGATATTTAACATATAGACACACTTGTGTCACTTAACCATGACCACAAATCACTTTAATGGACACTATGTGACCTTATAAACTTCTCCATTTTTTTGGACATCTTTGTACAGGCTCTAAGTACTCAAATAACCTCTCTCAACATGACCAATCAGACTAGTCACACACAGTTAAAATATCTTGACTCTCCACATATGATTAAGGACAAACAAAGACTTAAAATTCCTTCTCATCCACCTTTGGGACTTATATAATATCTTTCAACTCATTAGATCATTTAAATCTTCCAAGAATTCTTACAGCTCACTCCTTTAAAATGACCACTTAGGTTGTTTGTATCTTCCAACAATATAGTCATGTAGATGCTCTTGTCTAACACTTAAAATAACACTTTCATAACATCTAATCCAAATAAATATCTTCTATGTGATCTCTATATTACTCTTAATTTTATAGTTATCTTTTTATAACACCATTCATTAGTCTAATAGACCAATTACTTAGGTCACTATCTCACAGTCTTTATTACTAAATAAGACACTTTGAAAGCACTATTTGACCTATGTTGACAAACACACCACTTAATAAAATGGACATAAGGGATAGGTATCAAATAAAGACTCTAACTCATTTTACTCATCCCTACTCACTTGCACATCATCCCTAAATAGATTCTCACCCAAGCCTAGTTTTCTTCACTATTTCCACTATCTGGAAAATTAGTGATAGGACAAATTTATTTCTCAAGGTTATTGACATAGTGAACATAAATTTCCAAACCAACTCTATGTAACTCAAGAAAAAGTCTTGACCTTCAAACTTCAATAGCTTACATGCATTGACTTAGTCAACCCTTATTATAGTATCAAATTCTCTAGAAACAAACACTTTTCTATACCTTCTACTTACTACCCTAACTACCAATACCACTTGGAGGTGACTAGAGGAGTCCTCTACACCTGATATTCAAAAAAATTCAACCAATCCATTCTAGGTCCTTTCTATCAAGTTATTTCCAATCACTATACTATGAGGTTTTATATAGGGTTTTGGGTAGTTTACATTCTTAACAAATGTTCATAAATATTTTTACCTAAAACCACTATAAATAATTATAAAATATTCTTAGGTCCATGTTCCACCTCTCCCAAAATTCTCAAGTCACCATGCAAAGTCTACACATGCCAATGAGCATCACAAACTTCTTCTCAAGCTAGAAAACCTTCATTTTGCATGCATAGATGCCCTTCTAATGTTGTTTCTTACTTACTCTTCCTCTTAGAGCCTTAAATTTGGTCAACACATTTGACCTAGCCTATCATACCTAATTCCATGCTTACATGAGCTTCTTTTAACTTAAAATCTCAACTTTACTATTCATTTGGACATCACTAGGTTATAATAGATCTAAGCCTGCAAGTCAAACTTGGATATATAAAGCACTTGGATCCTTCTTTTAATGATCTAACCAACTTAGTAACATGTCATACATCTTCATTACAAACTCCATAGCTTCAAAACTTCTTCTCCATATCCTTAACATTCTCAACATACTAGGATACCAAGCTTATACCACTACACAAGGCTACCAAGCCTATACAAACACATTGTTCACATACTTATCATCTCTCCTTGATCTAAAATAATACCAACATGATTGCTTATCCTTATTTGGCATCAATGATATTGATCATACTATGACATCATCATTTTTCATTACCCTTGACATCAATGCACACGTGACATCAAGCCTTTAACATCAATGATAAGAAACTTGCCAACAAGGGGTAATCAAGATGACTCCAGATGCACTAGGTAAGTGGGTGCTACCTACATATTTATATGTACATAAAGTCTAATGTGAAGTTTAGGCCAAATTTAGTCTCCTAGGATATAGGATAGAATAAAATAATGATAATTAAAATATGATTGACTTATAAATGAAAATTTGAATGATCTCACAAAATGGTGAGTGTGTAAGAAAAGAGAGGGGGTGATGCTCACAGTCAATAAAACATCAAAATAAATAAATCATGAAATCATGAGAGAATGGTTTAGGCTAAAACCAAACTAAAAGACAAAAGATGAGTATCCACAAATGAACTAAATTGGTAATTCATCATGTTTACTACATATATGGCTTGGAATGATAATGAGATCATAAAATGGTAGGAGTTTTAGATAAGGTTTCTCATAAAATAATGAGATCAAATAGATAAAAATTGATCACAAAATAATTAGAGTGTAAGAAAAGCCACTTGGTCATTAATGCATCAAACTTGAATGCACAATGCTCACAACATAAACTCGTAAAATGGAGAGAGCATATGGATAATACCAATAAGGATGGGGAAGCTAAAGGATAATTGGTTTCTTGTTAAATATATATGAGTCCCAAAATCCTTAAGGAAAAGAAGTGGTTTAAAAATAAAAGAAGGTGATGTTGTGGTAGTTGAACTAACCTAAGATACCCCATGTATCCAAGTGTTACCTACATAGTCTGCATGAACCTCAGGCCAATGTATTTCTTGTTGTAGGCTTAATTTTCACCCTTAGAGAGGGTGATTTAGGCTCTCTCCAACTAAGATACACAATGGGAACAACCTCAGGTTGTGGGTATCCTATAGTGAGGTTGAATCTCTGAAGAAGTTTGGCTTCCTCTTGGTAGATCACCTAGACTAATGAACTTCTTGGAAAAGGGATAAAAAAGGGTATAGGGAAATGAAGAGAAATAAAAATGATGATGCACCACATTTAAATTGACATTCACATAATATTTAACAAACACTAATTTAACATAATATAATTATTACTCACACAACTTCACAAACTAGCTAATCTGCATAATTATTTCATAAACTGGGCTCACTAAGAAATGAATTAAGCAAAGAGGAATTTTAAGATTGACACGAAAAATCTATTAATTTCATAAATAAAAAAAATATATACCTATAAATATCTTGAAAACACCTAAAAAATAGGTAATAAATAAGGACAATGGACATGAAAAACACTCCACAATGCCATCATGCACAAGCTTGCTAAATATAATTCAAAGGCAAAATATAGGTAAAAATTAATCTTATTGCTTCAAGAGGTATTTCTTAAAACTTTTGATATGTTTTATCCTTATCAAATGAGATTCTCTTTGTAAAATGGGGAATAAAAATGGGAGATATTAGATAAGGGAGAAAGAGAGAGGAGAAGCACACCATCAGAAATCAATAAATGACATGCAACCACCCTCCATGAATTCTCAACCACATTTGGATCAATTAGGACCAATATTACCTTCCAAAATTAACTTTCATTAGCTTCAAATAGTCTTCAAACTTTATCAATTAGTTGAGGAACACAATAGAAGACAATAACTTGTTGATGATGCTACATCATAATCCATTCAAAGGGAAAAGTCTCCCCAGAATCTAAAACTTCATTGAATGCTCCACTTGCCTTTCTCAACCTCAAAAATCTCCATATTATTAATGATATTGTAGCATCATGCTTCATCTTGATCTTCTCTTTATGTTATCAGACAATCACTTGGACTCATTACATCTGGTGTCCCATCTGATATTCCTTTCATAGTCAGAACCCTACCATTACTCTAAACCTTAAACATAGGTTCAGTATAGATGCAAACCATTTCCTTTATTGGTTTTCATATAGTCATGATTTTTATGGATATCCACAAGCTACCTAGTCTATTTATCATGATCAAAACATAATTCAAACCCAAGACAATATTTATAACCTGACTAAGTAGAATTTTACATAAAATTGGGCTTTAACGACATCCTTGCAAATTTGTAAGGTTTGTTTCGGTAACTTAGATTGCATTTGATATTGAATTTATACATTTTCATGATTGGGTGGCAAAATATATCAATATAAAATGTTTTCCTATGTGGCATTCCTTTTCCATGCTATTATTTATTTAAAATTTATGACCACTATAAATTTGAACACATGTCCTTAACTCATGCATTCTAAAATTTTGATTGAATTTGATCTATTGATTTCCTTTGGAGTATCCTAGCATTGAAATTTAATATTGGTGATTGATATAATCAAGGATTACTATATTGTGACATTTGGTAGTCATGTGTGCCCTTTGATTTAATTTTTAGGATTATGATACTTAGTAGTTATGCATGTCCTCTATGGACCCAACTATCAGTTCATGTGATCAAACTCACTTATGCCACATCATAACCTCATGTGTAATCTAAACTTATTGACATTTTGAATTTTAATTCACAATTTATTTTCATCCATGTGGTTTAATTCACTCCATATAATCTACTTTTACCTTATCAAATGTGATCCATCTATTTGCTTAAGAGTTCACTACGATCTGAACACTTATCACCCTCCCATTCATTCTTAGGACCCTCTAACCTTTTTACCTCAAGCTCACTAGTATATATTTGATGAATGATTTAATATACACCATTTTTATTTATTTGATTTATTTACCTTGATCCTTAAACATGGATCATTGATAAGGGTTTGTACGAGAGAATACACACTGTTGATCCTAATCCAGGATCTTTTGACTTGTTAACTTCATGATATTTACCATGTGTCATTGATCTTTGATATTTGACTTTGATATCATGTCACTTTTCATCCTTACATTAAAATTGAATCTCATTATGTATTTTTTAATCCAAATGACTATTTATTGTGGCTTTAACTTAACATCCCCAAGCACCTTCCACACTGCTAGATCATCTTTGAAGGCTTATATCTTGAGGTATAAAACTCATCAAGATACCAAATTTTTAGGAGATATTCATGGAAAAAAATAAATCACTTTCATGTAATTCTTTAACTATAGTTGGATTCCCAAGTATAATTATTAAATACACAACCAAACTAACCTATTTAATCGTGCATGATGTGTTATGATGGCCTAGTCTCTCAAAATCACCAAATTCACACTTTAAGCTCGCTTAAGATGTTTCAAAATATTTTAAGTGAGAATTTATAGGATCATGAAGTCTTTTTTATCCTTCTATAATTATATCATCAACAAGAACCCTACTCATCTATTCACACCATATCCAAGAAAAAAATTCTTATATGGGCCAATTTTAGCCAACATTTCTAGCGACCTCTTGGGATGACATCCTTGTTATGAAAAAAATTAGTTACCTTTTTTGATCCATTGGGCATATGGGTTTAAAATTATTTCCTTCTCAACTCATCATGAATATTATTACAAGGTTTTCCATTTTTGAAAACCCCTCTTGAACTAATGAGGATGAAAAAAAACACAACATTATGCCCAAAGCACCTAGGGAAAGGGAAATAAATAGATAAAAATATGTACACAAGGCACTCAAAGGAAAACATAAAAATATAATTTAATATATACAATGGATACAAAATCTCTTAATAACAAGGCTTTAAATGAATGCCATTGACTAGGATGGGTAATACCTCGACATCCAACTAGGAAAGCTAAAAAACATTATGTTATTACATCTATG
This sequence comes from Torreya grandis, assembly GCA_037957365.1. NCBI lineage: Eukaryota > Viridiplantae > Streptophyta > Pinopsida > Cupressales > Taxaceae > Torreya > Torreya grandis. Next base: position 1,526,160 of record JARHVA010000105.1, read on the forward strand.
GATTAAGTAAGGGACATTTCATAAGCTTTCAAACTTAGTATGGTTACCTGGCTTGGCCTTATTTTAGTCCAATTTTAGGACTAGATCCCCTTATTTGAATTACCTTGATATTGATCTCTTTTCAAAGGATTTATTGACTTGAGCTTGATGTGACTCTAGTGTCTTCATTGCAAGGTCCCTAGTTTCTTCAAGCTCCATAAGCTTTGCCATCCTTACACTCATAGGTTCAATCTCCATCAACTCATGATGATGGGCTAAATCTAAGGTGGGAAACTCAAGAAAGATGGTAAATTTGGCTTCCCTCCCATACATAAGGACAAATGGTAAAATTCCAATGGTAACTTTGGGAGTCACTCTATTATCCCACAGGATTGCCCTCAAATTTGTGTGCCAAAATCTCTAATTCTCTTCCATAGTCCTCTTGATGATCCTTATAAAGTTTTTATTTATGGAATATACCAGTCCATTACCTTTAGGGTATTAATTTGAGGATGTACTAATGTAAATGACTAGCTAAAGTGTCCATTCACTTTTCTTCATGCCAAAAATTGCTAAGGCATTATCTTAACTTATTGTTGTTGGTACACTAAACCTAGTCACTATGTTATCATAAAAGTCCAACACTACTATTTCATTGGCTTCTTTTAGGGAAATTACTTCTAATCACCTAGTGAAGTATTCATTATAAGTTAGTACCCATTTGTGTCCTCCATTGAAAGGTGGATTAATCATTCTTATGAAGTCTAAACCTCACTACATGAAGGGTTGTTCCACCTTGATTGGGTTGAGAGGAATGCCAACTAGTATTTGTTTGCCTATAAAGAGAGCACACTTTTGGTCTTTTTGACCCATGCATAGGCATCTGTGAATAGGTTGGGCTAGTAGTAACCATCTCTCATCACTTTTTTTATTGTAGTCTTTCAAGAAAATTGGTCTCCTAAAGGCCTATCATAGAATTGCTCCAATATCTTTATCACCTGATCATTATCTATGCACCTAAGGTGTTATCCATTGAGGCATCTTCTAAATATAACCCCATCAACCAATGTATAGGGTATATATTGAATCCTAAAATATATTCTCTTTTCCCTATCCATACTTTATAGGCACTCACCTCTTATCAAGAATGTGGTATATCTTGAAGCCAACTAGTGTGAGGTAGAGATGCATTTGTTTGTGAGTTGTCTTATATCACCAATAGAATCTCTTTATCCTATTAGAGGTCATCAACCATATACTCACATAATACTTTTCCTCTCACTAGCTTATTGACCTTGATCTTTACATCATATTCCATGACCTTGAAAATCCAACCAGCCCTCTTGTCATTTAAGTCTTTGTTTAGAAGGAAGTCCTTCACTATAGGATGAGACACCATAAGATAAATATTTCTATTAGAGAACATTGGTCTAACTTTTTAAGGATATGTATCGCTAAAAAGACCTAGTTTTATACAAAAGTATACCTTACCTCATATCCTTCAAGTCCTTAACTAAAAAATTTAACTAGCTCCTCAAGCCCTTCACCATTATTTTGCATTAGCATAGATGATATATTGTCAATATTGGAAAAGGCATACAATATCAAATCCCTTGAAAAATTAGGATTCATGAGTGTAGGTGCTTGGGTAATGGCTTGTTTGATAGCCTCAAATATTTATTTACCTTCATTTTACCAAGTGAACACTTGGTTCTTCTTCAACATGGTAATGATGGGTTTGACCAAGTTTTAAAAACTAGGTATGAACCTTCTCATGAAGTTTATTTTCCTAAGGAATCTTTATATTCCCTTCTTATGCTTGGGTAAGGATAATACCAAGATGGCACTTATTCTATCAGGGTCAATAACTAAACCCTATTTTGAGATAATGTGACCCAAAAATTTTCCCTCGTGAATAACAAACACAATTTTTTTGGGATTTAGTGAGATTCCATATTCCTTACACCTTTCAAAGATCAATCTCAAGTAATCCAAATACTCACTAGCCTTCTTAGAGAAACTATTATGTCATCCAAGTAGACAAGCACCATCTAATTTAACAAGCCTTGGAAATCAATGTCCATGGCTATTTGGAAAGTAGCCATGGAATTTGACAATCCAAAAGGCATCTTATGATAAGCATATGTGCCCCACTTTGTGGTGAAGGAAATCTTGTATTGACCTTCTTCTCTTACTGGTACCTAGTTATATCTTGAGTACCCATCCAAAAGAGAAAAGTGTTTTGAGCTAGCAACCATTTAAAGGAGTTACTCCATGGATGGAAAAGGTTAATGATCTTTCAAAGAGACCCTATTCAAATATATAAAATCAAAACACAACAAAATTTCACCATTCTTCTTCCTCATAGGTACTAGGTTGGCCACCCATGAGGAGTGCTTGATAGGAAAGATGATATTGGATTTAATAAATTTGGTAAATTCTTTCCTCATAAGCTCTTCAATTTTGGGGTTGATAAGCCTTTGCTTCTACCTAATAGGCTTGGAGTTGGCCTCCAATTATATAGTGTGTTAGGCTATCTTGGGATCAAATCCTCTCATATCATTATAATCCCAAGAAAATATGTTTTCATCCTATTTACAAAGCTCAATGAAATCATGCCTTTAAACCTTAATGCTTACCTTTCTAATCTTGAGGAGTTTGTCTTTGAGGATAATAACTCTTTCATATTTCTCCTCATCAATTGACATTATTGTCTTATCTTTCCTCATATGATATCCCTCATGGAAAAAACCTTCAAGGGTGACCATCCCTTTAAGAATTTTTTAGACCTCAGCTAAATAATTTTATCCTCATACAGATGTTTAAATATACCTTGGTTCATTGAAAAGAACTCTACTTCTTGCTACAAAAAATAATCTATTTGTCACTCTTGAAGACCTACTAATGAGCCTCAATGTCTGACACTAATAGTCTTACCACAACTTTAACATGTGGTTACACTTTGGACTTTGTTAACTCATTTGAGATGTCAAACTGAGCTCCCATGACTGCTAACCTATTAGTATGTTGATTTTGGTTCTTTAGTACTGCTTGGATGTTGAAGGCCTCAAAATCCTCAAGTATATCCCACACTCTATGTTTGTAAGATTTTATCAAGGGATTATTTATGATGTTCTATCCTTTAACCTAATGCACTATCAACTCACTATCCCTATATACTTATAACTACTTGACTCCACTATTACTAGCCCACTGAAGGCCATGGATAAGGCCCTCATATTCAACTACATTGAAAGATCAACTAAATTGGAACTTGTAAGAATAAAAATACTTATCATTATAGGGAGATATTAGAATTGTACCTAAACCTACCCCATGTTTGCTCCTTGAGCCATTAAAGAAAAATTTACATAAAACACCAAGATCTTATTGAGGCCTATTGAGGGATGGCATGGACTGATTCTCTTCATGCAAGTATTAGACTCCTATTTCCATTTATTCAATTCCTTACAAGGGGTTAATTAGCTAATTTTCACTCCACAACTCATCAAAGAACATATCAGGTATATCCTCAGGATGAGTGTTTAGTTTTTGACCAAACAAGTGGTCATCATCATCTAAGATGGTATAATTAATGTTTGAGCTATCTAGATCATAAGGATAAATGTGAAACTATGATATAATATCAACTTTGATGGACACCTTGGTTCCATACCTTGTCTTGAAATCCATGTAGGACCAATATATTGCTAGATAACCCCTAATTTTTGTTCTGAAGTCTCTGGATAAATATAGATCAAAATGAGGAAGCACATCAAAAACCAAAACATCTTGAGCCACTGAAACACTAAGACAAACATGCAGGGTCCAGTTGAGACCTATGATAATACTAGATGGTTTGGTGGAAGATCTACCCAGTTATAATAATCCCTTATATTAGGGTTAATACTTCAAACTAAGCTAGTATGTTATTGACTTTGACATCACTGTAGTACTTGCTCCACTATCTACCATGTAGTTATGTACCAAGGAGTCAATAATAATAACATAAATTTAGAAGGGAGGGGATTTTACCACCTTATTTGATTGCCCTTCATTAGGTCCTTTGGTTATATTAGTGAGAACCACATTTTATTTGCTTGGTGGCCTCCTAGAAACATTGATCTTTGATAAACCTTCTTGAAGGATGTCTACCTAACCAAGCATGGAAAGCACATCCCATATTGGCACACTCACATTGGACTTCTTGATTTGTTCCACAATATTGATGGGCAAACTACCAACCTTTGGTTGTGCTTTGGGAGCCACAACTATACTTTGAACTTGTGAGTCTTGGGGTACAAAGGTATTCCCTTGGTTATAATTATTTGGAGCTATTGGACCCTTTGGAGTATAAGTAGGTTCATTTGGTTTTGATAGCAATGGAGTAGTAGTAGGAGGCTCTTTGACTACTTCTTAGTTACCATCCATGTTCCTTCTCTTGAACCTTGTATTAGCTACCACTAGAATATATGTCTGGTTAGAACTAGCCTACTAATTAAGTGGATATCTTTCTTCTTGCTCATAATTAACCATTGTAGAATCCAACTAGTTTGGTATTTCATTAGGTCCTTGGATTTGTTGAGGATATTCTAGTTCTATCATCATAGGTATTTTTATGTTTTGAGTCATAAGATCTTGATTGATTCTATATCTAGCACCCTAATACCATTACTCATTGAAAGCCTAATTTAACTTAGTGTTTTGGATAATGGATTGATCAAAAGATTAATTCCAAGGCATAGTACCCTCACTTTCTTGATAAATGTTATTCTGAGTAGGTACCAAAGTATTAGAGGTGCTTGCAGCATTTGGATTATAATTGTTTTATCTATTATAGTTAGACTACCCCTATCCTTGGCCTTTTCACTCACCTTATCCTTAGAAATTTCCTTTATAGGGTGGCCTATTGGATTGATAATATTATTTCTAAGGCTTATATGGAGCTTGATAAGTCCTACTGAAATGAGATTTATACCTCTTCACATTAACCAATTCATTACCAAAGGAGTGAAACATGATTTTAACCTCTTGGAAATTCTTATTTTCTTTAGAGTCACTAGATTGACTAGTTGAATCATTTTTCTTACTTTGGTGTAGGTATGGAATTAATTTTTGGCATAGGTGGAACAAAAACAAGGGGAGGAATAACAACATGAGGTGGTTTAATCTTAGGAAATGGCATTGGTGGCCCAGGTGTAAGCTTGCTAGGTTATACTAGAATTTTCTTTGCTATGATTACAACTTCATAAGAATTAGGTAGTGTATTTCCTCCCATAGACTGAATCATTACTATAGTATTACTATTAATATCTTTCAAATAATAAAGGAAAGAATTTTTTTGGGTAAGCCTGATAGAGACTAGAATTTTGTCTAATGTCTTTTGAAACCTTGTGTTGAAATCTTGCATAACTTCATGAGGGACCCTCTTGATTGTGGTTAACTTTTCTGCAAGTGACAAGTGGTTTCTTTTGTCTTCAAACATTTTACACAAGGCATCACCTAACTAATCCCATTATATGATGGAGTTAGAAGTGAGATTTATATACCAGTCCAAGGCTTTACCTTTGAAAGAGATGGCCAACAATTTGATGGCCATATTTTCCTCATTGATATCATAAATATTACATAAGTTGGATATATCTCTAGGGTGATCTAAAGGGGTTGTATAATTGCCTCCCATAAATTAAGGCACACATTTAAGAGTTACCATTAGGATAAGATCATAGTGATTGACGCCCAAAGGACTCTGACCATTAAAATCCATAAAAGGGAAAGATCTAGGGGATATCATAGAAATTAAAGGACCTAACAAAGAACTTCTTGCAAAGGTATATTTTGAAACTGGTTTAGGAGGAAAGTTTCCTTTATATGGATGAGTATTAGAAAATCTTAACCTTTTTACTAAGTTTAAAGGTAATTCAACAAATTGAAAAGGAGTACCTTTAAAATTTGATCTTTTAGTCACCTTTGGCATTAAATATAGCTACTTCTCTACACTAGAGTGTTGAGTGTTCTTCGATGTCTCTAGATGCTAAAATATGAAAGTTATAACTATTGCAAATTGAGCAAATCAGCATCAAACTTGACCAAATATTCTTTGAAAGTGGTCCCTCCAAGCATGCCATAAACTATTAGAGGATTAATTTTCACCCTTGGAAAGGGTTCTTCAGACTCTCTCAAACTAAGCTACACAATGCGAACAACCTCAAGATATGGGTATCCTATAGTGAGTTTGAACCTCTAGATAAGGCTGACTTCCTCTTGGTAGATCACCTAAACTAATGAACTACTTAGAAAAGGGATAGAAAAGGGGTATAGGGAAACTAAAAGAGATAAGAAAGGTGATGCACCAAATTTAAATGGACATTCACATAATCTTGAAAAAACACTAATTTATCACAAGACAACTATTTCTCACACAACCTCATAAACTAGTTAATATGCATAAGTATTTAATAAACTAAGCTCACTAAGCAATGAATGAAGCAAAGAGGAATTCTAAGATTCACACCAAAAATACATTAATGGTAGAAAGAGCACAAGTCTAGACTTTAAAATATCTTGAAAACACCTAAGAATAGGTAATAAAGAAGGACAATGGATATGGAAGACACTCCTTCACAATGTCATCATGAAAAAGCTTGCTAAACACAATTCAAAGGCAAGAGATAGGTAAAAATTAATGTTATTGATTTAAGATGTAGTTCTTATAAATTTTGATAGGGTTTATCCTTATCAAATGAGAGTCTCATTTTACAATGGGAAATAAAAATGGGAGATATAGGAGAATGGAGAAGAGAGAGAGGAGAAACATGCCATCAGAAATTAAGAAATGACATGTAAACACCCTCCATGAATTCTCAACCACATTTGGATCAATTAGGACTAATATTGCCTCCAAAAATTAACCTTCGTCACCTCCAAATATTCTTCAAACTTTCTCAATTGGTTGAAGAATACACTAGAAGATAATAACTTGTTAAGGATGTTATGTCATAATCCATTCAAAGGTAAAAGTCTCCCTAGACTCTAAAACTTCTTTGAATGTTCCACTTGTCTTTCTCAACCTCCAAACTCTCAATATTATTAATTAGATTATATCACCATGTTTAATATTGATCTAGACTTTATGCTATCAGACAATCACTTGGAATCATTACATCTGGTATCCCCTTTGACATTCGTTTCATAGTCATAACTTTGCCATTACTCCAAACCCTTAACATAGGTTCACTATCGATGAAAACCAATTCCTTTATTGGTTTTCATATAGTCATGATTTCAATGAAGATTGATAGGATACCTAGTCTCTTTATCATGATCAAAACATAAGTCAAACCCAAGACAATCTTTATAACCTAATTAAGTAGAGTTTTACATAGAACTAGGATTTAATGGCATCTTTATAAATTTGTAACGTTTGCTCTGGTAACTTAGATCATATTTGATATTTAATTTATACATTTACATGCTTGGGTGGAAAATCTATCATTATAATATGTCCACCTATGTGACATTCCTTTTCCATGCTATTATTTATTTAAAACATATGATCATTGTAAATTTGAACACGTGTCCTCAACTCATGCACTCTCGAAATTTGATTGAATTTGCTCTATTGATTTCATCTAGAGTCTTCTAGATTTGACCTTCAATATTGGCCATGGATATGATTAGGGCTTCTTATATTATTACATTTGGTAGCCTTACATTCCCTTTGATTTAGTTGTCAAGATTATGACACTTGGAAATTACACGTGCCCTCTATGGACCTAATTGTTAGTTTATGCAATCAAATGTGCTTATATCACATGGTGACCTCATGTGTAATATGAACTTATTGAAATTTTTAATTTGATTTCACTATCAATTTGCATCCACATGGTCGAATGCACTCTATCAGATCTGCTTTTGCCTAATCAAACATGCTCCATTAATTTACTCAGGAGTTCACCATGATCAAGAAACTTATCACCCTCACATTCATTCTCAAGATCCTCTAACATTTTGAATATAATCTCTCCATTAGGTATTTTATCCACAATTTAACATGCACCATTGATATTTATTTGACTTATTGACCTTTATCCTTGAACATGGAGTGTTGATCGGGGTTTGTACATGAGAATACACATCGTCAATCTTGATCCAAGATCTTTTGACTTGTTGACTTCATGAGATTGTCTGCATGCCATTGATATTTGATATTGGCCTCTGAGATCATGCTAATTTTCATCCCTATGTTTAAATTAAATATTTTTAAGGATTTTTTAATGCAAACAACTATTTTCTATGGCTTTAACTTGACATCCCCAAATAGGTTTTACATTGCTAGATCATCTTTTAAGGCTTATATCTTGAGATACAAAACTCATCAAGATACCAAATTTACATGGGATCTTCATGACATGAAATATATCACTTTCATGCAATTCTTTAACTTTGGTTAGCTTCCCAAGTACACTTATTAAATGCATGACCAAATTGACCTATTTATTCTTCCATGATGTGCCATAACAGCCTAGTCTCTCAAAATCACCAAATTCACACTTTAATGAAAGTGATAAGAGATAGGATCATGAATTTTATTATCTCCTTCTACCATTTAATTATTCACTCCATAGGAACCTTGCTTACTTGTTCACACCATATATAGGCAAAAGTTTCTTATGTGGGCCAATTTTGGCTAACAATTCTCTTTAAAATGGGAGGAAAAAGACCAAGGTGGTCTAGAAATCAAATTGAATAGATAATATATCCCATCCCACAAAAATTTTAAAAATTTATATTTCTCATGGAAACTCCAATCCAGTTTTCACATTTTTGTGATTTTTAGGATTTTAAGAGCTCTTTATGAATGTCTAAGGGTTTTAAAACTATTTAAAATGTTTTAAGAAATTTATAGTTATCTCAACTTGATTGAGTGTTATGAAACTCAAAATGGTCCAACTTTCAAAATGGGTGAGATCATGTCTTAGGTTACTTGCAAAATAAAAAGAGCATTTAACTTAAAATGCTCTTAAAATAATGAGAGCATTAAAACTTAAATTTCTCACAAAATGGTGAGAGCATGGAAAAGGGGTGACTAATTTGACCTCAATATGAATTGAGAACTGCCTACATAGTCCCCCAAGACCTCAAGTTAGTGTTGTTCCACTTATACAAAAGGTGTCTAACTAAGTACCATCAAATTCAAGTATAGGTAAATGATAAGGTGTGGCATAGTAATAGGAAGGTGATGTGGTAATGAATGGTAAAAGTGTTACTCTTAATTTATCAATAGGTAGTTATAATTAGGAAATAATGATAAAGTTTCAATGTTATTAATTTTCCCAAGGGTGTTTATAACTAGTAGCACAAGTATAGAATGTAACAATAATTGAAGAATATAATTGCCAAGACCACTATCATACTACTTTCATCTACTACAACTCAAATGTTTAATCTAAAACAAGTATTGGAAGTGAATTTGTCATCAACCACTAAATGTTCCTAAATTATAAATGAATCAAAACCAAGGTCAAATGTGATAGGTAGGGTTAGGTAAAAAGAACTGGCCAATAAGGGGTTAATGGCATGGTAGAATAGGTAGGGTATAATATAAAGAATAGTATAGTATGGCATAACTCAAATGATCTTTGTAAACAATAATTCTATTCCCTCAAGTATAAAAACATTTCAGGTGCATTATTTTCATTTATTTTGCAAGCTCATCTCCTTATTGCATGGTGATCCTATATGCTCTAGAACTATAGTTAGAAATAACTACATAAGGCCCTAGTCAATTTGGTCTGAACTTTCCTTTTTTGATTTGTCTTGACATTGACATTCTTCTAATTTTCTTATAACACAAGGTCACCAAGATTAAATTCACAATGGTTAATTCACCTAGTGTGTTGGCCTCATAATCTGTATTAATAAACCTAAAGATTATTCAAGGTGGCTATGAATTTTCCATCAAATAATTATAGCTCCTACAAGCGAGCTACTATGTAGTCCTCATCATCGATGATGTATTCTAGTGAAATCTAGAGAGAAGGCAACTTGACATAGATAGGAATAATGGCCTCAATGCCATAAATAAGTGAATAGGGTATAACTCCTATTAGAGTAAAAAATGTGGTATGGTATGCCTAGATGGCATTAAATAGATACAAGTGACAATTAAAACCAACATCATTTACAATCTAATTAAAAATATTGACAATGTTTTTATTAAAAGCCCCAACTTGGCCATTGCCTTAAGGGTAATAGGTGGTAGATAAATATTGTTTGATAAAATATTGGTATAAAGTGCTTTCACATCTTTATTTTTAAATAATCCACCTTGATCAGATATAATGTTGGAGGACATACCATAATAGTAGATGAGATGTTTGAATATGAACTTAGATATATGCTTACTAGTGATGTAGGTGAGGGGAATGGCTTCCACCCACTTAGATAAATACTCACTAGTAGTTAGGATGTGTTTATGGCCATCAGAGTATGCACAATTGATCTTCCCTATGAGGTTGAGTCCCCATATTGAGAATGACCATGGTATTATTAGTGGTTTGAGTGTCTTAATTGGAACGTGAATAAAATTAGCATGATTTTGACACTTTATACACCTTTTCACATATGCAGCTACATCTATTTCCATATTTGACTAGTAATAACCATAACACAATAAATTTTTAGCTAAGATTGCCCTACTAGTGTGACATCCACACACTCCTTTGTAAACTTCCCTTAATGATAATCAAGATTCAATGGAAGGTAAATAATTAAGTAGAGTTCCATCATAACTTCTACAATAGAAGGTGGGTTTGATTAAGGTATAATAAGATTATTTATCGATGAAGGCTTTTTTTTCTTACATGATAGGTCAAGTGGCATAGTTTAGTTTTGAAAATAAGCATATATATTAGAATATCAGGGAGATGTGGGACCAACAATGTTACAGACCATCTTGATGATTGATTATTAATGTGTTGATGTGAAGATATGTTTAACAAGAAATTTATAATCCCTTGATCTATTTATTATCTTAATCATGGATCCAATAGTGTTCATGGTGTCAGCTATTCTATTATTGACTTGAGGTATTCTTTCAAAATAAATGTTGGAAATTTTTTCTTGAGAGTATTGGCCATATCTTTTAGGGTACCAACTTCTCATCCTTTATGTAATATTGGTCAGTGACATGATTGATGATTAGCTAAGAATCACCATACACCATTAAATGTTGAATTTTCCATTGTATTGCTTGACAAAGCCTTAAAATGAGTGATTTGTACTTGGACATGTTATTGGTATAGATAAATCTAATGTGAAAGGACTTGATAATAAGATCATCTTATGTTGTAAAAAAAAAAAAATTGGCACTTAATCCATTGGCTATGAATGAACTATGAAAGTACATCTTCCACTATTCAGCCTCAAGAGGTGTATTTGCTTCTATGGTGGCCACAATGGCATCATCTATAAATCTAAATGTAAGAGGTTGAGTATCATGAAGAGGAGATTTTTAAAGTGGATATATGAGTACATGACATTTAAAGGCCTTATAATTGGAATATTTAATTTCAAATTTGCTCAATAGCATGATCCATTTTACCATGTAGCCTTGTGAGTCTATTTTAGAATGTAGATACTTGATCATATCTAATTTGGAAACAATAATGGTTTTATTATTCAACATGTAATGAATCAAATTTTAGGTTGTGAACACTATTGCTAAACATATATTTTAAATTAACATATAATTTTTCTCATGCACAACCAACATTTGGCTCAAATAATATATGACATACTCTTTACCCCATTTATCATGTTGTGTGAAAATTGCCCCTAGGGAATTTTAAGTCAGTGACAAATAAAGTAACACTGGATTGTTTGGCATGAGTGGAAATAAAATAGGTGGATTGGTTAGATATTCATTAAGGTGATAAAAAAAATTAACATTTTTTATTACAAGATAAAGTAATTCCCTTCTTCAATAAGTGTGTAAATAGATGAAATTTATTGAATAATAGTGATATGAAGCATCAGAATGAGTGTATCTTGCCTTGCAAACTATAGATCTACTTCAAGGTAGATGGTGGTAATATTTCAATAATGTCTCAAACTTTAGCTAGATTAACTTCAATGCCCCTGTGTGAGATAATGAATCCAACTAATTTACCATAAGTTATGCCAAATACACACTTCTTTGGATTAATACTGACATTGTACTTAGGAATTATTTCAAATATTATTCATATTATAATTGGATAATTAGCATGGGTCTTTGATTTACTAGGATGTCATTGACATAGTCTTCAATAATATTTTACATCATATAATGGAAAATAACTATGATGGATCTTTGGTGAGTGGCTCCAGAATTATTAAGTCCAAGTGCCATCACCTGCTAACAAAACATTCCACACATAGTGGAGAACATTGTCTTGTGATAGTCTTTTGATGTAATATAAATATAATTATACTCTAAAAATACATCCATAAGATAAAACATTTCATATCCATCCATTTAGTCAACTATCATGTCAATATTAGTCATAATAAAGTCATATTTTAGGTAGGATTTGTTGATATCTATGAAATTAGTTTAGATTCTAATACCTTCTAGTTTCTTTCTCACTAGCATAATGCTTGAAATCCATTATGAATAGTCAATTGGCTTGATGTATTTTGTGTCTAAGAGTTTCTCCAATTCTTTATGGACTAGCATAGAAATATGAGGATGCATATTATGCAGATTTTTCTTAATGAGTTTAGCATTAGGATGTAAAACAATATTGTGTATAACTAAGGTGGAGTCTAAACCTAGCATGTCCAAATAACCCCATGAAAATATGTCAAAAAATTCCCTCAAAAGGGCTTACAAACTTCATGATCCTCCTCAGTGGGGGATGCATCTAATTTAATCCACTTTGGGTCCTCTAGAGTCCTCCTATTAACCTCTGAAGTTTCCTCCATAAGAAGTGTAGAACCATCATCTAAAATGGTTGACAAGGAGTTAAATTGGTTGGTAATGGTAAAGTCCTCTATCCTAACTAGCTCATCTAATTCTCCCAAGTAGGATGAATCAAAATCTCCTAGTGATGGTAAAGGTCAAGAAATAAATACCTTAGGTAACTTTTGAATAATTTCCATAAATGTGTTGTTCCTCGGTAGTGATCTTTGATCCATAAATAGTCTATGGGTTATAGGTCTTTTGTGCTTCATAGGAAGAGGGGTGAACATCCCCATCTAATGCCACCAAAGACTAGTATTCACCAAGAGACTTAACTTTCTCTTTAATTTTACCTTGGTTAGAAAGTGCCTCAAAGAGGTTTTTACTTTTAGACCTCAATGTTTGATTTGTTTTTGTTTTTGACCAGGGAAATTTACTCGCTCTTGGAAGTAGGTAGTAGGATCCAATATGATAAAAAAAACTTGCCTATGATATCTAGGACGAATGTGATTTCTCAATCTTAGAAAGTTGCTTATGGCCTCATCATTTTAAAACTAATCTAATGGCATTGTTTACTTCTGTTGGTTTTAGTTTATCAAATGTGGGTGATAAAGGGTTAATGGAAAAGGTTGATAAATAAGGTTAACAGTGCACATGACATGGGATTAAATAAATGTGTAATGGAAAGGTCATTATAGATTATATAATTAGACCCTGCATCACTAATGGCATTATCTTTGTTAGTTAATGGTGTTAAAATGAAAACAATATATGTGAGGTCACCCTTAGGTAGTTTAAATCTAATACCATGGGTTCCCTTGTACTTGATCATTGGGTTTGATAATGCCTTATTATGTAGCCTCAAGCCTCTACCTTCATAAGATAGGTGATCCATAATCACATTAGGGATAGGATACTTTATGCTTTAGTAATAGTCAGCTAACACATCAATGTCAATCCATGAATTATATTTGATTAGTGGTCATTAATTAGGCTAGAGGCCAATTTGAATACAATGAGTATGTTTAGCTAAGATTTTCCTTTCAACTACCAGTCCATATGAGTAGTTTTGGCCATGGATCTCCCATAGGTTTTTGGATTTTTTGGAAAATAGGAATTGCATTATGGGTATGTATTCTCTTAGAACTTTATCAGTTATATAGAAGTGATTGGTAATGTCTAGTGTAGGCATGGTTGAGGTAGAAGTTTGACTATCTAGGTCAATGTAATTAACTTATGGGCTTGATTAATTAGATTTACTCATTTCAAATCTTCTTTCACCATATATGGGCATAAGATTCATGCCAAATTAATAGTTATAAATTTTATACTTGGCCTCAAGGCATTTAAAATAATGACATGGTTGAAGTTTAGCTAGAATATTCACTTCTATTCCTAAATGTGGAAATTTTATACACTGATACAATGTAGAAGGTATGGCCTTGATTTCATGGCTCTAGTGTCAGCCCAATAATATATTTTAAGATAATTATAGGTATATAACATGGCATATATTATCATGAATCAAAGGCTAAATGACCACTAGAAAGCTAATAGTACCTTGAGATTCCTATTCTTTATTATCATATACCTTGATAATGATGGTATCTGGATGCAAGTTGGCTACTGTATATCCAATATGTTTAATCAACTTTAGAGACACAATGTTGAGGCCAAAACTGTTATATATAAGGACATGTTTAGCTCTATGGTTTTTAATACTAACTTTGATGTATAATGGGTTGTTATGTAGAGGGCCTAATGATGACATGTCACTTTGGTCAAAGGTAAGATGTTGGCTAGGGGCTAAGTGTCCTACCTATTATGACATGGAATTATACTAGTATGGAAGAGTTCTTTAGGATCTACCATTTAGGATCTACCACTCCTAGTCATAATATGGGAATAACCGTAGGCTATGGGTGTCCTATAGTGGGGTTGAACCAACAAAGAAGGCCGACTTCTTCTTGATGGATCATTTAAACTAATGTTACTACTAGGAAAAGGGTTAGAAAGGGATAAATAGGGATCCTAATAAATCTAACAAGATGATTAACTAAATTTAAATTAAGCTCTCATATTCTTGAATCCACACTATATCTGCATAAGATAATACTAGCTCACACAATCTCATAAATCTAGCTAGTTGCATAAGTAGTTCTTAAACTAGGTTTGAGAAGTAATGAATTAAAACAAAGAGGAGTTCTAAGACTCACACTAAGATTACATCAATGGTAGAAAGAACACTAATTTAGACCTTCAATATCTTGAAAATATATTAGAAGAGGCAAGAAATAAGGACAATGGATATGGAAGAACCTCCTTCACAAGGCCATCATGCACAAGCTTACCAAACACTTATCAAAGGGAAAGAGACAGGTAAAGAAAGTATTTTATTGCATCAAGAAGTAGTTATTAAAATTTTTGAAAAGGTCTAGCCTTATCAAATGAGAGTCTTTAATATTTTAAAATTGAGAGATAATTTATTATCAAAGGTGAGAGAAATCTTATAAATGGAAAAGAATAAGAGATATTGGAGAAAGGGGAGAGAGAGGGGAAGCACACCATTTGAGACCATTTATTAAGCTACCATTCTTCTTGATGTTTGAACCATATTTGATCCAATTAAGACTAAAAGTATTTGAGAAGAAATAAATTCTCCACTATACTCTCCAATCCTTGAATCCCTTTGCTTTGATATTCTACACCATCTCCACTTACTTTCATTATGAGTAAAATGTCCTCATATCCATGGAATTGACAGAGCCATGCCTAAGTCTGCTTAAGTGGCTAAAAGTATATGTTTGTCAAAGTTATAGATTTATTGAAAGATAAGACACTTCTACACATCTAACCTTACTCCAAACCTAAGCATAGGTCTATTTTAGATTGAAAACCAATCCATTTATTGGTTTTCCTATAGTTAATATCCATGAAGATCTTATATACTACATAGCATCATTCTTAAATTGTATTTGGTCTAAATAGACATATTCTACCTTTGAACCTTGTGGGAATTGAGAAGCCACTACACACAAGGATATCCCTTCATGAAAAAATGTTGAAACCATAATAAAACTAAGTCTACATGCTTTGGATCTTCAAAGAGAGGTCATGACTAAGATTTAATGGCACCCTTTAAAATATTTGCTCTATTTTGACTTGAACCATGTTTGACCTCTATTTCAAAACTCCCAGATTCAACCTTTAATATTGGCCATTAATATTGATTTGGGCTTATCACATTCATTCCACTTGGTAGCCTTGCATTGATCCTTAGGATCTTATAATTATTCCATATGTCCCTTTACTTGCACCACATGGCAGCTTCACATGCATCCCTAGAATATGCTAACTTTTTAACCTCTCCCTCACCGTCGTCAACTTCCCCATAATTGAATGAGCACTATTGGATCTACTTTATCACATACCATAAATCTTCCTTTACACAAATAAAATGCATACCATTTATTTACCTAGCATCTGCCATGGTCACAAATCTTGGTAGCTTATCATTTATTCCTAGGATCTACTAACTAATTGACCTTTCACTCACCGTTGATTTTATTTGGTATGATGGATCATACACTATTGGATCCTTGGTCTTCTAGATCAAATGTGGACCATTGATTTGATTTGAAATGCACCATTATTAATACACTTATAACCATCATGATTATCCTAGCTCCACTGACATATTGACCTCCACTCACTATTAATCTACTTTGGTATGATTTAACATGCATCATTGGATCTTCAGAACCCAGTTACTCAAGCTATCAATCACATGCTATTGATATATGATTTGATCAAGCAAGATTTTGATAATTTTTATATCCACATTAAACTTGAATCTTTTTAAGGATTTTTAAATCCAAATGGGTACTTATTATGACTCAATTTTGAAATCTATGTACACATCTCCTTCTATTGGTAAAACTTTGAAGACTTGTATCTTGAGATAGAAAACTCATCAAGATATGAATTTTGCATAAATTTTTAAAGGAATGAAAAACATCATGTCCATGTATTCCTTTAGCTCTTGTTGACCCCACAAGTGCCTTTACTAAATGTGCAACCAGACTAACCTATCCATTTTTTCATGACACGTGATGATGGTCTAGATCTTCTAGGCTTGTGCAAGTCATTTTTTACATTCAAAGATATAATGAATTAATGAAATTTTGAAAAAACCTACTTCATGCTTAGTGGATGCCATGAATATCATCAAAACATAATAAATTCTTTCTTTTATAGTCTTAGACCTATTTCCAAGTCATTTGATCATTCACTCAATCAGGGACTTTGTTTAGCTAATCTATCCAGGCAAAAGCCTAGTATGTGGGCCAAAATTAGCCAACATCTTTGGTGACTCACAGGGAAGCATGCCTACTATGATTGAAAACCTAGACTAGTTACCTTGTCTGATCTAATGGGCATGGATTCATAAGTTGATATGAATTGATTAAGGTTGTCCCTTTTTTGAAAACCCTCTCTTGAAGGAATAAGGACCAAAAGAAAAAAAACAAAACAAAGTGCCCAAGGAACTTAGGAAAAGGAAACACATAATAGGAAAGAAAACTAATTTAAACAAAGTAAGGGAAACTAACCTACTAAATAATTGTGCACATAAGTACTTAGATAAAATCATGAAATCTATTCTAATATATCTAATATTGTACAAAAATTTACATGTACCTCCCTCCTAAGTCAAATGGGAAACTTTTTGTATCATTCACTTTTAATAGACCAAGATGAAAAATACCTTGCTTTGGAGGTACCAAAATTGGTGAACCAAGCAGCTTAATGGGAAATCCTTTTAATGTGATCTCCAATAGATGAAAAGGAACAAACACACCTCCAATATAGACATATTGGTCCAAGCCTTACAAGCTTGCTTAATGTTGGAGTGCAAGAGCACTTGCTTTATGTTGCTCATCACCCTTGAGAAAGCCTTACATGAAGACTTCATTTAGGCTCTTGAGAGAAAATTCACTTGGTTCTCTTGGTGGTTCAAAAAGAACATATCCTTTCCCCTTATCCTTGTACAAATTAGGACATATCCTAGAAGAAGGACATGTCCCTTAATATCTTATAAATATTTGGTTATGGCATTGAACTACTACCATAACCATTCAAATGTTTCACTAGTATGTTCATTAAACTACATCTATTGAGCATATAAGATGTCTCTTTCACCAACCTCACTCAATATTTCATCTTGATATTCGACTATAAATGAGGGTTGACTTAACCATCCAAGGTGTTAAATATCACACCTATCTTTCTCAATCTTTGATCTACTTTCCTCTTGCTCCAACATATTAAGGCTATCTTGATCTGACACCTCATCTTAAAGTGGATAAACCTCAGGCACCTAGTTCTAATCCTCTTCTTGATCTATGTATAAAGGACCTTCATTAGTCCATTCAAAGTCTACTCTATTTTTAACTTGAGGATTGCCCTCATCAGGATCAAGTTATTAGTGTCAAATCCATGCCAAGAAGATTGGTTCAAACCTAATTCTTCCCCTTTTAAATGAAGTGGGCTACCTATCATGATCTCTTCATCATAGACACTTGATTTGTCCTCTTCAAGATCACCTATGACTATAAGCTCCTCCTCTATCCTTTATATAATAGGCTCTTTATCTAAGAGGGAGATGGTGGGAGGGTGAATAAGTTCACCTTACTTGTATCTTAAGAGAGTGTCCTTCTAGCTAGGGACTTTTAATGGATTCTTTGGTGGCTTTTGAATTGGTGTTTAGACCTCTACAACCAAAACCTTCTCCTTCTTCTTTATGCCCTTCTAAACTGGTACTTCCTTTTGAATGGTTATAGGAGAGGGTATTCTCACAAGTGAGGGCATGACATAGCTAAGGTTAAATGTGTTGGAGAAGATCCATGATGGAATGGCTTCATGCTCTTAAGTGGGAATGGTCATAGGGGTAGGAGAGGGAAAAGTGATTGGCTCAGGTTTGACATACTCTTTCTCCCACTACTCAAACACTTTTTTAATGGATAATACCCACCATTTAATTCTTGCTTCTCAACTTGTGGATATTTAGCTTCCTTAATTAGTGCCCATAGATTCAAAAACTATTACAAGAAGATTCCTATCCTCTCAATGGCATGAATGGGTAATTATTGTCCAATCTTAACCCCTTCATTAATTTTCATGATTATTTTGCCTTGGTCTAGTATTGCCTCTCTAGGTTTTGACAAGGATGAACTTTGACAAGGTTGACTAGGGGGCTGATCAAGAACTCTTAAAGGTTGATCTTGAGGATCTTAGAGGGGAGAGAACACATAAAACTAATATAAATGAGTCTATTATTCTTCATAAGATATCAACACACTATATTCATTCTAGATCATGTTTCTCCTCATTACTATGTCCTCATTTCTACAAGATGACCATTATTCACGCTCACAAACTAACCATATATTATTGACCAAATGAAGATCACTCCTTTCCTCTTATAAAACATGGATAGGGATGATATAAGAAACTTTCAAACCCCTACCAATCTCCCTTATCAACTCAATATAAACTGATAATGCTTGCTTGAATCCTAATAAAGATGTAATAGGATAAGCTTGGTATTGAAAAGGGGAATTAGAGTACTAATTTAATTGCAAAGGAGGCTGACCTTGGTCATATTTATGGGTGGGAGAAGGTTAAAGGCCATGATAGGGTTAATAGGCTACTTGAGGGATGTTGACTAAATTTGACCTTGCAGGTCAAATTGGGGACCCTATAGGTAAAAATTTGATTTTTAGATGTTTAATATGGGTTTAATGTTGTGTCATGAGGTTTATTATAGGTTAATTGATGTCATTTAATGTTATATTATCCTTGGTCCTTAGTCATTTTAATCCTTTTAGTCATAAGAGTCATTTTGAGGTCAAAAAAGGGGCATTTAATGATTTTTATGGCCTCCTAGGGAAATGTGAAGGTTTAAATGGATGATTCCATTCCCCATGTGTCCTCTTATGTCTTAATTAATTGTTATTAACTAAAAAGAGGTAGGTTATCTAGAGAAAGAGGTAGTTTTCTTGAAAACTTGAACATTTAATGAGGTGTATAGAATTGTATAACCTCTTATAGTTTGGGATGTTTCAAGAGAATCCCTTGGTCTTCCATACACTTCAATGATAAATTTTATTAGAAACTTCAAAAAATGAAGAAAACCACTTATCTCTCCTTCCATTAGGCTTGGTAAGCAAAAATGGTCTTCAAGTTTGTACTTGGTATGATCAGCAATGGAGACTTCAGGAAAAATTATCTTGGGGTGTATTCTAAACTCATAAATATTCAATTTTACATTTTTTTATATAATAATGGTTTTATGTGCTTTATGAACCATTCCTAAGAAGTTAGACTATCTAGTTCGCTTACTAATCTATGTACCCTATAGGTTTTTCCATATTTTAGGTAAATCTATATAATTCACATGTTGATGTTGTTTCTAAATTATTATTACTCCCTCCTACAATTTCCCCCATGATTATTTTATTATTTAAAAAAAAATTATATGTAAATCATCTCAAGTTGTAAGAGGATGCACTTTTTTGTGTAACAGGCAGGTTTCCACCATTTTCAAGATTCTCATGCTTTGGCAATGGTTTCAATGGGTATAGATAGATTAATTATAATTTTTTACATGTCTTATAAACCCCATAACATTTAGTATTACCCAAAAAATCCACATTATAAATGAATTTTTAGTCAAAATTACCATATAATCAATTTGTTATATGACTGTCATACCAATCGGCTAGGTGCCTATAGGAGGTCCAAACATTGAAAATGAAGTGTGAAGACTTGTCTTAGGCTTGGAAACACCCTGATGTTTCATTTTATCATCATATGAGGAGATAAATTTTCATTTAATATAGTTTCCTTGAATACATGGTTCCAACTCACTGTCTGTTTGCATATATATAAATGTTCATCTATAGGTGTTATGGGGAGAGTTCACATTGAAAAGAAGTTATTAATAATTGTTTTAGGTGATGTAGAATTTGGAGAATGTATTTGGAGGAATTTAAATAATATTATAACCCTTGGAAGGCCAAATAATATTCCCATCACACCAATCCTACTCACTGTCTGCCTGCAAGTAACTTAACATG
This sequence comes from Torreya grandis, assembly GCA_037957365.1. Classification (NCBI taxonomy): domain Eukaryota; kingdom Viridiplantae; phylum Streptophyta; class Pinopsida; order Cupressales; family Taxaceae; genus Torreya; species Torreya grandis. Next base: position 1,547,223 of record JARHVA010000105.1, read on the forward strand.
CACCTATAGGTGGTACAATAGAACTTTGACAATTCTTGTTTGGAAAATTTAAAACATGGTGAGGTTTCCTTCCAATTCATATAGTGTGAGAAACTAAATTCACACATGTTTTAATCATAAAATTGGTATGAGAATATGTAAACCATCTTTAGTCATAATATGATTGAGTACAGAGACATTTGCCCTAAAAAGTGAAAACATAGAACTTGGTAGTTGTGTGGAAGCTTTACAACAAGGTTGTCATGGGATTTGAGGCATATTAATGATTAAATATGGTATCCATATAATATTACAAGACCTATTAAATATATGGATTCAATATATAGTATGGAATATAGTTTTTGAGAGGATCAAAATTGTTAATTTATGCACTGTTTCCAAGTAATGTTATTTATAGGATCTAAGTTACAAAAGACTTACTCAACCAAGGGTTTAACATGAGACCATGTCACCATGATATAATGGTTATATATGATATAATATAGAATTAATGGCATAAATATCATCAAAGGAGAATTTAATACTATCTTTCTTCTCCCATTAGCATTTATAGGTCTCTTTTTACCACAAAATATACACATACAGGCTAGTTGTAGGGTTGCCATTGAACAATGGGCTTGATAACCTTGGTGATAGAAATCACTCCAAGCATAAAAGTATAAAATATAGTTATATTATTGGTTATATATCTTCAATGAGTTTTTATTTATTATATTCAAGTCCTAATTCAAGCACAACCACCTACAGGGTTTACTTTGAAAAAGAAACATAGAAAGTACAGTCAACTACCTATGACTAGTTTTAAGGATAAGCCAACTTCAAAGTGTGAGATGAGAAAATGAATAGATTAAATAAGTATTTTAAGATTTTATTATGTATTATACATTTTTTATGAGTCCTAAAACATGAAAAAACACCTATAGGTATGATGTTTGGAGCAAAACACAGTCAACATTTGCACTAAATCCCTATCATTTGGAAGGTCAATGAGAAAGAAAGGGATAGTTTAGGGTAATGGTTGGTTATGAAACATATTAATAATGCTTATAAAAATAGTAATATACCATTATATCATGAAAATAATGTAAATATAGCTCCAAATAAGATAACATATAGTCCATATGCCATATTTGTACACAATCAACATTAAAAAAGTTTGCCTTGGGGTTTTAGACATTTGAATGTGCTAGAGAGGTCATTTTGACCTGAATTTTTGTAAAGGTTGTACTCATGACCTAATAAAAAAGCTAATTTAAGTGGTTTTATTTTAAAAATATGGAAAATATCCTTTATTTTATCTTAGAGGTAGGCCACTTTCAGGCATACACAGAGGTAAAGAATGGAGAAAATGTGACCTAAATGAGTGTTGGGTGCCTTGGAAACATAATGTGATGATTTGGTATGATGTAATAGCCTATATTTATTTGTAAAAAACATTAATTTATCCTAAGTTTTATGATAAAACAATAATAAGTGTTGGTGGACAACCATATGTAGTCAAACCCCAAGGGTCTCAACTAGGCTTAGTTGGTGAATGAGAAGAAGAGATGAGGATTACTTGGATGGTTTTAGGGTGACTTATAAAGTTTTAAAAAATATATGGAAACATTAAAATAATCTCATATAGGGTAGAAACCTTATAGGGAGATCCAAATCCTTAAAGGTGTAGACATGCCTATTAGACAAGGTTCAAGCCTAGAGGCCAAATGAAAGGTGAAATTCAATTTTAGAATGAGATTGGAATTAAAACCTATTATTTCATGTTATTAGGGTCATTATATGCATTTTTATACTTTAAAATTGTAAAGGAAACACAAATAAGTCATATTTTGGATCAAAGGCCACATTAGGCCTATGCAAAGCAAACGAAGAGCTCGATAGGCTATGTTGAAGTGATTACATATTCTTGGAGGATTTTAATGGAGGAAAAAGGAATTTGGGGAGGTTATTATGGGTAATAAACATCACATTAGTGTAATTTTTATGAAGTTCCAACATCGTAGCTTTATGAACAAAGCTTAAGAGGTAAAAAATAGTGACTAGTTTGAGGAAATGAGGTTAAAAAGATACTAAAATGGAATATTTTTACTAGGATGATGATTTGAGGTTATATAATAATCTTTCAAGATCCTTCACACCCTTTTGAGTTGTATGAAATTGTATGGATAGGTTATAAAACATAGTAATTATAACTTTTTTATGTGTTGTGCAGGTTTCAAGAGGTTCCAAGAGATTCCAATCACATGGAGTGAAATATTATGAATTAAAATAACTACCCATATCAATTTAATTCCTTGAAACAAATTATAAGTGCCTGAACTAGCCACTTCATCTCAGTCAGTCAAAACTGCCATAGTGACCAAGCTAGTGAGAAGGGTGGAAAACTTCAAGTGAGCTAATTTTAAGGTGTGCCTAATGCCTCTAAGTCCATGGAAAGTATTTAAACATATAATTCACTCCTAAAATGTATTTTCATGGAATAATAATGCCTTTTTGGAGGCAAATTGTGTAGGGTGCATGAAAGAAGAGTTTTTTAGATTACAGATGGTGATAACTCATTTCCAGATGATGCCAGATGACCAAGACTAAAAAAATTAATGTAAAGGCATGTATTAAATCCTTACCATTAATTCCAATAATTATACCTATCTATAATTATTTTTTGGACTTAAAATAGGTCCAAATCATGAAGGCAGTTTTTTAAGCCAAAATGAGAACTTTCATGCCACTTTTTTATGAGTTTCATGCCTTGTATGGCCACTTGTCTCTTTTTAACTTGCATGGTTCATCTCAAATCATATTATCATGCACAATTAACTCCTTTTCTCATCTTTACAAGTGTCCTTGTGACCTTTGAAATTCTCTCTTCTCCTCTCTCTCTCAAGTTATATAAGAACTAGTCATTTTGGTCTTTGTAATTCTGCTCCACTTGAGTATGGAAAAGAATTGCTCATTTTCATACCATTTGATCAATAATCCTACTGAATTTTACCTATTAATGACTATTCATAGTATTTTTTACTTGGATTACTTATCTTTCTTAGTGATAACTATGATTTTGTTAGCATGTTATCTCATCCTTTCATCCTATTTGTAGTTGGAAAGCTTCTTCTTGCAAGGCATGTGAAGTGTTATAGGAAGTGTCAATTTTGAGTGAGTTATTCTATCAACTAGTTCCATTCAAGGCCTCTTGTATAGTCCTCCTAGCCTAAGCATTCATTCATAACCTCATAATGTAATATTAATGTGAGAAGATGTAGATTGGAGAAGTGTATGTTTGGTTAGTCTCTTGGTTTTATGTGTAACATGCAGCTGGTTGGAAGTCATAAAATTATTTGGTGTATCACCTTCCTTAAGATATTTTTCTTTCATTTTTCTCTCTCCCTTTCCCCATACCAAATTTTAGGTGTAGTAGTGATCCAAAGTGGTACATCAAGGGAACTAGCCCTATCTAGAGATTTACCTCATCCTTAGGCTACCCACAAGCCTAGAGATATTTTAATTATGCCACTTGGATGAGGAGAGATGAGACATATCCTCAAAGATTTAAAATCCAATTGACAATAAAGGCCACTTTTGGGAACACATAAACATTATTTGATTGATAAGTGTGATGTTAAGGTAGAGAATAAGCATACTAATCATAAAATGGTTGATTATATATACTAGATTACTATGGTTAGGCACTTAGGCTATTTAAACTATATAATGAATACATTGGAGTCACCATTAATGTTTTTACACATGCCTCCAAAGGCTAATTAGATGAAGATAACACTAAAATTCTTAACCAATGAACAACATAGTAAGTCCCACTAAGCATTCTAGAAAATTTTATGATGTGAAATTTCACCCTTGTGCAAGAGTTCTTATGGATCCTCCACTCCTAATCATAATATGGGAACAACCCTAGGTTGTGGGTATATTATGGTGGGGTTGAACCTCTAGAGAAGTTAAGCTTCCTCTTGATGGATCACCTAAGCTAATGTTACTGCTAGGAAAAGGGTTATAAAGGGGGAAATAAGGATCCTAAAAAATCTAATAAGGTGATGCACCAAATTTAAATGAGGTCCTCATACGCTTGAACCCACACTAGATCTTCAAAAGACAATACTAGCTCACTCAATCTCATAAAACTATCTAGTTGTATAATTATTTCATAAATTAGGTTCAGTAAGTAATGGATGAAAATAAAGAATAGTTATAAGACTCACACTAAGATTAAATCAATGTTAGAAATAACACTAATTCAGACCTACAATTTCTTAAAAACACCTTTGAAGAGGCAAGAAATAAGGATAATGGATATGAAAGAATCTCCTTCAGAAGGCCATCATGTACAAGCTTGCTAAACACTAATAAAAGGGTAAGAGATAGGTAAAGAAAGTATTTTATTTCATTAATAGATAGTTCTTAAAAAATTTGATAGGGTCTAGCCTTATCAAATAAGAGTCTCTGCTCTTCCATAATTGAGAGAGAATTTCTTATCAAAAGTGAGATAGAGCTTACAAATGGAAAAGAATAATAAATATATGAGAAAGGGAGAGAGAGAGAGAGAGAGAGAGAGAGAGAGAGAGAGAGAGAGAGAGAGAGAGAGAGAGAGGGAGGGAGCATGCCATCCAAGTCCTTGATTTATAAGCCATATTTGATCCAATTAGAAATAAAAGGCTTTTAGAAGAAATAAATGTTCCACTGTACTCTCCAATCCTTGAATCCCTTTGCTTTGATCTTCAATACCATCTCCACTCACTTTCATTATGAGGATAAAGTAATCATATCCATTGACTTAATAGATCCATTACTAAGTTTACTTAAGTGACTACAAGTACATGTTTATCAAAGATATAGCTTTTTCAAAGGATAAGACACTCCTACACATCTACCCCTACTCTAAACCTAAGTATAGGTCTAGTATAGATTGAAAACCAATCCATTTATTGGTTTTCTTATAATTAATATCCATGAAGAGCTTATAGACTACATAACATTGTTATTAAAATATATTAGGTCTAAACAAACATATTCTACCTCTAAACATTGTGAGAATCAAGAAGCCATTGCACATGAGAATATACATTCATGAAATGAAGTTGAAACCATAAGAAAACTAAGTTTGGATGCTTTGGATATTTAAATAGAGGTCCTGACTAAGATTTAATGGTACCCTTTGAAATATTTGCTTTGGTTTTACTTGAACCATCTTCTACCACTATTTGAAAACTCCTAGATTTAACCTTTAATCTTGATCTAGGCTTCTCACATTAATGCCACTTAGTAGCCCTACATTGATCTATAGGATCTTATAGTTAGTCCATGTATTCCTTCACTTGCACCACATGGTAGCTTTTCATTCATTGTTAGGGTGTGGAGCTAAAAGCTTCAACTATTGCAGACATGGAGAGGTTACTGAGTTTCAGAAGTATCGGCGTCGGCAGCATGATCGACGTCAGTCACATATAGTGCAGAAGGCAACCAGTGTTGGCAGGGAGTCAACCGACGTCGGTCAGCACTAGACAGACAGGGACCAACGTTAGTCTCCTATGGTGGTTCTAGAACTGCTGTTGATGAACAGTCAGTTAAGTGAAGTGAGTGTTTGCATGTTAAAGGGCTAATTATAGTCACGAGTTGCGTGTCTAATTATTGTAATTAGAAGTCTATTTTTATATGCATGGGATTCTATTTAAAGACCCATGAGGCATGTATTGTAAATTAAGTAGGCAAGTAAAGCATTGAAGTAAGGAAGCAAGGTCAAGGAGATCTACAAGCAAGTAAGGTCAAGGAGATCAGCTGAAGCATTCAAGGAGGGGATAACAACTCAAGTTGTTGAGTTGGTTGTGTTGAGCAAGAGAGAGAGGGAAGAAGGTCTTGAGGTGTGGCAAGCCTTTGAGGTGGAGGAAGAAGTGGCATCTTCCTTATTGTATTTTCTTCTAAGAGTATTTAATACAAGATTGTGTATTGTCTCTCAAATTCTTTGTTGTTTCAAGTTTCTAGTTACTTAATCATTCTAGTATAATTATGTGTTTAATTGCTTATAAGAAAAGTAATCAATTGTGCTTCCTTGGAGGGGTTCTTAAAATTCATCCCTAGGATACACTGACTCTTTGACCTCTTTTTCACCACCAAATAGCATCCCTATGATTGGATGAGCACCATTGGATCTGATTTATTATGTACCATCGATCTTCCTTTATATGGATCAAACACATACCATTGATTTACCTAGTAGCTATCATGGTCATGAAACTTGGTAGATTCTAATTCATGATAAGTTCCCCAAAGCTCTAACACAACTTGTCAAAATTAAGATCACACATGATTACCATTGTATAAGCAACTTACATATGCAGAAATAACCAGAAGAACAAATAACTATCAATGAGAAAACACACAGAATATGAGAGGCAACACATAATTGTATTCAACTCATTACAAAGGAAATTACAATAAAGAGATCACACTCTTCTTCCACCTCTATGAGGCTTCCTCCTCAAGGGCTCCCAGTAATCTTCCCACCTGAGTAATCTTATCTCATAGGTCATAACACACAGCTAACACAAGCTGTTGTTCACCTCATTATACGTCCAGTACAATCGAGTACAAACCAGTACTCCAAGTAGATCTCACCATGATCTTGCTCCTTGATGTATTGATGTCACCTTGGATCCTACTCCCCCACTGATCTCCTTTTGACCCTCGCATACACACATCCTTGTAGACCAACCTGATCTTACTTATCACATGTAGATCTCCACCATGATCCTACAGCACCCTGTATATCAAACCTAATCTTACATACATGAGGAATCCTACTTGATTCCACCATGGGAAGAACTCTCTAAGTTCCACACTTGAGTTCTACAAGTTATCCACTTAAAAATATAGCCCATGAGTCTATTATATAGATCTCATGCATACACTAATTTAGATAAGGGGCTCAAAGACTCAAACTAGTCTTTATCATGCAAACTCTTCATTTACTTAACTGATTGTTCATCAACAGCAGTTTTGGAACTGCCACAGGCGACCAATGTCGGTCCCTGCCTGACTGGAGGTGACCGACACCGACCGATCCCTGCCGATGTCAGTTTCCTTTTGTGGTATCCCCTGACCGACATCAGTTGTGGCCTGTCGACACTGGCGACTGTCATGCTCAAAAACCTCCCAGTTTGCATTAAGGTGAAGCTTTTAGCTCCACACCCTAACAATCTCCCATTTGGAGATAAATAGCTGCACCTGTACCTATACTAGTACTTTGTCTAATCTACATCCTGGCTTGTATTCCTCTTCAAGCTTCCACTTGAAGACTACCCACCACACTCCTTGTGGTGTTAATCTTGTGCCTGACTTTCTTCATTCTCAGCTTACCTTCTTTTGCCATTGCTATACTCCCACTTAATTAGAAACCCCTGTGAGTAACTTGTAATCAACAAACCACTAACCAAATCTGGCCATCTGTTAGTCAAACTTGATCTAAGAACATCCAACCTTGCTTTGATACCATTTGATAGGACCTAAGTTCCCCAAAGCTCTGACACAACTTGTCAGAATTAAGAGCACACATGATTACCATTATATAAGCAACTTACATATGTAGAAATAACCAGAAGAACAAATAACTATCAATGAGAAAACACACAGAATATGAGAGGCAACACATAATTGTATTCAACTCATTACAAAGGAAATTACAATAAAGAGATCACACTCTTCTTCCACCTCTGTGAGGCTTCCTCCTCAAGGGCTCCTAGTAATCTTCCCACCTAAGTAATCTTCTCTCATAGGTCACAACACATAGCTAACACACGCTGTTGTTCACCTCATTGTACGTCCAGTATAACTGAGTATGAACTGGTACTCCAAGTAGATCTCACCATGATCCTGCTCCTTGATGTATTGCTATCACCTTGGATCTTGCTCCCCCACCGATCTCCTTTTGACCCTCACACATACACACCCCTACAGACCAACCTGATCTTACTTATCACATGTAAATCTCCACCATGATCCTATAACACCCTACATATCAAACCTGATCTTACATACATGAGGAATCCTACTTAATTCCACCATGGGAAGAACTCTCCAAGTTCTACACTTGATTTCTACAAGTTCTCCACTTAACAATATAGCGCATGAGTCTATTATATAGATCTCATGCATACACTAATTTAGACAGGTGGCTTAAAGACTTGAACTAGTCTTTATCATGCAAACTACCCATTCACTTAACTCACTATTCGTCAACAGCAATTCTAGAACTACCACAGGTGACTGACATCGGTCCGTATCTACCTGGAGGTGACCAATGCCAACTGATCCCTGCTGATGTTGGTTTCCTTCTACACTGTCCTCTGACTGACATCGGTTGTGGCCTGCCGACACCGGCGACTGTCATGCTTAAAAACCTCCCATTTTGCATTAAGGTGAAGCTTTTAGCTCCACACCCTAACACCATGAGGCATGTATTGTAAATTAAGTAGGAAAGTAAAGCATTGAAGCAAGGTCAAGGAGATCTACAAGCAAGTAAGGTCAAGGAGATCAGCTGAAGCATTCAAGGAGGGGATAACAACTCAGGTTGTTGAGTTGGTTGTGTTGAGCAAGAGAGAGAGGGAAGAAGGTCTTGAGGTGTGGCAAGCCTTTGAGGTGGAGGAAGAAGTGGCATCTTCCTTATTGTATTTTCTTCTAAGAGTATTTAATACAAGATTGTGTATTGTCTCTCAAAATCTTTGTTGTTTCAAGTTTCTAGTTACTTAATCATTCTGGTATAATTCCGTGTTTAATTGCTTATAAGAAAAGTAATCAATTGTGCTTCCTTGGAGGGGTTCCTAACATTCATCCCTAGGATACACTAACTCTTTGACCTCTTTTTCACCACCAAATAGCATCCATATGATTGGATGAGCACCATTGGATCTGATTTATTGTGTACCATCGATCTTCCTTTATATGGATCAAACACATACCATTGATTTACCTAGCAGCTATCATGGTCATGAAACTTGGTAGATTCTCATTCATTCATGGGATCTATTGATTAGTTGAGATTTCACTTGCCATTGAACTACTTAGGTATTTTAGATCACACACCATTAGGTCCTTGGTCTACTAGATTAAATGTAGACCATTGATCTTCTTTGGAGTGCACTATTATTAAGACACTTGTCACCTTCACACTTATCTTGGGTCTATTGACCTGTTGACCTCTACTCACCATTAATCTAATTTGGCATGATTTAATGCATGTCATTGGATCTTTGGAACCCATTGACTCAAGATATCAACCACGTGCCATTGATTTATGATCTAATCAATCAATATTTTGACACTTGTTGAATCTAGATTAAACTTGAAGCTTGTTAAGGATTTTTAAATCTAAATAGATACTTATTGTGGCTCAATTTTCATGTCTTCATGCATGTCTCCTTTTGTTGGTCTGTATATTGAGATAAAAAACTCATCAAGATATGAATTATGTAGAGAATGTTCAAGGCATGAAAAACATCATATCTATGTATTCATTTATCTTTGGTCAACCCCCCAAATGCATTTATTAAATGTGAAGCCATACTGACTTGTTCATTTCTACATGACATGTGATGATGATCTAGCTCCTTTAGGCTTGTGCAAGTCATTTTGTCCCTTTAAAGATCTAATGAACTAATGAGACTTTAAGAAAACCTACTTCATGTTCCCTAAATGCCATGAACATCATGGAAACCTGTTGAATCCTTTTTTTACAATCTTAGACCTATTTATAAGTCATTTTATCAATGAGTAACTTTGCTTAGCTAATCTATCTAGGTAAAATGTTAGTATGTGGGCTAAAATTGGCCAACATCTTTGGTGATTCATAGGGAAGCATGCATGTTATACTTGAGAACCTAGACTAGTTGCCTTGTTTGATCCATTGGGCATGCAGTCATAAGCTGATCTAAATTGAGTAAGGTTGTCTTTCTTAAAAACCCTCTCTTAAAGCAACAAAGACCAAAATAAACAAAATCAAATCAAATACCCAAGTCACTTAGGAAAAGGAAACACACAATAAGAAAGGAAACTAACCTAAATAAAGCAAGGGAAACTAACCTACTAAACAAATGTGCACACATGCACTTAGGTAGAATCATGAAATCTACTCTAATATGTAAAATATTGTAAAATAATTTAAAATCACCTCCCTCATAGGTCAAATGGGAAAATTTTAGTATCATTCACTTGTAACAGACCAAGATGAAAAATACTTTGTTTTGGAGGTACTAGAATTGGTGAACCATGCAACTTAATGGCCAATCCTTTTGATATGTTCTCTAATGGATGATGTTTCTATCGCTAATTTTCTTTATACATTCAAAAGATGAATAAAGAAACTAAGGACATGGACAAGGCTAGAAGTACCTGGATATAGACCGCGCACCGTAATCCAGACGCTTGTGAGCACCCCTCTTTGGCTGTGGAGGAATGACACCTGCAAAGAAAAAGAACTTGGACAAGAAAATGTTAGATGGATAGGCAGTGGGTTGCCAAGCGAAAGCTTGTTCCCGGAAGTGTGAAAACTTCCTCAAGGGAGGTCAACCCACTGATAACAGACAGATAAAAGACCAAGAAAATATAGAATGCCAGAATATATAAGTGATAAATAGATTAGAAAAGAAAGAAAAAACAAATGATTACCTGAAAGGAGCTGTCAGGCTGATGATATTCACCGAGGTCAGAAATGTTGCCGGCATCAGTTATCTGGTATGCCAATGTCAGTTATCCTACCAACGTCGGTTGGGGAAGTGACCGGCATCAGTTGGGGTAATGGCCTATGGTCGGGTCTGGTTTGGTTTCTGGACTGTGGACGGGTCCGGTCAGGGTCTGGTCCGTGGACGGGTCTGAGACAGAGTTTATGGACGCACTTGAATGGTTTGGAGAATGGTCTGGGTCTGGTTGGGTGCCCTGTGCAGGGTCTTTTGTTGGCAAGAGGGACGAGGAAGTTGTATGGGACTAGATTAAAAGGGGGACAGAAAAGAGGAAGATGGACAGGGGACAGGTTCTGAGAAGGCTTTTCAGCCTCTCAGGGGAAGGACACAGCAAGTAGAAGACAGTAGATAGGATAGATAACTGAAACTAAATGAAAGAATGAAATAAAATAATGAAATTGCTTACCTTTTGGCTTGCTGACTGAAGAATGGAGGAGCTGTTGTTGGAGCCATAGAAGACTTGTTGCAAGAGGAAATCCCTGATCTAGAGTCCCTGCCCCTGTTGCTGCTGTTGCACGAGGTCCAGAGAGAAGAGAGTCGAATGCCAAAGCACCGAGAGGATTTTGTTTGCGAGCTCAAGGGTCCAGGGGCTGCAATGGATGCAGAAAGGGATCTTGAAGGCTACCGATGCCAGCATTTTTGCCGACGTCGGCCGAAGGGTCGCCGACATCGGCAGTGGCAGAATGGGGACAGAGACTAAAAATAGCCTCTGCCCATTCTTGCACACCGCCGAGCGAGGGATTATGGAAAGAACGGTCATGAGGATGCTTAAATGGGCGTGGGAGGAAGATAATGAGAAGATTTGGCATAATAAAGGCTAAGAGGAAGGTGGAGGGATTCAAGGGAGGATCCAAGGTGGCAAGGGTGAGGTGGAAAGGGGGCCACTTAATTAAAATATTTAAGTTATTTTAATCAAATGAATGGAGAGGACTAAGGCCAAGGGTTAGGATATGGGTTTGAGGTGGACAAGGGGGAGAACCAAGGTGTAGACACATTTGCGGTGTCTACATTTGCCCCTTTTTGTCTTGTTGGTTGTTCTTGACGAACTGCAAGACAAAAATAGGAGTTGGTTGCCCCAGGAAAAGGATGAGGTGTTCCCCCCTCAAAGCGATAGTCGAGAGAAGGGAACCGAAGATCGAGTGTCGATTTGATAGAGAAAAGGATAGAAGAGAGTGAGCGAAAATGCTACAAAAGTCGTGATTGCACGTAGACCACTTCACGGGAGGGTCGGGTTAAATTGTCGCATGTCGAGGGTCAAGGAGTGCCAAAATTGAAGTAATCGGGCCCCAGCATTTAGTCATCTGCTGATCGGGTCCTCAATCTAAGCTGAAGCTCCAAATGGTCATCGTGTTCCAGGTATCCCAGGCTCAGGAAGTGCTCCCAGAGACATGAAAAAGTCACAGGTAGTAGGGATCAACTAGCTTGTGATCCTATACTTGTGAAGGGTCAAAAATAGTCTACAGACAATTCTGCTAACCAGCCATGAGGTAGCACACATGCAAAAACAACCAAGGCAACATTGGCTTGGAAGTAGTCGAAGGTCGAAGGAGATACACATGATCTCCAATGGTCATTGGTCAAGGGGATGGATGGACGAAAGGATGTGGCCGAGCTAACCTCAGAAAACGTCATGTGATCTGAGTGTTGCCTACATAGCCCTTGTGTGAAGGGCCTCAGGCCAATGTAGTTCTCCCTAAAAGGGAGGAATGGTCAAAGGGATCGATGAAATGGTCTTGGTCAAGGTCAAGGTCATGGTTAAAAGGAGAAAAGAAGGTTTGTCCATCAGGGAGACGAACAAACGAGGGTGGTCGAGCTAACCTCAGAGGATGTGGTATCTGAGTGCTGCCTACATAGCCCTGGTCATAGGGCCTCAGACCAATGTAGTTCGGACAAAAGGTCTGATTGATCAATGATCGAATGTGGTCAAGTGTCAAAACGATGAGGGTAAGATGATGCTATAGATGTCACATTGGTCGAGAGGCTTTCATCCCTAGCAAGTTTCCATAGTCGTGATGGATGTATGCTAAAAATGAATGGAAGTCTATTTATGCTTCAGCAAGTATTGGTTTATGCTTAACATAAATTGGGTCTGGTCGGTAGTTTCCATGTGTATTGGTGTCCATAGAAACTATGTGAAATGGACTAGGATGATGTCAGCTGAAAATGATGAAAATGGCTTGGTTAAAGATGAGTCGACAATTGATGTGGTTAAAATGTGACCAAAGTGTAGAGAAAAGATGAAAGGCAAATCGTTCTTTCATTGACAAGGACCAGAAAGGAAGCATAGATAGGGGTTATTAGAACCAAAGCCCTGTCCATGCATTATGTCATTGACCAGTGTGGTGTTAGAACGGTAATCGAATCACTTTGACATTAAAGTGAGCTCGAAGTCCCCTGAGTAGGTGATAGGAGGTGGATAGGGTAACCCAGTTTAAGAGCAGGAATAACCTTGCCCCTTTTTATAGGAGACCCTGAGACAACTACAAGCCAAGTCCATGACCCGTTTTTTTTTTTTTTTTTTTTTTGGGTGCAGGCTGATCGATGCGGGAAGCCTACATAGAGATGTCTTTTAATTTAGTGGTCATGTTGCGAAGCTGATCAATGCGGGAAGCTTCTAAGAAAGGTTGCTGTTTGTAGCAAGATTTAGTCATAGCCATCCTTCGAGGGAGTGGTCTATATTTTTGCTTTATAATGTTGGAATAGCTGTCCTTCAAGGGATCAGTCTATTAGCTACAGCAATGATAGTACAGCTGTCCTTCGAGGGATCAGTCTGTCTTTTTGAATTTGATTTTGTGACCTTGGATATGTTTTGTCATTTTGATTTTTATTTTTATTTTTTTTTCTTTTTTTTTTGGGGTCATGGACAAGACTGTAGAAGTTCAAGGACTCCCTTTTATTAGGACAAAGCATCCATGCGTCATAAAAGGGTTGTAGAGGACTTGTTAAAGGGGAATAGGGTTGAAAGGAATGAGGATTAAGAGGACAAGGATTGCTCAAGGGACGAGCTCAAGTTACGTGTCAAGTAGACGAGTACTCGACTAACAAAAGAATGGTCGAAGATGCAACGCATTAAGAGGCTCAGGTTCTGGCCGTCCATCAAGGGAGGACAGATGATAAGTCCCTGACCCATACTTGTGCGTGATGATAAAAGGTCCAAGCCAATTGGGGGTGAATTTGCCTCGTTTACTTTGCTCCATATTGGTCACGTGCTGATTCTCTTTGAGGATGAGGTCTCTGATGTTGAAATCTCGTTCTCGCAGATTTTTGTCATAGGCCCGCTTTATGCGAATTTGGTAGACATGGAGATGATTGAGGGCAGCAAGATGGCGCTCGTCGAGTAACTCAAGTTGAGCTAAGCGATCTTGATGAAAGTCATCGTTGGAGAGAATGTCATGCAGGGAGATGCAGAGAGAAGGGATCTGTACTTCGAGAGGTAAGATAGCCTCTGTTCCATACACGAGGGAGAAGGGAGTAGCACCCATAGAGGTTCAGATGCTAGTGCAGTAGGCTCACAAAGCGAAGGGAATATGAATGTGCCAATCCCTTCCTATATCATTGACCACCTTCATGAGAATTTTAGTCAAAATTTTGTTGGAAGCCTCAGCCTGCCCATTTGCTTGTGGGTAGTAAGGCGAAAAAAAGTTGAGTTTGATGCCAAATGAGTCGCATAGTTTTTGGACAGTCTTATTTTTTAAGGATTTGCCATTGTCAGTGATGATTTTGTGAGGGACACCGAAATGACAGATGTTGTGGCTGCTGATGAAGTCAACAATTTTGTCGGCTTTTGTGGAGACAAGAGGAATGGCTTCCACCCACTTGGTGAAATACTCAGTGGCAGTGATGATGGACTGATGACGAAGGGATGAGTGAGGGTTGATCTCACCGATGAGATCCAAGCCCCATTGAGAGAAAGGCCAAAAATCCTGAGCAACTTGCAAGGTGTGGCTGGGGAGATGAAGTAGGTTAGAGTGTTGCTGACACTTGATGCAACGTCAAACATAGTCACTACAGTCTTGATGAAGGGTGGGCCAATAATAACCCAGGCGAAGGATGCGCTTGGCAACCGAGTTTCCACTGAAGTGTCCACCATAAATCCTATCGTGGACTTGCTTTATGGCGTGAGAAGCTTCAGTGGAGGTTAGATAGCAAAGGAGGAGGCCGTCGAAGCCTCGCTTATAGAGAAGACCTCCTAGCATGGTATAGTGAGCTGTGCGCTTGATGAAAGCTCACCGCGCATTGCTAGAGAGGTTGGGAGGAGTGACAAAAAGAGACAAGTAGTCCACAAGTTGCTTATACCAGTCACCTCGTGGGCTAGGATTGATAGTGTTGATATGGTCGATGTGAGGAGAGATGTATGAAGGCAAAGATACGCGATGCACTGTGACAAAAAGGTGAGATGATGATGATGAAGACGGGATATGCGAAGCAAGAGAAGCCATGGTGTCGGCAAACTTGTTCATAGAGCGTGGAATAGTCTGCAAGAGGTAATGGTCGAAAGATGCCAAAAGAAGGTCAGCACAATTTTTATACCTTTGTAAAACTTTGTTTTTACAAAGATATGAACCGTTAACTTGATTGACAATGAGCTGTGAGTCGCCGAAGATGTTGATAGACTTGATGTGGAGGGAAAGGGCAGTTTGAAGTCCCAAAATTAAGGCCTCATATTCAGCCATATTATTGGTATAATCAAAGTCAAGCTTAAAAGATAGAGGCATGGGCTCCCCTTCGAGTGGGATGAGGACGACCCCGCACCCCCACCGAGTTGACATTTGGAGCCGTCAAAGAACATGGTCATTTGGTAGACGGTGTCATCGGTGGAAAGGGTAGCGATAGACTCGTCAGGGAACTCACAGTGTGAAGGTTGGTTGTCGAGAAGAGGGGCATCTGCCAGTTGGTCAGCGATGGTTTGCCCCTTGATAGATTTTTGTTAGATGAATTCAAGGTCAAACTCAGCAAGCAGCATGAGCCACCAAGCCACATGTTGATTCTGATATGGCTTGGAGTGCATGTACTTGAGAGGGTCAGTGTGAGTGACGATAAAGGTTTTGTGGTTGAGAAGATAGTGGCGGAGCTTGGTGGCAAAAAAGACTAATGCCAAACAGAGTTTCTCAGTATGAGTATACTGAGTTTCATAGTCGACCAGTGTTCGGCTGATGTAGTAAACCGCTTGCTCACGATGATGCTCATCTCAGTGCGCGATCATGGCACCTAACGAATGGTTGGTGGCAGAGATATAAAGGTAGAAGGGTTGGTCGTCTTTAGGTGGAATGAGGACTGGGGGAGAGACCAGATAGCTTTTGAGGGCTTCAAAAGCCCCTTGATAGTCCTCATCCCATTTAAAGGAGACGTCCTTCTTAAGGAGGTGATGAAAAGGTTGGCAGTGGTCTGAAAGCTGTGAGATGAAACGGTGAATGGACTGGAGCTTCCCTTGTAGACTGCGAAGCTGCTTGAGATTGGTCGGGGGTGGCATTTCGAGGATAGCACGGATCTTGGCGAGATCTTTCTCGATACCATGGAAGGAAACGATGAAGCCGAGAAGCTTGCCTGAGAGGACCCCAAAGACACACTTCTTGGGGTTAAGGTGGACATTGTATTGCAGAAGGCGAGAGAAGATGATTGTGAGAATGGTCAAGTGGTCGTGGTGAAGTTTGGACTTGCCGAGAAGGTCATCCACATAGTCCTCCATGATTTTGTGGAGGAGATCATGGAAAATGTAGGTCATGGTGCGCTGATATGTGGCACCAGCATTTTTCAAGCTGAAAGGCATGACTCGATAGCAGAAAGTCCCCCATGGGGTGATAAAGGTAGTCTTGTGTTGATCTTCCAGTGTGATCAGGATTTGATTGTATCCTGAAAACCTGTCCATGAGAGATAGCATTTCATGGCCGGCCGTGAGATCAACAAGCTGGTCAATGTTAGGAAGAGGGAAGTCATCTTTGGGACAGGCTAGGTTAAGGTCACGATAGTCCGTGCAGATTCGAATCCCCCCAGTTGCTTTAGTAACTGGGATGATGTTAGAGACCCACAGTGGATAATCGATGGGTTGGATGAAGGAGACAGAAAGAAGGCGCTGAAGCTCCTCTTTGACAAGGAGCGCAATGTGAGGATGCATCTTTTGAAGCTTTTGCCTAACAGGCTTAGCCTCTGGTTTGGTGACAATGTTATGGGTAGCAATGGTGGGGTCGATGCCAGGCATGTCACTGTAAGTCCAGGCAAAGGCCTTGATATGGTTGGAAAAGAACTGGGCATAGTCAAGCTGCTCTTGAGCGTCTAAAGATTGGCCAATCTTTAAGACGTGAGGAACATCAGAAGAAGAAGGGAGGTTGATGTCAATGGTGGATTCATTTAACATAACTTGGGTCTCAGAAGGGAGGGAACGCTGGATGAAAGAGTCATCGGCACCCATGTAGGAAAGGATGGCGTCATCATCAATGCAGTGTACAGTGTGAATGGTTGCCGACTCATCCTCTATCATGCTAGGAAAAATGAGAGGGAGAGACCTGGACACCCCATTGAGCTGATAGGTCAGGGGTTCCAGGCGAATGGTGTTTATGGAAAAAAAAAACTAGGAGGAATGGAAACCACCGACTCCGTAGGTGACGAAGGAGAAATGGGTGAGTTTGGAGGAGATTGGTCAATGGTTGGCTCGGGACAAAGGTCAAAAGGAGCCTGAGTGGGGTCATGATATCTCAGGCCATACCGTTTCTTGGCATCGTGATCATTGAGCGGCTCGAGGGGCTGATGGGAGCCTTGCTCATAATGTCCAAAACCAAAACCCTTCCATGCACACCTATGAAGGTAAGTGTGTGCAAAGGCGGGGTTGCCAAGAAATGAGAAATCAGATGTGAAAAGTTGGGGTGAAGAGAGGGAATTGCCGTTGGTAGGAGCTTGATTGAGCCCCCCATAGACAAAGTTGGTTCGGAAGTGAGGAGGACCATAAGGCACGACCATCCCGATCCGATGGTCGTAATTGGGACTGAGGTGAAGGCGTCCATACTCTTGCGGAGTTTAGAACATGTCTAGGGTCAACAAGCGATATTCCCCAAGTGATAGTTGTTGGAAGATGTCTTCCATGGGGTCTTTGGTCGGTGCTTGAAGAGGAGGGTGAGGGCGATCGCCGATTGCGAACTGGTCGAAGATGGAGGCGGTGCTGGAGTTGATGGCTTGATGGGAATGAGAACATCGTTGGGATGGTAAGTTGTGTTGCAAGTCTTGAAGGGTGAAGGGTCAGCGGGAATGGTGTGGACTTACCCGTCATGCTCAAACTTCACACAACAGTGCAAGGTGGAGGGTATACAAGCCATGGCACGGATCCAAGGTCGGCCCAGTAGAAGGTTGTATTGAAACTCTCCTTCGATGATATAGAAGAGCTCCGAGACTGTGCATGGACCAACGCAAATGTGAAGGATGACTGTGCCAATGGTCGTGGTGGTGGTGTCATTGAAAGAGCGTAAGATTGCGTCAGTTTTGGAGATGCAATTCTTGGGAAGAGCCAGCTGATCAAAGGCATGGGTAGAGATAATGTTGATGCTAGCGCCGCCATCGATCATAACGCATTTAATGCGTGTCCGATCAACATAGGCAATGATGAAAAGGGTGGCATCCTGATCTTCTGTGTTAGATGTGGGAATCTCAGAATCGTTGAATGTGATGGAGGCGATAGGAGATAAAGAATGGACGAGGGCAGCGAGCGATTGGGGGTCCTCGGGGACCTCTGCTGCCTGTAAGGCTTGGATGAGGGCTTGACGGTGCTGAGGCAAGGTTTGGATAAGGTCATAAAGGGACATCTTTACAGGTGTCTGGTGAAGCTGCTTCAGCATGGAGTCGTGAATTGGCCCAGAAGAGGAAGACGAAGAAGGCTGGGATGCGCCAAGGATAGAAATTTTAGGCTTGGGTGCAAGAGGTGGCTTGACGAAGGGATAGGTCCAAGGAATGGTAGATTTTTGTTTCACCTTGTCCTTTTGCGACCTAGTGGTTATACGAATAGCATTGATTTCGAAAATAGGAGGTGAAGAAGGGGTCATGTTTTGCTGGTGAGATGTTGACGTAGTTGAAGAGGTTGGATGGGAAGGAGTCGGGGTCTGGTCAAGAGTGTCCTTAAGGAGAAGAGTGTCTTTCTCCATATGGTGGCGGATGACGGCCTTGAGGGGATAGCAAGTCTCAGTATCGTGTCCTGGCATACAATGATATAAGCAAATTTTCGTGTCATCAAACCAGGAGGGCTTGGGCCCGAGAGGTTGGAAAGGTTGGATGGGTGGAAGGGTTATGTTGGAGGTTTGCAAAAGTCGGTGCAATATCAATGAGTATGAGCCCATTGAAGGGTCTGCGCTAGTTGATATGCGCGAGGTTGGTGACTTTTGCTTAGGCGAGGCTGGAAGAGGTTTCCGTACCACCTTATGGGTTGATGGTGCAGTGACAGATGGAGACGGCTCTTTCTTGGTGATTGGTACCACCTTTTTGGGAGAGGGATGGCTGGAGGTAGGCAGAGGAAGCAAAGGAGGCAATGAGTTTTGATTGGAGGCCAGAGTGGGAAGGATGCTAGCCAAGGTCAAAGGATGGGGGCCCAAAATGGATGGCAATGGTGATGGGGAAGGAGGCGTTAGCTTCTGTGGTATGGCAGTCTTCTTTGACTTGGTTGGAAGACTACTACTGGTCAAGGTCTGGTCTAGGTCCACCTTCACTTGCGGGTGAGTGAGGGTGGAGACAGGACGAATGCCAAGTGATTCGATGGGCTTAGATGAGATAGATGTAGGTTTCAGTTTTGACAGGTTTGGTTGAGGTTTGAGAGTCTGGTCTTTGTCAAGAGTCTGACGAGATTTTACCTTGGAAGGATTAGCAGCATGTGATGAGAGGGCGCAGGTATGTTGAAGGGCTTTAAGATGCTCCCACAACACCTGAGGCGTCACTTTTCTCAGAGGGAGAAGTTCAATTTTCTCCACTAATTGAGAAAATGGCTGAGAAGAAGATGTTGATGGTTGCGAGGTTGAAGACGAGATGGGTGTAGTGGTCTTAGACGCATGGTATGGTGAAGGCAAGATAGATTTAGATGAAGACAAAGGGGAGACAGGTTCTTCCCCGGGTGGAGAAGAAACCGGGGAGCGAGGCTCCTCCAGCGGGTAAAGGGCAGGGATGATGGTGCCCTCCACTTGCGACTGAGGAGTAGGAAGGGTCGGGTCCTCCATAGGCAGTAGAAAGGAGGATGGCGAGACCGGTGGTGCTGGTAAAGCCGAGGCGTCCTCCAAGATGAGAGAGGTCGATGGAGAACTAGCCGGGGAAAGAGGTTCGTCTACATGTGACGGATTGATTGATGACCTAACCTCTTAAGGTTGATTAGGGATGAAGGGAGAGATTGTATTGACTGTTCGAATATTGTGCTCATGATTGTCATCAATTAAGGTCTGGACATTGTTTTGAGTTGGCGGATGATTGGGAAAAGGTTGTTTGAAGATGTCAATGGCCTGATTAGGAGGTGCATTTGGATTGTCTAAGATGAGATCCCCCTATTCAAGCATATCTTGGATTATGTTCTTAAAAGTTTTGTAGTTTTTTGTGTCATGTCCCTTAACACGGTGGAAGCTGCAGAAGTCATGCTCCCTATACCATGCGGGGATAGCGTGTGAGGGATCGAATTGTGGAGGAGGTCAGGCTTGAGGGAGATTGAGGGCCCCCTGTTTAACAAGCTTTTCCAGCACAGACACGTATGATTCTCTGAGAGGAGTATATCGTCGTTGTACATATCTTTGCTGGAATTGGTGAGTGGCGCTCTGAGATGTGGATGGCTCAAGCTAATTGGTCGAAGAAGATGAAGGTCTAACAACCACAGCATTAGCTGAGGCCTTAGATTTAGAATTGGATGATGATGGCTTAGCAGAAGAAGAGTCATTGGTCTTAGAGCTGGGATTCTTGCTCTGTAACTTGACTTTATTCTCCTCGATGGCACGCAACTCAAGTTTGCGAGCCATCGTGAAGGCCTCGTCAAAAGTGCGAAAGGTTTGAACCCTCAGGGTGGAAGAAATATGTCTAGCGCAGGCTTGGGAAAAGAGTTCAATAAGCTCGGCTTGGGGTAAGGAAAAGGAGAGTTGATTGATGAGGCCTCTCCATCGAGCAACGAAGTCGGCTATGGACTCGTCCTCGAATTGCCAGATAGAATAGAGGTCCGTGATTGAGACCTTCTTGGTTATGTTGATGGAAAAGTGATCGAGGAAGAGCTGGGCCAATTGTGTGAATGAGAAGAGAGAATGGCTGGGAAGGGAGCTGTACCAGTCAAGTGCAGCACCTGAGAGAGACATAAGAAACGTACGTAAGAGTAACGCATCGTCATGGCCAATGAGGTAATAGGCATGTCTGAATGCCTGCAAGTGTTGCTGTGGGTCTTCCTTGCTTTGAAAGCAAGAAAACTTTAGAAGCTCCCACTGGCTAGGATATGGTCTGATTGGGACAGAAGGATGAATGGGCTCGTTGTAGATCTGCTCGTATGAGAGAGCGTTGCGTGAGCCATAAATAGAGGTCTCTAGACTGGTCATCTTGTCCATCAGCATTTTGATGATGTCTGCCAACAGATTGACGGGTGGCGCACCCCCTAAGTTGTAGGGCGCTTGGAAGAGGCTAGGGGAGGCATATGACGTAGTCGGTTGTCCCTGTAAAGGTACAACATAAGGGTAACTAGTCGTAGGGATAGATGAAGAGGTTGAAGGCATAGCTAAGCTCGATGTTGCCATGAGAGGTTAGATTGTGGTAACAGGGGCCAAGGGGTAGGAAGCCACCCTGGTGTTGATAGGGACCAGGGTAGGCGGAATAGAAATGATAAGGTTTTGAAAAGGAGTGGTTAGCGGTTGAGCGGGTTGAGGTTGACAGGGGGCCGGAACCCTGGTGGAAGTGGGCCCAATGATAGAGGGAGAGGCCACACCTGGAGGATTGGTCAAAGTCTGGTCAGCGGTCGAAGTGATGGCTTGAGTGTCCAAAGGTTGAACTACAGATGCCATTGATACAGCCGTAGTTGCGACAAGAGAGGTTGGCATTCCGTAGATCGGATTACCCAAGGAGTCTCGCATTCGACTATGCGTGAGATAGTGTTGCAAGGCCTTGACGTTGAGGTCTAAGAATGGTTTGAAATCTTGGTCCCCTTCTTGGACAATAGGAGTCTGCGGCGGGGTTAGACAGGTAGGAGTTCTTTCAGTCTCTGAGTTGAACTCCATTGTAGGCCTGGTCAGGGACGGGGTAGACGAAAGTGGTTGATGGCTAGCGTGGTTGACAAGAGCCTTAGCTTGGCTACGAGTCAAAACCATGCAAGGCAAAGAAGGTTCAGGTTTCAGAAACTGTGTTGTTTAGTTTTAGAAAACCAGGATGGAGTCTTTGATAGAGAAGGGACAGGTCTTAGGCTGCTGGTTTTGAAAAAAAAGGACAGTGACAGAGACTGATGTCGGTTGAAAAACTAATGTCGATAAGAAATATGGCCGACGTCGGTCAGATAACCGATGCCGGTAATAGGAGAAAGCCGACGTCGGTGAAAGAACCGATGCTGATGACTATGTTTTCCAGAGAACTAAAAGATTTGAAGATTCTTGGAAAAACAATGAAGAAAGCGTCCTCACTCACTCAAACAGACAGATGAGAAGAGGAAAACAGAGAAAGATAGACAAGCCTAAGTGATAAATCTTAGGAATTAACTTTAGAAACTGTGGCTTAGGCCTTAGATGAATGTTTGGGGAGATTGGTTGTCAAGAAGGTCCTAGAAGAAGCAGTCTAGAGCTGGTTTCGGGTCTTGTTTTAGGTGCTCAAAAATTTGTGTTAGGGTCTGGTACGTGGCCTAGTGCTAAGGAGCAAGCTCCCCTCACTTCACAATTCCAGTGGTTAGCTGGTCTTGCTTAGCCAAGATATACCTCGCCTAGAGTTTATCCTCCACCAAAGAACGGAGTGGGCTTCCCCCTTGGTGATGAAATCCAAGTAGGGTCACCGGGACGGGTAAGGTATCCGCTGGGGGATGAAATCCCAGTCGGGCCTTGTCTCAAGTAAGTTTTATGTTCGTTTTAGTGCATGTGGTTTGGTAGTGTAACATCAAGTGTCTATGATTTATTCAATATGCGTTTAAGTTACTAGATGTGGACTAAGAAGATGCAAGCACAAGTAGAAATGAATGCAAAGTGTTTTAATGCCCAAGTCGAAATGTGATGTTTGTTATGAAGACAAGTTTGAAAAAGGGTTGAGAGTATGACGTTGGACTAGTCTAGAATGTGCAAGAAAGAAAAGAAAGATTCTTTTTAATTCCTGCTTATAGTGTCATTGAGAAGAAAAGGAGGAGAAAAGGTAAGAACCTAATGCTCCTAAATGAATGAAGAAGAAAAGGAACCCAGGAGGAACCTAGGGTCCCACCGGGCGTGCCAGAATGTTTCTATCGCTAATTCGCTTTCTACATTCAAAAGATGAATAAAGAAACTAAGGACATGGACAAGGCTAGAAGTACCTGGATATAGACCGTGCACCGTAATCCAGATGCTTGTGAGCACCCCTCTTTGGCTGTGGAGGAATGACACCTGCAAAGAAAAAGAACTTGGACAAGAAAATGTTAGATGGATAGGCAGTGGGTTGCCAAGCGAAAGCTTGTTCTCGGAAGTGTGAAAACTTCCTCAAGGGAGGTCAACCCACTGATAACAGACAGATAAAAGACCAAGAAAATACAAAATGCCAGAATATAGAAGTGATAAACAGATTAGAAAGGAAAGAAAAAACAAATGATTACCTGAAAGGAGCTATCGGGCTGATGACAGTCGCCGAGGTCGGAAATGTTGCCGGCGTCGGTTATCTGGTATGCCGACGTCGGTTATCCTGCCGATGTCAGTTAGGGAAGTGACCAGCTTCAGTC
Organism: Torreya grandis; assembly: GCA_037957365.1. NCBI lineage: Eukaryota > Viridiplantae > Streptophyta > Pinopsida > Cupressales > Taxaceae > Torreya > Torreya grandis. The sequence goes on from JARHVA010000105.1 coordinate 1,570,821, forward strand.
GAGGTAGTGGCCTGTGGTCGGGTCTGGTTTGGTTTTTGGACTGTGGACGGGTCCGGTCAAGGTCTGGTCTATGGACGAGTCTGAGACAGAGTTTATGGATGCACTTAAATGGTTTGGAGAATGGTCTGGGTCTGGTTGGGTGCCCTATGTAGGGTATTTTGTTGGCAGGAGGGACGAGGAAGTTGTTTGGGACTAGATTAAAAGGGGGATAGGAAAGAGGAAGATGGACAGGGGACAGGTTCTGAGAAGGCTTTTCAGCCTCTCAGGGGAAGGACACAGCAAGTAGAAGACAGTAGATAGGATAGATAACTGAAACTAAATGAAAGAATGAAATAAAATAATGAAATTGCTTACCTTTTGGCTTGCTGACTGAAGAATGGAGGAGCTAGTGTTGGAGCCATAGAAGACTTGTTGCAAGAGGAAATCCCTAATCTAGAGTCCCTGCCCCTGTTGTTGCTGTTGCATGAGGTCCAGAGAGAAGAGAGTCGAATGCCAAAGCACCGAGAGGATTCTGTTTGCGAGCTCAAGGGTCCAGGGGCTGTAACGGATGCAGAAAGGGATCTTGAAGGCTACCGACACCAGTAGTTTCGCTGACATCGGCCGAAGGGTCGCCGACGTCGGCAGTGGCAGAATGGGGACAGAGACTAAAAATAGCCTCTGCCCATTCTTGCACGCCGCCGAGCAAGGGATTGTGGGAAGAACGGTCATGAGGATGCTTAAATGGGTGTGGGAGGAAGATAATGAGAAGATTTGGCATAATAAAGGCTAAGAGAAAGGTGGAGGGATTCAAGGGATGATCCAAGGTGGCAAGGGTGAGGTGGAAAGGGGGCCACTTAATTAAAATATTTAAGTTATTTTAATCAAATGAATGGAGAGGACTAAGGCCAAGGGTTAGGATATGGGTTTGAGGTGGACAAGGGGGAGAACCAAGGTGCAGACACATTTGCGGTGTCTACAGATGAAAAGGAAAAAACATGCATCCAACATAGACATAATGGTCCAATTCTTCCAATATTAGTTCATGTTGGACTGTAGGAGAACTTACTTGATATTTCTCATCACCCCTGAGAAAGCCTTACATGAAGACTTCATTTAGGCTCTTGGGAGTAACTACACTTGGTTCACTTGGTGGTCCAAAAAAACTATATCCTCCCCCCTTGTCCTTGTACAAATTAGGATTTATCATGATTAGATAAGAATTTTCATAAGTTCCTAGAAGAAGGACATGTCCCTTAACCTCTTCTTAATCTTTGGTTATGGCATTGAACTACAGCCACAACCCTTCAAATTTTTCACTAGTATGTTCATCAAACTACATCTCTTGAGCATTTGAGATGTCTCTTTCATTAACCTCACTCAATATTTAATATTTATCTTCAACTACAAATGAGGGTTGACTTAACCATCCAAGATCTAAAATATCACACCTATCTTATGCAAGCTTTGATCTAATTTCCTCTTGATCCAACATATCATGGCTATTCTCAACTAACACCTCATCTTAAAGTGGACCAACTTCAGGCCCTTGGTTTTGATCCTCTTCTTGATTTATGTAGAATGGACCTTCAGTAGTCCATCCAAAGTTTACTCTTTTTTCAACTTGAGGATTGTCCACATTAGGATCCAATTCATTAGTGTCAAATCCATGCCAATAAGGTTGGTTTAAACTTGATTCTTCCCCTTTTGAATGAATTGGGATACCTATTATGATCTCCTCATCATAGACACTTGAATTTTCCTCTTCAGGCTCACCTATGACTTTCATATCCTCCTCTATCATTTGTAAAATAGGCTCTTTACCCAAGAGGGAGATGGCTGGAGGGTGAAGAAGCTTACCTTAACTGTAGCTTAAGAGAGTGTTCTTATAGCTAGGGACTTTGAATGGATTCTTTGGTGTCTCTTTAACTAGTGCTTGGACCTCCACAACCAACACCTCCTTCTTATTTATTCCCTTTTAAACTAATTTCCATGATGTAAATTAGTATGGAGTAGACACTTTTTATTACTTTTGAATATTTATAGGATAGGGTGGTCTCATAAGTGAGGGCATGAAATAGCTAGGGTTAAATGTTTTGGATAAGATCCATGATGGATTGGCTTCATGATATTGAGTGGTAATGGGCATAGGTATAGGAGAGGGAAAATTGATAGGCTCAAGTTTGATATACTCTTTCTCCCACTGCTCAAACACTTTTTCAATGGATAATACCCATCCGTTCAATTTTTGTTTCTCAACTTGTGGATAGTTAGCTTCCTCAATTAGTGACCACACATTCCAAAACTCTTGTAAGAATATTCCCATCCCCTCCATGGCATGAATGGGTAATTCTTGTCCAATATTAACCCCCTCATTAATTTTCATGATTATTTTGCCTTGGTCTAATATCACCTCTCTAATTTTTAACAAGGTTGACTAGGGGATTGATTAAGAACTCTTAAAGGTTGAGATTGAGGCTCTTATATGGGAGAGGACACATAAAATTGATCCAAATGAGTTTGCTTCTCTTCATAAGATATCAACACACTGTCTGCATTTTGGATCATGCTTCTCATCATTTCTATGTCCTCATTCCTACAATATGACCATAATTCACCCTCAAAAACTAACCATGTGTTCTTAACCAACTAAATATCACTATTTTCCTCTTATATAACATGGATAGGGATGACAAAAGAAATTTCTAAACCCCTACTAATCTCCCTTATCAACTCAATATAAACTAATAATGCTTGCTTGAATCCTAATAAGGATGTAACATGATAAGCTTAATCTTAACAAGGAGAATTAGAGTCCTAATTTAAATTAAATATAGGCTAACCTTGTTCATATTCAAGTTTGGGAGGAGATCAAATTCCATGATAGGGATGATAGGCTATTTGAGGGCCACTTGGGGGAAACACAAATATTTTTTTATTGATAAGTGTGATGCTAAGGTAGAGAATAAGTATACCAATCAAAATATGGTTAATTATACATAACATATTATGATGATTAGGTACTTAGGATACTTAAACCATCTTATGAATACTTGTAATTTATATTGATGTTTGCACACATGCCTCTAAAGGCTGATTGGATGAAGAGAACACCAAAACTCTTCACCAGTGAATAATGTAGTAAGTCCCATTGAACCTGCCATAAACTATTATGACATGACATTACACCCTTATGGAAGATTTTTTTAGTCTCTTCCACTCTTAATCATAATATGGGAATAACCCCAAGCTATGGGTATCTTATAATGGGTTTGAACCTATGAAGAAGGCTAATTTTTTATTTATGGACCACTTAAACTAATGTTACTACTAGGAAAAGGGTTAAAAGGGTGAAATAAGGATCCTAATAAAGATAAAAAGGTGATTCACCAAATTTAAATGAGGCCCTTATATTTTTTAACCCACACTAGATCTGCATAAGACAATACTAGCTCACACAATCTCATAAAACTAGCTATTTGCATAAGTATTTCATAAACTAGGTTTGGGAAATAATGAATGAAAACAAAGAGGAGTTATAAGACTCACACCAATCTTACATTAATGGAAGATAAAACACTAATTCAGACCTATAATATCTTGAAAACACCTTAAAAGAGGTAAGAAAGAAGGACAATGGATATGGAAGAATCTCCTTCACATGGCCATCATGCACAAGCTTACTAAACACTAATCAAATGGCAATAGATAGGTAAAGAAAGTATTTTATTACATCAAGAGGTAGTTCTTACAAATTTTGATAGGGTCTAGCCTTATCAAATGAGAGTCTATTCTCTTCCAAAATTTAGAGAGAAATTATTATCAAAACTAAGAGAGAGCTTACAAATGGAAAATAATAATAGATATAAGAGAAAGGGAAGAGATAAGGGGAACACACCATTCAATATCATTAATTAAGATACCATCCTTCTTGATTTCTAAACCATCTTTGATCTAATTAGGAATAAAATTATTTGAGAAGAAATAAATGCTCCACTATACTCTCCAATCCTTGAATCTATAAACTTTGACCTTTGATGCCATATCCACTTTATTTCATTATGATTACAAAGTCCTCATATCGATGGACTTGACAGATCCATGCCTAAGTCTACTTAAGTGGTTTCAAGTACATGTTTATCAAAGCTATAGCTTTTTCAAAGTACACAAAACTCCTACACATCTACCCCTACTCCAAACCTAAGCATAGATCTATTTTATATTGAAAACCAATCCATTTATTGGTTTTCCTATAGTTAATATCCATGAAGAGCTTATAGACTACATAGCATCATTCTTGAACTATATTAGGCCTAAATAGACTTATTCTACCTCTAAAGCTTGTGGGAATCAAGATTCCATTACACATGAGTATTTCCCTTGATGAAACAACATTGAAACCATAAGAAAAATGAGTTTGCATTCTTTAATTCTTTAAACAAAGGTCTTGACTGAGCTTTAATGGCACTCTTTGAAATATTTACTCTAGTTTGACTTAAACCATGCTCAACCTCTATTTGAAAACTCCCAACTTCAACCTTTAATCTTGACCATTAAACTTGATCTAGGATTCTTAATTCATGCCACTTGATAGCCCTACATTGATCCTCAAGATCCTATAGTCAATATATCTATTCCTTCACTTGTACCACATGGTAGCTTAACATTTGTCCCTAGGATATGTTGATTCTTTGGCCTCTTACTCATCATCAATAAACATCCCCATCATTAGATGAGCACTATTGAATTTGCTTTACCACACACCATAGATATTCCTTTACATGGTTCAAATGTATGCCATTGATTTACCTAGAAGCTATCATGGTTATGACACTTGGTATCTTCTCATTCATTCCCAAAATTTACTAAAAAATTAACCTTTCACTCATTGTTTATCTTACTTGGTATGATGGATATCACATCATTGGATCCTTGGTCTACTAGATTTAATATGGACCATTGATCTACTTTATATTGCGTTATTATTAAGTCACTTGTCACCTTCACACTTATCTTGGGTCTGCTAACTTGTTGACCTCCACTCACCATTAATCTACTTTGGAATGATTTAATGTGCGTCATTAGATCTTTGGGACCCATTGACTCCATCCATCAATCATGTGTTATTGATCTATGATCTGATCAAGTGAGATTTTGACACTTTTCAAATCCACATTAAACCTAAATCTTGTTAAGTATTTTTAAATCCAAACAATTACTTAATGTGGCTCAATTTTAATGTCTTCGTGCATGTCTTCTTCTACTAGTTCAACTTTTAATACATGTATCTTGAAAAATAAAACTCATCAAGATATGAATTTTGTAGAGATTGTTCAAGGCATGAAAAACATCAAGTTCATGTATTTATTTATTTCTAGTCAACCCCCAAAGTGCATTTATTAAACATGTAACCACACTGACCTGTCCATTTTTGCATGATGTGTGATGATGGTCTGGCTCGTCTAGGCTTGTGCAAGTCATTTTTTCCATTCAAATCTCTGATGAACTAATGAGACTTCAAGGAAAACTATTTTATTCTCCTTAGATGCCATGAACATCATGGAAACCTGCTAAATCCTTTCTTTTTCAATACTATACCTATTTCTAAGTCATTTGACCATTCACTCAATCAAAAACTTTGCTCAACTTATCTATCTAGGCAAAATCTTGGTATGTGGGCCACAATTGGCCAAAACTACCATGGATTGAATTTTTTTGGAGTGATGTCATTTGGCATGAGGGATTGGTTCAAGTAACCATTAAGTATATCTTTATGGATGATATATATACATAGTAAATCCATGATGGATATATGTGCAGGTGTATTTTTTAGTTGCTTCATAATATCATGGGTCTTCCTCTCAATTTTGTAAATTGGTTCATTTATGATAGGCATATAAGGTTGAATGGTCTCATTCATAATATATGGCTACAATTCCTTGATAGTGACTTAGATCATCTGGTCATGATTGTGCAATCTTGATCTAGTATTTGGATTTGGTAGTTGATTGGGTAGGTAATGAGACCTAGAATGGTAATATTAGGGTGGTGTTAATATTGGATACTAACAGAGTCCAAAGAAGAATTATCAATATAAGGATGTTGATAGGTATTACTCAGTTGATAAGCATTGCTGGTTAATGGTCTAGTTATGTTGCTAGTTGGCCAAGGATTAATGGTGATAGTGGCAACATGACCACCTAAAATGTGTCCTACAACATTGTTATAGGTATACACAATGACATGATGCCCTCCTTGGTTTGTTTGGTCAATTTTCACTTAGTTATGATCATTTTTCTATTGTTTTTGTGTATGGTGTTGTTATTTTTAATTTTATAGTGGATTTATCTATCATTGTTATTGTTTTTGGTACTAATACTAGTTATTATTATTGTTATGTTAGGGAAATGGATTATGGTAGATACCCAAGTTATGATTAGTCATAGAAGCATGGGTATCTCTCTCTATCTCTCCATTTTCTAGCATAGTCTCAATAAAATTCATGAGTTGGATACACCAACATATATAATGTCTTCTAAGATGATGGTACTCACAAAACTCGTGTTCTTTATACCAATCAAGAATAGTAATCCCTTCTAGGAATGAATTTGGTATTGGTTAATTGATCATATTTTTTGAACCAATATTTTGAACACAACTTTAACAAGCTCACCAAGGTCACTTAAATTTCTATAAGTGGATGATCTTCTCCTTAGATGAGGGGCTTGTAATTGATTTTGATTCTATGGATATTATTTTTATGGAGGCCTTGGCTAAATTTATAAATGTGGTTATCATTGAATGGGTGGAGGTAAATAGATAGTTGATGTTTACATCATCTAAACATGGCATGATTCAATGACCCCATTTCCAAAAACATTTTTATTATATTTGTAGGTGTTTTCTCTCTCGTTATTTTTGTCTTGAGGTGGATTTTAAGTTTTTATTTAAATTGGGTTTTGATTATGTTCTATTTCTGGTTTTGCTAGCCTTGATGTTGATTCAAGCTCTGGTTAGAAGAAGATATCTTAATTATCCCTTTGCTAATAATAGATTTATTGATATTTATTCCTTTCTCTATAACCTATTTGAATCTATAGGCACATTAAAGATTGATATGGTAATATATCTCACTGTGTAAGCTCCTAGTAAATATCATGACCAACTATTTATCTAGAAAATTCTATGTAAATTAGCTTGTTAGTATTCTCCAATGTTGTAAGTATGTAGTAAACCTTTCACCATTCTTCTATTTATCTTCGTCTAAATCCACAACTATAATCCATTACTCAAGATTATATGAAAAAATATATATATAATTCTCTGAAAGATCATCTTCATTAATTTCAAAAGCCATTCCAAGGTTTGTCTGAGTAGACTCCTTAGAAATAGAAGAAGAAAATATGTCTCTATATGTCAACAATTGGCATGCAACAAAGAATTATTTTAGATGATCTTTAGGGTCACCTTTGCCCTTATATTTTTCAAATTTGGAAGGATCATAACCTTTAAAAAATGATATTTTTAGATGTTCCATGTTGAACGGATAAGAGCATATTTCATCTAACTTGAATTTCTTTGTTTGGTTTCCAATATATATAGCTTGAATTGCATACTTCATTTTAAAAACCTCTTGGGTAAGGAATTCAAATGGAATGGCCTGTCATTATTGGGGTTGCATGGTCAAAGGTGGATTACCTTGACTTGGATAGGCATATTATGGAATGCTGGTCAAATTAGTCAGATGACTAGGTATATTTATCCACGCATTGGGATTGTATTATGGACAAAGAATATGTTGTTGTTAAATAACATCCTAGTTTAGATTGGCTACATAAACTTGGCTAGAAAATTATGGCTATTATAATGACATTTGGCTCTATGGAATGTGTTGGTATTGATGGGATTGGGATGGAAATTTCTACCTATTCATTGAATCTTATTGTATATATTGAACACATTGTTGACTAGAACCTTCTTTTTGGAGGTGTTGAAAGTTAGATCCTTGTTGCACATGTGATACCTAATGGTTAAAAGTTAACTATTACCTAGTGCTTGGTACCTACTATACATATTAACTTTGTTGTTAGTTGAATACCTATTATTGAATAGGCACTTTTTGGGGTTTTAACATTTGTTATTATTTACCAACTGGCACTTTCTAACCAATAGAAACATGTTATGGGTTAGGCAACATTTGGAATTTTTTAGGTATATTAGTCTATGCTTGTTCTGGTGGAACATTCATTACCCCATTTTGAGGTGGTTTAGTGTTATACACTTGTTATGGTGGTAAGTTGGTATATTCTTGGTTTGTTTCCATTTATTTCACACTAAATGAAGTATATGGTTTAGGAGTGGAGGTTGCTTGTTGATTTTGGGAAATAGGTGTACCCATTCCCTATTCTTGAAATCCACTCATAGCATTAGTTGGAGGAATCTATTTTTAGTTGATCGATGGTAAATTGGACCCACTTTGGTTCAAATTAGAATTCACTTATGTGCTATTCATAATGGTTTGAGTGAGGTCTTCCATTTGAGTGATAATTTATTTTTTTTAAATAGGGACATTAAACATGTCACTAACTACTGTGCTTTTTCTAAATGGGTATATGTTTTTGTTTGCATAACCTAGAGAATATATGTGTTTCCCTATTGATAGAGATATATAAATAAGAAGCATGTTATAAATAACCATTGCATTTAAATTATGATCTATATTGAGGTAGTTTTGATACACTTATTGTACCTGTTCCATTTTATCATCCGTAGGACCTTTCCCTTTCACATGTGTGGTTTCATTCTACTACAAAATTTGGACTAAATCTTGACTATAACTAGTTGATGTTTATTCAAACTATTTTTTTTGAGGTGCATTACTAGGAGTTATAATCAAACTACTCAAAATTTCATGTGGGAAGTTTGGTGTAAACTTGATTCCCACTTTAATGGTTTTGATGATAATTTCACCTTTAATCTCTAATAAATGTCAATCAAACAAGTAGGGATTGTAACTTATCTATTTTGAGTTGTAATCTATTAGGTATCTTATTATTGGGTTTGTTCAATAGTTAGCATAGTTTGAGAAAGGTATTGTTCCATTTGCTCTTGTTATTAACCTATATAAGAAAAGGTAATCAATAAATATTTCACTAATGGGTTCAAATTTTGTTCAACATGTAGACACTAGAAAACTGCACACAATGGTTCTAGATGTCAAACTAACCCCTAGACCACCTTGGGACCTCCTAAGGTCTCTTATGCAACCTTTAAAATACAAACCTAATTCAAGTTAACTAACTCACCTTCGTTAAATTTTAACCAAATTTTATCTTAGCCTCAACCACCGATGGTCACCCTAACTGCCAATAGTTAGTCTTGATCGTCAATGGTTAGGTTTTAACCACTTGAACAGTCATCTTTAGTTAAACTCCATCTTGAATTTTTATATTTAGCTTGTCTAAATTGTGTGCAAGCTAATTTATATGAAATCTAAATTTAAAATACTTGTTGAACCTTTTCTTAACCTATTACTTCACCTCTCCTTCCTTGCTATAAAAAGAGAGGAGGAAGAAGTGAAAAGAGAAGGAATCAACTGATCAATCAATCAATACATCCATCCATCATCATCTACATCTAGAATCAGATCTCTCTTGCATCAATACTTCATTTTATAGGTATCCTTCTAGCAAACTAGTGAATCAACAAGTACAATAGAGATTTAAACCATTATCATCCATTAGCCAACATCAAAGTATCATTACTCTACAAAAAATACTCCAAGCTTCACCAACATATCCTTCAACCATATTCAAACTAGTAACCAATAAGCTGAGTATCTATTTTCAATAATTACTTGCTTTATTCCTCAAAAAACCAACCCAACCCAAACCCACTTTCTAGAATTCCATTCTATAACATCATCAAACCAATTTATTAAACCAGACCAAAACCATAATAATCACCAGCAGTCATCTTGACTATCAATGATCTATCCATAATCGTTGATAGTTTCCCAACTATCGACGGTCACCGTAACTATTGATGGTCACCACAAATATTGATAGTCACTGTGTGACAAATAAACAATAAGTTATTTCACCTACTAGACCTCAACCAAATCCAAATTTATACCTCTCAACCTAATCATAGATCCTCAACCTATTTTCTAGACCATACATGATTCATTTAGCATTAATATCAATTTGTTTATTTTTGTAATTAGTTAAATTCACCTATTCATTTATCAATCACTTCTTGTATTTGATTTTAGTATCTTTTATGATATATGTAAGTAATTTATATTTCACTTTCAAAACTTGATTATTTAAGAGCATGGATTGACATCCTCCAATGGAGCTCATGATTCTTGGATCTAGCTTGCTAGGAAATCCACCCTACTATCTAACTAATCAACTATTTAATTAGTGCTTTCTTATTTATAGGTCATTCCTCCCAAGTCAAATAGGAGTATCTAAAACCATTTGAATCAACAAGTGCAAAATATATCAGGTTCTACTAACCATACCCTTCTCATGTTTCTTTTCTCCTTCTTCTCGAGAATATAAGCAAATTATATTTAAAACATTTTGGCATGCTCGGTAGGACCCTTGAGTCTTTTCTTGGGTTCATAATTACATCTAGGAACTACTTCTTATCTTTATACTTATATAATGAAATCAAAATTTCATTTTAAGCTTAAAATTTACTGCATCCATTTTTTTCTTACTTATTTTAGCTCACGTAGTTTAATGAATCAAGTGAATCAATCATAGTTTCAATCTTATCACACACAAGACCAAACCACTCACACTTAATCAAGCATAAAAAAATTGATATAAGGCCCAACTAAGATTTAATCACCTATAAATCACCTTTCCCATTCTCCTACTTGGATTTCATTACCAAGGGGAGACCCAACTCACCTCTTTGGTTGAGTATAATCTCTGGCAATAGGTATATCTTGGCTAAGCACCTGCCACCCTTATCACTGTGGTGTGTAAAGTAAGGTGGTAGGTCCCAAAATAATTCCATGTACTAATTTATAATAAAAATCCCTTTGAGAGTCTAAACACAACCTAAAACCAACCATAGACTTCTTTTCTAGTACCCACTCCACAAGATAAGTTGAGTCACATAATTCTTAAAGCTTAAGGCATAAGCCACAAGAGAGACTAAAAAGAACCCTATGATTTAACATGATTTAGTGTGTGTTTTATTTCCTTGAATTTCTCTTGTCTTCTCTTGGTTTGAGTTATGATATTGCTTGTATCTTCATTCTTTCCTTATCTGCATGGTTTTAACTAGGCAACAACTAAAAAACCAAGCAAACTATGACCCACCTTCTATTCATTCATATTCCTCTTCTCCCTCTCCATGGAGTAAATCTTAGATATAGATAGTTCTCCTCATCCTTTTAGGAGTCCTACAATACATTGGATAGGTATCTGAGGTGATGTATATTTTTCCACCTTTCTAGATAACAACCCCATAACCCTTCAGCATTACCTCAATACCATATCCCACCATACCCCTACTTAAATTCCACCTATTGACCCTCCCTATGGCATGCCATCCCACCTTATGGGTGACACTTATTTAGCCACCATATCCACCCAACCTTTAGTCACCCAAGCATCATCATGTACCAATAACCCTACCAATACCACCATATAAAACTAAACCACTACACCGAGCAATCCCCAAACACCTTCTTACCTAAATAATAACCCTCCTAGTATAGGATTAGCCCAACATTTGGGCTCTAACACTTCCCTTACCATATGATTTCCCTCTATTGGTGTCACCACCATTCCTCTCATTTCCAACTTACCTACCCCGACTCCATTTTAGAGCTTGGTGATTCCCATACCTTACAGCCTTCCACCCATTAGTACCAAAGTTTCCACTTACCCTATATCTACTAACCCAACCATACCTCTTACCCAACCTAAGTTAATCTCTCAATAAGTGCCCATTGCACCAAACCCAAGCTACATCCCTAACCCACAAGGGTATGTACCTCTACCTTCCACCCAATGACCTATCTCTACATATTCATATGTGGCATCATCCTAACCACCCATATCCACATACCAACATGTGAAACCACTCATCCCCCCACTAATTATACATATGTTACACCTACACAAACCCAACACAACCTACCTTACAATTATGATAGTGTATAACCCTAAATCAACCTTGTCAAAATGTTAATGGATAAAATGATTACTTTGGAATCATCCATTTTTGGAGCTCATAATATTTTGTCATATGACCAAATTTGTAATGAACCAATTCACCCATCCATCCCCTTTTGACCATATCCTCCTCATTGGGAACTTCCAAAGTTTTCAAAGTTTTAGAGTAATGAGGGCCCTTAATAACACCTTAAAGCATTTAGGAAATTGTGTTATATGATGGCCTACAATGATGGTCTCCTTCTTTGTACCTTCCCCATGTCTCTATCAGGTCTATAACTAGATTGGTACAATGTTATTACAAAGCACTCCCTCTTTTTTCCCAACTAGCTCAGATTTTCTTAGATCACTTTTCCAAAAACATCTCTAATAAAGTCTCCATTATTGATCTTTACTCCTTTCATAAATTTGATGATGAATCCATTACTAAATTTGTATCTCACTAGAGAATTATGATAAACTAACTCTATTTATCTCTACCCCAACTTGAGTTGATTGAACTCTTTTCCTAATCTTGTGGAAAACATATTTCCTCTACTTTATAGGTTCAAAGATTTAGGAACTTTGATGAAGCTTTTACCATGGCATGAAAACTAGAGAATAGAGCCATCGATGATGGGAAGTTGAAATTGAGAAACAATAATTCCATCTTCAAATCAAATAATACCCCCTCCTTCAAAATTAATAATCAAACCAATAATAAATCCAAAAATAAGGGAATCGTGAATGGGGTTGTCGTTGAGACTGCCCCTCCACCCATTGTCAACCAATCTAACTCTTCCAATTCCTCTAATCAAAACACCAAGAACCTAAACTATAACACCCATAAGCAATTTAATCCACTTAGAGAGTCATATGCTTTGGTATTCAATAAATTCTTAAATGCCAATATCATACAGCTTCCCTCAATCAAACCTTTGTAACAATTCAATTCTTCTCATCTTGTACTTTGTTGGTACAAGGAGAATGAATTGTGCACCTTCCATCAAGTCATTAGACATGACGTTAGTAGGTGTAATACCTTCAAGAACATTGTCTAAAACCTCATTGACAAGGGGGAAATCATGTTGGGTAACCCTAAACTCCAAAACCAATCACTTGACATATTTAGACAACCATTTCCCAACCACACTCCTTTCACCAACAATGAAAACAAAGTAGAATCCTCTCATAAGCATGAGGCCCATACTATCAATATGGTTCTTGGTGAACTCATTGTTGAGGAAACCATTGACCAAATCACCTCTTATCCTACTCCACTTATTCAAGAATTGGAGCCATTAGCCTCCCCTTTGATATTCACATGAAAAGAGACATCCACTATTGGTCTATCTTTTTTCTCAATCATACAAAAATATACTTTTCCTTTAGAAAACATTCCTAATGAATAAACCACTTCACCTACACTTCCCATCAAGGAATTATCTTCCAAGATATTGAAACCTTTTTATCAAGAAAAGGATGAGGTAATAATTCCTTCCCCTCAACCCCTAGGCCTATCCTTTGAATCTAATACTGAGGGACTCAGACCCATTTATAAACCCTTCTCCAAATTGGTTAAAAAATTAGAATTCATATCTGATCCTAACCTATATTAGGCCACATTTTAGCAATAGTTTGGGCTCTCTTATAGAACCATGCAAGAGCCTTATTTATCATAACAACCTACTCTTTCTACTATCACCATAACCTAACCATCAGACACCTCTACCCATCAAACTATAGCAACATCATCAGAACTAACTCACCCAAAGTCACCAAATCACCTTCTACCATTCTAACCAAACCCACCAAGAACATTGGCATATTTCCTACTCATAACATTACTCACCTAACAATAAAGTTGGATTTAATCTCACTAAACCTATCAAACAAACCCCAAACTAAACCAACAAAGAAAGTAAAACCACCTAAAATCCCAAAAACCAAAACTCTACCTCCCCTCTCTACTTTTTATTCTATTTTGGGACCTCATCCCTCTACCTTAATTAGGAAACCAACCATCCCAATTAAAATTCAACCACCACTTTTGGTTATGCAATCACTCCTACTTTCATCCACATCTATTTTTATTGAACCCCCCATAAACATACCTTCTATCTCCCAAACATCTAACTCAAAACCTTCTAACCTCAAAGTATCAACCTCTCCACCAAAACTAAAACCGTTCACCAAGAATGCTCATTTACCCAAAACCTCTACCACTAAGCCCACTCCTAAAAGGGCTTCTACCTCAACTACCAAACTTAAGACCTCCATGCATTTTCTACCATTTCTTGAATATTACTCAAGCATCTTATAGAGGTTATTGCAAGCATATTGCTTAATCTTGCCAACTATTAGACCATTTGACCCACACAATCCTAAGCCATCTTGGTATAATGACAAATTAGTATGCTCATACCATAAAACACTTGAGCATAATACTGATAACTATAAAGATCTCCAAGTATTATCCCATTGATTGTATCATAAAGATGACTTATTATTAGATGAGCCTCCCATGAGCACACCACTAATCCAAAAACTAAGAGCCATTAACCATCATTTACCTAATCCTCCACTCTCACCTCAGAGTTAAGATGGTGAGTTGAATTAATCCTCTAGCCTGACTCCTCCCCAAATCCATACCATCCATGAGGTCACATGATCATAAGCTCAACCAAAGGATAAGGTAAAGTCAAAGGTGTCCATCCCATGAACCTATCCCTCTTCCACCACCCAACCACATGTCCAATACCAAGCACCTTTACCTTCAACCAAACCCAAAGTGTCCATCTTGGGACCCTCTCACTCCAATACATCTGAATCAATCCAATGAGTAGCTCTAAAATATCCTCACCAAATGCTAGTAAATATGAGTTTTTATAAACTAATAAATACCTCACCCCATCACTACCAAGTGATGATAGAGGATTTATAATCCATAGAGGTCTAACCGAAAGACCCACAACCTCTAGAAGCCTTTGTCAAAGCTCTTCAACTTTTTAACCTTGTTACCTTTAAGGATTTATAAATACCTTCCATCCATCCAAATAACCTAGATCCTCTCCTCTTAATTACCACATACATCAACCAAACTTGTATCAAGTGGGTTATGATTCATGGAGGAGCTAGTATAAACATTATCTCCTCCCATGCATACAACTAACCCAAATTAACTGAGAACATTATGTCAAAAATTTCCATAGTCTTTTGACCATTTAAAAATACCATGGACATGACTTTAGAAACTATTGTCCTTCAAATTCATCTAGAGTCCCACATACTTATTGAGTATTTATATGTAGTAAAAGTTGATTTCCAATACATCATTTTTATGGGATGCTCAGATTCATTATATGGGCTACATGTCATCCACCTTGCTCTAATTCATTGAATTTAAACATGAAGGTCAAGTTGTTACCATACAAGTTTACCCCATTCTTTTTACATCATGAAACATGATATACTAACCCAATGATGTTCTCCTTACCCCATCTAACAAAACCTCATTGATAAACGATGAAGCTCCATATTCCTCTACTATTGAAGCCTCTACCAATTCATCGATTCCTTTTACTCAAATCCCCATAATGGACCCTTTTTAATTAACCTTACAATGTCTTTCATTTTGGGAGTATCACCTTCTAACCTTTGATGCTTTTCCTACTCAAGAGTATGGGAATCTTGACCAAATAACTTGGCTATGAACCCAATATTGGAAATATTGTTCCTTTTGGATGCTCAACTTGTCAAACCAATTTCATCTATAGGAGACTTGATGAACCATTTGACACTTATGCCACTTATTTTTCACCTCTAACTTATCCTATCTATACAAACCATACTTTGCCCAAACATACCTTTACAGGTGTGCTTAGAAAGGATTTGGTCTAGGTTGGTATAAACATGGGACACACAATTTGATTCCAATTAAACCTAAAAAACTCATGAAAAACATGGCCTCAGTTTCATGCCATCTAAAAAACAAACCAACCCACCTCCCATTATTGTCATTGATGAGGAAATCCCATCCTCACTGTCTAATCCACCATCAATAGCTGAGGATTCTAACATCATCCCTTCTAACTTTTTTTTCCATCATTAATGGTCTCTTCTTCCATTACCTATGTAGTTATGAAACCTCTCATGTTATTAGGGAAATGCATGATGGGATATGTGAGGGACACTTTAGTGGCCTAGCCATCACTAAACTCATCCTTCACCTTGGATATTATTAGCCTACCCTTAACCAAAATTGTTGTGATTATGTAAAAAAATGTGTCAAATGTCAACAACATGTTTATTTACATCACACACCTAGCCATAGTATTTTCATATCCAAAGATTTTTGACCCTTCTCACAATAGGGTCTCGACCTTATTAGATAAATTAACCCCCATTCTTCACAAAAAAATCATTCTATCATCACTACAACCACATATTTTACAAAATGGGTAGAGGCTATTCCACTTCTCTCAAAAAAATTCAAAAATATTGTTGACTTTATCAACCATCATATCATCTATCATTTTAGGGTTTCTAACAAAATTATCACTAATAATGCAAAATCTTTCGAAAATAAATAAGTCCAAGGTCTTTATGACATGTTTGGCATCAATTTAAGTTTTTATTTACCCTATTATCCACAAGATAATGGATAGGCATAAGCCTCTAATAAAACTCTCAATAACATGCCAACTAAAATGGTTAATGCATCTAATCAAGATTGGAATCTACACATCCCTTTTGCCTTAGGGGAATATCATATATCATTCAAACCCCTACAGGTGTTAACCCCTTTTTCTTTCATTTTTAGTGTAGAGGCTATCTTTCCTCTTGAATTCCAAATTCCCTCTCTTCACATATCCTTGAAAGATCTCATATCTAAGAATGATTATTATCAATAACATCTATCCCAACTTGAGCCACTTGACAAGTGTCATTCAGCCACTCTTACTCATCTTCATGTCTATCAAGAATGCATCAAATGCACTTATAAAAAACACCTTAAAGTGAGAGAATTCAATATCAAAGACCTCATCCTCAATGAAAATAAACATGTCACCAATATGGAGAAAATAAAGTGAGGCAAGTTTGCTTTCAATTGGCTTGGACCTTATATCATAATGCACAAGTGTGGATCAGTATTTTATCAATTATGTTTTCTTGAAGGGAACCCAGAACCTAAGCCCCTCAATACTTCACATCTATGTCTTTCCTTTTGTGAAAATAGGATGAAAATCACCTTTTTTTCAACTTAATCTCATCCCTTATTTTCAAACCACATTCATCTCCTTGTTTTTTGAATAACTGATTAAAACTAAATCATGTGATTATCCATCACAACCATAGCCTAATGTTGAACAATGGGTACCACGGCTCTACCTATGGCATGATTCTCATGATACTTTCTACCCCTTTCATAAGATGGATTCCTATGGTCATTGTCACCTAAATCTCTTTTACACCTAATATACCTTCTTGTGCCCTTAGTTTTTCCTTCATAAAAGGTGAACCTTTAAGCCTATATAAACAAGTCTATGGCATCAAAAGAAAATATCAAATGTAAAATAAAAATAAATCATATGGGTCACTCTCTATCATTTTTAGAATTCTCCCTACAAGGAAAGCTACCAAAAACATATCAAAATCTCTCAAAATAAGGTAGATTGCTCCCTTAAAGGACATCTATCAAAAGCCTTAAACAAAGCACACAAAACTTATACCACCCCCTTGAAGGATGGATGAGTAAAGCATATTTCATAGCATATAAATTTGTTTTTTGGACGCATCTCACATCAATAAGCTTCCCCCAACCCTCCCAAGCAATAACATAATAAAAAAAGACCCATTATCAGACATCACAAATAACAAACCAATTTTGAAATCCACAATCAGCTCTCATAAGTAAACTTCCCACATTGATAAATCTATACCCTATATGACATGGACTTATTTATACTGACTCTTTGGTAACATAGAGAAGAGGCAAGCTAGTCTCACAAGAAGGTTCCACCTTCATCCATCTACCCTTTATACACTATAAGCAAGGTATTTTGATCTTACTTTACATTATGTGATTAAGACACCTTTTTTGACCAACTAATGAATGCTAATGTGAAGCATTCAAATGCATTATGTTCCTTAAGCCAATCTAGCTTTAGTTTTTTTTTTCCCTTTCCAAATAAGAAACATCATGCCTCCTTATTCTCTCACACTGGTTGATACATTCACTTAGATTATCTTCTCCTTCTCACATCTATTTTTTTCTTTAACTTACTTTATGTACTTCACCCTAATATAAAAAAAATGACCATAATAATAACCACATCACATAATATCATCATCACATCATAAAAAAAAATAGACATTATTAACATAATCATTGCCTCCATAAATAAATTCACTATCAACCATGACATCCTCATTATCACATATACCATATACACCACATGTCTAAATCTAAATGAAGAAAATATACTCATTAGATTTTTACATGAACACCATAATCCTAAAAATCATTATAACATTATCAACATCCTACCATTTATCACATCTATATAACTAAGATCCATAATCCATAACCATAACAATAATCACATCATAACCTTATCCATATAAGCATAACTAGTAGACATAAACCATAATGATATCAATATCATAAACATGATCATCTCAAACATGAAATTAAATGATCACATCCATAAAATAACATCCATAAAATAACATAATCATAATTCCATAACCATCATCCTAATCATCAACAACATCACATTAGAATCACATAATCATTTAGGGATCATCATAGTCATCCATAACCATCACATCATAATCACATCAATCCATATCACATATCATCATGAACATAAATTAAAGAGACATATCATCATAGGCCTAGCTAGGTGAGTCCACATAAACATCATCATGAGCATAACCATGGTCAATAGGACATCATCAATAATCAACATGAACATCACAACCATGAACCACAAACCATAAATAAAGGATCACATCTATATCTCATAAATAATCATCATTATGTCCACAAAAAAATCCATATCTCTCAAAAATATACATCTCACTACATCGACTTATAAGCTAGTATCAAAATTATATAATACATCAAAATATCATGTCTCATAATAAATTTATGACCCTATGGCACCAATTCCTCCTAGAGCCTACCCTCCTATACTTACCTGTCTACCTACAATGTGGCCCACTAACCCAGTGTCACCATGCTAGAACCTCCTAAAATCCTAGCCTTATACTCACCCCATCAGGGATCATCGAAAAAATGGTTGAATACCAAAGCCTCATAATACCTAACTCTTCCATAGTCAATACATATCTCTAAATTGAGATAGTACCTACTAGTCTAGTAGCTATTGGTACTCCACCTCCTACCTACTAGAGAGAATCTCTCTCCTACATCACCAAGGCTAGATGAGACCTAGCTTGATCTATCTCCCCTATCAAAGTGGCCACCTAACCCTACACTACTGCCAAGGATGCATATGCTATCATGAAGGATTCTTAAACTATACCTAGAGATGTTCATGCCTAGTCCCTCTCTATGGTCATTACCTATACATCTAGGGTAACCCCCAGCATCTGAACCTACTGACCATCTCCTCCTATATCAACATCCATATCCTACTAACCCATATCCTCAAGACCAATATTGGTTGAGTCATAGTGTGCTTGGTACCATGTAGGATATCTATCTGTAACACTTGCATCATCCATGTCTATCCTCATAGGTAACTCTCATGATTAATGAAATCATGAACTAGCTATGGAGTGGGTAGTGGAAACTCTACATCCTCCCTCCTGTATCTCAAAAATGTCTTAGGTATATCATGAATGAGGTCAAACTACCTTTTTACCATATCAAATGGAATTAGATTTATCTCATGGTCTCATCTACCATATATCCACATATATCTCTATAGAGATAAAGTATGCCTCATATAGTGTGTCCAACCTAGAAACCTAACATATGGTCTCCAAAGCACGTCCCCATTGACCAAGGAATATAGCTAGCCCTTGTACCAATCTATATCATGTGATCCTCCTAGTATTAACATGGCATAGTCACCTCTCCACCTCATGTACCCAACTTTTTAATCCATCTATGCAAAACCCTCTTAGGGAAAACCCATAAGTCTTAGCACCCTAATGTGTTTGTAATCCCAATAATATAGAATAAACCCAACACTAATCCCATATCTCATGTGGGCTTAGAATCCCCACATTTCTTAGTAAATTTAAACAAACATCATAGGTGCCCATGAAAACATTGTGTAACCTAACCACATCTCTATAAACACCCCCAATAATAAGTACGAGAACCTCCCACTACTATAATTTGGTAATTTAAAACATGTAACCACTATCATCATCATGTGAAAATCCTCCTTACATCTTTCTCTCTCTGGTATAGTGGCATGTAGTGGAATCCTCCTAAGTTTCACCTCATAAAATCAAGTTCATCTCCATACATGACCTTCATCTATCTATCATGCTCATTACTCTCAATATGATAAATCAACTCACCCCAAATGGGTAGTTACACTATCTTGTGGATGTACTTAGGAAATATAGTCAACTCACATGTAGGAAGTAAGAATGTGTTAGTGGTAGGGTCCTATCTCTTAATGAGTGCCACCAACATCACTACATCTTGAGGTACATGCTGATAATACCTCATACCTCTAAGGCCCATGTCCTTTATGTGCTCCCAATCATCATCAATCACCCCACACTGAATCTCATCTAGTATCTCAGGAACTCTATCCCTCATCTAAATCCACTCTCATGCCTACAAGGTTTAATAGTAATAACCTTAGTTTACTCACATATTTTTCCTATAAGCTCTACCACTTACACCTACCCCCTATGCTAATCTTTACAACTCATAAAATTTACCTAATATGACCTATACCTATTACTTTACCCCATCATTCAACCTTCTCAATCCATATACATTACCTTCACCTAAACCCTAACCTAACTCCTTGAACTCACCCTAACCCCTTGACCTCACCCTAACCCCTTAACCTCCAATCTTACCCATTAAAAATTATCATTCATTTTCTTCTATTTCGTTGGTTTAACTATTATTTTTTAGTTGTGTCTGAGTTATTCTTTGCTCCCTTTTTCGTTTTATGGTCCTTCTTCTTCAGGCATTCATGTCTTTTAGGTTTCAAACCTTACCTGTCTTAATTTTATATGGGTATGACCTCTTTAACCTTTTCACACAAACTATTGTCTATCAACAATCACTCTTAAAAATATTTTCAACTCATCCATCAATCACCAATGGTCAACTATTCCTATAATTGATTGCTAATGATTAGGTGACCAACCATCAACAATCACCATAATATGGCCTATAGATGGTTAATTAGCAACCACCAACAATTGACACTTGACCATCGATGGTCAGTAATGATTGGAAATGATCATTGACAGTCACTATAAAGTGACTATTGGTAATCAAACCTAAATCCCTACCCTCCAAAAATACCTACATTACCTCACAACCTCTAAAACAAACCTACCTAAAACTAGCTCTACCCTACCCCTACAAATTTACATCTAACCAATAATTTTGACTCCAAAAATAGTAATAACTATCAAAACCTTAACCTTAGGTCAAATAATCAACATCAACCAAATTCAAAATTAAACATTTATTCGCTTAATTTAAAACTACTCTACCAATTCAAAATAAGCCCTACCTCATTCTTTAACCATTATCAAGGAATGGGGACTTCACCCACTTGGCCTCATGACCTCCTTCATCCATGCTACATCCTAGTCTTATCTAATCTCCAACAAATCTCTTAGTGCACTCAATCACTCACTACAACCTCTCAACAAATCATAAAACATCACCTCTACTTTAATCAAAATGCTAGAGAGTAATCATCGATGGTTCCAAATGAGGCCATAAATCCTTTTTCCTATTCCCTTTTAGGGTTGACATATGACCACTGATGGTCATGGTGACCACTAATGGTCAACCTTGAGGATCCATCATAACCATCGATGGTCAGCACTTTAGGACTTTTCCCTTCCACCCCCAAATCCTCAAATAAAATGTCTTACCCAAACATAATCTAATCTACCTATTAATGGATATTACCTTCTCTACCAACCTTGACCACCAATGATTTCAACCTCTCTACTTGGACATTTTAGCCCAAACCAATGCATGTTATGTGATGACCTTGCTTTGGTCATTTTGACTACACTGACTAAATTTCCAAGTTAAATATTTTGAATTTGCACTACCATACACACACCTAACCAATTTTCATCTTCATAAGAGCACTTCTTACCTTAGATACCCATAAAAACATTGACCTTATCAAGGATACTTGCATTTACAAGTGTAGCCTAACTATCACATATAATCACATGGTCCACTTTTCACTTATCCTTCTAATGCCATCCTTATTTGTTATTAACCATGATAACCTAGTCATTTAATAATTTTGTCTATCAAAATTAGTCACTTTGTGTACATGTTTGTACTTTAGTTCCCAACATATTGACCATCTCATCACCAACTTACCCATTCATCAAACCTGCACTCAATTCTATTTTAACTCATCAATTCCTCATTTGAGGGGAATACCTCCTCCCATGCTCAGGGCAACCTAACCTTTGACCTGTAATTCATTTTTGTTTTACAACTTGTTGATACAACCTACATAATAAAAAATAGGAAAATGTAGACACTAGAAGACCACACATGATGGTTTTATATGTTTAACTAACCCCTAGACCACCTTGGGACCCCCTAGGGACTCTTTTTTAACCTTTCAACTATAAACTTGAGTCAATATAACTAACTCAACCTATCTAGATTTTGACCAAACTTGATCTTAACCTCAACCACCAATGGTCATCCTAACCACTGATGGTTAGTCTTGACTACTGATGGTCAGGTTCTAACTACCTGAATAGTCAACTCTAGTCAAAATCTAGCTTGAGTTTTTTATATTTATCTTATCTAATTCATAAATGAGCCAATGCATTTAAAATTTAAATTTAAACTACTTGTTGAACCTCTTCTTAACCTATTCTTTCATCTCTCCTTCCTTCCTATAAAAAGAGAGGAGGAGGAGGTGAAAAGAGGAGGAATCAATCCATAAATCAATCAATCCATCATCATCCACATCCATAATTAGAGATAAATTGCATCAGTACTTCATTTTGTATGTATCCTTCTAGCAAATACGTAAACTAGAAAGTGAGACAAAATTTGAAGTACGGCCATCTATTGGCCAACAACTAGGTATCGTTACTCTATCAAAATTACTCCAAGCTTCACCAACAAATCCTTAAAATTTCTTCAAACTAATAACCAACAAGCTAAGTATTTATTTTTAATAATTAGTTGTTTTATTACTCTCGCAACCAACCCATCCCAAACCCACCTTCTATAATTCCATTTTGCAGCCTCATCTTACTAATTTATTGAACTAAACCAAAACCATAGTAACTATCAATGGTCTATCCATAACCATTGATAGTTTCCTAACCATCAACAGTTACCTCAACCACTAATGATCACTATGGGACAAATAAATGAGCTATATTCACCCACCAAACCTCAATCAAATCTAACTTTATGACTCTCTACCTGATCACAGATCGTCACCCTATTTTTTTGAACCACACTTGATTCATTTAGCATTAATATCAATCTATTTATTTTTATAGTTAGTCAAATTCACCTATTAATTTATTAAACACTTCTTGTATTTTTATTTTAGTATCTTATATGATATATGCAAGTAATTTATCTTTCACTTTTAAAACTTAATTATTTAAAATCATGGATTGATAGCCTCCAAGAGAGCTCATGCTTCTTAGATCTAGCTTTCTAGGAAATCCACCCTACTATATAACTAATCAACCATTTATTTAGTGATTTCTTATCTACATGTCATTCCTCCCAAGCCAAAGAGGAGTATCTACAACTATCTAGATCGATGCATGCATAACATATCAGGTTCTACTAACCATACCCTTCTCAAGTTTATTTTCTCCTTTTTCCAAAGAATATACGCAAAATTTCTTTGAAACACAACATATTAAATATTATAATATGGATAGGGATCCATCTCATAAGCTACATCATCAACATAAAATTCTTGAACAAAAGGTTCATTAGTCACAAAGCTCTTATAGTCCAGATTATACATAGTCTTGTTATGTGTATAATAAGTCATGTTCAAATCTATAGTTAGGTCTCATAAAAAATAAAGGGTCTAAAGGGAATCGAACAAATGAGGTATAAAAACAAAGAAAAATTATCTCTAAAAAAGAGGCCCAAAGGGTAAAATAACTAAACTAGGTAGACATAAAGACAAAATAAACTCAAAATAGATCTAAAAAATGACATTGATTTGCCTAAATGTAGTTATAATTAGTGGTAAAGTTAACACAAAAGATAAAAAATCATCTATAGCTAAGGTAATGTTTTTCTCAAAGGTAATTATAATCAATGACAAAAGGTATCTAGACAAGGTAGAACAATTGTGAACTATGATCAAAGGATAACAAAAATTTACCCAAAGGTAGTTATAATCATTTAACATGAAAAACAAGGCTAGACTTAGAAATAAAGAACTCAAACAAGAACTCAAAAATAAGCTAAAATAAGGCAGTTGGCTTGGGTGACACTTGGTAATTTGCTCACTAAGACTTAAAACTTGGTTCACAAGAGACTATTTGAACAATATAACTAAGACACTTTCAAACTCAACACAAAAAAATTCAAACAAGGCACAGGGTAATAATTTGGCTGAAAGGACTCTCAAACAAGCCACAAGATAAACAAAAAATACTAGGTCTAAGCAAGAGGTGTTTATATCAAATAATAAATCAACCCAAGTAACATAATATAAACACAAAAGGTAGACTACTTAAGCCCAAATTAGATGAGGCTTTGGCATAAACCTAATTAGTTTAGGATTTTTGCTTCAAAAGATTGAGTTCCAAATTTAATGCAAAAAAACTTAGGTGTTCTAAGGAAGATATACTAGACCAAAATGGGTAGCATAAGTACACATTTGAAACAAGAAAGGTATAACAATGGTTTGGAAATTGGTTTCAAAAATGACAAGTATTTTTGAATGAATTGGGAAAAATAACAATGTTCATTCAAATAAATGGCACACCAATGCTTTTGACTCAAAAATCCAAGGCATATATTTGAGATAAAATGAGTAGTGTAATGATGCCCCATTTAAATAAGTGAAAAAAATCAGTTTGGAATAAATCTCTAAGGAAAAAAAGTTACACAAAATGGGTATAATAACACCTCTTAGGCTAAAGTGGTGTGAAAATAATGTGAAATTTTGGAGTCATTTCAATTTGACAACATAAACAATTTTAGTGTAAAACACACATGTAAATCAAAGAAAATAAAAATATAATTAATGTCTCATCCTATCCCTAAAATAGACATGGGTGTGCATATTTTTCATCAAAATTTCCATTGATATACTAATAATTATGAGGAATTAAGTGGTAATTCAAAAATTAAAGAACATGTGTAAGTAGAGTTTTATGCCCCATATGTATATCAAGCATTGGTATGTAGCACAAAATTAGAGTGAGGATCACTCGAAATTTTTTAAGACATTCCATGACAAGTGGAGTTGAAAAAAGATATAAGTTTTAAAACATACTAAATGGTCCTAAGTATGGCTAACACAAGGGTGAAATCATGTTAATTGGGTTCATACTCACTACCTTACTATGCAAAGGTCTATTCCTTTGTAGAATGAATTCATCCATGTACTACTTAGTGAAGTCTGATATTTAGCAAGACCTAACCTGGGTTTTCATTAGGATCATAGAGTTTATCTACTCAACCCCTAAAAATATTAGCATAACATGCTGAATTTATATACCCCATTATATAGTGGTGTTGGTACAATGTTGGGAGATGAAACCCCAGGTCAATGCACCCCTAAACAAATTGTAAGGAAGAAACGAGCACCTGACCACAAGAAAAATACAAGAAAATAAATTGAAAATACTTTAGAACATTATTTATGAAAAGACTAAACAAGGCAATACACCAAGTGATTTTGGTCACCTAAGTTCCCTACAAGGGATGTGGGGAGAGTATAAACACAATAGTTTTTAATATGCCACAAACAAAGAATTTAATATATAAACTTTGAAACTAGATAATAATAAAGGAACAAACAAAAAAATGAAAAATCTCTAACTAAAGTGTATGTTCTTTTTAATATCACCAACTTAAATGTGATTGAAATTTTAACCCCTTGTCTTTGTTTGCACTTGTAAAAACTTTGAAAATACTAAAAGACAAATTTTATTACGTTAATTTTAAGCATGAAATAAAAGTGTATGTGAGATTTAGAAGTTTTTAGGACTCTCTCTCCACCTTTACTCTTATAAAAAATGTTAGGTGGTTTTTTTATCTTTAGGCCAAAAAGTAAATAAATAAACAACATTCCATTTTGAGCTCTCAAGCTTTTGAAAACACAGAGTGAAACTACCATTTATACAACAGAATGAAGTTATAATTCTAGAAAATCCATTATTTTCCTAAAAACATAGACATAAACATAGACTAATTTTGGCAAAGTCACTATTAAACAAGGTGAAGCGATTGATTATATCTAGCAAAGTTGCCGATTATAGGTTGAAAATAGGTGAAGCCACCAAAACCAAATGGAATTTTACTTGGTGAAGTTGTTATTTAGTAGGTTTCAAGCCACCAAAGATAGATAGAAAAGCCACTATTTAGTAGGTCAAATCCTCTATTTTGAATATGTTATTTATACACAAATAGAGATCACAAATATAGAACAAGAATGGTGATGTCATCATTACACAAGGCAAAGCCACTGATTACAAAAAAATAGAATGTTGGAATTTCTAAGCACAAAAATCTAAGATTGAAGAATCAAATGCTTTTATTTAAAATACTAATGGTTTCACATCATTCTCCTTGGCCATATGAGATGTTTGGGTCTCATTGGGTGTGCCCTTATGTATATTAGGAATCTAAAGAGAACACAAACATTGATTAGTTCCTTGTTAGTTAAAATGATAAAAATCTATGCATAACAATACACTAGAACTAAGCACTCTTGTCTAAGAACTAGAGGAACATAACATTATGAACAATATCACAAAATAGAGATAAAAACAATATAAGTAATTTATCTAGTTTGTCTAATTTGATGTCCACTTATGTGGAATAAGGATGTTTGTGATCAGTCTGTAACATTAAAGACTCTTTTTAATGATTCTCCATATGGTGGTAATACTTATCCAATGGTCACTTGTGGCTTGGTGTGAATCTTGGCATAAAATGGGCATTATAACACTACTCTCAATGACTTCTTGAAGTTATTCCATTAGAATAACCTTACACACAAAATCTCATTTTCATATGGTATGGACACTTTTATTTATAGATTTAAGAACTAACTCTAACCCTAGGGAGGTTAGATTAAATTCTAACTTTGGTTGATTTTAAAATAACCTAGGTTGACTCAAGATAGCCCTGGTTTAGGTCAAAGCACTCATAAAATCTTGACACCTTAGTTTCAGATATTTATGAGCCATGACAAATCATTTTAGATATTTGTGAGGTTGTGACTCAACTTTTTGGAATATTTATGAATTAATAAATCACTTTATTAACTATAACCCTAGGGAGGTTTGATTAAATTCTAACCTTAGTTGATTTTAAAATAACCTAGGTTGAGTCAAGATAACCCTGGTTTGGGTCAAAGCACTCAAAATCTTGACACCTTAGTTTCAGATATTTAAGAGCCATGACAACTCATTTTAGATATTTTTGAGGTTGTAACTCAACTTTTTGGAATATTTATGAATTAATAAATCACTTTATTAGATCTTTTAACTTCATATTTGGATAAAAATTCATTTTTTTGATAAATGAAATTCACTAATTCCACTTGGAATTTTCGTTTAGGAAAGTTAATTAAGATTTACAATTTAATTAAAAAAAATTAGTGATTTTTGGCTTTAAGAAATTATTTTAAATGTTTTCAATTAATAGCTTGATAGGCTAAAAGTGTCAAATTAATAGGTCATAATTTGACTAGGGTTTAAACTAAACTAGGTTATGGGTGCATACATGGTAATAACCCAAATAAAAAATCCTCGCCATGTTTCTAAGTGATTAAACCCCTTATGTAGATGAGTTTAGATAATTCAAGTGATTTATAGGCTTGGATTGCATTATGTACTGGAAATTGAATTGAATCCCAATTTAGGCATGAAAGTGGCTAAAATTGAGTGTCTAAACTATGCATACCTATTCAATCTAATACATGTCTTTTAAATTTTAAATTCAAATCTATAATAGGTTCATATTACTCATACATGGCCATGCTATGTTGGAGTAAAGTGTGTAATCTTGATTTGAAAGTCATTTTATTGTTGGAGATGTTATTCTATTTTGTGCACATATTTCTTGAATGCACAATAATAAATAGACACTCATATTTTATGGTTATTTGTGAAATATTATTTTGTTGTATGAAATAACCTACCTTGCCTATTTAATAGGCACTCCCATATACTTTTGACTTGGTTAGTTATGGAGACCCATATGGAGTTGTGAATACATTTACAAAGAATCTTTTGTGCATATTTTGCTCTCTGTGTATAATGTCTATATTATTGGTTTTATGGTAATGGTGTATAATGTCTATATTAGTTATGAATTTATTTTAAACTTTGACAGGTGTCAAAGCTTCCTTTTGTAGCCATTTCTTAGTCAAAATTATTTGTGTTTACACCCAACCATATAATCCTATCTAAAGTATTTTTCATACTTGTAGTCCATAAGACCCAATATTTGTTTTTTAGGTTCTGTGTCTTCAAGATTCTATTTGGTAGAGTACAAGTGCATTGTCTGCGTTTATTATATTAGTGGATCTAGCATTGGGAATAATTTATGCATGGATATTTATATTAGTCTTATAACTTTTCTCTACAAAAATACAAATTATGAATGTCATATATAGAGCCTATAGTGTTTGGACATGATTCTATCAACTCTATATATTCTTATGTGGATCTGATGTATATACATCATTCACTCTTTAAAAAGGTCATATTTTATCTCATCCTACATTGATTGGCATTTTGGCATCATCGAAGATCAATTACATTGCATCAACTTTACATTTCATGATATAACGCTTTGATATATTATTCAACTCTACCCCAAAACCATTGCAATTCAATTTTCCATATGCATGGCTACTACTTCAGATCTTTATTTTTTTACTATCGATGTTTCTTCCTTGATCAAACCTTATATGCTTTTTATTTGGTGTCAATTATGTCTATTGATAGCTCAGCTCTTGTTTGGAGACTTATCACTCTAAATATTTAACTCAGCTAGCAGTTTATATTCTTTTATTGGCTTAGTAGGCTTTGTACTTTCATTGATCTAAGTTGTTCTAGTCATATTTATACCTTAAAGACATCTCCTGCAACCTTTGATCTCTAGATGTAATTTTTTTATTGGTTTGATGCCAGCATATATTTTTTTCTCTTGTACACTCAATTACAACCTTGCCTACAGTTTGGGCCTACAGATTGGTATTTTTCTTAATCAACCAACATCGTCACCTAATCTTCCTAGTTGCATAAACTAACTACAACCAACCACTCATGGTCTTGATGCATTTTTTGTTATCTAGATATATTTTTTCTCTAAAAGACAATAATTTAGGCAAAAGGAATAGCCTTTTTTTGAATACAGAGCCATTGGTTGAGTATTGATTTATGTTAGGTTTTATTTCATATGATGCCTAATTTCTAGTTCTATTCATCTAGATATGGTATTCAAATCATGTTATATATCTTCCATGGGTTGATCCTCTAGAACTATTTTATTTGCATAATTTTTTTAGTGGAGGATAGAGAAAAGTTCATAGACATGCATTGATTCAATATTTATTGCATAAAATTTGGTATTCTCCACCAATCTATGGATACGTGCATTACTATTTCATCAGCCTTGTCTTTGCTTTGGTAAAAAAATTTTAAAAATCATTGCTATTTTTTTCATTGATCAACTATATGGCACATGGCTTGTTGTCATTCTCTCTTGCCCACATAGGTGCATTTCCATCGTCGGTCATTTTCAATGTTTGAATCTTATTATTTAGATCATTCAAACATTATTAAAATTATAAAGTTTTAGTCAAAAAGTTTTTTTAGACTGACAAGTTTTATGAGTTTTAAAACTTAAAAGACTTAAATCTTTTATAAATTATGATGGGAAACCTTTACTTTATTTAAGTGGGTGAAATATTTTCTAGTTGGGAGGATTTGATTCTAAATGGGGACATCACTCATTGAGTGATGTGATTATTTTTAAGAGAGGACCACTTTCCTTTAAAAGTGGAATATTTCAATTAGTGAAATTTATTTATGGGGGCATCATTTTTTATATGGTGGAAAAATACTTTTGGAGGTCATTTTTTAAGCCACTTTTATTGTTGGGATATACTCTTTCATTATTATGTGTCAAAGAACAGAGAGTGAGGTTCGATCTAATAGGAGGTTAGACCCCACTCATAGATAAACCAAACTTGTTCTATCTCCTTTTTACCTTTATTTTTTGTAGGTCATTAGTATTATGCTTGTATCCTCTTGGCCCACATTGTTATCCTTGTAATCACACTTTGCACTCATGGATGCATTATCGATAGAGTTCGATGTCCCATTTTTTAGTGTGTATTATATTTTTTTGTGACACTTTTGTACTCATATGCATTTTTAGTAGAGCCCAAAATCCTAAATTCCTGAGTATGATTTTGTGTTTCACCCTGCTTCCTTATTTTAGGAGCAACTCTCTTGTTCTTAGTGGAATCTTCTATAGATTGATTGCATTCTAGGTTATATGCATCATTTGGTGTGTTTTTTTGTATGGGATCTTAATTTTTGGTCACACTAAGATTCATGGAGTATTTTTCTTTATGTTTGTTTGATCCATGTTGAGCACTTACTTTTTAGTTGTTGACAATCCCATCACCACAAGAGCCATTTTCTTGAGAGATATTTGTTCTATATCTTTGACATTTTTTTGATAGTTGATAGTCTCCTTAAGATATATTATTAATATTAATCTCCTTTTTAAGAGTAGTTATTCTAGTGAATACAGTCTCAATATGTCAATGTTTGAGGAGCAGATTCAGTCCACTCATATAAACCTTTTTTTAACATCACTCCACCTGCTCAGTAGTATGGGATGGGTATGGTGCAGATCCTACCTTTTTAGTTTTCATGTTCCTTGATAACCCTTGGTGAACTACATCTGTTAGTAGTAGATCGAATTCAATTGGTGAAATATTTTGCACTATTGACACCTCTGATAGTCTCTTTTTTGTAAGAGCTATTATGGTGAATTCTAGTGTTAGATGTTTTGTATGATCAAGCAATGGATCTAGACCACTCGTGAAGATTTGATTTCTATTGATAAATTTGAGTCCATCAAGTGCATTTGTATTTGATGGCCTTCATTCCATCTAGTACACCTCTTCAGCATTATGTTCAAGTATTGAGCCATTTGCTTTTTAGGAAACCTTACAACATATGTTTTTACTCTCTTGACTTTAGCTATTTTTACTCATTTTTGGGTACCTTGTGGTGATACATTTCATCCTTGGTGACTTTTTTTATCCAGTGTTTTGAGATCAATGTTTTTTATAAAGTTAGCCTTGTACAGAGTACCAGTTCCTATTTGACTTGGTGATTATAGTAATTCATCATCCATGTAGTCTGATAAGATGGATTAGCTACCATAGGGACACTTTATATTTTATTATGATTGTATACATGGGTACCTAATTAGGCCTAGTTGTTAGAACCCATCAGTCTCTTTGCTTCTTTTTTTTTCACACCCTATTATGCACTTAAGGGAAGGTGTTGGAGTATAGTGTGTAAGCTTGATTTAGGAGTCATTTTATTGTTATAGATGTTATTCTATTTTATGCACGTATTTTTTGAGTTCACAATAATAAATAGACACTCCTATTTTATGGTTATTCATGTAATAATATTGTGTTTCATGAAACAACCTACCTTGCTTATTTAATAGGCATTATATGTACTTTTGACTTGGTCATTTATGGAGACCCATATGGAGTTGTGAATACATTTATAGAGACTCTTTTGTGCATATTTTTATCTTTATATACAATGTCTATATTATTGGTTTTGTGGTAATGGTTTTTAGGAGAGATCCTACTGGTTATGAGTTCATTTTGAACTCTAACATGCCATCCTATTTAGTGCATATTTTACATCAACACATGTTGAAGATTGTTTATATCTCTTCCCTTTATTTTAATTTTGAACCCATGGTTATTTAATATTTTGTTCTAAGTTGTAAAATTCAAAAAGTATAAGAGAATTAAAATATTAAAAAAAAAAAGAAAAAACATTCAAAATATTCTAAAATTCAAAATCAGGACTTAAACATGATTAGACATCTATTTTATGTCATTGGAATATCTTATATATCTTGTCATTGGTAGATAACATACTTTTTTTCTATTACACTTTCATTTCATTGGTATTTACAAATATTATGTCAGACATACAATTTCACATGAATTAAGATGTTAGAATTACCTCTACCTAGTGTCCATGCTAAAATGGCAGAATCTTATCCACAAGTTATAGTATTTATATGTGTTACCATTCAATAAATCCTATACTATTGATCTAAATAATCTTTAAAATGTCTTGATAACATCTATATATTACATTTGTGTACATGGATATGTTATTTACTAGGATATTATCACATTTAATATACATTATGTATATTATTTTGTACTCCATTTATATTATTACTTGTACATAGTAGATTACAATTTTCATATCTATTATGTATGGCCCTTAGACATTTCATGCAAAAAAAACATATTTGTGATAACTTTTCTTATATTTGAGACATTTGAACATGTCCATTTTTTGTGGCCCTTTGTCCTATCTTTTGTGTGACATTTGAACATGTCCCTTGTTTGTGACATTATTAATGTACTTTTCATGTGGACCTTGGCATTATGTTTTAAATATTTGATAATGAACATTTTTATCATGTCCTTTATATGAAACCCTTGGCCTTATTATAAAACATTGTGCTTGTGGTGTTTGTGTGCTTATTGAGCTTGTTAAGTTTGGCGACAATAATAATTCATATCATGCACTAACTATTACGCCAGATTCTCATGTTTCAACTACTATTATGAACTTAATTAATACATTTATCTAAATTAAAAACTTTATTCCTACCTCATATGTTACATACATGATTTAAATGATACACATTTTACTATGATAACATACATTTTCACATATGCTACATTATTCAATGATTACATCTTGATACACATGATATAGTTAAATTTTAATTTAAGATGAGTGAATTTCATGATACATCCATCACCTCAAAAATGGGGCATTTTAGTGGGAATTTCATAAATTATATAAGCCTCTATGATTAAAACTATGTTTTGCATATAGAATATAGATTCAAAGAATTATGGGGGAATATGCCCTGCAAATGCACTCACATCATAGAAATAATGTATAGATTCATAATTTTTACATGTATGATACCAATTCATGCACAAACTTCAAATAAAATTTACAAATTTTCATCTACATATAGTTATAAATTTTACAATTATCACATGGGGGTGTGATACAAATTCATGTCATATTTTTGATACTATTTCTATATCTATAGTCATGGTAGAAATATGGATATTCTCCATTATTTTTTTATCATACATACATGAACTAAGGAACAAAGTGAAAATTTAATATATAATACATTCACAATGGTTTATTTATTTAAATTTCATAATGCATAAATTAGATATTCAATTCCCTCTAAAATTATAGCTTAAAAAATACATTGTGGATTCCAACCCATTTCCATCTTAGGGTTACAAAGGCCAATAATACAAATTGAGATTTATGCATCCCTTAATGTGTTATATTTTATATTCAAGTTCAATACAAAATTAGGGATTGATCACCCTTAATTCGCCATTGGTTAAACTAGGGAAATAAATCTCTCCAAGTGTTTCATGGGAAACACCAATTATCTAATAATTCAAAGAATCATCATCTCTAATCAAATATATAAAAGCAAAATTAGTTTCACACATACATGGTTTTCTAAGTTAAATTTACCTACATTATTGAAGTATCTATTTGAATAAAAAGTGTGTTTTACACAATCAGGTATATCTTTTCTTTTACACTAGTAATTTCATTTTTAGACTAAATGGGGTGAAATTTAGTCACTCAAATTTGATCATGAATACTTGATAATGTCAATTTTGGCCTAGTTCTACCTTAGTTGACTTGAACACTTAATCTAGACCTATTTCTCCACCACACTCTATCCTAAGTACCTATAAAGACCTATCCCTTTATAAATTATTGTCTCACACCTAAATAAATGTTTATTAATTGCTCAAAATTTCTCTAATCATCTATACAAACATCCCAAATATTTAATTTCAAATGTTACTCTTCAAGACAAAATTGACCAATATGGTTTAGTAGTTGTAGTCAATCTTGACCCCTATGGGTCAATCCTATCCTTCACTTAGTAATGGATATTTTTCAAGCTTAAACCCTCCCTTATAATTTACTATGTATTTTTAGGATAGGTAGCATGATATTTTCCCATTTTGGATTGTTATAAAGGCACATATAAGTCATTTATTTTATCACTTAGAAATTTTACTATTAAGGCACAATTATACCATTGTACATTAAGTAAAGCTTCCATATTATTTCTAGATTAATTCTAATCATTTGAATAAACCCTTAGCCAAGTCAATAGCCTATTTTATCCAAGCCAAAGTAAAACATTATCAAGTATTCAAGCCATTTCTAGATGCATACATGTAACAAAAGAAACATAATCACACAAAGCACTCTAAGTGGGAGAACTAAGTGGGTTTGATTTCCCTATTTATAGTATTGGATATGTAGGTGGTGATCAATAATCATGTGGGTGATTAGGGTCATCTCAACCCATTACACTCTCCCTTTTCTCTTTTCATATTTTTAGATAATGCAAGTTTGATTAAGGTTTCAAATTTGAATAAGTCATTTTTAGGTCATTCATGCATATTTTAAGTTTGAATTTATGCACACAATAATATTTTAAGTAAATATAATTTATTATGACCCAATTTTTATAGTTTTCAATAAAGGATAAATAGACTAATAAAAGATAATAGACGTACTCAATTATGTCTTATTCTAATCAATTTTTCCCATGATCCATGATAGTTATATTTTATATTGCACATGTATAATTTAGTTTGATCTAATCTTTTATCCATCTCTCAATAAAACTAAAGGAAAAAATAACTAAGTCTTATTGTGTTTTTCATTGTTATTTTCTTTAATGCATTCATGTTTCATCTATTTCGGTACTTTTCTTTTGTGTTTCTAGTTACAATTTATTTTTAAAAAATTATGACATTTATATTCATTTTAAATTAATTAGAGTTAATCACAAAGTTAATTTCAAATTATGATAGAACGTTGTGTCAATAACACAAAAGGGAGACAACCAAGACTCTAGATTTTTTACAACCACTATTTATTCCTAGCCAAAGGTACAAAGAAATTTCCATGGATTTCATTACAAATCTACCAAAATTCAAAAAGGAAAATGTCATCATGATTATTTTGTATAAACCCACCAAACATACCCATTTTTTCACATTATCACATACTTTTATTACAATTACAATAACAACATCAATTATGGGTATAATTCATAGGTCCATGAGACCTTAAAGATCATAGTAAGTGATCATGATCCTAGCTGTACTAGTAATGTTTAGAAAAACTAATTATTATGTTTTGGTACCAAATTGGATCTTATATTGTCTTATTATCCCTAATATGATGGGAAAATTGAAGTATTAAACTAGTGTTTGGAGATGTATCTTCTTTGTTTTACTATAGATAAAAAAGAGAGATGGGTTCAATGGTCACTAGTATAATGGTGGTATAACACTTATTTTCATACCTCATCCAAATTTTCTCAATCTTTGGCACTATAAAGGTACCATACACCATCTACTACCTCATATTTGAGGGTTTAGCCAGAGGTTTTAGTAGTTGAATAACACATTAAACACAAACATGAGGTAATTTATAGTCTTAGAGATAACTTGATAATGATGCAAAATTACATGAAGTATAAAGTGCACCATCACCACCATGTAAAACAATTTGAAGTTGGAGAATGAGTTTTTGTGCATTTATAGTATATAAGCAAATGTCCTTGACATAATTGAATAAGAATAAAAACATTTCACCTCATTATTACGACCCTTATCAAGTCTTAAAAAATATTGGTAATGTAGGATATAAACTAGATTTAGTTCACTCAACAAAATTAAATTAGGTCTTCCATGTTTCTTACTTAAATAAGGCCACTAGACAAAAAATTTAAACCCAAATAGAGTTACCAAATCTTGACGGGGAGGAAAGAATCATTTTGGAACTTGAGGAAATAATTTAGGAACACATTGAGAGGTTATAGATGAGGGTGATTACAAAGTATCTAATCAAGTGTAATAATTTGGCTAGTGAATATGTGACATGGGATAATGGAGAATTATTATAGGTGTATCCAATAGTCATCAACATTGTGGATTAAATTGGTTTGAATTATAGGGGAATGCTAAATCATTAGCCTTTAACATGTATTAGGATATGTGTGGCCAACTTATGTCTAATATAATATTTAATTAAGTCATATAATCATTTATTTATCTTAATATTAATAATAAATTTAGTCTAGGGTGTTTTCATAGCATAATTAGGGTATATATAGGAGGCTCTAGTTGTATTTTATTATCATATTGAAAATTTTATTCTTATTATAAGGTTGTGGAGGTTTACACCTTGAGGTGGTTCTTCAAATATTTTTCTTTGTTTTAATTATATTATGATATATTATTGTGATTATACTTTATTTGTTAAGTAATTTCATTACACACTGATATTTATCAATTATATGACATATATCTTAAGATGCCTCCTTGATATTTTGAGTAATCCATACCTATGAAACCTTTCAATCCAATTGGTTGTTAGAATTAATGTGTTGAGTATCAATCAAGTTTCATTAGCTTCAACTAATCATATGTTACTTGTACATGATGATTTTTCATTTATATAAGGAATGTTGAGTAATTTATCCTAGCATATGGATATTATGTGATTGGTTGAGTTATAGAGAAGTCAACATCTACTACCAATTTTATCGAGATAATACAATGAAAAACATGTCATATTAATTCTAAAAATATGTTAATTCTAGCCTCAAGAAAAGGAGCCAACAACTATTCTATATATAGATGAAGTAATCATCTATCTACTCTATTTACTCTCTTGAGAAGCATTTTTTATTTGTGCATGTTAGTATTTTTATTTATACTTCATAAGAGTAATATTAAATAAGATAAGTAATGTCATTATAAAGTTATATCACAATAAGTGTTGTTATCATGGAGCAGAGACCTTAAGAATCCATAATCTATTTGGTATAATAATGATTTTATGGTGATGATTGATGTGTAATTAGTAACATGGCATGAATGAAAATAATCCTTCACTCTACCTTTGGATTTGATACTATATGTTTCAAGTTATACATTTAAATTTTAAAGATTTTTTATCATAATAGGAGCTTTGTGATATTTAATTTGCATCTCAAATTAATAGCATATAACTTATGTAAATTATAAATTATTCATGCATATCAGTTGATTGATATTTTTACAACTTTGTATAGAGGTGGTTTTATATTTAACTTTTTGATTGACTTCATGAACATGAAAATTAGGATAATTTATGCCCAATGGATATCAAGATTTTCTACCAAGGTAATTAGATCATTGTTTATTATTATATCCATATACCCTACCATGTGAGAACCATAAACTATTTTCAAATAGTTTCTAAGTCCTCACTTAACATAAGAGTTAATATATTTTAATTAAAAAATATTTTAAGAACTAATTAATTATAAAATTCAATCTAACCAAAAGGCATACAAACTTCATGAAATCACCAGTAAGATTAACCTTTTTATAATGATGACTAAAATTTTTATGTTGGTTCTATTATGAATTTTATTATAAAATGTATGCAAATTAGTGACAATTAATTGTGTTTTAATACATAGAGGATCTTTTTATCAATCCAAATGAAACATACATATAGGTATTTAACAAATGTGCACATATAAACCTCATAAGGAAGACCCCCTTGGTCTTTCAAAGCCAAAAGAGAGGAAAGTAGACCCATTTTAACTAGTGAATTTATATATTTGCTTTGATGACAAGGTATTGTGAGAGTAGAAGTCATTGTTTTAACTATTTTATTCCCATGTCTTACCAAAAATAGCAAGGTGATAATATGAGCCTACAAAAAAAGGTGTCATTATTAGGGAGTATTTACTTCATTATGCATTCATAATACTCCTCATAAAGAAGTATTTTCATTATCAAGGTATGTGATATTATTTTTATTTGAAGAGAAGCTTGGTTATTGTGAACAATATATAAATACATCTTGTTGTAGTGGTTGTTTAATTCACATTTAGATTATCCACACTTCTAAAAAATTAGAAAATTTGTTAAAGACACTTATTGATTAATTATCATTGATGTGAATTAAGTATTTTGGATTTTGTGTTATTTATTTGAGTTGGTTTTTTTATAGTCCATGTAGTTTAAAATTATAATATATTTTTACAATAAAATATGTCTTCTTATAATATATCTTGTATGATTCTTCATTTATGAAGTGGTAATTCTGAATTATTTTGTAGACTGATATGATGTGAATTTTTTTTAGTTAAACATTGACTACTGGTTTTAAGTGTATAGGCTACATAATATAGTATAAAGTTTCATTTTAGATTGTCTCCACCTTTATTTTCCCATTTATACATGTAATTTTAGTTTAAATTTTGAGTTTTGGAAAAAGGAATTCAGATAGTTGGGGTTGGAAAATGTGGTGATAATTATTTTTCAATTAATTTAAATTTTGTGTAGATATACTTTATTATGTTTAGTGTGAAAAATTATATCTAAGTAGTGCCTACAAGAATAAATACTACAAATTTGGCTTTAAAAACCCTGTTAGTTAAACTTGTAGGTAACCCTTATATGTTATTTGAAATGAATAATGTAAAAATGAACCCAATTTAACATTTTTAGTGAAATAAAATCATTAGCATATTCAAATCAATGTGATTTATTAATTATGGATAAATATAGTTATGATATATATTCAACATGTTGGGACCACTATGATATTCCTAGTATGAATAGGAGTAACTACAATATACATTCAAATCATTCAAAATTATAGTATGATAGTGCATCTAATTTGTTTATTATATATAATAATTATTTGGTACTCCCTATCTTGTTTTATTAAAGTTAAAAATTTATTAATCTTGATCATGTTTTTGATTTTATCACCCCTTTCCCAAAAGGAATTACAAAAATATTACGTAAGTATTATGCTGACAACATAGTAAAAGGTGAAGACCATATTAAAAGGTTTATTAGCTTTCCAAATGAACTTGAAATAGAAAATTATTCCCAAAAAATCAATTTATTTATTTAAAAATTCAATGTGATGCTTGTGATTGGTTTTTTTCTTTACCCAATCCAATTATTGACTCCTAAGATAAATTCAAGTATGTATTAGAAAATCAGTTTGAAAATAGTCAACTTGCCATTTATTATCAATGATTTTCTTTAAATTTTAAGAGGAAAAAATAGTAAATTCATCCATTCAATTATAGTTTTTGGAAGACATGGAATAAAATATGTTAAATACATAAGGCCAAATGAAGTTACATTTTTTATTATTTACTATGGTGTATTTTATAGATAATTAAGTTTTAAATTATAGGATAAGTGCCCATTAGATTTAATACATGATTATAATTTGGCATTAATATATGAATAAAATTTTAAAGGATGTTGGATCCCTAAGGAAAAAATTAAGCCAAACAAGAATTTTGACCATTTAGTTGTTAATTTAAACATTGAGTCTAGTTGTACAAAATGTTTTTCTTCTATTACATAGTTTTGAATGTAATTATGAAAATGGATTTTTGATATTGATCAGTACAAACTTTATCATGATTACAATGGTAACCCATCAATTGATAAATGAAAATCAATTTCAAATCCTAAATAAAATGTATCTGTACCCCTTAATAGGCCTAAACAAAATAATCATTCATACAATGACCTTGTTGATTATGAAATAATTAAAAATATTATGGTTTTAAGTCATATGCATAGAAATGGGTAAACTTAAAATGGGTATATTAATAATTAAAAATGAAAAAAATTGAGTGATATGTGCATATTTTCTGACATAAAAAATCAAAAACAACTATAAATGATAAATTTTATGCACTTTTAAAACTTGCTTCCATATTTACTAACAAGATAGGACTTGGATTTAGAATTGACACAGATTAATTTAAATGAAAATAAAAATAAATAATATACAAATATATTGGAATATGAAAATAAGCTCTAGTACTAGAATTAAAATCAAGTGTGCATTGATGAACTATTTTATGGTGAAATAAAGAGTAATTCTAAATGGGGTAATGCTCTTCAACATAACATGGGTTGTGACAAGTATTTGAATTATCCAATCTATGTTTTTTTTATAATAATGATTTAATAAGTTATAATTAATAAATCTAATTATTTTAATACTCAATCTTTGAATTATTTTAGTATTGGAGTAAGTATAATAATAACTACATAGGAATGATTCTATAAGGGAAACATGAAGACTCATAAAATTTTCATACTAAAAATGACATCAAATGCATTGATATGTGTGAAAAGGACACTCCATACAAAATGATACTATAAATCCCTGATATTTAAGTCCTTAGATAAAATAAACTTAGATATAATGCATGATGCATGTTAGTTTTAGCTATTTCAATCATTATTAGAGTTTTTTAATAAGAATGACATGTATCACAACATGTGAATTATTGAACTTAAATATCAAGTTTTTCACCTTAGTGATCAATATCCTAGATTTGATTCACTAAATTAATGGACAAAACTATTTGATATGGTTCTCCTTTATTGATGACCTGATTATCCACAATTTCACAATAATCGAACATGTGCAAGGGTTAGTTGCCCAGGCCTCCCTCCTTACAGTTGTGGCTATATATATATATATATATATATATATATATATATATATATATATATATATATATATATAAAACATGTATTATAATTAAGGCTTGATTTATTTATAGTGCTTTCAAGTGTTACCAACTCCAATGATAAGTTATAATTCACCTCCTCTCCCTAGACAATTAAATGTAATATATGCTTCACTACAATCTTATTTTGGTATGAGATGTGATAGTAAAAGAATTGGAATGATGATGATGTAATGTAGGCTCAATGTATAGACTCATTGGTTTAATTTAGATAACTCTTGATA
This sequence comes from Torreya grandis, assembly GCA_037957365.1. Taxonomy (NCBI): domain Eukaryota; kingdom Viridiplantae; phylum Streptophyta; class Pinopsida; order Cupressales; family Taxaceae; genus Torreya; species Torreya grandis. The sequence goes on from JARHVA010000105.1 coordinate 1,612,622, forward strand.
AGAATTTATATTATGAGTAAGATAATTAGCTTATAATATATCTATATAATTTAAAGGTGATGAATGAGAAGAGACAAATTTTTATATATAAGACTCCATAAGATAATTCACACATAGGCTAACCCTAAATAATAATGATAAGGATAAAGCAATGCATGGGGATTACTACCAACACATAAGGTCCCATAAAATGTAAAAAGATAGAATTGTGGACAATTGATTGTAATAAAACCAACAACAAATGATCACTAATTATGACCTAAAGGGGAACCTAATCAAAATAAAGATAAAGCTAAATAGAGGATGAATATAATGAAATCCTCATGCTGAAAAATGAAAGATATGAGGTGTTATGAGTAAATTTATATGTCTCAAATCCAAGAAAAGTCTAATGTGGATTGAAAGTGTCCAAAAATATCCAAACACATAGATGGACCTCATGTGGTAAAGCATGACAAAGATGATATGAAAATGGTCTAATACCATAAGTAGGTGTCTACATAATGCCTCACTTTGATGCTTGTGTATGAATATATGCATATGTATCAAAGTAATAAAAAAATTAAAGTGAATATTTTAACATTGCATTATTTAGATAGAAGGATGAATACTTGATATTAGTATGGTTGTCTTACTCATGTCCTAGTGTCAGTAAATATTGTGTACCAACAAATGATTGTGAATTCATATAAGTATTTAATGTCTTGATAAATCAATACAAATATATAAAAATGAAATATAAACTAAAAGTGATAAAAGGAAAAAATACACTTAATGGTATGTTAACCATGTTTTCAATCTTAGGAACTTTGGTGTTGGTACTAAAAATTGAAAATTAAAAACTTGGAATGTAGAGGATTTTAATGCAAATATTACAAAGTAAAGTATGATTCTTAATCATATAAGTAGATATCTGGTGCTTCTTGGTTTTTTTTAGCTTATCTTGGTCTCTATTACTTTTAATAATTCATTTTCATATATAAATGGCATTGGTGATAAAATATCTATATATATTCCCCCATTTTTAGGCGAGGGATTTTTCCTAGTCCAAAAAATCACTCATATCAAAAGAAATGATTAACCATACCATGTGTAACATAAAAAATTAATATTATTTTTTTAATCATTTAAAGTAAATTTTAAACACATGTATATAGCTATATAAATATATCATGATATAAGGATCTATTATAATATATGTTCCATGTGAGGATGATGTAGTAAGGAGGAGGGACAAAGAGTGTGTCCCTAAGTAACCTAGTGAAAACGGGGAAAATGTGCCCTAATGTGTTAATATATGACAATAAAATTACATGATATAATAGATGGTAACCCCAAATGTGAATAGATGTAGGGAGGATAATTTGATATCCTGATATAGGTAGTGTAGGATTAGTTGACACATGGGTGCATCATGCCCCCAATGGAAAGACATAGGTAGTAATAATGTCACTCATGAAGGATGTATAGGTATAGTAACCCTATGGAAATGTATATACATAATTAATGAATCTCCTTGTGGCAAATTATAAGCTATTTAATCAAATAATAGGGACAAAAAAAGTGTCATAATTTAGTAATGTGCTCTTAAGAGGGTTAGATAATAATAATGAAGCAAACACATAATAGTGGGAGTATATCCTAATAGATACATGGTAAACCATGGAAACATATAAAATAAGTATAATATTTGACAAGTAGTAGTAATGTTCATGATATGGATCATGATACCAAACATAAGATATCATATACTATAATACATTCAATTAGACACAGACACATAAAATAGATGTAACCATAGAGCAAGAAATATTACCCAAAATTAATCAATGACAAAACATGGTGACTATATGATCTTATATGGAAAAAAACATAATAAACATCAATCTGAAACACACATAAGTACATACACTCACATATATGAAATTAAGTAATCATAGGGTATGCATGAAAACACACAACGTATCCATGTAATACACAATATGTAGGATATAAAAATATGTGTGTATTCAATGTAAGTATCTCTATATGATAAGTTAAAATTAAGAAGGATATCACTTGAGATCTACTAAAAATATGACCCCAATATAAGGCATGTAATCAATGTGAAAATGCCCCATAAGTGTGATCATGATTAATATCAATAACATATGTAAGTCCATTATCATATTTAAAATAAAAATGCATAATCCCACCCACTCAAATAATAACATTTTAATCACATGTGTAACATGTATATTTAAACATCTAATATAGGTAGATAAGCATGATATGTGTCCATTGAAAAAGATAAAGAAAATTCTGAATTTTATGTTTTCCAAGTTTTTGCATTTTTATGATTTTATAGAAGAATGAGGTCACACACAAAAAAGAGGCTAATGGGTAAAATTAAGAAGAAGAAAAGTGGGATCAATCAATCAATAACAAAATCCAAGGGGCACAATCAAGAGGAAACAAGGAAGGATGGGAGGCAAGCCATGGGGTAAAAATATGAAATAAAGAAGAAAATCATGAGGAATCAAACAACATATAAATCTCCTTAGAAATTAGTGCAAGCTAGGATGGAAGGTATTGATATATATGATATCATCATCAATAAATTAACAGGTGTTCAAAATGACATCAAAAATCAAAGGGACAAGAACCAAGAAAACATATTAAGAAACATAAACTAATAGGCTAAAGTAATGTCAATGCAACCCAAAAAATAAAATAAATGTAAAATCTAGAAGAAGCATGAGGTAAGGAATAATGTCAATGGAGGAAGGTTGATCCATGCAGGCTATCTATACAACTGAGCTTATTCATTCTCTCTACTATTTAGAGCATGAACCACTCACCCAACTTGTGCATTCCTTTCTTGAAGTTCACTTTAATCCAAATATGCAAGTCCCATGCTAGTTCAATGACTTTTGAAAACTAACCACTTCACACTCTTCATTGTACACTACATATTTCATAGTTTTTCACCATAACTATTAATCTCATGCATCAAGTGGTTTCATGACATAACATGCACACCTCACTGTCCTATGTAGTATACTAGTTCTATGCCACCTCACCAACTCCAGTGCACCATGTGACTTATAGTCCCATTCCAAGTCTTGCACCCACTCGCTAACTATAATGTACTGAATTTATTATGTGCCTCTCACTCTTATTCCATTCACAACATAACTTCACATGTACCACCAACTTATACACCTAGATGGCATCCTCTCATGGACACATCAACTCTAGTCACATGCACCAAGTGATCCAACTATTATTACCACCAAAATGAGATCCCAAATTTGAATTAAAATGATTGAAAACTTACACATTGATTGTTATAACCATTTCCAACTACCACATCTAACAAGATAAACATGTCACATATATCTTCCTTGGTAACTAAATAAAATTTATTAATACTCCTATATTATTTATATAAATATGTAGAATTCATATCTTCCTAATAGAGACATATAGAGAGATTGATGACATTATAACAAGTAATCATAACACAGAGAGCTTTCCCTACACTTCTACTCTATATACATAGACTATAGATATTGTACTATGTATTCTTTTCCCTATTCTTTGATAATGAATATAAGTTGCATTTCTAGCAAGTAAAGCCTTATGCTCCATTGAATGTGGTTTGTTTGTTCCATCTGAATACTACACTACACATTCATTCTACATAGTGATAACTTAACTATCCACTATGTACCTCAGTCTTAGGCCCTATGGCACATATCAAATGGTATCAAAGTTCTACTCTATTCAATTTACTATTTCTATAACTATAAGAGAACAATGAGAGAGAAGGTTTATTAGTCGATTCTATTTCATATATTCCATTAGAATTCTATAGTAAAAACAAGATGGATGGCGTTCAAAATAAACCTAGGGTAGAACCATAAATCCAAAAGCTCATAGCTAATGCTCTGGAGGCATAACACACTAAAATTTCTAGTCAATTCCATGATTTAATGATACATATCAACCTAAAATCCTCCTCTTCACCTCAATAACATTATATGAAATGATTTTTGTTGTTTCCAAAATCAGCTTAGCTCATTTTGGAAGCAACCCCCTACGAAACTTGTCTGTTTCGTCTCTCGTCTCTCTATCTCATTTTTCGATACGAGTTCTTTAATTCATTTTCATCTTGGTCAGATCAGGGAGTGGTTACTATCCCGTCAAGGCCAAGTTTTCCCTTCCCCTTTTCCTTTTTCTCCTCTTTCCAGAGTTAGTCTCTTTTTGCATTTTCCATGCAAGGGCGGCGATTTTCGCCGCCCATGTTTATCCCTTGTTTTTTGTGCAAGGGCGGTGATTTTCGCCGCCCCTACATTTTTCCATGCAAGGGCAGCGATTTTTGCCGCCCCTGCATTTTTACTACTGTCACCAAAATCAGCATGACTACTGTCACCACCAGTAGTGTGGAAGCTGCTACAACGACACCAGCAGAGGTGACTATTATTACAACAGGTACTTCTCTCCCGCCATGGATGTCTGCTTTCACACCTAAAAGAAAGAAAATGGCCATCTCCCCAGATGAATTCCACTTTGGTAAGATCATACCAGCAAAAGCAACGGCTCCTAAAAGGCCAAAAATCCTCTCCAGGTTAGTCGAAGAGAAGGGGCAAAAAATTTTAGAAATTGCCAAACCTCCTCAGGACGCAGCCCTTGAAGGTTTTGAGATGAGCAGTTATTCCCTCTCTCGTGTTGAACTTGGAAAAGTTACTCACGAAGGGGCAAAGAGTGATCTTCAGGCAGCAATGGACATTATGGTCCAAAAGTTTGACAGGGAAAAAGAGATGAAGGATTCTTATAAAGCCAAGGCTGAGCAGTTAACGGCAGTAATCAGAAGATTCACTATCCCACCTGAAGCAGCAACTCCAGAGGCTTTTTCTGTGGATGATTCAATCACTCAGAAAGCTGAAAAGACTTATTTAAAGGGGAAAGTAATGGAGGAATATATTGACAGAATGCACAACCAAGGAATCTCTCTGCTGTCTGAGGTTGCAGAAAGAACAGGGAAAATGAAGAGGTTGAAAGCTCAGGTAGACAATTTTGTCTCCCTTGTCTCTCAGGAAATTGATGGCTTGGAGAAAAATCTCGACAGATGGAAGGAAATGAAAGATCTAAAAAAGAGTACCCTGATATCTATCGGTGTCATCCCCAACAAAGATTCTTATGTTGAGATCAAGGAGTCGATGATCTTCAAGATTCAGGTACTCAAAGATCTAATTGATAATCTCAAAGCTTTCAAGGAAGCTGGTGATAAAAGTGACTTGAGCTTGTTAAACAAATTAGAAGAGCTGCCCTGCGACTTGACCTCCAAGGATCATCAGTTCCTTCCAGCAGATGAAATGATTCAAAATTTTGAAGGGATGATCTGGAAGGATTTCAAAGGGGCATCTTTCTCAATGACTTTAGTGGACAGCATTATGGATGCTCAGTTAACTTTGGAGAATTTAAAATCCAGGTTAACTGGCCACTCTAAGGCCATCACAGCATTGAAAGATGCACTAATTAGATCAAGGGTCGTCTCCCAAAATGCAATTGCACTGGACAACGTAGGAATTCAGGCATCAATCACCATGTACGATGCTCATTTAAAGAAGTCCGGTGGCAAGAATTGACACTCTCTCTTTCTCTTTCTCTCTTCTTCTATCCTTATGCATTTCTGTTTTGTGAAGAATGCCTGCAAATTTTGTAATATGTAATTACGAATAAAATATTTTTGGAAAATATCTAAAAGTCAAAGATGAGTCATCTTTGACCAAGATATTTTATATTTTATTATTTTTCTATTTTTGAGGATTTTCTCCCTATATATAGTGGAGACCTCATTTGTAAATATCTTGGAAAATTCAATAGCAAATACTTTGCTGAAATTGAAGCAACTTTTGAGACTTTGTGCTCAAACTTGTAAATCATATTCTGTTGAATGAATGAGGAGCAGGTTATTTTAAACTTTGTGTTGAGATTATCTGTGTTGTTTGGGAAGTAGTTCTTATGTCTCTTTCCTAAGTAATATCTTATTCATCTGATTTAATAAGCAAAGTGGGTGTGTTATTATTATCTGAGGGCACCTCTTGAGGGTAGAAGATAGACTTTGTGCTGCTTTTACCTTTGAGATTCTTTTATCTTTTGTAGTTTCAGGTGAAGACTTTGTGCTTCACTTTACTCTACGGTTGTACTCATTCCAGATCTGTGGAGAAGCTACGGAAGACTTTGTGCTTGCATGAGTGTTCTTGTGAACTTTGTTACTTCAGGTAATCTCTTGCTCTTCGTTTGATACCATTCCTGAAAGAAGAGGAGTGTTATTAGCTTTAGACCAGGGATTTTCCTCTTTTATTCTTTATACATTACTTTTGAAAAAAGATAAGTAGATGTTGTTCTACCCCCCCATGTGTTATTTTCTGCTTAATTATATATATGCTTATAGCATGTAAATATTAATAGGTAACCTCCCCTTGATGAGAGGAGAGATTTACCTTGTCTAGATCTGGTAAAGCCGCACTCTTCGTGGTGTAAATCTCCCTTATGCTGTGGCTGATATCCCTATTTTGCCATCAGTTAGTTGATGACAAAATATTCACCCAACAGTTTTTTGGTGACTCCACTGGGGAATCGAATGTGCAGTCTGAAACCTCAAGTTTTAGGTTGAAGCAGTCCCTACCCTTACCCATTACGTAATCTGGCGACTCCGTTTCATGTCTTACCTATTATCATTTTAGCCTTACCAGCTACCTCCATTATATTATCTGGTCTGTAAAACCAGAGCTACTGGGAAGAACATGCATCTTGGAGCCTCAAGCTTTAACTTGAAGTAGTTTTGGTTCCATTTTTGTTTTAAAAAATTTGGCAACCCCACATTACACTAGAGGTCAAAGATCTAAGGGTGTTGTTGACCCTGTGTTTGAGTTGGTGCAACAGAGTAATTTTGATCTGTTTCCCCCATCAACTTCTCTTTGACGGTCTAGGAGTGTTCCTTCTAGCCTTGTCAGGTCACCAACACAAGGTAGAACTCTTTTTCCTGCTATCAATCACCACCTACCTATAAACACTCCACCAAGGTTTGTTATCCCACCTTTTCATCCCCTTATCATAATGGCTCAAGGCCCGTGGGGTAATTCTTTCGGTCCTCTTAATTTAACCCCACCTCTGCATGAACTACCTTGTAGTTCTAGGAAAAAATTTCCTAAGTTTTTTGGTGATGGAAAGGTTCATCCCGACGAGCATATTGCCGCTTTCTCCATAGCATGTGGCATAATAGGGGTCGAATTTGTGTGTTAGTGAGACTTTTTGTGGAGACTTTACAAGGTGCCGCTGCGGATTGGTTCTATCACTTGCAAGTCAGGTCAGTAACTGACTGGAATACACTAAAGTCCATATTTGAAGCTCGGTTTAAACCCGCTGAAGATGCACATGCTTTGTTAGCTCAGCTAACACAGATGAAAAAAGAATCCCAAGAACCCATGAGGGATTTCATAGCCAAGTTCAACAAATTAAGAAATCAGATTCCTATTGTGGCTCAACCCACGCTGAAAAATCTCAAATGCTTTTTTATCAACTCATAGCTCCCTGAAGTAAGTTTTTTGTTAAGACGAGCTGGCCCTATGGACCTAGCCTTGGCCCAAGGATTGGCCATCGAGATTGAAGACGATCTTATCCTGGCAGGCAAAATCAGGAAAGATTTTGGTAAAAATAAATACCTCTCACCTGCTGAAAGCTCTTCCACGGGCACCACTGATCCTATGGTGCAAAAATTAACAAATGAATTGATAGCTTTGAAAAGACAAATTGCTCAAGGCACGTCTGCCCCTACCTATCGAGATGCACCTAAGAGGACATTTCAGAATTAGCCATATCAAGGTAATACTGCCCGAATCCAAGGACAATCAAACCACCTACCTCCCCCTTCAGGAAGATTAGCCATTGAAGCAGCACTTGAAAATTTAGCTGTTGGATACCTAGAAGCTGAGCACGACAACTCCTTTTAGCCGCAGCTAAATCAATCAGAAAGTGCTAACCTCTTTGATGAACAGGATGAGGAATTAGCTGGTGACTCTAGTATCAGTTTCCTAGATTATCAAGATGAAGCCGGAGGTAAAGGGGAAGATTCAAAGGGAGCTTATGTTATTTTTACCAGATCTCAAAATCAGTCAGCTTCACACACTGACAAAGGGAAAGTAGATGACGAACCCTGGCCAGCAGTTTCTATTGCCCAACGCAAGACTCCATTACCCCCACAATCAAAAGATCAGGTAACTCATAAAAGAGTAACTACTCCCAATCACTCAATATCCCCCTCTCCTACTACTCAGGCCGGCGAAGTACCTGTCAAAGCCTTTGATGAGGGGATTTCTTCTTCTTCTATTGCAACCACTTTTCAATCATTTGATATTATTGATCATGCTAGAAAGACTAAGATTCAAATGACAGAGGTTGAGTTTTTGAGAGCTAACCCAGAGCAGTTTGATAGGTTAGCAGAGTATGTTAAAAATAAAGCTATCCCTGTAGGACAAGATCCTTTGAAAGTTGTTCCTGATCTCCCCAAAGACAAACCAGCCCAAAATAATCTGGTTGTGACCCCTCCCATCACTCTTAGAAAAATAGAATCTTTTTATGTTTCCCTACTTATAAATGGTTACAAACTAAGTAACTGCATTATAGACTCTGGGGCTTCAAATAACGTCATGCCTGCAAAAGTGGCAGATTCTCTCGGCTTAACTTTAACCAAAACTTTTGGGAGGTGTTTTTCCATGGAAAACAAGCAAGTTCCCCTCCTTGGCCAAATAAAAGATGCCCAATACGCCTTTGTGGCTTTTCCAGAAAAGCGAATTAAAATGACGGTTCTAGTAGCGGATGTTCCAGCATCTTACGGCATCCTGCTTGGGCAAAATTTTTGTAAGGATGTCGGAGGCGAGTTAAGCATGGACCTATCTGAAGCAAGGATTCTGGTTCAAGGCATCATGAAAAGGTTGCTTCCTGAAAAAGAAGCCAGGTATGTAGTTACCCATTCCACAGCACCTGAAGCTCAAATTTTATTTGAGTCATCAGGTATGGGCACTTATTTCTTATCCACAGATGAGATCCACAGTGCATTAGATGAAACTCCTACGGGTGATGATTTGATTTTAGTTTCAGCTAACGCAAAGGATGGAATGCCCAAGCAAAATGAACACATAAAACAACCTTTTCCCCAAAACAAAAAAGTTTTTATGGAAAAAGTAAAACCTGATGAGCTGTGGACTTTGGAGTTCGACGGCAGTTGCTCTTCTACTGGATCAGGAGCGGGAGTCGTGTTGGTATCTCCTCAAGGAGAGATCACTCCTTTTTCTTACAAATTGCAATTCAATAATACTAACAACACGTCCGAATACGAATCCTTGTTGCTTGGACTATAGGCTACCAAAGAAAAGGGCGTTAAGAAACTCCATGTTAAAGGAGACGCTGAGTTGATAGTCTGTCAGGTAAGGAACCTCTATCAGACCAAGCATGAGAGGTTGCACCATTACCACAATCTAGTATGGGATCAAATCAAAAATTTTGACGCCTTCAATATCTCTGCCATTTCGAGGGAATTCAATGATTGAGCAGATGCATTGGTTGTTTTTGCCACCCTCCTGATTCCCCACCCAGATTTTAAGGGAGATAAGTATACTATTGAGCTAGTTTTTCGACCAAGTGTACCAGACAATGTCGACCACTGGCAGGTGCTTAACAATGATGATCAAATCATCGCCTTCTTAGAACAAAAGGACACTTTCAAACAATTTCATTTTGAAGGTAGTGAGCCCCAGGAGTGCGGACTGACCCCTGAAACCCAGACCCATACAGGTGAAGATTTTCTACAGTTCAAGGGGAATAAAATTCCCAAAGGTTGGGTTTCCCTAGAGAAGCTGTTTGATGACCATGACAGGTTCATCAAACAGCAACGAACAAATTCAAATTCTTCTCAAGATTTTGATCAAGTCAACTTGGGAACCAAGAACGACCCTAAGATGGTAAACATTGGAAAATGTTGCACTTCCAAAGAAAGGTTTGAGCTTGCTAGTTTACTCCGCCAATATAGGGACGTATTGGCTTACTCTTATGATGACTTGAAATCTCTCAGGCCACATGACATTCATCATGACATCCCTCTGAAAGCCAACTCTGTGCCTTACAAACAAAAATCTAGGCAATATAATCCAAAAATCTCAGGTACTATTCTAGCTGAGATACAAAAGATGCTGGATGCTCGAATAATTTTTCCAATCGATCACTCAACATGGGTTGCCAACATAGTACCCGTTAGAAATAAAAATGGTGAGATTCGAATCTGCATAAATTTCAGGAACTTGAATCAGTTGTCCTTAAAAGATAACTACCCCCTTCCCATCATGGATCAAGTCTTACAGATGGTAACAGGTTCAGAAATGTTATCAATGCTTGATGGTTTTTCGGGTTACAATCAAGTTGAGGTTAGAAAAGCAGATCAACATAAGACAGCGTTCACCACCCCCTGGGGCACTTTCGCTTACTGCAGGATGCCATTCAGTCTAATAAACACAGGTGCCACTTTTCAAAGGGCTATGGATCTCACTTTCAAAGATGTAATGGGAAAATTCATTGTAGTATACCTAGACGATCTGATGGTATTTTCAAAACAACGCTCTGAACATGTTCACCATTTACAAAAGATCTTGGAATGCTACCGTCAAAACAGCATCTCGTTAAATCTAAAGAAATCCATTTTCAAAGTAATTGAAGGAAAACTTCTCAGACACATAGTGTCTCGAGAAGGCATCAGGATTGATTCAGAAAGAGTTAGCTCCATCCAGGAACTTACTCTGCCTACCAGCAAGACCGCAGTTCACTCTTTCTTTGGAAAAGTGAATTTCCTTAGGAGATTCATTCTAAAATTTTCCGAGAAAACCCGTCATATTGTCAACATGATGAAGAGCAATGCCACATTTAGGTGGACTGCCGAGGGCAAATCAGCGTTCAAAGAAATTAAGGAAGCAATTGCTCGGGCACCAGTCTTGGTCTGTCCAGACTATACTAAAAGTTTCAAGATATATAGTTACGCCTCTGAGCATACACTGTCAGCTATTTTGGTTCAACCAAATTCAAAAAATATAGAATCTCCTATTTCATTCATGAGTTTCCCACTCAGAAATCACGAATTAAAATATTCCCTTATGGAGAAACATGCTTACGCCGTGGTCAAGGCTGTCAAGCAGTTCAGGTTTTATATCCTGAATTCTCACACTGAAGTTCTCATGCCAGATACAACAATAAAATCTATTTTGACTCAACAAGAGTTCGGTACCAAGAGAGGTAACTGGATTGCCAAAATTTAAGAATTCGATCTGGACATCAAACCAACCAAGCTTGTACGGGGAAGGGGCCTCTGCCAATTGATCGCCAACAACATTCCAGACAAATTAAAAAGTGAAGATCAAGATATTGAAAGCGTGCCCACAGTTCTCTTTGTCGCCACTACTGATGAGTGGTTTTCTAACATTGCTTATTTCCTAACATATGGTGAATGTCCTCATATTTCTTTTAAAGAAAAATGAAATGTTAAATTAAAAGTAGTTGGTTATGTTCTGTGGGACAATGGTCTTTATAAGAGAAACCTGGACGGGGCATTTCTTCATTGTGTTGACATGGCTCAACAAGGAAGACTTTTAGAATCTTTCCACAATTTGGCCTGTGGAGGACATTTCTCTGCATCGGTGATGGCACACAAGATTATGCGAGCAAGGTACTACTGGCCCACTCTTTTTCAAGATGCTTACAAATGGGTGCATAAGTGTGAGCTGTGTCAGCAATTCGTCGAAAAGCCTAAGCTACCTACTTTGCCCCTCAGGCCAGTTGTGATCGATGAACCATTTCAGCAGTGGGGTATTGATTTCATTGGCGCAGTTAACCCATCTTCAAGCACTGGACATGATTATGTCCTCACCGTGACAGACTATTTTACTAAGTGGGCGGAGCCCAAACCAACTAAGCATGCTACATCTGAAGTAGTATGCACCTTCCTCAAAGAAAATATCATCTCCAAGTTTGGGGTTCCACTAAAAATTGTGACAAATAATGCAGCCTGCTTTTCGTCACATGAAATCACTCAATTTTGTTTCCATTATGGGATTACCTTGTCTCACACTTCAGACTATTTCCCTCAGGGAAATGGACAAGCAGAATCGAGTAACAAGAACCTGGTCACCATTATCAAGAAATTGGTGGACGACAATCAGAGAACATGCCACAAAGCTTTGTATGATGCTTTATGGGCCGACAGGATAACACCTAAAAGAGATATAGGTATGTCACCTTTCCAACTCCTATATGGATGAAATGCAGAAATCCCCATCACCCTTGAACTACCAGCACTCAGATTAACCAGAGCAATCGAAGACTCGACCTTTGAAAGCTCAGTTGACAAGCAGATCATGTGTCTGACTGAGCTAAACGAACAATGAGTTATGGTGGTGGATCGGATCAGGGAACATCAAAACCGGGTGAAGGCACTTTTTGATAAAAAAGCTAAAGCACATGAATTCCAAGTCAGAGATCAAGTCTTGTTATGGGACAAGCGACGTGAACCAAAGGGGATGCATGGCAAATTCGACTCCCTATAGAGGGGTCCGTTCACCATTCGGCAGCTCTGCGGTGAAGCCAGCTTTTTGTTGGAGTATAAAGATGGAACACCATTTACACTACCTCACAATGGGCAACATCTAAAGCTTTTCAACCCTTGAAGCTCAGATGAGTCCATTTGTAAAATATGTACAGTTCTTATATTTTGTCTGTCTTTCTTTCTCATTTTTTGGTCAACTCCATAGCCCAATGGCTGGGATGAAGGCACTTAGAGACTGGTTTTCTACTTTCGTTAATCATCTTGATTATGTAGAAGTTCCCCAACAGGAGCCAGTTGTTGTTTCCAAAATCAGCTTAGCTCATTTTGGAAGCAACCCCCTATGAAACTTGTCTATTTCATCTCTCGTCTCTCTATCTCATTTTCTGATACGAGTTCTTTAATTCATTTTTGTCTTGGTCGGATCGAGGAGTGGTTACTATCCCATCAAGGCCAAGTTTTTCCTTCCCCTTTTCCTTTTTCTCCTCTTTCCAGAGTTAGTCTCTTTTTGCATTTTCCATGCAAGGGCGGTGATTTTCGTCGCCCATGTTTATCCCTTGTTTTTTGTGCAAGGGCATTTTTCCATGCAAGGGCGGTGATTTTCGCCGCCCCTGCATTTTCCATGCAAGGGCGGTGATTTTTGTCGCCCCTACACGTCTTGATTTCCATGCAAGGCATTAATGGCCACACGCATTGGGTTGTTGGGGTGAGTTCTTCACCCTATATATTCTAATTTGAACCTCTTTCTTCTCACTGCTTCCTCTCCTCCTCCTACCTCTTACACCTGAGCACCTCAAGTGACCTTTCGACGCACCAGCTCACGGATCCAACCTCGTGGCACGCACGTTTTCCAAGTAGGGTTTGTCTTTTGATTTATTTCTTGTTTTTATTTCTTGTTAGGTTGTTTTTGGTAGTTTTTAGGTATTTTTCTTTTTGTTTCCCTCTTCCCCCCTTCCTGCCCGCAGTTTTTACCACCGTGGCCTCGTGCGGGTGGCCACCCGCATTTTTCTTATCATCCATGTGAGGGCAGCAATTTTCACCACCCTTCCACACTTCATTTGTCTGAGAGCAAAGGCAGTGATTTTTGTCGCCTCTGCACTTTCCCTGCGGTGTCCTTGCAAGGGCGGTGATTTTTGCTGCCCCTGCATTTTTCATGCAAGGGCGGCAATTTTCGCCGCCCCTGCATTTTCCTTGCAAGGACGGCAATTTTCGCCGCCTCTGCATTTTTCTTGCAAGGGCGGTGATTTTTTCCGCCCCTGAATTTTCCATGCAAGGGTGGCGATTTTCACCGCCCCTACATTTTCCATGCAAGGGCGGCGATTTTCGCTGCCCCTGCATTTTTCTTCTTTTTCAGCCAACTCTCGAGATTTTTCTTGAGTTGTCCCTTTCACACTTTTTCTTTCTCATTCCTCATTCCTTTGCTTAACCTAGCCTATTTAAGTGACCTCCCATAACCTATGTCACTTAAATTGCTCTCCCCCTCTCTCTCACTCTCCTTTCGACTATGGCTGCAGCACCTTCAGCGAGCTCCTGCACACCTGCTTCCGTCCAAACAAGATCATCCCCTATGATGAAAGCATCTCCTTCAAAGGCAAAGATGATGAAATACAAGTACCAGGGCATCTTCTCGCTCACAGCGATCACCTCGAATGTCGATGACATTCGAGACATCAAGATCGGCCACGTAGATATGGCTAAATTCCTGAAACGAACCAAAGCAACAAATCCCAGCACTGGGATAAAGAGGATTATTGAGAGCAACATCCACTTGGTGGCCGCCTTCCCAGTAGTAGCACATCATGCAAAGTTCATCCTTCAATGTGCACACTTTTACGACAAAGAGACCAGATTGGTCTCAGATGCCAATGGCAGCATGATCATTCGGTTAGACCCTAAATTTATCGACAAAGTTTTCCTATGTCCACCAGCCACCGAAGTAACCCAAATTGACTTCAAAAATATGTAAAGGGAGTATGACAAAGACCCCAAGAGGGCAAAGAAGGTCATAAACCATAAATGGTTAAAAACCCCAAGGGCCAGTCTATCTAGATGGTCAAAAAGCTTCCCCAAAAGTGACTTCATTGAAGAAGTTGGTGACTTAATCACCCTCCTCAACAGAGTACGGGGCCTCCCGTCCTCTTCACAATTCCATGAATGGATGTATCCATTCATTAAGATCATCTTGCAAGGCAAATAGGCCATCTTCTGGGGGGAACAGATCAGCAATGCTATTCACGAGCAACTGACCAGGGTACAAACTTCTTTCAAATTTTACATGACCTCATACCTGGTCTACATAGCTGCTGCCATGCGATCTTTCCCAAGTTTAACAACAGAAGGAGATAGGAAGACCACCCCGGTCTATTCATACTATCTGCAGCTAACACTTCAGGGGTCAACACATCATTTTAGACGAGTGAATGACGCATTCTTTACCATATTCCTATGTCTCTTCAATCCTCAACTAGAGCAGAAGAGAATATCAGACGAGGCCTGGATAGTAGTGAACAGTTTTGGCTACATGTTCCTCTAGTTCTCTACATTTCCTTATCTTTGGGTGGGTTTCTACCAAGGATACCCTTATATGCTCCCTAGATTCCCTTCAGACAGGTTGGTCCTAATGGAGCTTTGCCGACAACTGGCCGTCGTGCACTCAAAACAGATGGAGCTTAAGAGACCTGGTTTCAAGTTTCCTATTCAGATTGGTAGATTTTCAGTTGCTACATCAACTAAAGCCAGGGTTGTGGAAACAGAGATGCAGATGGTTACCATTAAATCATTCAAAAGACAGGAAAAATTTGATTACAAGGGAGTCAGAGAGACGATCCGAAGGAAGACTCAGTTCCACGAGCCCATGATTGAGGACATCTAGGTGGATATGAGGACGGCTAAAGAGATAAGGAAGATGGACTATTGCCATCTCATGCTAGAGAAGATAGAGTACCTCAGGCTTGCTGAGATCCCTTCAGGGTTGATTGACAATGGAAATATCGTGAACAGCAGATATCTGACAGAGAAGGTCGCTGGTTCCCCTCTTCCTCCGATTAACTGGTCTCAAAAAGAATTGACCTCTCTAAGAAAAAGATTTGAACCAATATTGGCTAACACCAATAGTTGGTTGGCAGTAAAGGGGATCACCCTAAAAGAGTTCATCACAGGGTTAGAGGCTGAATACCAAGCAGAGATGAAGAGAAAAGCAGAAAGCCAAACCAAAAACAAAGATGACGTTCCTTCATCTTCTAGACCTCACAAGTCTAGGATCGTCTTTGTATCCAAAAAGCCTAGATCAGCACAAGAGCCTGAGGTAGCAGCCGAAGGAACCAAAGAACAAAGCCCCGTGGTACAGGCAACTCAACCAATGGGGGCAGTAGACCAACCTTTAGAACGACCAGGTGTTGGGTCTCCAACCTCAACGGGACAAGTACGGCCGATCCAAAGCTCCTCTCCTCCTCCTCAATCTCCTACGGTGCCCCCTTCTCCTATCTCTCCCATCAGTGTTCCCTCTTCTGGACCCACTTCCCCTTCCAAAGTTGTTTTTGGTGATCCTCAAGATCCTTCAGCAGGTTCACCTCATTCTTCTACATCCATTCTGAGTTTATCATCTTCATCTTTTAACCTGCCTCCAAGCCTTGCACCTGATCCAGAATCAGCAGTTGGTACAGTTTTTCCGGTCACTCCAACCATGACTACTGTCACCACCAGTAATGTGGAAGCTGCTACAATGACACCAGCAGAGGCGACTATTGTTGCAACAGGTACTTCTCTCCTGCCATGGATGTCTGCTTTCACACCTAAAAGAAAGAAAATGGCCATCTCCCCAGATGAATTCGACTTTGGTAAGATCATACCAGCAAAAGCAAAGGCTCCTAGAAGGCCAAAAATCCTCTCCAGGTTAGTTGAAGAAAAGGGGCAAAAATTTCTAGAAATTGCCAAACCTCCTCAGGACGCAGCCCTTGAAGGTTTTGAGATGAGCAGTTATTCCCTCTCTCGTGTTGAACTTGGCAAAGTTACTCACGAAGGGGCAAAGAGTGATCTTCAGGCAGCAATGGACATTATGGTCCAAAAGTTTGACAGGAAAAAAGAGATGAAGGATTTTTATAAAGCCAAGGCTGAGGAGTTAACGACAGTAATCAGAAGATTCACTATCCCACCTGAAGCAGCAACTCCAGAGGCCTTTTCTGTGGATGATTCAATCATTCAAAAAGCTGAAAAGACTTATTTGAAGGGGAAAGTAATAGAGGAATATATTGACAGAATGCACAACCAAGGAATCTCTTTGTTGTCTGAGGTTGCGGAAAGAACAGGGAAAATGAAGAGGTTGAAAGCTCAGGTAGACAATTTTGTCTCCCTTGTCTCTCAGAAAATTGATGGCTTGGAGAAAGATCTCGACAGATGGAAGGAAATGAAAGATCTAAAAAAGAGTACCCTGATATCTATCGGTGTCATCCCCAACAAAAATTCTTATGTTGAGATCAAGGAGTCGTTGATCTTCAGGATTCAGGTACTCAAAGATCTAATTGATAATCTCAAAGCTTTCAAGGAAGCTGGTGATAAAAGTGACCTGAGCTTGTTAAACAAATTAGAAGAGCTGCCCTGCGACTTGACCTCTAAGGATCATCAGTTCCTTCCAGCAGATGAAATGATTCAAAATTTTGAAGGGATGATCTGGAAGGATTTCAAAGGGGCATCTTTCTCAATGACTTCAATGGACAGTATTTTGGATGCTTAGTTAACTTTGGAGAATTTAAAATCCAGGTTAACTGGCCACTCTAAGGCCATCACAGCATTGAAAGATGCACTAATCAGATCAAGGGTCGTCTCCCAAAATGCAGTTGTGCCGAACAATGTAGGAATTCAGGCATCAATCACCATGTACGACGCTCATTTGAAGAAGTCCGACGGCAAGAATTGACACTCTCTCTTTCTCTTTCTCTCTTCTTCTATCCTTATGCATTTCTGTTTTATGCAGAATGCATGCAAATTTTGTAATATGTAATTACGAATAAAATATTTTTGGAAAATATCTAAAAGTCAAAGATGAGTCATCTTTGACCAAGATATTTTATATTTTATTATTTTTCTATTTTTGAGGATTTTCTCCCTATATATAGTGGAGACCTCATTTGTAAATATCTTGAAAAATTCAATAGCAAATACTCTGCTGAAATTGAAGCAACTTTTGAGACTTTGTGCTCAAACTTGTAAATCATATTCTGTTGAATGAATGAGGAGCAGGTTATTTTAAACTTTGTGTTGAGATTATCTGTGTTGTTTGGGAAGTAGTTCTTATGTCTCTTTCCTAAGTAATATCTTATTCATCTGATTTAATAAGCAAAGTGGGTGTGTTATTATTATCTAAGGGCACTTCTTAAGGGTAGAAGATAGACTTTGTGTTGCTTTTACCTTTGAGATTCTTTTATCTTTTGTAGTTTCAGGTGAAGACTTTGTGCTTCACTTTACTCTACGGTTGTACTCATTCCAGATCTATGGAGAAGCTACAGAAGACTTTGTGCTTGCGTGAGTGTTCTTGTGAACTTTGTTACTTCAGGTAATCTCTTGCTCTTCGTTTGATACCATTCCTGAAAGAAGAGGAGTGTTATTAGCTTTAGACCAGGGATTTTCCTCTTTTATTCTTTATACATTACTTCTGAAAAAAGAGAAGTAGATGTTGTTCTACCCCCCCATATGTTATTTTCTGCTTAATTATATATATGCTTATATCACGTAAATATTAATAGGGAACCTCCCCTTGATGAGAGGAGAGATTTACCTCGTCTAGATCTGGTAAAGCCGCACTCTTCGTGGTGTTAATCTCCCTTATGCTGTGGCTGATATCCCCATTTTGCCATCAGTTAGTTGATGACAAAATATTCACCCAACAATTTCAGCAATAAATCCACTTCAAAGTATAAGTTAATCTTCACATTCATCTATTTGAAGGTATAATTGACTCCAAAGCATTAGATGCCTAGATTAAATAGATTTATGTGTACTTATTTTTCAACTCCTTCAATGATTATGAGAAGATCACTTTCATAGTACTGAAGATGTCCATTTTGGATGTCCATAGGTGGGATAACTTTAGTGTGCATCATGTGAAAGAGTCTATTTCAATATAATCCCCAAAAAACTTTGTTGACATGATAAAAGAGGAATTATACCCTCTCCAACACTTTGAAGATGAATAAATCAATTTATAATAATTATGCCAGTACAAGGATCAGTCCATGGAAGATTATAGTAACATTTTCCATGACTTATCTACGTGCTTTCAAGAGAACTTGAAAAAACCCCATAAGTTAATAGTAAAATTTGGCAAATAAATGACTACATGACTAAAAAGTTTAGTCATCACAATTAAAAATGACTAAATTCTACTAATTTTTTACAACATAGCTATAAATGACTAATTTGATCATGAATTAAAAAACACAACTAAATAATTAATCACATAAATAAAAAGTAGACAATGTGATATTAAAGTGGGTAATTAAAAAGGTATTTAGAGATGTAGCTCACAGATGCAGAGACCTAATTATTTTTACTACTAAGAGTATATTATACACACAACTAGACTAAGTCTATATGCCATTAAGTTAAAATGATTCTATTTTATTACTAAAATTTTGCTAACTAAACAAATAAATTAATTGAACACTAAAACCCTAGTTTCATAAATGATACGCTAAGCAATTAATAATCATTATTTCCAAATACTTCAATATTATTTACATTACTTTAAAAATATTAATAATAATTACATTGTGGTACGAATTTGACTATTAAGGTGTCATTAAGTTAAGTGTGTTAAAATATTTAATTAGTCTTTAATAATTATCATTTCCAACTAAATAATTAAAAGACACCTTATAAAAATCAATGAAGACGGTTAATTATTTTAATTTATAAAAATTTATCCATCCAAATAAAATAAATAATTCCAAATAACTAAATCCAAAAATAACTTTAATAAAATAATTGATAATAATTAATTTCAAATTTAATATAAAAATCAAAATATATTTACCGTTAATAATTAAATATTATTTACCACTAAAGTGTAGGAGGGTTACCCATGAAACAATTAAATAAATTACATTTCAACCTTTTTTTTGAATACTTAATTATTAAATTTTACAAGTCTACAAAAAATAATTAATTTACAAAGATAAATTAAAATAATTCATTAATTTCATGTAAGACACCAAGAATAAATTTAATTAACTTTAAATTTAAATTTTAAAGTCAAAAGTCTTTTTCCTTCCCATTTGCTGGTCTGACTTGCAAGTGGAGGAACAAGTGAGAGCCATAGGATTGAACTAATCTAAACCCTATGATACCAAACATAAGATATCATATAGTGGAGGAATAAGTGAGAGCCATTCTTAGAAAATGTTAAATTTCCTTATGACCCAAATAAATTTTTTTTTTTCAAACCCATTTCTCATTTTTTACGTTGTTTTCTCTCATAGGTTTGCAGGTTCAAGCTATGGAAGGTTTGTAGGTTTAAGCTATGGACGAAGCTCAAAATAATTCACTCCAATATGAAAATCATATTGCTTGCATGTATAAGCTCAATGTAAATTTATTTTCTTACTTTCTTAAAAAAAAAATTATTACTTTTATTTTCTGTAATAAATCCATATTATTTATATATATTTGATTATAAAAATCAAATATTTATATATGTAAAACTACACACACACACACACACACACACACACACACACACAATAATCTAAAATAAAAATACCTGAGTTCATAATAAATTATATATGTAACATAATAAATTACACACACACACACACACACACACACACACACACACTATAATCTAAAATAAAAATACCTGAGTTCATAATAAATTATATATGTAACATAATATTTTATAATTTTTTTAAAATTTTATATTTTTTTAAACTTATTATTTTATTTTATTTTTGTTTAATAAAAAAATGCATTTGAGGATTTTAATTTATTTTATTTTATATTTTTATTTAATAAAAAAATTGCTCTTGAATTTGCTAGGGGTGGGGCAGTCGACTGGTCAAGCTTCCTTTCCCCTATCTTATTTTTTATTATTGTTTTTATTTTATTTATTTTCTTATATATATTTTTAATTTATTTATTATTATATGTATGTATGTATGTATATATATATATATATATATATATATATATATAATTTATTAGTCTTAATAATTAATTTATATATTATTAAAAGTATAAAATTTATCTATATATTATATGTATTTATTTATTTTAGAATAAAATTTTACGATTTCAAATGGTAATATATATTTTTGGAATATATATATATATAGTATAATAATTTTGGTCAAAATATATATAAAGATGGAAATGAATTTTGTTTTATAGGATGAGTTACTATGGGTTGTAGCATCGTTGCACAAAGCAACTGGTCAAGTATCATACATTAACAACATTAAAACAAACTCTAAGTCATTTAAGGTGAGAATAAATATAAACAAAGTTGGATGGGATAACCAACATGCAGGAGTGAATGATAAAATAATGATTAAAATGACTAAATATACTACCAATAGATGGAAATCAGTTAATACAAATGACTAAATATATTATCAATGGACAGAAATCAATGAATAAAAATGATTAAATATACTACCAATTGATGACAATTAATGATTATAATGACTAAATAAATGACCAGTTAACAATAATCAATGATTAAATTAATGACTAAAATATATTACCAAATTAATCAATCAAAACAACCAATAAGTGACTAAAAATGGTTTAGTCATTAATTTGGTCGCATTATAAATGACTAGCAATAAACTACTAATGGTCACATGATCATGTTTGGTCATTTATATGCAGTTTTTAGTAGTTTTTTAAATCATATATTATTGTTTTTATACTAGTGAGTTGATGAGTATATCAGTGGAATCTCACCTTATCTTTGCATGAAGATGGATTTATTGAATTATGACACATTGGGACAAACATATTGCAACACCACCAAGATTGAATCTAAGGTAAATATGAATTAATGTGCCTCTTATTCATCTAATGCAGTGAACCAATCCCTACCACCACACAACCCCGTATCATAACCTTCCATACTGAAGCAATAACACCTTTCAAATAAGAGTGTCAGCCTCAAAAGACTACATAATAATTAAAGGCTCCAATGCCTTATACATTAAACAAAGGCAAGAATAAGTCTAGTGATAAGTGGTTACATCACCATCACTCATCCATCCATGATGACTCTAAATGCCACATGGAATATTTTCTACTGACACAATATACATTAGGTTCCATGTCAATGGATAACATTGATGAAGATGCCTCTTGTCTAAGTACCATCTCCACTATGGTCAACATCTTTGAAGAGCATGAATGTCTCTTTCACACTTAGTTCTAAGTGAAGGGTCAGCCTCTACATGTCATCATCAATAATGGTATTAAGAAGAACATCATTGCATAATACTCATCCAACACCTTGGTCACACCACTACTATGCACCTAAAGCCTTATTCTCTTGGGTGGCTACAATAAGGCAAAGATATATAGGTTTAATGGCAATGTAATTTTTAGTACAAGGTCAAACTAATGGTGTATAACATCACTGTGACATTATATCTCTATATTCTATGACATTTTACCAAGAAGAATGTATCTATTTGATTATGAAACTACATATCAAGCTAAGCCATAGTAGTGGGTTATTCATGTGCAAGATCACCACTATAGACTCTTTGAGTTAGCACTCTCAACCAAAGTCACTTTAGTCTTAGATAAATAGTGTTACAAATTTGTATCACATGTGTATAAGTTTGTGTTACTCATGGTCTATTGGTCTACCTAGATACACCTATGCATACAAAATCGAAGCACACCTTGGTAGTAAATAATACTTGTACATCATCACAATAGTAGTAGCTCAACAAGTTACCAATGTAAAAAAGTAATTACTTCATATAAATTGAAGGTATTCTAACACAATGTGTATTAAATCACCTCATTTATTTGGTCCCTAGATCCCCTATTATAAATATCCCATGTATCATAAATTAGTTTGGGAAAATGATGAAGTCTATCACCAAATACAAAAAATCCTTCATTAAGGCAATATCAGGCCTAGTTCTTCACCTTGAGCAAGTCTAATAGTCCTAACACACAATAAGGATGGGTCTTGGTGACTCTGCATAGACTATTACATGCTCAACAAAATCATGGTGAAGAACTAAGACTCAATACCATGCATTGAGGAAATTATGGACTAGCTCTAAGGCATTCAATACTTTACCAAGATTAACTTGAAATCAAGTTACCATTAGGTTCCAATTCATCCTGAAGATGTCTATAAAATAGCTTTCAAGACATGGAAAGGATTGTATGAATGGCTGGTCATGCCTTTTGTCCTCACCAATGTACAAGCCACATTCATGTGCTTGATGTATTATTTATGCATACCCTTCCTAAACTCCTTCATCATCATCTACTTGGATGACATTCTTATCTTAATCAAGACTTGGGAGGATCATATCTCACACATCTTATGCACTTTAAGCCAACACAATTTATAAGCCAACTTAGTGAATTATACATTTGGCATGATGTATATCCAATATTTAGGCTACATCATTTATCACATTAAAATTAGAGTAGAACCAAATAAGATCAAAGAAATCCAAGATTGGTATACTCTACATGATCTCACATAATTAAGGGGTTTTATTAGACTTGCTAACTTCTACTATAGCTTTGTCCTTGATTTCTCACACATCTCTTGGGCTCTCACCTAGATAACATGTGCTATATCTAAGTTGAATTAGACTCATGCCAAACAAAATAATTTTGAGACAATCAAGAAACACCTATGCATAACAACTATTATCATAATGCTTAACATTATACAGAACTTCAAAATTTAGACTGATGCATCTAACTATGAGCTCAATGTAGTGCTCATACAACATATGCATCTGATCGCATACCAATCAAAGACATTTTGTGACATAGTAACAAGGTAATCCACCTATGAGAATGAACTATATGATATTGTAAAATCTATAAAATAGTGGTGACATTACATTCTTAATAACGAGATATTTATTCATTCAGACCATAAACCACTTGAATTCTTATCTTTATAGAACAATCTATAAAATGCATGCTACATAAAATGAATGATTTAAATTTAGAAGTTCCATCTCATGACAAACACAAGAAAGGGAAGGAAAATAAGGCCACAGATTACCTTAGTTAACCCTTGGTCCACACTCTTATCAAAGTGTTAAACACATGAAATGATAACTTCGTAGACTAGGTACCCCTCTATTCAACTAATCAAGACTTCACAATGACTTACACCAACTCACACAAGGTATGTAAGTTCCAAAGTTATACTTGTCTAACCAACTTATCTACAAGATTAGACATCTATGTGTTCCCTTTAGCACACCTTTCCAATGACTCATCTAGGAGGTGATCTATTTCAAGACCTCAAGACACTTTGACATGATAAAGACTCTATCCACATTACAGTCACACTTTTACTAGCCACACATGCACATAGATATGGATTGACACATTAAGTATTGCATCCCTTATTATATTTCTAAGCCCATAAACATGAATATAGGACTTTACACAACTCTATTGGTTGCATCTAGGCCATGGAAATCTATCATCATGCATTTCATGATTGGGATGCCCATGACAAGATGACAGCATGATGTTGTGTTCATTGTAGTGGATTGATTCTCTAAGATGGCTATCATGGTCACATATAATAAAAACATTGATGAAACTAGCACTACATAGGCATGATTCAACTATGTTTGGGTTTATTTTGGGTTACTAACATCTATCATTGCTAACCTTGATCTATACTTTGTGAGTCACTTTTGGTAAGCATTATGGGATTTTATGGGTATATAACTAGATTGGTTGATGGATTTTCATCCTCAAATAGATGGGAAAATTGAAGTGGTCAATCACACATTTTTTCATCTTCTATGAATATACAACCACATGTATTCTTTCACTTAGGATGATAATATCTTCTATATACAACATGCCTACAATAGGTATCTCCATAGCTCTATTGGCCATAGTCCATTCTAGACATGTCTTGGGTTTCAACCTTAAACACATATAGACTTATCCTACCATGTTCCATCAAGCACTAAGTCACATACATAAAAATGGGAAGTGGACAAAGCTTAGAATTTTATGTGTCACATCTAATCTATTCACCAAAAGGTTTAACATATTTTATCTCATGCCCAAGCTAAATATACGGAGTGCCATGATGTACATTACACACCTCATGCCTTTTGAGTTAGAAATAAGGTCTAGTTTTAACTTCATAAAGAGCACTTTAAAGTTCAACACTATAATATCAAGCCTCTATACTATGGTCTATACACCATTTTATGTGGCACAAATGAGAATGCCTTCAATCTTGATCTACCATAGTACTTTCACATGTACCTAGTCTTCAATGTGGAGCTTCTCAAGCCTTACAATACACCACTTATTGAGATAATAATGAAACAACATCCTTTTCATTTGGATATTTAATAGAGAATTACTAGATTTTTAAAGTGATAAACATACACACCCATCATGGCACACATCAACTTTTTAGAGTAGGCAAGGTTGTTAATACACTGATCAAGCTAAGTGGTACACTTTACAATAACTTTAGGTGAAGCTACCCCAACTATGGACTAATGTAATGGTGAATATTACTCTTTATTAAATATTTAATGATTTTTTAATTCCCCTCACATAATTGAGATTACTCCTAGTTTGATCTAATACATAGAGAACACACCTCTCACCTAAACTTATGCACTCTTTTATTGAAGTTCACTCTAATCCAAATGCACAAGTCCTATGCTATTTTTTTGACTTCTAAACACTGACCATTATGCACTTTTCATTTTACAATACATATTATGTATTTCTACATCATAGTTATCAGTCTCGCACACTCAATATTTTTGTGCCATAATATGCATGCCTCACTAGCTCACACAATTCACTATTTACATACCAAATCACCAAATCCTATGATTCACATGCCTCATAGTCTTATACCAATTCTTTCATCCACTCACCAACTATAGTGCACTATATTTTTCATAGGCCTCTCACTCCTATACCATTCATAACATAGCTCCACATGTACCACCAACTTTAACACCCTTGTTTTCCTCATGATCTTGCATGCCTAGCTAGCATCCACTCATGGACATGTTGACTCTAGCCACATTCACCAAGTAATATAACTATAATTTTCACAAAAAGGAGATCTTGGATTCATATTTAAATGGTTAACAACCTAAACATTAATTGTTCTAATGATTGCTAACTACCACATATGACAATTTCAACATGCCATGAATATCTTCCTTGGTAACTAAAAAACAAATATTATTGATCTTGTATTATTTATATAAATATGTAGCATTCACATCTCCTTAATAAATACATATAGAGAGACTGATACTAGTATAAAACATAGTCTTAACATAGAGATCTTGCCCTACAATTCTACTTTGTACACACAAACGGTAGGCATTGTTCTCTATATTCTTATCCCTATTCTTTGCTAATGAATAGAAGTTGCATTTCCTAAAAATAAATCATTCTACTTCAATGAATGTTTTTTATTTGTTTCATGTGAATAATACAATATGCATTCACTCTACCTAGCCATAACTTAATTATCCACTATATACCTCGATCTTGGGCCCCATGGCACAAATCAAAGGCACATGTAATGTGTGACACATATAATAAGGATACAAAAATAATTTGTATATAATAATATATATCAATTAATCACAAGGAATAATCTAGCATGGCTAATTAATAATTTTGTATATCCATCCAAAAATATAAGATCATGAATGTGGGGAGTTAGATGCATCACTAGAAGTATCTAAAATATGGTCATGAGATGTATAGTAACTATAATTGTCATCACAAGGAAAATCATCATGAAAGTGGTGTAGAGGAGTTATGTTAAGCTAGTATAAATAAGCTCATGTAATATTTCAAATGTTTTATTGTATATTTAAACTATTCATAGGTGTTTCACCATGAATATACTAAAAATTTGGTATAAAAATCTTGTGACATGGACGAGTAGTTATTGTATTTCTAGGTGTTGAAATTATAAGATCTATAACTAAAAGAGATGTGACAAGATGAGCCAAAGCTCTAATATATGTAACTAAAGGAACCAAG
Organism: Torreya grandis; assembly: GCA_037957365.1. Lineage (NCBI taxonomy): Eukaryota > Viridiplantae > Streptophyta > Pinopsida > Cupressales > Taxaceae > Torreya > Torreya grandis. The sequence goes on from JARHVA010000105.1 coordinate 1,639,506, forward strand.
AATGTATAAGCAAGAAATTTAAGAGGTTTAATTTTATAATATGTCACATGAGATTGATTGATTTTATATTTAGTAAATACTTTTGGTACTATCTAATGTTTTTTTTATGTTAGAATGGGTAACTCATAAGGAGTGCTACAAATTGTAAATACTTAATTATCATACATAAAATTAAGGCATTGGTTTAATGTGTAAGGGATGACTTACATTTGATTTATCCATGGGTGTCAAAGAAATATATTTTATGTCCTATTATCCTACAATACATAAAAGTATACTAATAAGGTCTTATGACCTATAATGACTGCTAATGTGATAACATTGATATGTGTCTATGTAAGACCACCATAATTATTAAAAATCATCATTGTGCTAAGTAATTATTATTGAGTATACCATTTATTATTTAGGAATGGAATTACAATTAATTTTTTTACTTTAAATATCATCTACCGTAATGTTATGTTTAATCGTAAATAAAAACTTGAAAATATGAATGTAAATAGAAAAATTGATATGAAATTTAGATAATTGGAAATTGATAAAGCACTATGTAATATAGGTATTTATATTATTTTTATATTCTATTGATTAATGTGTCTAATAATATTTATGAAAATGATATGTGTTTTCTCTATAAATACTTAGATTAGGAAATATGATCTCAAACATTACACAATGCTAATGACAAAATTGAGATCCTTGTAGTCATCAACATCATCCAAACTATACCAATAATATCCATATTGAATATGTAGATCTATGATGCCTCATACCCTTATTTCTATTTTTGTATATAATTCTTATGTGTATGTTTGACTTAAGTCCTATGTATTGATCTATGTTCTCATTCTCCTTCCTTTGAAACCCTAATCTCACTTTTGACCACAAGATGACCCTTGAAAAATGATTTAGTATGTTGGGTTGGATATTTCTAACTACTCCCTATTTAGTGATTAATAATTTGATATGTTTCGATGATCTAAATAAATATCAAACTATATGTAGTGTTCCCACCTATAGGTGTGTGCAACATCATGATCAATATAGAATGTAATGTAATCTTTAGATTTCAACACTTAACACCATGTAAATTTTACCTATGTGTATTTAAACTTAGATATAGGATGATATTTTTACGGATATTTTTATATGTGTTCCTTTTTGATAATGTCTCAATATATCTATAATTTATTTCTCAATGTTATTGCCAAAGTAGTGATCAAGTGAGTCTAACCTTAAGATTGAACTATATTTATAGCTAGCTCTTCGATATTTCTTGCCATGGACAACTAATTAAATTATTATATGTAAACCTAGTGGATACTTATAAATTTAAAAAATAGTAATTTATTTTTCTTGGACACTACTTATAGAAGTAAACACTTAAGATAAACCATAATTATTTGATTATATCATTATTGTCATGGAGTTAAAATCACTTATATGAGATATGGAGATAGTTTATTTATGACTATGGAAGGGTTTACCACAAGCTAAGGTGATCCTAAATATGTGTATCTTATTAATTTGGTTGGACAAGAAAACATATGGGTATAAGGATAGGGGAAAGAGCGCACGAGATTCAAATGCACACACATTATCCAAGTATGTCAAAGTGTACCAAAGTTGATGTTGTCAAAATATATAATATTTTTTTAAGTGTCTACAAATTCCCCCTTTTATTATAGTATTAAAAATTCTATATTTAAAGGATAAAAGAATATTTTTTACTTGTGATGATTGCACTTGGTGTTTACATGTATGCCCAAAGTGTTTCACTTGATTCATGTAAAACCTAAACGGAAACATGTATAGATCAATGTCCCTCCATGATATAAAATTTCAAATAATATAGATCATTCAATTATTTAAAATAAAAAAATAAAGAGTGAAAACTTTTTGAGAGTATGTGCAATAAAATGCCACTTATTGAACTCATTTCGAGAATGCCATGAGGTGATTATTCCCCAAAGAGATGTAACCATAGAAAAATGAGTTGAAGAGTATTAATTAATTAACCAAATTTGGATAAGGAAAAGTGATATAAGTTGAGGGCCATATAAACTTCAATTTCACTACTCAAATATCATAATAATTATCTTTTTATAACCCTAAAATCAAGTTCATATATTAAGGTGGATCCCCAAAATAGGCTCATATGTTAAAATGGAACCCAGAAACAGGTTCATATGTAAAAAGATCAACTGTTGTAGATGGAATATGGATCCAAATTGTTTACATAGTACCATTGTTCCCCATCAATCCAAAATATAAAAATATATTTTATTTTTTATGAACAATATTCATGCCCTAAATCTAATCCATATATACCTTAAAGTGATATAGAGTTTCATAACATTTATGTTATAATTCCATTGAATGTTCCTTAATTTGCTCAATATGACCCATATAATTTGTCTCATAATGTCATAGAATACCCTAACTAAGGAAAATGTCATATAGTACCCCAATTATTTTTTAGAATCATGTATAATGCCCCACATATGCCTCAATCTATCCAACTTCTCCCATATAAATTAATAATATGATCCAAATTGTGAATATACATATTTCATGGTTTGAACTTCTAATACAAGCCCACTATATTCCCTTTTTTTGATATGAGAGATGAATCCTACAAATCACTTTGCTCAAAATAAAGAGTTACATGCACTATGTGTTATATAGAAAAATGTAATCATGTAAAGTATGTATACAAATATAATAATATATGTCATCATATAATGATATAATAATTCAAGTACATGTGAAACATGTAATCAAAGGTAATGGACATACAATTTTCATGTCTAGTAGATATATCAATTAAGCACATAGTAATAAGCAATGTAATAGATGCATGATATAAATAATGGCATTACACACAATAGAAGTATGAATGATATAAATTAATGCACCAAGTTAAATAATAGTTATATATGTAACCATGAATATGCAAATGATATCATGATCATGAAGAACACAAACACTCAAGACATGATTTGACTCTAAACAAACATAAACATAACATGACAATGAATTGAACTCGAGGGTCCTTTGACACAAGTAACACATGATGTGAAAACGCATAGTTAATACACTCAATGAACATGTAGTATAACATATATCAATGATCACACAATGTAATAATCATCAACATCAAGCACACATAAATCAAGTATTGTTATTTTACATAAAAAATCAATGTCATCATCCAATATAAAAACATGATATCCATAGGAAATATAACTCTATAAAGTATGAGAAAGATAAAGTCATATATAATTTTATACTATAATTAATGGACTAATATATAAATATTCAATGTGATAAATACAAAAATATTCCTCCAGTGTAGGCATGCTCTTAATGTAGAAAGTATGCCCCTTAGTGTAAATAATGTCATGAATTATTACGCCCAGTATGTCCTTCATCCCACTCATGTATACCATGAAAATAATTCATGTATAAAATGTATATGTAATTAACCATGTATATGATAAATAACATCAATCAATCATATGTATTATAACTCCAAGAATCTAAATAGAGATATTAAGGTCTGGTAAGGGGGTGTATAGGGTACTAATAAAATACCTAATAAGTGTAAACAATATTTTGTACCTCAGTCTTGTACACTTAGAAAAATCAAACCTTGGTTATTCCCCTTAGTTCTACACATACCTTGATTTTGAAAGCCTCATATTTATTCTATATTATGTGACTTAGCATATCTCTTAGTTTTAATAGCCTTATATTGATGACACATACATCCAATATTACCCAAAATACTTAAAATTTACTCATCTTACACCTTTATAGGTTTTAATCTCGTGCCTTCTCTCCTTCTCCCTGGACACTAATGCCTTCTTCCTAGACACTAATGTTCTAGATAAACAATAGTGTTGAAATTACTATCTTACCTAAATTCAAGTGTCCAGTGCCCTAAAGTCATTTAATTTTCAAATTGAACATATTAAAATGGTTGACTTAAGTAATTAAATGTGAGTTATCTCCAGATAGGATTAGTATAAATACAATATCAACCAAAAGTCATTCATCACCTAGCACTCAGACTAAAAAGAGCATTCAAGAAGCACTCAAGTTATCAAAAGCTTTCCTATTTTGTTTTATTTTGATATAATTCAAAGGAACATACCAACTATAGGTCTGAAGTAATAAAAGAGTAGTCATAAGGTCTTATTTTTTAAGTTACAATCTAGGTCATTGTTTTACTTGCTTTACACACATTGTATGATTCACACATAAGCCAAAATGTAGGGGAGAAATACATGAGTTTGAGTCCCTTTTATAGATTATTATTTATGTAGGTAGTTCCCTTTAATATTGAGGTCATTTTAGGCTATATCGACAACATTTTTCCACTAACCTATTTTTTTCCATGGTCACATTGAATATAGACAAGTAGGGTTTTGCCATTTCACTAGGAATGATAATCCATTACCTAGATCTGAATGTACTAGATGAAGGTGAATCCAAACCTAAAATCATATATGTGGTTGAATCCTATTTTAATTAATATTTCATATAATACATTATTGTCAAACTTAGACAATAACATCGATGCAATTGTCTAGGGATGACACAACTATTTAGAGAGCTAGAGGCACTAGATCCAAAATATGATAACTATTCTAGAATTATCTTCCCACAAGATTTCTACCCATTATATATCCAACAATGTGTTAGCATTAGATCTAGATAATTAACTTGTTTTATGTCATTTTTATATCTAAGATAGTTGCACCTTTCATTTATAATATATCTTATTTTAATAAATTCAGCATATGGTACATATGAGTTTAGCACATTAATTAGCTTGCTATAAATCTAATAATCACCCTTTTTCCCTATAATTTCTATATCCTTAACCCTATATAATAAACTAGGATCCACATCCAAATTAGGGTTAAACATTTAGTGAACCCAATATTTGAACATCAAACCCTATGTCAATTAGGGTTTTTTAATTATTTCTATTGTTGATCCCTAATTCCTACAATCTTATAGTCATATTTGCCATGGGAATATCTATAAATTATTTCATGGTATAATACCTTATAGTTTTTATGGTTTGATACATTAGTTGCCTAGTTCAAACCATCATATCTATAAGGGATTCAAAATTTGCATTCTAACATACTCCTTGTGCTAATGTTTACAATGAGATTTTACTTTTTACTACAAAATGCCAAAAGGACTGTATGAAGCAATCATTCATCCCATGCCATGTTCCCACATAATACAAGGATATTATTTCTCAAACCTCCCTCTTGGGAATTTTACACTTATCCTCCCACTATAAGGATGTCTTTTAGGATGCATTGTATATGACTATACTACCTTGTAATATGGAACCACCATATGTGGCTTCTATTTTAAATTCCATCAAATGGACTGAGCATAATCTATCATTTGAAAAGGATTAATTACCTCCTTATCATCTTATAAATAGTTTTTTACCACTATATATATAAGTGTGTGTTTGCAATAAAATGGAAAAATGAGTTCTTATGGATAATGGTTTAGAACTCAACATTTAAAACATATATTTTCTCTCCAAAATTGGCATTAGGCCTACAAATTATTCCCCATATAATATTATATTCAAAGGATTTGATAATATTTTGTGAAAAATGTTGGGGAAAATAACACTAAATATTAGTATAGGTCCCCGCACCCTACCTACTATATGCCAAGTTATGCCAAATGACTTAAATTATAACATCTTCTTGGGATGCCCTTAGATACATGAGATGTATGTGTTTCCATATACTTTATAATCATGCTTAAAATTTAGTCGTTAAGGGTTCATTTACAATTATCCTATAGATACTAATCCATTCAAATATGATGCAATGATAAACCAAATGGATACTTCTACACCATAATATTATAATCTCATTTTTGGTTCTCACTATTTAAAAAAATATGGATACAAAGGACATGGGATAGGTAAACATAAAAAATGCATGACCCACCCTATTTATCCTACAACCAATATCAACTAGCAGGGTTTGGGTTTATTCAAAAAAAATTATAGGCCATAAGCACATATATCCTCACATAAATTATTTTTAAAAGGCCAAAATAAAGTGTCTATATACTTATATAACTAATCTACCATTGGTCAATCCCCATCTTATTTATGAGCATGCTTCACTAAATATTTTGACACTAGATGAGTTCTCTAATGATGAATCATTGCTAGAGTATTTAGGGGCATATGAGGATCTCCCTTCCTTATATCATAAGAATAAGTTTCCTCATGCCATATTAGCTCATGCTTACTTTGGTGAAAGTGATGATACTAATGTCAAACATGATACATCACATACTATTACTACAACATCATTTCTCATAGAGAGATCCACTTTGCTAAATAAATAAATAGTTCAATATATCTATGGAATAGATAAGGAACCTTGACCAGTTCTATTTCTATGATGTAAGAGGATGAAGGAAAAAATTATCAATAATTCATTCATGAATTTCCTAAACTCTTTGATTTTGATTATTTATATATGCTTAGAATCAATCCATCTATAGCAATACATAACATATTATTGTACCCAAGGGTAAAACTAGTTAAACAAAAGATTTGCAAACTGCATCCCAAAGTAGCCTTATTGGTAAAAGAGTAAATTTAGAAGCTTTTATGTGTCAAATTTGTATGATCTATTTGAAATTTTGAATGGGTGCCCAATATTATACCTGATAAAAAACCTAATGATGACATGTGTTATTACATTGATTACCAATAATTAAACAAGGCTTGTCCAAAATATGATTTTCCATTACCTAATATTGATATGATTATCAACTCCACATCTAGATATGAGACATTTTCATTTATGGATGGATTTTCAAGATATAACCAAATCAAAATTAACCTATATGATCAATAAAATATGGCATTTACTACTTCTTGGGGTGCATTTTGATATATAATCATGCCTTTTGGGCTAAATAACATAGGAGCCACATATCAAAGGGCCATGACTCATATATTCCATTATTTTATAAATGAAACTATTAATGAATATGTTGATGATTTAATTTCTAAATCTAAACATCATCAAGAACATGATATTTATTTGTGACAAATATTTGATCACTTTCACAAGTTCAATGTTTGATTAAATCAAAAAAAAGTGTGTTTTCAAGGTTTCTTCAGGAAAACTCCTTGGATACATTATCTCTCAACGAGGCATAGATGTTGATTCAAAAAATGTAAAACCTATTATTTAAATTCCATCACTAACTAATCTCAAACAATTAAAATGCCTATAGGTATAAATTTAGGCTATTAAATGCTTCATAACATAGTTGGCTGATAAAAAAAACCTTTCACTAGTTTGCTAAAAAATGACACAAAATTTATACAGGATGATATGTGTTAACAAATATTTGATAAAATCAAAACATATTTATCAAATTCACTATTAATCATTCCTCTTATTTTGGATAGGCCATTACTCCTTTATATATTGGTTATGTATGAGGCACTTGGGGCCCTATTGACATAATATGATGATGATCACAAAGAGTGTGCAATCTATTACATCAGTAGTTGGTTGGTCAATTGCAAATTAAAATATTCATTAATGGAAAATTTATGTTTATCCTTGGTTTTTTCTACTCAAAATATATGTCATTACTTACTCAATAATGAGGTCCATGTTATAATTAAAGAATATCCATTAAATTTACTTATGAACAAAACACACCTCACTAGTTACATTGTAAAATGGGTAATGCAAATAATAGAATCTGTTCTTAAATTCATATCCCAAAATTCAATAAAAGATCAAGTTGTAGCTAACCAGTTAGCTATAGCTCCTTTACCAAATTTATTTCTACTCACAGAAGCTTTTTGTGATGAGTTCAAGGAATATAATATATCTTCAAATAGATGGACAATGTACTTTGATGGATCTACATGTAAAATAGGGGTAGGTGATGGCATTGTGTTTTACACCCCTAAGGTTGAATATATGTTTTTCTCATATATATTAACTCTTTATTTCACCAATAATATAGCCAAATATAAGGCCTTGATCACCAGATTATCCATAGCACACAAGCTTCATATACAAGACATCTAGGTTTTTGGTGATTCTCAATTAATTGTTAACCATGTTACAAATCATTACCAAACTAGATAAGGTCATATTTTCCCATTAAAAAATGGTGGATAAACTCATAGAGACTTTTTATACATTTTCTATTAATAGTATTCATCACAAAGATAACCATCATGTAGATGTCATGGCTAGTACAACATACTTGATACCTTTTAATATCAATAATGATCATATCAAATTTACCATACAATAGTTATGCAATCCTTCTATTTCCTTAGAATAAATGGATGGTTTATCTATTCTTTCTATTAATCATAATACATCAAACACAAAGTGGTACACTGATATTTATGATTTCCTCTATTGAACATATATACCAAACCACTTTATGCATAATGATAAATAAAAATTACAATGTGAAACACTTCATTATGTCATTATTGGGAAGGAATTGTTAAATTGAAATTTTGATGGGCAGTTACTATGATGTTTAAACAAAGATGAAACACACACTACACTCTTACAAATGCATGATAATAAATGTGGTGATCATTTCAGTGGATGGGCCATCTCCTAGAAACTTTTACACCAAGTTTATTATTAGCTTACCATGGAACACGAATGCATCAAACATAAAAAAACGTGTTTACAATGACAAAAATATAATAATTTGAATCTTGCATCATCACATGAGTTACAGCTGATCATTTCACCATGGCCCTTTTCTTTATGGGGTTTTGATTTTATTAAAAAAATCAATCCATTAACATCTAGTGGACACAAATTCATAATTAAAGATACATAATATTTTAAAAAATGGGTGGAGCCATTCCCCTTAAGTTTATCACAAAGGATGACATATGCAGGTTTTTGATGTCCAATATTATTTCCCTCTTTGTCATTCCTTCATCTATTATTTATGTTAATGGATCATCCTTTAAAAATAAAATGGTAAAATGATTTTGTAGTAAATACAAAATTAAACATACATTTTATACATGTTATTTCCTGCAAGGTAATGGATAGGTATAGATAACAAATAAAAATTTATCAAAATACTTGGAAAAATAATTGAACAATACAACATTAATTAGCACCAACATATGGTATATGCTCTATGGGCATACCAAACTAGTATGCACACAACTACTCAAGCCACACCTTACTCTTTGGCATATGGTATAAATGTTACTTACCAGTTCAACTTCAGATACCTTATTTTAATGTTTCTCTAAAAGACATCATCAAAGACAATGCAAACCATCAAAATAGATTGCATCAATTAGAGAAGTTGAGTGAAAAACATACACAAGATGTTGAATATTTAACATGTTTATTAGGATCATGTAAAATAAACATATAAAAAAAAGTTTAAACACATGAATTTGATATGGGTGACCCATTTCTAAAATAAAATCAAAATAAACCCTATGCATAAAAAGATAATAAAGGAAAGTTCAGACCAAACTAGTTGGGACCATTCATAATTACAACAAAATTAGGAAAAGGTATATACCAACTTACTACACTTGAAGTTAAAAATTTAAAATGTCCAATGAGCATTATGTACTTGCATAAATATGTCACATGAGATATTCCAAAAATATCAAAAATAAAAAAAATCCAAAAATCCAAAAACATTTAAGGGATCTTCTTGGGATTCTAGGTGTTTTGAGCTCTGTAATGATGAGCCTTTAAGCATCTCTATCACACTATTTATTTCCATAGATATAAGTAGGATTTTGGTTTTGTTCACATTTATTACTAATTTTGATAGGTGATTTGCCCTATGGGTGGTACGGGGTACCCTATTTTAAATGATCACCACCTCTCTCTCTCTTTGCATTCACAGATGTAGAGAAAGTTGGAGCGTGCAAGCACATCCATGGCCCTAAGTAGGCAAATAAATTCATCCCAAAAATCTTCCACGAGGTAATGCTAATGATATTGACTCTCCATTACTTGATGTTATTTTGGATATGATTGAATTTGACTAAACCTGTATTTTTTTTAAAAATTTACTTTGATTGCTTACTTTGTTTGTCGATTCCCCCCTAAGAACCTTTTAAATCAATGGGTCCACAACCATTAACAAGGTTATGGTGTGAAACTATCAATATAAAATATTACCAAGGTTTTTTTCACTTTTAAAACCTAGAACACTACAAATCCATTATTAGCCATGGACCTTGGTATATTCACAACATTTTGGTTGTATTTTCTTACTAGACTCAGGAATTTTAAGTCTTGAAAAGCTGCAAATCCTTATTTGGGTTGAATTTCTTGGCTTGATTTTCCTTTTATGGAGTTTTATTAACCATCTCATTAAACCCATATGGTGTTTCATATGCCATGAGCAAACCAAGTTATTTATGGTTCATCCCCAAAAGAGGGTTTATGTTGAAGTGTATTTATCTCGAGATTTGAAAGATTATATTGATCTACAAATTGGCACTAATCATTTTTCTCAATTTTTTTTATATATCAATCTCCCAAATACTTGTTTTCAATGTTAGTCTTTGGTTCATATGAACTAAGAATGTCCTCTAATGGTGCATGTGTTGATGCCTGAATATGTATCATAGTGCCTAGAATATTTAAGAACACTTCTCGTTTTAGAATTCAATGCATGAGTTATAGGGTGTGATAATCCTATTATTTATTGATGGAATAAAGGCAAAACAAGTGGATTGTTTCACAATATTTATAATGTTTGGTGGTTGGGAGCCATCATGGCCAAATAGCTTATCTATGCAAAATATGAAGTATGATATGCTAATAATGATGAATTATGATCAATAAAAATCTAAAGACTAGTCTATGATGAATATTTATAATGAAAATTAAGGCTAATGTGATCTGGTTAAAAAGAGAGCAAAAAGAAAGGTAAATCAGAGAAAATATATTGTTGATCTTCATTCCAAATATCATGACAAAGTTCAAATATCATCTAGGCATGCACTCAACCAATGTATATCATGAAGTAGCATAAGTTCAAATCCTATCACACATTAGGCAAACATCTAAGGAATGTGATAAATAATGCAAATAAGAACCAATTTCACTTTAAATAATTACCCTTGCAAGAAAATAATATTAACCCAAATGCAAGAAGAATAAGAAAATGAAATGAACCTAAGAACTTTTAATTAACCTAGCATTGGCACAAGTTAATAGATCTACATTCAAATGTACACACTAAAAATCCATAAGAACCACTCAAATCTAGAAGTTAAAACAAACAAGTGAGAGAGAAGCCAGGATAATAAAAGACAAAAGCAAATTTTGGATAAACTTTGCAAAATTCCTTACTTATATTAATTGCTCAAAAGTTACAATTAGTTTTGGCTCAAAGAATTCCCTCCCCCATTTTATAATTGACAATACTCTTTTTATATAATGTAAGGAAGTATGTTGGTTAGTCATATCCAATTACATAAGTACAAGTTTTAGGATAGTTTTCCATTCTACAAATGTTCTCAAATACACTAAACTTTCCCCAATGGACTGATCTATAGGCAATGTGTTTTTCAAGTTGCACATGCATTTAAAAAAGAATATTCTATTATCAAAATAAGCAATGCTTAGCTATAGGAAAAATATTCTTAATTCAACTAATATTTGTGACTTTTGTGTATTAAAGTCCCTTGTGGCTAATGTAGGATCTTCATTACTCTCTAGTGTTATTAATTAATTAGGAAAGGGTAAATAATTGATTTCATGAAGAGCTCCTTCATTTGACCTACTAAGCTCTTATGGTCTTTATCTACCCTTCTTAATGCCTTTTGATATTTTTGGCTTTACTTAATCTTTTTCTCTATTATTAGGATCATGTCCATGACCCTACTATTGCCCATCCAATATTTTCATTAGTTCATGTTCCTCACTTCTTGTGTGACACAAGTATCTCTATACTTAAGCTCCTAATCGGTGATAAGGCATATAGAGCTGAGTGCATTTGGATTGGTGATCATGGTCCTAAGCAATTATTCTATCTTGTTTTGTAGCTACTTGTCATCCTCAAGGAGTCTTTCCAAGTTCATGGACTATGTGTTTAGGATTTTGATTTTGTCCATAAGTATTCCCATAATTGTGTTTGATATGTGCTAGGCTAATGGTTTTGAAACTAGGGATTTAATCTTCCATCAAGATGTTGGTCAACTCTTTCATTTTATCCCTTGAATTTTACCATTGGGTGACTAATCTCTTTACCACTGTATCATGTTGGGTAAATCTTCATGTTTTTCCTAAGAACATCTTTGTAAGCTACCATGGTTGTGAGTTCTATCTAATTGATTACTAGTGTTTTGGAGTTCAATTCTAGATTGAATTACCATTACATAGATGACAATTAAACTTTCTTGTTTTGATTATGGTGAATACAAGGCCAAACTAGGGCCTTTTAAGGGTTTTTATAGTGTTTTAATGGTGGTAGCTATCTGAACTTACATAATCTTTGTTAATTAGATCCTAATTGGACTATGTGTTCATGCCCTTATATTTCCTAGGACTACATGCTCTTTAATTTGGCAAATTATACTAATGTGGTTCTGATGTGTTATCATTGTGGCATATGGCATTTTCATGGCATTTTTCTCATTCATATTTTAAAAATGAATGTTTCCTTTTAAAAACATCCCACTTGATTTTTCATCATTGGATCATTTTTGCATAGATCAACATGGACCATTGATATCAATCCAAGAACTTGAATTCCATTATCTACTCACTACATTCTCCATAGTTATGAGACTTGTCACTTATGCATTTGTCTAGACTTTTCAAAATTTGTTATGCATTATTTATCTCAATTACATGGATCAATCATGCTCCATTGATTTTGATCTGCTTAATATTACCTCCTACTCCATGGACCATTGATCTGAATGTGTATGCTCAAATGTATACCATTAATCTCTATAAGATGCTTGAACTTTAATTTATGGCCAGCAGCTATGCCACATGTTGTCTTTGTGTTTGTCTTGAATTTTCAACATTCATCATGCACTATCTGATCATCCTCATCTAATCAAATGTGATCTATTGGATCTTGATCCAATAGGTCAAATGTCATTGTTTTTCGAGTGTCCTCTAGTTGAGATTGTGACAATTATCACTTTCTCACTTGTCTTAGGGCTCGATTGAAGTTTTAACTTGCTACACATAATTGGATCAATTTGGCCTAAGAAAATGTGTACCATTGATCTCATGACGATTCCCAAACTTTAGCTTAGGGTCAAGATCTTTGAATTTTCTATTTTAATCCTACACCATTGATCTTGTTCATTTAATAAAACACTGATCATTGATCCTATGAATAAAAATGATGTTTAAGTTAGATCTTGAAAAACAAAGATTGTTGATCATGTGAATAAAAATGATGTTTAAGTTAGAGCTCATGGAAATAAAACATAAGATAAAGTCTTAGACTAATTTTTTTATTCATATTAATAGATACTAATAAAGCTTTAGGATAAATTCTTAAGCTAAGTTAGAAATATAATAAAAAGGGGACCCCACACGTAATAACAAGACATGACATAAAGTCTTAGGATAAGGTTTTTTAGGCTAAGTCTATAGACATAACAAAAGGTCTCGGTGGTTAGTTAGACAACATGGAAATAAAAAGGGACCAAGGGGGCTTGGGAAAATAAAGAGACCACACATAAAAAAATTTAAACTAAGTTTTGGTCATGTTAATAAACATGACTAAACCTTAGGATAAAAATAGAACTAAGCTTATGGCATGATAAATTATTATCACATAAAATGTTCTTTCTAAATTTGAATTCAATACAAAGGGCATGAGCTAGGGTAATTGGAGTTAGGGTTTTAATCTGATCAAACATGAATTCAACTTGATTTCAATAGACCAAAGGTATTAAAAGATCAAATCATTATTAAATCATAAAACCTAGACTTTGCTCATTCAAAAAGGACCCCATTGAGTTTCTAACCTAAAACATAAAGATTAAATGTTAGCAATCTTAGACAAGATTAAATCAGAATTATGAACAAATATGCTAACCAAATCAGGTGTGGATGATCTTCAAATAAAGGCATTGTGCAAAAATTCTAGTGGTACTCCTATAAGATAAATTTTAAAATTTAGGGTACAAATTTACACAATTTAAGATAAGGATCCCCATTTTTTATAAATGGGGGTATGTTGACTTGAACAAATGGAAACTTTTGGGGGAAACATAACAATATGTTAGAATTTAGAGACTCTGGTTTATACCAATAAGTAAGCTACTTATTCCATTTGATCAGGTACCATTATTAAGATCAATTCATGGTTAGAACAAATCTTGCACATGCATAATTAGGATCAAACATCAAGACATAAACATGTGTTGTGTGTGCTTTGATTCCACTTATTAATTTCCATAGGATTTAGAGAACACCTTCTAAGTGTATGACTTTAACCATTAACATTGATTTTTAGCATTTTTGGATATTCATTGAGAACTATGCTTTAGCTTAAGGAAGGCTTGGGCATTGCTTTGATGCCATCCAAGAATTTATATCCCTAATAGTGATGATTTTGATTCCATTCAAGGCCTTGGTCCACTACATATAGGTGTCCATATCCCCAATGGATATTACTAGAACCACCTTTGCTTATAAATCTATTAAATTTTGCAATAAGGTTCTTATTTTTTTATTTTTCAAGTCATTTTGACTTTATAGTAAAGTTTGGGAACCAAGTTAGCCAGGTTTTTGGATTTTATTCAAGTGTTTAATATTTATACAATCATCCTTGGATACAAACTTTATCCTAGGCAATTAATGTTTTTTAAGTACAAGCATGATTGTATCCCAATAATCTAGTATTTCACCCTACATGTGCAATCCTTCTTAAAACCCAACTTAGATTAGAATAATACTCAAAATCCTAAGGAAAAATTATCTTATTTATTAGTCTTTATTAGTTTCTCTAACCTATAACATTAAGCTCATATTTCAATAATCCATGATCAACCAATGCTGAGAGAACATACCTGTATTCCTAAATTGTGAGGTTTCTTTTGAGTAGTCATATAAATCTTGAGCTGATGACTATCCAAAAGGACATATTAAAGTTAAGGAATAAAGTAGAGAAATGGAAACACATCAAAAAAAAAGTAGACAAATAAAAATCAAATAAATAAGCCAATAAATATACACAAATATATATACAAATAAGGGATAAGAAAGAAATAATGGAAAGAAACTAACCTAGCCTACCTACTATTGACCATTTTTTACCCAACAGGCTAAAAATCAGTCCCCTTCTTCCCCTGCTATTCTAGGCCATTTCATTTTTTGATTTTACACAAGTCCAAGAATTTCTATGGACTCTACAAGTCTATTTCTAAAGACTCTACAGGTCTATTTCTATGAACTCTGTAGGTTTCTATGGACTTCACAAGTTTTCTACAGACTCTGTAGGTCCATTTCTAAAGACTCTACAGAGCTTGGATTTCTATAGACTCAGCAATGAGGTTTATATGGACTCTGCAGGTTAGTCTTTTGGCACATGAAGAATCAGTTTCAAAAAGTGTTAGGTTTTTACAAGGCTTCTTCAGGCTCTTGTCTAAAGAAAATCACAAGGAAGGTTGGCATCTTTGAACCATTGAACCGGTTCAATACCTTGGTTCAACACCTTAGGTTCATCAACCTTGGTTCAATTCAATTGGTTCAATGTTTCAACCTTGGTTTGATTTAGTTAGTTCAATGCTTAGTTCATCGGCAAAGTTTAAACATTTGGTTCAAAGCTCGGTTCATTCAAATGGTTCAACATTTGGTTCAATCACTTGTTCACCGTGAAAGGTTCAAGGTCTCAGCACGTAGTGTTGAACCGTTGAACTAGTTTAATGGATTGGTTCAATGGTTGGTTCAAGCAGGAAAGGTTCAAAAGCTTGGTTCAACAAAGGCTCGGTGCACAATGTTGAACTATTGAACTATTGAACCATTTTTGGTTCAATGGGTCAGTTCAATGGCTTGGTTCAAGGGGGAATCCTAAAGTTGAAGGGCAAGTGCCCTTGCGAAGGGTAGTTCTAAGTTCAGGAGCCCTTGTGGAGGGTAGGAAGCACTTCAAAGGTAGCTGAAGAGGTAAATTTTTTGGAAATTCATCCAAGGCATAATTCCTTAGAATAAAAAGTTTGAAGAAATTTAGAGGAAGGCCATAGTAAAAAACCTGAAGTAAGAAGCCAGCCTGAAGGGTATGTTCCCTTACAGAGGGCTCTCACCGAGGAAGGGGACTATTCTCAAGAAGTTGAAGGGTCATTTCCCCTACGGGAAGGATCGATAAAGGAAGTCTGCAGGAAAAGGCCAAAGCAAAAAACCCACAGAAAAAGCCCACCAAAGGACCTAAAGGAATTTGCCAAGGATGGTAACGTCCTGAAAGTTGTCAATTTTAAGGAGATGGACTAGCCATTGGGTATTCAATTTCAAGGTGACGATTATGCGAATGTCAATTTTAAGGCAGTAAAATAGCGGTGTGTTTCTGAATTGCCTGAGTGCCAACCATGAAAAGAGCCCAAGGAATGCAGTGACCCACTAGAAGATTGCCCTCGAGGGCTGAAAGAGTAGAAGGTGACAAAGTAGGAAGATGACAAGGTGCAAAAAGAGACAAAGTAGTCTAGGTGGTAAAGGGAAGGCGATTTATTGCCTGATGATCACCAAATGGTGAAAAAAGTGAATGGTGTGGCCCATGCATTTAAAAGGGGACAAATTGTAATCTATTTGTAGAAAAGAGGCACAGCCTGTGCTTCCACATTAATGCTTGAATGCCAAAGTCAAATTTGGTGATTATACAACATAATTCCAATAGGCCTCTTCTAGAAGAATGACATCAATAATAGTGACTTCCTCTTTTTGATGTTTTCAATGAATATGGGCTAGCTCATCAAAGGGTGCCAAAACTCTTTTCAAAAGAGGCACCAAGTTCTCTTCCTCTCTCTATATATTGTAAAAATTCTCATTTAAGAAAGATCCACTCTCTTAGCCTTAAGGCAAAACTCTGCCTAAAAATGTCTTGGGCCTGTAAGGCAGAGCTCTGCTAGATTTTACCTTGATTCAAAACTTAGCTATCTTTACCTCCATCTAGACTTGCACTTTAAAGTATATGTTTGCTTTCTTTTTTTGTGTTAAGTCATTGTCTCTCATGCTTTTCACATATCGATTACAGCATGTCCAGTGCATTGTGAAGTCTCCTTTCTACAGGTCTGCCAGAAGTGTTAAGAAAGAATATAGGTGCCTATGAATAGGTTGTCAAAGTGTGTCCCAGAACACCTTTGCTAGTTCCTTCCTCCCCGTACTTCCACAAACCCCTAGCTTATTATTGTATAAGAACATCCGACTTCAGATGAAGTGTATGGGCACTTCCTTTTGGTGAAAAGTGTATATTCAGGCTGGGTGGGTCACACTTTTTTAGTGTATCACCTTTTTTCTTTTTAGGCTTAGGTTCTATTTTCAGCATCTCTCTCTCCCTTTTCATCCCCCCCTTTAATCATTTTATTTGTTAGCGGTAGGAGAAACCAGGGCCTAAAAGATACATCAAAGGGAGCTATCCCTTATCAGAGACTCTCCCCTCTAGCTTCACTAATCCCATAGGTGAGAGGGGATTTTCCATTGTTGTGTGTGGAAAGGCAGGAGCTTGGCATCCTGCCCACAGGTGCAAATCCATTGCATCAATAGTTTTTGGCATGCCCAATGGGACCAACTAGGACAAGTTTTGTCCAAAGAGTTGAATAATTTTTGGTGTGTTCTTCAACCAACCAGCCTTTGGAGGCTTTTACATCAACACCAATGGTAACTCTGAGTTGAATCAACTGGTTAAGTAGCCCTGGTGCCATTAAGAAATCACTTTTGTATGTATAATCCCTCTGCACAAAATCATGGACCTTGTTATCCTTCTTATAATTTTGATTAAGCTCAGCCTTTTTATGGCATCTCCCCAAGGAGCCCTCTTAGTCTCCCTTCAACCAAAAGGGAAAATTCCAATTTTGAGATCTTTCACCCTGATGGTATGCTCTTGACTTGGAAGTAAATGATGGAATCATGGGGTAGGAAAGAGGAGAAGCAAGGTTTTGCTCAAGACCTTGAGGAAGATAAAGCTACTCCTACCCATGATTCCTATGATCTCCAAGAAAGGCTCTTCCAAGAAAACATAGCCAGGAGAATTACAGAGTTGGAATCCAGAGAGAGATTCCTCAGCAAATGTATGATGGATAATTTAGACCAAATAGTAGATTCCATGTCTGAACACACCCCATTTACACACCTCCAAGAGAGTTATCAGGCCACACTTAATATTGATGAAGTTCTAGCTAGATGGAAGGAGGAGAATCATTCGATTCTAGCTCAAGGATTGCCTCCTCTTCTACATGGTTTTTCCACTTCACCCCTTCTCAAGGAGGAACCTGTTCTACAGGAGGTGAGTGAGGAGCATAAGATCTGATCTACAATTTCCCAAGAGGCTATCATGAGTGACAACAAAGAAGAAGTCATCATTGATGCTCTTTGTGAAGACCTCATTAGCAATGGAGAAGATGCAGGTCACGCATACATGTAGATGTTCCAGCAATACAAATAGGAACTTAAGCATGGTGAACTCTCTCCCCCTTTGTTTGATGAACTTCCTTGTTGCTTCGATGAGGAGGATGACTACGCTGAGGAGCCTGAGTTGGAGGAGGATCAAGAGAGTATCTTTGAACATCTAGAGATCTTGATCTTTGAGGAGGAAAAGGAGAGGTCTATCTTCCTTGAGGAAAGCCTTGAAGAAGAAAGTTTTGAATAGAGAAGTGATGTTCTGTGGGATGAGCAATCAATTTTTGATTCCATTTCAGACATCACCATAGTCACCCTTCTTCAAGAAGGCCAAGAAAAAGCAGAGGATGAGTTTGATAGGGTGTTCAGTGAAGTAGATGGGAGCAAGTCAAACCATGATGCATTGCAGAGGGACTGTACATATCAAAGGGCTTATGGTGATGAGCCAATAGCCATTGATTTCTTGATGAAATGCACCAGCATGAAGGACTAGCATTCAACAAGCTTCTAAGAACAAATAGAGTACGTATATGTTGGAATCATGTTTAAATCTGATCCACTTAGATACCGGCCAATCTAGGTGACAAGCAAGAGGAGCAGGTCACTAAATCTCCTTTTCATTCAGCCACTTGTCTGGCACCATAGGTCTTATTGCCAAGAAGGGGACTTAAGAAGTTTTCCCTTTGATCCAGGAGGGAGGCAATTTTTCCTAGTTAGTTGTATATAGTAGTTTGCTTTTATTTTCTTTTCATGCTTTCCCTAATTGTAGTTTACATAAGTAGTGTTTTTAGTCTTGTGTGTGTGTTTCCCTTTTGTTTGGGGTAAAAGGCTTCATGTTTGATTCTTAGATCTTTGGGGTTGTTGCTAACTTTATTCAAAGCTTCATCTTGACTCTGTGCCTAATGGATTTTAAGGCAACTAGTCCTTAAGCATAGCAGGCATGCTTCCCCTAGGAGTCACCAATTTGTTGACCATTTTTTGCCCAGCAGGCCAAAAATTGGTCCCCTTCTTCCCCTACTATTCTAGGCCAATTCATTTTTTGACTTTACATAAGTCCAAGAATTTCTACATACTCCCCAGTTCTATTTCTATGGACTCTACAGGTTTTTATGGACTTCACAAGTTTTCTACAGACTCTGTAGGTCCATTTCTATAGACTCTACAGAGCTTAGATTTTTACAGACTCAGTAATGAGGTTTCTATGGACTCTATAGGTTAGTCTTTTGGCACATGAAGAATTAGTTTCAAAAAGTGTTGGGTTTTTACAAGGCTTCTTCAGGCTCTTGTCTGAAGAAAATCACAAGGAAGGTTGGCATCTTTGAACCATTGAACCATTGAACCGATCCAATGCCTTGGTTCAATGCCTTAGGTTCATCGGCCTTGGTTTAATTCAATTGGTTCAAGGTTTCAGCCTTGGTTCAATTTAGTTGGTTTAATGCTTAGTTCATTGGCAAAGTTCAAACATTTGGTTCAACGCTCGGTTCAATCAAAAGGTTCAACATTTCATTCAATCATGGGTTCAATCACTTAGTTCACTATAAAAGGTTCAAGGGCTCGATGCACAGTGTTGAACCATTAAACTGGTTCAATGGATTGGTTCAACAGTTAGTTCAAGCAAGAAAGGTTCAAAGGCTTGGTTCAACAAAGGCTTAGTGTGCAGTATTGAACCGTTGAACTGTTGAACCATTTTTGATTCAATGGGTCAATTCAATAGCTTGGTTCAAGGGGCATCCTAAAGTTGAAGGGCAAGTGCCCTTACAAAGGGTAGTTCTGAGTTTAGGAGCCCTTGCAGAGGGTAAGAAGCACTTCAAAGGCAGCCAAAGGGGTAAATTTTTTAGAAATTCATCCAAGGCATAATTCCTTCAGACTTTTTGTCTAAAGGAATTCCTTCAGACAAAAAGTCTGAAGAAATTTGGAGGAAGGCTGTATTAAAAAACTTGAAGTAAGAAGCTTGCCTGAAGGGTATGTGCCCTTGAAGAGGGCTCTCGCTGAGGAAGAGGACTATTCTCAAGAAGCTGAAGGGTCATTTCCCCTATGGGAAGGATCAATAAAGGAGGTCCACAGGAAAAGGTCAAAGCAAAAAACTTGTAAAAAAAGCCTGCCAAAGGACCTGAAGGAATTTGCCAAAGATGGTGATGTCTCAAAAGCGGTCAATTTTAAGGAGATAGACTAGTTGTTGGGTATTCAATTTCAAGGTGATGGTTGCATGAACGTCAATTTTAAGGCAGTGAAATAGTTATTTGTTTTTGAATTACCTGAGCGCTAACCATGAAAAGAGCTCAAGGAACGTAGTGACCCACCAGAAGATCGCCCCTGAGGGCTAAAAGATCAAAAGGTGACAAAGCAAGAAGATGACAAGGCGTAAAAAGAGACAAAGTGGTCCAGGTGGCAAAGGGAAGGTGATTTATTGCCTGATGATCACCAAACAACACAAATAGTGAACGGCACAGCCCATGCATTTAAAAGGGGACAAATTGCAATCTATTTATAGAAAAGAGGTGCAGCCTGTGCTTCCACATTAATGCTTGAATGCCAAAGTCAAATTCAGTGATTATACAGGATGGTTCCTATAGGCCTCTTCTAGAAGAATGACATCAGTAATAGTGACTTCCTCTTTTTGATGTTTTCAGTGAATATGGGCTAGCTCATCAAAGGGCGCCAAAACTCTTTTCAAAAGAGGTGCCAAGTTCTCTTCCTCTATATATATATATATATATATATATATAGTATAAATTCTCATTTGAGAAGGATCCACTCTCTTAGCCTTAAGGCAAAACTCTGCCCAAAAATCTCTCAGGCTTGTAAGGCAGAGCTCTACCAGATTTTACCTTAAATTAGAACTTATCTATTTTTACCTCCATCTGGACTTGCACTTTAAAGTATATGTCTACTTTCTTCTTTTGTGTTAAGTCATTGTCTTTCATGCTTTTCACATATCAATTACAACATGTCCAATGCATTGTGAAGTCTCCTTTCTATAGGTATGCCAGAAGTGTCTATAGAAATAATATAGGTGCCTATGAATAGGCTATCAAAGTGTGTCCCAAAACACCTTTGCTAGTTCCTTCCTCCCTATACTTCCACGGACCCCTATCTAATTATTGTAGAGGAACTTCTGACTTCAGATGAAGTGTATGGGCACTTCCTTTTGGTGAAAAGTGTATATTTGGGTTGGGTGGGTCACACTTCTCAGGTGTATCACCCTTTTTCTTTTTAGGCTTAGGTTCTATTTTTAGCATCTCTCTCTCCCTTTTCATCCCCCCCTTTTTCATTTTATTTGTTACCAGTAGGAAAAACTAGGGCCTAAAAGATACATCAGATGGAGCTAGCCCTTATCTAGAGACTCTCCCCTCCAGCTTTGTCAGTCCCACAAGTGAGAGGGGAGTTTCCATTGTTGCATGTGGAAAGGCAGGAGCTCGGCCTCCTGCCCACATGTGCAAATCCACTGCATCAACACCTACACTAGCTCTAACTATTCTTACATTTTACTCCATGAAGACCCCATATGGGATAGCAGAGAATTTGTGCTTAAGGTAATGCCCATTGTTAGGCAATGTGAACTCTTCTCTTTGTAAGTCTTTCATCTTGAAGGTGATGTCTCCAAGTATCTCATCAATATGATAGGGACCTATCCATAAAGGTGTGAACTTCCCATGTTTACCTTTAGGCTCAAATGCCTTCTCCCAAAGAAGAACTAAGTCTCGTTACCTAAACACCTTTATCTTTGAACACTTATCAAACCACCTTTTCACTATGGTTTAATACCTACTAAAAATAGAAAAATCCTCTTCTCTTGCATCATTAGATGGGTATGATGTCCAATAACCATATGTTTGCAAATTCTTGGTCCTCCTCCATATACTCTTGCATGAACCTATTGGCAGCTTGAGGGTGATGGGGAAGATGTGTTCTTGAACATAAACTACCAATAATGGTGATGAATTGATAGATTAATTAACTCTTTTTCCATCTACCCAAAGGACATACTTAAGTAGCTTGTGCCATGTTCTCAGTTTATTAGTTGAATACTTATTATGGCTTTCATCAAGTTCATATTTATTGATTCATACACTCCATTACCTTGAGGATAATGGTTTGCTTAGAATTTGAGAATGATGTTGTTATCATATTCCCACTCAATCATCTTAATGGATGCAAAGGCAAATCTATTATCACAAACTAAGGATATAGATGTCCTAAACTTGGTGCATATGTTTTCTTCTAAAAATTTTATCACCTCTATTATCCTACATTATTTAGTTGCCACTAATTCAGTCCATTTAGTGCATTAGTTAGTAGCAATCACAACATACTTGTGACCATCAAATTAATTGGGATTAATGCCCCCATAAAATCTAGTACCTATTAGGAAAAGGGTTTATCAATTACTATTGGCTTTAGTGGCATGGCTGCCTTAGGTTCCTTAGTGTTGAAGACTTGACATGAGTATCAATATCTCACATGCTTATGAGTATCCTTAAATACAATAGGCCATTAATAACCAACCCTTAATATTTTGTGTGATGTAGTCCTTGCAAATGGATGTCCACTTCCCAATTTTTCATGGAAGGTGATCGTGATCTCAATTGCTTCACTCTTGGAGACACATCTCAAGTAAATGCCTTCAAATTTTTTCTTATAAAGCACTCCATCTTTGATAAATAAATGGACTACCTTAATATTTAGAGATATTATTTTTTCTTTACTTAAACTTAGTATAATAATCATTGATTAGTAAGTGGACAATGGGATCATATCAATCATTGAGTCTAAAACTTTGTTACTCTACCTACATAACACTTAACTTGGGATTAGTATTGGTAATCAATAGAATTAAACCTTGGAAATTTACCAATTTGGAAGTATTCATTTATAAGTCATATTATTGGATATTATACATCCACTTACCTCTCATTTCCTCAAGTTTATTTTGACTTAACATGAGCTTAGAGGCAGGGTCTGGTAGGATTGCATGTACCTTATTCCTAAAAATATAATGCCTAAACTTTTTCACTGCCTTGACCAAAACACATGTTTTTTTGTCAATAAAATAGTAGTTTAAATATAAAAAATTAAGTTTAGTGCTTATAAAATCTACTGGATGGTCACATCCATCTATCTTCTAAGTTAGAACTACAACTATTGTATGATCTAAAGCAAACGAGTAAAGATAAAAAAAATTAGTAAATTTTAGACTTATCAATACAAGGGATTATCTAATTGCCTCTTTTATTTATTTAAAGTCATTATTTATCTCTTCATTCTAAGTTATCTTAGCATATTTATTCAATATGCCACTCAAAGGTCTCACTATTTTTGCAAAACCAGAAATGAACTTTCTTACAAAGTTTATTTTACCAAAGAATGACTTTAATTCCTTCCTACTATTAGGGGGCTCTATATTAGATATTGCATCTACTCTATTAGGGTCTATAGAGACTCCCTCATTAGTGATAGAATTTCCTAATAGTTTTCCCTCAGTAACACATAAAATACTTTTCTTTAGGTTGAGAGAAATCCCATACCTTTTGCATCATTCAAATATTTGTTGTAGGTTCATAATATGATCCTCCCTATTTTTAGAAAAGACAATCAAATCATCCATGTATATGATAATTCACTTACCTAAAATACCTTGGAAAGCATGATCCATAGCCATTTGAAAATTGGCTCCTACATTTAGAAGTCCAAACAACATTCTTTTGTAGGCAAAGGTGCCCCACTTAGTATTAAATGCAATTTTCACCTTTTCTCCTTAGTTTACCTGCACCTAGTTATACCCTAAAAAACCATCAAGAAAGGACATCATAGTAGAAATAGAAACAATTTATATTACTTGGTTAAGAGAAGGTAGGGGGTAATTATCTTTTCTAGATGCTTTATTCAGTTTTCTAAAATCAACGCATAGTCTAATTTCACTATTTATATTCCTAACTGGTACTAGGTGATCTACCCAATTGGAATGCCTAATGGGAAACACAATATTGCCATATAAGATATTATTGACCTCTTTGTATAACATTGGTTCTAAGACCAAGTTGGCAAGCCTCTACTTTTATTTAAAAGGTTTGCAGCTTTCCTTTAAAGGTATGATATGTGTTATGACCTTTGGATCAAACATTTTTAGGTCATCATAGGACCATGCCATGACATCTTTTTATTTGGTAAAAAAAATTGGCTCTTTTGGACTCAATTATTATATAGGATGTTCCAATATTAACCAATTAAGGTTGACCTTGAAGTCTAATTTAATTACATTATAATCTTTCCCACTTATTTTGGGAATCTTGACAGTCTTAGCTAATGTCAAATAGTCTTTATAAGGTAATCATGCCTTTTAGGATCTTATTATCACTTAATTAAATGACCTTATCATTTAATTTTCCAAACTTTTCAACTTTGTTATCATCAAGGTTAATTTAATTGGCTTCATCAATAATGTGACCCTCAAATACTCCTAAACTAGTCATAAAGTCTATGATCCATTGATCATCATTAAATACCTACAAGTGGTTGACATTATCTATTACTAAGGGACATGGGACTAATTAAATGGTAAGGATTTTTAACTTGAAACTTTGATTGGGAATAGGGTTGGCTATAGTTGAATCAAGTTCATCAGCAACCTTGTTTCCCTCCCTAGGGATTGACACAATGTTGAAAGCATCAAAACATTTAATTTTGTCCCACACTCTAAATTTATACTTCTTAAGATATGACAACTTGTGTTGATATTTACTCATGACCTAATTAAATACTAGTTTAAAATCACCAAAAACTAATAGTTCCTTGGCCTAATGTTTGATTTCACATTGTATTCCAAGAATAAGTGCTTCATACTCAGCCAAATTATTGGTGCAAGGGAACTAAAGTTTGTAAGAGGCATTGTATTATTTTCTAATGAAATTGATTAATACCACTCCTAATATAGAACCCTATTTGAATATATCACCATCAAAATAAACCTTCCATAATGTAAGCATATTATAAGAAGTTTTAGAGTTACATACCTTTATGGTGTCAAGAGTGTAAACACCAAGTTAACCATGTTGACGCTCTCATTGATTGCATTGTACTCAATGATTATATGCTTCATTTTGGGCTCTCTTTCTATCCTAATTTGGTTTGGGACTCACTTACAAGGCAACCACATATGTGAAAAATCTATTGACATATAACCATTCCATATCCAAGTCTAGTCTCTACTTAACAATATCCCGTAATCATCAGGGATGTCTACCACTTGGATGTCAATGAATTATTGGATACTTGGTTCAAAAGTAATCTACATGTAAAAATTTAACAAACCACAAATTAATTTGACTCTTGATTTATCTAATTGACTTATAACTCTATCATATTTAATGGGGGTCAATCCTAATTATTCACAAATACCCTTCAGTATAATATTTGCAGATGTAGTAGAGTCTAACAAATAATTATGTAAATTCTTGCCAAATATCCTAATTATAAGAAAGGTGGAATATCTACCTTATTTTTGTGTATTTAAACATTAGCATGTGAACAATTTTTAGACTTACCAGGCTTCTTAGACAAGGATTCCGATAATAGATCCCTTTGTTATATGATTTAAGTCAACTCATGCAAGGTAATTGTTGACCAAATTTGACTTTCTAGGTCAAATTAGGATTCTTGTATGTAAAAACTTTATTTTTAGGTTTTTAGGGGTCTAATATATATGTTTTAAGGTTTATTATAGGTCATTTAGTGTGATTTCATGTTATATTTCCCTTGGTCATTAGCCATTTTAGTCCTTGTGTCCTTTTGAGTCATTTTGAGGGTCAAAATGAGCATTAAATGAGTTTTATGGCCTCATTGGGAAGTTTAAAGGTGTAAAAAATGTGGTTCCACATGCCATGTGTCATATTACTCCTTAATCAATTATTTCTAATTAAAAAGTAGAAGGTTATTCAGAATAAAAATTAGTTTTCTTGGGAAAAGAGAAGAGTTTGGCACTTGTACAGCCCATGAGGGAAGCTGACACATGGGATAGGGCCATGGAATGTCTCTATAGCCTCCTAAATCTCAATTACACATTTTAAATTCTCTATAATTGCCAATTTTGAGCTAAAACCATTTTTCTCCTTCTTTACCCTTATAGACACATAGAACCAATCAACAAGTTTGTACTTGGTATAGAAAGCATGGGAGGTTTTAGAAAAAATTAAATTGGGGGTTTATTATACACTTATTTATATTTAATTTTATGTTTTTTTTTATAATAATGGTGACCTATGCTTTATGAATCATCCCTAACAAGTTGACTATGTCTTTCTACAGCTAATCTATGTACCCTATAGGTTTTGCCTTAGTTTGGACAAGTCCATAAAATTCACTTGATAATGTTATGTTTAAATGATTTTTACTCCCTCATGAAATTATCCCCATATTTTTCTTTTTTTTTTAAGGTGTTTGGATATGCAAATCATCTTAGGTTGCAAGTGAATGCATCATTATGTGTTGCAGGTAGTTTTTCACCATTTGCAAGATATTCTTGATTTGATAATGGTTTTAGAGGGTGACTATGGGTTGGATTACATATTATAAATTTTATATTAGTAAAATTAACTTTTTAACCTTTGTTACCAAAGCAATATATATGGAATTGCAGTCATATGCAACTTACTAGTCAGGCAACCATGAATGTACGTCTATAGGTGCCATGAAAGAAAAGTTCACATTGAAAAGGAGGTATTGAAACTTTTTTTAGAGGATTTATAATGTGAAAAGTGTATTTATAGTTATGGATAGAATAATATAACCCATTTAAGGTCAAATACTATGTCCATTACACCAATCCTGCTCATTGCCTACATATATGAAAATATTCATCTATAGGTGCCCTCATAAGACCAGTCATATTGGGAATGAGTTTTTTGAGATGAGAAAGGTTTTGTTAATGAAAGGAGTATATTTTTAACCATTTAATGAGATAAAAACGTCTTTTAACCTCACAAACCATGTATTATTCTAGCTTATTCATCCTTATTGCCTACACTGTGGAGTAACCACCTATAGGTGGCTTGATAAAGGTTTGAGGTATCATAGAGGAGTGTTAGAGCATGATGAAACCTTAATTGAAAGTCATAACATGTTTTGTCAACCATTATATCTTATTTGAGGTTTAATTTGGCCAATATAAGGGGAAAATCATGCTAGAAGGTGCATCGACTATGTTCAAGAAATAGATCCCTAAAATGAGAAAATAGAGAACCTCATCTTTTGGTTGAAAACATCTAACATGGTTACCAAAGCTATTAATTAATAATAATTTGTTTTTATTGTATCCCATAAATATTAAAATGACTTTAAAATTTTTAAATGGTAGGTTACTAAGGGATAATTACTATTTAGAAGCTTAAAGTTGCCAATTTATGCACTAAATTCATTCATTAACATCTACAGGTTTTTGAACCTTAAAGGAGCCCCACTTCCCAAGGTGGAAATGAAAAACATGTTTTCATGTTTAAAAAACATTATTAGGTGAAAATTCATATCAAATAACTTAAATAATATAAAATTAATTTTATATAATGAGTTTTTTACCACATTTGCTTCTCCAAGTGTCCCAATATTCAAGGATACACACCTACAACTAACTATAAGAGCACACCGTCCAATATGAGGTTTAAGATGGAATAACCAAGGTTAGAAGATGAGATATTTTTTTAAATGTTTCATGATATTTAATAATGATGTGTAAACTTTGAAAATAAGAATCTCCACCTATAGGGTTTCACCTTTCCCAATATAGTTGATTGTGTTTGACCATAACAGATAATGAGCTGAAGAATGAAGTGTGAGGATCACCAATGCATAAAGATGATTCCAAATGAGCCCAAGAAAACACTAAATGAACCTAAGGGACTCTATATAGGTTTTATACATTATTTTAAAAGCTTAACCATGAATTTTAACCTATATCTATAAGCCTTGGAGTAGAACACAGTCAAAAGTTATACTCATACTTAACCAGTCAAAGTGTGAAGAGAAGGCATAAGAGGTTGAAGTGGTGGGAAAGATTAAACACCTTAATCATGAAAAAAATATCCTAGTGACACTCTCATAATGTATGTGGAATAGATAAAAGACCCTAAGAAAATAATACACAGTTCACATGTCAAAACCTTGCAGACAGTCTCTTCTCCAAGTTTGCCTTAGGTTTTAGTGTTATTATAGGGTCAAATAATAATACCAACGGTTAAAATTTGGTAAAAATCATATATAAAACTTTAAAAATCCCCCCAAACATTCATTTAGTCTATAAAAATAAGGAAAGTGCCCTTTATTTTGTCTCAAATAGAGGGCACTCTATTTGTGCATGAAACTTGCAGTCTTGGGAAATCAGGATGAAAGAGTGAACCAAAGGTTATTTGGAATGTTAATTAGGTGTTTTTAGTTGAAAAACACCTAATAAAACATTTAAAACCAATCATAGATGAAGGAACCCTAATAGGATGGTTTGGGTTGTTGAGTTTGTAGGTAATCTTATTAGGCATGGTTTAGGCCTAGTGTTCAAATGGCAAGTCATTCACACTTATAACCTTATATGATCACTAAAATGGATTTTTTAATGTTTTTAGGTTCATTCTAGGTGTGTTAAATATTTAAATTTTCATAGGAAACATGAGAAATTCATTTTGAGTTTAGAAACAGCATAAGGCCTGCATGAAATAGAGAGTCAAACTCGATAGGGAAACTTTAGAAAGATCATATCTCTTTTAATGATTTGCATGGAGATAAAATAGGTTTATAGGTGTTATAAATGGTAATAAACATAATTATTGTAACATTTTTTTGCATTTCCAACATTCCCTCTTCATGAACAAACCTTAAGAATAGAAAGCACTCAAAACCCTTACAAACCCTTGGATAAGGACCTGATTGGGAAGATGAGATTAGAAGGATATCCAAAAAATATGTAATTAACATGAAAATTATTTAATCTTTAATAATAATCTCTCACAATCCTCCCCATTATATTGTATTGTACGGAATTATATGGATGGAGTATAAAACAAGGTTTTCTTGAGTATTTTATGCATTGTGTAGGTTTTATGAGGTTTCAAGAGATGACATAAAATGTGGAAGAAATATTATGACTTAATATAACTCATAATTTCCATTTAATTAATTTTAAAAACTCCTAAGTTTTCTTATTATAGATCTCATCCTAGCCAGTCAAAATTGGCATAGTGAACATGGTATTGAGAAGTGTGAAAACTCCAAGTGGAAGTGATTTTAAGGTGTGCATGATGCTTATAAGGACATGGACGGTATTTAAAAATGTAATAAACTCCATTTTACTAATTTTAATGGAAAAAATAAGCCATTTTTTAATCCAAGTGTGAGAGGTGACTAAAATAGGAGTTTATTTTTAGTACAGGCAATGATAGCTCATTTCCAAATGTTTCTAGATGACCAAGACTATAACCAATGCATGGAAAGGCATGTATGAAAGTATTCCATATAATTAAAATAATAATACCTATCCATATTTAGTTTTTTTATGTTCAAATAGGGATAAGTCATGAAGGTAATTTTCTAATCTAGCAAAGGGAATTTCATGCCACTTTTCATGAGTTTCATGACTAGGAAAGCCAGTTCTTCTAAAATTGCATGGTTCATTTAAAATATTATTATCATATATATTTAAATCCTTTTATTATATTTAAAAGTGTATATGTGACCTTTGGACTTCTCTCTTTCTCTCAATTTCTATAAGAACTAGTCATTTTAGCCTTTGTAACTTATGCTCCACTTGAGTATGGCAAAGCCCTACTCATTTTCATACCTTTTGATATATAATACTATTAATTTTTTCCTCTTCCATAACTATGCATAGTGTGTTTACTTGAATTATATATCTTTCTTAGTGAAGAATATGGTTTCCTTAACATGTTGTCTCATTCTCTCACCTATTTACAGCTTCTTCTTGTAAGTCAAGTGACATGTTCTCATAAATGTTAAGGTTTAGTGAGTTATCCTATTTAATAATGTCATTCTAGACTTCTTTTCTAGTATTTGTATCCTAAAAATTCACCATATCCTCATTATGAAACACTGACGTGAGAAGATGTAGATTGGAGAAGTGTATGTTTGGTTAGTCCTTTGTTCTCATGTGTAATATGCAGATGGTGGTAGTCATAAACTAATTTGATATATCACCTCCATTAGGATAGTTTAATTTTAGTTTTTTCTCCCTTTTCCCTCACAAAATTTAGGTGTAGTACTCTTTTACAAGTGGTACATCAAGGGAGCTAGCCTTATCTAGAGATTCACCTCATCCTTAGGCTCACCCAAAGCCTAGAGGTGTTTCAATTGTGCCATTTCAATGAGGAGACATAATAAATCTCCTCAAAAGATGAAAATCCAAGTTACAACAATAACTTTAGCTTTGATTTTTTAATGTCCTCTACTATATTATATCTAGTCCTATTAGAGGAATTAGATGCATCAACATTGGGTTTAGATGTACTTCCTTTAGGAGGCTCTGAATTATTATATGATGCATTATCAAGAGGAGTGTCAAAGTTATTTGGAGGATTTGAAGTGGTCAATGGTTGATTTTACTCCCTATTTCTCAAAGGATGAGTCTTCTTCAAAAATTATTGGAAAGCATGAATATCTCCAAGAATATCATTAGGCTCATTGTCCTCTTGGAAAGGGAACTCAAATGTCTCCACCATGAGAATTAATTCAAATGATTTAGATGAACTAAAATATCCAACTATACCTACATCACAATCCTTATTAGGTACAACCTTAAAAGTATCTAACTCTTCATGAAAGGCTTCTAAAGCATTAAAAATTCAACACAATCTATTTACCCATGCTTAAAAGTGTAATGAAATCTACAATAGTCAGGTAAAGCAACCTCAACAATATTTATATCAAGCACATTCTTTCTAGAGATGGCTCATTGCTCTTGTTGTTGTGATGACTATAATTCTAAAATCTAGTAGTGGGATATTGAACCTTTGAAAGGATAAATTACTACTAGAGCTCTCTTCAATATTACCTACTTACTTTTGCAACTAAAGGAAGTCAGTGCTAAGATTTTGAACAAATTTAAGGATAGATTCACTCTCATTCTTTGGTACCTCAGAATTATGAACTTGAGTATTATTAGGCATTAAATCTTTCTAATCTTATGGATGAGATCTATTGGTAGCATTATATAGGAATCCTACGTTTTGAGTAGGATGTGCATGAGTCAAAAGTAGTTGGTTCTAGATTGGAAGTTAGTTTAGGTCAGGAACATTTTGGTTGGCATTGGAAATGACATTTAATATAGGTAAATATGGATTGACATTAGTAATAGAGTATGCCAATTATCCTTGGGGTTGGTCCTAGTTGTTGATGATTACATCCTTAGCATAAGCTAAATCTAATGTATTCATGAGCCTAGTAGCTCTCTTTATAAACATAGAAGTCATGGGCTCCAAGGCATCCTTATAAATTTATAAAGCTAAAGCCTCATCAAGTATATAATGATCTATGGTCCTACTAAACAAAGGCTCTTATGGGCTCATTTGCATCTCTTTTCACTATGGTGAATTATTGGTATAGGACATAAGGACTAATGTTTTTACCAAATTGATCAATGAAAACATTGTTAAAATCAACCCAATTGGTAATTTAATATTCAAGAAGGTTTAGAAACCATTCATATGTAGCATCTTTGAAATTAAAAGGGAATACTCTACATTCTACATCTTCATGAGTCACATTCAACAATCTTAAAGCAAATTTAAAATTCTTAATGTGTTCTTCAACGATTATAATTCCACTAGGACTAAATATTGGAAAATAATTTTTAGGATTATGAAGAAGGTCATGTACCACATATAACACATTGATTGAATAACCACCTATCCAAGACATACCTTGATAGGGATCAAAAATAGGATCACTTTGAATTGGTGAAGTTGGCAAAGACTTTGAAATTTTATACTTATCTTTATCTTGCCTAACTTTCCTATGAACTTCTAATGAAAGAAAAGGTTCTCTAGTCACTAAATATGACCTTATCATAATTCTTGGTAATTCAAGCTTGTGGGCATTGAATCCTATTTGAAATATGATGTGTCAGTCTTATCTTTACAAGGAACAATGATCAAAATTACACATTAAACAAGTTTTTCAAAGATTTATATAAAGGATGACAAAGGACATCAATATTTAACTAAGTTAACTCAAATATGTATCCAAACATGTAAATATGATTGATATTTACATTTTTAAGCTCAAATAAACTTAAATTTTTAAAGGATATGTCAATCTTTGATAAAAATAACTATTACTAACCTCAAACTTGTTGAATTGACAAAGTTTAAGCTATCTTTACCAAAATTAAGCATATACCTTCAAAGAACATTGATATTTGTATAAAGGAAGCATAAATATTGGTCTAAAACCATAAAGATCAATGATATTTACACAATTGAGTAGAGAATGGCACAATTATGCAAATATTACACCAACATTTGAACATAATTCACAAGAATGAGCAAAAATACTTCAAATCTACAAAGATCTAACTATGTTCTCCTTCTATCAAAAGTGAAGCCCCTCTTATTTATGACTGAATATGTATCATAGGTGCCTAGAGTGTTTAAGAACACTTCTCATTTTAGAATTATATGAATTCCATGCATGAGTTGTAGGTTGTGATAATCCCATTATCTATTGATGGAATAGAGGCAAAGAAAGTGGATTGTTTCATAATATTTATAATGTTTGCTGGTTGGGAGCTACCATGGTAAAATAGATGATCTATGCAAAATATAAAATATGTTATGCTAATAATGGTGAATTATGATAAAAAAATAATATAAAGATTATCTAAGATGGATATTTATAATGAAAATTAAGCTAAAGTGATCTGGTTAAAAAGGGAGTAAAAGGAAGGGTAAGGCAGAGAAGAGATGTTGTTGATCTTCATTCCAAACATCATGACAAAGTTCAAATATCATCTAGGCATGCACTCAATGAATGTATGACATGAAGTAACATAATCTAAAATCCTATCATACATCATGCAAACATCTAAGGAATGTGGTAAACAATGCAAATAAGAACCAAGTTCATTTTAAGATTTACCCCTACAAGCAAACAACATTAGCCCAAATGTAAGAAAAGTAAGAAAATAAAATGAACCTAAGAACTTTTAATTAACCTATCATTGGCATAATTTAACTGATCTACATTAAAATTTGCATACCATGAATCCATAAGAACCACTCAAATATGGAAGTTAGAACAAACAAGTGAAAGAGATGCCAAGATAAAAAAAGACAAGCAAATTTTGGACAATCTTTGTATAATTCCTTGTATTAATTGCTCAAAAGTTACAATTGGTTTAGGCTCAAATAAATCCCTCTCCCATTTTAAAATTAACAATTCTCCTTTTATATAATGCAAGTATGTTGGCCAGTCATCCAATTTCAAAATTACAAGTGTTAGGACAACTATCCTTTCTACAAATGTTCTAGAATACACTAGACTTTCCCCAATGGACTGATCTATAGGTAATGTGTTTTTCAATCTACGCATACATTTAAAAAAGAATGTTGCATTATCAAAATAAACATTGCTTAGATATAGGAAAAATATTCTTAATTTAATTAATCTTTGGGACCCTTATGTTGTTGGAGTCCCTTGTTACTACTGTAGGATCTTCATTTCTCTCTGGTGATATTTCTCAATTAGCATAAGGTCAAAAATTAGTTTCATGAAGAGCTCCTTAATTTTACCTACTAAGCTCTTGTGGTATTTATCTACCCTTATTAATGCCTTTTGATGTTTACGGCTTTACTTAATATTTTCCTCTATTGTTAGGATCATGTCCATGACCCTATTGTTATCCATCCCATATATTCCTTGGTTCTTGCTCCTCACTTATTATGTGACCAGGGTAGCTATGTACTTAAGCTCCTCATCAGTGATGAGGCCAATGGAGTTGAGTGAAGTTGGTTTAGTGATTATGGTCCCAAGTAATTGTTCTATCCTATTTTTTAGATACTTATAATCCTCAAGGAGACTTTCCAAGTTCCCATACCATGTGTTTAGGCTTTTGATTTTGTCCACAAGTAGTCCCATAATTGTGTTTTAGATGAGTTAGGATAATGGTTTTAAAACTAGGTATTTAATCTTCCATTAAGATGTTGGTCAACTCTATCATTTTATCCCTTGAATTCTACCATTGGGTGACTAAGCTCTTTGCTATTATATCTTCTTAGGTAAAGCTCTACATCTTTCTTGGGAACATCTTTATGAGCTGCCATGGTTGTGAATTTTATTAAATTGCTCACCAGTGGTCTATAGTTTAATTCTAAATTAAATTACCCTTATACATATGACAACTCATCTTTCCTAACTTGATTATGGTGAATCTAGGGATGAACCAGGGTCTTTTGAAGGTTTTTATAGTGTTTTAATGGTGATAACCATTTAAACTTACATGAGCTTTGTTACTTAGATCCTAATTAGACTGCATGCTTATGCCCTTGTATTTCCTAAGACTATGTGCTCTTCCACTTGGTACATTATACTAACATGGCTATGATGTGGCATCACCATGGCATTCATGTGGCATTTTCTTCATTCATATTTAAAAAATGACCATTGACTTTTAAAAATTTCTCACTTGATTTCACACTGTTGGATCAATTTTACATAGATCAATGTAGATCATTGATCTCGATCCAAGAACTTGATTGCCATTAGCTACTCGATATATTCTCCATGGTTATGACAATTATCACTTTCACATTTACCTTGACTTTTCAATGTTTACTATGCACTATTTATCTTGACTACATGGATCAATCACACTCCATTAATCTTTATCTACTTAGTTTTACCTCCTAATATATGGACCATTGATCTAAATGTGTATGCTCATATGTGTACCATTGATCTCTAGAAGATATTTGAATTTTAATTAGTGGCCCACAGCTATGTCATATGTCATCTCTGTGTTCATCTTGAATTTTTAACATTCATCATGTACCATCTAATCATTCTCATTTGATCAAATGTACTCCATTGGATCTTGATCCACTTAGTTGAATGCCATTAGTTGTTGAGTGTTCTTTGCCTGAGATTATGACACTTGTCACTTTCTCTCTTATCTTGAGGATTTATTGATGTTTTGGCTCACTATGCATCATTAGATCAATCTAGCCTAAGTAAATGCCTACTATTAATCTTATGAAGATACTTGAGCTTTAGTTTAGGGTTAGGGTCTTTGAATTTTCAATTATAATCCTACACCATTAATCTCATTCATCCAAGAAAACATAGATAGTTGATCATGTGAATAAAAATGATGTTTAAGTCAGAGCTAATGGAACATAAAACATAAGCTAAAGTCTTAGACTAATGTTTTTTTTCATATGAATAGATACAAATAAATATTTAGGCTAAAGTCTTAAGCTAAGATAAAAACATAATAAAAAAGTGACCCCTCACATAATTACAAGACATGGCATAAAGTCTTAAGACAAGGCTTTTTAGGCTAAGTCTATAGACATAATAAAAGGTCTTGATGGTTGGTTAGACCATATGGAAATAAAAATGGACCAAGGGGGATTGGGAAAATAAAGAGACCAAGAATTAAAAAAAATAGACTAAGGTTTGGTCATGCTAATAAACATGACTAAACCTTAGGATAAAAATAGAACTAGTCCCATGGCATGATAAATTATTCCCATGTAAAATATTCTTGCATAAAATGTTCCTTTCAAATTTTTATTCAATTCAAATGGCATGAGCTAGGTTAATTAGAGTTAGGGTTTTAAGTTTATCAGACATGAATTCAACTTGATTTCAATAGACCAAAGGATAATAAATGATCAAATCATTATTAAATCATAAAACCCAAACATTGCTCATTCAAAATGGACCCCATTGGGGATGTGACCTAAAATATAAATATCAAGTATTATCAATTTTAGAAAGATTTAATTAGAATTATGAACAAATATGCCAACCAAATCAGGTATGGATGATCTTCAAATAAAGGCATTGTGTAAATGTGCTAGTGGTACTCTGATTAGATGAATTTTCAAATTTAGGGTATAAATTTGCATAATTTAAGACAAGGGTCCCAAATTTTTAGAATGGGGGTATGTTGATCTAAACATCATATACCCCCTTCTCCTTAAGAAAATGGTGGATCTGAGGCCAAATCTTAGAATGGAAATCATGATGGTTGGACCACCATCTCAAAAAAAACTCTTCTAAAGGTGGTAGCAAGCCTCAAACTTTTTATTATAGACCTGTTGGGAATAACCATGCCTCAACTTTTGTTGGAAAAACTATTTAACCTAATAAATCTTCTCCTCCACTTGTGCATACTATGCAAATAGTGGCTTCTTTAGTTTAGATGCCACCCTCAACACCACCATCACAACCCTCTCTTAGGGTGAGTGTTCTAGAGGAAGAACAAAGTTTGGTCACCTTGGACCATAAATCAATGTTTTGGCACTCTCACAACCCTTCTCCATCTCCTAAGGATAAGGAATATATCTCATATAAGAGAAAATAATTTAGAATGAATTATTTCATGCCCAACAAACTTATGTTTAATTGGTTTATTGTGTTGGAAGATCTCATCAAGGATAATGAAATGCACCTTAATAATGCCAATAATTGTTTACTCTTAGAATGTTTGATACCTTAATGATCCACCGTGTAAGTATGTTGTTAGGGACAATTGACATATTTTTAGTAGCATGAATATTTTTGCAAGAGATCAAAATTTATGACTTCTTACTGTAAAATGAACATGAATAATTAGTCATGGATCCATATTTTAGGTTACTAGGCATAAAGTTGGGTGTGGTGAGGATGCCACTTTTTTAGCTCTAGAGTTGTCTCAGAATATGATTTATCGGGGCTTAGACCCCACTCACCAAGTGGTGTGGACCCTTTTTTACTTTAACACATGCATCATTGGTTTGGTTAACATGCATGCCTCTAATGATTTTATTGAACAAGTTACTCTATGGATTTGGTTGGATGATTCACTTATTGATGTGCATCGGATCCTCTATGGTCTTTTCAACATGGTGGAATTGGCTGAGAATAAAGAAGGATGCCTTCCAATGCAGTGGTGAAATGGTGAGCACAAAAACCTTGGGGTGTTTGATCCCAATCATCATTGAAGAAAAAACTCAAATTCCCCCTAGTTCACTTGGTCTAAATTTTGATAGGGAGAAGATAGGGTGCTTTAATTAGCTGAGTAAGATATTTTCTTTTTTTCCTTGGTCCATGACAGGCTAGTATCAACTATCCCTGATATTCTTTTATTAGATCATCACCCTATTTACTTTAATATTAAATTAACCATGCCATAAGTTAATCTTTCCTCCACTTAATCAGTGTCAAAAATGCATTGAAAATTATGGTTAAAACCAACAATTTTCAATCTTTGAAGATACACATACTTTAGATTTGTCTATGCCTCCATGTAAAACCATATGAAATTTCAGATAATGCAGCCAATATAAGCATAAACCTACATAAGTATGGTAGCAATTTAAGGAGTAATGACACAAAAGTATTTAAATATTTCTTAAATTGTTATCAATAGGCAATTTTGATTTTTATGTGGGTCTGACTAAGATAGCAAAGCTCAGTTTTATTACATGTAAGGAAAACATGGTAACTCATATTTACATGCATATACATATATTTTTATTTACCAAACCAGTCAAAAGAAACTTCAAAAAGCAAATATTTCAGTAATATTTTATAAATGCTTGTAGAGCACTTGGTAGAAGGTTTTTTGTGAAGTCCTTGGGAAAGAGGTGGTCTAAAGATCAACTCTTTATTTTCATTGAACTTATAATAATTTTTTACCCAATCATTTTTTTCATGCAAAGATGGTCATGTGACCAGGTGATCTTAATGGTTTTCAACATTATGGACACATTGGAATGGTCAAATTTCTATTTTAGAGCTTCATTGTGTGATTTTCAAGCCAAATGTATTGAACTTAATGTTGTACATGTGCATTATCGATGGAATTTGACACCTTATCTTTGCAAAATTTATCTAAATGCATTATATACACCAAACTAAGATAGTAATAGTGTGTCCCACTACTTGTGTTGTCAGTGATGATGGTTGTCAAAAATCTCAAAGGGTAGTTTTGAAAGACCGTAGGGCAATTTGTAAGGGTTCTATTTATGATAATTCCTTCATAAAATTTATTTGAAGGATATAAACAAAGAGAAGCCCAAAATAATTAAATAAATAGAGTGGTTCTAAAAGAATTCTTTTGGAATTTTTGTTTGAAGGAAATGGACCAATCGCAAAGGATGAAGAGACAATTCCAATGGATAATTTTTTTGTGGCAAAGTGATAAAAGACAAAGATCCTAAAGATATAATTCCTTCAAACTTTTTGTCTAAAGGCAATAAATAAGGTATAAAGCCACAAGAAATAGCTTGAATGAAAATTATAATATAAAGAGCCCAAATGAATGTTGAAGGAATACATATAGAGCATGCAAAGTGGCCTAAGCAAGATTAGACACATCCAAGACAAGTAGGAACATGTAAAAACCTAATAAAGTATTGTTTTTCCATCTATAAGAAGATCTACAGTCTGACACTATAGTAAAGAGAAGCTAAATACTAAATGAAATAATCAAATCATTCAAAGACATAAAATTGTCTTCAAGCATGACTCTTTCAGTTCTAAAATAGAGACTCAAATGCATGAAAGGCTCAAGGAGGTTAATGGTGGAAGGATATTTATAGTTGATTGGTCAAAGCTTCAATTGACTACTTGTTGAAGCCATGTTTGTCTCCTAGTCATCCTTTGCATGAAATGATCTAACTCAGCTTCAAATTTAAGCTTTCAACATTCCAAAATTTTAAGTAGAGTTCTAAATTTAGTTTTGGTGTAGCATCATGCAAAGACCCATGCACATTGATCAATCTTGAAGAATTTAATCTTTATTCTAAATAAAGATTATGAAATGGGCTCTCCATCACATTCAATGCCAAAGAGATTTTCATGCAAGGAATAAGACAAAAATAGATTTTCTTTGAAGGTTTTGATAGCATAAGTTGGACTGAGTTGACCTCCTCTTTTATTTTCAGTGCCAACCTCTTGATTGTTGTATCTTTTTCTATATAAGTTGGCTTTTTCCCCTTGAATTATATACTCTTTTTGGAAAGACCATACTCTACCAAAAATTTATGCTATATAACCTTTTCAAATTAATAGTACAATTTTCAAAATCCAAGGTGCTAGTATAGTGTATTTATGTCAATGATTTGCATATGTGATAGAATTTTCTTCCTTGTCAAGTCCTAATTCTTACCTAGTTACTAACTGATCAGATTATGTAGGTTATATTCTATGTTTAATATCTTTTGGTTGAAGTTATAGTGGATATAAGTGGTTGGTTAGTGCCTTGAATCAGGCCTATTCCTTCATTTCCCTCAAGCTTTGATCACCAAATAGAACCTTTTTATGAAATATTGATGTGTAAAGGTCATTTGGAGTTAAAAAATTAGTTTTTTTACTATTTGATTAGTGTTTTAAGAGCCTAAATTGAGTGGATTAAGCAAAATTTAGGTATATCACCATCATTAGATATGATATCCCTTAAATTTTATTTCTTCCCTTTCCCCTAGCAGTTCATAGTATAGAGTAGAGATCCTAATTGATACACCAAAGGGAGTTATCCCTTATAATCTAGAGACTCAATCCACTGATTAGGCCACCCACAACCTAGGATTGTTTTCATGTTTCAATAGACTGTGAAGGCCTAAAACTACCTTCACAAGGGTGTGAGTCTGATTAATAATAGTTTTTGGCATACTTGATGGGATCTTGAAAAAATTATTTGCATATCTGAAGAAGTTTTGTAGCAGAAGAAGATATTCATTATCATCAACATCTAGTTGTAGAGCTCATAACATCATTCAAACAATTCATTGATGCCAAAGGTTAGCAAGTAAAGGTATTCCTTTTGAATTTATATCATATAAGAGATCAATATTTAGGAGGTCAAAACCATATCCTCAAAATTATTTGTCTCCTAGTTATCCTACTATTTTAACCACTACAAACCCCACTATCCAAATGGCCATCAGAAACTAAGTGTTTGTTCCATTCAATAGAGGTAGCCCATTGAATTTAGCCTAGTTTGATGACATTCTTGTGTCTACCCTCAAGAGTATCCCATACTTCTTAAGATAAAATCAAATAACCCTTATTGAGCATATCCAAGATGTGGCTAATCTTTGTTCAGTCCATAATGTTGTTGAAAATAATGTTACTATCAGATTTCTTGTTGCTTCCTTTAAAGTAAAATCATTGAAATGGTATATAAATCTCCCACTAAACTCCATTTCTACCTAGGATGAATTGGGTGCATCTTAGTCAATCAATTTAAGGATAAATCTGATCACCTAT
Organism: Torreya grandis; assembly: GCA_037957365.1. Taxonomy (NCBI): domain Eukaryota; kingdom Viridiplantae; phylum Streptophyta; class Pinopsida; order Cupressales; family Taxaceae; genus Torreya; species Torreya grandis. The sequence goes on from JARHVA010000105.1 coordinate 1,680,620, forward strand.
CTTTAGTTGAGCAATTAACTGACAAAAATAGAGCTCCTCATGAGTTCATGTTTGATTTTAACCTCAGATTTCAAAAGACATGGACTAGAATACCTATGTTGAATAGACATCTCTTGAATATGCTTTTTTTTATTATTTGAAGTCCCTTAATTTTGACATTAGTGTGATGATACAGTTAATGAGTGGTACTACCTTGCCAAATGCTTATGAGGTTGCAATAAGGGTAGAAAATAGTTTGATACAAGCTGGTAAGCTTTCTATAAGACCTCCAATGCCTATATTTCTAGAAATAAGTTCTATACCAGCCCCTCAAGTTCCTCAAATCCCATCCTTAGCTCCTATCCCATCACCTCAAGCTCAAATTGTAGCCCCTAATAGTCAAGTTAGTGAGATAAAAGAGTTGAAAAGTTGATATTGTCCTTTGGGAATGAAATAGTGTAGCTTAAAAGGCAAAAAATTTAGGTTAATAGACCCTATCAACAACAAAATTAGAAGACCTATCAGCACTTCAAAAATCAAAGGCCTCCTTATCAAGGTTTCAAAGAAAATATATCACCTTATCAAACATAAGGAGCCATAACTCTATCCATATGCTGCCATTGATCTTAATGTTCCTTCCACTTCAAAGGATATTGTTCCCACCCCACCTCAAAATAACTTGATACATGATTCAAGTTGGCAATCCTCAAATCTCAATGATGCTCAAAACCAACCCATGGTGTCACAAAACATCACTATGCCAAAAATGGCACAAGAAGAGTTTTATTTTTAAGGATATCAGGACCAAGATACAAGTTTGGCATCATAAGGAGAGACTCAACAAGTTTAATGGCAGCCTCATGCTATTAATATAAATTGGCAAGTGGATGATCATGTTGCTTTTACTCATGGTGTTGAAACTAACAATACAAGTGGTCAAGTGGTAGGTATAACTAGAGCTAAAAGATGAGCTATTGATGAGAAGAAAGAGGTGAAAAAAGATTCAATTAATCCTAATTTTGTTTCTAAGAGTGCAAATGAACAATTTGTTTCCCCTACGACTCAAAAAAATTAGAATATAGAGGTTACTAAAGTTCATCAACTACCTCTAGTTCGTGAACAACCAGTGCTTCAGAAAGTGCAACCAAAGGTTAGTGGATCTCATTTTATTATAGTGGATCAAATTAATAATTATAATATCAACATTATCATGTGGTATTATCTTTCCATTCTAAGACAAAAATATATGCTCATCCAAGAGCTTTCAACTCTAAAATTGCCTCCATAACCAGTTGAGAAAGAAGGTGTTATCTTAACTAATTCAGATCAGCCAACTAAGCTATAAGTACATCAAGTAAATAATATGGGAAAGGTGGTAAAACTGAGGTAAAATCAAATAAAAATTCTCCTTTCTACCTTTCTTTGATAGTAGGTGATACTTTGGTTCATAATTGTATGGTGGATAGTGGAGCTAGTAGTACAGTCATGTCTAAATAGATTACAGACAAGCTTGGCCTTGTTTATGAGATAAATACTAAAGGGGTATTGTAATTATATGTATCACCAATAAATATAGTATGTATCATCATAGATCTGAAGTCGACATTACATGTTTGTCCCAATGTTACTATTTAGCAGGATGTTATGGAAGACTTGCCTCCTAACTTTGTCATGTGCCTTTCAAGGGACATCACCTCAAAGATTGGAGGATATTTATAAGATGATTGGATTTATTTGATGTTAAAAACTATTTATGGTACCAATTTAATGATTCATTATGAACCTATTACATGTTTCCATATATATCCATATATGCCAAGTGTTGTGAACACTAACTGTATCATCTCGGATGAAGTACTAGAAGCTAGTGAAGTAGAAAGTGAATCACCTTTGGATGGAGTTCCAAATTTGTTTCTTAATGAGTGGGATTCCAATTTGCATGAGCATTATCCTTATAAATTGATTTAAGAAGTAGGACTTGGTGTGTATTGTCTTCATAAGAATGATGCACCAATTCTAGCCATGATTAGGGATGATGACTCTAGTGGTGAACGTTTATGACAATTGTACATTGATGGATCAAGGAATAAGATTAAAACCAAAGCTATAGTGATGGTGGTTTTTCCAAAAAAGTAAAGGTATTTATCTTTTATTAAATTATTTTTTTAAATAATGTTGCTGAGTATGAAGCACTAGTTCACATTTTGCAGTGGGCTAGGAAGATGAAAGTCAATACCTTGCAAGTGTTTGGTGATAGTGAGTTTGTAGTCCACAAATTAAGAGGTTTAAATGTATGTAAAAATTTGTTTCTTAAGTCTTACAGGCATATAATATGGGACTTACTTGAATATTTCCAAGCTTTTAACATTCAGTCAATATAAAGAGGTGAAAATAAACATGTAGATAGGCTGACTACGGTTGGGGCACAATTCAATATCCTAGCTAATGTAAAAAGTGAAAAAAATCAGTCATACATAAAGGTGGTTATAAGGCCTTTTGTTCTAGATAATCATGAGAATTGGCAAGTGTTCTAAGATGACAATTAGATTGTGAGATTCTTGCAAGAGGAGGCTAAGTTTTCTCTAATAAGCCAATTAAAGTACTTGCAGTAGTATGGTGATCAGATTATGTAACTAAAAATAAATAAGATGCCCAAGGGATTGGTCACACTAGAGAATATTTTCAATGCTGATGATGATTTAAGGAAAGATAAGTCATCCTTGTCAACAAAAGAAGAGCACTATGCCAATGTAGAGATTGTAGTTGGTAAGATTTTGAAGTTGGGTAAGGTATGCACTCCTTCATAAAAAGAATCTTTCATTGAGTTATGCACAAGTTTTACTGATATATTTACATGAAAATATAGTGATCTCAAGGGGTTTGACTCAAGTCTATCTCAACACACCATTGAGTTATAAGATTAAAAAAAACCAATGAGACAAATACAAAGGCCCATTAATCCTAAGCTTGAGCCTTTAATGAGAGCTGAGCTTTAGAAGATCATAGAGTCAACTATTATATTTCCAATCAAGCACTCAACTTGGGTGGAAAATCTTGTCCTAATACGTAAAAATAATGGTGTGATTAGATTGTGTGTTTACTTCTATGATTTGAACAAGGCTTCACTTAAAGATCACTATCCATTACCATCAATGGATCAAATTTTATAGCTAGTTGTAAGTTCAGAGAGGTTTTCTTTGTTGGATGGATATAGTGGATACAATAAAATTTTGGTCAAAGAAGAGGATCAATTTAAGACAGCCTTTACAACCAAGTGGGGGATATTTTAGTATAGAAAGATATCATTCTATTTATCCAATTCTAGAGAAACCATTTAGAGAGCCATGGATATGGCATTCCAAAGCCCTATTTACAAGTTTATACTTGTTTATTTGGATGATATAATAGTATTTTTAAAGAATGCAGGTGATCACATGGTTTATCTCAAGAAAGTGTTCAAAAGGTGTAGATAACTTGGGGTATCTCTACATCCAAAAAAGTGTGTCTTCTCAATTAATGAAGGTAAGCTTCTTGGACATGTTATTTCAAATCATGCTTTAAGCATAGATTTTGAAAGGATAGACTCTACTATTGTACTCTCTTTGCCTAAGTACAAAAGGGCTATGCAAAGATTCTTTGGGAATATGAACTTCATAAGGAGGTATATTTCATATTTTTCCATTTTAGCTAAGCCACTTACAGCCATGCTAAAGAAGAATCAAAGTGTCATATAGTCCAAAGAATGAGTAAAAGGTTTTTAATATATTAAAAAAGCCATATCTAGTGCTCCTACACTTATAAATATAGATATTACAAAATATTTCATTTTGTATACATATGCTAACATGGACACCATTTTAGGTATTCTTATGCAACAAAATCATGAGGCTTTGGAGTAGCCAATAACCTTATTTAGTCAAGGCTTGGAAGAGTATGAAACAAGGTACTCTTTTGTTGAGAAAAATGTACTTTCATTTATAAGGTATCTTAAAAAATTTAGATACATATTGTCTAACAACAAGATACACCTAATGGTGCCTCATCCAAGCATCAAGGAGTTCTTTTTGAATAAAGATATAAATGAGAAGAGAGATGGTTCGATAACCAAGGTAATGGAATATGATGTGGAAATTAAGATGACAAATCTGATTAGAGGCAAAGGACTTTCTGAACATCTAGCTCAAGACATGCAAGAGACTAATGAGGTTATTTTGTTGTTAAATGATGAAGAGGTTATATCTAGTCTTACCTCACCTTCCATCTGGTTTCATGACTTGGTAAGCTATCTCAAAGATGGTATTTATCCCTCTCATCTAAATGATTCAAAAATAAGATATTTTAGGTTTCAATCAATTCCATTTTTACTTATTAATGGTGTTTTGTTCAAGAAAGATATTAATGGCATGTTGCTAAGATGTATAGAGCCAAGCCAAACTCAGAAATTGCTTGAAGAATTCCATGATGGACATGGTGGAGGAAATTTTTCTAAAGTAACTACAGCTCTTCAGATCATGAGAGGTGGGTACTATTGGCCTAGTATATTTGGTGATTGCCATAAATGGGTTAGGAAGTGTAAATAGTGTGTTATGTTTGTAGGAAAAGTGAAACTTGTAGCCTTACCTCTTCAACCAATTGTGGTGGATTAGCCCTTTGTCCAAAGGGAATTAGGCTTTATTGGTCTCATAAATCCTCCTTCGAGTTTAGGACATAAATAGATTCTAATTGTTGTAGATCACTTCATACGTTGGATAGAACCAATGGCATTGAAAGAAGCAAATGAAACCATTGTTCTAAATTTTTATGAAGGTTTGCTTACTAGATTTGGAGTTCCTTCAACTATTATTTTTGATAATTCAATGGATTTTATGGGATCTAAGATTAGCCAATAGGCTTTCTAACATGTAATTTATCTTAGCATTTCATCAAACTATTATCCACAAGGCAATGGCCTTGTTGAATCTATAAATAACAACCTATTGAAGATAATCAAAGATCATGGCATCTCAAGTTAAAGTCATCTCTATGGGATGATAGGATCACCTATAAAATATCAGTAGCCAACTCTCCATACAAGCTAATATATGGTAAGGAAGTAAGGTTACCCATTTCTCTTGAATTTCTTGCTTTAGAACTAATGCATTAGCTTGAGTTGTTGGAGAATGAGCCTATGGAGGTTAGGTCTATTGAGCTTAAGGAGTTGGAAGAGAAAAGAAATTAGTCCATGCTAGCCATGGAAATTCATCAAGTGAAAAATAGTGCTTCTTGGGTTCTTCAAGGGACAAGTCTTCTCCAAAAATTGAAGGTCCTTTTCACTTTTATGAAGGGTATTTAAAAAAACCCAAAGGTATACTCCAAAAATATGAAGGGCATTTTCAAAATGTCGAACAACCTTTCTTAGGTAAAAGGGATCTTTTCAACATTTCTAAAAGACTAGTCAACTTTTTTTAAGGTCACTTTCATAAATCCGAAGGGATTTTCCTTCTCCAAGTGGACAGTTGCAAGTTTCTTGAAGGGTATATTACCCTTTGGAAGGACCATTTCAAAATCCATGAAGGGTATCTTTCCCTTTAGGAGGATCATTTATAGAATTCTAAAATGATGATAGGAAGCCCAAAGGATCTCTTACCCTTTGAGAAAGTTCATTTTGAAAAGTTTGAAAGGTAATTTCTAAAGGAAGAGAGCAAGAAGGAAGCTTCAGACAAAAAGTCCAAAGGAATTCCTTCAAATAAATTATCCCAAGGAATTCCTTCAGATAAATTATCCCAAGGAATTCCTTCGAGAGGTTTGTCTGAGATAAATAGGAGCTTGTAGAATCTTGAAGACTTCAAGATGGACAAGTCCAAATTAAGTAATCTTAGAGAACCTAAATCACTCTACATAGAATAAATTAGGTTTCTCCAATTACTTTACTTAAAAGGATTTATAAGTAAAGGATCTAGGAAAGTATGAAGTTGGAGAGATCAAAGAACCTAAATTACTCTACATAGAGTAAATTGGGATTCTTCAAGTGCTTGACTTAAGCATTGTCCAACAACATGAGAATCATGATACAACAAATGAAAAGCTACCACATGGCATAAGATAGATTAGAAAGGGCCAATTAGTAAAGTACAAGTGGCATAAGGATGATTAATGAGCGTGGGAGAGTCCAAGTGATTGGTAACTTTAAATTATAAAGGATCTCATCTATCATGGTTTTCTCCTCACAATCATCATTTGACACTTAAATGCAACATGGATGAAACAAATGAAGACCCACATATTTCCTTAGATAGGACATACAAAAGTAAAATATTCCATGCCATTTAAGTGTAAATATTAAATGTGTCATGCCAAGAAGAGACATTCTAGCTGCTTACAACATGGCTTCTTAGATTCACCAAATAAAAACTTAAAGATAGGAGGGGCTTGAGAGGATTTTTTAGTGATCCTTAGAAGTACATTTAGGGACAAAAAAGAAGTACAACATTAGAGTTCCAACCATCAATGACTTATTCTTTCTTCCCCTTCTCTCTCCCCCCTTTTCTATATAAGTATAGGCCTTAGAGCCAAGAACATCATCCCCAGACTGGTGATATAATCACTCTATGAAAATCACTATGTAATAGACCTTTGAAGCAATAAAGATTATTTTACCTATCTCTTTATCTAAAAATTGTCTTGAGATAGCTTGTGCACAATAGCATTGTGAAGAAGCATCCTTCCAACATTATTGTCCTTCTTTCTTTCTTATTTTCAAGTGTTTTCTAGTTAGTTATAGGTCAAAACTTAAGCTTTTTCTCCATTAATAGACACTTAATGTGGATTTAGAAATCCCTTTTTGCTTCACATATGGTTCAATGAGCCTTGTTTACAAAATATTTATGCAAGTTAGTTGGTTAGGAGGTTGTGTAAGCAAACTTATCTTATGTTGAATAAGTGTCATTCCCCAGACCAAGTGGATCACTTACTTTTGGTGCATCACCTCCCTTAGCTTAGATTTATTTTAAAGTAATCCTCCTATCCATTTTCCTTAGCCATTAGTATATTTTAGTGTGGGAATCAAGGAGTTGAAGTGAAGCACCTGAGGAACTAGCCTCATTAAAAATCCTAGAGGTTCAACCTCACCATAGGATACCCACATCTTGAGGTTGTCCCCATACTTGTAGCTAGAAGTGATATAGCCTAAAGAACCCTCTCACAAGGGTGCAATTCCAATCTATAACAATTCTAGAATGCATGGTGGGACTCAATACCATTTTCATTTCCATTTTTTATGGAATATTGGTCAAGTTTGATGTTTTTTTTATCAATTTGTAGTAGTGGTAGCTTTCATCTTCCAATATCTAGTGACTCCAAAGAATATCCAGCTATTTGGTGGTAAAGTAGTAGCTATCTTTCACGCCAAAGGTGACTACAAGATCAACTTCTGTAGGTATTCCTTTTTATTTTTTTGAATTAACTTTAAAATTAGCAAGAAGGTTAAGGTTCATCCATACTCACCCTTACATAAGAAGCTACTTTCCTAAACCAATCATAAGGTATACCTATGTAAGGAGATCTTTGTCAACCCCTCTTGCTACTGTGATCCCCAAATAGCTTTTGTGAGCTTAAATAGCCAAAGCCCTTTGAACTTACCACATTATGATCCTATGCTATTAGAAGCCCTCAAAAGTGTTCTTTATTATACAAGACACCAAGTTGTAACTCCTATTGAGCACATGATGGACATAGCCAACTTCTAAAACATTCACAATATCACAGTGGAGAATGTGCCTATTAGGATATTGACTGTATCCTTCAAAGGAAAAGCATTAGACTAGTATAGGGGCCTAGATCCTAATTCTATCCACTCGTGGGATGAGCTAGGAATAGCCTTTTGTAAAAGGTTTCTAGATAAGAGTGATCATCTGTCACTTCTAGAGTAGTTGACTACAATCAAGAGAGTTTCTCATGAAGTTATACAAGACTTCAATATGAGAATTTAGAAGGCATAGGATATAATTATAGTAGATTTTAGACCATCTCCAAACTTTACTTTCTTGTATTACTTGAAGGCTCTCAATATTGACATATTTGTAATGATTTAATCTATGAGAGGAGACATACTACCAGATGCATATGAGGTGGAAACCAAGGCAAAAAATTGCCTAGTTTAAGCTAGAAAGCTTACTCCTAAACCCCCAATGCCTATTTTTCTAGAGGTCAAGCCACCTCCTATAGTCATTCCTCCATGTGATGTTATACTTTCAATGCTAGTAATTACTATTATGCCTTCACCTAAGCAAGAGAAGGCCTTTACTAGTGGATCCAACAACTCCTAGGAGAAGAAGAATTACTTAAAATTGAAAAGCATGCTCTAAGCCTTGGGGAATGATGTGGTCAATATCAAGAGTTAAGATTATAGTAAGCCTTATCAAGCTTTGTATCAACCTCAGCATCAACATTATCAAGTTAATTAGGCACCCTAAAAAGGAGGTTTCAAAGGATAGGGGTAGACTAACTATGCTAGATAGCATAATTATAATCCAAATGTTGTAGGCCTTCCAATTCCTTAATCCCAGTTCAGAATAATATGACTTAGGTGGCTGAAGGAATAATGCCTTGGAATCATTCTTTTAGATAATCAATTATCCCAACTAATGGCTCTAATCAGGCATTCAATGATCAATGGTAGTAGGTTGTTGCTTATGGATATAACCATGCTCTTATGGCCTAAATAACAGAGGTGCCCATACTGACAATGCAAGAGTAGCCTCCACAAGAACAAGGCTTAGATAAGGGGTCAAAATTAACCAAAAGCCTCAATGTTCATCAGCGAGCAAGAGGAGTGATATCCATCTAATCCATATGATACTCCTAGTTTAGTCGACATCTCAGTCTCAGCAAACACAAGGTTCAAGAGAAGGAATATGGGTGACAATCAAGAAGCTTTCAAAGAAACTCTTATCACCACTCCTTTAGTGACAAATCTAGTAGCAGTAACTCCCAAAACCCAAGAAAAGGTTGGGGATATGTTAATTAACATTGTGGAGCAAATGAATAAATCTAGCATGAGTGTACCAATGTGGGACATGATTTCCATGCCCAACCAAGTAGACATTCTTTAGGAAGGTTTATCCAAGATGAGTGTTTCTATAGCTACAAGTAAGAAACAAAGAAAGGAAGTTGAGGTCTTCACTAATGCATCTAAGATCCATTTGGAAGAAAGGTCAAGTAATGTGACCAAGCCCACCCCCCATTCTTCATCTCATTAATCATCAGTGATTCCTTGGTGCACAACTACTTGGTGGATAGTGGGGCCAGCACCTCAGTCATGCCAAAGACTATTGTTGACTAGTTGAACCTCAAGTGTGAGTTGCACACCAAGGGAGTCTTATAGCTTGATGTTTCCTTTACAAAGCCATCAGGTATCATCAAGAATTTGATCCTAACCTTTCGTGTTTATCCTAGCATGTTCATGATGCAAGATGTGTTGATCTTGGATGTCACTCATTGCTTTGCATTGTGTCTTTATAGGGAGTTCATAGCTAATATTGAGGTTTACCTTGTAGCAGATTGGTCTTACATGGAATTTAGAACAAGGTATTGGATGAAGGTCTCAATCAAGGCTAAACCCATGGCACAATTCCATATTAAACCCCATCATCTAGATAACATAAACCTCAATTGTACAATCCTTGATGAGGATGAGTTTACAATTGGTCAAGAGTTGAACACTCATCTTGAAGAAGTTCCAAACTTGTTCTTGGATGAGTTATGGGGAGATAACCAATTTTTCAACCCTTTGGAGGGTGTCAAGGAAAGAGACATGGGTGTCTATCTGCTACATGAAGAGAATCAACCCATGCCTTCCCTCATTGGACCTAAAGAAGACCCTAATGGTTTATGGAAGTTTTTTTTATGGATCAAAGAGAAAAAATGGTGCAAGTGCTAGGGCAATGTTAATTTCACCCTCAGGTAATAAGCTTTTCTCTTCCTACAATTTCCATTTGAATTGTTCTTCAAATGTATTATAATATGAAGGCTTGATCCATAGCCTTTAATGAGCCAACAAAAGAAGAATTAAAATGCTATAAGTTTATGGGGATAGCAAGCTCATAGTAAACCAAGTTAGAGGCCTGAATGTTATAAAGAATTCCTTGATAAGGTCCTAAAAAGATTGAGTGTGGGACATAATTGAAAATGTTGAGGCCTTTGACATTCAATCTATCCTAAGAAATCAGAACCAACATGCTAATAGGTTGGGAATCATAGAAGCTCAATTTGACATTTTAAGTGAGTTAAAAGAAGCTAAGGTTCACCCACATGTCAAGGTGGTGGCGAAGCCATCAGTGCCAGATAATGAAGCTCATTGGTAGGTTTTTTTAAGTGACAAGAAAATTATTTATTTATTATAATAGTAAGTTGAGTTATCCTCCTCTACTCAAGCTAAATTATAGAATAAAAATTAGGATCAAATTTTTTAACTAAAGTCAAACAAACTTCCTAAGGGGCTAGTTACACTCAAGGGCATTTTTCATGAAGGAGACCACGTGAGGAAAGAGAAGGTAGTAATGTATACTAATGAAGAGAACTATGAGAGAGTCCTCATCTTCAAAGAAAAACTTTTCAAGCTTGAGAAAGTAAGCAACAAGGTTGAGAGGCATGCTTTCACAGCACTTTGCCAAGAGTATGCAAACATTTTTGCTTGGGAGTATAGTGACCTAAAGGGTTTTGATCCAAAGTTAGTTCAATATACTATAGATATGGAGGCCAATGCCAAGCACATAAGGCAAAATCAAAGGCCTATTAACCCCAATATTGAAGAGCTAATGAGGAAGGAGCTAACCAAGTTGATCGAGTCTAGGATCATCTTTCCCATCAAACACTCATCATGGGTAGCCAACTTAGTGCATATAATAAAAAAGAGTGGGGATATTAGACTTTATGTGGAATTTAGAGATTTGAACAAAATCTCCTTAAAGGATCACTACCCTCTGCCATCCATGGAGCAACTTCTCCAAGTAGTTATACAATTAAAATGCTTCTCTCTATTGGATGGATTTTTTGGCTACAACCAGGTCTAAGTGAAAGATGAAGATCAGTATAAGACTGCCTTCACTATCAAATGGGGCATGTATACATACAAAAATATGCCTTTTGGTCTATCAAATGATGCTAAAACTTTCCAAAGAGCCATGGACATGGCCTTCTAGGGGTTGTTAAGCCAAATGGTGCTAGTATACTTGGATGACATCACAATTTTCTCCAAGAATGCCAATGAGCATATGGACCACCTGACACTAATTTTTGAAAGGTGCAGAGAGTATGAGATCTCATTAAATCCCAATAAGTATGTATTTACCATGCATGATGATAAATTTTTGGGCCACATCATCTCAAAGGAAGGGCTATCCATTGATCATGAGAGAACAAGTGCCATCTTGGCCTTATCCTTACCCAAGCATAAGAAGGGACTCCAAAATTTTTTTGGAAAGATAAACTTCATGAGAAGATTTATCCCCAATTTTTTAATTTTGGTCAAGCCCATCATTGCTATGTTGAAGAAGAACCAAGTGTTTACTTGGTTAAATAAAGGTAAGTTATCATTTAAGCCTCTCAAGCAAGCCATTTCTCAAGCACCCACACTTATGAATACTAATTTCTCAAGGGATTTCATTTTGTATGATTTTTATAATATTGATAACATGTTAGCTATGCCAATGCAAAGGAATGGTGAAGGACTTGAGCAGCCATTAACATTTTTTATTCAAGGGTTTGAAGGGTTGAGGTGAGGTATACCTTTGTATAAAATCAAGTCCTTATAGTAGTAAGGAGCCTCAAGAACTTTAGGCCAATGCTATCCAACAGTGAAATCCACCTTATGGTGTCTCATCCTAGAGTAAGAGACTTCCTTCTTAACAAGGATTTGATTGAAAAAAGAGCTAGTTGGATTACTAAAGTCATAGAGTATGACATGGAGATCAAGGTCACTAAGCTAGTAAGAGGTAAAGGCTTATGTGAGCATATGGTTGATGAACTTCATGAAGACAAAGAGGTTATCTTGGTAACACAAGATAACCTACAAGCAGATGCACCTCCACCTCACACTAGTTAGCTCCACGACATGAGTCACTTTTTGCTAATAGGTGAGTGCCCTCAAGGTATAGATAAAATAAAAATAAGGCATTTAAAACTTTATTCCATACTTTATATTTTAGTTGATGGGGTTTTGTTTAGAATAAACCTCAATGGATTGTTCTTGAGGTGCATAGATGATGATCAAGTAGCCAAGCTTTTAGAGTATTTCTATGATGGGCCTACAGGAGGCCATTTTGCTCCAAGGACTACTACAAGAAAGATCATGAGGGTTGGTTACTACTAGCCCAACCTTTTCAAGGATGTTTATGCATGGGTGAGAAAGTGTCAGGAATGTGCTCTCTTCATGGGTAAGCAAAGGTTAGTAGCTTTCCCTCTCAACCTGATTCAAGTGGAACAACCATTCATGCAGTGGAGTTTGGACTTTAATAGAGTAATCAACCCCCCATCGAGTATAGGGCATAAGTGGGTGCTTACTAAAATTGATTACTTCACCAAGTGGGTGGAAGCCATTGCATTAAAGGAAGCCAATGAAAGCATAATCTTAAATTTTTATGATAGCATTATGATTAGGTTTGTTGTTCCATCCACTATCATATATGATAATGTTTTGGCTTTCCTTAGTTTGAAAACAAGTGAATGGGCTCTCAAAATGGACATCTACCTCAGCACTTCCTCAAACTATTATCCTCAAGGTAATGGGTTGGCTAAGTCCACAAATAAAAATTTGTTAAGGATTATCAAAAGGACCATGGAGGAGAATCAAAGGATGTGACACACCAAGCTGAAGTCAACTCTATGGGAAACTCCTAAAGTTGCTATTGGAAATTATCCATATGTTATAGTATATGGAAGAGAAGCCAAGCTACCCATTTTTCTTGAGCTACCCAAATTAGAACTATCCCATCAGTTGGAGCTGCTGGAAGATGAACCCATGAATGTGAGATTGGCAGAACTCATAAAAATTGAGGAGATAAGAGACCTTGCAATGAAGACACTAGAGTCATATCAGGCTCAAGTCAAGAAAGATTTTGACAATAGAACCAAGGTAATAAACTTCAAAGAGGGAGACATGGTCCTTAAATGGGATTTTAAAAAGGCCAAACTAGGTAACCATACCAAGATTGATAGCTTGTGGAGTGGCCCTTATTTAATCCATAGATGCAAACAACATAACATATTTTAATTGGCCTAACTAGATGGAAAGTTATTACCCATCCTAGTTAATGGGATTCATCTAAAGCCTTGTTATTAGAAGAGTTTGCAGTCATTGTATGTTATTGTACATTTTATATAGATTTTCATGTTTTTCTATAAGTACCTTATGCACATCTATTTTAGTTGAGTGTTTTCCCTTCTCTAAGTGCCTTAGGCATAGTTTGTTTCATTTTGATTGTTCTTGTTGCTTCAAGGGAAGTTTCCAAATAGAATCAGCTTTGTACAAAAGTAATAACTCCATGCCCAATTGATCGAATGAAGCAAATGAGATGGGTTCTCAAGCATAGTATTAAAAGGAGAGCTTTCAGGCAAGAAAATGGCAAGTATTTTCAAGGACTTTGGTTTTTTCAGTATTGAAAACTTTGGGTTTCTGAGGGCACAATGCAAATCAGGTTTTTAGTAGTGCTTGACTTTTAAATGTTTTATAAGTAAAAATAATTTGGGTTTAAGAACCCAAATTACTCATGGATAGTGTATTTTGGGTTCTCTAAGGAGCACTACTTGATTACTTCATAAGTTGTGAGTAGTTAAAAGCCTAAAATAAGTAGAAAGGCTTGACAAACCTGATTTAGTCTCAAAAAATAGTGCTTCTCTAGTTCTTCAAGGAACAAGTCTTCTCCAAAAACCAAAGGTCCTTTTCACTTTTCTGAAGGGTCTTTCAAAAAACCTAAAGGAACACTTCAAAAATCCAAAGGGCATTTTTAAAATGTCAAAAGGCCTTTCTTAGGCAAAAGGGATCTTTTCAACATTTTAGAAAGACCAATCAAATTTTTCAAAGGTTACTTTCATAAATCCAAAGGGCTTTTCCTTCTCCAAGTGGAAAGTTGTAAGTTTCCTGTAGGGTATGTTACCCTTCATAAGGACCATTTAAAAATTATTTAGGGTATCTTTCCCTTAAAGAGGATCATTTTTAGAAGTCTGAAATGATGAAAGGAAGCTTGAAGGGTCTCTCACCCTTTGAGAAAGTTCATTTTCAAAAGTCTAAAAGGTAAGATCTGAAGGAAGAGAGCAAGAAGGAAGCTTTAGATAAAAAGTCTGAAGGAATTCCTTCAGACAAATTATCTCAAGGAATTCCTTTAGAAGACTTTCCCAAGATAAGTAGGAACCTATAGAATCTCAAAGACTTCAAGATGGATAAATCCAAAGTAAGTAAGCTTAGAGAACCCAAATTACTCTACATAGAGTAAATCAGGTTTATCCAAGTACTTTATTTAAAAGGATTTATAAGTAAAGGATCTGGGAAAGTCCAAAGTTGGAGAGATCAAAGAACCCAAATTACTCTGCATAGAGTAAATTAGGATTCTTCAAGTGCTTGACTTAAGCTTGGTCTAGCAACACGAGAATCATGATACAATGAATGAAAGGCTACCATGTGGCATAAGTTGGATCAAAAAGGGCCAATTAGTAAAGGACAAGTGGCACAAGGATGACCAACGATCATGGGAGAGTCCAAGTAATTGGTAGCTAAAAATTATAAAGGCTCTCATCCATCATGGTTCATTCCTCACAATCGTCATTCAATGCTTAAATGTAACATAGTTGAAACACATAGAAACCTACATCCTTCTTCAGATAAGACACACAAAATTAAAAGATGTCATGCCATTTAAGTGAATATATTAGATGCATCATGCCAAGAAGAGACATTCTAGCTACTCACAACATGGCTTCTCAGATGTACCAAAGAAAAACTTAAAAATTGGAGGGGCTTGAGAAGATTGTTTAGTGATCCTGAGCGGTGCATTTAGGGACAAAAAGGAAGTACGACATTAGAGTTCTAGCCATTAGTAAAAAAAATTCCTCTTCTCTCTCCCTCCTTTTTTATATATAAATAGGGGCCTTGGAGCTAACCAAATCATCCCTAGACTAGTGATATAATCACTCTACAAAAATTGTTGTGTAATAAACCTTTAAAGCAATAAAGATTATTTTAACTATCTCGTTATCTAAAAATTGTGTTGAGTTAGCTTGTGAACAATAGCATTGTGAAGAAGCATCCTTCCAACCTTATTGTCCTTCTTTGTTACTTCTTTTCAAGTGTTTTCCAATTATTTGTAGGTCTAAACTTAAGATTTTTCACCATTAATGGATGATTAATATGGATTTATAAATCCCTCTTTACTTCATGTATAGTTTAGTGAGCCTAGTTTATGAAATATTGTTACAAGTTAGTTGGATAAGAGGTTGTGTAAGAAAACTTATCTTATGTTGAATTAGTGTCATTCCCCAGACCAAGTGGATCACTTACTTTCGGTGCATCACCTCCCTTAGCTTAGATTTCTTTTCAAGTAATCTTCATATCCCTTTTCCTTAGCCATTAGTATATTTTAGTGTGGGAATCAAGGAGATAAAGTGAAGCACCTGAGGAACTATCCTCATTAAAAATCCTAGAGGTTTAACCTCATCATAGGATACCCACATCTTGAATTTATCCCCATGCTTGTAGCTGGAAGTGAGAGATCCTAAAGAACTCTCTCACAAAGGTGCAATTCCAAACTATAACAGTAACATAGGTTGACATGCATAAATTTTAAATGAATATAATAATAATTATAGAATTGGATAAAGTTGGATTAAAGTGAATTTAGGGATTTCTTAATTGATTTTAATAGAAGTTAACTAGTCTTAGTCCCTATTTAAAATGGAAAAACATAGGTTTTTCATGGACTACAAGTTGTAGTGAATAGTGGGCATGAAAATATTGAATGGTAAGAAGAATATGATAAGAGAGAGTCATGGAAGGAAAGAGGATATGGATGAAAGAGGAAAGAGGTGAATGATATCACAAATCAAGTAAAGAATTGGGATGAAACTATTTCATTCTATATTAATTTGGAAGTAACTTGAGAGGTTGGTGAAGTATTACTTTCATTTGCTTATCAAAATTCTATTTATGTTTGGATTTTTAATATTTTTTAAAATGTATTAATCTTATACAAAATAAATGCAGGCTTAGCCCTATGGATGGCTTGGCCATCCACATAACTAAGCCACATAACATCTAAAAATCCTAAGACTACAAATAATTTGAGTTGGTCTTTAGAAATTAGGGTAAAAATTGAATGTATAAGTTAGAAATTCAATTCCCTAGCGTAATATTTAACCTTAGGTGTTTAAATGTACCATATATGAATATATAAGCTGAGTTTCAAAACTTTAGATGTGTGTGTGTTTGTATATTTCAAACATTCAATATATATATATATATATATATATATATATATATATATATATATATATATACTCATATAAGAGGAATCATTTTGATGGATATATACCTATATATTCATATAAATTTGGGTCACAATACAACTCAAACTCACAATTCAACTAGGGGAGTTGCTCTCAATGCAACTCAGGGAGTTGATCCTAATGCAAAATAGATTTACAATATAATTTGGGGATGTAATTCAACTTGGGGAGTTATTCTCAATGCAAATCAAGCTTGAAATGCAACTTGGGGAATTTCTCCCCAAACTAGAAAAGGGTGTCCACTTTTACCTTCATAACCTAATCTTACTACTCACAATGTTCCTCCTCTGCCTCCTCCAAGGCAAGTTTCTCAACCCAAGGAGCATGATATCATTGACCAACTATATAATACCCTATCCAATATTTTTATTCTAGAGCTATTTAAGAAAGTAATATATTATAAGGATGTTTTATATATGATGTTATATTACATCCCAATTTTTCACTAAGTTGATTTACCTAATTATCTATGGATTATTATGGTTGTTAAATTGATTTGTTACTTTTTAACTAAATTATAAGTCATATGATGATATGGGATAGTTTTATGTTACTTTGATTTTATGATTTCATCATTATGAATTGGTTAATTGTGAATTATGTACATAATGATTATGTTACATTTATTATTACAACATTATTTTATGATATATATCATGATGTATCAGGGTAACTACATTAGTGTCATGAGTTGGATGCGGGAGAGTTCATCCCTTAGAGCATGATAGAGGGAGAGAATCATCATATAGGGTGGTGTATATGGAGATGGTGAAGGATGACATAGAAACTACTAAAACTTATGCACACACCACATTAGATTTTATATGCTATATGTATTATGTGTTTAGATTGTCAGAGTTAGTATGTTTTTAAATTTAATTATAGTTAGATATTATATTTTGCGTGATAGTGAATGTTAGTTTATTTTTAGTACATATAGATGTAATAAATCTTGTGTATGATTGCATTGTGTATATTTTATATAGATTAGTGTATAATGTTAAAGTATAACCATATTATGTTACTATATTCATGTTGTTTATGATTACAAGAATACAAATCTATGTGGATGATATCAAGTTATTATTATATATAAACTATCAAAAATGTCTTTATAATGTTTTAGAACATTAATTGTTATCATTGATATTCAGGAATATCAATATACACCTAAAGGTAATAAGATAACAAAAGATGTATTTACTTTATATAAAATAGTAATAAATTGAAAATTATATTTCTAAAATACTATTATGGATAAGATACTAATTATCCAATTTAAATTCTTGGATAAAATGATATCATCACTTTTTTGTTAGTTACAGTACTATTTTAAAATCAGGATATTATTTATCTTTTAAGGATTTTGTAAATATTTTATTATAACCTAAGACTATCCTAAGATCTATGCCTAATCTTTCTAAAATGCATAGACCACATTAAAGTGGACGTAATACTTATCATTGCTAATAATGTTTTAAGTAGACTTATGAGTTGAGTACTCAAACATGTAACATAGGTTGACACGCACAAATTTTAAATGAATATATTAATTATTTAAAAAATGGATCAATATGGATTAAAGTGAAATTAGAGCTTTTTTAATTGATGTTAATGGAAGTTAACTAGTCGAAAAACATATATTTTGCATGGAATGTGAGCTTTAGTGAATAGGGGGCATGAAAATCTTGAATGGTAAGAATAATATGATAAGAGGGAATCATGGATGAAAGAGGAAAGAGGTGAAAGATAGCATAAAGCAAAGAAAGAATTAGGATGAGACTATTTCATTCTATATTAGTTTGGAAGTAACTTGAGAGGTTGGTGAACTATTAATTTCATTTGTTTATCAAAATTCTATTTATGTTTGGATTGTTAGTATTTTTTAAAATGTATTAATCTTATACAAAAAAATGTAGGCTTACCCCTATGGATGGCTCGGCCATCCGCATAACTAAGCCCTAACATCTAAAAACCCTAAGAATACAAACAATTCAAGTTGGTCTTTAGAAATTAGGGCAAAAATTGAATGTAGAAGTCAAAAATTCAATGCCCTAGCTTAATATTGAACCCTGGGTGTTTAAATGTACCATATATGCATATATAAGTTGAGTTTTAAAACTTTATATGTGTGTGTGTGTGTGTGTCAAACATTCAAAATAATATATAAATATATATTTATATACTCATATAAGAGGAATAATTTTAATGGATATATACCTATATATTCATGTGTGTGTGTGTATAGTTATTAAAAAATAACCTGCATGCCATAAGTTTTGATATAGACATAACTGAGTGAAAAGGGATTTCAAACGGGTTAAGGATAATTCAAGTTTTCCATTGTTTCCTTTGGTATATATATGTATATATGGATTGTCATTTGATTTCATGTATATACATTATATCTATGTGTGTGTGTGTGTGTGTGTGTGTGTGTGTGTTTTAATTCATTTATAATGGTAATTGTATACCTATACCCATGTCAACTGTGTGTTTTAGATATTAAAGAATGGATTATACACATTTTCATAACTATGTCATCTACGTTTTATAGTTATCCTTGAACAGTGAATATATAGACATCTATATTTATTGACTATGTGTATTTGAGTAAATAATGAATAGTGAATATATATATATATATATATATACACTATGTATATTTAGGTAATTAATGTATAGTGAACATATATATATATATATACACACTATGTGTATTTAGGTAATTAATGTATAGTGAACATATATATATATACGTATCAGTTGAATCTTATCATTTGGAATGTATTATGTTAGAGATTGTGTATATATAAACCATATTTATAAATTGGAACAAGTTATAGATTGTTTATAAATTAGAACAAGTTAAGGTTATAAACTATGTTTTAAATAGGGTATATACATACATACTTATGATTGTGTGTCTTTTTCAAACAAGATTGACATACATGTATACAATTAGTATATATATAACAAATATTTGAGTTTATGAGTTTTATAATTATACGTCATTAACCATATGTATGAAACACTACAAGATTTTACCTTAATGGACTGTGTATGTTTTAACTAAGAGTATAAATAGATTTATGTGGATTGTGTGAATAGAATTAAATATTTAGTGTTTTTAGTTTCTAAACAATGAACACCTGAAGCCAAATGAGCCAAAATGGATCGATAATCTGTGAGCTTTTAACTTAAATTAAAATTATATCAAGGCTTCTATATATTATACTAAATATAGTTTGATCTTTGTTACATGGTAATAAAACTTAAATTCAGGGAAATGTTATTAGTTGAGGAAAAATTAGAGTTAAAAAGATTAAAGAAAAACACTGTTATGGATTAAAATAGTATTTGTGTTTAATAATATATATAATGGGATATATTATACTAATACATAAATATATGAAATATACCTATAAGAGAACTTAGATTCTCATATACGTATATAACCTATATTTATACAATAGGTAGCGTGCCTATAATTATAGAATGTGACTAATAAAAGCAATCATAAAAACCCAAGGACAAGGAACTATAATTATACACATGAAGCCTAAGTCCATAAATAAAAAATAGGTGTTTTGTTTATGAGTTAATTAATCTTTAAATTAATTATGATTGTTGGTGCGTAATGAGTAATATGAATAATATACCAAGATATAGATAAATATAAACATTTGAATTTATTCTAAGATTTTAGAAATGCAGTCAAAGTTTATCTTTTAACCATTTAGAAAATAAACTTATTTGCTATGTAAATTATTATTGTATTAAATAATATTATATAGGTTTATTCATACATTTGATGGACTAAATATATGTATTATGACTATTTTAGTAATTAGCACGTGTTTGTACTTGCTAGTAAAAATAATTGCATAAACCTGTTAGCTATATTAAAGTTAACCAAATCTCACATTGTTGGTATTAACTAAGTAGTGAGATAGACTTCATTGACTTAGTTATCATCACCAATGCCAGATGAAGGTAATATGATCAAGTGGTGTGTATGAATTTGACTGATCCTAGAGATCAATAGTTATTTTAAAACTTTGAACAAAGTAATGTTTAGATAGACATTATCATTTCATATGTATGATTTACATGTTTGTGCGATATCATGTTAAATATTTTTTCTTTATGATACACATCATGTGGTAGAAATCTTACAGCATACAGGTACTAGCATGTCTCTCTATATTCTAGCACCATCACTACCTACCCATATATGAAGAGATGACCATTCTCTATTTGGAGGATTATGAGAGGGATCAATATTTTATGGTTGGTGTAGAAAATTTCTTGGATGATGCTCTCCCTTCTCACTACTGTACTTATTGGAAACTACACTTGAGATTATCAGAGATACTGGAGTTAGAGTGATTCATGCTCAGTGGAGCATTGTATCTATTATGTATATATATTAAGGTTTATTTCCTATTAAAAATGCAATTAATTACTTATTTTATATTGATAAAAGTATTTGTATTATTATACCAATCATGACTAGATTTTAATGTAATTAATTTCCTTACGTAGTTATGTTATGTTACATATGATGTTAATGATCAATAAATGTTAATGCTACATGTTTACTTATGTTTAACATAGTTAGTATGTTAAGGTCACTAATTAAGTTCTCATGGTATAATCTAATAAAATAATAAGTGTCAAATAAAATTTAAAAATAAAAATACTACATTATTCTACTAAATCTTCATAGGGATGTTACATTGTCGTATCAGAGTTATGGCTCAAACTCTAGGACTTAATGAGTTTGTTAGCATTTTCATATTCTTCTATTATCATAAATAAAAATAGTGCAAGAAAGAGCATTTATATATCATCCTTCTAATTTCAATGACAATAACTATCCATTTGATCCTAACCAATTTACCATTGAAACAGTAACAAAGTTAGATCAATTTCTTGTACACATGAATGAGACTAGGGATAAAATTATAGCCCTAAAATAGGAAATTCATGGACATAAGAAATAAGACCATATCAGGATGAACTTGAAGAGCATCTTAATGAGTAATAAATCCCTTAAAAGCAGAGACATGAAGAAGAGCCTCAGGATGTGAGATGTGTAGTTGCATAATTGGCTAGGGATATGAAAAAAGTGAATCTACCTAAGTTTGATGGAAACATTGAGAGAGATAGAACTAAATCATGGTTAACTAAAATAGATAATTATTTAAATATTTAAAACTACTCTAAGCTCATCAAATCTATTTATGGAGCTTATTATATTGGCTAGAGAAGCAGCTACATGATGGGCCAATAAGAAGTTGGAAATGAATATGCACTTAACCCCCACTACTTGGAAGCAGTTTATGACACTTTTCAAATAATAGTGGCTTTCATAGTTATATTTTGATCCAAATCTTACAAATTTTCAAAATCTAAAGTAAGGAGACTTGTCAGTGAATCAGTACTGAGAACAGTTCCTCAAACTTATGAAATATGTAACTCCATATAAGGTAGATGAGAGGTTCAAGATTAAGAATTTCATTATAGGATTAAAACCTTAAATTTGTAGAGAGGTGGACATTCATGAACCATATAACACAAACCAAGTCTTTGAAAAAGGAGTCAAATAGGGGCAAAAGTTGAAATCTCTTGCTCAAGTTAGGGACAAGTTTAAGAAAAAATTTGAAAGTTTTACGTCAACTTTCAAGAAGAAGAACTAGAAGCAGAGAAGTGGAGACTCTAAGATTTGATTCAAGAGCTAGAATACTAGATTTAATAGCGGTTCAGGTAGTAATAAACTGGGTAATGGTTCTAATGGTGGTTTCAAGAGAAATCTATAGTTTGATAGGAAGAGACCACTAGAAAGTTGTTTCATATGTGGAGGTGACCATTTTGCATATGAATGTACCTAGTATAAGTTAAATAATAAAGGTTATAACCCTCAACAAAGAACTTTTTGGTAATGTATTCATGCAACAATTGATAATCATGAAGCTAGATTTCAAGTTTCACCCATAAAACTATCAATTATTTTGTTTGAACATCTAGTTTTCATTTTGATAGATACATGGGTTATAGAATGTTTTATAGCTCCTATAATTCTAAATAAGTTATCTAGAAAAGATAATGTAATAAAAAATTCATGGTTGGTACAATACGAGAATGATTCTAGAGTCTAACTTGACAAGTGTTTAGTCGAATCATAAACTAGGTTGCCTAAATTCACAATAATAGTGTATCTCTAGGTTTCACCACTAGGGTCATATGATGTGATCCTAGGAGTCAAATAGCTTATGAAGTCTAAGGATAAGGTTGATTGTTATCTGAAAAAAGTTGAGTGTCTATATGATTCTATAAATCAAACACTAATTAAGAGAAATAAAATAAAGTTAAAGCTTAGGCATATTTATATAATGCAACTCAAGAAGGCCTAAGGAAAAGGATGTCAAGCATTTATCATTAAGATAAATGAAATGGAGGAAGTTAAAGAACCATTAATTGAATAATATCCTTTCCTTAGGTATTTTAATGATGTTTTTCCAAAGGAATTGTTAGAATTACCTCTTAAATGGGAGTTTGATTTCTCTATTGATATCAAACCAAGATCAGAACCTCAATTTAAGGCACCATATAGAATAAAAACCATTGAATTGGCTGAATTAAAAGTATAATTTTAGGAATTATTATCAAAAAGATTGATCAGACCAAGTGTGTCACTATAGGGTGCACTAATTTTTTCATTAAGAAGAAGGATGGCACTCTTTGACTTTGCATTAATTATAAAATGTTGAATAAAGTGACCATTAAAAATAGGTATCTACTACCTTGAATAGATGATCTTTTTGATCAGATACGAGGAGTAATATTATTTTCTAAGATTGATCTTAGATATGGATATCATCAATTAAGAATAAAAGATGAGGATATTTCAAAGATGGCATTTAGAACTTGTTATGGGCATTACAAGTTTACAGTGTTACCTTTTGGGTTGATGAATGCAACATTTATGAATCTCATGAATAGTGTATTCAAATATTATTTAGATCATTTTGTTTTGATCTTTTTAGATGACATTATTATATATTCCAAGGATGAAGAAGCACATCTTCAACATCTAGATCTAGTTTTGAAACTTCTATGAAAGCATATGTTGTATGGCCAATTGTCCAAGTGTGTATTTTTTCAAAAGAAACTACAATATGTAGGACATATTATCTCAATGGATGGCATCTCAATTGATATGGCTAAGATAAGAGCCATTATGGAATGGTCGACATTAAGGAATATCTACGAGGTAAGAAGTTTCATAAGATTAGCATGATATTATAAGAAATTTATTTTGAATTTTTCCAATATAGCTAATC
Source organism: Torreya grandis (assembly GCA_037957365.1). NCBI lineage: Eukaryota > Viridiplantae > Streptophyta > Pinopsida > Cupressales > Taxaceae > Torreya > Torreya grandis. The sequence goes on from JARHVA010000105.1 coordinate 1,704,478, forward strand.
TAATTACCTCTCTACAATGTAAGAATAAAAAATTTATCTGATTAGATAAGTATGAAATAAATTTTTAAAAAATTAAAAATAAAATTACTTCAATACCAATATTAAAAGTTCCTGATCCCAATGATCAATTTTCAGTGATCATAGATGTGTCTAGGGATGGACAATGAGGAGTCATTATGTAAGATGGTGTAGTGGTAGCTTATGAGTCAAGTAATTTGAAGTCTTATGAGGTGAATTACGCCTCTCATGATCTTAAACTCACAATAATTTTTCATGCTTTAAAATTTTAGAGACATTATTTGTTGGGAAAACTATTTGAGATCAAGACTAATAACTTGGGACTTGAATACATTTTCACCCAATCAAATTTGAATACTCATCAAAGATATTGATTAGAGTTTTTGTCTAACTATGAATTTGATATCAATTACATCAAAGGTAAGGAGAATAAATTAGTTAATGCCTTAAGTCATAAAAGGTACATAATAGTTGTGGCTACTATCATGATTATTTTTAGTGATCATGTGATCGAATTATCACCGAGATATGAATCATATGATCAGGTCAAAAAGCTTTATTTAAAAATACTCAGAATCTTAGGTATAAAGGATAGAGCTTAGAAAATAATAGCCTTTTATGATATAATAAAAGGATGCATGTGCTAAATCAGAAGAATCTGAGGAGCATAGTGCTAAAAAAATTATATAATACCTTATACTCAAGACATCCTGGAGTAACCAAGCTCATGACAGATCTTAGACCACTTTATTTTTAAAAGGGAATAAAAAAAGATGCAGTGGACCTTGTGTCATGTTATTAGGATTTATTTCAAAAATGATTAACAATGATAAAAAAGAATGCAGAAATTAATGAAAGCAAGATATAATATTACCTCTCATAGAGCAAACCAAAAATAAGACAAATATTTTAAAGTGGAAAACTGAACATATAAAAAAATCTCATGTGATTTTATTAGAAGACTTGCAACCAAAATCTCCAACAAACACAAAATTGAATCAAGAGCACAAGAGAAGAAGAGAAAGAGCTAGAAATTCTAGTGAGGAAGAGAGGAGAGAAAGAGATCTTTTATAGAGCTAGAAGAGGAAAATAGGAGTTACATAAGATATCATTATGACCTTGTAATTCCTCCAAGTGTGTGTCACTTATGTCCTAATCCCTTACAAAGAGAGGGAAGTATGTGCCATGTGGATAATAGAGAGTTACATGCAAATAACTCTAAATCAAACAAGTGGATTATAGAGGTGAGTGACACCTCATAAAAGTGAAAAATAAATAAATTTATAAATATAATAAATACACACATAACTTAAGACTTAAGATAAGCCTATAAACATAGGAAGGACCCAAATAAGATTAATTCTCTAATACTCCCCCTTAAGCTTAATTTGGGATTATAAAAGTGGAGAGAACCTTTACAAACAAAAAAGAGAGTTAAAATTACAATAATCTCCCCCTTAATAGAAACTTCTTTCAAAAATTTAGAGAGAATAAAGAAGAAAATGTGTTGCTAAAAGTTGGAAGGAAGAAAGTGTGATCACCAAAAATCTCTAAAAAATCCTCTTCATATAAGGTGGTCAATCTGTGATGGAACAAAGACCAACCAAAAGGAGTAGTGATCCACAAACCTATAAAACAAGTAAGCTAACACCAATATTTAATTATACAAAAAATACAATCTACATACATAATGTAATAAAAATAGATGTACAACTAGATAAATTTAAACAAAGATAATTTTTATCATAAAGTGTGTAAACCTACATGAAAATAAGTTAGTCACAAAAGCTTGAAATAAAGCATATACCCTTTACAACAAAAAGCAAAAAATATATAAAAAATTAATTTTAATCAAAATAGAGACAAAGAAGATGTCACTTGTAAAAAATATTTTGCATGAAGCATTAGAAGAAATGTCACAAGAAGACATATCAAAGTCTTTAGAAGATCCATATTTGTTAAGAATCCAAATAGTTTTACCCTTAGAGGTAGGACATTTAGTCATTTTCTAACAATGCAATGTATTTTGCATGGATTTACCACAAGATTTGCATGGGTGTAATTTTTAACGTTTATTTATATCATACCCATGTTTTCCACAATATGCATAAAGTTTAATAGTTTTATCAAAGCATGAGCATTAAAAGTAGTATAATCAAAAAAAATTGTATTATAAGTCATTCGATGAGGAGGACAATAAGATTTTAATTTTACATTAGAAGTATGTGAATCAGTAGAATCAATATAACCAATACCTTTAGAATTTGCATTGAAAGTAAGCAAAAGAGGTTCGAGAATACCATCTTGACACTTACCAAAAACACCAACCAAATAACTCATATTTTGCATGATTTTTAGGCCAGAGTTTGTAAAAGAAGTGTTCGAAGATATTTTAGTACAAGAAAGTTCATCATGATTAAAACTAGTGTCATGTAAATGATGTAAATTTAACATTGAAAGCGTCAAGAGAAGATTACATATTATTTATTTTATTTTGAAAAGTATTTTGAAGTACATTAATGAAATGATGCAAAGAAATAATAATATCATTTTGAATTGTAATTTGTTTTTTAAGAGTACAAATTTCTTTATTTTGATGAGTTTGCTTAGAAATCAAAAAAATAGTCAATTTAAGATTAATAAGACATGAAATAAATGTCACTAGCATTGAAACAAAAACAATGATAAGAAACTTTAATTGATCTAAAGAACATTTGAAAAAAATCATTTTTTATGAATTTCCAAAAAAAAATATTCACAATAAAAAACATGAATAACAAGATTTTGAGATAAATTGATTGCTTAGAAAAAAACCGTTAAAGATTAGTTCGATTAACCTTATAAATGAAAGTCCACACCAAAAAATTATGGCTTCAAATAAATTTAATTCATATTATCCAATTTATGATGAAATGAAAAAGAAAAAAGAAATCTGATTTTTTTGAAAAATAAAACTTTCTCCTTTTTTTTAAAAAAAACTTATTTTTCAAGAAAACCACTTTCCACGTGAAATAGAAAGAATTAAAAAAAGGTGTGTGCAATCATATAAAGCTTTGATAAATTTTATCATGCCAAAAAAAACTTTAAGATTTTTTTAAGATTCCTTTTGGAATGTGAAAAGGTAGTGAAAAAGAACTTTAGTTCAAACTTTTACTCCATTAAAGAATATTTTGGAAAAAGGAAAACCCACTGTTTATTCCATAAACAAAAAACTCTCCACGATATTTATTTTTTTATTTGAAAGAAATTAAGACTAATTTTGTTTATGTTTTAAAAAAGGTATCCGTTTAAAACAAAAGCATATATAAAGATTTTAATGATTTAGCATATCAATACAGATAATAAATGTCAACCTTAAACAATAATAAGATCAAAGCAAATATGCATTGGAAAGTTATGAGCTAAAGATTATTCAAAAAAATGCACACTTAAACAAAGTTAACATACAATTTTTTTTTTTGGTTTTAAAAAAAAATATGGCAGACCAAGATGCCACTTGGTGTTTAAAGGATAACTTGAATAAAATTGGTCTATCATTAAAATTTTGAAGACTGCCTATTGCACAAATTGTCAATAAACAGAACTAAGGTAAAATAAAAGCTACATTGTAGTTCAGCATTTTGGATAGTAACAAAGCTAAGAAGTCGTCATTGATAGTAGTAGTAAAGTACTAAGAAGTCACAGAGAGCAGTTGTAAAGCTAAAAAAATACTAGATCACATAAAGAATTTAAATTGGGAGAGAATTTTTTTTAAACAATTTAAAAAACACATTTTTTCAAAAAACATGGTCATTATTTTGAAGATTTCTCTCAAATCGTGACTTGAGTTTTCTTTAAATTTGGAAATCTTGATCCTAATTATAATTGAAGAAACCCATTAAATTTTAGAGCATAATAGTCTGTAAATAAAAATATATAGTCACTTAAATATAACAGATTTATAAAAAAAAATGATTTATTCACTACCAAAAAAAACCTACAACATTAAGTTAGAAGGATAAAAAGTATGAGTTTTATCCAAGAGAAGCCTACAAACATTCATGAATCAATGTTAAAATATTGATGGCTCTAATACCATATTAAGATTTATGCTAAGAATGATTAACAATGATAAAAAAGACTGCAAAAATCAATGAAAGCAAGAAATAATATTACCTCTCATGGAGCAAACCAAAAACAAAATAAAGATTTTAAAGTAAAAAACTGAGCGTATTGAATAAAAACTCATGTAATTTTATTAGAAGGCTTGTAACCAAAATGTCCAACACGTACAATATTGAATCAAGAGAAGAAGAGAAAGAACTAGAGATTCTAGTGAGGAAGAGAGGAGAGGAAGAGCTCTTTTATAGAGATAGAGGAGGAAAATAGGAGTTACATAGGACCCTATTATGACCTTACAAACCCTCAAAATGTGTTCTAGTTATGTTCTAATCCCTTACAAAGAGAGGAAAATGTGCGTTATGTGGGGAATGAAGAGTTACATACAAGTAACTCTAAATCAAACAGGTAGATTAAAGAGGTGAATGATAATTCATAAAAGTAGGAAATAAATATATTTATAATTATAATAAATGCACACATAACTTAAGACTTAGAATAATCCTATAAACCTAAGAATGACCCAAATAAAGTTAATTATCCAACACATATTGTTTGGAATGTCAGCAAGTAAAATCTGAACATCTGCATCCAGTTGAGTTGTTATATCTACATAATGTATCGAAATGGAAATGGTAGATGATCAATATGGAATTTATCCAAGGATTACCATTGTCATAGAACAGGCATGACATGATCTTTTTGTAGTTAATAAACTAACCAAGGTAGCACATTTTATACCAAGCAATTTGATAGATGATGTGCCACTCTTGTAAAGAGATTTATAAAGGAAGTGTATCGATTACAAGGTTTTTTAGAGAATATCATATTGGATCATGATTTGAGAATTACTTATAGGTTTTCGTTAACTCTAAATTTATTTTTGGGTATGTAACTAAGCTTCAGTACTGCATATCACCCACAGATTGATAATCAAACTAAGTGAGTTAATCAACTGTTAGAGGATCTTCTTTGTATGTATTACATGGATCAGAAATATAAATGGAAAGAATACCTTTCATTGGTTGAGTTAGCATATAATAACTTAGACTAATTTTATTTGAAGATAGCACTATTTGAAGCACTTTATGGAAGAAGGTGTAGGACACCAATCAGTTCGAATAGTTTGGAAGATAGGATAATATTTGGACCTGAAATGCTTTTAGAAATGAAAGGTCAAGTCAGAACAATCAAGTAAAAAGTATTTGAGGATAATGATAGATAGAATAGTTATGTTGAGCTGAAAAGAATATCTAGACAATTTTTAGTATGTGATAAAGTATTCTTGTGGGTTAAGCTGTAAAAAAGCTCAATTAAATTCGAGAAGTCAGTAAAATTTTCATCAAAATATGTGGGACCCTTCAAGGTTTTAGAAGTGGTCAATCATGTAGCATATAGGCTTGTATATCCACCATCTTTAGCTCTATTGTATGATGTCTTCTATGTATCTTATCTTAAAAAGTATATAGTTGATCCTTCACATGTGTTGGATTGAAATGCTTTATAGATTTTAGATCCTAAAGTGGTCATGGTAGAACTAATCAGAGTAACTAATACTAGTAAACTTCATTTGTGTAATAGAAAAGTTTCATAATGCAAACTCTTGTGGGATCAATACTCTAAAAATAGTGATACTTGGAAGGACTATGATGAGTTATACAAGATATTTCCACATTTGTTTGTTTGATTTGATGATTCATACTATGTTAGTTTTTTTGCTAAACTCTATTTTTTATTCAGAACTTTTGTTCTAATAAGTGTCATCAAGACAATGATCAACTTTAAGGGGGAAGGATGTTATATCTCAATTTTTCACTAAATTGACTTACCTAATTATCCATTGATTATTATGATTATTAAATCAATTTTTTACTTTTTAACTATATTATAAGTTATATGTTGATATGGAACAGTTATATGTTACTTGGATTTCATGATTTCATAATTATAAATTAGCTAATTATGAATTCTGTACATAATGATTACATTACATTTATTATTACAGCATTATTTTATGATATATATCATGATGTGTCAGGCTAACTACCATCTTGTCATGAGTTGGATGCAAGAAAGTTCATTTCTCAAAGCATGATAGAGGAAGATCATCATCAAAGAGGGTGAGGTAGATGCAGATGGTGAAGGATGATAGAGAAATTGTTAAAACTCATGCACACATCACATTAGATTTTATATATTATATACATTATATGTTTAGATTGTTAGATTTAGTATGTTTTTAAAGTTAATTGTAATTAGATATTAGATTTTATGTGATAGTGAATGTTAGTTTAAGTTTAGTAATTATAAATAGAATAAATCTTATGTATGATTGTATTGTGTATATTTTATGTAGATTAGTATATAATGTTACAATATAACCATATTATGTTAATATGTTCATGTTATTTATGATTACAAAAATACAAATCTATGTGGATGATATCAAGTTACTATTATATATAGATTATCAAAAACATCTTTATAATGTTTTAAAACATTAATTGTTATCATTAATATTCAAGAATATCAATATACATCTGAAGGTAATAAGATAACAAAAGACATATATAGTTTATATAAAATAGTAATAAAGTGACAATTATATTTCTAAAATACTATTATGGATAAGATACTAATTATCCAATTTATATTCTTGGATAAAAGGATATCATCACTTTATTGTTAGTTACAATACTATTTCAAAATCAAGATATTGTTTATCTTTTAAGGAATTTGTAAAGATTTTATTATAACCTAAAACTATCCTAAGATCTATGCCTAATTTTTATAACATGCATAGACTATGTTGAAGTGGAAGTAATACTTATCATTGCTAATAATGTTTTAAGTAGACTTATGAGTTGAGTACTCAGACATGTAACATAGATTGAGATGCACAAATTTGAAATGAATATAATAATAATTAGAGAATTGGGGAAAGTTGAAGTAAAATAAAATTAGGGATTTCTTAAGTGATGTTAATGGAAGTTAACTAGTCTTAGTCCCTGTTTGGAAGGGAAAAACATATATTTTGCATGGATTATAAGCTAGAGTGAACATGGGCATGAAAATCTTTAATGATAATAAGAATATGATAAGAGGGATCCATGAAAGGAAAGAGGATATGAACGAAAGAGGAAAGAAGTGAAAGATAGCATAGAACAATGAAAGAATTGGGATGAGACTAGTTCATTTTATATTAGTTTAGAAGCAACTTGAGAGGTTGGTGAAGTATTAATTTCATTTGCTTATCAAAATTCTATTTATGTTTGGATTGTTATATTTTTTAAAAATGTATTAATCTTATACAAAAATATATATAGGCTTAGCCTTGTGGATGGCTTGGACATCCACAAAACTAAGCCACATTACCTCTAAAACCCTAAGATTGCAAATAATTTGAGTTGGTTTTAAGAAATTAGGGTAAAAATTGAATGTATAAGTTGTCAATTCAATGCCCTGGCTTAAAATTGAACCCTGGGCATTTAATTATACCATATATGCATATATAATTTGAGTTTCATAACTTCAGATGTGTGTGTGTGTGTGTGTGTGTGTGTGTGTGTGTGTGTGTGTGTGTGTGTGTGTGTGTGTGTGTGTGTGTGTGTGTGTGTGTGTGTGTGTCAAACATTCAAAATAGATATATAAATATATTTTCTTATATTCATATAAGAGGAATTAGTTTGATGGGTATATACCTATATATTCATATATATATATATATATATATATATATATATGTATATACAATTATTGAAAAAACAACCTACATAAGTTTTGATATCAACATAACTAAGTGAAAAAGGGATTTCGAATGGGTTAAAGAGAATTCAAGTTTCCTGTTGATTCCTTTGGTATATATATTTATATATAGATTGTCATTTGATTTCTTGTATATACATGAGATCTGTGTGTGTGTTTTAGGTTATTTTTAATGGCGATTGTATACCTATACCCATGTCGATTGTTGTTTAAGATATTAGAGAACAGATTATACACATTTTCATAACTATGTCTATTGTGTTTTATAGTTATCCTTGAATAGTGAATATATAAATATCTATATATATCAGCGATGTTAATTTGAGTAATTAATGAATATAAAATAGAGAGAGAGAGAGAGAGAGAGATTGTGTATATTTAGATAAATAATATACATAATATATATATACACATTATATATATGTATCGGTTGAATCTTTTCATTTAGAATGTATTATGTTATAGACTTTACATAAATACATATACGAAATCATGTTTATAAAATGGAATGAGTTAAGGTTATAGACCATGTTTGAAACAAGGTATATACATATATACCTATGACTACGTATCTTTTTCAAACAAGATTGGCATACATGTATACAGTTAGTGTATATATATAGAAAAAATAGAGTTTATGAGTTTTATAAATATACATCATTAGACATATGTATGAAACACTATGATCTTTTACCTTAATGGATTGTGCATTTGTTTAACTGTGAGTATAAACATAGTTATGTGGATTGTGTGGATATAATTAAATATTTAGTGTTTTGTTTTCTAAAATAGTGAACACCTGAAGCCAAATGAACCAAAATGGATTGATAATCTATGATATTTTAACTTAAATTAAAAATATATAAAATTATATTAAGGCTTTTATATTTTATACCAAATATAGTTTGATATTTGTTACAAGTAACAGAACTTAAATTGAGGGAAAAGTTATTAGTTGAGGAAACATTAGATTAAAAAAGAATAAATAAAAACATTGTTGTGGATTAAAATAGTATTTGTGTTTAATAATATATACAATGGGATATATATTATATTAATACATAAATATATTAAATATACCTATAGGAGAACTTAGGTTTTCATATACGTATATAGCATATTTTTATAGAATGGGTAGCATGCCTATCATTATAGAATGTGACTAATCAAATAAGTCATACAAACCTCCAAGGATAGGGAAATACAATTATACACATGAATCCTAAGTCCATAAATGTAAAATAAATGTTTTGTTTATGAGTTAATTAATCTTTAAATTAATTATGACTGTTGGTTTGTAATGAGTAATATGAATAATATACCAAGATATTGATAAATGTAAATGTTTGAATTTACTCTAAGATTTTGGGAATGCAATCAAAGTCTAAATTTAAACCATTTAGGAAATAAACTTATTTTTTATGCAAATTATTATTGTATTGAATAATATTGTAGAGGTTTATTCATACATTTGAAGGAGTAAGTGTATGTATTGTGATTATTTCAGTAATTAGCATGTGTTTATATTTACTAGTATAAATAATTATATGAATTTGTTAGTTATATTAATATTAACCAAATCTCATATTTCTAGTTATAACTAATCAGTGAGATAGACTTTGTTGGCTTAGTTAGCATCACCAATGCCAAATGAAAGTAATTCGATCAATTGGTGTGTATAAATTTGATTGATCCTAGAGATCAATAGCTATTTAAAAACTTTAGCCAAAGTAATATTTAGATATACATTGTTATTTCATATTTATGACTTACATGTCTATGTGATATCACGTTAGAACATATTTTCTTTATGGTACACATATTGTGGTAAAAATCTTACAACACATGGGTACTAGAATGTCTCTTTGGATTCCTGTACCATCACTAGCTACCCATCTATGAAGGGAGGGTCATTCCCTATTTTGGGGGTTATGTGAGGGATTAATGGTCCATGATTGGTATATAAAATCACTTGAATGATAATCTCTCTCCCCACTATAGTACTTATTAAATACTATACTTGATATTATCAAAGATATTGGAGTTAGAGTGACTCATGCTTAGTGGATCATTATATCTATTTTTGTATATATGTTAAAGTTTATTGCCCATTAAAAATGAAAGTGATTACTTATTTTACATTTATATAAGTGGTTGTATTATTTTACCAATCATCACTTTATTTTAATGTAATTACTTTCCTTATGTAGTTATGTTATGTTACATATGATGCTAGTGATTAATAACTATTAATGTTACATGTTTACTTATGTTTAACATAGATAGTATTATAAGGTCACTAATTAAGTTATTATGGTGTAATATAATGAAATAATAAGTTTCAATTAAAAATAATACATTATTCCCGTAAATCCCTGTGGAGATGTTACATGTTGCAAGATACCACTCTTCCTATGGATACATAACTAGCTTCATTTGAATCTATCATGAATACCTTAAAAAATATTTATAATATTGTTAATTTTGATAAATAAGATATACCTACCAATCATATCAATGAAAAAAAACTTTCATTATTCATTTAAATATAAATACATTGAAAGCTAATCAATTGTGCATTAGCTGACAATGGTTCTAGATAAATATTTACAGCTATGACTTCGTACTAAAATTGGATTTCAATAAGGATAGCATTCACATATCATATCAAATTTTAAATGGTTTTGATATCACTCCAAATAAAATATTTATAACTATCACATTATATTTACTACTAGGCCAAAAAATTATACATATTTTTTTCAAGTCATACCTGATCAGCGATAATATAATTAATATGACTACTTATCTCATTATTTATTTACATCTATTAGAGTGGGTGAATATAGAGATATCTCTTCTATACAAAATAGAGGAAATGTACACATTTTAAATCATGTGGATTTACAAAATATCTCAAATAGTTTTAATACTATTTCATAATTGGTTGACTTGAATATTTCTAACACAATGATCACATCTTCCAAAAAGAAGGTATAAAGGGAACTATTAGCCCTCCAATTGGTACCTCAAATGCACCTAGGAAATTAGGTGTATTTAGTGACTTTAGAGGAAAATTAATGGGTGTATGTACTCTCATTTTAAGATTTTTTATGAGATAATCTAGAGCATTAGTTATAGGTATTGGGCTCCATGAAATAGTCTACTTGAAATAGATCTCCAAGAGATGCTCTATTACCACCAAACACTCAATATTTATATTCACAAGCATGAAATTCTTCTACCACCAGATCTAATTTGATAATTTAACCACTTACACAACTTGGTTTATAATTTATAAACAAATAAGAACTAGTTAAATATATATAATAAATAAATAAAGGGTAATGAAGGGTAAGGTAGGAAAGAGAGGTTTCTAGGCAAGCTGGACAACATCAACACTAAAGCCCCAAACATGTGCCCATATATAGTTATGCCACTATATGCCAAGTTTCACATGATCTCAGACTTCAGCCATATAGGGAAGTAAGTCAATGGAAAATAATATGTGTTGTATTGAAATAACTCTTTATACAAATAAACACAACAAGAATGTTACTAATCACAAATAGAATCCCAGTGATATAAGTAAAATAGAAAGAGTAAAGAAACTAATTAGAACATCTTGTTTCATGTTCTAATTATTACATATATTAAAAAAAAACATATATTTGATCTCTTAATCATTAATATCATTCATTTTTCCATAAATAATTTGAAGACATTCTTTAGATAAAATAAAGAGAGATAAAACAAAACTTGTATTAATATTTTGTTGTTTTACTAAAAAATTATTAACCTTTCCAACAAGTTACAAAATAGCATATATAGAGATAATATGGGATCTATCTCCAAATATCATGGTGTCCCACTCTTATCCATAGTGGCTCAAAATAGTTACAAACCCAATCATTGCCATAATGTTCCCCAAAAAAAAAGTGAGAACCGGGACACAGATTTATTTTAGCACACCCCTTTTATTAGGACCACAAGGATACTTAATTCAGATTGGGTGGGGACCACTTCCTATTTTATTTAGGGCATCATGATGAGTTTCAAACACTTGTTCCACCAAGTTATCCTTGTGATCAAGCTTCGGTCAATTGACCGTTGGTTCCCAAAAAATTATCTCTACCTGAGTTAGTAACCTGTCATAAGCTTTGAGAGTGGATTCCAATTAGACCCTTACCTCACTAATTTTTCTAATGATCATGGTTGATTTCTTGTAAATCTATAAGATGGCTCAGGATCCATCTCTATTAGCCTTTGCCACTTTCTTCTTTATTTCCACTTTGAAGTGCTTGAGGTGGACCACAAATTTTTCAAGGTTGAGCAAGGTGCCATTTGGGTAGAAGATTATTGTGATTTTGACCTTCTTGAAAGGATAAAGTATTTGATCTTTTATTTTTTCCAAAGGATAGATGGTGGAATATATAAATCTAAGCCAATATTCCAATGTGGTCCTCATGCTCCATGTAAATTTTGTATACAAGTTCAGGTCCATGAGAGGCATGAGCTTGAGCTCCAAGAACATTCCTTTGTTGATGATGACCATGATATTATTTCATTTTTTATCTACCTTGACAATCCCCTCTACATACCACAATGGTCTTTGGAAGAGCACATTGTTGTAAATAGATCTGATCACTTTTCTAAGGGTTAAAAAAAATTCTCAAGGGTAGGTTCAACCTTACCGACCAAACTAATAGGGAAAGATCTCCTCATTTGGGACTCCAAGATCCTGACTTGGTCTCTAAGGTCCTCCATCAACTTATTTATGAGATAATTTATTGACTTTATAATAGATACTAGGTCCTCTACAATATTATCCTCCCAAGAGGCACTTCTCTTCCTTGTGAGCGAGAAGAGATCATGTTCCATCCTCTATACCATAGGTTCCCATCCTGTGTAAAGGTTAGTGTGAGCACCCTATTCATTCTAATAGAGTCATGATCAACTTACAGTTGGATATTAAGGTCTCCTTAGTATACGATCTCTGGCCTTTATGAACTTGAAGATTCAATGGGGCCCAACCAATCTTGTCTCGCCATTATTCCCAAATAAGTGGAGGATGATACAACAAGGGTGGTGGTAGCTAAAATGGAAGGTGGATGTATGGGTGGAGGAAGAAATAATTAGGGTGAGTGATGAAATGGTATGGATGATGGAGGGGTAACATAAGTGTAAAGGGAGGAACTACCAAATTATAATCCCAAGGGAACAATCATAACCTTATTTGGTTATGGGTTATGAAGACATGGGGGCCAAAGATGCCCAAGAGATGTGTATTTAACTTGAAATAGGAGATTATATTATTAAATCCAAGTCATAATGATTCTGGTGTAATGTTTATATAGTCTTATGATGGGGTTATGGGTTTATCTAGAAGCTATGGGGGTGGTTGAGGTGCAATTGATTTTGGCAGCTTAGTAAGCTTATACTTGGGGCTCACATGTGGTGTTACTAAACTTGAATGGGTTCTCCTAAATGGAGCCTATATAGGTATTTCATCCACTATTGTACTTGTTAAAGTGTTATAAATTATAGGATTATAGGATGTCGAGACATTCACATTCACATATTTTTTAGGATAATTGTGGCATTAGGAAGGACCAAGGTTGTAAGGGTTACTGTGATTATAGGATTAACATGAATTAGGGTATTTTTGGGAAATTTTATAATATATGATGCTAACCCAAGATAAATTTATGGGGTTTACCAACACAAGGTAAACTAAGTGGGACAAAGTAAGGTCATAGTGTAGATTAGGGATCCAATAAGGTCAAAGCACTAAATATTATAGAATCTAGCAGACCGAGGGGGGCCTAAGCACTTATAAGGGATGGTACATGAGGATTTATAAGAGGAATATGTTGCATATAGGTTTTGAAACAAATAAGAGATACAATGGGCTACTTGGATACACTGGAACTAGGAGTGGAAACTTCAAAGGATGCAAGAGAGTGGCATTGGGGTGGGCTCTCTTGTGATTCTGATTTGCTTGAGATATGAAGTGCACAAGCAGCCTGGGGTTGGATTAACTAGGAGGTTACCATAAGTGAATTATATTCCAAGGTTATGGAATAGTATTAGTGGGTATGTCTTATATTATTAATTGGGAGATCCTCCTTACAGTTGACAATCTTTTAATAGCATGTTCTTTGGGAGTTATCTATGAAGGCACTAGTATTTCTATAATTATGCCTTTTTGTGATGTGTTGCTTCAATATTTACAATCAAATTCATGTCATTGGTAGGTTTTATGTGGATTTTATCATTGGTTTTTATCTTATGGTGTTATGTAGTTTTCATCCACACTCGATACATCTCCACATGGGTGTGCATTGTGCCTTGAGATCCCATTGTCTATTATCAACCTTGGGGAAATTTAAATATTCCCTATGGAGGGTCATCGCATGTATTGTAACAAATTTTTTGTATTAATGGCACCCAATAATCATTTATAATTATGGTTAAACCTTTTACCTTCTAATAAGATAGAGACCTACAATGCCATTGGGCAATTGCCGAGTGATTTATTTCTTTACAACATAGTCTAAGACCATGTAGGGCATTTTAATTAGATCCCCTAGATGACATTAATATTAATCATAGCATAGTCCTATTAGTACCAATAGTCATTTATGTTAATAATTGATGCCCATGTCTCCACATAAATTTAGGGCATCTACTTTTTGTTGATAGTGAAGTACACTTAGTGTAGAAACTATCACAAATGTATTGGATATGGTGTATGTAGTGATGAATGTAGAGTTTGTAAAACAATACATGCACCAAAGATCATTTTATCACCCATGGAATAAATTATATGCTTCATAAATTTAGGATGGCACAGGTGGCATCGACCTAGTAGGACATCACATATAAAATTTCCCAAACCCATACCTATTAACTTGCTATGTTATGTTGAAGGTGATGATGTCCCAAAGTTTAGGGACCTCCTCCATTTTGAGGATGATGCTAATTAGAGGGACCCAAATATTTTTAACATGTATGATGTCACTTACCCCATATAATCACATGAATAGTAGCATGTCAATCTTTACTCCCTCATAGAAGGTTTTGATGGTGTAGGAGTTAGGGTCTTCCTTGTTCACCTAGTGATTACAGTCTTCTGCCTAATCCTTAAGTACATCATAGATATCATGAGTGATCAACCATCCCATAGTGACCTATATGCCATATATGATGTCAAAGTCTAGGATAGTTTATTACTACTTAAAGTCATCCTCAAAGATGTCTGCAATCTTAAATTGTGTTGTTGGGGAGTACACAATATATTGACTGCATTTGGATGTGCACATTAAGTCTCCAAAAATATCATTGCATGGGAAGAATTTTGGCTTGGAATTAGACTTGTGGAGTCTTGAATCTCTAATGGATGTGAGATCATCTACAAATTCCATATTATCATATTCTAGTTTATCATCACAACTAGGCGTCTGTATATCTTCAATCATTTGGAATATTTCATTGTAATGCTTAAATATGGTAATGTCTTACAAGAAGGTTGTATCTTATAACTCTTTCTCTAGTTTAGGATCTAAAATTGAGGTTGTCATCTATGAATTAATTCTTTTCTGCATACAGGTATTTATCAGGAATTTACTTTAGGATCTAGAGGGAATTCAAGGTATATAGTTCTGAATAATTTAAGTTTGTAGAAGATGTTAGTGGTGAGCCCAACTCAAATGGGACATTATATGGATCCATGATATTTTATATAATAATGGATATGGAGACTTTCATCATGCAAATTAAACTCTAATTTTATGATCTTGATATCAATTTAACCATTTTGGCTTAGATTTGATTTTCATAGATAGGCTATAATTGGATTGGTTGGCTATGATGTGACTTGTTTAGGTGTCAAATCATGAATCACCCAAGTGAACTAAAAAGTGTATATATTTGTGGTAGGCACATGTCTAGATTTGGCTCTTGTGGCATCTAAGATGTATCTTTATCAACCATGTCATTTACACATTGGTGGGCTTAGCAGGTATTATGATGACTTGGCATAGAAGGGTACTTCCTTAACAATTATACTTGGATAAATTAGCCAACTAAGTATATTGCATACATTCAAATTATATTATTACATCATGTTTGTCATAGATCTTATAGTTCTAACACTTTTAATTGTATAAATACATGTATCACTCTCTCATTAGATTGGACCTCCAAAATCTTTGATAATAATGACACCTATAGGCATATACATACATGTGGTTCTCTCCCATTGGATTGGGCCTCCTACGGCTCTGATAGATCTAACACCTTTGGGTGTACAAATACACATGGTACTCTCCTATTAGATCAAGCCTCTTAAGGTTCTGATAACTTTGACATATGTGGGTATATGGATACATGTGGTGTTATCCCATTATATGGGTCTCCTTGGGTTATTATAAATCTAACATCTCTAGGTGTACTGATACACATGGTGCTCTCCCATTAGATTAGGCCTCTTTGGGATCTGATAGTTATAACACCTTTAGTTGTATAGATACACATGATGCTCTCCCATTATATTGAGCCTCCTAAGGCTTTGACACCTCTAAGTGTATAGATACATGTGGCATTATCTCATGGGGATCTTACACTCTAACACCTCTTAGTGTATGGATACATGTGGTGCTCTCCCATTGGGTCAAGCTCTAACAACTCTAATACCTCTAGGTGTATCGATACATATGGTGCTCTTTAATTGGATCAAGATTTATAGGGCTTTAATAGCTATAAAACCTCTAAGTGTATGGATACACATGGTGCTCTCCTATTGTATTAGGCCTCGTGGCAATCTGACACCTATGGATCTAAGGATACACATGGTGTTGTCCCATTAGATTGGGCCTCCAAGGCTCTGATAGCTCTGACACCTCTAGGACTTTCAAAACATACAAAATTACCAAGTCATTTCCAAATGTCCTTGTAATCAATGGATGCTTCCCTATCATAAAAGAGGCTCTAGGATCAACAAGTTAAGCTTGGGACTAAGACTCTGGGAAATGCCTATTTCAAATATTTTTTACATGGAAAATTTAGTGCTTGAAAGATCTAAGCATAGAAAATACTTAAAATGTGTAATGTAAATAAAACTTTTAAAATAAACAACCATAAATGATCTTCAACATAAAAAAATAGGTTGTTATTATAATTACAATAAGAATCTAAGAATTCATCAGATACATAGAAAAAGATTCAAAGATTGTAATACAGTTCTCCATTCATCTTTGAAATGAGAATCTAATTGGAACTTGGGATTTTGAAAAGATGAGGATTAGGTTGGGATCAATAGAGGTCCCCTTTTCTTCTATGAAAAGGGGCATGTTGGTTGTAATAATAATAATAAAGACTCACATAGAACTACATTTATAGATATAGTAACCAAAGTGAAACTAAAGTACTATCAAAAGATGATTTCTTAATAAATGAATTTCAAATCAAGATCCATTAGTTAAGGTCACTCCTAAAAATATAGTTATAAGATTAAATAAAGAAATATCTTCTTACTTAGATCCCTCATTATCAATCCATTTATGGATGGTAAGCAATGCAATAATATTATAATCACAAGCTTACAAGAAGTAAATATATGCAATCTACCTTTTTTTTTAAATCTTGGTTATGATACACACCATCTCTATAAATATACAACACCAAATCATTACATTGGATCTATCACATTACCAATTAATCTTGTACTAAATCATTTTTAGTATTATTTCACATTGATCCTAATTTAGAACAATATAATGCAATCCTTGGCAGATCATTGTAAAAATTAAAGGGAGCTACACTTAGCACTAATTATGATTCTTTAACATTTCATTAAGATAGTGCAATGGTCACAATTTATAAGTAAATTATAATCACAAAAAAGAGCACACATCAAGTCATATTCCATCAATGAGATATAATATAGCTGTGACTGATATGTATTATAATGGATAAGATGGCTCTGCATAACAACATCCTATTCAAATTAGTGGTCTATCACAAAATTAAGTAGATGGATATACCCTTTATACAATAACCCTATGGGAACTTTCCCATAATCAATTCATTGGCTATATATTTACCCTTCCCATTGTGCATAACTTCTTTTATTTTACTTCCTTGTTACTTCTTATATCACTTATCCAAGCATTCATCTATCCTTTGGCTTCAGTTTTCAATTTGGGCTCTTGCCCTCTTAATTTTTAAACCAATTTGAACAATTCAAAAAAATTACCTTACAAATGGTCATTCTGGCTCACTGTTGTATATTTGAAGTGACATGACAACCATTTTCCATTGAATCTATAAATTGTATTGTAGTGGATATGTGCATGAACTAGTATCATGTTTTTTTATTTTAAAAAATGTATATATCTACATGAACTAATATCATTAATTTTTAATTTGAAATATCTATATGCATGAATGAGTATCATGCCCCCTGAATCTATGTCAAAATAATATATAATGTCATGCATCTATATGCTAAACTATAATTGTATGTGAAACCTATAATTTTTATATTGTAATTATTTTACATGTGTCCATGCATATGTATTCAAGTGTGTATCAAGTTTCACTCAATTATCTATAAAGTGAGTGCATATGCATGACATATACCACTATAATCTGTATCAATGTGTCAATTTTTGTCATATATCTAATTTTTGAATTACTTTGAATCTTTAAAACCAATACTATGTGATAGAATATTATTTGTTAATTAATGTGAATCTTTGAAATGTGTTCTCTATCATCAAATCTGATTTTTGAATTACTTTGAATATTTAAAAAGTATACTCTATCATAAAATATATTTTTTGAATTACTTTGAATCTTTAAAACATTTAATATATTATGTACTCTTTTTTTTTTCCCATGGAGGCTTGAATTTCTAACAAAGTCTATTACAATGCCCCACTTTTGACATGAAGGATGTATCCCACAAGTCACTCATCTCAAAAGAATATTTAATTCTATCATGTAAAAAAAGTTAATTGTATCATGTGATATGTATAATTATGTCAACATGTTGAGATTATATCATCATAGTATAGTAATTGTCATTAAAATATGTATGTAATATATTGAAAACAAGGCATACAAGTTTCATGTCTTGATAGATATAACAATGAGGAATGACTAATAAGGCTGCATAATAAAATTTCATGATATGGATCATGGCACCACTAATCAAGCTCAAAAAGTACAACATACAATGTCATGCAATGTCACATAATATTAGATATAATACCAAGGCTGCATACAATGGACATGATCATGTCACAAAAAATAAGGCCAAGGGCCACACATAAAGGACAGTAATAATGTTGAAAATAATGTACATAAATATGTCACACACACAAGTATGAGTGGTTGCACACAATAAGAAAGTAAGGTTTATCCTATCATGCAATAGAGTAACAACATTGAAGGAGCATAGAATAAGTGAAAACCAGTCTACATTATCCATATGTATTGATGTCACATCATAATAGAGTAGCATATTCATGTAGCATATTGTAATATATGAGTAATTGATAAGACACCTATAAGATATGTAGTTCAACATGGTAGACAGGTCATAGATAGATATAACATGTGATAATATAACATATATAGTTAAATTCCTCTAACATAGGCATAGCCACTAGGTATAAGGGAGTTCAACATCTACTAGCCCATGTATAATATGTATGTCATGTATCAAACTCATGTACCTCATGAAATTCATGTGTTTGAAAACTAATATGTTATATACCAAAGATGTGATAAATAACATATGTAAATAAGATTTAAACTCATGATATGCTCAGGTCCTATTTTTTATTTTTTAAGAATATTATCATTTTTTTGTATTTGCTTTGACATATTTAAATTCTTTTTGCATTTTTGACATATTTTAATGTTTCTGAATTTTTTGACATATTTTAATGAAAACTAAACTAGCCTACGATCTCATCGATGGGAGGACCATAGTGTGTGCAAGTATCATAGAGTTAGAGGATTAATTTTTTTGAATGAAAAGTGATACAATTAGATATTCATGTTTGAAAAGAAATCAGGTGTTTTAAAATAATTGTCTTGATCATTACTAATAATATTTTTTTCAATATGTGTAACTTTAGAAGGTGCAAGACTTGGTAGAATCCACTATATGTTAAGATAATATTTCACTGACTATGTTTATTGTGGAACACACAAAACTATTTGAATTACTACTTTAGGATGCACTTTAGATGATGAATATCTATTTAAATTTTGAATAACCCTTTGATGTGAAACTTATTATTTAGGAAGGTGTACTAGTCTCCTTTACATTAACTATAGAAATATCTTGCATAGGTGAAACAATCATCTCTATAATATGTTCTTGGATATGTGTAATGATTATCTTTGTATTATGCTCTTGAATAAGTGCAACAATGAGCCGCAGTGGTGGTGGGGGAGGAGGAGGAGATATAACTAACTATAAAAGTTATTCATATTGAATGCCTAAAACTTTGACCACTTTATTATAATGAATATATTTGAGACATCAATGTACTATCGATGTTGGAATAATTTACTTAATATGAAATTCATTAGTATTTTATTGTTACGTGAGTTTTAACAACTCACCTAATCATATTATTTATTGTAAGATTATAATTCTTGACTCTTTGTGTTAAGGAGATCTAAAATCATATGAGTGTGTGTGTGTGTGTGTGTGTGTGTGTGTGTGTGTGTGTGTGTGTGTGTGTGTGTGTGTGTGTGTGTGTGTGTGTGTGTGTGTGTGTGTGTGTGTGTGTGTGTGTCTGTGTGTGTGTGTGTGTGTGTTTGTGTGTGTAAGGACTATTATTGATTAAGTGAATGAATTAGATGATTAATTTTTTATATGTTAAACTCTAACTAGATTTAAAATATGGTATCAAAATGGTGTTAGTCAAAGATGATAATATCTTAATAAATTTGTATGGCCCGATAAAATAAATTTAGACATATTTTAGAACTATTTCCTAGTGTTTAAGGTTTACTTTGAGAGTTTGTAAGTTTTAAATTTATTTTTTTATGCTAATGGTCTCATTGCATTGATCATTGAAAGGCAATCTATTTCATTTCAAAAGTGCAGTCAAGTGGATCTATTTTCATGCATCTATCACATTATAATGGGTTGAAAAAGGTAAGTCAAGAGATTATTATTGCACAATTCTATCATTATTGATTCTTTATTCAATTCTACCACACTAGCATGTACATTTAACTAAATCAATTCGCATGATGGGTCCTATATTAGCTTAAACTAGTCATGTATAGAACATAGCCAACAAACTATAGGAAATTTTCATGAGTACCATGTAAATTCACTTCAGATTAGATTATCTTTCTTTGTAGAATCATAATTATCAGTATAACTACAACCCATGTCAAGGATTTTGTTTATAATTGCAACTCCTTTACTAATCAAATATTTTCTATTTAAAATTTATTATTTGTTAAGTCATTTATATTATATAATTTAATGTCTTAGATAATCTGTTATAAATCCATTAGTTATAATGATTTTATGTATTTTATATACGACATATTATAGTGTTATAAGGGTTGAATCTTGTGTCCATAATCAATAAAATGGTGTTCAAGTAAATAAATGTTTTTTTTTTTCATTAGTAGTGTATAGTTTGTTTATCCAATAAACAAGTTTATATTATTAGTCTTTTAAGCCCTAGTCAGTCTATATTATAAAGCATGTACGTTAAAATAACCATAATAAAAGATCTCAAAAGTTAAAATTATTTATAAAGGATGCATTTTTAATGGAAATCAACACCCTGAGTAAGTTAAATTTGTGGGGGTACAAATATGAAAAAATAAAATCTCATTGAAATTTTTAAAGGTAGAGACTTCCATATGGCAAGTCAAGACTCAATGGTTACTAATTAACAAATATCTATGGGACATTATCAATGGTAAAACAAAGAGACCAAAAGATATCAATGTAAGAGATAAATGGGATATCAAGGAACAAAGGGTGATAAAAATCATTTATCTAGGACCATTTGATGTCTATATACATAATATATACCTTTGTAAGACCTCTAACTCCATCTATGAATTGTTAAATAAGTTATTTGGGTAGCAAGTTGGGAGTGTTGTAGTGGAATTGATGTAGAAACTTTTTCAGACTCAAGATGGAAGAAGGTAAAAGTGTGGTTGAGCATATCAATAAGTTTCACTCCTTGAAAAATCAATTAATTAGTATTCAAATTGAGGTAGAATATGAGGATGAAATTTTTTTTTTATTGAAGATCATGCTAAATATCTATTCAAATATATTTTTTACTTTAATTAAAATAAATCCTAGTCTAGAAGACCTCATTTGTTCCCTACTTGATGAATAAAATAAAACCAAAAAATTTCTATCAAAAAAAGAGGAACATGTAATGATGGAAAAAATAAACACAGTTCATCTTTTAAGACAAATAAACATGACTCAAATCCAAAATTCTAAAGGAAAAGGTATCTATGTCATTATTGTAAAAAACTAGGATACTTTCTTCTAAATTATAAGTAGAGATCATAGTGCCTTATAGATGGAAAAGTGGATCAAAAGGCATTTATTACTGAGGAGAGCGATTGGGAAGAATACACTCCTCACTTAGGTTATGAATACTCTTCCCATATTAGTGATGAAGAATACATATATTAATGTGTGTGTACTAAGTAATAAGAACAAGACTGTATTTGTGTTCACGTGTGATTTTTAAGTGAAAATAAAGTAGAATTCCATAGTATTTTCAATAAAATAGAATGGTTTCTTGAGTAATGTAGTAGTGAGGTTATTCCCACTACTTATTTTGTTTTGGCCAATGTTTTCTTAAATATCAATTTATGGGTCTCAGTCTATGGCTGACATATTCCTAACCATCAGAAGATATGATTGATTTAATCATATGGTTGAGTTGATGGGTCCAATTCTATGGTTGATGTGCTCTTATGTGTATCAAGAAAGTGTTCACTTCAATTATCAATTGATTATTCATTTACCCATATGTACACTAATGCCATTTTGAGGCGCTTCTCAATCTATGGTTGACATATTCCTAACCATCAGAAGATACGATTGATTTAATCCTATGGTTTGGTCTATGGTTCTAATTCTATGGTTAATGTACTCTTGTGTGTATCAATAAAATATGTGCTTCAATTTTCAAGTGATTTTTCATTTACCCTTATTTACACTAGTGCCATTTTGGGGATACTAGCACCACATGGCTCTAGTGTCCTTAATGTGGTGCTAATGTTCAGTTGGTAGGCTATTGGGCACGAAGGGATAAGATCATGAAATAAGAGTCTGAGACTGCATTTAAGCTAACTAGATATGTATGTGGTTTGTACAAAGGCTAGAAAAGTATGATAATAGGCTCTAAGATAGGTCTAGGGCTAAGCTAGAAATAAGTTATCTCAAGTAGCACTCTTATCACTCAAATACCACTTTTAGGTGATTATAGGTATCAAATCTTGTCAAACAAATTTTTACTATTCCCATTTGTATCTCATTTTACATGTTAAATAATTCATACATATCATCCTAGTTACATAATGCCCATTTGAAAAGAGGGGATTTACTATATGATACCAATAAAACCCTATCAAAAAAAACAAATCCCATTATATACTATTTACATATTACTTCAAAAAATACAAAGTGATACAAAATTGCATTGTGAATGATATACGAGGGGAGTTTGACAAGCAATTATAGTGAGTACTAAATCAATAAAACTATTTCAATATACAAATGAATTCATGATTTATTTATTCATAGTTTATTGGAGGTTATATAAAAAATTAATGTTTACTCGAGGAGTTGAGATCAATTTGAGAGGTACACTTAACAAATAAAACCATTGTGACACCCAAAATAGCTCATGATTTTTTATTAATAGTTTTTATTGAAAGTAGTATAACAAATATGATTTACTTTAGTTGATGAGAGCAATTTGAGAGATACCCAAAAACTTATTCTTCAACCACGAAAATAAAATATAAAAATGTAAGATTTTTAATTTTAAGGTCAACCTAAATGAAATAAAAAAGTAGAGAAGTAAAACCATGAAGTCCAAAAAAGAAATGGATAAATAAATTGAGTTATTTGGAAAGTTTTCGAGGTAAGAATGAAGTTCCTCTCACTATACCAGCCAATGCATTCTTAGTGACTAATGTTGTAGATTATATTTATCCATAATATGAGCATTCATTCTAGTAGCTTATATGTTAAGACATGTAACATAGGTCCAATATAATACATTTTAAAAACCATACCATGCTAAAAACATAGCCATTCATAAACCACTGGTAACCCTAAACATGGCTTTTCAGCAATAATATTTTCTTTTCCATTAAACTAGAGATTTGATCATCTTAAAATATCTCTTTAATTCAAATTTTAGCTTGAGTTTCCAAAATTACCTATTACTCTGGACATTTTTCCTCTTCATTACAAGGGCCTATGTTGAAATGCATTAAATAAAAGACATGACAATCCATTCTTATTAAAAGTGTTAAACATCATTTCAACAAATTATATATATATATATATATATATATATATATATATATATATATATATATATATATATATATATATATATATATATATATCCAGAGTTACATATGTTTCTTTGGACGTTTATCATCTCCATTACAAGGGCCTATGTTGAAATTCATTAAACAAAAGGTATGGCAATCCATTCCTACTAAAATTGTTAAACATCATTTCAACAAATTAAATATATATATTTCTAGAGTTATCTATTTCTTTTGAACATTTATCCTCTTCATTAGAGGGGACTATGTTCAAATTCATTAAACAAAAGATATGGCAATCCATTTCTATTAAAATTGTTAAACATCATTTTAATAAATGAAATTTGTATATATGTGCACGTCTTGATTTCAATGGTAGTCTTTGAAAACAAAAATAATATATATGTCAAAGCTTTGAAGGCTTATTCACACTTCAATTATTAGAAAAAAAATTGGAAGAAATTGTATAGGTATTTTATATCCAACATGGAGTCATCATTAGGGAGTGAATCTTATGCTTAAAGAGGAGGAAGTTATCTACCATAACTATGTTATGGGAGACTTAATAAACATGTAAAAGACATACATAAGTCAACTCCTAACTCATGTAGTCAATTTTTTACTTAGTTGAAACCATGATTAGTCAACTAACAAGCAATGTAATAAGACTAAAACATGGACACGATAGACTAAACCTATAAAGGAGGCCAGGATAATAAAATAATTAAATATCCAATTAGTTAACCAATAATTTTTTTCAATGTTAGTCCTTAACCATAAATTGTGAATTTATCTTGTGATGTTATTACCCCTCACTAGAGTATATCATATGTAATAAAATAGTCTAGTCAATATGATAGCTAGCATGTAAGACTAGACTCTAATCATTTGTACATAGTCATAGTCCAATGCTTCCAAATTATAGTCCTTATTATAAATAGTGATCTAATTCATACCATATGCATAGCATGATCGCATAAATAACATTTAACCAATAAGAAAAAGGTCATCTACCATCCTTAAGACAAACACAGGAATCTTGGCAAAGGATACACTCAACCCTTATTTAACAAGAGATTAAGCTATGTACATAAATTAGTACACATCTTAAATACATCTATCTAAAAAAATATAAAGCTTATATTAATATAAATGCACCTATCTTGTATTTGTAGCATACCACATTGATTAGTGACTCTTACCTTTTCCACAAATTTTTAGTTCCCTAATGATAGATTGCCTCAATCTGTTGCACCATTGTGTCGGGGCTCCAAAAACACTTTCCAAGGGAAAGAAAAAAAATGGGCTCCAAACTCCACCGTATGCCAAAGATTTTATGATTTTTCCATCAACTTCACCAAGTAAGAAGAAAAAAATTACCTAAGATGGTCAAATGGATGTCAAATTCATAGTTGGAACTGCCTTAAGACAAACAAAAGGATGTCAAATATATAGTTGGAACTACCCTAAGATGGTCAAATGGATGAAAAATTCATAGTTGGAACTTTCTTAGATGGTCAAATGGATGTCAAAATTATCATTGAAATTGACCATAAGATAGTCAAATGGATGTCAAAATTTATTGCTAGAACTACCCTAAGACAGTCAAATGGATGTCAAATTTATTGTTGGAACTGCCCTAAAATGGTCAAATGGACATCAAATTCAAAGTTTTCCATTAACTATTAACATTTTGTAGAATTTAGAGTCCACCACCACTCTTGGA
The DNA here is from genome assembly GCA_037957365.1 of Torreya grandis. Classification (NCBI taxonomy): domain Eukaryota; kingdom Viridiplantae; phylum Streptophyta; class Pinopsida; order Cupressales; family Taxaceae; genus Torreya; species Torreya grandis. The sequence continues at coordinate 1,730,678 of JARHVA010000105.1, forward strand.
TGCCATTATAGGACCCCTATTAGCATAATAACCTTGATCAATAGGGACAAGGTTGCTCTAACATATAAAAACATGTAAAAGAGGGGAATATTAATTGTTATCACATAGATTTTGCACCCATTCCTTAATGTAGTAGCTCATTGTGCAAAAACTAATGATACAATGGGAAAACCTCCAAACTGTAGGACCTTGGTGAATTGAGGTTAACCTTTAGCGAACATTGACTACCTTTCACTAAATCCAGTGCAACTGATAAAATATCTATTTAATATAAATTTTGCTCCTTTAGTGTTTCACTCCTAAAATAGGGTTTGATTGGGAAAAGAGTTTGAGAATGAATTTTGAAAAAATAAAAATCATGACTACACCAAATATTTTTAGTGGATTTTAATGCTTGCTTGAATGAACACAGTAGAAAAAAAAAATAGATTGAAATTTGTTTGAGCACAAACTTATGCAAATAGGAAATCATAGGCAATATTTTGTTATTTTTCATAGAAGGGAAAACATTATTTTAGTTTAATCAAATAATCTTTCAAAAGGGTAAAAAATACCAAAAATAAATTCTTGTGACTGAAATAAGAATTAAAACTTCCACAAATATTCAAATAACTTACATACACAGCAATTTCTTAAACAAAAAAGGCAAAATATTTAATTTATTTCATTTTTCAAGTTACAGCTTGTAGAAAATACATTCAAAATATAGAATAATATTACTAACAGCAAAAAGATAGATTGGGCTATGGGGTTCTTCCCATCTTTATACAAAATATCTCATAGATGAGATGTAATTATCAAAAACATCAACAACAAATAAAAAAATTATGCAAATATGGAACTTCATGTAAAAGAGGCATGATATCTTGTGTGTGGCATCCTTTGACTTTGTAAAATAGTTTTGAAAATAACATGCAAGATTTGGGCATGATCTTGAACTTGGTGTGGCATGGATAGACTTGGGAAATATTCATGCAACGCCTCTCTTCCTCGTCCATGCAATTACAAATGTTCTTCATGAAAAATAGAGTGCCAAAATGGAACTCAATGTTCAATCAAAAGATAACTTAGAAATGACTTAAGTTACTTTTTGCAAAACCCTAAGTTTAAATTTACAAGTGAGACTTTTACAATATGAAAGTCACCACTTTGTCAAAACTGAAATTGAAATTTTCAATATGTGCTTTTACAACTTTAGCAATTATAAATTATCAAAATGAAAAGTGTAATTTTCAATTATGATTTTAACAATTTCCAACTTGTCAAAATAGAAAGTGTAAAATACACGTCTCTTTCTCAAAAAAATCTATAAAAAGATAGTTGCAATTACAAGTTATGAAACTTTACAATTTTTTTTTCAATATTGAAAATATAATATATGATATTATTTCAATAGAAATAATTAATCAATTTATAATACTTCATATACCTCTTTATCTTTCTCAGCTTCTAATTTATGGACATATGCATCAAAAACCTTGAAAATATCTTGGATTCTTTATTCATATGTGCCAAAAGAGTAGGGGTTAGTGATCTCACAATCTAATGATGTGTCAAAAATTCCCACCTCAAAGCCTTGATTTATTGAATTTCTTTACCTATCTTATGCAACATATTATGATACCTGATATAGTGGTGGATAGAGCTAAAGTTCAAGACTATAGTTTTAGCATATTCTCTTTCTACTACTTCATTGAATTTTAGTCAGAGAAAATTCAATGAAGTAGTAGAAAGAGAATCTGCTAAAACTATAGTCTTGAACTTTAGCTCTATCCATAGAAGATTTGATAAATAAGTAGTCATGTAAGCCAATAGATTTGAAAGGAGGATATCTTCATAATCTATTGGCTTACATGACTACTTATTTATCAAGATATCCTCCTTTATGAAGATATCCTCCTTTCAAATCTATTGGCTTACATGACTACTTATTTATCAAATCTTCTATGTCATACATTTCAATAGCCTTTTCATGGCCAACCTTGGCCTCATGTGCAGCTTCTGTCAGTAACTTTATTCTAAATTGTGTAGCTCTATCTAATTCTTCTTGTTCCCCATCATTTTTTAGTATTTATTCAGCAAGGAGAATGTCAATATCAATAGAGTATATAGCTATCAATTTGTGATAATAGAGATTCATATTTTCTATTTCTCCCCCATATTTATTCAGCTCTCTCAAGGTTATCCTTCTTTCCCTCAAAAATTTATAATGGTCCATGATCATATCAATAATCTTATTGCCCTTATAAATGAGTTACTCTAACCATTCCTTAGTATCCCTTCCCATGATTATAATTTCAATCATCGCATCAATTATTCCCTTATCTAGGATCTAGTTCAGTGGTTGTGCTGACTCAAGTTGTACTGATGAACCACTGGGCTCTATGAACTTGTTAAATGCAGCTATGAGTTGATCAACCTTATTTTTGAACTCATCTTTAGTGATCTTATCACTATCTATTCTCTCATAGAGGGAGTTGATGTCAAATTGAACATCATGATTTAACTCTTCCCTTGTTAGATTTCAAAGGTGAATCTTTGATATCTAATAGTCCCCCACCACTAGATCTTATTTTGGTTTGTCTAGTGGGGGACTATAATCTCCACATATCTCTCCCCTATTAAGTCACATAGTATTCTGGAGAATGTCTAGGGAATATTTTTGGATTTATTATTCATCTCTGAAAGGCCAAAATATAATGTACTTGGGGAAATCATTTACTTTTGTTTCTTTCCCATTGTTTATGTATCCAACCAGGGGTAGCATCTTTTTGCATAGACATTATCACTTAAGAATCATTAGTTAAGGTTGTTGCACTAGTAGGCACTGTGATAAGTGTTGAATCTTGTGTTGATGTTACCATTGATTGTTTGATAGATGCCTATGGAACTTCATCTCCATCATTAGGTTGCAAATCCACATTTGCATCAAAGACTTGTTTTTCTCCTATATCCACTCAAGGGATTTGGGAAATTATGGAAGTGGAAGAGGTGGGGACAATGGGAATAGTTATGTCTCTTGAGGGTGTAGGAGGTGAAAGTGATACTAATGGAGGAGTAGACACATGGACTCTAAACTTGGGAAATGGTGGGAGTGTGGAAGCCAAAGCATTAAATGAATAAATTAAATGAGTTAGGCCACTTAAGGGTGGTAAGTTGGGAAAGGAAAAAGGGGATGAAGATGGAGTAGTACTTATCCCAAGAGTTGGGATGACTAGTAGAACTTAAGTTAGAATGACTGAGTCCATGACTATGTACTATTGAGTTGTGTTGGAAATCAATTGGGATGGAATGGAAGGAATTATGAATGGAATGGAAAGAGGGAGTGAAATATAAGGAAGCAATGAAATTGAAGGAAGGGAAAGTGGAGTGGAAAATTGAGTATCCAATGATAGGGGACCCTGAGTGTCCACTTGACTTGATTGTGTTGGTTACAATGGAATTATTATTGAATTCAAGGTGGTAGGAATGAATGTTAGAGTGGAACCCTGAGATGTAGGGGGAGTGGAGATAGGAGGTGGAGGTGTTGGAGCTACAGGAATAATATAAATAGGTGGGGGGTAAACAATAGAAATAGAGGTTGTCACTATTACTAATATTGGGGTTGAAGTTGTAGAGGCTCCAACTACAATTGTGTCCTCAGATGAGATGATAATCAATTGATCTATTATTACCCCATCCTTGCTAGATTTCCCCTTATTAGACTTAGATTTCTTCTTTTTCTTGTGGGAAATCACTAGCCCTTCTAATTATTCATCTGTTGTGCCATCAAGGCCCTCTACTGATGAAGGAATTCCTTCTTCATTAAGCTTTAGTAATTTCTGTTTGATGCTCTTTGTATCCTTGGTCACTTGGACCCCTTTGCTTCTAAGCTAATTTATCATCTTTTTGATCACATGTGTTATTCTATCTATCAAAGAAAAGGATTTGAGGACTGACCACCTTAATGGTAGAAGGGTTGAGTGATAATCTGATTATAGTAGTTTGGGTCCACTAGAGACTCATCATCCACTAAGTCCTCAAGGATTGGTACCAGATCAAATGATTTGACCTATTCCAAGGTCATTCTAGAGTGATTCTTCAATCTGACCTTCTCTTCATCCTCTAGATCCTCCCAATAGTCTTCAAATTATGAAACATGGGAATAAGTGGAAATTCCCAATGTGTTGGTGATGTTACCATAAACATCATAATATGGCCTAGACTCCAAAGACCTCAGTGTCATCAGTGTCATTTCTCCATCAGCACCCTTTGCCTTAAAGAGGGAGGGGAATATGTATCTACCAATACTAATTAGGAAATGAATTCCTCACTTGTGCTTACTGGAAAGGAGCTTATGTGTCTCAACAAGTTATCTTAACAACTCCATTAGTGCCCACTTATCACTGACATATCTTGGGAGTGTGTAGGGAAAGCCACTGAATTTGCTTACCTTGATATAAGAATAGGTGGGGAATTGAATGAATTAGGATCCACATCAAGTGATTTCTATAATTGTTGCATCTAAGAATCTTGTCTCCCAAGCTCTTTATCAAACATGATGATGATTTAATAGATAAATGCATCATTAACTCTCTTAAAATGTTAAATGTTGGCCTCCAATGTGAGGTTAAGGTAATAGTTATACACTCTACTTATTTAAATAGGGACTATATTGAGGCTTGGGAAGGCTCATCATTTGGCCAATATGTATACAAGGTAAGAGGTCATGAAAAAATTTCTAGTGGTTTGTACCTCCATCAATTTTTTTATGGAGGGAGTCATTAATGAGTTGGGCCCAATGGATGTATTGTATGTTCTGACAGATGACCCAAATATATTATTACATCCACTCTTGGAAGCTCTTAGTATAAATACTACCAATAATCCTATGTAAAAAAATGATTATATCCCACACCTCATCCTTGAAGTCAATTCTTGCCAATGTCTTTGGCAATCTAGTGGAGGTAGCCTTGGGGGTCTTAAGCCATCACTTGTTTATCATTTTGTGGCATCCCTCTTTGTTGTCTTGGAATAATTATTGGTATGTCTCTGGATTTATGTCAAGATAACTCTCAAACTCTACTATCACAAAAACTGAATCAATGAAGTTTGGGTCCAAATTCAAAATCTTTTCCCCTTTTTTGTTCTAGGTCTCTCATTTGTCATCATCATAATGTTGGGCTAGTGTCAACACCAACTCAGGGCTTTGGACCATTAGTGGAAAGGATGTTGTTTATGGGAGTCTAGAGTCATAAATACTCTATGCCCAATCATTCTTTAACTCTGCATTAATCCAAGTCCAGAAGTCCCCTAGGTCAATGTGACCTAAATTTGTATCGGTGATCTCAACATTGTTAGACTCTAAGCTGAGAGTCACCCCAAGGCCTTTTGATTTGAACTTCATCTCTTTTTGATACATGAACTCTCAAGAGAATGATTTTTAAAAATAAACTATAGGGGTTGGTAGAGTTTTTAGGTGCTTGAAGCAAGTATAATCTTTGACAGAGATTAGAGATGCTTTGAACAGGTAAAAAGTCCAACATAACTTAGAGTTGTTCTGAGCAAGTGATAACTTCATGGAACTGGGAAGTGTTCTAAGAAATGGAAATTTTTGGTGGAACCTAGGACTATTATGAGTAGGTTGAAATATCATGAAGATGGGAGGTGTATATTGCAAGTGGGAACCTCGTGGAACTAGGAGGTGTTTAGAGAGTTGTTGATCCTATAAATATTCTAGGTGTCTGAAACAAGTTGAAATCCTATGAAAATGGGAAGTGTTGGGAACAAGTCCAATGTCTGTAGAGACTTGGAGGTATCTTTAAGGGAATATTCTCTATTTTCTTGGGGAATATATGATGGTATATTCACCTAGATTTTGGCAAAGCCCTAGATCTGAGTGCAAAAACTTGGGGAAAATCAAGAATTCAAAAATGCAAACCTTAGATCTCAACTAAGCTAGATACTTTTGGAAAAAATCAACAAACTTAGACTATACCACAACCACAATATAAAAATTCTAATAAAATTTAAATGACGTTTGGAAAATATGGAAACCCTACACAATTTGAAGATAACTTTGCTAGAATGGAAACTAACTTAACAGCTTCAAATTGTAGGAAATAGTGGCTTAAAATTTAAGGGGGATTCCAAAGAATATCATGTAGGGGTGGAATAGGTAGTGGTGTTGCTTGCAGATGTGGTTTGACATGTGGCTTGAGGCTTGAGGTCATTGCTTGCACATGGATTGAGGATGAAGATTGTAATTAGCAGTTAAATAATGAATAAAAAATCCTAAATTGTATTATTTATATTTGATAAACACTATAATTAATGTGTCCATGGAGGTTGGTGTTAGAAATCTGGAGTCCTCATACAATTTTTCAATTTTATAAATTTCATGTTGACCTCCAGATTGTATAAGAAGTAAAAGGTTGACATTTGTGTAAATAGGAAGGTGAAAGTCCACGTGTAATTTGCAATTTTTCAAAATTACAAATTGCATTTGGAGTTCTAAATTATGTGACTTAGGTTATCAATGGGATCTAAACCCTACATTGCAATTTGTAATTTTGCAAATTATAAATTGTTCTTCAAGTTCTAGGTTCTAGGTGAAGTGTTTTACGGGAAGCAAAACTATGAATGCAATTTACAAATTTGTAAATTGTAATTTACTTTATGGATTCCACGAGGTGTTTGGTTTGTGGGATCTAAAAGTCCACTTAAAATTTGTAATTTTTTAAAATTTCAAATTTCAAATGGGATTCTGGATTCCACTAGTTAGTGTATTAAGGGATCCAAAACTTGGGATGTAATTTGCAATTTTGAAAATTACAAATTGTGGTCAGGGTTTTGGATTCTACTAGTTAATGTATTGTAGGATCTAGAGCTCAAGAAGCAATTTGAAATTTTTCAATTGCAAATTACATCCAAATGTATAGATTCTGTAATACAAAAGAAAAGTGTGTTTTATGTCATTTCAAGGGATTTTCTATAAAAAAAATAGGGGGTCTACCTTAAATTACTTTATGTTATGGTATTTTTGAGGCAAATATATCAACATTTTTAGTGACCTCTATGGGATGATTGTTTGCTAATTAGTTTCTATCCAGTAGCCTTCTAGTTCATTAGGCATGGAGTCATTTTAAGCTTAGCATACTACAACTTGGTGAAGAACAAACTAGGATTTACCTAAACAAGAATAAAATAGGGGAAAATAGAACAAACTAAGGAAACAAAAACTCTTAATAAGTTGACCTATGTTGAATCACTTATTTTGGAAAAACATAACTAACCCTAGTATATACAAAATTTTATTTTTCAAAATGAATTCCTACCTCAAAAGCAAGCTTTGAGGTATATCCCATTGACTAGGATAGGCAATTATGATTCATCGAGCTTGGATAACTAGATTACATTAGCTCCTTTACATTAAGTTATAATGTATGGACCACTCTATATTGCATCAAACTTGGTGTGCTTACTTGGTTTAGCCTTATTTGCATCCCATTTGAGGACCATGTCTCCTTCATTGAAGCTTTTTCAGATTCCTTCTTATCAAAAGTCTTCATTATTTGATCATGATTTGCTTCCAAGACTTTCATTTATTGGTTCCTGATTTCTTCTAGTTTTATTAGTTCAGCCAATCTTACTATCATTTTATCATTGTCAATCAAATCCAATTGGTGACTGAGCTCCAAGGATGGTAACTCAATTGATAGGGGGACTCGAGAATCCCTTTCATATACCAACATGAATGGGGAGTTGAAAATGTCTCTCTTAGGAGTGATCCTATCAACCCACAGTGTTGATTTCAACTTTATGTGCCATGTCCTTTGATTATCCTCTATTATTCTTTTGATAATTCCTATAAGGTTCTTATTTGTTGACTCAGCTAAGCCATTACCCTGAGGGTAATAATTGAAATAATTACTCAAGTATACATTATGATTTACAACCCATTCTCACTTGAGTGCCCACAAATGCTTTAGCATTATTTGAGATAATGGTGTGAGGAACACCAAATCTTAAGACTATGTCATCCATAAATTCTAGAATAGATGCCTCTATTGCATCTTTTAATACAACTATTTTAATCCATTTTTTGAAAAAATTCATTGGTATGAGGACCCATTTGTGGAACGCACTTAATGGTGCATTGATCATATCAATGAAATCATATCCCCATTGAGCGAATAGTTGATCTACTTGAATTGGTCTGAGAGGGAATGTTTTTAATCTTTGTTTGTTGGTGAAGTAAGCACACTTTTCATAGTTCCTTACCCACTGATGGGCATCTTTGAATAATTTAGGCTAATAATAGCCCCCTCTCATTATCTTGATGGTTGTGGTTCTTATAGAGAAATGTCCTCCTGATGGGTCATCATGAAATTTCTTGAGCACCTTAGGGACTTGATTGTGTTCGATACATCTTAGCATGACTCCATTCATATATTTTCTAAATAATATTCCATTAACAAGAATATAGGGAATGAATTAGAGTTGAAAATACATTTTCTTTGATTATTTAAAGTCATAAGGGTACTCACCAGTCTGTAGGAAAATGGTCATGTCATAGATCCAGCTCTTGAAAAGAGGTGCATTGGTTGTCTGAGGTGCACTTTGAGCATTTACTATTTTAGATACTACTTTAGCAGTCTTGATATTAGAAACCAGTTGTTCACATAATCATTTTTCTCTTACAAGATTCATGATTTTGATATCCACATCATATTCCATGACCTTTGTGATCCATCCTACTCTTTTTTCATTTATCTCCCAGCTCAACAGGAACTCTTTAACATTTTAATGACTCACCCTCAGATGAATTTTATTGTTGGAGAGTATATGCCTGATTTTCTTGAGGGATTTAATCACAGCATATACCTACTTCTCCACAAAACTATATTTTTCTGCATAATCCTTCAGAGATTGACTAAAGAAAGATATTGGTTGTTCCAATTGTTCCTAATTATGCTGAGTCAAAATCGTTGAGATGTATCCTTCCCATCCAAAGGCATAGAGAATGAAATCTTTCTCATAGTTTGGGTTGACTATGGTAGGCACCTGGTAAATAGGTTTTAAGACCCTCTTTTGACATAATGTGTCCTAGTAGTTTCCCTTCATTAACTATAAAAATGTACTTATTAGGATTAAGTAAAACCCCAAATTCTCTGCACCTTTCAAAAAAGATTATAAGGTGATTCAAGTGTGCATCAGCATGCTTTGAGTAGACACTGATATCATCTAGGTATACTTAGATCATTTCATTTATCAAACCTCTAAATTCCATGTCCATGGCTCTATATAATGTTGCACCAACATTATTCATACCAAATGGCATCTTTTTTATGCATACGTAACCCATTTTATGGTGAAAGTAGTCTTGAATTTGTTTGATTCTTACACCAAGATTTGGTTATAGCCAAAAGAACTGTCTAGAAGAAAAAACCTTTTAGATCTTGATACAATTTGTAGAATTTGTTCCATAGGGGGAAGAGGATAATGATCCTTTAGAGATGCTTTGTTCAGATCCCTGAAGTCTACACACACCCTAATTTCACTATTTTTCTTTTTTCCATTAACCAAATTAATAACCTAAGATGAGTGTTTGATAGGAAAAATAATATTAGCCTCTATTAGTTTAGATAGCTCACTCTTTATTAGGATTTCTATTTTTAGATTAATATGTCTCTGCTTCATCTGATAGGCTTGGTATTTGGATCTAATTCTATTATATGCTAGGTTAAGCTAGGATCAAATCCTCTTAGATCATGAAAACTCTAAGCAAATTTATCATCAAACTCTTGACACAACTCAAAAAAATATTGCTTTTCAAAATCATTACATACCTTCCCTGTCTTTAGTAATTGCCTTTTGAGATGACTATTGGCTCATAGTCTTCTTCATTCACTGTGATGTTCTTCTCACCTTCTAGCTGATCATCTGAATTGAATATGTTCTCCAATATAAAAAGACCCATAGGTAGTTTGTTTATTTTCAATGGAATTATTTGATTTCCATATTGATCCTAGAGTCATCATTGGTTCCTATCTGAAAACTCAGCTTCTCTCAAAAATAATAATTCATTGATCACTATCGAAGACTTTCTAGTTAGTTGCATTATCAAGAATAGATGGCCTTATTATCAACCTTACATGCTAGCTATTTTTCTTCTTTATTCCTTTGGATAGGTTATATTGAGAGCCTATGGAGGCCATATAATTAGCATCTGTATTATGTGCTCTTAGTATCACTTGAATGCTCAAAGTGGTGAAATATTCTAACATGTCCCAAACCCTATGTTTTTAAGATCTTAACAAATTATTCTTAGTTACGTTTTTATATCTCACTTGGTGAACAATCAACCACTATCACCAAACATTTATAGGAATTTTATCCCTCTCTTTGGCCAATTGTAGACCTCGAATCAAAGCATCATATTCAGTGACATTGTTTGTGCAGCTGAACTGAAGTCTAAAATAATATAAATAGCTCTCCTTTTATGGATAGATAAAGACAATATCTACACCTATACCATTTATGCTTCTCAAAAAATTGAAGAATAATTGTCACATCCCTTGAAGATCTTCAACTAGCTCTACTAGGTTCGGGATAATTGCATCAATGTCATGAATGCAATATGTACCTAACCCTATTTCTTATACATAGTCATAAGGATTGAATTGAAGGGTCGATCCCTATTCATCCAGATGAGTGTATTGAATCGCTTCTATAGGTGTCAAAAATTCATAAGCCTCCTCTCCTTCCTGATCTTGTAGTTTATAGTTCATGTCCATAGGGATAGGATTGTATGGCTCAATATGATCTTTTTTGATTGGCTCAGCTCTTATTGTTACTCTAGTTCCATATCTCATCCTAAGAAACATGTGAGACCAATTTGTAGATAGATATCATCCCATCTTTGCAGTGAAATCTCATGAAAGACAAATGGCAAAGGGGAAGATATATTATTTTGATATCTTGTGAAAGTGACAAGCTTGGACAAGCGTGAATAGTGAGATTTAGCCTTTTTATTGTTCCTATTATCTGAACAGTAGTCCCATCCAATTGAATAACTCCTTTATTAATAGGTGTATATTTCATGCCAAGGGCATCAGCTATTTTCTTTGGCATCATTGAATTGCTAGCCCATGAATCTACCATGTAATTATGAATGAGATGCTTTCCTACTATAAGTGAAAGATATAAAAGGGGAGGCTTAACACTTTTGCTCATTTTAGTTTCAGTTTGTGGCTGAAAAAAATTAATTGTAGCATTAGGCCCCTTGGCTGGAACCTTGTCTATTATCTGTAAATTATTCAAATCCTGTTGTAGCAAATCCCTTTGCACAGGAATAGATAGTGCTTCCCACATAGTGACATTTAGATTGGTCTTCTTCATTTGCTCAACAATGTTGAAAGGAATATTACCAACCTTTGTTGGTGCCTTTTTAGGAGCTATGTCCTCTTTTACAAGGTTTGGAATCAATACTTTTACTTTAGGATGGCCTGTGGATACAAATGGTGGCCTTTGTACTATGTTGTTCTTTACAAGTTCTAGTACAACTTTGGAAGTTGTAGCTTATTCTATCATAGGGGAATGAACACTCTCTATCGCTATTTTATTTGAATGCATCTTGGTTGCCACTAGATATCCACCATTGAATAATGTTTCCTCTTGATTTACATCACAAAAGTCATCCTTTTGCCAGTTTAGAAGAGTTGCCTCACCTTGAGCAATTTTTTGTGTATCTGTTTGTTAGGAAGTGTATTCTTCTTCTTGTCTTTGTGTACTTGATATGTCTTGCACCATCAAGGCTTGATTAATAACACCATTAGAAAGGTGTTCTAATTATGTGGTTTTGAACAAGGATAACACCACTTGTACTCTTGAGCCAGGTTGTTATAAACATGTACAATAGCTTTAAAAGCACCTGGTGCAGGTAGAGAATGGATGTTTGGAGGTTTTGATTACATACCTTGACCTTTTGGATGTGAATTTACCTGGTATGGTTGTGAACCACTTTGGTATGGCTACCTATTAGATTGGTATACTGGGTTAACCTATTAATAAGGCTTGTAGTTTTAGGATTGTTGCCTCTTCATTGTTACTAACTCATTGCCAAAACTTTTGAGTAGTGATTTAACCTCATATAATTCATCTTTAGGTGCAAGAGTTAAAGTTGGTGCTTTGCTCATGGTAGGAATTGGAGTAATTAAAGGTGGTGGAATTGGAGTTATTTATGGAAATAGACCCATCAGTGACCTTAGAGAAATTTTTCCTATTTAAATTAAATAATTTTTTGCCTTTATTGCAATTTCACAGGTATTAGGAAGTGTGGTTTCACCCATGGATTGAATCATAATAGATAAATCACTATTTAGGGATCTTAATTAATATAGGAAAGCATTATTTGGAGTTGCCTTGACTAATACTAGAATTCTATTTCATGTCTTATGAAAATAGAAATTGAAGTCAGTCATATGCTCATAAGGAGCCCGTTGAGTAGTAGTTAACTATTCAACCAGGGAAAGGTGGTCACTCTTGTATTCAAATTGGGAACATAGTGTAGAGCCTAGCTCATCCCAAACTTAAATGGAGTTGGGAGCAAGACCTCTATACCATTGCAAGGATTTACCTTTGTAATAGGAGACTATGAGTTTGATTACAACATTGTTTATACCATGTTATGGATTGAACACAGATTAGCAATATATTGTATGTGTTCCATAGGAATGGTGGAAGTTTCACAAATAAAATATGGTAGGATTTATAAAGCCAAAGTAGGTTTATCATCATATTGGGCCAACTGGAGTGGGTTGTCTCCATTGAAAGCTATGAAATTTAGATCTCTAGCCATTATGGGATGTATGAAATTGATGGGAGTAATTGGTGGAGATGAAAATAAAATTGTAAGATATACTCTAAGGCTAGGGACAACTGATTTTGATCTTTTTTTAGAAGAAAATGATAATTTTAAAAAATCAGCTCTCTTACATTTAGTAGATGACCTTGTTTGTTTGTTTGGCATACATAAAGCTTAAAATCATGAATTCATAAGCTAGTGGATTTGCCAAGTGATTTTGAAATTTGTACGAAGCTCATGCAATGCTCAATGATAATAACACCAATCTCTTTGTAATTTTTTTGGTCCCCCCAGATGGGCCAAAAAACTGTTATCACATAGATTTTGCACCCCTTTCTTGATGTAGTAGTTTGTTGTGCAAAAATTAATGACACAATAGAAAAACCTCCATGTTGTAGGGCCTTTGATGAATTGAGGTTAATCTCCAAAGAATGCCGACTTCCTTTCACTAAATCTAGTGTAACTGATAAAATATCAGTTTTATATAAATTTCACACCTTTAGTGTTTTGCTCCTAAACTAGGGTTTGACTGGGAAAAGAGTTTGAGAATGAATTTTGCAAAACTAAAAATGCTGATTGCACCCAATATTTTTAGTGGATTTTAATGTTATCTTAAATGAACACAATAGAATAGATAAATAGATTGAAATTTATTTGAGCACAAACTCATGCAAATGGGAAATCAAATGCAATATTTTGTTATTTTTCACAGAAGGAAAAAGATTCTTTTAGTTTAATCAAACAATCTTTCAGAAGGGTAGAAAATACCATGAATTCTTGTGACTAAATAAGAATTAAAACTTTCACCAATATTCAAATAATTTACATACACAGGAATTTCTCAGACAAGAAAGGCAAAATCTTCAATTTATTTCATTCTCCAGGTTACAGCTTGTATAAAATGCATTCAAAATGTAGAATAATATTACTAACAACAAAAACATAGATTGGGCTACAAGATTCTTTCCATCTTTATACAAAATATCTCATATAAATGAGATGTAGTTATCAAAAACTTCAATGCCAAGTAGAAAAATCATGTAAATCTAGAACTTCATGCAAAAGAGGCATGATCTCTTATTTGTGGCATCCTTTGACTTTGTAAAATGGTTTGGAAAATAGCATGCAAGCGTTGGACGTGATCTTGAACTTGGTGTGATGTTGATAGACTAGGGAAATATTCAATGCAGCTGTAAATGCTCTTCATTCAGAATGGAGTGCCAAAATAGAATTCAATGTTTAATTAAAAGATAAATTTAGAAATCACTTAAGTTACTTTTTGCAAAACCCTAACTTGAAATTTACAAGTGAGACTTTTACAACTTGCAAGTCACCACTTTGTCAAAATTGGAACTGCAATTTTTAATATATGCTTTTACAACTTTAGCAATTATAACTTACCACAATGAAAAGTGTAATTTGTAATTATGCTTTTTAAAATTTTCAACCTGTCAAAATAGAAAGTGTAAAATACACATCTCTTTCTCAAAAAGAGCTATAAAAAGATAGTTGCAATTACAAGATATTTAAATTTATAATGTTTTTTTTACAATATTAAAAATACAATATATGAGAATATTTCAACAAAAATAATTAATCAATTTCTAATAATTCATATGCCTCTTTATCTTTCTCGGCTTGCAATTTATGGACATATGCATCAAAAGCCTTGAAAATCTCCTAGATTATTTTTTGCATTTGTGCCAAAAGAGTAGAGGTTGGTGATCTCACAATATGTTGATGTGTCAAAAAGTTCCTACCTCAAAGCCTTTATTTCTTGCATTTCTTTACCCATCTTATCCAACGTATTATGATACCTAATATAGAAGTAGATAGAGCTCAAGGAAAAGACTGTAATTTTAGAAAATTCTCTTTCTACTACTTTTTTAAATGTGCTCTAAACCTCTTCTACTAGAAGGAGGTTATCTTCGTAATTTGTTGTCATGCATGACAACTTATTTAGAAAATCTTTTATGTCATATAGCATGTCAATAGCCTTGTCATGGCCAACCTTGACCTTATGTGTAGCTAATGTCTGCAACTTTATTCTAAATTGTGTAGCTCTATCCAATTCTTCATGTTCCCCGTCATTTTTTAGTATTCCTTTAGCAAGGAAGATGTCAATATCAATAGAGTCTATAGCTATCAATTTGGGATAATAGAGATTCAAATTTGTTATTTCTCCCTCATATTTATTGACTAGTTCTCTCAAAGTAATCCTTTTTTCCCTCAAAACTGTATAATGGTCCATGATCATATCAATAATCTTATTACCCCTAGAAATGAGTTACTCAAACCATTCCTTAGTATCGCTTCCCATGTTTACAATTTTAGTCACCACATCAATTGTTTCCTGATCTAGGATTTGGTTGACTAGTGGTACTAACTCAAGTTGTATCGATGAATCATTGGGCTCTATGAGCTTATTTAGTACAGTTGTGAGTTGATCAACCTTGTTTTTCAACTCATCTTTTGTGACCTTGTCACTTTCTATTCTCTCAAAGAGGGAGTTGATGCTAGATTGAACATCATGCTTTAACCCCTCCCTTGTTGGATGTCCATGGTGAATCTTAAATATCTAACAGTCCCCCACCACTATATCTTCTTTTGGTTTGTCTAGAGAGGGGACTAAAATCTCCACATATCTCTCCCTTGTTGAGTCACATAGTATTTTGGAGAAGGTTTGGGGAATAAACTTGGATTTCTTCTTTATCTTTGAAAGGCCAAAGTCCAGTGTCCTTGGGGAAATCATTTGATTTTGTTTCTTTCCCACTATTTATGCTAGCCAATTGGGGGTATCATCTTGTTGCATAAACACTGTCACCTAAGAATCAGCAGTTGAGGTTGTTGCACTGGTAGGCACTATTACAAGTGTTGAATCTTGTGGTAATGCTACCATTGATTTCTTAATAGATGCCTATGGAATTTCGTATCCATCAATAGGTTCAAAATACACATTTGAATCAAGGACTTGTTTATCTCCTATCTCCACTAAAAGGATTTG
Organism: Torreya grandis; assembly: GCA_037957365.1. Lineage (NCBI taxonomy): Eukaryota > Viridiplantae > Streptophyta > Pinopsida > Cupressales > Taxaceae > Torreya > Torreya grandis. Next base: position 1,746,529 of record JARHVA010000105.1, read on the forward strand.
ATAAACTATGGAAGTGGAAGAGGTCAGGACAATGGGAACAGTTGGTCTATTGGGGGTGTAGCAAGTGAAAGTGATATTAATAGAGGAGTAGACACAGGGACTCTAAACTTTAGAACTGGTGTAAGTGTGGAAGCCAAATCATTGAATGAATCAATTAAATGAGTTGGGCCACTCAGGGGTGGTAAGTTGGGAAAGATGAAAGGGGATGAAGATAGAGCAGTATTTATCCTAGGATTCAGGATGACTAGTATAATTGAAGTCAGGATGACTAAGTCTATGACTATGTACTGTTGAGTTGTGTTGGAAATCAATGGGGATGGAATGGAAGGAATTATGAATGGAATGGAAGGAAGGAGTGAAATGGAAGGAATGAAACTGAAGGAAGGGAAAGTGGAGTGGAAACTTGAGTATCTATTAATGGGGGACCTTGAGTGTCTACTTGACTTGATTGTACTGGTTTTAATGGCCTTATTATTGAAGTCAAGGTGATAGGAATGAATGGTGGAGTGGAAACCTAAGATGTAAGGGGAATGGAGATAGGAGGTGGAGGTGTTGGAGTTGTAGGAATAATATAAACAATTAGGGGTGAACAATAGAAATAGGGCTTATCCAATTGGAGTAGTGACCTTAGATGAGATGATAATCGATTAATCTGTTACTACCCCATCCTTACTAGATTACCCCTTCTTGGCCTTAAATTTCTTCTTTTTCTTATGGGAAATTGTTGGCCCTTCTGATTGTTCACCTGCTATGCCATTGGGGCCCTCTACTGATGAAGGAATTCCTTCATCCTTAAGCTTTAGCGATTTCTCTAGGATATTCATTGTATCCTTGGTCACTTGGACACATTTTCATCTAAGCCAATTGATTGTCTTATTGATCACATGTGTTGTTTTATCTATCAAAGAAAAGGATTTGGGGACTGGCCACCTTACTAGTGGAAAGGGTTGAGTGATACTCTGATTGTGGTAGTTTGGGTCCACTGGGGACTCATCATCCACCAAGTTCTCAGGGACTAGTGCCAAATGAAATGTTTTGACCTATTCTAAGGTCATTCTAGAGTGGTCCTTCAATTTGACCCTTCTCTTCATCCTCTAGATCCTCCCAATAGTATTCAAAATATGGAACATATATCCTCCCAATAGTCTTCAAAATATGAAACATGAGAATAAGTGGAAATTCTCAGTGTGTTGGTGATGTTACCATAAACATCATAATATGGCCTGGACTCCAAAGTCCTCAATGTCATCTATGTCATTTCTCCATCAGCACACTTTGCTTTGAGGAGGGAGGGGTATGTGTATCTACCAATACTGATTAGGAAATGAATTCATGGCTTGTGCTTGATAGAAAGGAGCTTAAGGGTCTCAACAAGTTGTCTTACCAACTCCATTAGTGCCCACTTATCACTAACATATATGGGGAGTGTGTAGGGGCAGTCACTAAATCCGCTTACCTTGATATAAGAATAGGTGGGGAACTGAGTGAAGTAGGAGCCCCATCAAGTGATTTATGTAATTATTACATCTGAGAATCTTGTTCTCCCAATCTCTTTATCAAACATGATGATGATGCAATAGATGCATTCATCGTTAACTCTCTTGAAATGTTGCATGTTGGCCTCTAATGTGAGGTTAGGGTAATAGTTATATACTCTACTTATTTCACTAGGTACTATATTATGGCATGGTAAGGCTCATCCCTTGGCCAATATGTATACAACGTAGGAGGTCATGAAGAAATTTCTAGTGGTTTACACCTCCATCAATTGCTTATGTAGGGAGTCACTAATGAGCTAGGCCTAGTGGATGTATTATGCATTTTGCTGGATGACCCAAATATATTGGTACATCCACTCCTAGAATCTCTTAGCATCAAGACTACCAGTAATCCTATGCAACAAAATTATTATATCTCCCACCTCAACTTTGAAGTCAATTCTTGCCAATATCTTTGGAAATTTGGTGGAGGCAACCTTGGGGGTCTTAATCCATTGTTTGTTTATCATTCTGTGGCATCCCTCTTTGTTGTATTGAAAGAATTATTGGGATGTCTATGTATTTATGTCAAGATAACTCTGAAACTCAGGGATCACAAAAATTGAGTCAATGAAGTCTGAGTCCATATTCAAAATCTTTTCCCCTTTATCATTCAGGACCTCTCATTTGTTAGCATCATAATGTTGGGCTAGTGTCAACACCAACTCAGGGCTTTAGACCATCAGTGGAAAGGTTGCTGCTTGTGGAAGTCCAGAGTCATAGATACTCTAGATCTAATCATTCTTGAACTCTACACTAATCAGGGTCTAGAAGTCCCTTAAGTCAATGTGACCTAAATATGTATCAGTGATCTCAATAGTGTTAGACTCTAAGCTAAGAGTCTAACTTCATCCCCTTTTGAGACATGAACTCTGGAGAGAATGCTTGTTGAAAACCAACTATAGGAGCTGGTGGAGTTTTCAAGTGCTTGAATCAGGTATAATCTTTGGTGGAGATTGGGGGTGCTTTGAGCAGATAAAAAGTCTAGAGTAACTTAGAGTTGTTCGAAACAAGTGAAAACTCTGTAGAACTAGAAAATGTTCTGAGCTATGGCAAATTCTAGTAGAACCTAGGATTGTTGTGAGTAGGTTGAAATCCCATAGAGATGGTAACTTGTGGAACTAGGAGGTGTTGGGAGCAATAGTGGATCTCACGAAGATTCTAGGTGTCTGAAATAGGTTAAATTTCTATGGAAATAGGAGGTGTTTGGAACAAGTCCAATGTCCACATGGACTTGGAGGTATCTTTAAGGGAATTTTCTCTATTTGCTTGGGGAATATATGAGGGTATATTTTCCTGGATTTTATTGAAACTCTAGATCCAAATGCAAAAACTTGGGGAAAATCATGAATTCAAAAATACAAACCCTAGATCTCAACTAAGCTAGATACTTTTGGAAAGAATCAACAAACTCAAATTATACCACAACCACAACATGAAAACCCTAAGAAAATTTAAACGATGCTTTGAAAAAGATGGACACCCTAAATAATTTGAAGACAACTTTGTTGGAATGGAAAATAACTTAACTTCAAATTACAAGAAATAATGGCTTAAAATGCAAGAGGGATTCCAAAGAATACCATGCAGAGGTGGAGTACATAGTGGCACTACTTGCAGATGTGGTTTGACATGTGGCTCAAGGCTTGACGTCATTAATTGGCACATGGATCGAGGTCAAAGATCATAATTAATAGTTAAACAATGAATTAAAAATCCCATATTGCATTATTTACATTTGAAAAACATTACAATTAATATGGCCATGGAGGTTGGTGGCATAAATCTAGTCCTCATGCAATTTTGCAAATTACATGTTGACCTCTAGATTTTGTGAGAAGTAGAAGGTTTACTTCTCCAAAAACAAGAAGGCAGAACTCCACGTGCAATTTGCAATTTTGTAAAATTATAAATTACGTTTAGAGTTATGGATTCTATTACTTAGATTGTCGATGAGATCTAGAACTTGGTTGCAATTTGTAATTTTGCAAATTGTAAATTTCTCTCTGAGTTTTGAGTTCTGGGTGAAGTGTTTCACAAGAAGCGGAACTATGAATGCAATTTGTGAATTTGTAAATTGTAGTTTAATTTTCAAATTTTTTGAGGTGTTTGGTTTGCAGGGTCTAGAACTTTGCTTATAATTTGTAATTTTTCAAAATTGCAAATTACAAATGGGGTTCCAGATTCTACCAGTTAGTGTATTATGGGAATCAAAGCTCTGGCTATAATTTATAATTTTGCAAATTATAAACTGTGGTCAGGATTATAGATTATGTCAGTTAATTTATTGTAAGATCTAAATCTCAAGAAACAATCTACAATTTGTAAATTACGGTCAGGTTTCTAAATTCTACCCATTAATGTATTACAGGATCTAGAGCTCAGGAAATAACTTGTAATTTTGTAATTGCAAATTGCATCCAAAGTTCCAGATTCTATAATACAAAGGAAAATTGTGTTTTAATTCATTTCAATGGGTTTTTTCAAAAAAATAAAGGGTCTCCCTTAGAGTACTTGATGTTATGATATTTTTTAGGCAAAAATATCAATATTTTTGGTGACCTCTACAGGATGATTGTCTGCTAATCAGTTTCTATCTAGTAACCTTCTAGTTCATTGGGCATGGAGTCATTTTAAGCTTAGCATACTACAACTTGGTGAAGAACAAATTGAGATTTGCCTAAATAAGAATAAAATAGGAAAAAATAGAACAAACTAAAGAAACAAAAACTCTTAATGAGTTGACCTGTGCTGAAGCACTTATTTTGGAAAACACAACTAACCCTATTATATACAAAATTTTATTTTTTGAAACAAATTCCTACCTCAAAATCAAGCTTTGAGGTATATCCCATTAATTGGGATAGGTAGCTCTGATCCATCAAGCTTGGCTAGCTGGAATGCATTAACTCCTTTGCATTGATTTATAATGTATGGATCATTCCATATTGTATCAAACTTGGTGCGCTTACTTTGTTTACCCTTGTATGCATCTCATTTGAGGACCATGTCTCATTCATTGAAGCTCCTGTCAAAATAATTCTTATCGAAAGTCTTATTTGTTTAAACTTGATTTGCTTCCAAGACTTTCATTGATTGGTTCCTGATTTCATCTAGTTCCATTGGTTCAGCCAATCTTACTATCATTGTCAATCAAATCCAATTAGTGATTGAGCTCCAAAGATGGTAACTCAATTGCCAATGAGAGCTGAACTTTCCTTCCATATACCAACATGAACGAGGATTGACAATGGCTCTCTTAGGAGTGATCCTATCATCCCATAGTACTGATTTCAACTTTGTGTGTCATGTCATTTGATTATCCTTCATTATTTTTTGATAATTTTTAAAAGGTTCGACCAAGCCATTACCTTAAGGGTAATAATTAGAAGTACTTAGGTATATATTGTGCTTTACAACCTATTCACTCACTTGAGTGCCCATAAATGCTTTAACATTATCTAAGATAATGGTGTGAGTAACACCAAATCTTGAGACTATAACATCCATAAATTCCAGAATAGATGCCTCTATGGCATCTTTTAGTGCAACTACTTCAATCCATTTTTTGAAATAGTCTATTGCTGTGAAGACCCATTTTTGGTCCTCACTCGATGGTGGATTGATCATACCAATGAAATCTAATCCCCATTGAGCGAATGGTTGATCTGTTTGAATTGCTCTGAGAGGGAATATTGCTAATCTTTGCTTGTCGGTGAAGTAAGCACACTTTTTGCAATTCCTTACCCACCAATGGGCATCTTTGAATAATTAAGACCAATAATAGCCCCCTCTCATTATCTTTATGGTCATGGTTTTTGCAGATAAATGTCCTCCTAACGGGCCATCATAAAATTCCTTGAGCACCTTGAGGAATTAATTGTGTTCGATACATCTTAGCATGAATCCATTCATATCTTTTCTAAACAATATTCCATCAACAAGAACATATGGAATAAATTGGAGTCATAAATACATTTTCTTTGATTGCTAAAAGACATAAGGGTACTCGTCAGTCTACAGGAAAATGGTCATATCATAGATCCAACTATTGAAAAGAGATGGATTGGTTATCTGAGGTACACTTTGAATATATATTTTTTCAGATATTACTTCAGCAGTCTTGATATCAGAAACCAGTTGTTCACACAATCCTTTTCCTCTTACAAGCTTCATGATTTTGATATCCACGTCATATTCCATGACCTTTGTGATCCATCCTACTCTTTTTTCATTTATCTCCTGGCTCATCGAGAACTCTTTGACACTATAATGACTCACCATCAGATGAATTTTATTGTTGGAGAGCATATGCCTAAATTTTTTGAGGGATTTAATCACAGCATATACCTACTCCACAAAACTATAATTTTCTTCATAATCCTTCAAGGATTGACTGAAGAAAGATATTGGTTGTTCTAATTATTCTTGATTGTGCTAAGTCAAAATAGTTGAGATGCTTCCATACCCTCCAAAGGCATAGAGAATGAAAATCATAGTTTGGGTTGATTAGGGTAGGAGCTTGGGAAATAGCCTATTTGATGACTTCAAAGTTGTCTTTTCCCTCCTCTATCCAACTGAAGATTATACCCTTCTTTAGCATTGCAATAAGGAGCCTACCATAGAGGGAAAATTTGGAATAAATCTTCTTACAAAGTTGATTTCTTTGAGAAAGCTCTGTAATCCTTTCTTATGGCTCAGCAGTGATAATGTAGATATAGCACCTATTCTTTTTGGGTCTATTGCATGACCCTCTTTTGACACAATGTGTCCTAGTAGTTTCCCTTCATGAAATACGAAAATGCACTTATTGGGATTAAGTAAAAACTTAAATTCTCTAAAATTTTCAAAAAAAATTATAAGGTGATCTAGGGGTGCATCAACATGCTTTGAGTAGATAGTGATATCATCTAGGTATACTAGGATCATTTCATTTATCAAATCTATGAATGCCATATCCATAGCTCTCTAGAATGTTGCACCAATATTAGTTAGACCAAATGGCATATTTTTGTATGCATACGTACCCCATTTTGTGATGAAAGCAGTCTTGAATTGGTTTGATTCTTACACCAGGATTTAGTTCTAACCAGAATAACTTTCTGGAAGAGAAAACCTTTCAAATCTTGATACAGTTTGCAAAATTTATATCATGGGGGGGAAGAGGATAATGATCCTTTAGAGATGCTTTGTTTAGATTCTTAAAATCCACACACAGCCTAATTTTACTATTTTTCTTTCTTCTAGGGACCAAATTTGCAACCCAAGATGAGTGTTTGATAGGAAAAATAATATTAGCCTCTATTAGTTTAGATAGCTCACTCTTCATCAGTTGTTCTATTTTTGGATTAATAGGTCTCTTCTTCTGTCTAACAGGGTGGGTATTTGGATCTAGTTATATTATATGTTGGGTTAAGCTAGAATCAAATCCTCTTAGATCATGAAAACTCCAAGCGAAGCTATCATCAAACTCTTGACACAACTCAACAAAATCTTGCTTTTTAGAATCATTGCATACCTTCCCTATCTTTAGTGTTTTTCCTTCTGAGATGACTACTGATTCACAGTCTTATTTATTCACCGTGATGTTCTTCTTCTTGCCTTTCATCTTATCATCTAAATTGAATATGTTCTCCAGTGTAACAAGACCCACAAGTTGTTTGTTTGTTTTCAACTGGGTGATTTGATCTCCATATTGATCCTGGAGTCTTGGTTGGTTCCTATCTGAGAATTCAGCTTCTTCTCTTAGACTTGACAATTTGTTGATCACTATCGAAGACTTGCCAATTAGTTGCATTATCAAGAACATGTGGCCTTATTATCAACCTTACATGTTGGCTGTTTTTTTATTTATTCTTTTCGGTAGGTTATATTGGGAGCCTATGGAGACTATACAATCAGCATCTTTGTTTTGTGTTCTTGATACCGCTTGAATATTCAAAGCGATGAAGTCTTCTAACAAGTCCCAAACCATGTGTTTGTAATATCTTAACAAATTGTTCTTAGTTACACTTTTAGATCTCACTTGGTTAATAATCAGCTCATTGTCACCAAATATTTGTAAAGATTTTATCCCTCTCTTTTTGCCCAATTGCAACCCTTGAATCAAAGCCTCATATTCAGCTACATTGTTTATGATGTTGAATTAAAGTCTGAGAGAATAGAAATAGATCTCCTTCTATGGAGAGATCAAGACAATACCTGCACTATCACCATTTTTGCTTCTCAAACCATCAAATAATAATTGCCACATCCCTTGAAGATCTTCAGCTGGCTTTACTAGATTCAAGATAATTGCATCATTTTCATAAATGCAATATGTACCTAACCCTATTTCTTGTACATAGTCATAAGGATCGAATTGAAGCTTGACCAGATGAGTGTCTAGAATCTCTTCTACAAGTGTTGAAACTTCATGAGCCTCATCTTCTACCTGATCTTGTAGTATACAGTTCGTGTCCATAGGGATAGGATTGTATGGCTCAATATGATCTTTTGTGATTGGCTCAATGCTTATTATTACTCTAGTTTCATATTTCATCCTAAGCAACATGTGAGACCAATCTACAGATAGATATCCTCCCCTCGTTACAGTAAAATCTCGTGAAAGACAAATGGCAAAGTAAGAGGGAAGATCTATTACTAAAATATATTGTAAAATTGACAAGCTTGGACAAGCATGAATAGCGAGATTCAATTCTTTTATTGTTCCTACTGTCTGAACAACAGTCCCATCCAATTGAGCAAGTCTTTGATTGACAGGCGTATATTTTATGCCAAGGGCATCAGTTATTTTATTGGGCATCACTGATCTGCGAGCCCCTAAATCTCCCATGCAATTATGAATGAGATGTTTCCCTACTATAAGTGAAAGATAAAAATAGGGAGGCTTGTCACTTTTGCTCATTTTAGTGTTAGTTTGTGGTTGACACAAATTAATTTCAGCTTTAGGCCCCTTGGTTGGAACCTCTCTATTTTTTAAAAATTCTTTAAAGCCTCTTATAACAAATCCCTTTATGCAATGATAGATAGTGCTTCACATATAGTGACATTCAGATTGGTCTTCTTCATTTGCTCAACAATGTTGAAAGGAATATTACCAACCTTTGTTGGTGCCTTTACAAGGGCTATGTCCTCCTTTACAAGATTTGGAGTTGGCACTTTTACTTTGGGCTAGCCTGTGGATACAAAGGGTGGCTATTATACTATGTTGTTCTTTGCAGAGTCTGGTACAACTTTGGAAGTTGTAACTTGTTCCACCCTAGGGCACTGATCACTCTCTATCACTCTTTTATTTGATCGCATTTTCGTTGCCACCGAACCTGCACCATTGAATAATGTTTCCCCCTGATTTACACCACAAAATTTATCCTCTTGACAGTTTAGAAGAGTTGACTCACCTTGAACAGGGTCTTGTGTATCTACTTGTTGGGAAGTGGATTCTTTCTGTTGTCCTTGTGTACTTGATATTCCTTGCACCATCAAGGCTTGACTAATAACACCATTAGGACAAGTGTTCAGATTATATAGTTAACAAGGATAACACCACTCGTACTCTTGATCTAGGTTGTTTTGAATAGGTACAATAGCTTTAGAACCACCTGGTGCAGGTAGAGCATAGATGTTTGGAGGTTTTGCTTGCATACCTTGACCTTGTAGCTATGAATTTCCCTGGTATGGCTACAAACCGCCTTGGTATGGTTGCCTATTGGGTTGGTATGTTGGGTTGGCCTATTAATAAGGCTTGTAGTTCTAGGATTATTGCCTCTTCATTGCTATTAACTCATTGCCAGAACTTTTGAGTAGTGACTTAACCTCAAAAATCATATGTAGGTGCAGGAGTTAAAGTTGGTGCTTTGCTCGTGGTGGGAACTGGATAAATTATAGTTGGTGGAATAGGAGGTATTTATGGAAATAAAAGCATTGGTGGCCTTGGGGAAATTTTTCTTACTTGAATTAAATAATTTTCTGCCCTCTTTACAATTTCATAGGGATTAGGAAATTTGGTGCCACCCATGCACTAAATCATAATAGCGCTTTCACTATTCAGGGCTCTTAAGTAATATAGAAAAGCATTATTTGGAGTTGGCTTGACCAATACTAGAATTTTATTTCATATCTTCTGGAAACAATAATTGAAGTCAGTCATATGCTCATGAGGAGCCCATTGAATAGTAGCTAATTGTTCAATCAGGGAAAGGTGATCACTCTTGTCTTTAAATTCATTGCATAGTGCAAAGCCTAGCTCATCCTGAACTCAAATGGAGTTGGGAGCAACCCTGTGTACCATTGCAAGGCTTTACCTTTGAAAGAGGAGACTAGGAATATGATTAAAACATTGTCTTGTACCACGTTGTGGATAGAACACAGATTAGCAATATCTTGTCTGTGTTCCATAGGAGTGGTGTAAGTTTCACCAATAAAATATGGTAGGCTGTTTAAAGCCAAAGTAGGTATATTATCATATTGGGCCAACTGGAGTGGGTTGTCTCCATTGATAGATATGAAATTCAAATTTCTAGCCATTATGAGAGGTATGAAACTGATGGGAGTGATTGGTGGAGATGCAAATAAAATTGTAGGATATACCCTAGGGCTAGGGACAACTGATTTTGACTTCTTTTTAGAAAGAAATGATCATTCTAAAAAATCAGCGCTCTTACCTTTAGTAGATGATCTTGTTTGTTTGTTTGGTATATGTGAACCTTGAAATTATAAATTTGTAGGTCAATGAAGTCACCAAGTGCTTTTGAAATTTGTATGAAGCTCATACAACACTCGCTCAGAGTAGCACCAATCTCTTTGTAATTTTTGTAGTCCCATCGGGCAATTTTACACGCGTTCCTTGATGTAGTAATTTGTTGTGCAAAAACTAATGATATAATGGAAAAAACTCCAAGTTGTAGGACCTTGGAAAATTGAGGTTAATCTCCGAAGAAAGTCGGCTTCCTTTCACTAAATCCAATGAAATTGATAAACTATCAGTTTTATAGAAACTCCGCCCCTGTAGTGTTTTGATCTTAAAGTAGGGTTTGACTTGAAAAAGAGTTTGAGAATGAATTTAGGAAAACTGAAAACGGTGATTGCACCAAATATTTTTAGTAGATTTTAATGCTTGTTTGAATGAACACGACAGAACAAAAAAATAGATTGAAATTTGTTTGAGCACAAACTCATACAAATGAGAAATCAGAGGCAATATTTTTTTTATTTTTCACAAAAGGGAAAAGATTATTTTATTTTAATCAATCTTTCAGAAGGGTAGAAAATACCACAAATGAATTCTTGTGACTAAAATAAAAATTAAAGCTTTCACAAATATTCAAATAACTTGTATACACAGTAATTTCTCAGACAAAAAAGGCAAAATCTTCAATTTAATTCATTCTCCAAGTTACAACTTGTAGAAAATACGTTCAAAATGCAAAATAATATTACTAATAGTAAAAAGATATATTGGGTTATGGGATTATGCCCATCTTTACACAAAAGATCTCATATAGATGAGATGTAGTTATCAAAAACTTCAACGCCAAGTAGAAAAATCTTGCAAATCTGGGACTTCATGCAAAAGAGGCATGATCTCTTGTTTGTGGCGTCATTTGACTTTGTAAAATGGTTTGGAAAATAGCATGCAAGCGTTGAGCGTGATCTTGAACTCGATATGGCATGGATAGACTTGGGAAATCTTCATGCAACGCCTCTCTTCCTCCTCCATGTCGCTGAAAATGCTCTTCATGCAAAATGAAGAGGCAAAATGGAACTCAATGTTCAATCAAAAGATAACTTAGAAATGACTTAAGTTACTTTTTGCAAAACCCTAAGTTTAAATTTACAAGTGAGACTTTTACAACTCACAAGTCACCACTTTGTCAAAACTAGAATTGCAATTTTCAATATATGCTTTTACAGCGTTAGCAATTATAACTTGTCAAAATGAAAAGTGTAATCTGCAATTATGTTTTCTACAATTTTTAACTTGTCAAAATAGAAAGTGTAAAATACACGTCTCTTTTTCAATAAGAGTTATAAAAAGATAGTTGGAATTACAAGATATGCAAATTTACAATGTTTTTTACAATATTGAAAATATAATATATGAGAATATTTCAACAGAGAAAATTAATCAATTTCTAATACTTCCTCTGCCTCTTTATCTTTTTCGACTTGCAATCTCTGGACATATGCATCAAAAGCTTTGAAAATCTCCTAGATTCTTTCTTCATCTGTGCCAAAAGAGTAGAGGTTGGTGAACTCACACTCCACTGATGTGTAAAAAAGTTCCCGTCTCAAAGTCTTGATTTCTTGCATTTCTTTACCCATCTTATCCAACGTATTATAATCCCTGATATAGCGATGGTTAGAACTCAAGGTAAACACTGTAGTTTTCGCAGATTATCTTTCTACTTCTTTGAATTTGCTCTGAACCTCTTCCACTGGAATGAAGTTATCTTCATAATTTGTTGACCTCATGACAACTTATTTAGCAAATCTTCCATGTTATACAGCATGTCAATAGCCTTGTCATGGTCAACCTTGGCCTTATGTGCGGCTTTTGTCAGCAACTTTACTCTGAATTGTGTAGCTCTATCCAATTTTCCATGTTCCCCATCATTTTTCAGTATTCCTTCAACAAGGAGGATGTCAATATCAACAATCTACAGCAGTCATTTAGGATAATAGAGATTCAAAGTTGTTATTTCTCCCTTATATTTATTGACCAGTTCTCACAAGGTAATCCTTTCCTTCAAAACTGTATAATGGTCCATGATCTTATGAATAATCTTATTGCCCTTGGAAATGAGTTTCTCTGACCATTTCGTAGTAGCCCTTCCCATGCTTGCAATTTCAGTCATCGCATCAATTGTTCCCTGATATGGGATTTGGTTGATTGGTTGTGCTAACTCAAGTTGTATTTATGAACCACTGGGCTCTATGAACTTGTTAAGTGCAATTGTGAGTTGATCAACCTTGTTTTTCAACTCATCTTTAGTGAACTTGTCACTATCTATTCTCTCAAAGAGGGAGTTGATGCCATCTTGAACATCGTGCTTTAACCCCTCCCTTGTTGGACATCCAAGGTGAATCTTCGATATTTGATAGTCCCCCACCACTAGATCTTCTTTTGGTTTATCTGGTTGGGGCACTGCAATCTCCACATATCTCTCCCCTATTGAGTCACATAGTATTCTGGAGAACGTCTAAGGAATAGACTTGGATTTCTTATTCATCTCTGAAAGGCCAAAGTCCAATGTACTTGGGGAAATCATTTTCTTTTGTTTCTTTCCCACTGTTTGTGCTAGCCAACTAGGGGTAGCATCTTTGCTATGTAGAAACTGTCCCCTGAGAATCAGCAGTGAACATTGTTGCACTAATAGGCACCGTGACAAGTGTTGAATCTTATGTTGATGTTGTAGTTGATTGCTTGGCAGATCAATTGGAATTTCATCTTCATCAATAGGTTACAAATCCACATTTGCTTCAAGGACTTGTTTTTCTCCTATCTCCATTAAAGGGTTTTGGGAAATTGTGGAAGTGGAAGAGATGGGGACAATGGGAACAGTTGTGTCTACTAGGGGTGTAGGGTGTCAAAGTGATACTAATGGAGGAGTAGGCACAAGGACTCTAAACTTGGGAACTGGTGGAAGTGTGGAAGCCAAAGCATTGAATGAATTAATTAAATGAGTTGGGCCACTCAGGGATGGTAATTTGGGAAAAATGAAAGCGGATGAAGATGGACAAGTACTTATCCCAAGAGTTGGGATGACCAACGGAACTGAAGTCAAGATCACCGAGTCCGCGACTATGTACTGTTGAGTTTTGTTGGAAATCAATGGGGATGGAATGGAAGGATGAAGTGAAATCGAAGGAGTGAAATTGAAGGAAGGGAAAGTGGAGTGGAAACTTGAGTATCCACTGATTGGGGAACCTGAGTGTCCACTTGACTTGATTGCACTAGTTACAATGTACTTATTTTTGAAGGCAAGGTGGTAGGAATGAATGGTGGAGTGGAAACCAGAGATGCAGGGGGAGTGAAGATAGGGGGTGGAGGTGTTGGAGTTGTAGGAACAATATAAACAGGTGGGGGGTGAACAATAGAAATAGGAGTTGTCACTATTACTGATATTGGGGTTGACGTTGTGGAGGCTCCAACTGTCGTTGTGTCTTCAGAGGAGATGACAATCGATTGATCTGTTGCTACCCCTTCTTGGCCTTAGATTTCTTCTTTTTCTTGTAGGAAATCACTAGCCCTTCTGATTGTTCACCTGTTATGCCACTAGGGTCCTCTGTTGATGAAGGAATTCCTTCTTCCTTAAGCTTTAGCAATTTCTCTCTGATACTCATTGTATCGTTGGTCACTTAGACCCCTTTGCTTTTGAGCCAATTGATTGTCTTGTTGATCACATGTGTTGTTCTATCTATCAAAGAAAAGGATTCGGGGACTGACCACCTTACTAGTGGAAGGGGTTGAGTGATAATCTAATTGTAGTAGTTTGGGCCCACTAGCGACTTATCATCCACCAAGTCCTCGGGCGTTGTGCCAAAACAAATGCTTTGCCATGTTCCAAAGTCATTCTAGAGTGGTCCTTCAATCTGACATTCTCTTCATCCTCTAGATCCTCCCAATAGTCTTCAAAAATATGGAATATAGGAATAAGTGAAAATTCCCAGTGTGCTAATGATGTTACCATAAACATCATAATATGACCTAGAATCCAAATCCCTCGATGTCATAAGTGTCATTTCTCCGTCAGCACACTTTGCTTTGAGGAGGGAAGGGCATGTGTATTTAGCAATACTGATTGGGAAATGAATTCCCAACTTGTGCTTGTTGGAAAGGAGCTTATGGGTCTCAATAAGTTGTCTTACCAGCTCCATTAGTGCCCACTTATCACTGACATATCTAAGGAGCATGTAGGAGCAATGACTAAGTCTGCTTAACCTAATATAAGAATAGGTAGGGAATTGAATGACATAGGAGCCCCATCAAATATGATTTCTGCAATTGTTGCATCCAAGAATCTTGTTCTCCCAAGCTCTCTTTATCAAACATGATGATGGTGCAATAGATGAATGCATCGTTAACTCTCCTAAAATGTTCCTGCTAGCCTCCAAAGGGAGATCAAGGTAATAATTATATACTCTACTTATTTCACTGGGTACTGTATTGAGACCTGGGAAGGCTCGTCCCTTAGCCAATATGTATACAAGGTAAGAGGTCATGAAAAACTTTCTAATGGTTTGCACCTCCATCAATTGCTTATGGAGGGAGTCACTAATGTGTTGGGCCCAGTGGATGTATTGTGCATTCTAATGGATGACCCAAATGTATTGGTACATCCACCCCTGGGAGCTCTTAGCATTAAGAATACCAATAAACCTGTGCAGAAAAATTGTTGTATCCCCCACCTTAACTTTGAAGTCAATTTTGCCCAATGTCTTTGGCAATCTGCCCCATGGTTTGTTTATCATTTTATGACATCCCTCTGTGTTGTCTTGAACGAATTGTTGGGATGTCTCTAGAGTTATGCCAAGATAACTCTCAAACTCAAGGATCACAAAAACTAAGTCCATGAAGTATGGGTCCAAATTCAAAATCTTTTCCCTTTTGTCATTCAGCATCATAATGTTGGGCTAGTGTCAACGCCAACTCAGAGCTTTGGACCATCAGTGGAAACACTATTGCTTATGGAATACCAAAGTCGTAGATACTCTAGACCCAATCATTCTTGAACTTTGCATAAATCCGGATCCAAAAGTCCCCTAAGTCAATATGCCCTAAATTTGTATCAGTGATCTCAACAATGTTAGACTCTAAGCTGAGACTCACCCCAAGGCCTTTTGTTTTGAACTTCATCTCCTTTTGAGACATGAACTCTAGAGAGATTGCTTGTTGAAAACCAACTACAAGGGCAAACGGAGTTCGCAGGTGCTTGAAGCAAGTATAAACTTCGACGGAGATTGAAAGTGCTTTAAGCAGGGAAAAAGTCCAACGGAACTTAATGTTGTTCCGAGCAATTGAGAACTCCGCAAAACTGGGAAGTGTTCTAAGTAATTGGAATTTTCGATGGAACCTGGGACTGTTGTGAGTAGGTTGAAACCCCACGAAACTAGTAAGTGTTTGGAGCAATAGCGGATCCCGTAGAGATTCTAAGTGTCTAAAACATGTTGAAATCTTACGGAAACGGGTGGTGTTTGGAACAAGTCCAATGTCCGCAAGGACTTTAGAGGTATCTCTAAGAGAATGTTCTTTGTTTGCTTGGGGAATATACGATGGTATATTCCCTTGGCTTTTGGCGAAACCCTAGATCCGAATGCAAAATTTTGGGGAAAATCAAGAATTCGAAAACGCAAACCCTAGATCTCAACTAAGCTAGATACTTTAGAAAAAATCAACAAACTCAAACTATACCACAACCACAACACGAAAACCCTAAGAAACTTTAAATGACGCCTTGCAAAGACGAAAACCCTAAATAATTTGAAGACAACTTTGCTGGGATGGAAAATAACTTAACAGCATCAAATAATAGAAAATAATGGCTTAAAATGCAAGGGGGAATTCCAAAGAATACCGTGCAAAGGTGGAGTAGGTAGTAGCGTTGCTTGCAGACGTGGTTTGACATGTGGCTTGAGACTTGAAGTTGTTACTTGGCACGTGGATCGAAGTCGAAGATCGCAATTAGCAATTAAACAATGAATTAAAAATCCCAAATTGTATTATTTATATTTGAAAAACCCTACAATTAATGCACCCATGGAAGTTAGTGGCGAAAATCTAGAGTCATGCAATTTTACAATTTTGCAAATTGCATGTTGACCTCTAGATTCCGCAAAAAGTAGAAGGTTGACTTCTATGGAAACGGTAAGGCAGACTTCACGTGCAACTTGCAATTTTGCAAAAATTATAAATTGCGTTTGGAGTTCCAAATTCGATGGCTTAAGTTGTCGGCAAGATCTGGAACCTGGATTGCAGTTTACAATTTTGCAAATTGCTCTCAGAGTTCCGAATTCCGGATGAAGTGTTTCGCTTGAAGTGGAATTCGAATGCAATTTACAAATTTGCAAATTCTGCAGGGTGTTTGGTTTGCAAAATCTGAAACTTTGCTTGTAATTTGCAATTATGCAAAATTGCAAATAGCAAACAGAGTCCCAGATTCAATGGATTAGTGTATCGCAAGATCCAGAGCTCAGACTGCAATTTGCAATTTTTACAATCAAAATTCCAAATTCCGTCAATTAATGCATTACAAAATCTGGAACTCAAAATGCACTTTGCAATTAAATTGCATTTTTACAATTGCAAATTGCATCTAGAATTCAAGATTCCGCAATACAAAGGTAAAGTGTGTTTTAGATCATTTCAAAAGATTTTCTCAAAAAATTAAGGGATCTCTTTTAGAGTACTTGATGTTATGATATTTTTAGGAAAAAAACATCAACATTAACCAAACTAAACTCAACCGTTTTTTAATAGCTATGGACTTCGCCTGAATGCATAAAGGCGCTCAACAAATAGTGTGTTGCTCTACCATCCACAGTTCGGATCTCCAAAAGTAGAGGCTCCCGCTAACTCTCATGATTCCTCAGTAGGATAGAGTTTATAGTGGTGACACCCATGATCCTACCCACTGCAATAGCCCTGCTTGGACCATCTGATGCAAATTCCTCTACTACTAAAGAGGAGGTCACCCTCGACTAATAAGAAGTGTGACCTATCTTCTAAAAGCTATAGTAATTGCGTTGGGATACACTTGCAAGAAGATTCATTTAATGCTATTAAGGTTTTTGGACACCCATCTCATGGCCACCACATTGCATGCTATCACAAAAAAAATCACCACTATTACTGTTCTGATTTGATAGAGCTAGAGCTTTGATTGTTTGAAAACAGGATTTAGGAACTCAAAACGCATTACACCATCCCTTCCATTCTTTCGTCCCAGTCTTTACATGTTTGATGAGATTTTATTGGCACTTCTATAAGCTGGCCGATATGCAAGTGCTAATTATAACTATTACAGTGGCTTTTCAATCGCAGAATGTTGCCCAAAAATGACAGTGACCATCATACCTATAAAAATTATTATAACAAAGAAAGCAATAACATTCCCTAATATAACGATTACCCAGCAGCATTCCCATTGAAAATAAAAGAAATCCACTTTATGAAAAAAATCAAACAAAAATGATACCCCAAAAATTTTAGTTGCACCATAGTCCACTCGTGTACAAATTTTCCTGAATAGTCTCTAAAATCCTCACTTCTATTTTCATGGAAAAAATACTAAAAAAATGTAATCTTGAGAAGAATAGTTTTCAAAAGCTGACTCTATAATCTTCTAAGGACATCTCTAATGATGAAGCACCTAATTCGGCTGAAAATTCACATCCCAATCAAATCACAAGGATGTTCCGCACAACTTGAATGCCTTTGATATACCAAAAAAACCAACTCTGCGCCACAGGCCCATGTTCTCAAAAAATGACGGGGTATCAAATTCCAACTTTACTGGTCTACAAAACAACAAATATGTCCACTTGGGACTCCTCCATATTTAACCAATATCTTCTATTAAACTACAGTTAGTTGTGCCCTACCCAGAATACAAAGCATTTTAATTACACATCAGTAAACGAAGTGATGATGGTCTGGCCCCCATTAAGATATTATGAAATTCTCGACACTTATAGAAATATGCAACGTAGAAATGCAAAATTGCAAAGTCTCTCCAAGCATGAATAATCGAAAGAGCAACATTATAACTGTCACAGTCAAAACTCTCTAAATCTAGATTAACAAATAATAGTTTAAAAATCACAACTTCAAGATCCAATAGTTAAAAAAAATACAGGTATTTAAATGGAAACAATATTATTTACAAAAAAGCAAAAATGTTTAACAACGATAGTATCTAAATCGTAATCACAAGAATGTCATTCCATAGGAGAACATTGAACAACAATACACTAGCAATAGGTAATAGTATAACCAGTCTTGTGGACAGGTGAATCACATGGCGCACATCAAACTAACTCAAACATAAATGAAAGTTGTAAAAGAAACATTTCATGCTAACTATAATACTTTAAATAGCTTGTCTCGATTCAATTATATCATATTATTGTAGTCCTTAATCCAGAAGCAAGTGTGCACCATGGAGCTAACTCTGCTTGGCCTTCTTGGACATATGTGACTTTATTGCTGAAATATCTTTTTCAGCTGAGAGAAGATCAAGAACAACCCTCTTTACACTGCCTTCATTCTTTAGCAACAATCTTCTGTTTGTCTCTGTATCATGGAAACCCTGCCACAAGAAGGATCAAGCCATTACTCACAAGAAATCTGCTAAAATATCATTTGATAATACTGTGGTTAAAATAAATGTGCTAGATACTTCCACATTATCCATGAAAAAAAAACCTATGTCAAACATGACCAGTTACCATCTCTTGAAGTTCTTCTAGAATTGGATCCCACTCGGCTGTACCGCACAGATCATCAAGAGTCTTCTGAATATCATAGTTATTCTTTCTGAGCAATTCAGCATTCAATCTATTATGCTTGAAACCCATGTCTTCAAGCTCGTGAAGAAGATTATACTCTATTTCAGCAGCATCCTTTGCACTTCCACCAAGGGAGAGGGAAACTTCAGACACTACAAGAGAAGGGGCACTGGCAGACACGGCCATATTTCCAGCAGATGCATCATTCCCTGGAATTGATTTGGTGTATGACGAAGAACTAGCTCCTAAAGCAGAAGGCATAGCTTTAGTAATCTTGTTGCTAGATCCTTGTACTTCTGTTGGAGCATCAATTCCCTGCGTATCAACCACTTCTGGATAGAATGGCAAATTTTCCTCTAAATTCTCAACCATGGAAAAGCGTCCAAGTTCAGTATGCAAGACACCTTGAGGATCCAAATTCATCTTATCATCTCCAGTACATGCCTTTTCGTAATTATCTTGAAAAACATCAGCAACCCCAGCTTCATTTTCTTTAGTTCCTTCTTGCAATGGATTGTTTTGGTCAGCATCTTTTAAAGTCAGGAGAGACTCCATCAGATGGGGTAAAACGTCCTCTTTCTGTGTTTCTACCTAAAATTGAAAGACCTCATTAATGGCAAAATTCTTCAAAGATGGCGAAAAATAGAGAGGAGATGTGGACAAGAAAGTTCAAAATCAATGCAATCTCTGCATCAGATTAATATATCATATAGGTACTTCTTTGTCATCTAGTTTCCTTCCAGATGAGGTTATCAACAAATCTTTCAATGCAATCCATTTAATTACTCGGCTTTCTTTTCCACAATCTATTTCCAAATAACATAATAAATGCAATGTGTCACTTCCACATGTAAAACTGTAAAATAAAGCATAATATTCTGCAAAAAGTGAATAGATTCTAGTCTATTATATGCTAGCCTGGCAGTCTGATCCAAGTTTGAATGGTGGGAAAATCAGTAGTCTGCTTTATATACTAAATGGCAAAATACAGACACAGTCCACGATGACTTCTGTAAAGAAATGATAAAAGACAAATCTACCAAGATTATGTAGCAACCTAAACTAACAACACACCTGAATAAGAACCCACACCCGTTGCCCAAACTTTTGTCCCGAAGGTGCCATCAAACGCCAGTATGAAACATAGCGCCCAGGTTGCATAGGGGTAACAAAATCAACTGCGGCATCAAGCTCCTCATCTACAGGGTAGCCTCGCTCCTGAATCTGTAGGATTCAGAAACATTCCATTCCATTACAAAATAAAACAGATTATACATAAAAAAGGCACCAATAAATAACATTGTATATTTTTTTTCGCAGTGCCAGATCCTAAATGATAAATGAAAAAACCTGTTACAAAGGAATGGCTTATGTACAAACCTCCAGATTGACTGCATTTCCAGCACCCAAATCATCTCCCCCAACTCGGACTAATTGTGTATGGTATGGCCAAGGCGCCGTACCATTATTGCGCAGGCGCCAAATCTTGGTAAAGGGTGTCCCTGGAGCCAATTGTGTTCCATCAAAGATGTTGACATCTTGAACGAAACGGCAGTCAAGCTTTCCAGGTACTTTATTAGCCAATTTCCCCGCAAAAGGAGCTGGTGGAGAAGAATAAGGCATAGGGCGAATGAAAGGCAGGGAATAAGGCTGCCACATCATAATTACCATTTGCATCAGCATCGCTGCATCCAAATACATTGTAAGCCAAAAATTAGGATATTAATAGCCTGAAGAGAGAGATTACCAGCTTATGAAAGGGGCTTTTTCCCTGAAAATGTCGTTCCCTTGAAAACCGGGGAGGCCTGTATAAAGCACGATCAATTCTTGTGTACTCATCTTCATTGCCACCTTCGCAGAAACAGCCATGGCACAGATCAAAATCCTCTTTCCTGCAAAAAGAATTCCCAATCAGACGTGTCATAATTCAGATGCCACATTCTTCACCCCAATACACACCAAAAACAATGAGACAAATAGCTTTGAATTTCACTCACACTGTAGACTTGTATCGTGGACCAATTATTGGATTCATCCCACAACTATCACACTGTATGCCTTTGTGAAATACCCGGTGCATATTCTCCATAACACCCATATTCCTCTTTAATCCATAATCGTGAATGTCTCCAACCAGTGGAGCTGACGGACCAGCATGATCATCGGAAACAGACTGAACTTTACAAGTGCCTTGTTCTGCATTCCTGAAAGATGACGCATTGTTGTTTAAACTAGTGCCATTGGTTGCTCCAACATCTTGTTGGCTTTTCATGAGAGGCCCAAGATGAGAGGTGGCCAGCTTGATGAAACCCTGTATGAAATCTGGCACCCCTGAAGTGGAAGTTAATGCTGAACAGTCCTCAACAAACTTGATCAATGCCTTCTGTACAGGCTCTGGTAAGAATTTTGTGGTTTCCTCTGAACAGATGCTCCTGAGCTTAACGGCATGGACATGATCATTGGGAATTGACGAACTTCTTGGGGTTGATGGAAGGCTCTGAGAATGCCTTTCCATACCCCTGTTATTCTGGTTTATCAGTGATACCTGTAAACGCAATGGATTTAGCTGTTGACGTACAGCATCAAGAAGATCGCTGTCATCTGCCATAGTTACAATATCATTGTCTTCATCTGCATATGCTATGACAAACTGTGCATTTGTATTGAACTGAAAAAGATTGCAGATTTTAGATCTCAGTCCATCCAGGGAGAGCTCCAGACTGCCATCTTCCCTTACTAACATGTTGAAACGTCTCAAAGTATTCTCATACTTTACCTGTAATGAAATTAAAGTAGATACAATATAACTAAGAAAATTAGCCCCAAAAGAATTCTCGGGCTTAAATTTTCTAAAAACAATCAGGAAACAAATTCTACATAATCAGAGGTGTAAAGGCAAATACAATTCTGATGTGTTTTGAACGGGACCCTAAAATCTGAAAAAACAAAAAAAATCATGCCAAGACCAGATAAGCAATTTTGGCACAAAGTTTAGAGATAAGAAATTATATACAAAGTTCAAACAGAGAGCACACACTTGCACCATGCAACAAATGCATTTTACTACAACACCTACGTACATCTTAAAGCAAAGTTAGTTACTAAATTTGCCAGGTTATTCGGAAGTTACAATTTTCAGTGATTTTTAGTGACCAAATAAATCCTTCAAAAGTTCAACTTCTTCATTCAGTTACTGGCAATTGATCCTCACAACATACTTTGAACCCAGAGTATACAAAATTTATAAAAACATTTCAACACTTCCCCGTGACAATGCACACTGCAAATCTATTGAAAAGCCATCTAATCAGTGGAAAGACTCCAACAGTTGAGATTTGAAAACACAAATCAATTTTTAACATGATATTTTTTTTAACTCTAGGTTTGGTGGACTTGATATAGCCTGATAAATGACCATTTAAACAACTTAAAACACACGAGTAAAATCCCACAAACATTCCCTGCTCATGTGTCAAGAGATCAAGGTACTGATCGTTAGACAGTACAATGGAAAGCTCCTCTAGAAGGATGGGAAAAACTAAATTTTAATGGTGCCCCAAGAAGGAATCCAAGAATTGCAAGACTTGGATGTCTTTTGAGATTGCAAGAGGGAGATCTAATTATGCCAATAGCCATTCTGCAATGGCAGCAAGGCACTGTAATTTGACATCCATTTGACCATGACAAAGAAATTTCAAACTTAAATTTGACGTCCATTTGACTGTCAATTAGAAGCTTTTTCGTTTTTTGCTTGGAGAAGTCAATCAAAAAATCATAATATCTTGGCCATATGGTGGAGTTTGGAGCCTGTTGTTTTACCCAAAAAGAGTTATTCAAGCCCAACACAGTAGTGCACAGCTAGATTGATGCCATTTGTCACTAGTCAGTGGGAAATTGGCGGAGAAGATAAAGTAAATCATTAATCAATATGGTATGTGAAAAATTCAAGATAAGAACCTTGTAATTTTTATCTCTTGGCATATTCCAGATAGCTGTATTTAGGATATCTGTACTTGTTGTAAGTTCTTTTTTGCTCCTCTAGAAGGATGGGAAAAACTAAATTTTAATGGTGCCCCAAGAAACAATCCAAGAATTGCAAGACTGGGATGTCTTTTAAGATTGCACGAGGGAGATCTAATTAATCCAATAGGTGTTCTGCAATGGCAGCAAGGCACTGTAATTTGACATCCATTTAACCATAACAAGGAAATTTCAACCTTAAACTTGACGTCCATTAGACCATCAATTAGAAGTTTTTTCTTTTTCGCTTGGAAAAGAAAATTAAAAACTCATAATATCTTGGCCATATGGTGGAGTTTCAAGCCCGTTGTTTTACCCGAAAATATTTTTTCACGCCTGACACAGTAGTGCAGCTAGATTGATGCCATTTGTCACCAGTCAGTGGTAAATTGGCGGAAAAGATAAAGTAAATTATTAATCGATATGGTATGTGAAAAATCCAAGATAAGAACCTTATAATTGATATCTCTCAGCATATTCCAAATAGCTGTATTTAGGATATCTACAATAGTGTGTCTTCTTTTTTATCTCGGGCCATAATTACTGAAGCAGAAATTCAAGCATTGGTTGAAGGTGTTCATCTTGTCAAGGCTCATGGAATAACCAGGCTTCTTGTTGCAGGAAATTTGTAACTTATCATAAATACCATGACCAAAGGCAACACACCAAATTGGGAACTCCAATACCTTCTCCGCCTGGCTGTTCTTGCATTCCTTCCCCGACATCAATTTCTCTCATTTCTTCCAGGAGGCGAATGAACCAGCAGACCTTTTAGCCAATGCCAGTGCAAATCTTAGTGTTTTTATAAAAATTAAAAGGTCTGTCTTTTGATTGGACAGGCCTTGAGGACTTCTTGTTGCATGATTTGAACCTGGAGCACCTTGTCTCATGATCCCGCATCACATCATCTCCCTATCACTGATGATAGCCTTATGCACTTTTAAATTAATTTTTCCTTCTCTATCTCTGCATTGTCATTACATTAAATTAATAAGATGGCTTTAATGAATTTGTGTGGCAAGGCCTCCATAATTTGCCACTCACACGTCTTGCGTCCTCTCACTCGCTTCAGTTAACACTCCATGATTTCTCATTCTGCCCACCCCCCTGCTTTTCCTCCACATTCTAAGCTGTCTATCCCCTCTCTATAATTCTCACTTGATCCCTTGCAGACTCTCATGGCTTCTGGTGCAAGACCTTCAAACAAGAATGAGGTGTTTGAGGGTGCAGTCATGGGAGCACGCCTGCATTGCCTACATCTATGCTTTGATGTTGATGGTATGGTTGAAGTAGTATGGCATGTTTTGGGGTGGAGTGGAACGGCTAACACTCCTGATGAGTTGAACACTGCCCTCAATTGGAGATAACTCTCTCTCTAAGCTTGCTGCAATCTCCCCTCATTTTGCATGTGTTCCAATTTTTAATCAAAACAGACTTTCCTCCAGCAGCCCTTTCTACGGGAGCAGAGTCGAAAGCTAATTGGAGCATTTTCCAGCCGAAGCTTGTCTTATCACACTGGATGAATAAATTAGTTTTTTTAAAGCCAGAAGATTCCGACAAAGAACTTCCAGACTGACGGCCATCTTCAGCAAAGAAAGGTAAGAAAATTACTCCCGATGATTCTGGCAACTTACACAACAGAGTTAGAGTTCTTGAAAAACAGATGAACGTCTGTGAGGCACAAAATCAGGGCCTTCTTAAATCCTTCACAAGCAAGCGCAGATGAGGAAGAAAAGCAAAGGTCGTTGCTGAAATTACCCCGACTTCTCCATCGACCCCAATCGGAACTATTGACACACAGCTTAAATCTCGGCCTCATAAGCTAGACATCAGAGATAGTTTGGCTGGTCCGCCCAAGTCTCTCTCCTAACTAAGCTAAAACGGGTATGTGCATCTCTTTCACTTGTCATCTATCTTTTATTCTTGCAGCATGAGATAACCAGTCGGAGATTGATAATCATCACCATAAATTCCTAAGACGATTTAAAGCACCCAGGACCACCCCTGTTGTTTACAACAATCCTCGGTCCTCTTGGCTTTGGTCGGTGGAGATTGGTTGAGGGTGCCACAATAGACACACTGGACAAACCACAGTAACAATTTCTGGGTCTATTGTTCAGTTGTTTAGTTTTCAGTTAATTTCTCCTATGGCTATGACAGTTTTAAGCACTATTTAATTGGCTCCTTCACATAGGGCCATGATTCCAAAGTTTTCTGCAGCATTTGTATATACTCTCCTGTAGCTTTTGCAATGCAGTATGTAGGTGTTTAAGCTTGTGGGATTGTTATCATTCCGCATTCCTAGAAAGCTTAATAGAAGTTTGAATGGCCACCTTATCTAGTATAATGTACTTCCTTTCTGTTCTTTTCTTTCAATATCGGGTGGGGGCCCAATAGAACCCCCGTTTTATCTATCAAAAAAAACCCCACAAACATTTAATAATCTAATTAAATTGCTCATGGAAGCCTTCAGTTACCCTATTGTCTTATTATATTTACTATGATGCAACCTAGTAAATCCTATCAGCACATGGTAAATACTTTAAGGGACTTCTATAGGCAGGCCAGAAGAAGGTTTCACAACTAAGCTAGAACTCAGATTACCAGATACCGTTCTGCCAATTCAATAATTAGTGGGTAACCAAACGTCATAATAAGGAGTACCATTGCAGCACAATCCAAAGACACAAAAAGTGGCCTTTGCCAAATCTCACCGAAGCTACAGGGAGGATTCATCTTTGAAAGCTGGGAAAGAAATCGTGATTAACAAAAGGTGTTTCCTAGGCTAATACAAAACCAATCAGTTTCAGTGAAGAGATACAATTTTACAAAGAGTCTTTCGTGGCCTGTTGCAGTCAGAGACAAATTCAAATTTCTACAAAACCAATCAGTTTCAGTTAACAGATACAATTTCACAAAGAGTCTTTTGTGGCCTGTTGCGGTCAGAGACAAATTCAAAGTTCTAGTTAGAATTGTTAGAATTTTAGAGTGCATGCCAAGTATACAATAAAATTGTCTATTTAGTAATTTCTATAACCTTGGCTAGTTGAAAAGCCAATGTTCTATGGCTTTTATCAGATCTAAGTAAAGATATTTACTAGACTCTCTCAGGTGCATTATTTCTAATGTGTACCAATCCCATTGATCAGGTTCAGCCATCTGCAACAGTTCATATTCTTACTTTCCCTACTTGGAAGGAGGAATAGAACCTTAAACAATTACATGTATGATGTATCCAACAAAAGACCAATTGGGCGTAGAAACTATATAAACAAATCCCTTGAAATTTTTCACAAGTGGCAAGTTATATGGTCATTGGCAATCAAGTCAATCTTTATCATTGAGAAGGAAAAGAAGATAAAGAGAACAAAAATTGCAGTCATGGGTTGCCAATAGTAGCCCAGAGAGGGTTTAGTTCATGGAGATGGAAAGCAATATATGGAAACAATCGTATGGAAATGCTCCTACTCGCAAAGGCATCCATCTAATCGTGTTTGATGAGGAAGCTTCTCAAAAGAAGCCAAGAATGACAGAGGGATGAGGCCCTGTCGACAGTGACAACCACAAAAAACAACCTGCAGTTGAAAATTGGAGTGGAAAACAAATCACACAACACAGAATGCCAGTTCGTAGTACAAAGGCTTAGAATTTAGCATTAACAAAGGCATAGATGAACTGTTGTTTAAGGTGACACCCATTCTAATTATTAGCCAGTCTCCATAAAAGTGGACTAATAAAACTAAGCTGTTAATATTATGTTCACAAGACCCACCAAGACGGTTAAAAAGCATTTCCAATAATTTTATTCTAAAATAATGAGAGAAAAAAACTATAAGCAAATCAAAAACTTGGCCGACCATAGGTCACAAAATTCATCTACAAATTATGGAGAACCTGTAAAGGATAGTTTATCCATTTATTCGTTTCAGTCAATACCTTTTGGAGAGCTTCAGACTTTAAAGAAGTCCACAGTTAATGTTAAAATGATTGGAGCATGTTACAAAAGAGCCAAATCCTGACGCCCTTCAAATTAACTTTGCACTGTACCTACAACACAGACATTATGGGGCAGAACTAATGTTACAATGATTAGGGCAGGGTACAGAAGAACCAGAATCCTGACACCCTTCTAAATAACTTGGCAGCCTTAGGAAGCAGAGATATAAAGCTGAAGGGAAGAAATGCATTTACTACCCACACTATCACCAAAAGCCTTCACTTAAAATCCTCCCTCAATGATTATCGTTCATGTAACTTTCTTCTACCACTCATCTAGTTTGGACGAGTCTCCCCTATTCTCTGCAAAATGATGACAAGCTCCAATTCCCAGGAGGTCCAATTTGCAAGGAAGGAGATCTGGGAGAGTGTGCTCCAGCGAGACCACCCATTGACATTGCAGAAAGCATCAACAAGGGGAGATTTCCCAAACAAAAGTAACCAGCATTAAATACCACAATCACTTGAAACCTCTTGAAACCTTGATATTTATAAGTGTGACTCAATGTTCTTTCTTCTATCACTGATTCTCATTTCAACGAGCCTCCCCTAATCGAGTCACAATGACATAAAAGTTTCAACTTCCATGAGGTCCAATTTGCAAGGAAGGAGATCGGAACAAGCGGTAATTCAGAAACACCACCTTTAACATTGCATAAAGCACCAAAAAGGAGAGATTTCTCAAAAAAATCAACCAAGAGGAGGGCCAAAGACAGATTCAATGCTAATCAACAAGATAAAAGTTGGCATGGATAAGGAAATGAAACTGAGGGTAAAGTTTACCAAACCAAAATGGTGACGGTGAAGCTTATCCACATGCCACGATCTTTGGAGTGGCTTTAAACAACAGCTTTGGAGACCAAGACAAACCACCAGTCCTGGTAGATAGAATCCTTACGGACAAGTAGGTTTGAGAGGCCACAAGCAATCAGAACATTTTAACATGAAAGACAATGATCTAAGCAGCGAATCTGGAGATAGTTATCTAGTCACGAATGATTCATTGTAGAAATATTTTTTCTTGTTCCATTACCCGAAATTAGAATCATCTTACCTAAACCAAAATAAAAACCATCCCAAGTGAAGGTTGTTTTCTAAATACAAATGGTGATGTAACTCATGTTTCGATTGGCTTGTTTCTATTTTTTGTCGATAGGCGAATACAGATTTGGGGGAAACAGAGGCAGGGGGAAGAGATCGAGAGAATCAATCAACAAGTGACAATACATAGTAACAAACAATTATGGACGAAAAAAATTAAGCAGATGCTCATATAGCTTGATCAAACTATTTAGCTGAAGCACGGGAATTGAACCAAATATTTATATAGAAAAAAAAATCAATAAACAATACAATAGAGAATAACAAAATAAAAAATAATATATAAAGTACAAAATAATTTTTTTGGTTAGACGACAAGAATAATAAGACAATGATCTAAGCAGCGAATAATTTCCCAAATAACGCAGATTCCATTATTTATTATTATAATTCTGTGTAGCTATGCTTTTCAACATAGTTACCATGTTTAAAAAGTTTGGATTGTTCGGAAGGGAGAAAAAGTTTGGAAGTTTGGGATTTTGCAAAAAGTTCGGTTCGGTAAGTTCGGTTTGGTTCGAATTTTTTTATGAATTTTAAAAATTGTAAAAAATAAATATATCATACATATTTATAAAGAAAATCTAATATAATAACTATAAATTATAATTATTAAATTAAAATATATATATTAGTATTTATATTTATATATTAACGTTTAATAATTTATAAATTATAATATATAACTATAAATATAATATCATATTAATATTTTATAAAATATAAAATATAATTATTCAGATTCCCATATGGAATCACTATGTTGGGAAAATCTTAATAAATCTCAAAATATTAATGCCGGATATCGAGGAGGCATTCCAGCTGTTAGACTAGCAATGTATGAGTTGTCTGGGTAGCCGTGGTGGAAAATAATTACGAAGAGAATCCTTTTGAAGACTATTTGCCAGATTTTTTTCCAGTCGCAAGCCAGTTGTTTGATTGTTTTGTGTGGCAAAGCCAACGCAGGTGTGACCTCTATGTTTCGCTAGGCTCCCCTAAAAATCTCAGGATGCTTAGATGAGTGACACTCGGCCAACAGAAAAGGGATACACAATTTACTTGTGGATTCTAACAATACCGGAAAATCTACCCACAGACAACAATTTGCATGGCGGATAGGCCGTCTCATGCACAGGGTTACCATCTTTGGTCGCCTCGACCAACAGTCAAACAACCAACAGGCAGCGCTTCCTTTTAGGTTTTGTTTTCTTCATTTTAGGGTTTTTATTTTCTTCTTTTCTGTTTTTTTTCCAATGGAATAGAGATCTTACTTGTATTATGTATATTAAAAAAAAACACTAATGAAAGTAGGCCACAGCTCCGAACCGAACCAGACAAGTTTAGTCAGCCCAAAAAGTTCTATCCGATCCGAGCCGAACCTGGTCCAGGTTCTGCCGAACATGGTAACTATGCTTTTCAATAAGAATAAAAAGAATATAAAGAAAAAAACAGTGAGCAATAAAATTTAGAAGTCCAATGGATTGTGCCATAGTGTTGATTGAGGACACTGATAATGCCCTGACCCAGGTTCAAATTATTGTAGCCCATAATCCCCACGGACATGTGGAAGGGTTGTGGTGTAATAAATATGGATACATTTAAGTATGACCCATGTTTAAATATTGATATAGTGACCCAAAGAATGTTGTCCAAATCCTATCCTGCACAAGAATGATGCCCAAGCCTAACCCACACCACATTAAAGACAACCCACAACCTCAACCAAAATTTACCGAGAAAAAAAAAAAAAAGCTTTTCAAATCCAAACAAAGAATAAAACATCTTACTGGAGTACAATCAAACTCCCTAGCTTGAGGTAGAGAATTACATAAATTAAAGACAAGTAAACAATAAACAATGCAATAAAAAGATAATACATAAAAACAATCAAAAAATTAAAAAAATGTGTCCAACAAGCCTGGTCTAGTGGTAAGCCAAAGAAATTACCATGATGATGCCCTGGATTCATGCCGTGTTGGGCATGCTACCCATGATAATGTAGCCAGGTTAAATCAGGTCACCCGAACAAGGGTGGATGCAAGTCCCAATGGAAT
The DNA here is from genome assembly GCA_037957365.1 of Torreya grandis. Taxonomy (NCBI): domain Eukaryota; kingdom Viridiplantae; phylum Streptophyta; class Pinopsida; order Cupressales; family Taxaceae; genus Torreya; species Torreya grandis. Next base: position 1,776,743 of record JARHVA010000105.1, read on the forward strand.
TTTGGCAGAATAGAAACCCCTAGGACATGGCATCTACACTAAATGGTGTTCTAAGCTTGATAGTGTGTCCCAGTACATTTATCTAATGGCAAAATGAGTGTGACAAACTTACCTATCTAATATTTGAAAAAATGAAAAAATGTCTTCTAAAAACTTCTATTGAACTGATTGTTTCAATACAAGAATGAAGTAATTAAAGCAAAATAAATAAAGATAAGTCAAATAATATTCTAAATGTCCATTTTGACTACTTACCTAGAGTACAAGAACCAAATCAAGCATAGAGGAACAAACAATAAACAATAAAATTGAAACATGGTGGCAAGATCCATGTTCAGAATTTTCAACAATTCTGCCATGTCCATCCCCCTCCCTATGCTCCTGAAACACAATGTGTTGTCAAAAAGCCCTGAGAATCATCCTCAAGAATCTCAATAGGCAACTCATAGTTTTCATCATCCATGGAGACACTATAATTCTACATCCTTCTTGCACCTGATATGTAGTCAGGATCTGATTGACAAAAAGACAAAATAGAAAAGCTCAAAATGCATAAAAGTTTAAAACAAAACATGAAATGTTATGGGACGCAGGGGTCTTGAACTGTTTCTTGCAACATGGAGCATATACACCTAGGTCTCATCAGTTTCATTGTCCCTGACTGTTACATTGACCTATTGTGAAAAAAATAAAAATAAAGGAAATCATACAATAGAAAGACACACTCATCCTCTTTCATTGTAGAACTTCTCAAATTTTATAAAAAAAATCACATCAAGCAACTAGATTTCTTTATGATTTGAAAATTTATTTGGTAGAATTCAATGTCATTCGAACGCATCCCCCCCCCTCCCCCAAAAAAAAATCCTCAACATTCTGGACATATGGGACGTTTCAGGGTGGGGGGATGCGTAAATGTGGCAAGGAACCAGGAATAGCTAAGGAGCAAAAAATGAATGTACGTAAAAGTACAAGTGCAAAAAAAAAGGTCCAATCGGTGGCGATCCAAAATGAATCGGTGATGATCAAATTGTTGTCACCAAATCTTGCACCTTAGACGAGGGTGTTCAAACCTCTTCCAAATTTGGGCAACATGGGAACACTTACAGGTATGTGGGTGTACCTATAGTGGAAGTGAGCCTCTAGATTTAAGGGCTAGCTCCCCGATGTATCTTGAAGTGCTTTCACCTATGCTAACTATTTGCTTGTGGAGGAAAAGGGATAGAATTTGTGTGAAATAAACCTATTCTAAAAAGGTGATGCACCAAGATGTCTTCCACATGACCGTTATACTTCTTTCACATAGAAACAATGCCTACAACACTAGCCTAAGAGTCCTAGATGCACTAGCATTAGTGTTTAAATATGAAGGTGAGATGCATGAAGACTATCCGAGGTAAGTAAAACCATAGATCGCTTCAGATACTAAAGCTTATTATACACTTCAGACAGATTCATACACTTAACTACACTTAAAACATCCCCAATGATTTTTTTTAATTTTTTATTTTATTTTTTATTCGTATTTTAAAGATTTAAACACTAGTGCAAATATCTTAAATACATCTAGCTAAAAAACGTCGATAGACATCAATCTAAAGGTTCTTATCTTGGATTTTACATGTGCCACATTGATTAATAATTCTAGTACCTTCTTCTAAAATTTTCCACTGATTGGTGACAAATATCATCAATCTAGCTACACCAATATGTCAATATCAAAAACATATTTCTAGGGAAAAGAAGGCTCCACACTCCACTGTATGGCCAAGATATTACAATTTTTCGATCGAATTCTCAAAGCAAAACGAAAAACTTATAAAGTCAAATTTAGTCGGTCATTGATTGTCCACACACACACACTCACACCACCACCCCCCCAAATTGTCATTGTAGGACACCTATTGGCGTAATCAATTTATAAGTTTTTATCTATTATTAAATAGTTTAATAACCATCCCCAAATTCGAAAAAAAAATTGCCATCTCGGAAACAGGAAACCCTATCCCCTGTAATGTCCCCTTTTTGGAAGTTAAAGTAATATTATTGCTAAAATAAAAAAGTATTTTTAAATACTTAAAAATAAAGGCAATTAATAGAAAAAGCACTTTATGTTATAATTTCACTTAAGTTGGGGCCTTTTAAGGGTCATGGGCACGTAAGGGCTAAAGTAAAATTATAAGAATGTTCCTTTTAATATTTTAAATTAACTCTTCCCTCCAAATTGGACGCTACACTTGGAGGAGGCTTTTTAAAAAAGATGAAGGCTCATTTGAAGACAGGCTGTTTTTTGATAATTCTTCATGCTTGAAGATTGTGTTGACTCTGCGTGTTCAATAGGAGTGGGCATTGTAACCCACGATTTGCTACGCAATTAATAGAAAAAACACTTTATTTTATAATTTCACTTAAGTTGGGGCCTTTTAAGGGTCATGGGCACGTAAGGCCTAAAGTGAAATTATAAAGATGTTCCTTTTAATATTTTAAATTAACTCCTCCCTCCAAATTGGGCGCTACACTTGGAGGAGGCTTTTTAAAAAGCATGAGGGCTCATTTGATTACACAACAAAAGGTGTCTTTTGCCACCACCTTTGCGAAAGGAAAGCTTGCTTATGCCCTAAGGAGTGGGGCAAATTGCTTTGGAGGTTTTGTATGCATGATTTTGAGGGCTTGTGGTCTTTTACTTGCATCTTGGCTTTGCTAATTTATTGTGCTAATTTGGCAAGTGAAGCGAACCACTTGAGGAGTTGGACGCACGCTAGGGATTGAAGGCTCCAATTGATCAAAAATTCATAAATTAATTTATCTGAATTTATTTGATATTTCTCTAATTATTGGTGTGAGGTTTGGATGTATTGGTAAAAGATTTTGAAGGAGAAAATTAAATAATAATTTTCAAAATTATTATTTAATTATTTTACAGGAAACTAAGGTTTTCATATCTTTGGAGCAATTTTCGGTGACCTTCCCATGGAAGGAAAATTCTTATTTATATTTCATTGGAAATTCTCATCACTTGATTAAAAATTCCAAGTATTTCAGAGTTATGGATTTGTGAAGTTTCAACTATATTTTGGGCATAAAAATCACAATTTTCAGAATTTCGAAGAAATAATTGGATATTCCTTTTCTACATATTTTTGTGTGTCTACAGTAATATTTTCATAATTTTTGAGTGGTTGGAAGTGATAGATCTAAGATTTAGTGAAGACTTGTTATCCTCCAAACAACAGCAGAAAAGTGGTTATTAAAACTGATTTTCCTTCATCATTTTGTGGCATAAGGAGAGAGAAAGGTATTTATCTAAGGGTTATAAATCTGAAATTTATTATTTATTTTCAAATTATTTTATTGGCAGAAAATTCTCTACGAAACCCTCGCTTTTGGCATCTAGGGTTTCTTGCATTAAATAAGGGTTTTGAGAATTTAATTCTCAAGCTAGGGTTTGCTAATTCTCATATCAGATTTTGTGGATTTTGGAGAAAACCTCTTTTGCCCTAATTCGTCCCATTTGAAGACATTACATCCCCCCATCCCTAAGACATATAGGTAACCACGGTAGAAATGCTACTTTTTCAAAAGAGAATGCTAATCAATGGAGATCAGCATGTTGAATCTTTACACATCACCAAACAAAGGCTTTGGGGAATGAAAGCCTCTATGGAACTATAATTGTGTAGGAAGAATTTTGTTTCCTTGCATATTTTTAACGAGCAACACTTCATGGCACGTCAATGCTCTTCATTTTTTGTAATTTTCCAAGGTGTAATTCTAAGCAATGGATTTAAAAGGTCAACCATTCTACAGCTCTATGATATATAGTGATCAAGGACATCACCCATCTAATACAAAAAGCCCTTGCATACCCTTCTTAAACATCAAAAATAAACTGATGGCATAATAAGAATATAAGCTTAGCTATCAAACATTCTAAACCTTTCAAGGTTTTCTCAAGACAACCTCTCGTCAAAATTTCCCCACCCTGTGTTCTTTTCCTCTTTGAAGTTGAGACATTTGTGTAGGTTTCGTCATCCTTGACTTGTGACCTTCAAACCTTAATGTTTTTAATCAAAGAACAATTTTGAGGAGAAAAATATCCAAAGGTCGCATTTTGGCCTTTGTTCCAATAATGTGTTATTGTTCCTTTCTCCTTTGTAAAGAGAAAACTAAGCGTGTTACTTTACTCTAGTAAGAATAAGTTAAACAAAGCAAAATAAAAACTAAATAGCGATACAAGAATCTACTGTCATCATAAGACTGGAATAATGGCAATGGGTTCGATGGATATACACAAAAAATAATGATAATACAATGCTATCATATTCCAACCAAGTGTATATAAAGATTAAAAAATTCAAAAGGGTTGGCATAACAAACTTGTACCCTAACCAATCCTCAACTGACCACCAATGGTTAAATAACTAAACTAGTTACTAACAAAATAGATATTCTCTAAAACACGTCCCTTGCAAAAAATTGATGAGAAAATGACTTCTTAAATCCATCTGCAAGTTTATAATGTGTGGAAATTGGGAATATATTGCATACGTATTTTTGGATCACTCACGCATAACAAGATTCTTCGCTATCTTTAAGACACTTTGATTATCACAACACAATGTTGTACTTTGATCGGAGGGGTTATCATATCACTCAAAATCTTACGGAGCCATAAACTGTTTCACATATAGTTCCTTCAATTGCCTTGGTACTCCGCTCCAATGGAAAAAATGGTAACAATCACCTACTTCTTACTCATCTAGAAAATTGTTCCTCAACCAATGTGAAAAACATGCCCAATTATCTACTTGTGTTCGTCAATGGAGTCTACCCAATGTACATTTAAGTAACCAATCAAGAAGTTGTCACTACTCTTATACACTAGCCTAAAGTCGAGTACAAAGCACATATCTCCACACCCTTTTAGCCTTTGCCTTCCAATATTTTTGTCTAGGTTTTGTTGTGCACTTGGAGAAATAGATCGCAAAATATCTTAGATCTAGTCAAATATTTGTAAGATAATGAGGCTCCCAATCGTCTATATAGGGGCACTCCTATATCTTTTCTATTGTATCATATCTAGAAATTTGCAATTGGTCATCCTGAATTTTTCAATTAACTCCTTGGCATACTTTGGCTTAGAAACAAAAAACATTATTCATTTTTTTCGTACCTCCAAGCCAAGGCAATAGTGAAGCAATTCAAGATCTGTGATCTTGAATGACTTATTCAAATTCTGCTTCACTATAAAATCAACTCTTCATCGCTCTTGGGGATCACAAGATCATCAACATACATGATCGAGATGACAATCTCTCCATGCAACCTTCAGATGTACAAGTTGTGATCTGAAAGACTTCAACCCACACATATCTCAATATTGACACACCTAATCTTCTTTGCTTCAAACTTCAAAACATTTTGGTTAATGCATTTACACTTCCTCCTAGGGATACCCATTCAGAAATGCACTCTTCACATCCATCTAGTGGATTTGAAATCCAAATCGTGTCGCAAGCAAAAAACACAAATTTGATAGTTTTCATCCTTATTGTCAGTGCATAAGTTTCTTGATAGTGAATTCCTTCTTTCTAAAGATAACCTTTGGCAGTCAAACAAGCTTTGTGTTTGTCAATAGTGCCATCACCTAATATTTTGTTTGAAACACCCATTTGCATCCAATGGGTTTTTTACACATGCGAGCATCACATTCTACTTGGATTATTTCAGCCTATTTCTTAAACTTCACAGCGTGTTGAAAAAAGTTGGTCATGAGGAATAACCACTATACTCATCAATGTCGAATGTAACTCTTCTCTAGATCCATTTTATGTTGGTGACTTCTCCAAATTTTCTCGCGCATTCTAGGTTGTTCATCATATTTTATCATTGAGCACCAAAATTTAGGAGTTTAAAAGGGTTTTATTTCACTCCCTCCTCCTTTGAATTGTTTTGTCTTTGGAACTAGCCATTGGGCAATATCGGTCTCACAAATAGAATCAACTTCCTCTTCTTCATTGACTTCTTTGATGTTGTTCTTACCATTTTGTTGGATATCTTCTTCGATCAAAATTGCTAATGGCTCTGTGTGGACATTCATCAAAAACCATATTTATAATTATGTACATATTGTAGGTTGTAGGATCAACCCACCAATAGGCTTTATTAGATTTAATAATATACCCTAGAAATATGCACTTCACATTCTTTTCATCAAACTTCTTCCATTTTCTTTTTCACAATGTAAACATAGGTTGTGCTCACAAATATTCTAAGGTGCTTCACTAAAGGTCCTAACCATGCTTCTTCAAGTGTCACACTATTTAATGTTTTTGTTGGTACGTGGTTGAGTAAATACACTTATGCATTCGCTGCTTTGATCCAATAATACCTATCCATATTCATGCCTTTCGACATGGATGTCATCATCTCCTAGATGATTCAGTTCTTTCTTACTAAAACTTCATTTTGTTGCAAAGTGTACACAGTATCCAGTTGTATGTGTACACCTTGTTGAGAGAAAAAATTGTCAATCTCCTTTGATATGTACCCCCCCTCAATCAACAAATCTAAAGATCATCTTCCACATAAAATTAAACTTTTAGATTATTATCAAGCATCTAAATAACAAATAATAGACTATTCTTCATTTGAAGAACAAGCAAGATGCCTTGGACTAAACATTGGTTGTTATTGTCAGTGCGAGGAATAACATCTATACCTCTGATTTCTAGAGAAAAATTGTCTTTAATGTTGATTGTGTCATTAGGCTCTTTTAGCTACAAGAACCAGAGTTTCCTCTCTAGCACGTGCTTTGTAGCGCTGAAGTCAATATACCAAATTCTTTCATTTTTAGCTATAGTATATGATTAGACTAGCATTTGGATGATTTCATCATCATATTCGGCATTTTAGACGCCACTGTTTTCGACAACATCGTTTTCTACATCACCTTTGATGACAATAGAGCTTGAATGTCGTTGATTCTAATATATTTCAAGTCCTTGGCAATTTCCTTTGTTTTTCTATGGGAAGTTGGTATACCCATAATCTTTGGTGTCATGGGACTTGCCACACATATGACACTTCACTATAGTTTGTGAATCTTTACCTTTCCCATAAAATTCTTTGCATCATTAAATATTTGGTTTTGGTTGGAAACCCTTATGCTTTTTGGTTGGAATAAAGAGCTATTTATTCTACATCAGAGTATTTATTCTAAATCGTAGTCACCTGCATGTTATGCTTCTTCTAGTTGAAGCAATCAAACGAGCTCTAGATAGTTGACTTCTCAATTGCAGACACTCAACAAAGTAACAAACACTTTAAACAAAGACCAGAGAGCACAAACAATTGGTCCTTTGATTAGTCAATGTCATAATAAACTAATCAACTTTTTCATCTTCTTGCAGCTTCAATGTGTGCAACTTTTGCATGAGATACAATAGCAAAGCTTTGTTGTTTCCCTAGTTCAACCTTCAATTTTTTCCAAGCTTCATGAGTATCCTTTATGTTTTAAGTGTGTATCAACACCCTATCTTAAACTGAGAATAATGAGCATGAGAGCCTTTCAATTTTGTTTTACTCATTTCCTTCTTGCTTCACTAGCCAAGTTTTTGACCTTGACCACATCCCAAACATTCTCAAACAAGAGGATTGTCGTCATGGTGATCTTCTACATGGGTCATTCAATAGTTGTTTGTCCAAAAACATTATTTTTGCTCCTACCATTCTTCCTAGCCTCTTTCGGTCTTACAACATTCAGACACCATTAGATAATTTGCTCTAGAAGAACACTAAACTTACCTTTTACAGCAAAAGGGAATAACCTATTTCTAAATTGGGCATACTACAAACATACTCCCATGAAAAACTTTGATCATGGTCACAAAAGGGTATTTTTCGTATTCAAAAAGACAAAATCGATCCCACCTTGCTTCATCCGCCTCCCCTTTCATATTTAAAAAAGGATTTTCTTTAGGTAAGACAAAGTCTTTAGCTTTTGACTCAAAATAGAGGAATTTATTCCCAGATTCAAAATGAGAGATGTTTGGACACAAATCAAAAGTAATTCACATCACAGCTTGCATAGACCTTTGTAGGCGATAACGGTCTCAAGCCAAGTTTTTGTTTTATCTTTAAAATATTTAGAAGGGACTTTTCTTTAGGTAGGGCAAAGTCTTCGAGCTTTTGACTCAAAATAGGGGAATTTATCCCCAAATTCAAAATGAGTCGTGTTTGAGTATGAATCAAAGGCATCTAACATTGCATCTAGCATAGACCATTTTTGACAATAACTACTTCAAGCCGTTTATTATTCCACCTTGAAAACGGCTGTTTTTTATTCCACCTTTAAAATGGAAAAACATGCATCAAAGTCTAAAGACATTCGAATTTCAGCTCTTCCATAGAGAGCCATTGTCTTCTCTTGCAAAATCAAAATTTTCATGGAAATTTTTTATATTGTTGCTAGGGATTCTATCCAGCCATGTCTCACTTGGGCTTTCCCACAGTTAAGGGGGATCTCCAGTATGCTTGGCCAGCATACACAATTTTCCTCTCCGCTTTTAATTGCTACTATAAATTTGCAACAGCAAATAGTTGAGTACAACTTTAAGCCTCTTGTCTGAACTCCTCGAATGCTGCAACAAGGTATTTTTCCCTCATCCTGAAGGTGCAGTCTGGCAAATAACAAGCAATGGTCACCCACAAGAAATCAGTATGCTCTGAGCTATGCTAGGCTTCAAGGCTTAAAAAAAGCCACTGCTGCCTTGTATTGTATGCAGAAAAACATATGCTGGTCATTTTCTTCCAACTGCACTATGGTTGTTTGTCTGACCGCTGTTCCATATCCTTGGATTGTGGCTAGCTGCTGGGGAAATCACCAGACTGACACCTGTGCTCGGTGATAAAACCCCTCTGCAGGGCAAATCACCAGATTGATGCCAGTCACAATTGCAACAACTCAGCTAGCGATAAAACCCCTTAGCACATGTCATGATGGCTTTGGCCCTTCAATGTGGGCAGCATCATATTCACAACAATAACACCATCTTCACAGGTACAGGATCAGATGTGACTCTGATTCAACATGACGGATTTACAGAAAATAAAGACAACCATTGGAATGATAATACATTGTTATTGTATTCCAACCAATTGTATATAAAATCTAGTACAGATTTCTTAAATATATCTTTCTAAAAAATGCTGAAATGTCTCAATCTAGAGATGCCTATGTTGGGTTTGTCATTGAGGAAATCCTTTGCCTTCTCCACAAATTTGCCAATGACTTGTGATAGATGGCCTCAATATAAAAACCAGTACATATATCTTGATATATCAATCTGGAGAGGCCTATCCAGGATTTGTCACATAGAATTGCCCATTAAAGGGTTCCACATTGATTTACAACTCAAATCCATCGCCTTCGCCACAAACTTACCAATGATTGATAATAGATGATGTCAATCTAGCTGCACCACTGCACTGAGCTCAAAAACTCTTTCCCATAACAAAACAGGCTCCAAACTCATTGTATAGTCAAGATATCAAGATTTTTTATCACCTTCTACAAGCAAGAAGAAAACTTCCCTATGATAGTCAAATGGACATCAAATTAAGGTCGGTCATTTTTATTGACATCTTACACCATTACACTAGCATCGTAGTTACACCTCTTGGCATAATTACAAAATTCAATTGGGATGTTATAGTGGACAATTTGTACCCTAACTAGTACATATATCTTAAAATTCTGAAAGACATCAAGAGATATCAATTGAGGTGCCTATCCTGATATCTGTGATGGAGTAGCGGCCAAGCTATATAATTGTTTCACAAAATAAAATGTAAATGGTTGTTGTTGGGAGCAACCATGGTCTTAAAGCTTTTGCGAATGACGAGAGTAATCTGAACTAAGTCTAATGAATAATGATCAAAACCTAAAGTCATGCAATGGATTCTTTGAATCCAGAAATGAGAAGTGTTTCTTAACACTATGTAAACCCTGTTATACACTTTCATGCATCAACACTATCCTAGATTTGTCACATACCACACTAATTAACAACTCCATTTCCTTCTCCGCAAATTTCTCATTGACTAGTAGTAGTAACAAATGGCCTAATCGCTATATCACTGCATCAAGCTCAACAAAATCTTTCTAAGAAAGAAAAAAGAGGGCTGCAAACTCCACCATATGCCCAAGATATTACGATTTTTAGAGCGCCTTCTCCAAGTAAGAAGAAAGACTCCCACATGATGATCACGTGAACATCAACTTTAAGGTCAAAATGTTATGTCCTATGGATATGATATGATAATGCATACAGGTTTATGGATATGCTGACATGTGGCACACATGCCCCTTAGTTAGTTGTATGGGTCAAATATATTGGGTCAAATGAGTAACTTGTGGAACTGGTTAAACTGGGCAGTGAGTCAGCATACATTGAGATTAAGTGTTTACCCATCCATTATTAATAACAGATGTCTATATAAGGAGATGAATATTACTGTAGAAGATATCATGAAAGTGTTAAGTCTTCTATTTGTTAAAAGCTTATTGGATGTCTCCCCTTCGAAGTGGAATTGAGGAGTCATTTCTTCCTAAACGATTATTGTATGGTGTTGCCCTACCTTAGGAGTAGTATTCTATTTCTGAATATATTGCATATTTAGGCATCTTGGCCCACAATTATCTCATGTTGTGTTGATCTACATTACATTCTGCATAATTATATTATTATATGTGTGGATCCTTAACCCAAAACTGCCCTATGACAATCAAATGGACACAAATTTAAGGTCAGCCAATTTAATTGACATCTCAAATTATTACAGTCCACTACCAACCCCAGATGCTGCCTATTGACATAACTATTCCTACACTGACCACCAACGGTCAGTTCAATAAACTAGTCACTAATAAAATAGATATTCTAATATTTCTAAAAGACTGTACTTTAAAAAAAATCAGGTTGTCCTCTGGCTTTCCAAACATAGATACTCTAATATTTCTAGGAGGCTGTACTTTGAAAGATTTCAGGGTATGGTAACCTAATGGAAAAGCTTGGACTGTGACACATTGACTACTTGTTTACACACTGACTGTTTATGTGAAACAAACCTAGATGGGGACACAGACATCATTTTAAAATAGGTTAGGAAGCATGAGAATAAGCGTATATCTATATATTACATTTATGTACAGTTACCACGAGATGTTTGTGCAGGTATGGGAAACAGATCCTGTCCCTGCACCCAAGATTCCTGGCAGATTGCAGTAAAAAGAAAAGGTGTTTGCCATGCATACCTAGAGGGCAGACAAGAAAAAAGGGATTGATCAAAAGATTAGTTCTGCAGCAACGTTAGGGTCTCCAGGCTTGCCACTCTCTATAGATAAACACTGAGTCCATCCCTGGAGTAGGAAATGACATCAGACACAAAAATTGCATCATCCCTCCATATCAAGGCAACGCCCAATTGGATAGGGAAAATCCTCTTGGCATGTGTAGAGAGGTGAGACAATTCAACATTTACATTTTGAAACGAGACAACTTTTGCGGTTTCCAACTGAATTAATTCCTACTACAATTGTTCCTACAAGTAGATATGAACACCTGGTCACCAGATTCGACTGGCATCCCTTGACAAATTTCTAAGCAGCCAAACTTTGACCTCGGATATCCTAACAAGTTCTGATCAGCGTTTTAAACAGGAGCCTCACCAGCGAAAAATTGTTACAATAGAAATAAAAACTATCAATAAACAAATTTATCGGAGATTTCGCAGAAAAATCAAAAAATTCGATGGAAGATTCTATCTGGTAAATGGATCCGAAAGGAGCAGGGTTATGTCCTTACACAAGCCGCTATTTTAATAAACAATGACTCCCCAACTAAATAAGAACATTGTCCTGATGCTCAGACAAAACTTATACTTTTCCCTTAAGTTTTACTTCAGAAAATAGAAGTCGATAATATCCTTTCTTTTGCAAAGAAAAGAACAGTAAACAGTTAAAGCAGAAAAACATAGGAAAAACAAGGTAAAAATCGCATATTTCCTCACAGAGATTTAGCAAACCAAAGCCCTTTCTTTAGGTTATAAAAAAACCCAGAAGGTGCCCCAACCTCCAATTCCACGTAAAAATAACATGATTAAATTTTGATGAAGACAATGTTGTTACCTTTACGACCAAAGCCATGGCTGCTCAAAAACGAACTCCAAAATAGAGAGGCGAAATTTTCTTCAAGCGTTCCGGTGATCCGCGAATTCCAATAAGAAGAAACCAGCCCAGCACTGTGGAAATGGCGAAGCCAAATTAAAATTGTGTAGACATTTGACGATGAGCTCAGACTGCTCTTTATAACCACGCGTTCCTGTGAGCCGCGAACATCGAGAATGAAGAAATCTAACTTCACAATCCGATATATAATAATACCCTCCCTCACCCCCAAGATGAGCTCAATTATGCCAATGTCGGTGCCTTCGTCGCGAAGAAAGATATGAAGGGTAATCCGGGAAGAGTTTAGAGTTTAGTAATCTCACGACATCAAATGGGCATTTGTTTTCGACAATTTGGTATTTTTATTATTCTATATAAAAATACACATCAATGATTTTTCATGTGGATCATTCCATCACTCCAAGCGTTTAATTGAAAAAGTATGGGATAATTAAAGAGAAGAAGTTTAGTGTTGTTTTTTTTTTTTTTTTTTTTTTTTTTTTTTTTTTTTTTTTTTGGGTTAATTTTTAAAAAAATATTTGATATTGTACTTAAAAATAAATTTTGGAGTAGGGTACAGAGACTTAGAGTTTCAATGAGTATAGAGTAGAGCGATAGTATATGGGTTTTAAAATTAAGTGTGAGTTAAAATTAGAGTAAATAAAGAAATGTCTTAATGTTTAGAAACTACATTAATGTTAAACAAGGATGTTTGATATCCCTCACTTTGTTTGGGTTATGTAGACATTAAAATATGGTATTTTACACTTGAAAATGTCAATCTTGACTTGTATTTATCCTATATGTTTTGTGCATCTCCAAACAAACCTTATTTACCATTCCCACACACATGTATGTTAGTTATGAACTTGGTTCATTCTAAGTTGCTATTAGTCCCCTGCATGAACCTCTCAATCGGTGCTAAATCAGTTAAATATCTTATCTAGGTATTCCCAGATCAGTGCATTTGCATTCTTGTCTCCCAAATAGTAACATCTATTCCAAATAGTAACCTTATACTCAGACAATAACATCAATGTTGATGTCATAAAGCTGAAGTAACCATCTTTCACCTAGCAAGGATTATTTTTTAAAATCAAATCATTCTCACAGGTTGGCTCATTCACCTAGTATGATAGTGGCATAGAAAATTACCCAAAGAAGCATATATAAATACAAATCAAGGTCAAGTATATTGATCTATCTAGAGCTTATCTATCAAGCATCTGTACACTATGGCACATTGAGAAAATATGCCATATTCTTCTACAAATTATAAATCAATCATTATGCTTAATCATTAGCCAAGTTTGAAGCACACCAAGAGAGATCAAGAGTCAACATTGTCAAGATCAAAGTCGTATTTCTAGGTGCATTCATATAGTCAAAAAACACAAATGTACAATCACACTAAGGGGAAGAACCACATGTGGCTTGACTTTCCTCTTCAAAGTATTAGATACATAGACAACAGTCAATCATCAATAAGGTGATTGGGTTAGCTCAGCCCAATTACCGTTCTCCACTTTTTACATGTTTTCACCCTTCACAAGTTGACCTAGGGTTTTAAGGAGAAGGAAGTTAATTTTTAGAGTTTCGCACATGGTAAAACATCAAAGATCATACATACAAAGACATATTGTTAAAGTATGTTCACATTATTAATTTATAATAACGTAATTATTGTTAGTTAAATAATAATACATTAATAGAGTTTTATTTATATATTGTTGTTATATTAGTTAGACAAATATCTTGTATCAATAATATAATTTCGTATATAGTGGGTTGGTTATTTGTATGAGAGATTATAGGGAGATACAGAGATTGTGGTGGAGATATGATCTCCCCAATTATAGGAAAGACATTTTCTATATAAATGTATTGCCCATATGAAATAATGTATATAGTGTGAATATTATATTACCAATGTTTATATATCTTCTAGTGTTAATTCTGCTATACAACTCTAATCTTCCCTGAGATTTGGTATCAGAGCAGGTTTCTCTAATGGAAGGATAAATGGAGAGTAGGGGTAGTTGATTCATTCTTCACCCCTGTATATGAGGAAGGGATAATTAGAAAAGAGTGTGTTTCTTTTTGAATATATAGTTTTTATTTTGTAGAATATGAGGTTTCGTTGGAGTTATTCACATTTTTAATTATGGCCTAGTCAAATTTATCATTGTCAATTGAATAACATCGATTCTATTCTACCAAACATGCCTACAATTTTGTGCTTGTTTGGTCCCATGTGGCATTCTTGTCTATAATTCAAGTGACTCTAACACTATTGTAGGTTTTGTATCTTGATCGAATTGATCACATTCGATTGAATTCATCCTCTCAGCCAACACCTCCTGTTGTGTATTATTTTGTGACCTTCTAGACAAATTTATATTGATTTTACAATTTATTTTGACAACATCGTGTAGTTATACGACCCTATAGACTTGTCTATGCATCGTGTGCCTAATTTAGTTTACCTTTCAACTTGCTAAGCCAACTCATCTACCCTAGCACGTTCCACCATTCCACACCTATTATAAGCTACTTTTGAATGGTTTGGTGAGAGGCTATAAGCCTTAACTTTTGGTGAATAATTTTGGAGGTGAATTTAGGAGCACCCAACTCGGTGTCCTCTAAACTCACACGTGGTTCAATGCATTGCTTAAAATTTTCATTCAATATCAATAAACACATATTCCTCCACAACAACACACCTCAACTTATAACTTTGTCACATTTCTTTGACACATAAATAACTTATTCTACAGATCCAACTTTTTAGTGCCCAGACTCGGCATTGGTAGGCTCAAAGCTCGGCTTGTTTTATGTTAAGTTAATTTTAAGTTTATTTATGTCAAGTTGAATCTTTAGTTTATGTTTATTATGCATCTAGTCATTTAGTTAGTTTTATTTATATAAATTCCTTTTATGTTTGGTCAATATTCAGCTAACAGGCATTGGGTCAAGGGACATGTATATATTTTACTCTGTTAATGTCTATCATTCGATAATAGGTGATTTAGGTATCATTTCTAGTAATGGTCAGTTTAAATTATTTGAGGGTATTTGTTAATATAATGCCATAATATAGAGTTTTTAGTCAATTAAAAATTTAATTATAACTTTTAGCTATTTTTAAATTTAATAAGTGTTTGGCATTATTATGTAAAAAGGAAATTCACATCGCTTAAGTCAGTAGAGTCATTTTTGTGTCTAAGTTTTAGGTGAAAGTCATAAGTCAAAAGAGTCAAGTCAAAAAATTCAAAGTGTCTATATGTCATTAAACAAAGTCAAAATTGTAAAAAAAAAAAAAAAAAATTGCCTCAAGGATGCATTTTTTTGGTATTAAAGGCCTATATGTCATTAAAGGTCCTAACCATGCTTTTTCAAGTGTCACACTATTTAATGTTTTTATTGGTACTTGGTTGAGTTAATACACTTATACATTCATTGCTTTGATCTGATAACATCTATCCATATTCATGCCTTTCAACATGGATGTCATCATCTCCTAGATGATTTAATTCTTTCTTACTACAACTTCAATTTTTTGTAAAGTGTACATAGTATCCACTTGTATGTGTACACCTTGTTGAGATAAAAAATTGTCAGTCTCCTTTTATATGTACCCCCACAATCAACAAATCTAAATATCACATAAAATTAAACTTTTAGATTACTATCAAGCATCAAAATAACAGATAATAGATTCTTCTTCATCTGAGAAACAAGCAACTTCTCTTACTGGAGGACGGATGAAATGGAGGTTGGAGGTTTCAAAGCCTCTCATCAAAAAATATTTCCATTTTGTGGTTGAAGAATAATTTTTTGAGTAAGCAACTTCTCTCACTGGAGGATGGAGGAAATGAAGGCTAGAGGTTTCAGAGCCTCTCATCAATCACCAATGATGGGGCCCAGATGATTTGGTGACTTTTATGTGTTTGTGTTTTTTCTCTTTTTTTAGTGTGGTGTGTTTTGTGTCAAATTAGCTAATGTCAAGGACATTTCTTTAGTGACAATGGAAATTATCTATGTTGTTTTTGTTTGGGTGGCAACAAACATTAGCAGAGGTTGCATAAGATGATAATGAGGATTTATTCCTCATGATATTTCATTTTCTAAGTATTTTGTGTGTTTTCATTCCCCTGTTGGATTGGAGAAAGGGATAATGTAGATATAATGGAATGTGGCAACAATTGTATAGGAAGGCAACTAACTATAAAAATCTTATGACTGTGGAGATCCTCTGACTGTCACACTTCTTTATGGATATAATCGGCCAGTGAAACCTCTGTTGCATTCACATGGAGTAAATGTGGGATTCATTCTTCGCATAGTAGTGGTCATGTGCAACAAGATCTAGACAACAAGCTTTAGATAGTAGTATGCAGAACTAAAAGTATGCCTTGGTATATGATTTTGTTTGAGCCAATTCTTGAAGATGTATATTCTTCCCATGCTCACATTAAGAGGGTGTAGACTAGGGGTTAATAATGTTCACAAAAGGATGAATGTTAAAGCATGTTCACATTATTAATTTATAATAACGTAATTATTATTAGTTAAACAATAATATGTCAATAGAGTTTTGTTGATATATTATTGTTATGAATAATAACAATAATATACGGGGTTAGTTTTATATAGTTTATTAGTTAGATGAATATATTGTATCAACAATATATTTTTTATATAGTGGGTTGGTTATTTGTATGAGAGATTATAGGGAGATATGGATATTGTGATGGAGATATGATCTCCTCAATTATAGGAAAGAATTTTCCTATATAAATGTATTGCCCATATGAAATAATATACATAGTGTGAATATTATATTATCAATATTTATATATCTTTTGGTGTTAATTATGCTATGCAACTCTGATCTTCCACAAGACATATCAATAGGCACATCACATTATACATTCACAAAGAGTCACAACATCACAAGATAGTAAAGTCAGCCCCAATTCAATAGCATCTAACAAATTTGTCTTAGGCCTGATGTTAGTGACCCTGCACACACATAGGCATTGTTCTAGATCTAGATGAATCATAGGCCTTCTTCTAATTTATTTCCACTGTTAAAAAATAATCACGAGCAACTAGTTAAACAATGAAAATAAGTATCTTGATATCTTTAGTATTTTCCAAATATAACAAGTTCAATTATCAAGTTAATTCTAGTATTGTACATTTAGATTTATGTTTGATTATTACATAGTACAATTTGAATTAATTATTTTGATTTATCCTATTATGACTCACATTAATCTAAAAATAGAGTAAAACATATTGGTAAACTTGTATATTGTTTGAACATTGTCAAACCCTATGTTTTCCTTAGGGTTTCATTCTTCCCTTCAAGGTTTTAAGATTTATGCCTTAGGGTTTTATTTTCAAACTCGATTTCTAATTTTCTCTCACATTATAAATTACATAGGACTTAATTAAATCAACATTATTTTTATTGGTTGACTTAAGTCGAGATTATAATCATTTCATATTGTGTTACTTTGATATTTGTTATTTAGATCAATTATGTAATCTCATGGATTAAACCTTTATATATTAATAAGGCTAAATTGAATAATGAACTATCCTTAGCCTCTCTTGATACACACCCCCTTGACATAATTATTATGATAGTTAAAACCATAAATACTCAAGGGGATGTTAGCCAAATCCATGTTTATATAAATAATTTTGATGACAAGGATGAAAGAGAATTAACTCAATATATTGACTAAAATCCACAATTGCATAATGCAATGATGTATGTGGCTCAAGACGAATAGAAAAACTATCCAAAGCTACTACATTTGGGTAGAATATGACTTTTTCTACGATATTAATCACACTACTACTATTGATACTATTCTTACATCTACACCTTTATTTACACATATGATATCCACCCTATATGTCGGGGAAACACAAGTCTTTCCATAAAATTCCCTATATATTCCTACTGTAGTCGTATAAAATGTCAACATTGGTAGCTTGAGTGTGGCTTGAGACACCAAACCCATAGGTCTTTCTTGCATGCTCTCATGACCCTTCTAGACACCTTTTTGTTTGTTCCCAGTTATCCCAAGCTTTTCAAATGGTCATTCCACCTCAGCCAGGCAACATTTCCCAGGCCAATCCTATCCCTCAAGTCTCACACTTGTAAGACAGGAGCACCCAACTTGGACTATAATGTCAGATCCTAGGGTGTCTTATTTCGATGCTCTTATCTAATTGCATTTTTAACTCCAATAGTTATTTCTTTTTGATTCTTATCCTTCATCTTGTTGATCTAGCACAAATACATTCAACCCATGACCAATAAATCTCTATAAAATCCCATTCAAAGTTCATTTAGGAGGTTGGCAAATATTACAAATCAAGCATGAATACAAGCAAAACCACTAAGGTAAAATTTTCTATTTTCTGCATACAACCATCCAATACAGCTACAAGCATATCCAAATCCTCACACCAGTCCCTAACCACCTCAAGCACACCCAATTTACCATTTTTGTATCCTCATTACACTATTTCACAAAGCATATCAAGTGGGAGAACTACATATGGTTTGATCCCTCTTTGGAGTATTGGTATGTAGGCAACATGCCCACACAAGGGGTGTGGATACACATTCAGTGCATCTTACATACACTAACCCCCATTCTTTCTAAAGTTTTGTCAAAGCATAATGAAGTCCAGGGTTTGAAGAACAAATTGACTCTATAAGAAGTTTCGTAGACTTTCACTAGTTGAAATTTTATAGGTAGGCTCATACAGGAACAACGTACAAAACCCAAAAAACTCAAGTCCCTACAAGCAATTTAGATAATAGTGGTAGAAAAAGACTATAGTGTCAGACCCTAGGGTGTCATATTTCGACACTCCTATCCTTTCACAAAATAAAAGCTAGATCCTGATTTGTGACACTATCTCAGTCTTGCATAACAAATTCTAGACCATGTCTCAGTCGTTTCATCCTATTTTCAGCTAAGTCTTATTTTCTCTATATTTATTGATATTTATAAAAAGGTTAAAAATACAAATAAATTATACAAATTAGTGGTTAAATTATTGAAATATTATTTACTAATTTATTTATTATATACCTTTAACTAAATTAGGAATAAGACTCCAATATTCTCAAAACTGTTAAATCATTTGGTGAACCCGACTTACTTCATTTACGCATAAAAACCCTAGAAACCATAGGGAAAATTCCTTCCTAATTTTTTCAATATTTTTTTGATTTTTTACTTGCATATTTAAATTAGAAATTCACATTTATTTTTAAAATTTTATAGTAATTTTTAAAAAAATCATTTTCTTTCAAACCCTAGTTACATATACTAAGTCCCTTTAAATCAAGAGTTTTCCAATAATTTTCTAATTATTTACTTGCATATTTAAATAAAAAATTCACATTAATTTTTGAAATTCCATAGTGATTTTAAAAAAGTCATTTTCTTTCAAACCCTAGTTGCATATACTAGGTCCCTTTAAATCAAGAGTTTTTCAATATTTTTTTGATTTTTTACTTGTATATTTAAATTAAAAAATTGCATTAATTTTTAAAAATCCTTAGTAATATATATATATATATATATATATATATATATATATATATATATATATATATATATATATATATATATATAGTTGCATATACTAAGGTGATTTTTCAAAAGTAAATGGGACTTAGTATATGCAACTATATATATATATATATATATATATATATATATATATATATATATATATATATATATATATATATATATATATATATAGTTGCATATACTAAGTCCCATTTACTTTTGAAAAATCACCTTACATGTTTGTGAGCTTCGTATTCTTTTTATGCACTTTCTAGTTTGTTATTTTTAGGACTTTACATTTCTTACATTCAGTACTTTCTTTCCATAGCACTTTACTTATTACAACTCATTACAAAAAATCAATCAATTTTTAATTTGTTTTCCTACTTTAATAATGGCCCAATACATCGGTTTTGATAAAATTGATAAAGAGGAACTTCAAGAAATCTTAACTAAACACCCTAACATGTAAGATGATATGCTTAAAATACTACAAGAAGAGCAACAAAAATCAAACTATGGTCAATTCATAGAACAACCAGTTGTAAATGACACTACGGGAGCAACTATGTCTCAACAACCCCCTATAACAGCCTAACCTTTTTCTATGCCACCACCAACTATAACTAGTACATCTTTGTCTCCTGATGTGGTTGGCTTTATGCAAGACATAAAATCTCTTCAATTCAAGGTGCTACATATTGAGCAAAGTGCTTCTAGACCTACACAGGCTTTGGATTCTTTTGCTCTACTGCATACACCATTGGCACGTCATATTGCTTTGACACCCTTGCCACAAAGTTTTATTCAACCCAAACTCACTCTATATGATGGAAAGGGAGATCCAAAGACACACTTAAGAGCTTTTCATGCAGCATGCTTGGACTATGTGCCAAATGACTGGCTACTAACCAAGTTATTTCTATGGAGTCTAAAGGATTATGATTTACAATGGTTCTATAGTCTACCAAATCAGTCAGTCAATGCATCCAATCCTTTAGCCGACATGTTCCTATCTCATTTCAGCATTAACATTATATCAAACACAACAAACAAGAATAATAGCAAAGTACCATACAAAGTCAAGGTCAATGATTAAAAAAAGTCAGAATCAACCTACAGTCAATGCAGCTTCAGATCCCCCTCAGTGAGTGGTTTTATCAACACATCGTCGATGAACCTTTCCCAATCTACCAGTTTCTCCAGCCAGAGTTTTACAGTTGCTTTTAGAATGTAATATCATTATCTCCCTCCTATTTGGGAAGTTGAACCAACAAAGCCTCTTCTACAGGGATATGATCATAATGCATATTTCATAAAGCACTAGGCCACACAACAAATAGATGCATCAGCTTGAAACGTAAGATACAAGATTTGATAGATGGTAATCTTATTGATCTTGGCACTCCAGTTGAGCCTTTATGGGCAAAGCAAACACAAGACAAGGTTCTAAAAATTTTCTTAGATCCTTTCTCACAACATTCTAAATAAGAGATAGGGGATACATCAGGTGTTCACCATGCATATCGTGCACATCCTCCACCATCTACATATCATGCACTTTTAGTAGTCACATCCTTTGAGTAACATGATTGGTGTGTATAATTATGAAGTTCTAGCTATACCTTCGATCCCCTTCTCAAAGCAAGAGATAGTTGAGGATGATTTAGATTACTATGCACTCTTTATTAGAGCTTACATTAATCATCATCCCATTCATAGTGTTCTCATAGACAACAGATCCACTATAAACATGTGCACTATGACATTATTGTAGCATCTGGGATATTTAGAGTAGGATATTACCCTAATAGACATAGTTATCAGTGGATTTAGTGGGCACATATAGAGTTCATTAGATGAGATTGTACTTCTTCTACAGGTTGGTCTAACACATGTGGCCACACCATTTACTATTGTTCCCTGTGTAGGAGTTTTTGATATGTTACTTAGTCGACCATAGATCCAAAAACTTCATGTAATACCTTCTATAGTTCATAGATGCATGAAATTCATTTATGTTAATTAGGTTATTATAGTTGGTGGAGTTTCATATTAGTTACCACTCCCCACTTCATATCCATCTACTACTTTGTAGTCACCAATTTTAGCTCTGCCACCAGTTTAAGTTTCTCTACCAGTTATAGTTCTTCCTCTAGTTCAAATTCAGACACAGTCGAGGCCTTCATCACCAGCACAGAGAGTTCATACACTTCTATAGAGGCCTCTTTTAGAGTAACCACAATTTTAGGATTCTAGATAGTTTTTAACTATAGTGTTCACAACCAAGGTAGTATCATTAAGGTCTTATGCCTTTCCACACAGAGCACATGTTCAGAGAGCCTCTCCTACCACCAGATGGGTCCCTAAGAACCCCACAGATGCATCCACTTATCAGAGTTATAGGGAGACCCCATAGTTGGTTTCTACTTTAGAGATTTTAGATCATTTACAACATACACAACTTTCAGAGTTACAGTCTCAGCCTCTCCATCGTGTTTCATGATCACGCACGATCCCTCTTCTTGATACATGACACCATGATATGGAGTCTCCCATTAGATTCATTAGTTAGTATCATTTCTTCTTAGTATTACTTGTACATAGTTTCTTTATGATTGATTGTACATAGCTTATTCCAAAAATCCAAAAACAATACAAAATTTCAAAACACAAAAGCATTTCAATTGTATGTATTTTCCATGTTTTACATTTCTACTATCATGCTAGACTTGAATTTATTATTATATGCTATTGTTTGTCAACTTATCTACATTACCATGCTTCACTTTATCTTTTTTGAGTGTGCGTAGTGAATTCTAGATCCTTGATTGCTTCACTCTACCCATTGAGGGGGCATCCTACTTCAGACATTCACGACACACATCAATATATATACCCACTGAAGGCATCTTATATGTGACTACACTATCCAGGTTATGTCATTCCTACACCACACACTCTAGTTATCATGATGATGTATACTATTTACTAGCTTACATAGATTACTCTATCGACACTCACTAATATATAACACTTATGTATTTCTTAGCATATACCTAGTCTTGTACTACATGTCTTGCATACTTTCACTTCTTGTTTTGATTAGTTAGATTTGATTGTAGTTACAATATATTACATGTTTTCCTTCTTTTCTTTGCATATATAGATGTGATTATATTTTTTAGTTATTATTTTGTCTCTTGTGTGTGCCTTAGGACATTGCCAATGTCCTTTGCTTGTACTTTTCTATGTGATTGTAACCCTTGTGCCAACTTTGCTTGTTTTCAATTATATGTGTATGTGACATTTAAACATGTATTGTATGCCTGCTTTCTAGTTTGAGTGACATGTGCCCATATCCCTTGTTTGTTTGGCCCCTTGGCCACTCTTGTATGCTTCTTGCTTCTTGCCTTGTGTGCTCGTTTGCTTTTCAATTATTTGTAATGCAATGATACACATCATGAATTTTCTTGTTATCTTGGATGCCATGATGGACATTATGCTCCATCCCTCTTTAACAACTAAAAACTAGCATTTCCAATTCAGTTCAATACATTGCACATGCTATTACATTGTTATATCTATCTAAGCGTACCCCTGTTAATCTAACAATCTCCATTACAAACTATGCTATATCTTGAGATATATTTTTCAATTATCATTGCTATATCATATATTCTCACATCATAACACACTTGCAGGGATCTTTCTTTTGAGGGTAGTCATTACATGGTCTTCATTCCTACCTCCAGAAGAGGGGGTAACAAACAGGGGTTTTATCACAGAGATCAGAGCTCCTATCGATCAAAAAAATCAATTTTTAGAACACCCAAAATAATAACCAGGTATAATAGACTAGATAAATAGTGATAGTTATAGAACAATCTTCAAAATCAGCATAGGACAAGAGCATCAACTTTGGACTACAACATCAGACAACATGGTGTCTTATTTTGGTGCTTCTATCCAAATAACAAAAAAACTAGATTTTCTAAAAATAGATAGAAAAGTAAGTACAATTATAGTTTTATTAGCAATAGTTCAATTCAAAATCATAGTTTCAATATAATTTTTCTTATAAAATCCATATATAAGGGGCATCATGCGTGACATGATGGCTCTTACTTCCAGTTTCATATTAGGCAGTTGGTATAACTTCTATATCAGAATCCATGTTATAGACACCAGTGATTGGGGGCAAAGTGCATGACACATTTGCTTTCTCTTATTTATAGTTTATGGCATTACCCAAACATTGTCAGTAGTTATGTGCCTTATTCCATCTATAGATGGTTGGCATAATTCTTTAGTGGCTTCCACACAAGCCTATTGCCCAGTTTTGGAGTGGCTTTCATACAAGCCTAATCTCCACCTTTTTTTTATTGGCTAAGAATTTGACTATCCATACCACATTATCAGATTAAAAAACATTCATGGGATTTAGGAGCCATCTCATACAACACACATTCATACCAGTGTCAGTTCATAGCTTCACTTCATGAGACAATGATGGAACCAAAGGACTAGCTAGCCTTTATATTCTTGAGCTACCTACTTAGAGAGATTAGACACAGTCCAAACATCTATTAACACACACATGATCACATAGTTTCACTTCGTAGGTGATCATGGAGCCAAAGGGCTAGACTTTGAATTCTTGAGCCACTCTCAGGGAATTAAGCACTCAACTCCATTCACGATATTACTTTTAGTACAACACATACACAACATTACTCAACATCATAACAAGTTTGTATTGGTTTACGTACCTAATGAGCTGTATTCATTCTTTTCTCTTCCTCTCTCTATTACCCAATTTTTGTATGTTTTTACTTTAGACACAATGTGTCTAGTAAGAACTAAGCTACTCTTGATTTTCTTTTACAGTTTTACATTTCATGGCGTGCTCTCTCTACACATACCCAACATCACATGACTTCATGAGCTTCACCCTTGTAGTTAAGCTCAGGTACACTTTCTACTTTTCCTTTATCCTAATATTTCACTTTATTGCATCACTAAAATAAGGCGGGGGGGGTAAATGTAATCATATAAAATGTCAAAATTGGTAGCTTGAGTGTGGCTTATGACACCCAACCCATAGGTTTTTCTTGCATGCTCTCATGACCCTTCTAGACACCCTTTTACTTGTTCCCAATCATCATAAGCTTTCCAAATGGTCATTTGACCTCAGCCAGGTAGCATTTCCCAGGGCAATCATATCCCCCTAGGTCCCACATTTATAGGACAAGAGTACCCAATTTGGACTATAGCATCAGACCCTAGGGTGTCCTAATTTGATGCACCTATCCAATTACATTTTTAGCTCCAACAATTATTTCCTTCTGATTCCTATCCTTCATCTTGTTAGACTAGTGCAAATACATTCAACCCATGACCAATAGATCTCTATAAAAGCACATTCAAAGTTCATTTAGAAGGAGGTTGGAAAATATTACAAAGCAAGCAAGAATTCAAGTAAAACCATTGAGGTAAATTTCTCTATTCTCTACATACAGCCATCCAATACAACTACAAACATATCCAAATCCTCACACCAGTCCCTAACCACCTCAAGCACACCTAATTTAGCATTTTTTCAATCTCATTACACTATTTCATAAAGCACATCAAGTGGGATAACTACATATGGCTTGATCCCTCTTCAGAGTATTAGTATATAGGCAATGTGCTCACACAAGAGGTGTGGATACACATTCAGTGCACCTTACACACAATAACCCCCCCTTCTTTCTAAATTTTTATCAAATCATAATGAAGTCTAGGGTTTGAATATTAAATCAACTCTACAAAGAGTTCTGTAGACTTTCAACAGTCAAGATTTCATAGACAGGGTCACACAAGGACAATGAACAAAATTCAAAAATCTCAGGTCTCTATGAGTAGTTTGGACAATAATGGCAGAAAATGACTATAATACCAAACCCTAGGGTGTCCTATTTTAGTGCTCTTATCCTTTCATAAAATAAATCCTAGATCCTAATTTGTGACATTGTCCCAATCTTGCACAACAAATTCTAAACCCTATCTTAGTCGTTTCATCCTATTTTTAGCTAAGTCTTATTTTTTCCAGATTTATTGTTATTTATAGAAAGGTTAAAAATACAAATAAATTATACAAATCAGTGGTTAAATTATTGTAATATTATTTACTAATTTATTTATTCCAAACCTTTAACAAAATTAAGAATAAGACTCCAATATTCCCAAAACTGTTAAATCACCTACACATGAGACTTATTCCCATCCTTTGATGACCTAACCTACTACATGTTCCTTTGAGCAGACTATTGTAACTCTGTAAGATAAAGTTTTGAAGTTAGAGTAGTATATTTCTTAATTTAGTCATTCATTAAATTGACATACCTTGCTTCATAATTCATTAGCTCCTAATATAGTAGCTTATCCCCCCTACATTTGGGGTATTTAGCTCCCAAGCTCCCATTATATAAGGGAAAAGGTGATCCTGAACAACACCTTTGATCCTTCCATGTAGCGTGCTTAGATTATGCAACCAAAAACCATTTATTTATCAATTTATTTCCAAGGAGTTTCAAAGACTATGTTTTGAGATGGTTATATGACCTTCCACCTCAGTCAGTTAGCACCTTCGTTCCTCTAGACAATCAAATTTTAACACATTTATCTATTAATATTGATGAAAATGTCTCTTGTGCGAAAATTTCCAAACTCAATCAAGGGTCTAATGAGAAAATTAGTGAATATTTACTTTGATACAAGACTGTGCTAGCTAAGATGACCAATCCTATGGTAGAAAATAAGTTACAAGATATCTTCAAGTAAAGCTTACTTGTACCACTTCATGAGTCCATATAATATAATAAATTCAAATCTTTTGATGAGTTATGCCATACAATAATAAAGGGTACACATTTATTAACAAAGGCACATGCATCTGTATCCATAGTAGGCCAATGATATCCAGTACGAAGAATTTTTTTAGCTAAGACAAAACCCCTAGTAGGTGCATCACAAATATCTTCATGATCTTCCCTTAGTGTTAATTCAGATTCTCATGTATTTAGACAATGAAGTAGAGTTCCTTCATGACCTATATGATAGAGCGTGTTGCCAAGGATGGTATAGTGGGAAGGGTTATGGATAAAGGATTTGGTTTGATTTCAGGATAAGTCAGGGGGAATAATTTGCTCTTGGAGATAGGGATAGATGTCAGAATACTAGGGAAAATTGGGACTAATAATGACACTGATCATTTCAAAAGCTGAACAAGTATGTGTTGGAACAAGAATGTTCTCAATCAGAAACTGATACTCTATGACAGTTGAAGTAATTTCAATCATAGATCCAATAGTAGCCATAGCATCTATAGATCTATTGTTGTCTCTTGGAACCTACTCAAACTAGATGAATTTGAATTTGAGTTTAAATTCATCCACCAAACCTTTATAAGGTACCAATTTATCATATTTTTCCTAGTATTGATCAGTGACTTGGTTGATAATGAGCTAAATCTCCATATACTTATAGATTTGGAATACTCCACTATACTGTAAGACAAAGTCCAACTAGCAAATCTTCATATTCAATAATGTTATTTGTACATGGGAAACTAATGTGAAATGCCCTAGGAATAATATCACCTTGTTGTGTGATAAAAAATATTTTGACACCTGATCCTTGAGACATGAAAAAACCATCAAAGTAGAGATTCCATTCATGTGATTCAATTAAGCTCATATAGACTCATTTGGAAAATACATCATCGTATGAGAGATATCTTATAGATTAACTTCCTCTAATTGATCTATTGTCACTTGCCCTTGTATAGATTTTTGTTGTGTGTACTCTGTATCAAACTCATTGAGCAACAAACCCATTTAGCCATACAACCAGTTAAAGATGTTTTTACCAATAAATATTTTAGAGGGTCTATTTTAGCAATCAACATTGTTTTATTATTCAACATGTAATGTCTTAGCTTCTGAGTAGCAAATATTAATGCAAGATAAGCCTTTTCCATATGGTTATATTCTCTCATAGGATACCAATGTTTGGCTCATATATTAAATAACTCTTTCATTTCCTTAATCATCATGTTGAGCTAAGAGTGCCCCCAAGGCATTGTCAATTACAAAAATTTATAACAAGAAAGGTTTTCCTAGCATGGGAGGAACAAGTACAAGATAATTAACCAATTATTGCTTGATATTTTCAAAGGCTTCTTGACAATCTTCATTCCATTGAAAATTTGCCCCCATTTTCAGAAGATGATTAAAAGAGTGACACCAATCGATTAGCTAAGAAATGAAATGTTGAATGGCCTAGATATTCCCTTGTAGACTATGAAGCTACTTCAAATTAGTAAGATGTGGCATTTATATAATATCTCAGACTTTGGTTGGATCCACTTCAATGCCTCTATGAGACACAATGAAGCCTAACAATTTGCTATATATAACCCTGAAAACACACTTCTTAGGGTTTAGGTACACATGGTATTCATGGAGCATTTCAAAGATTTTTGGTAATATTGTTGGGTGCTCTACACGAGTCTTTGATTTGATTAGAATGCCATCAACATAATCTTCTACAATTTTGTGTAAACAATCATGAAAGATAACCATCATTTCTCATTGATAGGTGACACCAACATTTTTAAAGCCAAATGGCATGACTTGATAACATAATGTGCCCCATGGAGCAGTGAATGTTGCCTTGGCTTGATCTTTGGGAGCAATTTTGATTTGATTATAACCTAAGAAACCATCCATAATAGATATCATCTCATATCTTGTCATTGAATCCACAATCATGTCTATATTTGACAATGGGAAATCATCTTTTGGATAAGCCTTAGTTAGGTCTCAAAAATCTATACATATGTGAATGCTTACTAACTTCTTACATACTGTACTACATTAAAAATCCAATTTGCATATGGAATAGGTTTGATAAAACCTACTACCAATAATTTTTTTAGTTCGACTTTGACCAATAGAGCAATATTTGGATGCATCTTCCTTAACTTTTACTTGATTAGTTTTACATTTAGATGCATGACCAAGTGATGTACCACTAATGTTGGATCTAGACATGACATATATGTATAATTCCAAGCAAATATGTCAATGAATTTCTTGAGAAGAGTAATGAAAAATTCACATTCCTCTATAGTGAGGGATGCACCAAGCTTTATTATCTTTGGATCATCAACAATACCAATGTTGACCTCTGTTGTATCTTCCACAAAAAGTGTGGAACCATCATCCAAAATAGAAGGTAGTTTATCATCACACTCAGAATGTGAAATTTTTGATAGACCCATACATGAGGAATCAAAATCATTGCCTTCAAGTAAAGGCCAATGAGTTACTAAATGTGGATACTCTAGAACTATACACTCAAACTCAACTTGATCTCTAGGCTTGATTTCTATACTGAATGAGAGGCATGGACTTGTAGATACCTAGGCTTCTTATAAAGGAGAGTGAATTTCCCCATCCAATAACACCCGAGATAGGTTTTCACCAAATATCACATCTTTTTATTTTCTTTTACCCTAATCCAAAAGTGCCTCAGAAGGGTTTTCACTAACGGATCTCAATGTTTCATTTTTATTTTGACTAAGGGAATTTGCTTGCTCCCCAAAGTAGGCAACAAGGTCCAAAGTGTATATGAAGCTTGGCTTATGATCACCTAGAGAAATGCCCTTTCTTAATCCCATGAACTCTGCAATAGATTCTTCATTTTCAAATGTATCAAGAATGAGATCTTGGTCTTGTTGGTCCCAATCAATAAGGTTGAGATAATGGAGAGTAAGGGGAATCGAAGGAACAACACAAATGCTAAGGACATAATGAGTGTCTAATATGTTAGTACTGACAAGCTCATCATAGATATTATAAAAGTACTCTATGTCATTATTGGGAACATCATCTTTTAACACAAGGGTTGGGTCCTTTGGGTGATAAGTGGGTAAATCCTTAGGCTTGTATCCTACACCTTGCCTCTTGTCATGTTTGATAGGTATAATGGGATCTATTATACCTTGTTCTCTTGCCCCTAGTCCTTTTCCTTTGTAATCAATATTAGCCATGATTTTATTAGGGACATGATACTTTTTGCTTTAAAAATAAGAAGCTAGATCATTGTATTATAGCCATGAATCATCTTATATTTTTAAATCTTTTTGATTAAAATATTTTTATGGAACAAACAGAAGATGTTTTGGAAGAGAAGATGTTGTCCCCTGTAATCACCCAAAAGTGGTATTTGAGTGCTAAGAGTGTTATTTGAGACTACCTATCCCTAACTTAGCCCTATAGCTTATTATCACACTTATCTAGCCTTCATGCAGGACATAAACATTCCTACTTAATTCCAAAGCAGTCCCAAACCCTCATTTCCTGATCCTAGCCCTTTATGCCTAGTGTTTTGCCAGTTACATGCTAGTATCATTAAAAGGACACTATCATCATGTGGTGCTAGTGTCCCCAAAATGGTGTTAATGTCTTTTGCCCTAGATTTTCCCAAATAGATATCTTTTCAAAACTAAAGCCTCCTAAGGTCAACCTAGACATCTTTTATCATTTGCAGAAGCAATAAAATAGTATATATACATGAATTTTATTCTTATATCCACTAGATGGAAGTCAAATGTAAAATATACATTCATACACATAACAAGTTGAGCATAATTAAGGTTATCAATCCCCATTCTACCCTACTTCTACATACTACCATCTACATCACCCCTAAGCTCATTTTTTCTAAATTTATAATCTCAAGCACATTCAAGGAACTCAAGACCACTATCATACTAACATCACCTACACTTGCACAAACACTTAGGTGGAGAGAACTACATTAGACTTGATCCCTCCTTGGAGTATTGGTATGTAGGTAGCCCTTTTCACAATGGGGTGTTGAGGATGTCCAGCTTACCCTACTAACGAACACACTTTTTATCTCATACACTAATTGCATGGAGGATTAGGGTTTGCACAATAAATCAATTATTACATGCACAATATAGGGTTCTATAACTCGTGCACCCATGAATAAACCCTAGAGATCCAAACATAGGTGCACCCAAAAGCTTGAGACAATTCTACATAGAGGACATTACCACTAAAATCAAGACACTACCACCTCTTTTATAATAATGACATTACTATCCAATTGTGGTAGTATTTTCCAAGAGGGGTTAAAATACTAAAATCTAATTTATGACACTTATATCAACTTTCATTTCAGTTTCTAGCACTCTGATCATCTGTATCAGGTGTTTTCTAGCTAAGTCTTTATTGCTATCTAATTATGGTACTATTTTCCAAGAGGGGTTAAAATACTAAGATCTTATTTATGACACTTATATCAACTTTCATTTCAGTTTCTAGCACTCTAATCATCTGTATCAGGTGTTTTCTAGCTAAGTCTTTATTTGTACTATTTATTACCGTTTAAAAAAAAGTTAAAGCTAATCAATTATGTAACAAACTAGTGGTTGTTTTTATTGCATATTATTTCCATGATTTAGTTCACTTGGCTCTTTAATAAACAAAGGATTTACATACACTAAGTCATAAAAGGTTAAAACATTTGGTAAACCTAACTTACTTTGAACATTGCTTAAACCCTAACATTATTGATGTGGGCACACCCACAGAGGCACCAAAAGTACATGAAATAGAAGCTAAGGCATTAAAGATAATCTCAGATCCATTTCTAAGGCACATAGTGAATGAGGTAGGGAACACTTTAGGTGTTCACTACACATATCAGGCACATCTACCACTAAAATCATAACAACACTATTAAAGAGGAGGCACACCCATTGCACAATATCATTAGTATGTACCACTCTAAAGTTATATCTAGACTACTCATCACATTCTTAGATTGGGAGATTGTTGATGATGTTACAAATTTACATGCACTCTTTGTATGAGCCTACATAGATCACCATCCTATCTAGAGTGTTGTGATTAACAACAAGTCAAGCATTATCATGTGCACTATGACACTTTTATAGCATTCTGGGTATTCAGAGTAGGATATATTCCCTACAGACACAATTATCATTGGTTTTAATGGTCATGTTCATAGCACCATCAGGGGGATTGTGCTTCTATTACAGGTTGGACCAACACATATGGCCACTCAGTTCTTAGTAGTACCTAGTGCAGGCATGTGTTATATGTTATTGGGTAGGCCATGAATACACTAGCTATGATCCATCCCATTCCCAATGCACATATTCTTAAAATATATGCATGCAAATTAGGTGGTTAAAATTGAGGGTCTTCCATATGAGTCTCCTTTACCTATTCCACAACTAGTTACAACACATTTACTAGTTACAGTTATAACATAGTTACCAGATATAACACAATTATCAATTAAAACTCGGAGCATGATTCTTATTGATATACCATAGAGTTCAGTAAACCCACTAGCACAGGTGAGGTCTACTCCTACAATGTTGGCATGTATGCATACTCTCCCACGGAGACCATTATTAGAGAGACCCATACATCAAAGATATGTTATAGATTCTAGAGGGCCTTTATCCACTCACTTTTTATCGAGCTTAGTATTATTGGGTTCTTAGGGTTCTCAGCATAGGGCACCTATATCACCTACAAATTCTTCTACTGGATGGTTTCTTAAAACCCCTATAATTCACAGGACACCATAGTTAGTGCCACAGATTCCTATCACCACTACATAGGTAGATACAAATACAAATATAGATCACATAGTGCAACAGATCATGGGACCATAGTTGCCCTTCACACAACACACACGATCATAGTTCCCTTATTTGACACAGGTCATAGTGATAGTGAGTCTCCCATGAGACTCATCAGTTAGTATGTTTTCTCTCTTCTTGTACATACTTTCCTTCTCTCTTTTTGCTCCTAGTACACAGTTCATTTTCATGTTGCTTGTACATAGATTATTTTTAGAAAATACAAAAATAATATAACCTATCAAAAACACAAAAACATTCAAATAGTGACTCAAAAAACTCAAAATCACAAATTATATGCATTCTTGTGTTTACATTTCTTATATTTTCTAGACACTATATTTGCTATCTATCTTAGTATAGTTGGTTTTATCATATTACATGCTTCACTTGTTCTTGTTGAGTGCTTGCAAATTGCTATAGGAATCAGGTTCACTACACTAATTTAGAGTTGCTATTATCTACCCACTGGGGGCATATACATTGATTCATGGTTCTTCACTTGACATATTCACCCACTTGGGGGAATCTTATACACAATTTTGATCATCAGGTTCTATCTTTATATACTCTACATCTCAACTTTAGCATTATTATATTTTGATATTGATCATGCTAGTCTTACTCAAATTTTTTGTCGATTATTACTAGTTTAGACTCAACATATGTATGCCATCACTCTTACACAAATTTGTATCACATATTTATGCATACTTTCATTTCTAGCTTACCTAGTTTAGACTTGATTGTAATTGTTTGCTTCCTTTATTCGAGGGAATTTGAATATGTCATTACTCTTTGTCTCTACGTCACTTCTATTCACATTATGTATGCTTTAGATATGTGACCATGTCCTTGAATGTGATTTCTTGATTGTGTATGCAGACATTTGAACATGTCCTTCTATGTGGCTCTAATCCAACTTGTTTGTTACTTGTATATCTGTAAATTTGAACATGTCCTTATATGTCTTATTTCTCAAATTTAGTGACATGTGCCTGTGTCCCTTGTGTTATGGCCCCTTAGCCTACTTTGTGTGCCTCATGTGTTTTGTATGTATGTTTTATTATATGTGTCATGGCCATGACACTTGTCTTTGCTTATTACACACACCAATTTTTGATGCCATGAGGGACCTCATGCATCTACCCTTCCTACTTGGATGTCGTGATGTACATCATACCTTATCCCCCCAGGTAGCTACCTAATTTTACTTAGATTTACCATTACATACATTGATTACATCTATCTTGACACCTTTGTAGAATGCTAGACATGACATACATCTTACATTACATACTTATGCTCATATTCTCTTACATTCCGATATTATGTATGCACATTGTATTGGATTATCATGTAATTGTCATATATGCTATGGATAACACACATTTTTTAGAGATTTTTCTTTTGAATATAGTTCTTTGACATGTTTAACAACTCCCCTCAAAATAGGGGCATTCACTGGTGTTTGTCATAAAGATCAAGCTCTTATATTGCACTCAATACATTTTATAACACATAGGCTCAGATATAGAAAATCAAACATAAGTAAACATAGTGGGAAAATAGAAACCTAAAAAGTATTACAATTGAATAGAATTTAGATTAGAAGGACACTAGTGCCCAAATGGGGACACTAGTGCCACATGGCACCACTATCCAGTAGCCTCAGTTTTAGAACAACCCAAATTGGCCAGAACAACATAGTAGGTACAATACATGTTTGCATATATTTAGTTATAGGTTTATCAGTTATACTTAGTTTTTTCTCAGATTCATACTAGTTCAAATCATATTCATATCATTTTAATCAGATTAGGGGCATCATGTACGATATGACCATCCACATATTTAATTCGAATACCCAAATATAGTTTTGCATGACACATTATTTTCATATACTCAATTACACATCAATTGATCAGATGGAATGATAAATTCCATGTCATTATCTAAGTTGTATACACCTAACATCATATTCTAGGTTGCACACTAGTTTCATACACTTACTTCATTTGTAGTGGTTGGCATTCCTGAGTGTTTCTGAGCTGCCTAATGTAGCTGAGTGGCTGCATAACTAACATACACAATTAGATATACTTAGACATTTATAGTACTTTTCATAGTTCAATTTTAGATACATATACTACACATGGGTGGGAAATGATGGATTCATAACCTACTTGAGTTCTTGAATCACCCATGTGAGAGGGTTAAACACACTATTAGTCCAATCCAAGCTATTCACAGGTCATGATCCACCAAGTAGGGGTGGGCAATGATGGAGTCAAAACTGTATTGAATTATTGATCCACCCACACATGAGGATTGAACAAGTTATTAGCTTAGTCTAAGCTATTCATTGATTGATCACTATACACATGCACACACACATAAGTTATCACTAGGTTCATGCATTAGTTCACGTACCCAGTGAGGCGTATTTATTCCTTTCTTCTTACCCATCTCTTTACTCAGTTTTACTTAGTTTTAATTCTTTACTCTATTTAGTCTTTTGCTTTTGATATATCTTTGGTAAAGATTGATTTATGCATATTTCATTTGCAAGACACACATTGGGGCATGCTTCATATATTTATACCTAGCTTCACACACTCAGTCTCAACTTCATGGACTTCACCTCCCAAGTAAGTCCAGGTATGCCTATTTTTCCTTTATCCTAGTCATTTCACTTTACTACATTTCTAGAATAAAGGGGGGGGGAGGGGTAAATATAATCACCCAAAAGTGGCATTTGAGTGATAAGAGTGCTATTTGAGACGACCTATCTGTAGATTAGTTCTAGATCCTATTATCACACTTATCCAGCCTTCGTGCAGGCCACAAGTGTTCTTAGTCAGCTCCAAAGTAGTCCCAAAGCCTCATTTCCGAATGATGGCCCTTCATGTTGGCCACAAGCATTCTTAGTCAACTCCAAAGTAGTCCTAAACCCTCATTTCTTGATCATGGCCCTTTGTGCCTAGTTTTTAGCCCACTAGGCACTCGTGTCACATGGTGCTAGTGTCCCCAAAATGGCGTTAATGTCCTTTGCCCTAAATTTTCCCAAAAATATATCATTTCAAAACTAAACCCTCCTAAGGTCAGACTAGACATATTTTATCATTTGCACAAGCAAAAAAATAATATATAGACATGACTTTTAACTCTTTATCCACTAGATGGAAATCAAAATCAAAATACACATTCAAACACAAATAATCTAAGCACAATTAAGGTTATCAATCCCTATTATGCCATACTTCTACATACTAATATTTATAACATCCCTAATCTCATATTTTCAAGATTTCTAGTCTCAATCACATTTAAGTCACTCAAGACAACTATCATACTAGCATCACTTGCACTTGCATTAACACTTAGGTGGAAATAGCTACATTGGGATTGATCCCTTCTTAGAGTATTGGTATGTAGGCAACTCTCTTCACATTGGGGTGTTGAATATGTCTAGCCTACCCTACTAATGAACACATTTTTTAGCTCATTCCCTAGTTGTATGGAGGATTAGGGTTTACACAATAAATCATTATTACAATCACAATACAAGGTTCCAAAAATCATGTGCACAGGAATAAACCTTAGATATCTAGACATAGGTGCACCTAGAAGCTCGAGACAATTATGCACAGAGGACACTAACACTACTTTGCCAAGAGGGGTTATGACACTAGGATCTAGTTTGCGACACTCAAATCAACTTCCATCTCACTTTCTAGCACTCAGATCATCTATATCATGTATTTAAGTCTTTATTTGCACTATTTATTATTATTTTTAGAAAAGTCAAAGCTAGAAAATTCTATAATAAATTAGTGGAGATATTTATTGAATATTGTTTCCCTGATTTATTCTCCTAAACTCTTTAACAAACATATGATATACATACACTAAGTCCTAAAAAGTTAAAACATCCCCTTCGAGGGCCACTCCATCTTGGGATGACCATAAGACTTAGGCGATCTTGGTAATTTAGCCACATGAAAAGCATCCTCTATACTATATGTTCCTAAACCTTTATCATTAATGTTGATATGAGAAGATTATGAGGAGGATTTAGAAGACGTAATGAGTGTTATTGACCTTTGCAGTCACAATTGTTTTTGTCATTGAGTATGTTAAGTTCATAAGGTATTTCATCATAATTTACATCCTTTCATTAGTGCTAATATGCTTAGTGAATTCATATTGAGATTTACCCTTAGTTTAGGAGCTTAATTACAAAAAATAAGCATTTATTATGCCCTATTAATATGTTTTAAAACTCTTTTATAAAATTTAAGGTATTTGTTGGCCATTTTGGCCCACGTACTAAGCTTGTGCCCAGATGGACAAGCTAAGAAGAGTTCTAAAGATTTGAGGATCAAATAGCAATTTTGTGAATAAGTCTACAAGAAACTATAGGCAAAATAAGATAAGTACAAAACCCCTTTGTCGAGGCCAAGTCTTTGGGTTAAAGTTCAATTATTTTGAGTCTTTTCTTTTGCTAAGTTCATTTCTTTTTGACCTTTTATTTGGATATGTGTTATTTCCTTGAAGTTTTGCTTCAAGTCTTTTGGGCCAAGTGTCGTGAATTATTTTAGACATTTTGTCTAAAACAAAAAGCTTAAAAGATCATCTCTCACAAAGTGTACCAAACAAAAAGTTTGAAGGGTCTTTTTCAGCCAAAGTGGTCCATTTAAATTTCTTGAAGGGAACTTTCTCAAGTAAGTGTCCTATGCACTTTTTCTGAAGGATATCTTTTCAATCAAAGTGCCCTATACAATTTTACCAAAAGGTATTTTCTCATGAAAGTGAACCAATCAAAATTTATGAACGTATTTTTCTCAAAAAAATGGGCCAATGCATAAGATCCATAGGGATTTTCTAAGGGGAAAAGGGTCATTTCGAAGGGGCCAAAAGGCAATTCTGTAGGGTAAGTGTCCTTAACAAAAGTTTTAAAGGCATGAATTATTTTATAAATTTTGTCCACAATAGAAGCCTAAGGGCCTTTTCTTTTAGGAAGATTGTTCAATAATTTTCCCAAAGGGTCATTTTATAGGAAAGTGATTTGATGTAAGTGTTAGGGTGTGGAGCTAAAAGCTTCACCTTGTTGCAAATAGAAGGAGGAGGTTTCTGAAAGTATGCAGTCTCCGGCGTCGGCAGGCCACACCGACGTCGGTCAGGGGACGCAGAAGGGAAACCGACATCGGCAGAGGATCGACCGGCGTCGGTCACCTCCAGGAGGGCAGGGACCGACGTCGGTCACCTGTAGCGGTCAGAACTGCTGTTGATGAACAGTCAGTTAAGTGAACGCGAAGTTTGCATGTGAAGACCAGTTCGAGTCTTTGAGCCGCCCGTCTAATTTTAGTGTATGCATGAGATCTATATGAGAGACTCATGGGCTGTATTGTTAAGTGGAGAATTTGGAGAAGAGCTATGTGAAGCTTGGAGAGTTCTTCCCATGGTGGAATCAAGTAGGATTCCCCATGTGTGTTTAAGTAAGATCAGGTTTGATTTGCAGGGGTGTATGGATGCGAGGTTCAGAAAGGAGATCAGCGCGGGGATGTTAGATCCAAGGTGACAGCAATACATCAGCAGGATCATGGAGAGATCTACTTGGAGTACGGTTGTGTACTCGATTGTACAGATGTGCAATGAGGTGAACAACAGCTTGTGTTAGCTGTGTGTTGTGACCTATGAGAGAAGATTACTCTGGAGGGAAGTTTACTGTAAGCCCACGAAGTGGAAGAAAGAGTGCCACCTCTTTGTTGTAGATTCCTTTGTAAAGAGTTGAATATAATTGTATATTGCCTCTCATGTTCTGTGTATTTTCTCATTGATGATTATTTGTTCTTCTGGATTCCACATGTTTAGTTGCTTATACATTGGTAATCATGTGTGCTCTTAAATCTGACAAGTTGTGTTAGAGCTTTGGGGAGTTTCGGTCCTGTCAATTGGTATCAGAGCGAGGTTAGACGTTCTCAGAGCGAGCTTGACTAACAGATGGCCCAGATCTGTTAAGTGTTTGTTGATTACAGGTTACTCACAGGGGTTGCTGTTTGAGTGGGAGTATAGCAAGGCAGAAGAATGGAGAAAATTCAAGCACAGGGTTAGCACCACAAGGAGTGTGGTGGGTTGTCTTCAAGTGGGAGCTTGAAGAGGAATACAAGCCAGGATACAGATTAGACAGAGTACTGGTATGGGTACAGGTGTAGCTCTTTATCTCCAAGTGGGAGATTGTTAGGGTGTGGAGCTAAAAGCTTCACCTTGTTGCAAACAGAAGGAGGAGGTTTCTGAAAGTATGCAGTCTTCGGCGTCAGCAGGCCACACCGACGTTGGTCAGGGGACGCAGAAGGGAAACCGACATCGGCAGAGGATCGACCGGCGTCGGTCACCTCCAGGAGGGCAGGGACCAACGTCGGTCACCTGTAGCGGTCAGAACTGCTGTTGATGAACAGTCAGTTAAGTGAACGCGAAGTTTGCATGTGAAGACCAGTTCGAGTCTTTGAGCCGCCCGTCTAATTTTAGTGTATGCATGAGATCTATATGAGAGACTCATGGGCTGTATTGTTAAGTGGAGAATTTGGAGAAGAGCTATGTGAAGCTTGGAGAGTTCTTCCCATGGTGGAATCAAGTAGGATTCCCCATGTGTGTTTAAGTAAGATCAGGTTTGATTTGCAGGGGTGTATGGATGCGAGGTTCAGAAAGGAGATCAGCGTGGGGACGTTAGATCCAAGGTGACAGCAATACATCAGCAGGATCATGGAGAGATCTACTTGGAGTACGGTTGTGTACTCGATTGTATAGATGTGCAATGAGGTGAACAACAGCTTGTGTTAGCTGTGTGTTGTGACCTATGAGAGAAGATTACTCTGGAGGGAAGTTTACTGTAAGCCCACGAAGTGGAAGAAAGAGTGCCACCTCTTTGTTGTAGATTACTTTGTAAAGAGTTGAATATAATTGTATATTGCCTCTCATGTTCTGTGTATTTTCTCATTGATGATTATTTGTTCTTCTGGATTCCGCATGTTTAGTTGCTTATACATTGGTAATCATGTGTGCTCTTAAATCTGACAAGTTGTGTTAGAGCTTTGGGGAGTTTCGGTCCTATCAGTAAGGGTCTCAAAGGATCTTTTTCAAGGAAGGTACCCCAAACAAAATGTCGAACAAAAGGTCTGAATGAAATAACCCACATAATTGGTGATCTAAATGGTCCCATAAATGTTAAATTCAAGCATAACAAATAGTCATTGGGATTTAAATATCCCATGACAGGTGCATAAACATTAATTTTAAGCCCTTACAAGTAGCCATTTGGATTTGAAATCCAAGGACATTCATGCAAATTTCAAAGTTTATCCTCATAAAGTAGTCTTTGGTATTAAAAAAACCATCAAAGGGTCCCTAATTGAACACAAGATTGATAAATGTCTAGATCTTGGGAGCTCAAATCAAATCCAATGACGAATAGTGACTAGCAGGTTAGTGTCTCCAAGTAGATCTAATGGAGCGCGTTTGAGCATACAAAGTTAAATCAATAACACACAAGCAAAGTCAAAGAGTCGATAAGCTAAGAGGCCACCACATGGCATAAGCGTGGGAGTAGATAGACTGACAAATAGATCCAAGGATCAAATGTGTGGGTGTCAAGTGTTGATAACACATTAGCTTAGGTAGAGGATCCAATGGCACATGTTCAACCTATCAGAGGGATTTGACAGAGCAAGTAAAGGTCAATAAGTTAATGGAACCCAAGTTAGTTTGTCGATAATTAATAAAGAAAGGACTGAGTTGGGACATTTTTGACTAAGGTCGATAGAGAAATTTGACTTAGGTAAAACAAATGAATAGACTTGAGTTGGTAGAAAATATATGGAATTGAACTCGAATAACCTGAATTGAACCGAGATTGACAATAAAGA
The DNA here is from genome assembly GCA_037957365.1 of Torreya grandis. Classification (NCBI taxonomy): domain Eukaryota; kingdom Viridiplantae; phylum Streptophyta; class Pinopsida; order Cupressales; family Taxaceae; genus Torreya; species Torreya grandis. The sequence goes on from JARHVA010000105.1 coordinate 1,817,273, forward strand.
CCAGACATTACCAGCAAAGCTCCATAGAGGTAAGATAGGTCTATTTGGGCCAAGAGGGTGGTAACTTATTTTAAAAGGAACCAAGCGTCAAGTAGAGTGCCACCTATATAAACTATAGAAAAACCAATAATCCTAGATTAGTTTTCATCTAAGTTGGCTTAGGTCCAGGTTTCAAAGTAAAGGTAGATGTGCACAATTAATGGAGGAGTGTTTGAGCCATACCTTCAATCAATAGCCACCAAAAATAAGATGTCACCATGGTTCTATTAGATTAATAAGCATGGAAATCATGTCCTTTATTAAATAGGGCATTAATATGTAGGAGCTCAAGGTATTGTCAAAAAAGTTGAATATATAAGAAACCACTAGACATCTAATCTTGTCAGGGAAATATTCCTCTTCCCCATGTGCATATAAGGTTACTACTATGATTTCTAGGCCCAATTTGTTAGACAAACTACAAAAAGCATAGTTATGGTGTTGTAAAGGAATTAAAAGTTGTACCCATCGCCCCAAGTGTTGCATTAAATATAAAATAGTCTTGTTATCTATAAACTCTTAGATTTTCATTATATAAGGGTCAACATATTTTTAGTAGCCTCACACTGCTAAAATTTGCTCTCCATGAGCACTTATATTGGCTAAATATTGTAGACTAATAAGGATTAAGTTCAACTCTTTCTATTATTCTGATGAGTTGTGTGGTATTCGTGTTTGTTAATCTTTTACTATGGATAATGTTCACCCCTCCCTTTGTCATCTATTCCTTGTGCCTCTCTATCAAAATTAAAACTCATTTATAGGTCGTATCTTGCATGCTCCTGCGTGCGTGTAGGCTATGTTTATGGATATCCTTCATCCCTCTCAACATTGCATTATGTTCCTATGCCTCTATGCGAAACACTAATGCATTTAGAATGACTTTCCAAAAACTATGTGATATTATCTTGTTCTCAAAGGTTTGCATTATGTTTACAATAGTAAGAGCGGTTGCTCTTTTTTGGGTGCATCACCTCTTTCATGTTTTAATACTCTCTAATCTTCTCCCTCCCTTTTCCGTCAAGAGACTTAGGTTTAGATTATTAGTAGTTTACCTTTTTGATCTTTAGGTCTGCACATTAGTCTTAAACTAGTGCATATAAAATAGAAGGAATCCAACCTAGTCTAGAGGTTCATCCCAAGGAGCACAAGGGTCCCAAAACCTTGGGGATGTTCCCATTGTCTCACTGAACCAATCCTTCTAATTCAGTGAGTGCAAGGTTCAAGTAACAATAATTTTTGACACGCTTTATGGGACCAAGTTGAAGAAAAGATAAGGAATCAATTCGACCCTTAGTTATCAAGTGTTGAAGACATTCCATAGAGCACTTGACAACTCCAAATGCCCAAAATATACTGGTTTAAGTAGTCTAAACACTTAAATATATGTCTTTCCACCCCCTATTCCATGAAAATGTTGCATTCATGCCTTCCCATTTCTCATATCAAGCTCATGCAAGCGCCTATGACCATTCTCTAGTACAACCCCTATGGTAACATGCTTATAATTCTAATCATCCACAAGCTACCTTGGTCTTAATCAACATTTCTATCCTCTTAGTTCATCTCAAAGGAGCTTCAGTGATATACACCTTGACTTTCAAACATAGATGAGGGAGATCAAAAGAGGGCAAGGGTATGGTGGGCAATAAGAAGAGCTTACTCATCAAGCTTACACAAGGTAACAAGAGATGATTCAAAAACATAGATATGAATAATAGTGCTTGGATTAGAAAATTACATCCAAAGAAGAGCAAATATATTAGTTGCTTGCATGGATGAAAATAATTGAAACACAACCAAACTCCCCTACCCCTTCCTTTCTTAGCTTCAAGCAGGCTCCCCTTGTGCCTACAAGCCAACTTATGGGACATAAAGCTTTCATGCCCAAAGTCCCTAGCTTCAGGTAGGATAACTTCATTGCACCTTCAAGTAAATCCCCTGCTTTCAAAGCACCAAGCTTTAGAATGCTCGCACCTATGCTAATTTAAGAGCATGCACTTGTGCCAGCTCAAGAACCTATCCTTGTTTAGGAGCCTCAAGGATAATCATGGTGACCTTATTGGACCATGTGTCCTGACTTCATAATGCCCTACCTTGTAAATCCCCTTATTCTATGCCAATTAAAGCTTCTTGCCCTCTCATCATCTCCCTTTTCAAAGGACGACCAGTTGTATGGAAGGCAAATGCAAACTATTTAGATGAGGAGGATACTTCAAGTGAATATGATGAGGAAATCATCATTGACAGTCCCTTCTACGCTACCACACTAGAAGAATTAACCCTATTATGAGAAGAAGATAGATAAAATCAGATGGAATAATAGGTTGATGATCAGATGATTGAATTGGTGGTAAAAAGGGAGGACCTTAATGAGGAGTTGATCTACGCCACTGTAAAGTGCATTTAAAGGCCTGGGCCTAACCTCTCTTGGGTGAATGAGCTATCATTTAGCACTATGAAGGATGACCTTGAATAAGGAGATAACCTTTGAAAGGAGTGCATGATGAAAGATAATGACTATGATCATCCCAATGTGAACTTGCAGGTGTAATTGTAGATGCAAGAGGAGGACTCTTTTTGGGATGAGCTAAAGGAATTTTGTGCAAGCCTAAAAGATAAGATGACATCCTCTCAAGAGTGTTCCCATCACCAATTCTATGCCAATGACCTTTTTTAACAAGGTGCACATGTAGAAGAGGTCACAACCTCACAGATGGAGGAAATTGACAGGGAGTAAGGTGCACACCTAGGTTTGAATGAGTCATCTCATGACTTATTTGAACTGAAGGAGTAATGTCAGTTGGTTGAGCTTGAAACACCATGAGAAAATGCAAAAAAAGCTATGGCAATGAGTTCTATCAATCTTTATGTGCCTGGGCATGTCATAGAATGGTTTCCAAGAGGCACATTAGATTTAGAGCAATCGCTGCAAGATGAGCATAGGCCTCTTGCACTTTAAAGGGATCGGTATGAGCAAATAACATAATTGAGCACTAAGAAATCTAGGAAGGATTGGTTCAACACTAAAGACATCAACCATTTAGGATAAAGGCTTCTATGTAGCATGATGGAGTCATTCATCAAAAGGGAGCCCAAGTAGATGAACTTTTGTGAGCACCTTCTTTGTGGTAAATAGATACCACCATTCCTCCACCCATCATATATCAACAACAGGATGTCATACAATACAAAGGACCTAAAAGGTTTTTATTTTGATCCATGAGGGCAAAGAACCTTATGTTTAGTGACTATGTGCACATTGTATAGTCTTAGATTAGGTTTTTCCCCCTAAGTGCACTTTACACATCTATTGCTTATCCTTTTCCCTTTCATTTTGTTGAGGGTAGAACCCAATTCAATCTATTCAAGCATAAGCTAAGTGGGTTGTAGTTTAATGACTCCATGCCCAATGGACTAGATGAGGCAAATGGTCTAGTTTCTCAAAGCATAGTAGGTATGCTTCCCTATGAGTTGCCAAAGATGTTGGCCATTTTTAGCCCACGTACTAAGCTTGTGCCCAAATGGATAAGCTAAGTAGATTTCTAGAGCTTTGAGGGTCAAACAATAGTTTTATGAACAAGTCTACAAGAGATTGCAGGCCAAAGAAGCTAAGTACAAAACCCTTTTGTTGGGGCCAAGTCTTTGGGATAAAGTTTAATTATTTTGGTTCTTTTATTTTGATAATTTCATTTCTTTTTGACCTTTTATTTGGCTAAGTGTTATTTCCTTTAGAAGTTTTGATTCAAGTCTTTTGGGCCAAGTGTCAAGAATTGTTTCAGATATTTTGTCCAAAATAAAAATCCCAAAAGATCATCTCTCGTAAAGTGTACCAAAAAAAAGTTTGAGGGGTCTTTTTCAACCAAAGTGGTCCATTCAAAATTCTTGAAGGGCACATTCTCAAGCAAGTGTCATATGCATTTTTTTGAAGGATATATTTTCAAGAAAAGTGCCGTATATAATTTTATCGAAAGGTATTTTCTCATAAAAGTGAACCAATTAAAAATTTTAAAGGGTACTTTTCTCAATAAAATGGACCAATGCATAAGATCTAAAGGGCTTTTTCAAGGGGCAAAGGGCCATTTTGAAGGGGATGAAAGGCAATTCTACAGGACAAGTGTCCCTAACAAAAGTTTTGAAGGCATGAATTCTTTTGAACATTTTGTTCGTAGTAAAAGCCTAAGGGTCTTTTCTTTCAGGAAGATTGTCCAATTTTTTTTTGAAGGGTCATTCTACAAGAAAGTGGTTCGATGCAAGGGTATCGAAGGGTCTTTTTCAAGGAAGGTGCCCCAAAAAAAATGTATAGCAAAAGGTTTGAAGGAAATAACCCACATAATTTGTGATCTAGACAGTCCCATAAATGTTAAATTCAAGCACAACAAATAGTTGTTGTGATTCAAACATCCCATGATAGGTATGTGGACATCAAGTTTAGGCCCTTGCAAGTAGCCATTTGGATTTTAAATCCAAAGACATTCATGTAGATGTCAAGGTTTATCCTCATGAAGTAGCCATTGGTATTCAAAAAACCATCAAAGGGTCCTTGACTAAATGCAATCTTGACAAGTGTCTAGATCTTGAGAGCCTGGATCAAATCTAATAATGAGCGATGACTGGTAGGTTAGTGGGTCCAGGAAGATCTAATGGAGTGTGTTTTAGCATATAAATATATATCAATGACATGCAAGTAGAGTCAAATAGTTAATAAGCTGAGAGGCCACCACATGGTGTAAGTGTGAGAGTAGATAGACTAATGAGTAGATCTAAGGATTAAACATGTGGGTGCCAAGTGTTGATAGTGCATTATCTCTGGTGGAGGATCTAACATCACATTTTCAACCTATCAGAGGGATTTGATGGAAAAAATAAAGGTTAATAAGTCAATAGAACTTGAGTTAGTTTGTCGATAATTAATGAACAAAGGACTGAGATGGGACATTTTTAACTAAGGTCGATGAAGTAGTTTAACTTAGGAAAAATAAATGAATGGACCTGAGTTGGTGAAAAATATATGGAACCAAGCTTGAGTAACTTGAGTTCAACTAGGATTGATAATAAGGACCAGGCATTTCCAACAAAACTCCATAGAGGTAAGATAGGTCTATTTGGGCCAAGAGGGTGGTAACTTGTTGTAAAAGGAACCAGTCATTGAGTAGAGTGCCACCTATATAAACTATAGAATAATGAATAATCTTAGATTGGTTTTCATGTATAGTTGGCTTAGGTCTAGGTTTCAAAGCAAAGGCAGATATGCATAATTAATGGAGGAGCGTTCAAGCCATACCTTCAATCAATAGCCACCCAAAACAAGACGTCACCTTGGATTTATCAGATTCATAAGCATGCCAATCTTGTCCTTTAGTAAATGGGGAATTACTATGAAGGATCTTGAGGTATTTCTAGAAAATTTAAATATATAAGTAGCCACTAGACATTGGAATGTAAGTTCACACCAATCTTTGATGTTGTCAGGGAAATCTTCCTCCTCTTCATGCGCACATAAGGTTCCTACTATGATTTCCAAGCCCAATTTGTTAGACAAACTATAAAAAATGTGGCTATGGTACCGTAAAGGAATTAAAAGTTATACCCATCACCCTAAGTGGTGCATTAATTATAAAATAAGCTTGTTATCTATAAAATCTTAGATTTCCATTTTATAAGGGTTGACACATTTTTAGTAGCTTCATGCTAATAAAAGTTTCCCTCTATGAGCACTTGTATTGGTTAAGTCTTGTAGACTAATGAGGATTAAGTTCACCTCTTTCTATTATTCTGATGAGTTGTGTACTATTCATATTTATTGATATTTGACTATGGATAATGTTTGCCCCTCTCTCTATCATTCATTCCCTACACCTCTCCATCAAACTTGAAACTCATTTGTAGGTTGTATCCTGCATGCACCAAGGTTTATGCAAGATATGTTTATGGATAACCTTCACCCCTCTTAATGTTGCACTATGTTCTTGTGCCTCTATGTGAAACACTCATGCATTTTGAGTGACTTGGCAGAAACTATGTGATAGTGTCTTGTTCTCAAAGTTTTGCACTATGTTTATGATAGTATGAGTGCTCCCTCTTTTTTGGGCACCTCACCTCTTTCATGTCTTAGTACTCTCTTACCTTCTCCCTCCCTTTTCCCTCAAGAGACTTAGGTTTAGATTAGTGGTTGTTTACCTCTATGCTCTTTAGGTCTATGCACTAGTCTTAAACTAGTGTGCCTAGAATAGAAGGAATCTAACCTACTCTAAAGGTTCATGCCAAGGAGTACAAGGGTCCCACAACCTCGCAGATGTTTCCATTGTCTCACTAAACTAATTCTTCCAATTCAGTGGGTGCATAGTTCGAGTGATAAAAATATTTTTTATAGAATTAAGGTTAATTTTGATTTAATATCTCCCATGCATGTATTCCATAGAGATTCTTAATTAAGTTTTGGTCTTCATAACCACTTTTTGGTTGATCATCTCAAGCTTTTAAAGCATTCTAAGGCATGGGTGAAGGAAATTAGAGGCAAAGTTGAAAATAAAAGAAGGATGGTGTATATTTCAAGGTGATGACTAAGTTTCAATTGTTAAATAAAGGATTTGAAGATGCCATGCATGCATCTACAATAGTTGTGAAGATCTTTTGGTGCTCTAACTCATATGCAAAGATGTAGGGGCAGTTTTCATGCATTTGCAAGTGCAAAAGATTGGATTTTTATTGGTTTCTAGGTGGTTAAATTATTATTAATGGATTTATAAACTTAATTGATGTTTCTTAGACATTTTATAGTGTTTAATAACTCAAACTATGCTTGAATTATGCTAAGATAACTCAAATCTCTTTCAAAATTGATTTTTAAGCTTAAAATTACCCCAAAACCAATGTGATATCTTGGTGGAGATGTTTCATGGCTTAGAATGGTTGATATTAGGGTTGAATATGGTGGTTTAATTCCATATAATGGTGTTAAATATCATAAATAAGGCTAGAACTTTATGAATAATTGTTAAGAAGCAAGATTGTTCCAAAACCCTATCAAAGAACATGAAAAATTTGATATTTTGAAGTGTTTTTAAGATTTATAAAATATTAATAATGATTTTTATGCCCTATCCATGATATTTATACACATTTTACCAAGTTACATGCATTAAAAAATGTTTTATAGCTGGAAAATAGACCTAGATGATAAACATACATGAGAAATAAGCACCTATAGGCCTACAAACCTAAAAGTGCATTTTTGGAGTGTTTTTGAAATTGAAAATGAAATTTAAATGGTTTTAATATGTATATGGGTTCCATAAATTCATTAAAAAAATAATGAGATCTTGATAACATGTATATATCAAAATATAAAAAAATTACCAAACTGACATGTTTGCTGCCTTAGGAGAACCTAGAAACACAAAAAAGATCATAACTTGAGTTCTATTAATCCAAAACTTATAAAATTTTAAATGAATGTGGAGGTAAATATTTAAGAACTTTTGGTGGTGTTATAATGTTTGTGTTATACTTTAGGAGATATAAAAGTTAAAATTATAGGCATATGCATGGAAAGATGTTGAAATCTAGTTCTCAAGAAGCCCAAAAGTGTAAGAACTCAAGTGTTATCAATAAAAATGCATTGAAACTTTGTATTTAGGTGTTAAAAGGTTATTTAAATTAAATAAAGTTGTATTCAACATATGTAATCCATTCATGAAGGAAGTGGAGAAGAGAGATTTCTCTCTCAAGAGCTTCTCAAGCACTAGTGTAGCTCACACCTACAAATTTAAACTAAGTCATCCTCAAGAGCCATGAAGAATATTTTAGGAGCCATAAATTTATCTGATATTAGGTATATGTTTCATTATTTAACCTTTACTTGGAGTTTTTTAAGTTTTGAATCATGTTCATAGAACTTTTAATGCAAAACAAGAACGTGAACATGGTTAAAAAGTCATCAAATGAGGAGCTAAATTTATGCATCATCAATGCAAAATAATAGTTGTCATGAAAGATAAGACCTAAAAAACTTAAAGAAGATCATATCTTCTATTCACATGAAAATCAAGGAGATGAAGTTGAATCAAACAAGGAGTTCTCAGAGTGGAGTTTCATCATGCAAGATTGTAGGATTTGGTTGAAGTTAAAGTGGAGTTTCAACATGCAAATTGTTATTTAACAACCTCAAGCCTCCAACAAGGACTTGTTATTGGTCTAGATTACACCCTTGAGTCAAAGGATTTTTAAACATACCTCATCCAATTGATACAATGGAATCACCTCTAGGTGTGGGTAGCCTAATGGGTGAGGTGAGTCTCTAGTTTTGGGGCTAGCTCCCATGATGCATCATCTAAGCTCAATTACTAAACCTACTTATCTTACTAATGAAAAGGTATAGAAGGAAAACATGAAATAAAACACTATACTATAGGAGGTGATTCACCAATATGTATATCTCCTCTACTTGATCGTTTAACAACACTTATGGGTAAAAAAAGGACTGGTTACTAACATATTCTCTCTAAAGGAATCCTATAGATTAGTTCTTCACATGGAGGCCATGGCAACTACTTATAAATTGAAGGTGATGAGTGCAAGTTGTGCACTAGATTTTAAATTTAATCTACATTATAAATTTGATTAATACAAATCCAAAAACCTAAACACATAAGTAGGAATGGATAAAAGAGGCAAATTAGAATAATAAGAGCATGCTTACCATAATTTTTACCTTCTTATGGCTCCACTCCAGGATTTTCAAATAGATTATTTGATGTCCAAAACTTGAAATGTTGGATTACTTGCTAAGTCTTGACAATGGCTTCCAAATGGTTGGATGAGTTTGATAGTGGCTTTAGATGGATGCAAGATAGATTTTTGGATGTAAGATAGTAATAAGATGATGGCTTTATGGATTTCCCAGTTAGTTTGAGGGTAGAGGGAGAAATTATTTAAATAGGCATGGTGGGGAAAGATCAATATCTTAAATTCAAATTTGGGCCTTTGATATCAAGGCCTAGAGATTTTCCATAGAATTTTTAATTCTATGGAGATCTCTAGAATTAGAGAGTTCTAGAGAAGGGGGCTAGAATGGGAAAGATTTTTAGAATCCTCCAATTATTGAAATCTCTTCATAGTATTTAGGGTTTTAGGAGAGGCTAGGATAGGGTGGTGGTTGGGTAGGTAGATTATTTTGGAATTTTAAATTGGCTAGTTAGCTTAGGGAGTAGGTTAGTGGGTAATAGGTTCTATTAGGAGTTTAATGTGGGGATTAATTGGTTTTAGGATAGGATAAAGGTTCATGGGATAGAGGTCATTAATATATTAGTTAATTTAGCTAGGAAATATAGAAATTAGACAAAATTAGTGGAAGTTAGTGGAATTAGTATAATTAGTGGGGTGAGCAAAATTTAGTGCATATATTTTGCCCCTCTTTAAAAGTGCATTGCAAGTGGGGTGAAGTGAAAGGAGTAATGGTATTTGAAAGAAAAACCATGATGTTATACGGTGTCATATATTGGTAGGATATGATGCCCACTTGAGGGAACATGTACGGAGAACCAACTTGGATGGTCACTCAAACAGAAATCCTCAGGTGGGATAAATGTTAAGGTGTGGAGCCTAAAAGCTTCACCACGGAGCAAATTTGGCAGTTTGCAAGTTTACACAGTCACCGACGTCGGTCAGGAGTGACTGACGTCGGTCAGGAGCAGTTCAAGAGACACCGGCGTCGGCAGGGATCAGCCGACGTCGGTCACAGGCAAGCAGGCATAAACCAACATCGGTTATCTGTGCATCCAGAAACATATTTTCATGGACGGAACTGAGTGTTTGCATGATGAGATTAAGTCATAGTCTTAAGTCTGCGTCTCTATTATTAGTAAGACTATTTTTAGAGCCCTTGTTCAAGAGGCTTAACTATTGGTTGTAAATGCATGCTCAAGTTTCATAATTCTATATGTAGGATTAGATCTTCTTAGCTTATTCGTATGATTGAATGTTGGAAGAACAGTACATAATTGTATAGGTGAATCAATCCAGGTTGTTGGAGTTGATTATACTTAAGAGAGAGAGCTCTTGAGGGAAAGAGATCTGTACATCTGAGAGAGGTGTGGAAGAAAGAAGTTTCTTCAATTGTACTCCTTTTGTAAAGAGTTTAATACAAGTTTTCAGGGTGGTTTCTTGTATCTCTTGTTCTTGCTATTTATCATTATAGTTACTTACCTATCTGATTTAAATTCCACAATTTATTGCTTTCATAAGTGTAATCAAATTGTTGGTTGATCCCCAACAAGTGGTATCAGAGCTCAGGTTCACTAACAGGTGGTTCAGATCTGTGTAGTGTGTATTGATTACAGTTTACTCACAGGGGTTTCTATAGGGATTTATGTTTGAGTGGGAGAAGCAATGGCAGAAAAAAGTAAACTGAGAATGGATAAGTTTAATGGAAAAAATTATCAACATTGGAGAATGTAGATAGAGGACTATCTGTATCAGAAAGATCTATACTTACCGTTAGGTGGGATTGCAAAGAAGCCCACAGACATGGATGATGAACAATGGGAAGTTTTTGATAGAAAGGCTCTTGGGTCTATAAGACTGAGTCTGGCATCTACTGTGATATCTAATTTATCACAGGCAAAGTCTACGGTAGAGTTGATGACTACTTTAGCAAATTTGTATGAAAAACCCTCAGCTTCTAATAAGGTATATCTTATGAAGCAGTTATTTAATTTGCGTATGCAGGAAGGTGGATCTGTATCTAATCACCTGAATGATTTCCATGGAATTGTAAATCAATTAAGTTCAGTCAATATTGTGTTTGATGATGAAATTAAAGCTCTTTTAATATTATGTTCTTTGCCTAAAAGCTGGCATAGCTTAGTAATGGCAGTAAGTAATACTGCATCTGCTTCAAATATTTTAAAAGTAGAGGATGTTGTCAGTGTTATCTTGAATGAGGAAATTCACAGGAAAAGTACAAAGAAAACATCAGGGAATGCTTTAAGTTTTGAGAGCATGGGAAGGCAAAAAGAGAAGAGCAAGAAAGGGAGATCAAGATCTAAGTCTAAGGTGAGAGGTAGATCCAAATCCAGGAATGGCAGGAAGCCACAATGCTAGAATTGTGGAAAGATGGGGCACATAAGCAAATATTGCTGGTCAAAGCCTAAGGAGGACAATTAGCATGAAGGAAAAGAAGAAGCAAAGGTTGCAGGTATTGCACAAGATGCTTTAATATTCTCTTTGCATAATAATATAGAATCTTGGGTTTTAGATTCTGGTGCATCTTTTCATGCTACCCCTAATAGAGAATATTTTAGTGACTATATCCATGGAGATTTTGGAATAGTGTACTTAGGGGATGATAAGCCTTGTAAAATTATTGGCTAAGGTAAAGTGTAGCTGAAAATGCAGAATGGAAACACATGGGTGTTGAGAGATGTTACGCATGTTCCTAGCTTGAAGAGAAATTTGATTTCTGTAGGAAAGTTAGGGGATGAGGGTTGTACAGTAACTCTCATAGCTGAGTCTTGGAAGGTGACCAAGGGTGCACTTGTAATGGCCAGAGGTAAGAGAGTAGGTACTCTCTATTTATGTAATTGTGTTACTAACAATTCTCCTTCTGTATTATCTACTTCAGATGTGGATGCAAAATTTTGGCACTCAAGGCTTGGCCGCATGAGTGAGAAGGGAATGTCAATTCTTAAGTCTAAAGGTAAGCTTTCAGATTTGAAAAGCATAGATCTAGTTTTTTGTGAGCACTGTGTTTTTGGGAAACAAAAGAGAGTGAGTTTTCTCAAGATTGGGTCAACAAAGAAGAAGCATAAGTTGCAGCTTGTTCACACAGACGTGTGGGGACCGGCTCAGGTAGCTTCTATTGGAGGATCACAATACTATGTTTCATTCATAGATGATGCTACAAGAAAGGTATGGATCTATTGTATTAAGAAGAAATGTAATGTATTTGAGACTTTTAAGATTTGGAAAGCTATGGTTGAGAATGAAACAGGCAGAAGATTGAAGTGCCTGAGATCTGATAATGGTGGTGAGTTTTGCAGCTATAAGTTCAGCTAGTATTGTTATATGCATGGAATTCATAGGCAAAGGATGGTTCCAAGGACACCTTAGTAGAATGGAATTGCTAAAAGGATGAACAGAACAATCATGGAGCATGCAAGGTGTATGAGATTGCATGTTGGTTTGCCCTTAGAGTTTTGGGCAGAAGCTATTGACACTGTAGTGTACCTGATTAATAGAGGACCCTCTACAGCTCTGGATGGTGGAATTCTAGAAGAGGCATGGACAAGTAAAAAGGTAGATCTATCATTTCTCAAAGTTTTTGGTTGTGAAGCCTTTGTGCATGTTGATAAGGAAAATAGAAAGAAGCTAGATGCTAAGTCTATGAGGTGCACATTTATTGGCTATGGCTCTAATGATTTTGGTTTCAGATTTTGGAATCTAGGAACTAACAAGATAATTAGGAGCTGTGATGTTGTTTTCAATGAAAAAGTGATGTATAGTGATTAGCTGAAGAAGCTGAATCAATCTGGGTAGAGCAATGGAGAATTGGATGAGGTGACGGTCCAAAATGAGCTCGTGGGAAGAAGAAATAATCACTTGTAAGAAAACACAGAGACTGACATCGATAAGTCAGGAACCGACGTCGGTAGAACAAAAATCGATGTCGATCATACAAGGATCGACATTAGCAAGACAGGAACTGATGTCGGCCAGGCGGAACCAATGTCGGCCAGTTACAGGCCTGGAAGTGACTGAGGTTGGTCACTGTCAGAGAATTTGGGTGGACATCGTGTTGTGGATGAGTCTCAGATGCCCATCAGGAGGTCAAAAAGGGTAAGTAAACCTCCAATTTGATATTCCCCTTCATTATTCTATTTATTGCTAACTGATGGTGGAGAACCAGAGAGTTTTCAAGAAGTAATACAGGTGGAGTCCAAGAGTCAGTGGGAGCGTGGCATGGTTGAGGAAATGGAGTCCTTGAGAGAGAACCAAACATGGGATTTGGTTGAGTTACCAGCAGGTAAGAGGACACTAAAGAACAGATGGACCTACAGATTGAAAGAAGGTGAGAATGGATAGATGAGATATAAGGCCAGGTTGGTAGTGAAAGGATTTACACAAAACCCAGGTATTGATTTTGGTGAGATTTTTTCTCCTGTTGTTAAAATGACTTCTATACGGACTGTACTTTCTTTAGTTGTTATTGAGGATTTGCATCTTGAGCAGCTTGATGTTAAGACAGGGTTTCTTCATGGAGATTTGGAAGAGGAAATATATATGGAACAGCCACAAGGATTTGAGGTCAAAGGTAAGGAGAAGTTAGTGTGCAGATTGAAGAAAAGCTTGTATGGCCTCAAGCAAGCTCCTAGACAGTGGTATTTGAGATTTGAGAGGTTTATGACTGAGCATGGCTATAGTAGGTGTCAATCTGACCATTGTGTGTATTTTAAGAGATTGGATAATGGTAGATATATTATTTTGTTGTTGTATGTAGATGATATGCTGGTTGCAGGATCACACATGTAGGATATCTATGAGCTTAAGGTGAAATTAGCTCAAACGTTTGCCATGAAGGATTTGAAAGCAACAAAGAAAATCCTTGGCATGAGCATTAAGAGAGACAGGAAAAATCACTGTTTGATTTTGTCTCAAGAGGATTATGTGAACAAGGTGTTGAAACGGTTCAATATGCAGGATGCTAAACCGGTAAGCACACCTTTGGCTGGACATTTTAAGTTGAGTAAAGAACAATGTCCTAATTCACATGATGAGGTAGAGTACATGAGTAGAGTTCCATATTCTTTCACAGTAGGGAGTTTAATGTATGCAATGGTGTGTACTAGACCAGATATTGCCCAAGCAGTGGGAGTTGTAAGTAAGTATATGGCCAATCCAGGAAAGGAACACTGGAAAGTAGTTTAGTGGATCCTTAGATATCTGAGAGGAACCAGCAGTAGGTATTTGTGCTATGGAGGTTCAAATACTTCTCTACATGGTTATGTAGATTCAGATATGGCAGGTGATTTGGATGGCAGGAGGAGCACCACAGGATATGGTTTCACTGTTGGTGGAACAACGGTTAGCTGGCTATCAAAGTTGCAGAAGGTTGTTGCCTTGTCAACTACAGAAGCAGAGTATATTGCAGTCACAGAGGCTAGTAAAGAGATGATATGGATGACACGGTTCATGGAAGAGCTTGGAAAGGAGCAAGAGAGTTGTAGATTATATAGTGATAGTCAAAGTGCAATTCATTTGGCTAAGAATTTAGCCTTTCATTCAAGAACAAAGCATATACAGCTTAGGTACCACTTCATAAGATAGGTATTGGAGGATGGTGAGTTGAAGCTAGAGAAGATCCATACAGATAAGAATCCTGCTGATATGTTAACCAAGCCGGTTACAAAGGAGAAGTTGAATCTTCATTTAACTTCTGTTGGTCTTCATGATTGAGTTGAAGATGGAGGAGTTAGAAGATGTTGCTATACAGGTACTGGTGCAGCTGTTTATCTCCAAGTGGGAGATTGTTAAGGTGTGGAGCCTAAAAGCTTCACCAAGGAGCAAATTTAGTAGTTTGCAGGTTTACATAGTCACCAACGTTGGTCAGGAGCGACCGACATTGGTCAAGAGCAGTTCAGGAGATGCCGGCATCGACAGGGATTGGCCGACGTCGGTCACAGGCAAGCAGGCAGGAACCGACGTCAGTTACCTGTGCATCCAGAAACCTATTTTTGTGGACAGAACTGAGTGTTTGCATGATGAGATTAAGTCATAGTCTTAAGTCCACATCTCTATTATTAGTAAGACTATTTTTAGAGCCCTTGTTCAAGAGGCTTAACTGTTGGTTGTAAATGCATGCTCAAGTTTCCTAATTTTATATGTAGGATTAGATCTTCTTAGCTTATTCGTATGATTAAATGTTGGAAGAACAATACAAAATTGTATAGGTGAATCAATCTAGGTTGTTGGAGTTGATTGTACTTGAGAGAGAGAGCTCTTGAGGGAAAGAGATCTAGAGAGAGATCTGTACATCTGAGAGAGGTGTGGAAGAAAGAAGTTTCTTCAATTGTACTCCTTCTGTAAAGAGTTTAATACAAGTTTTCAGGGTGGTTTCTTGTATCTCTTGTTCTTGCTATTTATCATTCTAGTTACTTATCTATCTGATTTAAATTCCGCGGTTTATTGCTTTCATAAGTGTAATCAAATTGTTGGTTGATCCCCAACAATAAAATCAAGATGGTAAAATGGGGTTGGGATGCCTTAAGACATAACTATAGTTAAAAATGCCCCAAGAGGCAAGGGGATAAAGTAGCTTAGTTATGATAGGTTCTAGACAATCAACCAATGTCTAGAAAGTTTTTTTATTGATAAGATGAAATTTATTGAGATGTGATGGTTTTAAGCCAGTGACAAGTCCCATAGCAAGGACACATATTAGGGAAGGCTTGAAAATGGATAAAGGAGATGAAAATTAGTGATTGATGATAAGGAGCTACTTTACATAAGATTTGTAGCTAAAAAAAACATGTGATCATCAAGTGACTAGTCTAAGGATGGGATGGTGATGAGGGATGAATGGTGGCTGAGATATCCTTAGGCATAAAAGTGAGACAAAGTGCTGCCTACATAGTTTGAAAAGGCCTCAAGCTGATGTAGTTCTAACTTTGGATGATGTTGAATGATGGGTAAAGATTATGCCCTAGATGATTAAAGGAGGATAATTTGACAAAATGGAGGTGAATGAGTAAGTTAATAGGGTTCAAATATGACAAGGGGGTTTTGGAGGTAAAAGGGTGATGGCCTAGGGGATAATTAGGTTTAGGAAGGATGGTGATAGGTGAGACAAGACAACTAACATGACTAGTGGGATGGGTGGTAATTTTGGAAGCCATTGATAATGTTTGTAATCCTTTTTAATATTATACCATTCAAATGTGTGCCAGTGACATAAGAGAAGTCAAAGGTACATCAAAATAGGTGCATGGGAGAACTCCAATTTTAGTGACTTTATCCAAACAGGTTTGGGAATCACCTAGACCATCCTTATTCCCATAAAAGTTAACAACAAAAAACATATACAAGATGAAAACAAAGAGAATGAATAAGACAATGTAATTATTATGACTAAACAACCACACACGCACTCAAAATATATGCATTCACATAAGATAATCATAATATAATATAGATTAAAGATAGGGATAAGAACAAGGATATACAAATGGATAATGAGATGATGATAAAATGATTATAGACAATGGGTATAGTGATGGTTGGAGGTTATGTACATTGGGTATGTTTGTGCCCAAAAGTTTTTATATGTCAGGACAAGATTCCAACTAATTCTAGAAGTAATCAACAATGGGGTCTAGGGTGACCCCTCAGGAATTGATGTCATAATGTATGCCCAAAAGCCTAAAAAAAGAACTTGTGCTTTATGACTCTCCATAATGATGACTTTAGTGGGAAAATGTGGACCATAGTCTTAGGGACATTACTGAATGAGTAAGGATGGGATTTCATCTTGAGGATAAAAGGAAACACATTTGTTAGAGAAGATTTTTAGCTGGGTGATAGGATAGAGAGTGGTGATAAGGATGTGATGGGACTTGTGGACATGTAGATATGATGAATATGGAAAAGTGACTCCAGAGGACCACCACAACAAATATTCTCAGTGCTCAACAAACCATGCCTACTTCCTTATGCTAAATTATTTGTCTCTTATTGTTGTTTAAGAACCATGTGATAGATTCCCACAATTGAGACAAGGGTTAGGGTTATTTTACCATGATGTCAGAGACTGGTTTTCATTATGGTACTTACCCAAGGTGCTATAGAACTAATTTTCACCATTGGATGATTTTTTTAAAAACTATTAGACCATGGAGAAAATGTGATGGGTGGATTGAATGGATTCAGGATGCACCCAAGAGTGGGGACTCATAGATGAAGGATGATGGACCCTATTAGTTATAGAGGCACTTTAGATGCATGATTTTTGTATGGTCATCAAGTTCTTCTCCATCAAGTGTGGCCAATTTGTATGCTCCTGATCTAAACTTGGCAATGATGATATAGGGTCCTAGCCAATAGATTCAAATTTCCCTTTCTTATCTATGCCATCATTGGCATTTTTTTGGTTCCCCTTTAGGACCAAGTCACCAAATTTGAATTCCCTATACTGGATTTTCTTACAGTATTGCCCTTTAAGTCTATTTTGATATGCTTGTAGGTGATCCAAGGCCTTCTGACATTTTTCATCAAGAAGTTCCAATTCTTATAGGCATTCTTGTTGGTAATTATGGTTAATGATGATGACCCTTAGTAATATTTGAAGGGAGGGGATATTTACTTCCACTGGCAAGATTACTTATGTCCCATAAACCAAAGCATATGGAGTAGCCCCAATAGGCATGCAGATGCTTATGCGATAAGACCATAAATCTAGATACAGTTGTAGGTGCCAATTCCTACCTGCTTCATTGACCATTTTATTAATAATTTTGATGAGATTTTTATTGGTAGCCTCTACTTAATCATTACCCTGAGGATAATAGGGAGAGGAAAAATGCTACATTATGTGATATTTTTGATACAAGGCCTCAACTTCCTGATTTTTGAATGATTTGCCATTATCTTAAATGATGTTGGTAGGTATACCAAAATGACAAATAATGTGATTGAGAATGAATTTGGAGATTTAGAGGCCTATGGTATAAGTGAGTGGCATCACTTTGACCCATTTGGTAAAATACTCTGTTGTCATGATAATGAACTTATGACCATCTGATGAAGTCAGATTAATCTTGTTAATTAAACTAAGAACCCATTTAGAAAATGGCCATGGACTCATGATAGGCTATAATTCCTATGAAAGAGCATGAATGATATTCTCATGTTTTTGATAAGTCATGCATTTTTGCACATACTGACAAGAGTCATGTTCCATGGTTAGCTAATAATACCTAGTTTAGAGGAGTTTCTTAGCCAGGGCCATTCTACTAATGTGCCCACTACATTTACCATCATGAACCTCTTTGATCACATGAGAGCCCTCTTTTGATGTTAGACATCTTAACAAGGTTCTAGGATAGCCCCTATGGTAAAGCATGTTACCAAGGATTGTGTATCAGGAGGTGTGATGAATTGAAGGCCTTATGTTGATGGTGGTTGGGGTTAGGAGGGAGGATGTTACCCTGAAGTTACCTATAGATGTCATGGTACCAAGGGAGATTATGATCATTAATTGCATTGATTTGAAAAAGATTTGTATATTAGTGGGTGGAGATAATCAGATGCTTGATTAAAAAGTTCCCTTCTAGAACATCTTTAAGGAGATTAATGAGTGAGCTAATTATAGCCATGGAGTTGACTGATTTGTTGCTTCCTCATGGCACTTGTGTAAATGTAATGGATTGAAAATTTGATTTTAATTGATCCACCAACTAATTATAAGGTAGCAAATTTTAATCCTTTATCAAGAATTCATTGTTAACCTATTTAATTATTAACTATGAGTCACCAAATACTTGTAAGTGCTGGATATTCCATTGAATAGCTAAATAAAGACCAGATATCAAGGCTTCATATTCTAAAATGTTGTTAGTGCATGGGAAAGCAAGGTGGAAAGATTTAGAAATAAGATCACCTTGTAGGGTGATGAGGAGGATGCCTGCCCCTTATCTGTGCATGGTGGATGAGCCATCAAAATATAATTTCTAGCCACTTGATTCTTAAGTTCTCATTATTGATTCATCTAGGAAGTTCATTCTAAGGGGCTCAATCACTTTGAGTGGTGCTTTAGTGAATTGATCTAGTATAAATTGTCATTTTATAGCCTTTTAATTGACATATTCAATGTCAAACTCACTAAGCAACATTATCCATTTTTCCATTCTACCAGTAAGAGCTGATTTCGACAATAAATATTTTAGGGGATCAACCTTGGCAATGAGTTGTACCTGATTATTTAGCATGTAGTGTCGAAGCTTCTATGAGGAAAAACCATGGTTAATCATGCCTTTTCAATTGGAGTATAGTTCAAATCATATGAGATCAGTGTGTGACTGAGATCTCTTTGCCTTAATCACCGTTTTATACCAGGAGGGCACCTATTGCACATGGGGTTACTAAAATATACAGGAGCAAAGGTCTTCCTAAGATGGGTGGTAACAACACAGGTGGGTTGGCCAGATACTGTTTAAGATTTTCAAAAGCTTGTTAACACTTCGAATTATATTAAAAGGTAGTCCCCTTCTTTAATATGTAGGTGAAGGTGTGTCATTTATTTGTAAGTTGGGAAATAAGGTGCCAAATGGCTTGTAATTTGCCTTGAAGAATTTTGAGCTGCTTAAGATTACGAGGTGGAGGAATTTTTGTGATTGCTTTTACTTTTGTTGGGTCTACTTCTATGCTTCTTATAGAGACTATAAATCCCAAAATTTTTCCATAGGTGACACTAAAAACACATTTTTAGGGATTTAGCCTAACTTTGTATTCTCATAATCATTCAAAAATCTATCTTAAAATGACATGATGTTTAGATCATAGGCAAGACTTCCCCAGAATGTCATCCACATAATCCTTGACTATGTCATGCATCATGTCATGAAAATTAACTATCATAGCATGTTGATAGGTTGTGCTAGCATTTTTAAGGCCAAAGGGAATGGCTTGATAGCAAATTTTTCCCCATGGATTGATAAAAGTTGTTTTGTGTTGGTCCTCAGGTGCAATTTTAATTTGATTATACACTGAGAAACTATCCATAAGAGAGAGCATTTCATATCTAATGATTGATTATACAATCATGTTGATGTTTAAAAGGGGGAAGTCATCCTTTTGAAATGCCATATTTATATCTTGGAAGTCTTTACAAATTTCAATTTTGCCTTGTGGTTTGGTTATAGGGACAATGTTACAAATCTAATTAGAATAATCTATAAGGCAGATAAATCCAGCTTCTAAGAACTTCTATAGCTCCTCTTTGACTAATAGTCCCACTTAAGGATGCATCTTTCATAATTTTTGTTTGATTAGTTTTGCATTTGAATGCACAACCAAGTGGTGTACTACCAATGAGGGATCTAATATAGGCATGTTAACATAAATCCATGTGAATATGTTAATAAATTTTATAAGAAGCTCTATGATAACTTCACATTGTGTGGGTGTCAAAGATGCCCCTAATTTAATTATTTTGGGATGTTGATTTGTCCCAATATTGAATTTTATCACATCCTCAATAAGATAGGGTGATTGTTCTTATAAAGAAGGAGGAAACAATATTTTTGGAACATTTGAAGCAAAGCAATCTAGAAGCTCGGTGTCAATGTCAAAATAATATTTTGATTCGAATGAGACATGTGGAATTTCATCTGGTTCTTTAGGAGGCTCTTCCTCTTCAAAGTACTCTTCATCACTTTGATTATGGGGTTCTTTTTGTTCCCCAAAGTATGTGGATTGGAAAAGATTTATAGAAAATCCCTTTTTATGGTCACCAGATGGCATAAAATCTCATGCCCATATATTTCAAAATTGCTTCACCATTTTCAAATATGTCAAAAGAAGGCTCATGTTTTGAATCCCAATCTATAAGTAATGGATAGCGGAGGGAAATATTTATGGTAGAAATGGTAGTATTTGGGAAGAGGTTGGTGGCAACAAGTTCTTTGAAGTGATTGCAAATGGAACCTATTTCAATTTCTATGTTTAAGAGAGATGACCTAGTGATCAAAAGAGAATCCACAATGATATTATTTAGGTCATCATCATATAGTCCATAACCTAGACCAAAATATTGGGGATATTCTTGAACCATGATGGGTTCAATTTTGCCTTGCTCTTTTTTGCCCAATCCTTTCCCTTTATAATGCATATTCTCCATCATCTTTTGGACACAAGGATATTTCCTTCCTAGAGAGATAAGGTCCTTGTCATCTAGAATATGCCATGAATCATTTGATTCTTTAATGTATCTTCAAACAAGAATCCAATGCTTGAGAAGGCTGTTGGTCCAAATTGGTATTAGATGGGAATGTTCTTCTTCATGGCTAGGACCCATAGCTGCATGGAGAAAGAGGTAAATCACTAATGCAAAAAGTTTTATATTCATATTCTCCACATCTTGTGAATGTGATATTCAAGTGAGTGACGTCGGGTAGTGGATCAGATGTGGATTTGAGTTAATCAGGGGAGATGTATTTAGTAGCTATTAGACTTAAGATATAATTATCTATGCCAAGATAAGGATAAGGTGATGATGACTTATCCATCTGATAGATGTGAAGATGGTCAATGAATTCGGGGATGGTGACCTCTATTTTAAAGTGAGGGAATTTTAGGTACTGATGTAAAGTAGATGAAACATCTTGCATTTCATGAATCCATGTCTTCTAAGAAACATGCTATAAGTCAAATCCACATCTACAACATGGATTAGTGTTTGATACACTATGGGTCCCATAATGATAGGAAGGTAAATTATCTCAAAAGATGGAATATCATTGTTGTCATATACTTTTATCATTATTAAAGTAAGCAAAAAAGATGTTTTTGAATATCCCAATTTTTTCAAAAAGAATAAATTACATAAATTTAGCATTGATCCTCCATCTTTGAGAACCCAGGAGACATGATGGTGAGATATGGACACTTTAATGTATAGGTAATAATTATGGTGTGTACCAATGGGAGGCATATTCTTGGCACCAAAAGTGATCTACTATTAAGGGGATAAATTTACTTCTAATTCTTAGAACTTATTGGTATCCAAGTCACTAGGGACTTTTAGATCATTTAGGACTTGATTTAGTATTTCTCGGTGTAAAGCAAATGTCTTAAGAAGCTCCATTAAGGATAACTAATCCAGAGTTTTCTCAAGTTTCTAAATGAAATCATAATATTTATTAGAAAAACTTGAAGCCTTTTAAGAACATTTTCCTTTTGGGTAACAGATGAAGTGGATAGGTTTTTAGGTGGTGCCACAGGAACTAATATCTTATTATGTCTAGTAGTAAGTATGCAATCAACAGTGGCCTGATTAATATTTAGGATAGGGGATGAAGATGGAATAGATTATTGAATGTTAAAAATTTTAATGGTGTTAATATAATGGTAAGGCACATGGTGGTAGTCAGTGTGGTTATATGAAGAGGCCTGACCCTGTTCTCTCGGTGGTCTCCAATTTTTTTGGTCATGTTTAGGGAGTTGATCCTTGTAGATGCTGAGCTTCCCATTTACTGATTGATTTGGGGGAGTTTACCCTTCAATTTCAATGTCAACCCTCTCAATTAAATCCTAGATGTAGTGCTTAAGTTGCATACATCATTCCATATCATGCCCTTTAACCATGTGGTATTTATATAATTCATCTTCATGATACCAATCTAGTTTTGGTTGATGATCATCTACAGGTCTAAACTTAGTGAGGGTGATCATATTGGCAACAATCAATTGATCCAGGAATATTTCAATTGGGACTCCCAAACTTGTGAGTGGTCTTTTGCCTGTACGAGGCTTTGGCTTGCCTCATGGAACTCAGATGGAAGAGATACTTGGTTGTTGTGTGGGGATTTTATTTTAAAATATTTATACATGTTTTTGAGAATTAGTCACCCCATCTCCCATGACATTCTTGTTTTTATTGAAGACCTTTGATTTCCCTGAAAAAGAGTTGTCTTGATTTTGGCTATGATCATGTTGAGATATAGCTTGATTGTCCCTTTTTCAATAAGGGCCTTCTCAATTTGTATCCCTTTCTTTATTATTTAATCAAAAGTTTTGGCACATTGTAGCTTTGATTGATACTTAAGCTCAACATTGAGATTATCTACAAAAATCTTGGCCAATTCTTTCTCAGGCACTGTATATCTCAAGCAACTTACCAAACTTTACCATCTTTGTAAGAAGTATGCTAAACTTTCACCGCTTCTTTGCTTGGTGTTGTAGAGGTCAATTATGGAGATGTCATGTTCAATATTAAATGAGAAATGTCTCACAAATTGTTCTGTCAACTCTCTGAAGCTAGATATTGACCCTTTGGGTAAATGTATAAACCATTCTAGAGCGGGTCTAGTAAGACTTTTGGGAAAAAGTATCAACAAATAAGCATCTTCGTAAGCCACCTCATGACAAGACACATAAAATTCTTGGACATGCTCTCTAGGATCTC
The DNA here is from genome assembly GCA_037957365.1 of Torreya grandis. Lineage (NCBI taxonomy): Eukaryota > Viridiplantae > Streptophyta > Pinopsida > Cupressales > Taxaceae > Torreya > Torreya grandis. The sequence continues at coordinate 1,840,488 of JARHVA010000105.1, forward strand.
CTTTCCCTCTATATTTATCAAATTTAAGTACTTCAAAGTGTGAAGGAAAGGGTATTTATAAAACACTCATGTCTAAGGGTGAGGAACAAAAATCTTCATACTTATATTATAGGGCTTGCGAATGTGGATCTATTTGTTGGAGGGTCTCTTTCATCACTCTCCACTCTTGTGCAAAGGTGGGGTCCCTAAGAGGATTGGTGGTTTGATTTTGGCTGCCATTGGGGAATATGTGTGTTATGGGCATTATGGGTGCTATGAGTATTGTTAGTGTTATGGGTATTGGTAGTATTATTGATGGTGTTATTATTATTTGCATTATTTTGTCAAGGGGATGGTGGACATTGATTATAGAGTAGGAGGTTGATTTTTTATGTTAATTGGCCTAGTCAATCTTTTATGATAGCTTGTCTCTGATTAGCCTCAATATGGTTATTATGAAGGGGTGGTGGGTATTCCTCTTCCAAAAATTTGTGGTCCATACCTTCCTCTTCTAGGGGTAATTGGTTAGTATGTATATTCTGATAGGGTGTGTTTGGATGGGATGGAGGTTAAACTAGATTATGTAAGAGAGTATGGTCAAAAGTGGAAGGTAATGTGCCCCCTATTTCAATGGCATGGGATAATACATGATCATAATTTTCATAGAGGTATTGGTCAATTAAGTTCCTAACCTTATCATTATGGAGGGGATTAAACCTTTCATCCTCTTCCTTAGGTGTATGTATATTACTCTGGGTATCATCATATTACCGTGTTGGATCAACCGTATGCCCCAATGGATCATGGTTTAAGTTGGAGGCCTATCCAATCCTAAGTTGGGCATGGGTGTGAGTCACCATCTTGAAAGAGAGATGCGATGAGATATGATAGATGTAGTGGAATTCCTCAAATACTACCTCTATCTAGAGATCAAAGCTACTAGTGGTCAACATTAGAGAGTGATATAATGGTCTTTAGAAGAGGATAGGGTGATTAAGAATTACCAAGAGACAAAGTCTTGTAAGAGACCAATCTAGCAAGACTGAAGAAGAGTGATGGGATCAAATACCTTATTCACTTGCAGAGAGACAATTTGATGGGTGCTAGATGGAAAAAGGTTACATAATAAAGATGAAGATAAGTCATGAGTGCTAGATTAGAATCTTATAAGACTATGTGTATTGATAATACCTAGTCTAGAAGATGAAGAAAGTGACAAATGATAATTAAAGAAGATGAGTGACCATTAGAACTTGATTTCAAGATGGGATATAGTATTCAAAGTTGATGAGATGGATGGGGGATCAAAATGTATGATACATAGGATGAAAATAGGATGTGTATTAGGTGGGTAGAGTATATGGTTGATGTAGGATTGGATAAGAATGATAACTACTCATGATGAGTTATATGTAAATGGATGTTGAAGAGATGAGGGGAAGTATAGACAAACTAGTTATTAAAGAAGATGTGGGAGGAGGGATGATGATGAGAATGTGTTGTGGTATGAATGAAGTGAATTAGATAGTAGCTAAATGTTAATGAAAGATGTGAAGGGGATGAAAACTATGTTGGATATAGTGGGATGGATACTAACTATAGGTGGTGTTTTAGAGGTGAAAGGTTTGGATTAAAATGACGAGGTATACAAGATTTAATAATGGTATGATATGAGATGGATACGAGATGGGTAGATGATGTGGTATGATAGAAATAATATAAGATTGGTCAAGAAGGATTGAAACTTCTCAAGACAAGATATACAAATGGATATGAAATACTGAGGTATATACAAGCTAGGTACAAAAGAAGGATGTGAAAAGGGATAATTACTATAATAAAGTGTTGTGAGATGGATATAGATGGGGTAGATAGTAGACGTTAAAGAGGGATGATAGATTAGGATATGTAGGATATGGGGTAAATATGCGATGATAAGATACACAAGGATTTTGAACAAAATATAAAGGTGATATTGATATAGATTAACCAAGAGGAATATCTAAATGAGTATTATACGGATGCTGGGTGTGAAAGAAGAAATGACAAAAGGGGTATGAATGATCAATAAATGGGTGAATGGTGTGAAGATGAGAAAATTAGGATGTGATATGGTGATGATATGATGAGATGATGAGTGTTAACCTAGAAGTGGCTAAGGTATCACACAAAATATAGGTATGGTTGACTCAACTTACAAACAATATGGGTCTTTGCACAACACTCAAACAACACACACAAGTACAATCCTAAATTAGTCAAGTATTATGGGTGTGTAACCCAATGACCATACCATCCAATAGCTTCATGGTAAGGTTGTAAGACGGTGACCTGTTATGGTATTGACTAAACCCTCTCAACCCTGCTTGCACTTGATGGCTACTTTGGAGCTGATATTGACTCTTGTAGTGGTACACCTATTACAGCTGAAGGCTCCTAATTTAGGTATACACAAAAGGTTTTAGGTACATCCCCTATATATGAAAAGGTACATTGGGGCTTAAGTCTGTGTAAGATTTTGTTTGACCACCCTATATCTTGGAGCATAACCGCCCTTCACTCCACAAAACCCTTTATGGGGAATTATACTTAGATGCATAACAACTCTCCTAATTTTTAGACTCTATCTGAACATAGAGTTTGGTTAGTGTGTGGTGATGAAATCCATGTCACCAACCCTTATATGCTAAGCCTGTGCATGGGGATGAATTCCACATCATGTGTTATCCTAAACATAGGGGGATAACAAATAAGAAAACACAATATGATTAATTATCTATGTGTGAGGGGTAGAAGTATGTATAATAAAGTGGCAAAAAAATATTCACAAGCAAAATCCACAACACACAAGTATATATAATGAGGCAAATTTTAAACAAGGATGTATATATAATAAAAACTGATATATTATATTATGGGCACCCCTTCCTACAAGTAAAAGTGTTAGAAAACAAAATGGTGTGCCTTGGTCTTGATGGGTCCTACACAAAAGGATTAGTAATTTGCTTGATTTTAATCCATGACCAATTATTCTATAGAGCAATACAAGGTAACCTACAATGAGAAAGTGAATACCCAAATTTTGAAAATTTCACCTTTCCTATATGATTATTATTTTGATTTTACAAGATTAACTACAACCAATCAATATGACTAAATCACCTGATTATAAATAACAACAAATGGATTAGTTAATAAAAAAATGTAATACTAACTATCCAATGACTATTCAAAAACCATTCTAGCACTACATAACAAATATAACACACACTATTGACATAAACAAAAATTGGAAACAGAAACACATATTATTATTAAACAAACACCAAACTATAGACTATCCGATTAGAAACTATACAATGTGTCCTTATAAAATACTTATACAAATTATATAGGACAAAATCATAAATGACACATACTATTCCAACTTAAAAGCTATTTAATAGGTAATTGACATTACCATCAATTTTTTTAAATGACTGATTATAATAAATAAACAAACCTGGCCAAATGATATTGCAGACAAGCATATTATAGATCCCCGTGTATATTTACTGATGTGCCCATTGGTTATTGCAAGTGTTTTACCAGCTATCAGAAGCAATCTCGTGAACCTTGACACTAGTAATTTCATGTAGTTATTAAATGCATTTATACACTAGGTATGGTTGTAAAATCCATGAATTTAAATGGTATGGAAATCTAATATATGTGGTATTGAACACTCCTCAAAAACATTTCTTCTTCTTCTTCTTTTTTAATACTATTAGCTTATTAACTGGATGTACCAAAAGAGATATGAGGAAAAAAATTGTTGGATGTAATTAGATAGAAAGCAAAAAGTTTTCAAAACAAAACATAATAAAAATAGTGGAAATAAATGTATAAATTATTCCTAATTTTTTTGAAGCAATGTCATTGTCTCAAAAATGTAAAGTCACCTTTGGTTAGGTTAACATATATTTATAGCTAATGAATCTGATACTTATACATCATGCTTATGGATAAGAAATCTTCAAGAAGGAGTGACTTATAATATAGTTCTTAATTGGAAAGTTAGGCCTACCGCTAAAGACTAGGAAACAATTGTAGGAAAAGATAAAATTGGAGGTCACTCATCACCAAAAGACATTACAGAGGATGGATGTGAAGTCAAGAGAGAATCTATGAGTGGGTGGGAGTGGTGGAAAGGATTTTGTAGTGGTGACCCTAAGCCAAGGATAAGCTATGGTATAAATCAATCAACAGTGAATAAAACTCTAGGACCGATGTAATAAAATGACAACCACAAACAAGTTGAATGAAATCAAACTACAACATCCAAAGCTACCTAAGTATATGATCAGATTTAAAGCATGTAAGATAAATTTGTGGGTGTTGAATGAGTTGGGATTAGATCTATTGAAGAGGGCATGGTAAGAGTGAAACCAAGAGCTAGATCCAGATATATGAGGAACCATGTGCAATAGGATTTCAAAGGAGAATAATGTCATCAAGGACAACACAAAAAATTAATACCGACTATCTTCCCAAACCAAGACCTACAGAACTGAAATGCAAGTTGTGATTTCACACAATTATACTAGATTAATAAGATGCAACTATAGTATTTTATTTTGATTTTGATGCTTCATACAAACTTTGACACTTAGATTCTGAATGACTTCTTATATAACTATAGCTCACTGTGGACTATAATATTAACTACTAATACATAAATATTTATGAGAAACTTTACTAGTATTGCAATCTACATAGTAGCTAAATGGCTAACTTGAATAATATAGGAACAATAATTCAGGATCAAAAATATGTTCAAAATACTATGATTCTACTTGAATTAGTAAATTATTAAAAAATATAAAATACTATTTGAATTATTTTATGTAGAAGCAATATAATGAAATGTCTAATTCTATGTTTAATATAAGCAATGCAAGTTTGATCTATAGCAACAAACTCCATATGATGAATTTCCAAGATTTTGTTACCTATCCTTCTTTTATCAACCTTGCAAGCTTCCATAAACACCACTAAAAGCAAAATAGTTAAAGTGGGAGAGCCCCACCCCACCGTGGTTGCCAATAATATGCACTAAATTTTTGATTCCATCTATATTATGAATTTGAGTAATACAAATACAAAAACCTAAACACATAAGTAGGAATGGATAAAAGAGGAAAATTAGAATAATAAGAACATGCTTACCATCATTTTTACCTCCTTATGTCTCCACTCTAGGATTTGTAAATGGATTGTTTGATGTACAAAATTTGAAAAGTTGGATTGCTTACTAAGTCTTGACAATGGCTTCCAAATGGTTGGATGAGGTTAATAATGTCTTTGGATGGATGCAAGAGAGCTTTATAAATGCAAGATAGTAGCAAGATGATGGCTTTATGGATTTCCTAGTTAGTTTGAGGGTGGAAGGAGAGTTTGTTTAAATAGGCATGGGGGGACAGATTAATGGCTTAAATTCAGATTTGGGCCATTGATGTTAAGGGCTATAGATTTTCCATGGAATTTTTAATTCCATAGAGATCTCTAGAATTATAGATTTCTAGAGAAGGGGTCTATAATGTGGAAGATTTAAAGAATCCTCCAATTCTAGAAATATTCCTATAGGATTTAGGGTTTTAGGAGAGGCTAGGATAGGGTGGTGGTTGGGTAGGTAGATTATTTTGGAATTTTAGATTGGCTAGTTGGCTTAGGGAGTAGGTTAGTGGGTAATAGGTTCTATTAGGAGTTTAATGAGGTGTTTAATTGGTTTTAAGATGGGGTAAAAGTTTATGGGATATGGGAATGGGATGGAGGTCATTAAGATAATAGTTAATTTAGTTAGGAAATATGGATATTAGACTAAATTAGCGAAAGTTAGTAGAATTAGTATAATTAGCAGGGTAAGCATAATTTAGTGCATAGAAGGAAAACATGAAATCAAACCTTATAATATAGGAGGTGATTCACCAATATGTATATCTCCTCTAATTGATCCTTCAACAACACTTATGGGTAAAAAAAGGACTACTTACTAACACACTCTCTTTAAAGGACTCCTACACATCAATGTTTCACATGGAGGCCATGCCAACTACTTAGAAATTGAGGGTGATGAGTGCAAGGTTTGATAAAAGACACTAGCAATCTGTTTCCACTATGATCACAAGCATAAGCACCTTCACACACCATTCAACCTACATAAGATAATCCACAAGCATCTAGGTGAGAGACAAGGACCTACAAAGGGAGAAAAGATCAACCGCTTATGCAAATTAGACAAACATGAACACACTACAAGACCGGTACGGAAAATGCTGAATTAGTTCTTATATTAGCTCAAGGCTACAAGATAAAAATGGAAAGAACTTTCTCATACCTAGCAGAGGGATGATTACAATGGATTTCTAAGACAAATTTATATAAGAAGATGAGATAAAGGGAGAATATGGCATAGAGATGGAGTGGAGAGTCCATAATGTCCATCATTCATCCAAGAACCATTACAAACATGAATGGGAAGGAGAAACTAGTCTCATAACTCTCACCTTGCATTGACTTGGAGGCATAGTGGCCTTCATAGAAGGTGGCCTAGTGGTTGAATGAGGAGTTACAAAGATATTTCTTTGACATCTTGACTTCTATGCTACCTCCATACATCATCATGCTCCATTACCTCTTTACTACATAGCAGCCTAGGCTCTCTTAGAAACTTTCATGCTATTATTGACCTCTTCAAGACTTCTATCATTCTAGACTAGAATGAAACTCATATCATACCCCCTTCACATTCATTTCTACCACTGGTTAAGAAGACTTGCAGGCTTCAAACCTTGTAAACTAGCTTAGAGACCTACAACATGTTTTTTCTTCACTTAGAGGTCCATCCAAGACTATTGTTAGATGACCTTCAATGGTGTTTTAGAATTTTCTATTCTCTTAGTGGCCCATATAAGGCCTACAACCTTGCCTTCTTTTGCAAAAAATAAGACCATATTCATCTAAGCTTTTTCCTTAGTTTGAAATATGTTTTTAGCACCATGGGAATCTTTTGAAAGCTTGTATGAGGTCACTATAATTCTACCTAGGTATAAGCAGTCTATTCAATTGATTAAGGAGCTCAAACCACTCAAACACCATGAGAACTTCCCAAAATATGCATTTTTAGGCCCCTTTTCTATGTTTTTCCCCTCAAACATGCCAAGCTATTACCTCCATAGATATTTATGAGGTTTATTAGTGCCATCCATGGGCATTCAAGGCCATTCAATCCCATTTTGAGCATTTTGTGGACTCATATTATCCATCAAGTCCTATCATGGGTTTGGGAGGGTTTGGAGTGTTTTCATCTCTTAAGGATTATTCATAATGAACATACCCTCTTTCTTCTTCCTAATAGCACAAGATTGGAGTGGAATGACCTCTTCATCATCTCCAAATAACACTGAGTCCCATGCAAAACCTAATTCAAATACCAAGTGTAAAACTATGCTATCTCAAGCTCTTACACAATGTAAATAGTGCTTCTAAGTTGGTTGATTTCTTAATGATAAGTTCATACTAGTTAAGGACCCAATCCAAAAATTAATTCTAGAATGTTAGAGTGTAGGGACCCTTTCTCCATCTGTAAACGCTACTAGATCCCATACACAAGATCAAGGTATCAATGAGTAAGAGGAACTTGGTCTTGAAATGCAGTCTTGCACTTAGAGAGTTTGAGGAGTTTTCACCAACCAAAATGACCACTTCCTCTCACCCAAGAACAACTCATGAAAACCCCAAAGTACCATCTAATGATTCATAACATGTTATCAGGTGATGATGTCTCAAGAAAATCCTAATGCATGCAATGAAACCTTAAGCAATGCAAATAAGTTTTTCAATAAGACAAAATAAGGATATCACAAGGCCTATAAAATACCATGCAATGTATGAAAGCATGACAGGCAGGTTTTTTTCTATAGGGGTTGACATTTTGACCTTGGTGGTCAATTTTAGTCAACATGACATCTACACACCCTCAAAACTTGGAGACTTAAAAGCAAGTAATAACACATTTGAGAAGGAAGACGATGCCAATTTAAAGTTAAGTTCAACTATGTGTCAGTTTAAGCCTTAATGAGGAATAAGATTTCAATTGAAAGTTAACTCCAGCTATGTTTCAATTTTAAGCCTTAATGGGAAAGATGATAATTGAAAGTTAACTTCAGTTATGTTTTATTTTTAGCTTTAATGAGGGCATTGATGACAAGTTTGCATTCTTTTCCCCTCACTAAGAACCCATTTTGCTATATGTACTTGTTTTTTTCAAATAATTTGATATACCTCTAGTTGGTTGTGGCTTAGCCCTACCACATTTTAGACTTGTAAACACCTTCTTGAGGATTAAAGAAACCGATTTTACCTTCTCATATGCTAGTTATTATATGCAATTGATGAATTTTTGGTGTAAGTTTGTGATAATTATAGCCTATCCTTGATTTATGTCTAATTTTGTGCACCTTTATGCAATAAACTTTACCTTGTATAGGTTGTGATTTTTGCCTCTAAGAGGTTATGAAATTCATAGCTGTGATGAATGCTATTTATGCTTCCTAAGATAAGTGGTAATCCTTCTAAGTACTGTTATCAGATGAATCCTTTCTAAAAAACACTTATGCCCAATATTTATTGGTGAGTTATGAGTTTTGTATGTGTGAGTGATCTTTGAGCTCATTTTGTGTGTGTCCAAGCAAGTTGAGGTATTCAATTTTGTTGCATCACCCCATAGTTAGTCATAAAAGTATAGGAATTTCTCTCTTCATTTCCAAGAAGTAGTTTAAGTGAGTATCAAGGTGATTCATCAAGGGAACCAACCCTCTCTAGAGGTTTATTTCCATTGTAAGACACCCACAACCTAGAAGTGATCCCATTGTGTCAATTGGGTGAGGAAGCCTGAAGACCTTCCTCAAGGGTATAAGCTCAATTTGAAAACAAGAGTATCAAGATCCACATAATTAGGTAGAAGTTGCTTAGATATTACTTGTTTATCCTTTTTAATGGGAGTGATAGCACTTAGATAGTAAGTATACTAGTGACCTTTTGTTTCTAAATGTTTGCAATATTGGTAAGGTTGAAAATCTCCCATAATAGTTACTTCCATTTTAGCATGAGGGAACTTAATGAATTGGTGTAGAGTAGAAGGAACTGCATTCATTTCATGAATCCATGACCAACCAATAAGAAGATTATATGGTAAATCCAAATCAATGACACGAAATAATTTACTCTAGATAATTGATCTTGCCATAATAGGCAAGGAAATGGTACTAATTAATTATCACTCTGCGGTATCATATCCTTTGATAGTAATGGTGTCATTATTTAAATATATTAAAGTGTATCCCAATCATATAACTCACTTTAGTGGAACAATCTTGAGATCGGATCCATTATCTATCAACACTATTTTGACCTTATAATGAGTGATTGTGACCTCAATATACAAAAAATTTGTGTGAGAAGCCCCCAAAGATGATAAATCATTTTGGTCAAATACAAATTGTGGACCAAGATATAGATGTCCAACCATTGCTTGAAATTGATCTAATGGGATATTGTTGGGCACTAGAGATTGACTCAAAATCTCATACAAAACATCTTTATGCAGCTGAGAGTTGCATAATAGATCTAAAATAGAAATATGTGTTGGTGTTTTGTTTAGTTGATCTATAAGGTCATATTGGTTTTTGATAGGAGGTACAAACTTGGATTTGGTTGATTTAGAATAGGATTTGAATAGGGATGTGAATTTTGATCAGTAGAAGGAGGAACAAGCCATTGAATGGTAATTTTGGCATGTCGAGTTGTGGCAACACACTCTCGATGAGGAATATAAATACCATAATAAAGGGGTCTTAGAACAAAAACTTAAGGACATGAATCATAGGGAGAAGGAACTCCTAAGTTATATGGACCAACTCTTAGAACCTAAGTATTTGCTTATTAAAAATTATGGGAATGAACATGAGGATTGATAGTAATAGTAACAACATGATATTCTATAATTCATCCCATTATATTGTAATCATAGGGAGTAGCACATTAATAAACATTATTGGTTTGAGACCCTTGATTCTTATTACAATTTTTAGTTACCCTTTGTTCATTTTGAACAATAGTATGTCGATGGAATGGATTTTTGTATATTCCCATGTCTTGGCCATTGTTAGAAGATGATGCATTATTCAACTCTATTTCCCCTATGTCAAGCATATCTTTTATAATATTTTGAAGCTATACATATATATATGAATGGAATTTCTTTTGATGCAATGATACTCATAATACTCATGATCTATATACCAATCTGGTTTAGGTTGAGACCCATCAAAAGGTTTGGGGCTCGACCATCCAATCATATTTGTAGGCATAAGTTTTTCAAAACATATATTTGATAGGCTCCCCCAATTTGGAAAATGGATGTTGATTACGATGCCCTTTCAGAGGAGGCTATCTTTGCAAATTAATTGGTTGCAATTGAGTTTCCCTCTACATTGGAGGTGCTTGAATTGTTCGAACATGTATTGCCTTTGTGACTCCATTACACACCATATTTTTATTATGATTGAAGTACTTGGGTTTGTCTACCACATCAGTTGAATTAGATGTTGAAAATTGGTTCTGATTCTAACTTTGATTCTAATTTTGGTTTTGATTGGAAGATTGACCTAGAGTCTGATTTGAAGAATAGATTTTGATCAATCCTCATCCTATTAATGCTCTCTCTATTTTAATCCCTCTTTTTATAACATCATCAAAAGTTTTTGGACATTGTATTCTAAGATTGAGAGCAATATCAAAATTTAGATTCTACATGAAGATATTAGTCAACTCAATGTTTAGCACTTTATGTGGACATCTACTAGCTATTGCATGCCATCTCTAAAGATAAGCGGCAAAAATTTATCCTACCTTTTGATTAATAGAACATAAATCGACTATAGTTAATTCATGCTCTATATTATATGAAAAATGTTCGATAAAATTCTAAGACAAGTCATCAAAAGTTGGAGTAGAATTATGTGGCAGATGAGTGAACCACTCTAATGTAGGTCCTGATAAACTCTATGAGAACAAATAAAGTAGGGTGTTTCTATCATAACTGACCACTTGAAAAGCCACAAAGAATAATCTCAAATGTTCTCTTAGATCTCCCTTCCTTTATATTTATCAAATTTTGGAATATCAAAATGAGACAACAAAGGTATATTTAAAATAATGGAATCAAATGGGTATAAACATATGTGATCCATCTTATATTTTCTATTCTGATTTTTGGACTATAGTCCTGATATGGTCTCTTTAATTTCTTGTAATTCATGAACAAGGAGATTATTTTGGGAAGTGGGTTGAATATTATAATACTGTACACATTATTATGGGTTGGAGGGAATCTAGTACTAATTTCAATTAGAAGAAGGAATGCCAACACATCATTATAGTGTAGTATGTTAGAATTGACCATGATTAAACTTTAGAATGGAAATACATTGTTACGTAGGAAAAACTTACGTTTACTTTTGTCTTAAGAACTATTGTTGATTAACTGGCACATGTTATCATCTATTAGATAGAACTTGATGTACATTAGAAGTACCTTTAAACATGTTGGATTGAGGAAGTTGTGATCTTGATGGAACAATTTATGACTCAATGGGAACATGTTGTAAAATAATTTATTCAAATGACTTTGAGAGATTGGACTTGCATGGTACTTGATGGAGATTAGGAAATGTTTGAATTTCTTCCATAATAGGTTATGAACACTCTTCAAATACTTTTTACTTAGGAGTCATGGATGTTTCGACATGGGGAAGTGAATTAAATATGGGATCCTTTTCTTGATATTTAATTGGAGACAAATCAATTGGATTAAGTATTGTTGGGTTTATTCTCTTTATCACATTTTCTTTAGGTGCTAATGTGTATCCCCAACAAGCTTACATGATATCCCTTCTTGAAAGGCCAAGGTCTTGTGTGATCACCTGAAGTACACAATAAAAGACCTATTCCCATGGGTTATGTTACTCAATAACACACTAGTCATATACTTGAGTTTATTCATATATCTAATTAGAAATGACACAAAAAAAGAAATATATGATTGTAAACCTTGACTCATTAATCTCAACAACCATGAACACGGAGATAAGTGCCATGAAGTTCAAAGGGTTGTTTATGCAAAGTCATATAATTAATGTCATATAAATCTAAACATGAATGATAAACCACAAATCAATCAATGCAAACCCATTGTTAATGCTTAAGTATCAATTCTTAGAAACACAACATCTAAACTGATTGTAATATTTGTATTCTATATTATATAGTCACCATATCTATTCATTATCAGTCACCTTACATTAATCCACACAGGGGTATTTATACTTGTTTTTACCTGACCAAGTAGTTACATAATAAATGACAAATGACAAATGGGTGATTGGCCAATGATCTCTTAATAAACTGAGCATCATGATAGTCTTTTACTTGTTTTCTCCTAAGGACCCAAGCCTTTGTGCCCCCTATATTCTTGTTAAATTCTAGATCTTTGCTTCCAAATATCTTATTTTCATGAGTCAATGAAAAACTCATAAAAATTAAGGTTTAAAGTGTCCTTGAGAATTGGTCCTCAACCATTTCCCACTTCCCTCTTACTCCCTAAGCCTTTCACTACTATTTAGAGTCCTATGCTCTCTGGTTCTATGTAGTTATGTTCTATCTTTGACTGGGTCTTCTTGTATTGTTATCTTCCATGCCTTTATCCTCTCGTGCCTTACTGGTTCCATACCATGGTCTTCTTGGACCATAATAATTTTAACCATGGTCTTCCTACACCATATTATTCTCATATCATGCCAATTTTGTGCCAAAAATCCAAAATACTTAGTCAAAATTTTGGATCCAACATCACCCCACGCTATGCTCTTAGTCCAATCCAAACTAAGTCTTGGTCTCAACCTCAGCCAAAAACTCAAACCCTATTTATTCAATCTACTTCCTGACACTATCCAAATGTGATAAGGTGTTAAGTAGCTTGGATGTTATGTCTTCAATTATCACCTTTAACGTTTTCATCTCCTTAGATTGGTTGGGACACTCATTGGTCTTATTAACCAATTTGTTGAGGGATGTACTAGCATCCTTCTAAACCTCTTCAAGTGTAGTGACTTCAACTAAACCTATCATCAAAGAGATATAAAAATAGAATTAATTTGATGTTGATGCACATTTATTACTTACTCCACTATTTCAACATCTTTAAATGCTTCGTGAACTTAGTGTGACCTTTTATTAGAAGGGCAACATCCGCTAACTATTCCATCGAGACTCCTCCATGTTAAGCTAAACCTCCAAAATTTTATTGGGCCATGCTAATTTTTCAAAAATACCATTTAAGATGAGGATTACTTCCCCAACTCTTTTGAGGGCATGTTTGTAGACATTTATAGCCTCGATAAACTACTCAACCTCTCATAATGATTCATTCTTGGTGTGGGCTATTCCTTGCAGTGTTTCAATAAGAGATTTACAAGGGTCTCTACTTTATTAGTAGCTTCTTCATCCAAAGGTATGCCATCTATAAATGTCAGTTCTTGGCCCAAAATAGATTTACATAAATTTAATGTTTTTACTTTAGCCTTTGTGACTTTTTTGGTTTGTTACTTTAACGCGTCCACTTCTTCTTCAAGTGCCTTCCAAGCAGAAACTTCTTTCTCATACATTGCCACTACCTGTACATGTTTCTTCTCTAAATCATGAATGTCAAAATATGAAAGTATATTCTACCATGCAACTTCAAAAGCCATTTTAAAAAATGCAGCACTAGCTTGTAGAGGAGAGATCTTCTAAGGATCAAGCCATATTAGAGTGGGCATTGCTAGTGCTTGGGAATCTAACATTAGGTTGTTTGGAAGAATTTGAAAATGGCTCTCTTCATTTTACATGTCCAAAATAAAGAATATTTATCACTTGGTATCAATAGTTGCATCTTGAGGAAGGTAATGGGGCCATAAGTAGATCATCCTATTTGATATGCCTATTTGGTATTGAGTGCATAAGTTGGTGGACATATCAACCAAAGGTGGTTGAAATTTGGAATCAGTTGGCTCTTTTCCTTTATTTAGATCTCACTCAAGGATTTTGACCTTTGTATTTATAGCCAAGGAAGTGATGTTGATATCCATTTCACTTATTTGTTGGGTATCAAAAGCCTCCCCATCTTTTCCAAATGGACCCCCAATGTCCAATTGCACATCATCAAAGGTGGTCTCCTCCTCTTGCACTAGGAAGGGTGTATTTTATAAGTCATATTCCTCCATTTCTTCCTCATGGCCTACATGTTAATCCTCCATTGGTTTATTTGGGGGTAATGGTACTGACCCCTCAGGTTGTCTCTCTAGTGTATTTTGGTGTGTAACCCCTGATGGTGAAGCCTTTATTGGAGATGTTATTTGAGGTGAAAATCTAGGTGGAAAAACCCATGCAAGTGAAGCCCTAGGTAGAGAAGCTCTTGGTGAAGTTCATAGAGGTGAAGCCCTTGGTGGAGAAGCTCTTAGTGGTGGTGCCTGCGTAGTCCTTTATTGTTTTGAAGGTTCTAGCCGTGAACTTGTGTTAGTATCATGCCCAACCCACTACTTATTTTCAAGATGTGGTATAGCTGGAAGCTTTTCCCTTACATGCTCCATGCCTTTTGAATATTTCTTCCTAGGCTGTAGTATGTAAATCAAATTGTGAACAGTTTCTCTAACCATGGTTTACTTAACCTTGCTACTAGTTTTATCAGTCTAATGCTTATCCCTATAAGCCTTCTTACCATGATAAACATATAATTTTTAGAGAGTGTGATCTCCAAGTCAATTTGGTCTACTTCTAGGGTGAGAGGTTGTGCATAAAAAATGTGATTCATTGAATCGATGAAGTATTATGCCATAAAAGCATAAGGCAAATTCAACCATGCTGAGAGTTCTTCAGAGGGGGCCATTTTGATATGATCCAAAGATAAATGTTTTTTCATTACAAACTAGTCTTGCTCACCAACCTGGATGGGTAATTCCTTAGGAATGTGCCATTCATTCCCAAAAGCCTCCTTCATGCCATCATACCATGACTTCATCTTGTTTTTATATGTTGGGGTGATATAACCAGGGCACATGAATGCCTTGTAGTGTTCTATGGGGGACTTATGTTTTGGTGGGTACACCCACTTCAATTCAGCAAAGGTGTATTCTAGTACACCAATCTCATCAAATACCATTAATAACAAAAATACCCCCCATCAAAACCTATGGCCTAGTATCTGATGGGTCTTCTTGACATCCTCTATGATTTTGTTAGAGAAATACATTACCTAATTGTACTATAGGCCCTTAATCACCTGGTGGGATATGTAGAGGTGATCCTTATCCACCTCTTTCCAATGATCAGTGTCATTGATCTTGGTCATGATGATGCACATGACTACTCAAAGGGCAAGATCTTACAAGTTATTTATGTGCATGGCATGGGCCTACTTCTGATACATGAGTGTCATTGTTGTTTTCTCTATTTCTTCTAAATCTTCCAAGTCAAATTCCATGTCCATGCTAGATCATTATAGTCTTGACACCTTGTTTATTCTCTCAGGTGTAATCTTCATGTTGTGCCCAAAAATGGATATAGTCCTTATGGACACGCGATAGTAGAAATTTTATTGTTTCTACCAGTTTTCCAAAATATAGAAGGTTAAATAACTAGAATATCCATATAGAGTCCAAGGCATTAAAGATTTTAAGGTCATAAAAAAATTAATTTTTGGTGTTCTGGCACTCAACCCGATAGTAATTTTGTAATTCAACCTCATTTCCTAGTTGATGGTGGTTGTAATTAGATATGGTATAAGAGGGTACTTGTAACACCTAATTTTTTGAATGTAACATCATTTTTGGGTAATACATCTCTTCTATCATTAATGACAGAGGTAGAGGTACTTGTGCCTTCTTTGCCTAGCATGCCATCCTAGATTCTTTGCCTTTTGCATGCTACCCTTGTTCTTTAGGTGTTTCTTCTTTAATCCATATTGCTTCCCCCTAATATGTGGTACTTCTTCTAGTATTATTGGTAATGGATCACTTCTTAGGTCCTTCTTTGGCCACATCACCCTCCATAGAGGTTTAAGGTTGAGGCGCAATCATCTAACATTCCCAAAGGAATACATGTTTATGGTGTAGGTGACTCAGCTTTTCCTGCTTCAATGCCCTTTAATGGTGCACATCTACCTCTACAACTTGTAACTACTAGTTTTATACATCATAAGTTGTGCATCAATGTTAATTTGTGATTGATTACTTAGTTAATATCCTTATAAATAGTTATACACCTGGATCTTGATGCTCTAAGCTTGCACTTGCTCTAGAATTTCCTAGACTTAGTTTGCTCTTTAACTCTATAAAACTCAAATGAAAGCAATGGTAAAGGTTAAAATGAGCTCTTAAGTCCTTTTATAGGCTTAAAGAGGTAACTTGAATTTACTACCCCCTTTATTTTTGACCATCATTTCTTGTAATTAATACATTTATAGTAGCCACCATTTTTTGATCATCACTTCTCATCATAAATGCATTCAATGGTATTGTCTTGTCATGATGTTGGCATGCTTATTGAAACCACTTCTCCTCTTATATTAATGATGCGTCTTATCCTACAATTTTTTTTGGAGTGGAAGCCCACTATTTAATTTTTTGAATATCCATACTATTGGAAGGAATATCTTATCCTAGGGATTTTCTACTTACACATGTGTCCTTATAATACTCAACATGAAGAAATGTAGTACCTCTTACCCCACATTAAAAGTGTGTCATGGTCCTCCATGAAATTTTAAGTACAAAATAAAATAATCTTTTATAAAATAAACATTATGTGTAATTAAGGCAATGCTTTATTGAAAATAGGAAATCCTAAGATAATGGCATAAGCCTTATTATTACAAAAATTAAACTTTTAAGTAGAGAAATATGGTCATAGCCAGTTACCATTATAATGCCTAGGAAAAAATTGGCCATTTAATTTTTGTAAACAAGTGCCTGTAGGGAGAATGCTATGAAAAACAAAAAGATTGTCCCAGTGAATATGGAGTTTCCCAGAATGGTGCACGAACTTGGAATCGTAGAGCAAAAATTTCATTCCAGAGGTAAATGTCTTGTGCTTAATGTGTTGATCATGTCATGCCTTTTATCTATATTTCTCCACATCTTGAATCTAATGAGTAAGGATATAGGCTTCATCCAACTACAATAAAGCATATGAATGTGATTTTAATGACAACTCCTCATCTAATTATCTAACACATGTAATACAAAGAGATGGTACCAAGAATTCAATCACAAGAACTACTTCTATGCCATACACCAGATTGAATAATGTTTTCTTGTTAAGGCACTTATAGGTTATTTGGTAAGCCCAAAGTACTACAAACACTCTATCATCCTAGTCAGTGCAACCAATATTACAAATCTTTGTAAGGGTTGTGCCTAAAATTTTATTGAATGCCTCGATAGTGCCATTGGCTTGGGGATGATACAATGTTATTTTGTTGTGGGAAATCATGAACTCAAAAAGTAGGATGTGGATAGTTTCATTGAGGAAATGTGTACTGTGATCACTATTAAAAATTAATGGGCATCCAAAATAGGTTATGATATGTTCCCATATAAAGCATGAAATGGTAATGATATACAATCCCTCATTGGCACAACCTCAACCCAATGCATGAGATAATAAATTGATGTAATGATATAATGTGAACCTTTACAGTGTTTAGTTAGAGTGATGGGGATGACAAAATTAATGGCCCATTTTTCAAATGATTCTTGATATAGAATATGATGTAATGACATGGCATCCTAATGAGTTAGTTTTCTAACACACTGACAAATATCACTTTGCCAAACATGTAATTTGGCATCTTGAAAAAAGGTAGGCCGCCATAGTCCAGCTAACAATACCTTATGCGTAGTTGCCTTGCCAACATAGTGTCTGCTAGTAATGCCTTTGTGAGCCTCTCAGATTACTTCAAAATTATCATGTTTTATGAAACAACATCTAATAATTTCATCTCATCCAAGCTTGTAGAGGTCCCCTTTGATGAGCTAAAATGATATGGTGTGATCGACAAGTTTCTTCTTACCTTATGAAGTTAGATAATCTGACACTATACTAGTGGTTAAGAAAGTTGCAATATCTTTTAACTCCTTAGGAACATGAGAAACATGAAATAATTGTATATCAAATAGGTCATCCTAAATTTCATATGGTGGTTCTCCCAAATCAATTCAAGAAAGATGGTCAAGAATGCAATTAGTTTTTCCTGGTTTGACCATTACAAAAAATTAAAATTCTTGAAATAATACTATCCTACAATAGATCTAGCCATGGAACATAGGTTTATTTACTAGATATTTTAAAGCTTTATGATCTATATAGAATACAAAAGGAGTTGCCAATAGGTATTGATAATTTTTTTGTAAAGCATAAACCGTTGAAAGTGCTTCGCACTTTGTGGTGGTGTAATTCCTCTCAGCTGGAGTAAGTTTTCTACTAGAAAAATAGATGGGGTGATCAAGGTCACCTTCACTCAGTTGTGTAAGGATTGAACCAATGACCATTCCAAAAGCATCAACATGGACATGAAATGGTTTTGTTCAATCAAGGAACTAGAGAATTAGGGTAGTGACTAGTCTATCCTTGAGGGCCTCAAAATATTCTTGGCAAGAGTGGGTCCAAATAAAGTGTTCTTTATGTTTCAAGAGTTCCTTCAAAGGCATGAAAATCTTTGCATATCCTCGAATGAATTTTTGATAATACTTGGTATGTCCTAGAAAGGTGCAAATTACATATTGATTCATTGGCATTTATATATGAAGAATGACATCTTCCTTTGCAGGGTATACCAAAAGTCCATCTTTACAGATAATATGACCAAGAAGAACATCAAACGGTGTATCAAAAATACACTTCTTTAGATTTAGTACTATTTTAAGTACTCAACAATGCTCAAGCATGAGTCATAAATTAGAACAATGGTCATTTACCAAGCCATAGACTGTCTAGTCATCCAAGTAAATGTGAAGAAATTTATGGATGAAGTATTTAAAGGCCTCAATGGATATTCAGGAAAATATAACAAATGTGTTCTTCAACCCAAAAGGCATGATGATATAGGTGAAGGATCCCCATTTGGGAACAAATATAGTCTTAGGTCAATCTTCCTTGATGATCTAGACTTGATGATACTTGGAGAATCCATAGTGAATGTATAAATTTCACAACCATCAACACCTTCAAGGATTTATTCTATGAATGGCACTGGGAAGGGATCAATAGTGCAATCTGCATTAAGTATGTGGTAATCAACCCAAATCCTAATATGCCTATATTTTTTTATACTTATGACCATGGGATTGAACCACTCAGACTCATCAATTGGGGTTATCACTCCAACATGCAACATAGTATCAATTTATTCCTTCATGCATGCTCGTAAATTTGGATTCATCCTATATGGCCATTTTCTGACTGGTTGAACACCGTCAAATAGTTTGATATGTATTTTTCCTAGTGACAGATGAACACCTTTCATCTCACTGTAACTTCTTGGAAAGACATCTTGGTATTTTTATAACAACTCAAATATTTTTTAATCCTCCATGTCAGTCTAGCAGTTACCCATAATAGTTATCTTTGGTTCTTCCTATGTACCAATGTTATGCTGGATAGTTTGAAGAGGTTTTGAGTATGGGTGGTCTATGTTAGGACCAATATCATGAATAGTTTAGGTACCATAGTCTATAGGGATATTCAAATGATTTGCTAATGGGTTAGGTGGGTTAGAACCTTCATCTTTATCCACATGAAACATAAGTTTTCACTTCCCTAGGTGAATCTCTTCATGGTGTTCCTATTGTGGCATGAGATTGTACCCTTGTGGAAGATTCTTCAGTCTCTTCCACTCCCAGTCACACTATGGGACAACCCCAAGTTGTGGGTATCTTATAATAGGGTTGAACCTTTGAAGAAGGCTGGCTTCCTCTTGATAGATCACCTAAACTAATGTTTACACTGAGAAAAGTGTTATATAGGGGAAAAGGGTTCCTAATAAAGTTAACAAGGTGATGCACCAAATAAAATGGAAAACTCCCATAATCTTGAACCTACACTAGATCAACATAAGACAATGCTAGCTCACATAACCTCATCAACCAACTGATTTCATAAGTATTTCATAGACTAGGTTCAAAAATTAATGAATGGAAACAAGGAAGGATTCTAAGACCCACACAAAGCCTACATTATTGGTAGAAAGAACATGAATCTAGACCTAAAATAATTTGAAAACATCCTAATGAAGGTCAAAAAGTAGGAAAATAAATGAGGAAGATTCTCCTTCATAATGCCATCATGCACAACTCACTCAACATAGATCCAAGGCAAGAGATAGGTAAATAAAGTCTTTTATTACATCAAGAGGTAGTTCTCACAAAATATTGACAGCGCTTATCCTAATCAAGATGAGCATATTTTTTAATATCTTAGAGAATTCCTACTCTTCAAGATCAAAGAGTCCTTGTGAGAGTCTAGAATATGAGAGAGATCGAGCTTATAATGTGGAAAAAAATAAGAGATATAGGAGAAAAAGGAGAAATAGAGTATACCATCCAAGATTATTAAATGAGCTACCACCATCTTTCAATGAATGCTCTACCATATTTTGATCAAATCAAGGTTAATATATCATAGACAAAATAGCCTTTATTTGTTCCATAGCCTCTTAATCATTTCATTGATTAACACACTAGAGGATAAGAGTTTGCTGAAGGTGATGAGTCATGATCCTATTATGAAGAAAAAACCTTAGAGACCTTGAAAATTTATTAAATGCTCTAGTTACTTTCTCTAATCACCATATCTCCACCTTGAGACTCTACACCATCTTCCTCTTGACTTGCTTGTGAAGACAATATCTTCATATCTATAGATCTAACAGAGTCATGACTATGTCTACTTTGGGTGGCCATAGGTACTTGTTTGTTGAAGACAAGACTATGTCAAAGGATGAGACATTTATCCATAACCATATATTTTACCTCACTACAAAATCTGAGCATGTCTTTGTTATAGATCTAAAACCAATCCAATTTGTTGGTTTTCATATAGTCATTATATCAATGAAGATCCATAATTTGTATAACTTTGTTCTAGACTATATTAGGTTTAAACAAACCTATCTTGCATATGAGATTTAATGGAAATAAAGCCTCACTATTAGCAACCTTGATCATATGGATGTGTCTGCTTGATGGTATTCAACTGAGCTCTAATGGTGATATAGCCTTTTGAAATATTTGCTCTTGGTTTGACCTAAACCATATTTAACCTCTACTTAAAGTCTCCTAGCTTTGAATTTTGATATCGATCATTGATCTCGATCTAGGATTCTCATATTTTGATAATTGTTAGTTACTCATTTGTTCCATGATCCCTGTAGTTAGTCTTGGTTGGTTGCTTTACTTTTTCCATGTGGCATTTTGACATTCATCCTTAGAATCATTAATTCTTAACTTTACATGCACCATCAATCTCCCTTTGCATGACTCAAACATATACCATTGATTTACCTAAAAGTTTATATGGTCATGATACTTGGCAGTTTTTCATTTTTTCCTAGGATCCACTAACTAGTTGACCTTTCACTTGTTGTTGATCTACTTTGGTTTGATGGATTGCATATCATTGATCAACTTGGACCCACTAGCTTTGTTAGTCATTTTACACTATTAGATATTCATATGGAACCCTGAGATATTACCACTTGTCATCTATACATTCATTCTCAAGATCTATTGACTAGTTAACCTTTCAATCACTGTTGATCTTTAATGCATGATTTAATGTGCTCCATTGGATATTTTAGACCCACTAACATCATTGATTGCCTACTCACCGTTAGATCTTCTTTGAACTTCCATGATTTAGAGACTTGTCAACTCTATGTTCACTCTTCAATCCAAATAAATATTTCATGAGGCCTAAACTTGACATCCCCATGCACATATTACTTGTTAAGGATTATTTAAATCCAAATGGTTAATTGCTATAGCTTTAACTTGACATCCCTGCACATGTTTCATTCTACTTGTTCAACTTTGAGGACTTAGATATTGAGATAGATAACTCATCAAGACACAAAATTTGTAGGTAATGTTCAAGACATGAAGAACCTCATGTCCATACAATTCATTGGCTCTGAGATGCCTCTTAAGTAAACTTATAAAGTGTGCCACCATATTGACTTGTTTATTTCTACATGATGTTTGATGATGGTCTAGTCCATCTTCTTCACTTGCTCAAGTCATTTGATCATATAGTCAATTAGTAACTCTACTTAGATAATCTATTCAAGTAGAAGCTTTTTATGCGGTCAAAATTTGACCAACATATCTGGTGTCTCATAGGGAAGCATTCCTACTATGCTTGAGAACCCATACTAGTTGCCTCATCTGATCCATTAGGCATGGAGTCATAAGTCTTTGCTCTTAACTAACATGAAATGATGCAAGGCTGACCCTATGGATAACTTCTTCTTGAAGCAAAAGGGAACAACAAGAAATAAAACAAATAAAGGCAAGTGTACACAAACACTTGGAAGAAAAGAAAAACAACTAACCTACTAAACAAATGTGTACATAGGCACTTAGAGAAAAGCATTAAATCTACTCTAATATATACAATATTATATAATAATTTACAAGAACCTCCTTCCTAGGTCAAATGGAAAATTTTTAATATCATTGACCTATAATAAACTAATATGAAAAATACCTTGATTTGAAGGTAACATAATTGGTGAACCAAGCAGCCTGATGGCTAATCCTTTTGATATGTTTCTCCAATGGATGAAATGAAACAAACATATCTCCAATGTAGAGATACTAGTCCAAGTCTTCCAAGCTTGGTTCATGTTGGACTGCAAGAGCAGTTGCTTGATGTTGATCATCACCCTTCAGAAAGCCTTGCACAAAGACTTCATTCAAGCTCTTGGGATCAACTGTACTTGGTTTAATTGGTGGTTCAAAAAAACCTTGTTCTTCCACCTTATCCTTATGCAAATTAGGACTAATCATGCTTAGAGCAGCATACTCATAATGTTTTAGAGGAAGGACATGTCTCTTAGCCTCTTCAAATTCTTTGGTTATGGCATTGCACCACTACCATAACTCTTTAGGGTCTTCACTGGTATGCTTCTCAAACTATATCACTTAAGCATTTGAGATGTCTCCTTCATCAAACTCACTCAATATTTCATCTTGTTTTTCAATTAAAAATGAGGGTTGATTTGATGAACCAAGGTCTAAAACATCACATTTGTCTTGCTCAAGGTTTGATTTGGTTTCCTCTTCTTCATTTATGTAGAATGGATCTTTAATAGTCTAATTAAAGTCTACTTTTCTCTCATATATTTAATAAATACACATCCCTTCAAATATGAAGGCATCAGTACCACTTTTTGGCTCTAATTCATCAAATCCATGCTAAGAATTTTGATCCAAACTTGATTTCTCCTCTAAATAAAGTGAACTACCTTTGACCTCCATAAATGGTTGATGAAGGTTGTTCTTGGTCATGTGTAGGGGTAGAGAAAATCATATTGATCAAAATATGGTTGATTATTCATACTAGATTATGATGATTAAAATATGGTTGATTATTCATACTAGATTATGATGATTAGGCACTTAGTTAGGTTGCTTAAACCACCTGATAGATGTTTGGAGTCACCATTAATGTTTGAACACTTGCCTCCAAAGGCTGATTGGATAAAGAGAACACCAAAACTCTTCACTAATGAATAACATAGTCAGTCCCACTAGGTAGGGAAAAAAATATTATTCTTCAAGCTCCTCTACTCCTAGTCATAATATGGGAACAACCCCAGGCAATGGGTATCCTATGGTGGGGTTGAACTTATAGAGAAGGCCAACTTCCTCTTAATGGATCACCTAAACTAATGATACTATAGGGAAAATGGTTAAAAAAGGGGAAATAAGTCTCTTAAGAAAGCTAACAAGGTGATTTAACAAATAAAAATGGAATACTCCCATAAGCTTAAGCCCACACTAGATAAGCATAAGACAATGCTAGCTCACACAACCTCATAGACCAGTTGATTGCATATGTGTTTCATAGACTAGGTTTTAGAAGCAATGAATGGAAACAAGGAGGGATTCTAAGACCCACACCGAGCCTACAATAATGGTAGAATGAACATGAGTCTAGACCTACAAACAACTTGAAAACACCTTAAAAGAGGTCAAAAAAAGGATAATGGATGAGGAAGACTCTCATTCACAATTCCATCATGCACAACTGACTCAACATAGATATAAGGCAAGAGATATGTAAAGAAAGTCTTTTATTACATCAAGAAGTAGTTCTTAAAAATGCTTGATAGGGTTTAGCCTAATCAAGACGAGCATATTTTGTATTATCTTAGAGAGTCCCCTGCTCTTCAAGATCAAAGAGTCCTTGTGAGAGTCTAGAATCCAAGAGATCCCAAGCTTATAATGAGTAATAAAATAAGAGATATAAGAGAAAGCGGGGAAAGAGAGAGTATTCCATCTAAGATCATTAAATGAGCTACCACCATCTTTCAATGAATGCTACCATATTTTGATCAAATTAGGGTTAATACATCGTAGTCAAAATAGCTTTCATTTATCCCATAGCCTTTGAATCATTTCAGTTATTGAGCAACATACTAGAGGACAAGAGTTTATTGAAGGTGATGAGTCATGATCCTGTTATGAAGAAAAATTCTCAAAGACCATAAAAATCTATTAAATGTAGGGTTTTGAATTACCTAGAGATGAAGGTTGGTTGTACACCGTTGATCAAACTTATGGGGACTCCTATTTGGCTGGGGAGGAATGACCCGCAATTCACCACACTTAAATAAAAAATTAGATTAATAGAAAAATAAGTGGGCTACCTGGTAAGAAATCAGTCCCAAGAAGTGATACGCTTCCTTAGATGGATGTCAACCCACATTTAACATTCAAGTTTATAAATAAACATGAAATTACAAAGATATATATGGATAAGATATAAACAAACAATGTCAAAGATAATTGATCAATAACAAGATTTATGCGATTAAAGTAAGCATCCTAGAATTTTGCAACTACATCAAAATTCTCTTAGAGTACAGCCAATTATTCATTAATGTATTTAAAATTATATATAAAAGTCACAATACAAAGTCCTAGATCAAATGCAATGTCACTCTGATTGACAAATAGAGGTTGAGGGACTATGTGAAGATCAAATATGCTAACAAAATCATGTACTAATCTAGGTAGGGTCATCTACATGAAAATATAGATTTTTAACAAACTAGAATGCAGATTTAATAGATAATGAAGATGTAAAATAGACTATATAAAGCTATTTTTATAGTTTTATAGGGATTGATGATGATCCTATAGGATCAACATCGATTCAGATGAATCAATGTCAATTTTGTGTAAAAGTGTTGAACTATAAAATAGACTATAATGATAGCTTAGAAAATTGATAAAATAATCAAAATCAAATGTAAATAAAAACACATAGATTGTAGAAGATGAATAAAACTTGAATATGATAAGATACTGAACTTGGATGGTTCAAGATGTGCAGATATAAAGATGCCAAAATAATATAAATGGCCTTAAAAAATACCTAATAATGTCACCAATCAAGTGTTCTTCAAAGTGATAAGGTGCTGGTAATGTCTATACACAAGTTCAAGACTGGTTTAGATAGAATTTCATGATCAAAATGACTTCCTTCCTTTCATGTTCATTCCTCTTGAGCAATGAGTATTTGTTATATATTTATGGATTGACGTCGATCCTAACTGATCAACATCGATCATGGAGAATCAATGTCAATCTACCCAAAATGGGTGAAGCTAAACCAAATGTCGCTCCAATGGGTTGGTTGATGGTTAATATAATTTTTGAGGTTGATAGGTTATTTTAACCATGGGATAAGTTTGTTAAGAGGTTGGGTGGAAGGTTAAATAATTTGTTTTTATTTGATTTTTATAGATTTTATGGTTAAGGATGGTAAAACAAAGTTAATTACTATTTAATAGTTGTAATTAACTCATATAACCTATGTGATAAAGCTAAAGGGGAAGGTAAATGTAATTATTTAAAATAATTACTCATAGGGGACATAATAAAGAATAACATAATGATGCATCACATTAATACACAAAGGTGTATACAATTAACATCTACATTTGCCCCTTTTTGTGGAGTGGTATGCAATAATGGGTTACAAGACAAAAACTATAAGTTATCTAATGCCCAAAGTTTATTGTGAGAAGGTATCCCCCCTCAAACTAAGTGCCGAGAAGTGAAATGGAATGGATGATGGGTTTGAACAAGATGGAATGGATAAAAAATGTGGGTGAGGTGAAATGGAGAAGTGAAAGATAGCTAAGGACACATAAAAAATGTGGATGGCTACAAAGAAATTCTAAGTTTACACTTAATAGAATAAAAAGTAATACAACTAGCAATGCCTGAAAGATTGAATCAATGAAAAAAATGCCACAACTAAAATAAGTGGGTGCAAGTAAAGGCTATTAAGAAAACAAAATATAGAAATAACAAACCAAAGCATCTAGTGTGCATATGGTATATGCATTACCTATAGATAGATGTTTAGAAGATAAAAATATACCTTCAAAATCTTACAAGGGGTAAGATGCTAAAAAAAAGGGGTATGCCTTTAAGGAGATTAGGGAACTGACAAAGGGTCAAAATCCACAAATCTAAAAGGTAACAATAAACAAAAATGGGATAGTTGAAGCACAAGAAATAAGACAGGGCTTGGGAACAACATTGGGAGCATGCAAAATGATCCATAAATGCAAAAATTTAACAAGCTAATATGATCAATGTCAATCTACGAGGGATCAATGTCGATTAAGGGGATTGACATTGATTGTGGTGATTGACATCGATCGTGAGAATATATATATATATATATATATATATATATATATATATATATATATATATATATATATATATATATATATATATATATATATATATAGGCATTCAACATGGCATTCAACATGGAAGAAGGCTCATTTATCGATTGTGGTGATTGACATTGATCGTGAGAATATATATATATATATATATATATATATATATATTTATATAGGCGTTCAACATGGAAGAAGGCTCATTTAGTGATCAACAAAAATAAGAATTTGAGAGCCAAATTTGACATGTGTCAACCTTGAAAATGAACATGAGACACTATGGAGGTGAGTAGGAATAGATGGCAATGACAATGACTATAGTATGAGGTAAGGGTTAAAAAAATTTTAGCAAAAATTTAGTAATTTGTTTATTTTTATTTGTTTTGTTATTATTATTTTTATTTTTTTAGGATAAGAAATTAGGCGTGTTAGGAAAATTGGTGGGGGGAAGGGGAGTTAAATTTTATTTTTTTGATATTTTGAGAAATATATGACTTATAGGTTGAAATTTTGGGGTAATAAGAATCGACATCAATCCAAAATGGATTGACCATGATCCTCTGGGATCGATAATGATTGAAAAGGGATTGACCTCAATCCATAGGATCATTGCCGATCCTTATCAAATCGACATCGATCCTTAAAGGATCGATAGAAAATAGAAAACTTAGTCTTTTAATTAACTAAAAGGATGCTTTGAATAGGCTTAGGAACTACTAATGCTGAGGGATATAGTCCCTCTATTACTGGCATAGCTATATGAGTTCATGAGCGATGAGGACTGGGCACATCTTGAGGTAGTCAGATTTGGAGGGATTCATCACTATTGGCATTTTAATTAAGATATCAGTATGATGGTTACATTATTAGAGTGGTGGGATCATACCACCAACACATTTTAGCTTCTGACTAGTGAGATGATCATTACTACTAAGGATATCCATCGTATTCTCTGAATACTAATTCTAGGTATTCTTGTATAGTAGATGAGGCTAGATGAGTGGTGACAATGGTGCACTTATATGATGAGGATGTAATGGATATCAGGTTCTTTGCTGGGGGGTTCTCCTTCTAGCCAATATATGATCAAGATCCTACTAAGAGACTAGTGCTAACCATGATGATACTAGTATTGACTTGCTACGTTCTACCTGACTCAGGGTGAGGATGACTACTATGGAGCCTCTTAGGTGTGATAACAGACATGGGGGATTTTTGGATAGTGTGTACTTGGGTGCCCACATTGTTATGATAGATATACATGGAGCTATGGAGTTGGCATAGTGGGCACCAATTAGGGCTAGGTATTACATTTATATTACACTACTAGGCATATGAACACATCCATGTGATTCACCCTAGAGGGACCCAATAGACCAATTTTGGGGAGATGGTGTATAGTGTAGGATTCCTTCGATGGAAGGAAGACCTGATTATACCACATGTATATAGGGTAGTGCAGGATCTAACACATTATAGATGGGTCTTCAATGAGTTATAGTTTGGGGACATTATCTGGAGGCCCTATGTAGATTTCCTAGCATGGTCAGGTATAGTGGCATAGATAGGTGACATAGCCTAGGAGTTATGGCTTCACGAATGATAGTCAAATCACCTTGAGCTATTCTATTTTGACAGGGTGCATCGATAGTTAGGACTAATATAGGATATTCCATTAGCCTTATGCTTACATAGGTGGGAGGATATAGAGCTAGCACTTGATATGATAGTGGTTTTGATGGGACCATAGGAGGATCCCATGATGATGGATTTAGATGATGTCAGGTACATAGATGATTATGTATCATGGTTTTTAGGGGAGATAGCAAAGAGGTAGGAGAGAGTAGTGAGGCCTTAATAGGAGATGGTGAAAGATGAGGTGAGAGGTGAGGTGGATTAGGAGGTTCCAGACATAAACATGAAGGAGGTATTAGTATAAGATGCCCTTTCTTAGGAGATAATAGATATAACTATCATTATGGCTAAGAGGGATACTCTAAGGGCTCAACTACAGGAGGCATAGGCAACCCACATCATAATACAGGGGTAGATTTCCACACTATAGAGTGATCTAGAGAGCATGAGGGGTCAGAAGGACCAAGATGTATAGGAGCATGACAAATATAAAGCATAGCCTAAGTAGATGAGGTCTATTGTGGTAGAGAAACTAGCCCCAGACATTACAATATCTAGCATGACACCTCTTACATATATGATACCACTTTGGTAGTATAAAGATTTGCTTGCAGAGAGTCATATTATGAGATGATAGTATAAAGGTGGCTACCTAATGTTCCTTGATTTGCTTTATATGTTGTTAACCACCATAGATCATAGAAGACTCCTGGGGGTACAGTTAGTTCAGGGAGTATAGCAGGCTGAGGGGACGATGAGGGAGGTGATAGTATTCACCTTAATAGGATTGATTTCACTGAGTAGAGCTCATTGTATGGGTCAAGAGCCCCATTGTATTCATATTATGACATTTGTACAAACTTTGATACACACACACACACACACACACACACACACACACACACACACACACACACACACACACACACACACACACACACACACACACACACACACATGTTATCTTTATAGATGGATCATGTATATTCACTTATGGATTTATTGATAGTTAGAGATATGTTATGCTTTTATGGATTTATGGATGGATTTTAGATTATGGATGTGATGGATTATAGATTTTAGATGTTATGTTTTTTAAATTTTGATCAGTGTTTATATATGCAGTGGATTTTTATGGTTTATTAGTTATGGATTTTACATGTCATGGATTATGGATGTTATATCATGAGTTATGTTTTTTTATAAATGGATTATGATTACGGATTATGCCTAACAATGATTATGGATTATGTTATAACATGAGATATATTTTTGCTAAATGGATTATAATTATGGATTATAGATGGTTTTTAATGTTTTAATGGTTGTGGATTTATGTATTTTAGTGATTATATATTATGGATTTGATCGGCATTGACTTGGACCATAACCAAAAGATAACCTCTCATATGCATGGCTAATGCATCCTTTGCTAGATGATAATAGACTATGACACAACCTAAGTTAGCCAAAAATTTAACCTTGGTCATTTATTATGATTATATGTTTTTTCTGGCATGGGGAATGGATTGCTTTATAGATAATTTATTTTCACCTCATATTTCAAAATCAGGATTTATCCTTCAGGGATCATTTTTATGCCAATGGGTAGACTGATCAATACGATAAGTCTATAATTAGAAAGCTGATTAATACAGGAAGCTTTCATGGGATATTACTTTTGACAATGGCTCTTATATATATATATATATATATATATATATATATATATATATATATATATATTATGATTATATGTTTTTTCTGGGATGGGGAATGGATTGCTTTATAGATAATTTATTTTCACCTCATATTTCAAAAGCAGGATTTATCCTTCAGGGATCATTTTTAAGCTAATGGGTAGACTAATCAATACGATAAGTCTAAAATTAGAAAGCTGATCAATACATGAAGATTTCATGGGATATTACTTTTGACAATGGCTCTTATATATATATATATATATATATCATTAGGGATTTTAAGTAGCGTAATTTTGAAACCTGATCAAGATGGGAAGTTTTCAGCTTGGTAGCCATCATTCGAGGGAGTGGTCTACATTTTAACATTTTTACACAGCTATCCTTCAAGGGATCAGTCTATTAATCTGCCTTTTTATTTGATTACAACTGTCCTTCAAGGGATCAATCTATTTATTTAGCCCATTTTGATGCTTGTTTTTTACAACTTACTTAAATTTTGGATCCCAAAGAAAATGGCATAAAAAGATCCCTTAGGATGGCTTTCATGAATTCATCACATGAAATTATTGTGTTATCTTAGGAAATTAATGGTTTTGAAGGAATAAGGGAAATAATGATGTTGGGTTTCTCCTGTAACAGGTGAAAATTATCCATGAAAGAATGCTATGTATAGAGCTAGGGTATACATATTCAAGGTTGAGGTTATGGTGACTACCGGATTACCACATAACTCTCATATCATTATTTGGTATTTTGAGAGAAGGGAATATGACAAGATGCAAGATGAGATAACCAAGATGATCCAAGATCTATGAGCTATAGTAAGGATGCAAATGCAATCCATGAAGAGGTTCTTGTTCTAGTTTACCATCAAGAGAAGCCAAATGATATGCCCCAGATCCGTATTTATGGGTTATGATATATGGTCCAAGCCAATTAGGAATAAATTTATCTCTTTTACTTCATTCCATATTAGTGACATGTTTATTTTCTTTAAGCACAAGATCTCCAATGTTAAATTCACACTCTCTTACATGTTGATTATATGCTCATTTTAATCGTTCTTGATATATACAAAGGTGATCAAGGGCTACCGCACAATGCTCATCTAAGAGTTTGAGCTGTGATAAATGTTTTTGACCAAAATCCTCATCAAAAATGATGTCTTTAAGGGAAATACAAAGAGAGGGAATTTGGACTTCCAATGGAAGTACAACTTCTGTACCATAGACTAGGGAAAAAGGAGTAGTACCTGTAGGGTTTCGAATACTAGTTCGATATGCCCATAAGGAAAAATGGATATGAAGATGCCAATCCTTACCAACTTCATTAACAACTTTAGTTAGGATTTTGACCAGAGTTTTATTAGATGCTTCTGCTTGACCATTAGCCTGAGGATAATAAGGTGAGGAAAAAATCTATTTAATTTTAAATGAATCACATAACTCTTGGACTTTTTTATTTTTAAAAGATTTTCCATTATCTGTTATTATTTTATATGAAAATATGAAATGAAAAATTATGTGCTGGTGGATAAACTCCATATTCTTTTTTGCCTTGGTTGAGATAAACAACACAACTTCTACCCACTTAGTGAAATATTATGTAGGGGTGATAATAAATCCATGACATTGGGAGGATTTAGGTTTGATTTTCCCTATAAGATTGAGCCCCCACTAAAAGAATGGCCAAAATTATCTTGATGCCTGTAAGGTTTTACTAGGGATATGTGACAAGTTTGCATGCTATTGACATTTTAAACACCTCTTAACATAGGTACAACAATATTGATTTAGGGTTGGCCAATAGTAACCTAGATGTAAGATCTTCTTAGTGATTGTGTGGCCATTAAAATGTCCATTACATGACCCATCATGGACTTCCTGGATGGCTTGGGTAGCTTCATGCTTTTAGAGATAGTGAAGAAGAATACCATCAAATCCATGCTTATAGAGAACACCCCTCAGTATAGTGTAGTGGGTAGCTTTCTATTGGAAAACATGCCTGACACCTTTTGATAAATGAGGAAGAGATAACATTGTAGATAAATAAGCAAATATTTATGCATACCATGGCTCCAATGTGTTTTCCTTGATATTATTAATAAATGGAAGATCAATTCTTATATATGAAGGTTGGTTGACTTGATGGATAAGGATAAATAACTTGGACTCCTGAGATGAGGATGGGATAAAAGAAGTAAGAGATGACATAGTAGCAGTGAACTTATTAATTAATCTAGGGGTAGCCTGGATGGCATAACATTCAAAGGTAGATAAAATCTGATTGACTAACATCTTATATCTTTAAAGGATATCATTCTTGCATTGATATGCACCAGTAATTTGATTGAACACTAGCTGAGAATCATCATAGATATTAATAGCCTTGACTCCTAATGCAAGGGCAATTTGGAGCCCTATAATTAATGCTTCGTATTTAGCCATATTATTGGTACAATCAAAGTCTAACTTAAAAGACAAAGGTATAGGAATACCTTGAGGAGGGATTAATATAATTCCTACCCCACCTCCGTACTCACATTTAGACCCATCAAAGAATAAAGTCATTTGATATTTTGGGACTAATTGGGAAGTGGATGTAATAGATTCATCAGGGAATTCATAATTGATTAGTTGATTATCACTAAGAGGTGCTTCAACCAGTTGATCAACAATAATTTACCCTTTAACAAAATTTTGGTGGAGAAATTCTAGATCAAACTTAACTAGAAGCATAATCCATCTAGCCATCTGTTGATTCAGGTAAGGCTTAGAATTCATGAACTTAAGGGGATCAATACTCATAATTATGTACATCTTATGGTTAAGCAGGTAATGACAAATTTTAAAATCTATAAGGCTATATAATAAACAACTTGATCTTTGTGATGCTCATCTCGATGGGCAAGAATAACATCTAGAGCATGATCTATAGTCAAGATATGAAGGAAGAAAGGCTACCCTTCTTTAGGTGGAGTGAGGATAGGAGGTGATAAAAGATAGTTTTTGAGCATGTTAAAGGCTTCTTGATAATGAGAATCCCATATAAAAAGACTATTCTTCTTTAATAGATGGTGGAAAGGTTGATATTGATCAGAGAGCTGGGAAATAAAATGATGAATAGACTGAAGCTTGCCTTGTAAACTACAAAGCTGCTTAATGTTAGATAGAAGAGGCATCTCTAAAATAACCTTGATTTTAGTGGGATCCACTTCTATTTTGTGAATAGAAACAATGAAACCTAGGAGCTTACCCATCAAGATGCCAAAAATTTATTTTTTTAGATTTAGACACACAATACTGGAGTAGATGATCAAAAATAGTCTCAAGTACAAATAGGTGATCTTTTTAGAGGTTTGACTTCTCAAGGAGATCATCTACATAGTCCCTGATAATTTTGTGGATTATGTCATGAAATATATAAGTCATTGCTCACTAATAAATGGAGCCTACATTCTTTAGGCCAAAAGGCATAACACAATAGTAGAAAGTCCCCCAAGGAGTAATAAATGCAATTTTATGTTGATCTCTAGTGCAATAAGTATTTGATTGTAACTAGAGAAGCCATACATAAGGGATAACATTTCATGGCTAGCTATCAAATCCACTAATTGGTTGATGTTAGGGAGAGGGAAATCATCTTTTGGACAAGCAAGATTTAAATAATGAAGGTATATACAAATATGAAGTCACCGTATAGGCTTAGTGATCAAAATGATGTTAGACATCCACTAAGGATAATCAATGGGTTGAATAAAGTTAGCAGATAAAAGGCATTGCAGTTGTTCTTTTACTAGGAGTGTGACATGAGGATGCATTTTATGGAGCTTTTATTTCACGAGTTTAGCATTAAGAAAGGTGACAATATTATGAATAACAATAGCAGGGTCAATACCAGGCATATCGCTATAAGATCAAGCAAAGGCCTTACTACGTTCTAATAAAAAAGTGGTAAACTCTTGGTTTTCTTATGGATCTAAGGCTTTGATAATTTTAATAATCTTTGGGGTTTCCTAAAACCTGATATTAATATTAGTAGTGGCTTCATTTAATAAGCTAGATGTTTTAGATGGAAGAGAATTATGAAGATAAGAGTTTTCAGCACCCAAATGAGTCAAGATTGACTCATCATCCTAACACTAAAAAATAGAGATGGCTGGCATATCATGTCCTATTAAGTTAGGATATACTGAGGGAATGGTTCAGATTTTGCCATCATGGTGGAAGATGAGGGGTTATAAGGAGATCATATTAACTAAAAAAAAAGTTAAGAGGGATGGATACGATATCGCTAGTCGAGGAAGAGGTGTCAGATGAGGAAGATGGTTCTTATTCTTCCAAAGATGGTAGAAGAATAGGTTTGGGGGTAGATTTAGAATCTTTCTTAAAACCTAAGCCATGATTTTTGTGTGGTTTTATAAAATCTCCTAATGTGATATCGTGAGAACCTTGCTCATATCTACCCATGCCGAAACCTTTTTAGGCATAATGATAAAGATAAGTTTGCACAAATTGGGGATTGCTAAGAAAGGAGAAATTAGATGTAAATGGTTTACAATAAGTACTATTATCAGGTTCTAAGGTAACTTGATTAATCCCACCTTGTATTAAGTGAGTATGCAAGAAAGGTAATCCAAAAGGAATGAGTTCTCCTAAGTTGGGTGAATATATGGGTTGCTTGTCAAGACAACCAGAATCTCTAGGAGTGGGTAAGGTGTTAAGGGTTAATAATTGGTATTCCCCATTGAAAGCTACTACATCAAGGAGTCAATGGACTTTGTAGTGTAATTTTTAAACAAGGATAGTTGTGTTAGTCAAGGCTTGATTAGAAGATGAAGATGGGATTATAACAGGTGAGAGTATTATGCCATCTCTTGGCCAAAAGGTGAATTTGCATGATTTAAAGGGATGAGGATTAATAGGGATGATGTGTAACTAGCCTTCATGTTCATATTTAAGGCACTGATGGATTGTGAAGGGTACACATCATATCACATGAATCCATGGACATCCTAATAAAATGTTATATTATAAATTCCCTTTTATTACATAAAAGAGTTCATGAATAATGTGAGGACATACATGAATAGAGAGAATGACTGTTCCTACCATGGGTGCTATCATGTTATTAAATGTATGAAAAATCACTAAGGATTGGGAAATAATGGTTTTTGGTAGTTTTAATTATTGGAAATCATGTGAGGAAATAATATTAATACTAACCCCATTATCAATCATAACTCTTTTAATTCGAGTTTGATTTATTTGAGCTGTAATGAAAAGGGTGAGATCTTGATCTTCAGGGGATAAAGAAATAACCTTAGAATCAGTAAAACTAAGATTCGAGACATTTTAGAGGGCTCATATAAAAGCCAACAAAGGTTGAGGTTCATTTGGTCAGACCTAAATAGCTTCTATCATTACTTGTCGATGTTGTGGAGAGTTTTTGATAATCTCATATAATGACTTTTTTACAGGCATTTGGTGGAGTTGTTTTAATATGGAGATTTGTACCAACTCTTTGGCTTTAACTGGGTTAGTTCTTGTAAGAGAAACTTTAGGCTTTTTTAAAGATGTTTTAAGCATATTAGGTACAAAGGCTCTTGTAATTGAAACCTTAGCTTTATTAGGATTTTGGTTTTGAGAATGAGTGGTTACATGGACAACATCAATGTGTAATAAAGGTGGATCTGAAGAGGCTACTAAATCATTATCACTTATAGGACTGACATGATTATGGGTGGGTGGAATGGATGGAATAGTGCCCTTTTTTTTAGGAGTCTTATCATTGAGATTGTCATTTAATAGGTCATCATTCTGGACTAATTAATAGATTATAGCCTTAAGGTCTTTGTAATTTTCTATATCATGTTTAGGTACTCTATGATATGCACATATTTCCCAATTTCTATACCAAACAGGTCTTTGGGGGTGAAGGTTAATGAACCATATAGGTGGTAACATAATTAGGGACATATCTAATAATTATTTCAAGATTACACAATAAGATCCCTTCAAAGGGTCATATTATGGTTTTACAGGGGTTTTGATAATAGGCTCTTTTGATAAAGTATTACTCATTTAGTTTTGTCACTTTACCTTTATAGGAGGGAAAAATGTAATCTCTTTTCCTTTAGGTTTCTCTAATGGTCCTTTAACAGAGGAAGGTGGATATTGAGATGGAGGTGTGACTAATAATGAAGTGAAACTTTGCATTTTACCAAGAATTTGAATGGAAGAACATATGATAGGTACATATGATGGATGGGGACCTAAAATTGATGATGGAGATGGTATAAAAGGGATAGACCCTTTGTTCTTTCGTGTGTTAATAATAGAGGGGGTATTTAGACTAAGGTTTTTATCTTTTGACATTTGAAAAAGATCAACTTTAACCTGAGGATGAGCTAAGGCTTTCTTTAGTGGAATACCAAGATAATTATCCAAACAATCGATGATAGGAGATTTACCCTTTCCTTTAGTATCTTCATGGTAAGGAGGTGTTATGGTAAGATGGTTTTGAAGGGTTAAGGTTTTGGACAAAAGGATAAGATCTCATTATATGCTTTTTGGGGATCAAAGGGGTGGAATGTCCAAATCTAGAAGTATCAATATGTTTATCTATAACATCCGAAAGAGTGGTTTCATTTTCCCATTTAGGAGATTTGGTGCGAGAAGGTGATGGTTCACATGAATGATCCCATGTAATGAGGCTAGGGAGCTCTATAGGGATTTTGGGACTAGTTTTAATGATCTCAAGTTGACTCATATCAAAAGCATCTCCTATAAGGAGATCCTAGACCAAAGGTTTCTCTAGGACTTTTTTAGGTAATAACTAATCATAGATTGTGCCAATCATATGAGTAGCTCGATTTTATGTTTGTCCAGGGTTAGCTTGGATTGCATTCGATGTGGATAGATGGTTTGGAAATGGCTATTTAAAAATATCTAATGATTGGTTAGGATGAGCATTTGGATTATCCAATCAAAGGTCCCCCTTGTCAATGAGGTTCTGTACTAATCATTTAAAAGATTGACACCACTCTATGTCATGTCTTATTACCCTGTGATAAGCACAAAACTCATATTCTTTATACCAGTTAGGTTTAGGATGTGTATCATTAATTGGTCTAATTGGAAGAAGTTTAATAACATTTGCTTGTAAGAGTTTATCTAATTCCAAAGTATAAGGCTCTCTTATAGGGTTATATTTCTTAGGGTTAAAATGAGTTAGGCCCCTAGGTTGCTACATGTGAGAGGCAGAAGACCTTGATTGGTTGGATGCTGGAGGGGAAGAAGTTTTTATAGTAATTTCATTTTTTGCCCCTTTTGGTTTAGGATTATTGATATTGATTTTAGAGGGGTCAGATTTGAAGTTATTATTATGCAACTTAACTTTTCCCTCTTCAATGCCATGGAGTTCAAGCTTACAGGCCATGGTAAAGGCTTCATCAAAAGTCTTAAAAGTTTGAATTTGTAACATGGATGATATATGTTTTGCACAAGAACGTGAAAAAAATTCAATTAATTCTATTTGTGACAAGGAAAAGGTTGGTTGATTAAATTATGCCATCAAGACATAAAGTCTGATATGGATTCATCGTCAAACTATCTAATAGTGTAAATATCTATAATAGTCACTTTTTGAGCAATATTGATTGAAAAGGGTTTCAAGAAAATTTGGGCCAACTACCCAAAGGAAAAGAGAGAATGCTGAGGAATGGAATTGTACCAATCTAATGCAAATCTTGATAATGATATGGGAAATGTTCTAAGTAGAAGGGCATCATCATGTGCTATAAGATACCATGCATGTTGAAAGGCTCTAAGGTGTTGTTGGGGATCTTCTTTGTTTTGGAATTTAGTAAACTTAGGATGCTCCTATTGTGAGGGATATGGCCAGATAAGGATAGAGGGATGGATTGGATCATTAAAATTTTTCTCATATGTGAGCATCGTATTATGTGCAAAGGTGGAGGCTTCCAAACTAGCCATCCTATTCATGAGGATGTTTATAAGGTCTATCTAAGTATTACTCTGAGGTAAACTTCCTAAAACACCTTATTGAAGGGGTTGATAACTTGGTAAAGAGGTAGACATAGGTTGTGAGGGAAGGTATGTTGATGTAGTAGACATAATAGGTTAAGATGCCACCACATATTATGGGACTTGTAGCAAAATATTTTATTGTGGGAAGGACTGTAAGTAATTGGTTATCACTAGTTGTGATGAAGCCACATACTGGGCAACCGAGGAGACATATTATTGGGGAGGTTGTGTTAAATGGATTTGTTATGTGTGAGGGATTTGCTATGAACCATATGCTAAAGTCATTATAACATGTGGGAGACTTGAAATAATTAACACCACTAACATTCGGGAGGTATAGTGGATATAAGTTGAGTGGTATTTTGAATCTAAGTAACAAGGGTTGGAGGGGATTTGCTACGAACCATATGCTAAAGTCATTATAACATGTGGGAGACTTGAAATAATTGACACCACTAAAATTTGGGAGGTATAGTGGATATAAGTTGAGTGGTATTTTGAATCTGAGTAACGCAGGTTGGAAAATTGGTAGATACTATATTTGGTTAGTTTCCTAAAGGTTGCATCACTTGGGCATTAGAACTAGGTGGAGGAGATTCTAATGGAAAAATTTATCATGGCCATGGTGAATTCTATAGTTCTCTCAATTCCCTCAAAAGGCATCTCATACATATGTGGAGAGCCTTGGGTATGGGGGGAAGGAGAAATATGTATTGCTCGACTATTAAGATAGTAATATAGAGAAATGGGGTTATTGTACACTATTTATGTAAAGGAAAGATCTCCTTGAGGATAATATCTTGGGAACATAAGATTCTCAAAGGACTCAGGGCAAGAGGTAGAAATAGGTGTGCGTTCCATATGAGAGGATGTGATACCTAATTTGGATTCTTTCTTTGATTGTTGTCTAGTCAAAACCATAAGATAGAAAATAAAAGCAAAAATAAAACAAATAAATAAAACAAAAATTTCTTTTTGAATTATCTTATTTTAATTATAAAATAAAATCCACACACACTAAATTCATTCCAATTTTTTTTAAACTTTAAAATGTGAAAGGAAATATAGAAAAAGAAAAGATAATGAAGGTCCTATGAAATGGTAATCTAAGGATGGTTTCAGGTATTTTTGTTTTAACACTCAAAGGAAATATGTATTGGTATTGGTATATGGATTGATACTTGGGGATTTCTCCCCTCACGTCATAATCCCACATCTAGTGCGAGTGCTTACCCAAAATATACCAATGGTCCAAAGATTGTACTTAGCCAGAGAACTGAGTTAGTCTTCCCCTTGGTGGTAAAATCCAAGTGGGATTGTCAGGAAAAAGGTTGCCATGAGATGATGAAATCCCCATCAGTTTCCTTATGTTAGGTGTTTATATGTGTTAATTGATATTGTGATTTTGTTTGTGTGTGGATAAAATGATAACTATGATAGATTTCTGCCTAGATTATTCTATGTGAAAGAATCTAAACAGGAAAGATGAATGCAATTTATTTTAACTTTTAAGGAAAGGAAACAAAATGCAGTCTTAATGTTATCTTTGGATGAATGCACACAAAGAAAGGGAAAGAGAGAAAATTCAATGATTTTAATTTAATAAAGAAAAATGAGACCTATGGTCCCATCGAACGTGCCATAATGTTTTCATATTTTTTTTGCTTTTGTGGTCTAATTAACTACTAAAAACAAAGTAAATATAGGGTTTAGAATTACCTAGAGATGAAGGTTGGTTGTGCACCATTGATCAAACTTGTGGGATCTCCTCTTTGGTTTGGGAGGAATGAGCTATAATTCACCACACTTAAACAAAATTTGGATTAATAGAAAAATAAGTGGGCTACCTAGTAAGAAACCAATCCCAAGAAGTGATATGCTTCTTTAGATGGATGTTAGCCCACATTTAACATTCAAGTTTATAAATAAACATGAAATTACAAAGATATATATGGATAAGATATTAAAAAACAATGCTAAAGATAATTAATCAATAACAAGGTTTATGCGATTAAAGTAAGCATCCCATAATTCTGTAGCTACATCAACATCCTCTTAGATTATAACCACTTATTCATTAATGTATTCAAAATTATGTATAAAAGCCACAATACAAAGTCCTAGCTCAAATGCAATGTCACTTTGATCGGCAAATAGAGGTTGAGGGACTATGGGAAGATCAAAGATGCTAACAGAATCATGTACTAATTCGGACAGGGTCATCTACATGAAAATACGTATTTTTAGCAAAGTAGAATGTAGATTTAATAGATACTAAAGATGCAAAATAGACTATTTAAAGCTATTTTTATAGTTTGATAGGGATCGATGATGATCCTATATGATCAACATTAATTCTACAAGATCAACATTGATTTAGATGAATTGATGTCAATTCTATGTAAAAGTGTTGAGCCATAAAACAAACTATAATTATGACCTATAAAATTGATAAAATAATCAAAACTGAATGTAAATAAAAACACAAAGATTATAGAAGACAAATAAAACTTAAATATGATAAGATATGGACCTTAGATGGTTGAAGATGTGTAAATATAAAGATGCCAAAATAATGTAAATGGCCTTAAAAAATCACCTAATAATGTCACCAATCAAGTGTTCTTCAAAGTGACAAGGTGCTGGTAATATCTATACGCAGGTTCAAGACTGGTTTGGATAAAATTTTGTGATCAAAATGGCTTCCTTCCTTTCATGTTCATTCCTCTTGAGCAATGGAAGTTTGATGTATATTTATAGATCAATGCCGATCCTAACTGATCGACATCGATTATGGAGAATTGAAGTCAATACACCTAAAATGGGTGAGGCTAAAACAAATCTCACTATAATGGGTTGGCTGATGGTTAAAATGATTTTTGAGGTTGCTAGGTTGTTTATTAGGAGGTTGGTTGGGAGGTTAAATAATTTGTTTTTATTTGATATTTATATATTTTATGGTTAAGGAGGGTAAAACTTAGTTAATTACTATTTAACAATAGTAATTAACTCATTTAACCTAGGCAATAAAGGTAAAGTGGAAGGTAAATGTAATTATTTAAAATAATTACTCATAGGGGATGCAATAAAGAATAATGTAAAGATGCATCACATTAATACATAAAGGTGTATAAAATTAGCATTTACACTACTTTCTCCAACCACCAGATCTCCACCTTGGGACTCTACGCCATCTTTGACTTGACTTGCTTGTGAAGATAGAATCTTCATATCTATA
Source organism: Torreya grandis (assembly GCA_037957365.1). Lineage (NCBI taxonomy): Eukaryota > Viridiplantae > Streptophyta > Pinopsida > Cupressales > Taxaceae > Torreya > Torreya grandis. The sequence goes on from JARHVA010000105.1 coordinate 1,882,215, forward strand.
GATTTGACAGAGCTATTACTATGTTTGCTTTGGGTGGCCATAAGTACTTGTTTGTTGAAGACATGACTATGTTAAAGAATGAGACATTTATCTATAACCATATATCTACCTCTACTATAAAATTTAAGCATAGGTCTTTATTATATATTGAAAACCAATCCAATTTATTGGTTTTCATATAGTCATTATATCGATGAAGATCTAGAATTTGCATAGCTTTATTATAGACTATATTAGGTTTAAATAAACCTATCCTACATATGAGCTTTAATGGTGATAAAACCTCATTATTAGTAACCTTGATTGTATGGCTGTAGCTACTTAATGGTATTCAACCAAGCTCTAATGGAAATATAGCCCTTTGAAACATTTGATTTTGGTTCGACCTGAACCATATTCGACCTCTACTTGAAGTCTCTTAGCTTCAAATTTTGATATCGATCATTGATCTTGATCTAAGCTTCTCATATTTTTCCAATTATCATTTCTTCATTCATTCCATGCGCTGTATAGTCGGTCTTGGCTGGTTCTTATGATTTCACGATGTGGCATTCTCACATTCATCCTCATAAGCATTGACTCTTGAATTTACGTGCACTATCAATCTCCCTTTGTACATATTTAATGCATACCATTGATTTACCTAACAGTTATCATGGTCATGATACTTGGAAACTTTTCATTCATTCTTGAGATCTATTGACTAGTTGACCTTTCACTCATGATTGATCTACTTTGGTATGATGGATCATGCACCATTGATCTACTTTGGTATGATGGATCATGCACCATTGATCAGCTTGGACCCACTAGCTTTTTCAATCACCATGCACTGTTAGATCTTCCTATAGGCACCCAAGATCTTGTCACTTGTCAACCACACATTCATTCTCACGATCCACTGACTAGTTGACCTTTTTCTTATCACTGATCTTTGATACATGATTTAATGTGTTTCGTTGGATCTCTCAGATTCATTGACATCACTAATCACCCACTTGCCATTATATCTTCTTTGAACTTTCATTATTTTGACACTTTTCAGCTTTGTGTTCACTCTTTTGAATCGAAATGACTATTTCATGAGGCTTGAACTTGACATCCCCCTGCATGTCTTACTTGTTAATGATTTTTTAAATCCAAATAGTTAATTACTGTAACTTTGACTTGATGTCCCTACACATGTTTCATTATGCTTGTTCAACTTTGAGGACTTAGATCTTAAGATAGATAACTCATCAAGACACATAATTTGAGAGGCCTCCTAAGTCATGAAGAACCTCATGCCCATGTAATCTTTTAGATTTGAGAGGCCTCATAAGTCATGAAGAACCTGATATCCATGTAATCTTTTAGATTTGAGAGGCCTCCTAAGTAAAATTATGAAGTGTGCATCCAAATTGACCTATCTATTTTTGCATGACGTTTGATGATGGTTTGGTCCATCTTATTCACTTGCTCAAGTCATTTAATCATTTGGTCAATCAAGAATTATGCTCAGCTAATCTATCTAGGCATAAGCTTTGTATGTGGGCTAAATTTGGTCAACATTTTCTAATCATGGATAGGGTCTAACATGGGGATGGTTTGTTCAGATGGATCATTAAAGATAATTAATCCATCTCTAGGGACACCATGTATATATCATAGACAATCTTCAATGGGATTAGGGTCACCAACAATTGCTTCACACATAGCTTGGAGTGTGAGTCACAAATCCATTATTGGAGATAAGTAAGATAATGACAAGTTCATGATCTCCTTGAATAGATGCCAAAAATGGGTATCCATATGTCATTCTTCATGAACATACCATGCTCTAGCCTAAGTTTGTAAAGTTTTGTAGCAAGCATGTACCCATAGCTACTCTAGCAAGAAAGACTCTTTAGCCCTCCACATGGATTCACAAGATTCTTTATGTGGTTTTAGTACTCGTACTCTACTATAGATTATTGTACCCTAGACTCGATTGTCATGATGAAATAGATGATGTAAAGTAGAGCATATTTGATCCCAATGGAGAAGTCACTCGTTATGGGTTTGCCACCACCTTGCAGCTATGTCATCGAAGAGGTAAACTAATGAATGCATATGATCATTATTAGATTTATAAAAGTCTTCAAGTTGTTAGATGAAGGCATAAAATTCCATTTGCTCATGAAATCAAGGAGCTTCATCAAATCTTTCTAACGATGCATCCTCTCATGATTTGTCCAGTAACAAGGAAAATATGTGGCATTTATGATTCTAGTGTAGAACATTCTCACAACTACCAATTTCACCACACACTCTTCTAGTGAGGTCATAGTCATCATGTGACCAACAATTACAAATATTACTTGTAGTATCAGAAAGGCACTGGGTATCCATCCATCAGAGGATGCCATCAGGAGTGGGATCATGATACTCACCATCTCTATCTATGAGATTGTAGATGTGTTTAATATCTTCTTCCATATTAATAGTTTATGTATAGGGTCCCATGTGTTTGATCTAATGGAATAATAACACATTGATCAATTATTTAAAAAGTGATGTAACACTTTTTGAATCTTAAGTTTGCATTGTTTTCATAGCACCAAGGTTACCCCAATAGAGCTGGGAAATCATTTGCTTCAACTAACTCAAGAACTTCAAAATCAACTTTGAAAGGTACTCTAAGGATATTGACCATTGCATTCTTAAGGATGCCAATTGGTAGAGCATTAGTTTTATTAGCCATAAACAACATGTGCATCAACAGTTATAATGCTGGGCTAGACAGTTTGCACCATGCATATTTTGTGAGGATGTTAACCTCAGTGGAAATGTCAACCAAGATATCTCAAATCACCCATCCATTGATGGAAACATTCACCAGTATCTCCTTATCTTCTTAACAGATAGGAAGAATAAGAGTATCTTATCATTAATCATGATTCAATCAATGATCTTTAGTTAGTCAAAGTAATTGAGGTTTAACATCATTTGATGTTTCTACCTAATTTTTAAGCCAATTACTCAATTATGGGATAATTTCTTCATCTAATATACACTTACAAAGCTCTTAGAAATCATCTTGTGCTACATTTTGAGGTTCTATGGACTTTTGTAGATCAACATGTTGTGCTACTTCTTGGTCCTTAAGAAACTAAATTTCTCCTTTAGTTCTTATACCAATGTTATAGTATCTTGGAACAAATCTTTATGTTGTTGGGCATTAAGATACTTCCTTGTATGAGGCTCTTCACACTGTATCTTCTTAATAGGAAGAATATATATAGACTGAGATTATCCACCACTAAGTGTAATGATATTAACCTATCGAGTTGTCAGGGTGCTAGAGCATGGTCACTAGTGAGGTTTCTCAATGTAAATCATACCAACATGCTTTTCATTTCTTTCCTTAGTGATGGCCATGGATATGTCTAGACATTATTCTAACTGATGTTCCTTTTTACAAAAAGCACATGTTGGATAGACTGGACAATCTCATTAATAGTGATCTAGAGATTCACACTTATAACATGTTCTTGGTGGAAAATGGCCACCTCCTCATCCTCATCCTCAACCTTGTCCATGATATCCACCATTATCCTAATTATTAGAGACAAAAGTTTGGCATGTACCACACACACATGCCTCATAGATATCATTAATTAACTAGAAATCATTTGTGTCATTAGTGTAGGCATCACATATTTTGTATTATTCAAACAATTTTGAATGTGTATCCCATTATAAGAGAAGATAAGAGCGTACATTGTGTTCTTTGTGGCAAATTTCACATGACTACTTTAGTATAGTGCAGGTGTTTTTATGTGGGTAGTTGCTTCTATTATGACCTTCAGACACATAATCAATACTCTAAAGACCATTATAAGTATCACATGCATTAATTACAATTAGCTTTTATAATTTTTATGTTATTGAAGCTATTTGATCTTCCATAAAAGGATTGATTCTAGTGTCAATACTACTAACAACTTCAGCACAAAGGATAGCTTCCAAAGCTTCACATGGGATGGTAAAAGTCCTTTAAGACAATGGTTATCTAAAAGGAAGCAATAAACCTCCCATAAACCATTGGGCATGTTGAGCAACATTAATTTCAAATGAAAGCTTTGATAAAAGTGTTTTGAACCATGCATCATACTCGTATACACTCTTAATAAGCTCTTGTTTTATATCTTTTAGCACGATAATACTTTGTTGATCAAATTAAATAATATCAAATTCCTAAAGAAATTCCATTTTGAGATGATCATAGTCAATTACCATTTATTGAGGGTAAAACTTCCTATACCACTTATGCACCCTTTCCAAAAGTGTGGTTATGAATTGCAGTGCTTTTCACTTAGAATAAGTTATGCCTCATGCCCTCCAAATGAGTTCACATTTATGAACATGCTCTGCAACATTCTCCACACCTTGATATTTAGGTAGATGAAGCATGATTTCATAATATACCATTGGAAATTTAGGTGCTTTTGTCGATGGCTATTAAGAACCCCTAGGTCCTATTCCTTGAGGGGGAAGTCCACCACTTCCTCCCATGCTACCTCTTAATCCACATACAATACCTTTAGTATCAAAACACATGACATGGGGCATGGTAGCTTATTGATTAATGATACTTGGACCTATACTCTATCTACTATGAATTCCATGTCCACGAAGCATACCAAGTTGGGTTATGAAATTCCCTTGAAGAGGAAGAGAAAGTGTTAGTTCAGTATGAGTTAACATTGGCTCAACTATAATTTCCTTTATAGGATCAATTTTTTATTCTACACTATCTATATCCCAATTATGTATAATTAATTCATTTAATTCAAAAGTATGAGCGCATACTATGGTTAGGAAACTTGGGTGGTTCAAAGGCGGTTTTTAAGTCTCTTATGTCTAGCTAATTTATCGTTCATATTATAAAATTGGCATTGGTCACAATTTGAAAGTGATTGATTCCTCCTTATGCCTTTTCACTTCCTTATGGATCCTAAAAACACTTCCTAAGTTTTATCATTCCCTTCCTATGTCACTTTCACGTACGATCTTTGGGCAAGCTTCATCATATTTATACTTTCACAAAGCTAGCTGACTGGCTATCATTTTGAACCTATTTTTTTTTATCAACACCTCTACAATCCCCTTCTAACCATGTGGCTCATGTAAGGATGGATTTATCCCTCCATTGATAGAGTTTCAATTCCATAATCAATAAATAACTTCTTTACTTCTAGTGGGAAATGTCTAATATACTAACCACATGGTTTTCTAAGAAACTAGAACTTGGATTCTTTAGGACATTAGTAAGTGGTTACAACGTATTCCAAGATGTAACTCTTCAACACTCCTCTCCACCAAATATTAATAACCCATGTCCATGGTGTTGCTAGTCATGCCAAAGTCTTTTGACATTCTATCATCCAAACTTATCTCCTAAAATTTTGTGACTGAACTTGAGCATATGCAGAGAGCCTAACATGCAGATGAATAGGGACTTTGACAAAGAAGGTTTCATATAATGAGCAATAGATATATTGTTCCACTCATACACATGAAAAAATTCCTAGTTCAAGATAGGGAATCACAAAGGTATCCTCAATCTCAGTAATCCATTCTTCAATACTTTCAAGGGATAAATGTTCAATCATCTTTCATTACTATGTAACAAGTACTATAGGTCTTGGTAATGGAACCAAAATGTTGGGTTTATTATCTTTATCACATTTTCTTTAGGCACTAAAGTGTAGCCCTAACAAGCTTATGGACTGGCCCTTTATGCAAGACTAAGGTCTTGCGTGCTCAGCCAAAGCATGTTATAAGAGACCAATTCCTATGGGTTATGTTGCTCAATAACACACTAGTAATATACATGAGCTTATTCATATATCTAACTAAAAATTACACATAAAAATAAATATATGATTGTGGACCTTGATTCATTAATCTCAACAACCATGAACATGAAGATAAATGCCTTGAAGTTTAAAAGGTTGTCTATGCAAACTCATATAATGAATGTTCTATAGCTCTTATCATGAATGATAAACCATAAATTAGTCAATGCAAACCCATTTTTAATGCTTAACTATCAACTCTCAAAAACATAACATCTAAACTCATTTAAATATCTATATTCTATATTATATAGTCACCTTATGTATCCATTATCAGTAACCTTACATCAATCCACATAGGGGTATTTATACTTGTTTTTCCATAACCAAGTAGTTACTTAATAAATGACAAATGGGTGATTAGCTAATGATCTATTAATAGACTAAGAGTCATGGAAATATTTTAATTATTTTCTCCTAAAGACCCAGAACTTCATGCCCCCTATATTCTTGTTCAATGCTAGATCCTTGCTACCAAATTTCCTTATTTTCATAGGTTGATGCAAAAATCATGATGATTAAGGTCTAGATTGTCTTTGAGAATCACTCCTCAACTATATTCTACTTTCCTTGCACTCCCCAAGCTTTTTGATACTATTTCAAGTCCTATGCTCTCAAGTTCTTTGTAGTTATGTTATGTCTTTGACTGGGTCTTCTCACACTATTATCTTTCATGACTTTATCCTCTCACACCTCATTAGTTCCATGCCATGGTATTATTGCACCATGCTATTTCTATGACATGGTATTCCTATGATATGTTCCTCTCACACCATGCCAGTTACATACTAAAAGCCAAAATACTTAGTCAAAATTTGGGGTTTATCATTCATGTTGAGATTTATAGAACATGCATTATATGAGTTGGAATAGACAACCCTTTAAACTTCATGGTATTTATCTTCATATGCATGGTTGTTAAGATTAATGAGTCAAGGTCTACAATCATATATTTATTTTTATATGTAATTTATAATAAAATATATGAATAAACTCAAGTATATGACTAGTGTGTTACTGAGCAACATAACCCATGGTATCTTGTTACATGCTTCTGGTGAGTGTGAAAGACCTTAGTCTTGCATGAAGGGCCAATGCATAAAATTGTTGGGGATAAAAATTTTGGGTTTATTCTCTTTATCACATTTTCTTTAGGCACTAAAGTGTAGCCCCAACATGCTTACGTGTTAGTCCTTTTGACATTTTGGCCTCCCAAGGCCAAATATCAACCCCTAATGTTAAAAAAAAACTTTTAATGACAACTATTCCAACCTGCTCACATTGATATCTTGCATGATCATGCCATTTTAGTACTATTTTAAGCCATGGTAGTATGAATGAGAGGTGGCACTAGTATGTCATAGTCTCATGTTTGAATCATTTGTGTCACAAATGTCTTGAGTTTTTTGGTGGGGTGACAATGGTCCTTAGGAACTTGGAGTGAGTCAAGAGAGTTAACTGTCAAGAAGTCTTAAAAAGTCCAAATGAGTGGTTTTATCCCTATTTGAGGAATTTAAGGATCTTGAGGTCTAGTGGAGGTGTTTAACATTATTTGAAATTCACAATGTGAAGGCTTATTAGTGTGCTCAATATCATTATCCTTGTTTTATTCATTTAAGCCTTTCAAACCTTCATCACTCCTCTTAAGCACCATATACCACTCAAACCACTTCATGTTAGTTTATTTTCCTTGAAAAACCTTAGAAAAGGGAAGTGTTTTGATTAAATTACATTGAATAGGTCTTGAGAGGTTCCATTCTAATCTAATTGTCATGACTTTTACGTTTCATAGCCTTAAAGTTTTATTTAAAGACTTATTTACACCTTTCACTAGCCACATGGGCCCTACACATTCCAAACATATGTTCTTTCAACTCCTCACGTTGACTATCAGTTTAAAAAAAGCCATTTTACCTTTGTTTTCCCTCTCTCTACCCTAAAATGGCAGTTCTAACTCAGAGACATGCAAAAAATGGTGTTTTAAGGTGCATTTGGTAAGTTGTACGGAATGGTATAGCCAGTCCATACAAGGGGGGAGTTAAGTACTATAGAGGACTTCTATGCAGAGATATGGAAGAAGTTTCAAGGTCAAATAATTTAGAATAAGTCCAAAACTACTATTCTTTCTTTACTGGCTTCTTTGGTAGGCTCAAACATCTCCTTAGGTTTATGCTTAGACCATATGGAGGAGAGAGGATGGAGGTCATAGATATTGGCTATAGGAAGTATACTCAATTAGCTTCCATCCATGGGAATTTTTTCCTAGATTGACCTCATAAACTTTATGAACAATCCTTACGAACTTAAGGAATTTGTATGCCATTCTCATTTACATATGCCAAGTTATACTGAATGGTTTTTAAGGATTTTTGGCTTGCCTACTCAAAATAATGATGGATGTTATTTAATTGGATCTTAAAATATCTTATCATATCATTTTAAGTAATTGAATCACACATGTGAGCTCATATAACTAGCAGACCTTTAAGACTAGCTCTTATGTGTGATTTGTAAGCAAGTCTGTTCAATGGACATGGATTGCATGTCTTCATCAAGAGCTATGGACTGAGTTGGAGAGTGGGTGGAGTGTTTCATTTTCCCTCATTCCTCCTTTATTAGGTTATAGGTAAAATGGCCTCTTCTCATCTCAATATATCTCAAGAATAAAAGGGCTTATGCATACTTGAAGGCCATTGTATGATGAGCACTGTGTATGGCTAAGTGGCATCTATAAAGCTTCAAATATAACTCAAGAACATAGAAATAGGGTGTCAAAGTGATAATAGATCATCATTATACCCTTATGAATAAAATTATAAACCTCCATGGTAGCCTTAAAGGCTTAGAAAACATCCTCCTTGCCTCCAAGCTCACTCAATCAATTTTAGCAGAGTTTAAGGTCTTTTGCAAAGATTAAGGTTTTTTTGAGTTTCTTAGGTTTTAATTTAGCACTATGTGTGCCCCTCTTCCTAATTATAAAAGTGGTATATTTTTATGGTATGTAGGTGAGGATTTTCAAGATTAATGAGGTCTATCTTGGAGAGACTCTCACACTCCATCTCACTCCATTTTCATACCTCTACCATTTCACATGTTTTCACTACCATGCACACTGTGTTCCAAACTTGTTTTCCATGTCCACCCTCCACATCACCCCACATTTAGTCTCATTCACCCATCCATCCCCCCTCCTAAGCCTAAAACATGAGATACAAACTTATATAGACCTTATAGCCCTCAAGATACATGAGATCATGGAAATATGGATCAATACAAACCATTCATCTTACAAAAGAAGCCAATAACCACCTACAGTCAGTCACTTAGGCTAATTGTAGTAGAGTTTCAAAGAGCACTATGTGGACACTCATGAGTATAAATAATGGTGTGGTTAAGAGAATAGACACCATAAAGAGCTAGAGGATAATGTGAGGGAAGGTTATGAGAGGTTTCAAATGGCTCTTAGCACTATACTCTCTCAGAATCTCATCTCATAGACTTGTGTACATAGTCCACATATGCAAGTGTATTCCTACATTAGTGTTGATATATGTGGAAGACCACATCTTCTTATGGTAAGAGGAAATATTCACATCAGGTGAGGTAAGATTTACCCTAAGTAACATGAAAATATAAGTGATCATCACCTATAAAAGGAAAAATTATAGTACAATCAACATGAGCTTGAAGACAAACAAACCTAATTGAGCATGAACAAGCCCAAGAAGTGGGCAGAGCAATGATTGAATATATTTAAGGTTAGGTGGAGTTTCAAATGAGGTTATCAACTACATATAAACCATTAAAATTCAAATATGGAGTCTCAAATATCAAAATACCAATATCATTTAATCCCCATGTTGGGAACAACACCTACAGGTCCCTTGAGAAAGCTTTCTAGCCTTAAGCTTAAAGGGAAAGAACATGAGCATTATTTAATGAATATTAGATCCAACCAAACCTCAGAGCCTATTAAGGGTCAAAATTAGGTCCATGAGAAACTAAATAATTTGGTGGTATAGTGGGGTAAATCCCAAACATAAGAGATACAACAGTCAAGTGCATAGTCAAGGACAAATCACCTATAGCCCTAATTAGAGGATAATGCATTCTAAGACCTAAACAAGGAACAAAATGAGTGAGAAATTTTTGAAGCCTTATTTAACAATGAAATTGGTTTAATGTTTAAGAAAGGTTATAATGTTCATAACATCCCCAAAAAACCATGAAATATACAGTCATATCTACACGTATGTCATGAGCATAGTCAACTGCATATAGATAGTTTTTGAAAAATTAGAGGCTCTAAAGCCTTTAGAGGTGTAGTCAAAATATTAAACTTTATAAAAATTACTATTAGGGTTGGTTTAATGTATTCATGTTATCCTAAGATTCAGATAGTCAATGAATATATCCACTATTCTGGCTTAGAACATATCCTAGTCTCCTAGTAGCGTGTGATGAGACTAAATGCATTCTTTAAAGGTTTGAAGCCCAAGGATGAGAGTGTGGAACTCATGAAGGATTATGAGGCAATTATGTATATTAGGTAAGGGTTTTCATACACTCTTGAGGTGACAACACTCTGACTCAAAATCTAAATGCCCTTGAAGGCTAACAATACAAACAAACCTGCAAAGGCCTAATGCAGACTTGAGTAGGCATATGTCTAACTGCAAACCTTTTGACTATTTTTAGGATTGTATAAGAAGATAAAGGTATCAAAAGAAGTTTTGCAAGGTTTCATAAGCTTTAAGATAAGGTAGGGGGTTTCTTGATCAAGACCTCAGGGTTTCATAACCTTAACTATGCATAAACCCTAAACTTACTGTGTGTAGTATACATGGGTTGGATTGAATAGAGACTTGAAACTAAGGATGTGATTTAATATATGAGTATGAATGAGGATTATAATTCCCCATAATCATTAAACTAAAAATAGGGAGAGAGATTTTAGACCTCTGCCATCACCAAACATACAGACTGGCAAGAGAACCTACAAGCAACCATGGGAAAAGGAGAACATTGTTGAGGTTGGGAATCCAAGGATAGTTTTATAGGGATAAAAATAGATAATAAAGGAAAGTTATGATGGATTTAGGAGTCTCTATGTCTCCCACAAGTCTCTCAGACCTTTAGTACTCAATTAAGGCCAAATAGGCCTGTTCTAGACCTAACAAGCTCACATCACTTTGGAGAGCATTCAAACCTTCCCAAAGTAAAACCAAATACTTGAAAATATGTAGAAGTATATTCAGGCCTAAAAAAGTGTTTTAAAATAGGGTAAGACAAAGAAAATATCAATTTTGGTATTGAAAACTCCCTCAAACTACACATTATACACAACTAGTTTGTACCACCACTTCAGGAGCTTGTATCTCATAGAGCATAGAGACTTGGAAAAAATTACCCTAAGGGATTTAAATAACCCTAACACACTTTAGATCCATGGTGGAATGGGGTATATTTAGGAGCTCACATGTATGAATAAAAGCTAAGACTCTTAGCCTGTTCAAACTGCCTACAAAAGAACACAAACCAACTTCTCCACATTCACATCTTAGCCCACTCTTTACATGGGAACTAAAATTTGTTAGGGAAGTTAGAGGGGTCCATATACCTAAAATATATGTCAATATTTTTTATTTTAGGGGTATGTACTCTATGAACCATTGCTAAGAGTACTGGACACCCTTAACCTCCCTAGAACCCTATGCATACCTAGTTGTAGAAATATGGATATCTTGGAATCCTATCACCATATAATGGTCTAAAAAACACTTTTAATGTCAAGATTACTCAGAGGAGAACCTATTTAAGGGTTTTAATTGTACTAAATCCATACAAAATGCTCAAAAAGCTATACTTTTCTAGGAAATGAGTATAAGGAAGGGTAAACAATAGTTTAGAATGATTTCAATCATTAGAGGGGATGGTTTGGGACATTATTCACCTTCTAAAGTCATGATATGCCAAAGGATCCACATATAAAGGTCTTTTCAACTCATTTAAAAACTGCTAGTTTGCAAATGCTAGAGAAAGGTGGACTAGTCAACTAGAAGTGAGATTTCAAGTGCCTAATGCTTATATAATCCTATCTTATGGTTGATGATGTTGGTTTAGGTATGAATCTCACTTATTCATAGGTTCTAAAGATTTTTTCTAGGTTTCATGGTAGCCAACATACAAGCAATTAGGCTAATAGGCCTAATTGGCCTATTTGACCTATTTGGTCAACAAGAGAACTCAAAGTTGGTGTAGATGGGATAAATAGGAGAGTTAATTTAGGGTATAATTCCATGTAACTAATTATTTAAATGGGTAAAATTCACTCTAAATGGTCATAATGAAAAGAGAGGGGGCAATTTCTTGACTTTATCAAATATACTTAAAAAGAAGATGGACTATTGTATGTTTGCAATGACTTAATTGCAATCCTTTCATGTTGTAACTACCAAGGAGTTATTTAACCTAATTAGGGGAATACAATGCCTTGAAATATGTTGAAAAGGTCAACCATAGTCTCCCTCACCCCCATTTCTACGTGAAAAGGATGCATTGAAGGCACCAATGCATGAGGAGTTGAAAGAAAGGCTACTTGTAACTAATGTATGAGTTGGTTGTGGTCATTTATGACCCCTTATCCACTTTTCCACTCCAATTTTATCTTCTCTCTTTTGATTTGATATATATTGAGAAATTTAGGCCTTGTATTTTATCCCATAGGTTGGTATGAGAAAACTCTGCCAGTTTTTATACTTGTGCACCTACTTAGGCTAATGAATATAACACTATAACTTCTTCATGATCAGAACTTAGTGTATTCATACTTGTTTTGATATGCATAGTGGTATAGTCTTCCCTTTATAGGTCCAAGTTTTACCTAAGTACTAACAAGATTTCCTTGCATGTCATCTAATGTGTCATTATGATTATGGCCTAAGCTTGAAGTGGATGTTTGATGGTGAATGACTTGAACCAAGCCTTATTCTCATTACCCCTTTTGTTTCAGTCACTCAAGCTGACCTCTAGATGAAATATTGTTGTTTAGAGGCCATTGAAGGTAGTGTGTTAACTCTATACATTGTCCACTAGTGTGTTAAGATTTTGAAGTAAAGTGGATGAGTGAAGATGTTGGTGCATCACCACCCTTTAGTATAGGTTTCATTCATGCAAATTATTTACCCCTTTTCATTCCCATATGATTAAGTCTTAGAAAAAGAGATCAAGTGAGTAAATCAAGGGAGCTAGCCCCATAAAATCTAGAAGTTTGACCTACATCTTAGGTAACCTATAGCTTATAGGTCATTCCAATGTTAGCCTAGGTTTGAGGTGGAAGTGAATAGTCTTTTCCTCAACAAGTGTGCAACCTAGTTACCTAGCAGGCCCTTCATGTAAGACTAAGGTCTTACACACTCACTTGAAGCATGCAATAAGAGACCAATTCTTGTGGGTTATATTGCTCAGTATCACCTTCTTGCACCATGTTCCTCTTGTGTCATGCCAATTACATGCCAAAAATACAAAATACTTAGTCAAAATTTGGGGTCCAACAAGTAGCAATGCACAAAGGGCATTAAGTGCTTGTTCAACTTCTTGTAATTTAGTGATAATAATAGGTGACATCTAGGGTACAGACTCAAGTAACCCTTTCCCCTTTCTTGACATTTCTAAATTTGTTGATAGTTGAACTTCTTTAGGATTATGTTTAGATGATTGTGTATCATCAATCCACTCTATAATCATAACATGGTTAGGATTAGGCAATGCTGCTTTTACTCTTTAAATATTTTTTATGGGGAAATCAATAGGGACTTTGGTTCCCATCTCTAATAGATGCAAAATATTATTTTATCTATCAATATATAATTAATGTTTAAATTAAATTTGAGATGCATCATAAAGAGGTGGATCTTCTTCATATAATAATTAATTAATGTCCATACCCTCTTGATCTTGAATATAATCATCCTCATACAATGGTTGCTCGTATTGGTCTTTGACAAAGGGATCGGTTTGGTTTTAGATCCAATCATCCTCATAGGAGGTATTATAGGCCATGCCACTATAAATGTAATGAGACATAGTAGAATCAAATTGTTGGAATAAACTTTAGATAATAAAGACATATTTTGGGAAAAGACAATAAGAAACTATTTATAAATGACAAGATTGTGAACAAATTTGATCAAAACAATGGATAACACACTAGTAAAAGAAAATAGATATGAAGTGTATGAATTTTGAGTAATGTAAAAATGGAACAAGATTTGACTAGAGATATAGATAGAGTAATTTTAATATTTCATAAAAGATAAGGGAATGAAACATAAATGTTTTTGAGACAAGGTATAATGGAACACATTTGACTAGGGACATAGACAGAGTAACGTTACTATGTCACACAAGGCAAGGGTATGAAATGTAAACATTTTTAAGACAAGTTAAAATGACACATTTTTGACTAGAGAAATGGAAAAAGTAATGCCCTTTAGTGTAAGTAAAATGTGACAATGTTTGACCAAAGATGGACCCAAGCAATCTCACCCTATGCTAGAAACCCAAAACTGACACAAGTTTAGGGAAATATCATTGATCCTTTTGATTAATTTTGAGAGGATAAAGTTTAAGATTATTAAAAGTAATTAATTAATATAGGTTATTAGTATGATTTTTACACCCCGTTCTCTCAAAATTTTGTACATGTTGATGCAGTGGATTGCACCCGAGGTAGGACACCTAGCTCCTGCCCTTCCACACGTAACAATGGAAACTCCCCTCTCGCTTGTGGGACCAATGAAGCTAGAGGGGAGAGTCTCTAGATAAGGGATAGCTCCCTCTTATGTATCTTTTAGGCCCTAGTTTCTCCTACTGCTAACAAACAAATGTAAAAAAGGGGGGGTGAAAAGGGAGAGATAGATGCTGAAAATAGAACCTAAGCCTAAAAATGAAAAGGTGATACACCAAAAAAGTTGACCCACCCAGCTTGAACATACACTTTTCACCAAGAATAAATGCCCATACACTTCATTTGACATGAGAAACTCTTTTTTTTTAGTGAGTTAGGTGTCCATAGAGATATATGGAGGAAGGAACTAGCAAAGATGTTCTGAGACACACTTTGACAGCCTATTCACATGCGCCTATATTCTTGTTGTAGACACTTCTGGTAGACCTGTAGAAAAGAGACTTCACAATGCACTGGACAAGTTGTAATAGATTTGTGAAAAGCATGAAAGACAATGAATTAACACAAAAAAAGAACATAGACATACTTTAAAGTGCAAGTCCAGATAGAGGTAAAAATGTTAAGTCCTAATTCAAGGTAAAATCTGGCAGAGCTTTGCCTTACAATCCCTGAGAGATTTTTGGGCAGAGTTTTGCCTTAAGGCTGAGAGAATGGATATTTTCTCAAATGAGAAGCTTTATAATATATAGAGAGAGGAAGAGAACTTGGTGATTTTTGGGAAAGACTTTGGCGCTCTTTTTGCAAGCTAGCCCATGTGCGCTCTAAGCCTTGGGAAGAGGGAGCTGTTTGATTGTCAGTTCCTGCTTTGACTTAGGCATTCCACATTAACGTGAAAAACATGGCTATGCCTCTTTTCTACAAATATATTGCTCTCTTCTTGCAAATAGACTGTAGTTTGTCCCCTCATAAATTCCAAATGGAGAAAGTAGGCTGCACTGCTCACTGTTTATGCCATTTGATGACCATCTAGCAATAACTTGCCTCTCCTCACCACTTGGATTTTTTTCTCTTTTCCTATACTTCATATTCCTCCTTGCCTTGTCTCTTCCTAGCTCCTTTAGTCCTCAGGGTCTATCTTTTGGCAGGTCACTGTGTTCCTTGGGCTCTTGCTGCTTGCCTTGGCTATTTTCCACCGATTCTAGTGAGTGACACATGGCACATTTTGCTATAAAATGGGTAGGACACATGGCAGCATCTACTTGACTCATGGAAGCTTTAGGCACCCTTTGAAGGTCTTGCTGAAGAGGACATGTGTTAGCTTCCACTTTCTTTAGCAATTCATCTGTGGCCCACCACAGTTCTTGTAGGACAAAAGAAAGAGACCGCAGAGGCTGACACTTGTCAACTTCTATCAAGCCTTGTAAGGGACATGTGGCACATTCTGCTACTCCTAAAAAAGCATGTCAAAGCCTTCCATAATTGCCACTTGTCACCTTCTGTGCTCTAGATTTCTTGGTGTAAAATTAATGTTTGCAAGCCCGTCATAGTTTGAAAACCAATGGCTAGTCTATCTTCTTAAAGTTGACAGCTTCTAAGATGTCACCATCCTTGGCAAATTCCTTCAGGCCTTTTCCTTTGGCTTTCTATTTTGGCCTTTTCCCCACAGGCTTTTTTTGTGGGATTTTTTCCAACGGGTTTTCTTGCTTCGGGCTTTTTCCCGCAGACAAAAAGTTTGCAAGAATTGCCTTGTGACTTTACCTTCAGATATTTCCTCTCAAGATTTTTGCTCGCAGTTTCCCCAAATTCCTTTAGACTTTTTGTCTGAAGGAAATCCCTCAGATAAAAGTCTAAAAGAATTCATGGCTTTGCCTTAACAAAATTTTGAAAGATCTTAGCCACTTCTTTGTGGCCTCTTTAAAGTGCTCCCTACCCTTCGCAAGGGATCTTAAACTCAGAACTACCCTCTGTAAGGGCACTTGTCTTTCAGGAGGCTTGAACCTTTGATTAAACTGCTCCTTTGAACCAATTGTTGAACCAATTCATTAAACTGGTTCAATGGTTCAAACATTTGGACCATTTGATGAACCAAGCCTATTGAACCGTATGGATTGAGCCAATAAACTAAACCATTTGATTGAACTTGTTGATGAACTTTGTGTTGAACTGAGTGATTGAACCATCTGATTGAACTAAAGCATCAAACCAAAATGTTAAACCAACGCGTTGAACCAAGCCGATGAATCATTTGATTGAACCAAAGTGATGAACTTTGATTGAACCTGGTGATTGAACCATGGCTTTGAACCAAAGTGATGAACCATTTTATTGAACCTACTAATGAACTTAGCTTTGAACCAAAGCGATGAACTTTGTTGATTGAACCAAGGCTTTGAACTGAAGCGTTGAACCAAGGCATTGAACTGGTTCAATGGTTCAACAATTCAAAGGTGCTAACTCTTGGAAAGATTATGTCATTGAACCACTCTTTAAAACTTAAGAAAAAGTGTCCTTGAACCATTTTAGCTTTCTTTCCTTATGAATTTCTTCAAACAAGAGTTTGAAGAAGCTTTGTAAAACCTTGCACTCTCTAAACTAGTTCTTCGTCTGCCAAAAGACTACACTTGGAGAGTTCGTATAAGTCCTTGTGAAGTTCGTAAAAAAACTACAGAGTCCGTAGAAATGGAAAGGCTCATGCAAAAATCAAAAGTACTGGTTCAGAATAGCGTGAAAAAAGGGGGGACTGATTTTTGGCCTGTTGGGCAAAAATGGTCTACAAATTGGTGACTCCCAGGGGAAGCATGCCTGCTATGCTTAGAGACCAGTTGCCTTCTAGTCTATTGGGCACAGAGTTAGATGCAACTATGAAAGAGTTATCCACTGCCTTGAGAGATCCTAGAATCAAACATGAAGCCTTTTAATCCACACACAAAGGAAAACACACACAAGGCTAAAAACACTACCTGTGCAAACTGCACTTAGGGAAAGCAGGAAAAGAAACTGGAAGCAAACTACTATATATAGCTAACCAAGAATATTTGCCTCCCTACTAAATCAAATGGAAAACTTCTTAAGTTCCCTTCTTGGCAAGAAGACTTATGGTGCCAAACAAGTGGCTGAATGAAATGGAGAGTTGGTGACCTGCTCCTCTTGCCTGTCACCTTGGTTAGCTTGCCTTCGAGTGGATCAGATTCAAACATGCTTTCAACATATATGTACTCTATTTGTTCTTAGAAGCTTGTTGAATTCTGGTCCTTCATGCTAGTGCATTTCACCAAGAAAATTGTGGCTGTTGGCTCATCACCATAAGCCCTTTGTTGTCCATGGTCCCTTTGCAGTGCATCATAGTTTGACCCGTTTCCTTCTACTTCATTAAAGACCATGTCAAAATCATCCTCTACTTCATCTTGGATTTCTTGAAGAAAGGTGATTATGGTGATGTCTAAAATGGAATCACAAATTGATTATTCATCCCATAGAACATCACCTCTCTGTTTAAAACTTTCTTCTTCAAAGTTTTCCTCAAGGAAGACAGACCTCTCCTTTTCCTCCTCAAAGATCAAGATCTATTAATGTTCAAAGATATTTTCCTAATCCTCCTCAAACTCTAGCTCCTTGGCATAGTCATCCTCTTCATCAAAGCAAGAAGGAAGTTCATCAAATAAAGGGGGAGAGAGCTCACCATGCTTAAATTCCTCTTCGTATTGCTGGAACATCTACATGTATACGTGACCTGTATCTTCTCCATTGCTGATGAAGTCTTCACAAGGGGCATCGATGATGATTTATTCTTCATTATCATTCATGATAGCCTCTTGGGAAATTGTAGATTGGGTCTTCTGCTCCTCACTCACCTCCTGTAGAACAGGTTCTTCCTTGAGAAGGGGTGAAGTGAAACAACCATGTGTAAGGGGAGGCAGTCCTTGAGCTAGAATCAAATGATTATCCTCCTTCCACTTGGCCAACACTTCATCAATATTAGGTGTGGCCTGATAGCTCTCTTAGAGGTGTGTAGATGGAGTGTGTTCAGACATGGGATCTACTATTTGGTCTGAAACATCCACCACATGTTGGCTAAGGAAACTCGCTCTGGACTCCAACTCTGCAATCTACCTATCTATATCTTCTTGGAAGAGCCTTTCCTATAGGTCACAATCATCATCGGGAGTAGGAGCAGCCTCATCTTCTTTGAGGGTTAGAGTAAAACCTTTCTCCTCCTCTTCCTTTTTGCTCCAAGATTCCATTGTTTGCTTCTAACTCATGACCTTGGGATTAGAATTTTCCCCTTGTGAACAAGGAGTAACTTTATCCTCTTCAAGGTCCTAGGCTAGTTCATGATGTTTATTTTTCCATCTTGGAATTTGGAGATCATGTTGAAAGACTTGAGGAGGTTGGGGAAGATTTGGGAGGGTTTGCACATGTATAGGAAGAGCTGTCTAAAAAGCTAGGCATACAAGATTAAAGGCAGGATCAATTGATGCATCGGATGAGCCAGAATGAGCAAGTGCCATCTAATATAAAGGATTTTAAACACAAGAGGGAGCTTTCTCTAGAAAAGGAGGGGGAACATAAGCCTCATCAAAATCAGGTTGGGAAAAGGAAACAAGGGATCCTTTTAAAACCTCATGAGGAAAAGGGGGCAGACCTTGGGCCAAAATCACTTGATTTCATCTCTCCACTTTACCAACACTTCATCAATATTGAAATTATCTTGAGGATTGGTAGAAGGGGTATCTTTTGGCATCAACTCCTCTACAAGGTCTAAAAGCTCCATCTCTCTTTCTCTAAGCAGTCTCATCTTAGCTTCCAATTCCTCAATCTGCTTAGCCAAATTATCCTCATTTTATACCTCACACTCTTGGACAATGTCTTTCTCCTCCTTGCTACTATGTGACTCAATCACTTTATTCCAACTCAAGATATCAGGATCGGGCATCTCCTTTTGGGGTGATGGTGACATTAAGTGAGAGGGTAGTGAGGGTTTGGATTCCATTTCCCTTACTGCCAAAATAGACTGCTACATTTGAAGATTTGCCAATTTGATATGTCTATCAAGATTAGCCTTAAACACAAGATTTACTATTTCAAAACTCTCCTCAACATGATTGGGAAAAGGACAGGCTTGACTTGGCTCATAAGTAAGGGCTGTGTATGACTAATATGATACTTATGGTAGTGGATATGCAGGTTGATAGACTTGGTAAGGCTACCTCTCATGAATACTCAGCTTCTCTTCCAAAGATGCAATCAAACCACTCACATCCAACATCTCACTTATAAGCCTTCGCCAATTGGCTCTTTCAAGGGGAGCCCATTCACTCTTAACATGATCTAGTGCATTTCTCACTTAATGGATGACATGATCATGGATTTCTTGGCCACATCCCCTTCTGGTGTCAAGATCTATTACATACTTTTCGTATCCCATCAGTGCTCATTTGAAAGTGGAAACGGGTTGATTGGCAAAGAGACTAGGTTGAGTAGGAGAAATTGCACATTGAGAAGACTAGGCATAAGGTTGATATAGCTCATGACAGGGTTGAGACTGGTCATATTAGACCTGATAAGGATCAACATAAGGTTGGTAAGGATCATAGCCAAGTTGGCCAAGGAAAATAGGGTCCATGGCTTTGAACGATGGAATTATACATACCAAAATACTATTTTTTGATGGCACCAGAACTGCTTAACCAGTTGATTTAACTCGGAGTCACCATTGGTGTTGATGTAAAAGCCTCAAAAGGTTGGTTGGTTGAAGAACACACCAAAAATTATTCAACTCTTTGGACAAAACTTGTCCTAGTTGATCCTACCGAGTGTGCCAAAAATTGTTGACGCAGTGGATTGCACTCAGGGTAGGACGCCTAGCTCCCGCCCTTCCACACGTGACAATGGAAACTCCCCTCTCACTTGTGGGACTGGTGAAGCTAGAGGGGAGAGTCTCTAGATAAGGGCTAGCTCCCTCTGATGTATCTTTTAGGCCCTAGTTTTTCCTATTGCTAACAAACAAATGTAAAAATGGGGGGGGTGAAAAGGGAGAGAGAGATGCTGAAAATAAAACCTAAGCCTAAAAATGAAAAGGTGATACACTAGAAAAGTTGACCCACCCAGCTCGAACATACAATTTTCATTAGGAAGAAACACCCATACACTTCATCTGACATGGAAAACTCTTCTATTTTAGTGAGTCATGGGTCTATAGAGATATAGGGAGGAAGGAACTAGCAAAGGTGTTCTGAGACACACTTTGATAGCCTATTCACATGTGCCTATATTCTTGCTGTAGACACTTCTGGCAGACCTGTAGAAAAGAGACTTCACAATGCACTGGACATGCTGTAATTGATCTGTGAAAAGCATGAAAGACAATGAATTAACACAAAATAAGAACACAAACATATACTTTAAAGTGCAATTCTAGATAGAGGTAAAAATGCTAAGTCGTGATTCAAGGTAAAATCTAACAGAGCTCTGCCTTACAAGCCTTGAGAGATTTTTGGGCAGAGTTTTGCCTTAAGGCTGAGAGAATGGATATTTTCTCAAATGAGAAGCTTTACAATATATAGAGAGAGGAAGATAACTTGGTGGTTTTTGGGAAATACTTTGGTGCTCTTTTTGCAAGCTGGCCCATGTGTGCTCTGAGCCTTGAGAAGAGGGAGCTATTTGATTGTCAGTTCCTACTTTGACTTAGGCATTCCACATTAATGTGAAAAACATGGTTGCACCTCTTTTTTGCAAATAGACTACTCTCTTCCTACAAATATACTATGGTTTGTGCCCTCGTAAATGCCAAATGGAGAAAGCAGGCCACACTACTCACTATTTGCACCATTTGATGACCATCTAGAAATAACTTACCTCTCCTCACCGCTTGGACTGCATTGTCTTTTCCTACACTTCATCTTCCTCCTTGCCTTGTCTCTTCTTAGCTCCTTCAGCCCTCAGGGGCTACCTTCTGGTGGGTCTCTGCATTCTTTGGGCTCTCGCTACTTGCCTTGGCCATTTTCCACTGATTCTAGTGAGTGTCACATGGCGCATTCCACTATAAAATGGGCAAGACACATGGCAGCATCTGCTTGACTCATGGAAGCTTTAGGCACCCTTTAAAGGTCCTAAAAAAGAGGACATGTGTCAGCTTCCACTTTCTTTAGCAATTCATCTAGGGCCCACCATAGTTCTTGCAGGATAAAAGAGAGAGACCATAGAGGTTGACACTTGTCAGCTTCTGCTAAGCCTTGCAAGGGACACGTGGCACGTTTTACTGCCTCTAAAAAATAATGTCAAAGCCTTATACCATTTCCACTTGGTGCCTTATGCACTGTGGCTTTCTTGGTGTAAAATTGACATTCACAGGCCTGTCACAATTTGAAAACCAATGGCTAGTCTATCTTCTTAAAGTTGATAGCTTTTGGGATGTCACCATCCTTGGCAAATTCCTTCAGGCCTTTTCCTTCGGCTTTTTGCTTTGGCCTTTTCCCTATTGGATTTTTCTACTGGCTTTTTTCCCATGGGCTTTCTTGGTTCAATTCAGTTGGTTTAATGCTTTGGTTTATCGCCTTGGTTCATCGGCTTGGTTCATTGGCTTGTTTCAAAGATTGGTTCAAAGCTTGGTTCATTGACTTGGTTCAAAGGAGCAGTTCAAAGCAAAAGTTCAAGAGAGCCTCCTGAAGGACAAGTGCCCTTGTGGAGGGCACTTGGTTGATAAAAGTACCCTTTGGAAGGGTCATTTTCAAGGAAGCCGCAAAGGTAAATTCTTTCAGATTTTTGTTTAAGGTAGTCAAAAAAGACTAAGGCATGATTTTTTTAGACTTTTTATTTGAAGGAATTCCTTCAGACAAAAAGTCTGAAGGAATTCAGAAAGGTTGCAGGAGGAAAGTCCAAAGGAGTTTCTCAAGGCCAAAGACAAAGTAATAATTCTTGCAAACTTTTCCTCTGCGAGAAATGTCTGCAGACTTTTTGTCCATGGGAAATTGTCTGTAGACTTTTTGTCTATAGGAAGGGTCCATGAAAAAAGTCTATGGGAAAAGGGTTCACAGAAAAAGTCTGTGGGAAAGCTCCAAAGGATGCCAAAGACAAAAGGCCGCTGAAGCACCTCAAAGGGTAGGTGCCCTTGTGGGGGACTCTCGACTGCCAAATTAAAAGACACTTCCTAAAGCTAAAGGGTCACCTTCCCTTTAGGAGGATGCAAAACAAGAAAGCCAAAGAAACTGTGATATCTTTGTTGTTGGGGAAACTGTTCTTATGTATTTTTTCTTAATATATTTTCTGTTCCTTTAATTCAATAAGTAGAATTAGTGAAAGTAGTTAGGAAGGTGTCCTAAAGTCAACTGTGGAGAGACTTTGTGCCCTCATAATTGCCTTTAGTGTGTTTTCTTTTTATTTCTATGTAAAGGACCTTGGGACAACTTTGTGCACTCATTTTCCTTCGTATTTCACTCTTGGGCAATTCAGGTGGAGACTTTGTGCTACATCTCAATTTGCTAGTTACTACGTCCTTAGTTACACTTTGATTTTACTACAAGGAGTATTCTTATGGCTTACTAAATACTTATAAAATAAGAGGAGTGCTTTCTGTCATTTCCCTTGAGTTTTTCCTTTGATTTACACGCATCATCTCTGAAGAAAGAGAGATGGATGGTTTATCCTACCCTTGAGTATTATTTTTTGTTTATATATATTACAACATATCTATAGGGAACCTCCCCTTGATGAGAGGAGAGATTAGTCCCCTTTTGAAGTGGTAAACCTACACATTTAGATGACCAATCTTCTTACTTTGGTAGATCAGACCTATTTTGTTTATCAGTACGCTAATCGACAAAACATTCAACCAATAATTTTTGGCGACTCTACTGGGGATATAACCCATTATCATTATAAACCTTATCCATTACAAACTCTGGTGACTCCATTTCATGTCTTACCCATTATCCATTTATAGCCTTACCATCTTCCTCCACCTCTGTTATTTTATCTGGTCTGCAAAACTAGAGCTATTGGGAAAGAGTGCACAGTTTGAAGCCTCAAGCCTCAAGCTGAAGCTGAGCCAATCCTTTTCCATTTTTGTTCTATAATTTGGCCACTCCATCTAGATTTGTTATCTCTAATTTTCTTAATTAAATCATGGTAGTTTGAGGCCCCTAGGGTAACTCTTTTGGCCCACTCAACTTGACTTCACCTCTGCATGAACTCCCACGTAGTTTAAGAAATAATTTCCCCAAATTCTTTAGTGATGGGATAGTTCACCCTGATGAACACATTGTAGCATTCAGCATAGCTTGTGGTGTTATAGGGGTGGAATTTGAAGATGTGGCAGTCAAGATTTTTATGGAGACACTACAAGGTGCTGCTGCTGACTGGTTCTACCATCTACAAGTTGGATCAGTGACTGACTAGGATACACTCAAATCCAAGTTTGAAGTAAGGTTCAAGCCCATAGATGGTGCACATGCCTTACTATCCCAACTCACTCAGATGAAAAAAGAGCCTCATGAGCCTATGAGTGATTTTATTTCTAGGTTCGACAAGTTGAGGCATAAGATTCCCATGGTCGCCTAACCGACACCTCAGAACCTCAAATGCTTCTTCATCAATTCACAACTACTTGAAGTGAGTTTTCTGCTGAGATGAGCTAGCCACATAGACCTTGATATTGCTCAGGAATTGGCTACTGAGATAGAAGATGACCTTATCTTGGTAAGAAAGATAAGGAGAGACCCAAACAGAGGCAAACCCTCTTCATCTTTTGAATACTCACCCATAATCACCACTGACCCAATGGTACAAAAGCTGGCAAATGAATTGCTAGCCTTGAAAAGGCAAATGGTAAAAGGTATGTCTTCTACTCCTCTATATAAAGACATACCAAGGAGGACATTCTCTAATCAGCCATATCAAGGCAATGCTGCCAGAAGTCAATGGCAACAAAATTGTCTTCCTCCCCCACAGAGGAAACTTGCCTTGAAACACCTCTAACCAACTCAGTAGTTGGATATCTAGAAATAGAACATGTTTCCTATTTCCAACTTGAGTTTGAGGAAGAAAATGGTACTGATCTCTTTAGGGAGGATCTATAAGAATCAGTTGGTGACTCCCACATTGGTTTCCTGAATTTCTAGGATGAACCCATAAGTGAAGGTAAAGTAGTTGAAAGATCATACGCAGTATTCACCAGGTCTGAGAATCAGTCAGCCTAGTAGGCTGACAAAGAGAAGATAGAGGAGCAACCCCAACCAAAAATTTCAATTGCTAAGTAGAGAACCCCTCTTCCTTTTCAGTCAAAGGACCCGATGATTGCCAAAGAAGTACATCAAACATCTCTACACCTTCTACTTCAAATTCATAGAGCAATCCTCCCCCTCCCAAAAACCAAAAGGATGAGCTCCCATCCTCTCTTCTAAGTCCATCTCAGTCATTTGCCATGATTGATCATGTCAAGAAATCCAAAATTAAGATGACTAAATTTTAATCCTTGCAAGCCAATCTTGAGCAATTAAACATTGGTGGAGAACCAAGTGTGGCCCTGTCTGAGGCAAAAATTGTGGTTACCCAAATGTCAGCCCCTATAGCTCAAATTTTGTGAAAGCCTTCAAGCAGGGATAATTACTTCTTGACCATAGAGGATGCTCATATCTTAGCTGATGAAAGTCCTATAGCTAGCAATATAGGATTTGATCCAAACAAGGCATCAGAAGAATCAGTAGGGTGCAGTACAAATCAAGAAGGATCTTCCATCTCTGATGAAGATAAATCTGATAGGAGATCAGCTTTTGATGATGCTTGAATCCTAGAATCTGATGGCAGCAATTCTTCCACCAATGATGGAGTCGAGATTGTGTTGATATCTCCTCAAGGAGATATTCTTCCTTCATGCAATTTGTAATTCAGCAACACCAAGAACATAACTGGATGCAAATCTCTATTGCTCAGATTGAAGACTGCTCAACATGAAGAGATCAAACTCCTTCACACCAAAGGAGGTGCTGAGCTGATGGTTTATTAGGGGTCTAATGCTGACAAACAAAGCATGTGTTGGACTAGACCAGTAGAAAAATAAGCTATGGTGGTGGACCATATTGCTATATTCCAAAGTCAACAAAAAGAAATCTTCGTAGGGAGAGCAAGGAATTATGGTTTTCAGTTTGAAAACCATGTCCTACCATGGAGCAAGAAGAAGAAAAGGCCAAGAGGAAAACACAAAAAAATGGTTTCTTAGTGGAGAGCTCCATTCACCCGTCACCATTTTTGGGGGCAAAATGGTTTCCTACTAGTTTACCAAGATGACACACTATTTTCACTACCTCTCAGGAAGCAACATCTGAAACACTTCTACTCTTGAAGTATCAGATTATTACATCTGTACATATGTATATTTGTATAGTTTTTAATTTTATTTTGTTTTATTTATTTTCATTTTTGATGCCTTCCATTTCTAGGTAACATGAATCCATATCCCAATGGTACAGATGAAGACAATGGAGATTCTGGATTCTACTCCCTTCAATTCTTTTTACAATTGATAGAAGTTCTCCAACTAGAGCCAGCTATTGTCCCCCAAAAATAACACTCATTTTTGGGACAACATTTGAACTATTTTGGTCTTACAAACCAAAATTATCTCTTCGCTTTTCAAAATTTATCCTGGGCATTCAAATTCCTCATTTTTCAAGCTTTTCAAAAATCTACGGACTTTGCATGCTTGAATCTATGGACTCTGCAGGCTTGAATCTACGGACTCTGCAAGAAGAGAAAAGATACAGACTCTACAGGATTAAATCTATGGATTCTATAGGAAGAGAAATCTATGGACTCTATAAGCCAAGTTCAACGGGCTTCATAGGTTTATTTCTATGGACTATGTAGGAAAGAAGCAAGCTTTTAACACTTAGGTGATCTCAAAGTTGGTTCAATGACCAGGTTCAACCAAAAAAGTTTATTGAAAAGCTTCTAAGTTAGAGTTCAACTGCTTCTAGTTTTAAAGGCTTCTATAAGTAGGTTCAATCAAGGTTCAACAAGTTTCCAAGGCTTGAACCATTGAACTATTGAACCATTGAACCACTTTGGTTCAAAGGTTCAATGGGTTCAAGGTTCAACAGGTTCAATGCATTTGGTTTAATGAGGATCAAAAGGACTTAGCCAAATCAAAGGGAATGAACCATTGAACCATTGAACTAAAGCTTGGTTCAACGGTTTGTTCAATTCAGTTGGTTCAATGCTTTGGTTCATTGCCTTGGTTCATTAGCTTAGGTCCACTCAGTTGGTTCATCGGCTTGGTTCAAAGGAGTGGTTCAATGCAAAAGTTCAAGATAGACTCCTAAAGGACAAGTGCCCTTATGGAGGGCACTTGGTCGACAAAATCACCCTTTGAAAGGGTCATTTTCAAGGAAGCTGCAAAGCTAAATTCTTTCAGATTTTTGTTTAAGGCAGTCAAAAAGGACTAATGCATAATTCCTTCAGACTTTTTGTCTGAAGGAATTCCTTTAGACAAAAAGGTTGTGGGATGAAAGTTTGAAGGAGTTTCTCAAGGCCAAAGACAAAGTAATAATTCTTACAAACTTTTTGTCTGCGAGAAAGGTCTGTGGACTTTTTGTCTATGAGAAATTGTCTGCAGACTTTTTGTCCATGAGAAGGGTCTGTGGAAAATTTTTGTGGGAAAAGGGTCCATAGAAAAAGTCTACGGGAAAGATCTAAAGGATGTCGAAGACAAAAGGCTACTGAAGCACCCCGAAGGGTAGGTGCCCTTGCGGGGGACTCTCAACTGCCAAATTAAAGGACACTTCCCAAAGCTAAAGGGTCACCTTCCCTTTAGGAGGATGCAAAACAAGAAAGCCAAAGAAAGCCCAAGGGGTGATGCACTGAAGACGTCAAAGTCAAGAATGGTGAACTAGCCATTGGAAATTCAAACATAGTGATGGGTGCGTGAATGTCAATTTCAAGGTTTGTAAAATAGCCGTTGATCCTTGTAGGTTTAAATCTATAAACTTGAATGCATTCAAAGGCTTTAAGGCCAGGATTAGTAGGAAGCAACTAAGGAATAGAGCATCAAATTAAATCAAGTACTTGATTTAATTAACTAGAAAAGGAGGAATGATGAAGAAGGATCAGATCACCAGGTGGACATTGAAAGATGTAAACTTTCAATAGCGTGACTTGTTTCTTTGCATTGAGAAAAACAAATGGGTAGATGCCCCTAAATTCTGTTTGTCTTCTTAACAAATTTCAATGTAACATGATGTGCTATTGTTCTTGAGTCCTCTTGAAGAGGCTATATAAGGGACTCTCTTTTATTGTAAATAGATCTCTCTCTGACAATCATAAACAAAACTCTACCCAAATTGAAAGGCATTACTAAGACTTTGAGCTTAGATTATTGATCATATTTTGTTATTGAAATAAGAAAGCAAGTGACTTTTTAGATTTTGTGCTATGATATCTTTATTGTTGGGGAAACTGTTCTTATGTCTTTTTCCTTAATATATTTTTTGTTCCTTTAATTCAACAAGTAGAATTAGTGAAAGTATTCAGGAAGGTGTCCTAAAGTCAACTGTGGAGAGACTTTGTGCCCCCATAATTTCCTTTAGTGTGTTTTCTTTTTATTTCTATGTGAAGGAGTTTGGGATGACTTTATGCCCTCATTGTCCTTCATATTTCACTCTTGGAAAATTCAGGTTGAGACTTTGTGCTACATCTCAATTTGCTGGTTACTACGTCCTTGGTTACATTTTACTTTTACTACCAGGAGTATTCTTGTGGCTTACTGAATAGTACTTCTGAAAGAAGAGGAGTTCTTTCTATCATTTCCCTTGAGTTTTTCCTTTGATTTTCATGCATCATCTCTAAAGAAAGAGAGATGGATGGTTTATCCTACCCTTGAGTATTATTTTCTGTTTATATATATTATAACATATCTATAGGGAACCTCCCCTTGATGAGAGGAGAGATTAGTCCCATTTTGATGTGGTAAACCTACAAATTTGGATGACCAATCTTCCTACTTTGGCTGATCAAACCTATTTTGTTTATCAGTACACTGATTGATAAAATATTCAACCAATAGTAACAAAGCCCTGTAGATAGTCATCTAGTAGATGGTTATAGGTGGCATCACTAGTCTATATTAGTGTCGCCATCTCATAAGGGTTAACAAAGAAATGCACATATAATAAATTTACAAGGTTTATACCATTTAAAATGCAACCTAGTGGTTATCAACAAAGATGAAGGTAGAGTAACATTACACAAGCTCAGAACCACATAAGCATGGGCAGACATGAGACCTAAGTCTGAGTGGAAGGTAAGGTGTATAGAGGGAAGAGTGTTAAAAAACCATCATATGAGCCTAATAATTATGTTAAGAACATGAAAAACATCACCATGGTTTTAAATTCTTCAAGAAATAGTGTTAAAGGCTATACTCAAGACATTCACAATTAAGCAGATAGTTTGTAGGTAGTTTGGAGCCAATTTGAGCCAAAGTGGTGATTTGAGACCTATCTAGGCATGGATAGCTCCTAAAAAAAAGTATGAATGGTATTAATGACCTATTAAAGTGACTCATATGTTCAATTGGGATATATAAACAATGGGTGTACCCACTATTTTGTCTCAAACCAAGGCTTGTCTATCACAGTCACTTAGGGAATTGAAGAGTGTAACTATGCCAAATAGGGTCTGTAGGCTATTTAAGACCCCAAAAGGTTTTAATTTACTAAATAATGATGTTTAAAGATTATTATATCCCATAAAAAGGTATAATACCTAGATTTTCACTCAAGAGCCTTAGAGATGGGCTAACACAGTCAGACACATAGGCTTACACATAGATCCTAGTGCCATATTAAGGTTCCTTCAAGATATTATAACCATTTGAATGGATAATGTAAGATGTATGAAGGTGTTTAAGACCTAATAATAATGTTTAAAGTGCCAATATATGAATTTTTTTCTTCAAGTGTCCTCAACCCAATTCGATCCAGCCAGCTTATGCATAGTCAGTTTAAGGACCATTTTCAAATGCTCACCTACTCCACCACATGAATGCTTAGAGATAAAGATACTAGGGAAGTTTAAGTCTCCATATGGACCAAAATTTCATGAATGATTTTTTTTTAGTTAAGGGATAAAATTTATTAATAAATGTTAAGAAAATAGGTACGTAGAACTACTTGCAAACAACCCTAATCTGATCTTCTAACACTCATTTATCTATGCACCCTCTGCATGGGAACCCAACCCATTCATGAGAGATAAGGGGGTCATTTCCATAAACATCCATGGCATTTGTTGCTAGTTTGGATGTCTATACTCTATAAAATATCGTTAAGATAGTGGATGTCTCTAACCTTATACAAACCCCAAAAATGACCCAATGGTGGAATTTGGTTTTAAAACCCATATAGATGAGATATTTTAACCTTGAAATGACCTTTGAGGTCTAGTAAGGTCATATAATCACCATAGTGACCCATTAGTTGGCATGTGTAGGGGTAAATTTATACATAATGGGCTTAAAGATGCTAGTTTGAGCTTAAAAAAAGGATATTGGGAGTGTATTTTTGTGCATAATGAAGTTGGAGAGGGAGAATGAATCCCAAAGCATCTAATAAAACCTTCTAGTAGCCTCCATGTGACCTCTATGACTAGTTCAATAGGAAAAAAAGTGTCAGTGTAGGAATACATTGATCCATGCATCCAAAGGAGGTCAAATGATGTAATAAGCCTAATATTAATACTCCATGAGGTCTCTAAGGTAATATTCATGCCATAAATGATGAAAAATTGGCTCAAAAATCCAATTTTGAGCCAATATTCATGGCTTAATTATGTAGGCAAACTAATCCATGGATTTTATGATCAGTATGTCATGAATAGATAGAGTAGAGTGTAGTTTGAGGAGTTATAATGTTTTAAATACTCTTGGGGAAGGCTATCACATTGTTTAAAATCCTTGTGGCTAGTTTAAATCCCTAGGTAAGCCACTACAATAGGCCATTACACTTGTAGACACACAAAAGTTAGTAAACATGCATTTTACTCACATAAAAGGTAAATTCAAGTTCTCATCACAACTTGAGTCTTATATATGAGGAGTCTAACCATTCATGGGAGTTGAAGAAGTCTATGGGATTGAATTTAATGCAAGTGGTTTAGAGATCCAAGCTTTGATCTCTATGAACCATTCTTAAGACTCCCCAATACCCCTAAACCTCCCTTAAACCCTAATAGTGACCTATTTGAGATGTTTAGGAAAAAATGCATTAACATGCCTAGAGGTTGCTTATTTCACACTTGGATCATGTTAGTAGATCAAAGGCGATCATGTTCATGGCTTTGGATAGTATAAGAATCATATGGACACCTCTTAAAGAAGAAAATTTATAGGATTTTAGGCATAAATTATGTTGTAGCACTTAACTAGAAGTTCTAAATCATGGAAAGGATAAGTTCAACACTTATTCTACCCATTTAATACAAATATGGTGCATGCAACTGACTAAAATTATTTCTATCACCTATATCTAAACTACCAGTCTGTGAAGCAATTCAAGGGGCTTAGTCATGCAAGGCTAATATGTGTTGTAGGTAAATAACACTTGAAAGGTATAAATGAAAATACCAAAGAGGTTATAAAAGGATGATCTAAGTTTTATCAGATGAATTATGATCTTGGTTCAACTATTTGATCATTCAAACAATGAGTATGAATAAAAAGTTGGAGGACAAGTAACATAAGTCTATTTATTTGGAAAATATAAGAGTATAGTAGGCCAAGAATGGTGTAGCAGCATTGATGATCCATATTCAAACATGTGTAACTACCATCCAAGTGAGCCTACCCTAAATGAAGGCCATTATGATAAGTTGGAGGTAATTTCATGGACCATTCAAAATGCACATTAAAGGAGAGGTTGCTTAATGCCTTAAAGAGGCCCATTCACACTCTATTTACATTGAGTAACTACCAATGGTGGGAATTTTGAGATATTTTAAGCATGGTTAAGTCTTGAATAAATATATTGAGGGAGTTATAGCCTCCACAATGCCAAAATGGACTCATTGATAGTATGTTAACACTTAAGGAAGGAAATAGGCCTATGCAACTACCATATGCCATATGGGCCTCATTCATGACCCCTCTCATGCCTATATTTCTCTCTCTTCTTCTCCAAACTTTATATTTAAATAAGCATTAAGATCTTGCTTTGGTATCCCTCAACTGGGTGTAGCAAAGCTTTGTCAAAACTGCCTTGTAATTATTTTGAATCAATATAAGACATTTGTATATTCTTGAATTAATGTTAATGTAATCTATGGAAGTTTGAATTTCAAAATTTATGCATCATGTTGTCATCAATAGGTCCTTCCATGTACCTATCTTAAGGTTGTTTTTATATTGTAGGTTATATGATGTGTTATTACGTATGAGTTCTCTTGAAGTGTCATGAATTCATAGTCTTGAGTAGATTTATGTCTTTATCCCATAAGTTGTAGGACATTATTCAACCTACATAAAAAATAATTATTCTTGGAATATCATATATAATTATAACCATTCATTATCTCCAACAGGTTAATTATTAGGTTTCAAAGGAAATGATTATGAGTGGATCTCTCATCAATTGGTGCATCACCACTTAGAGTAGGTTCTTACATTAGTTTTCATATCTTTTTCCCTTTTCATTTTGATAATTTTATGTCTTAGAGAGATTTTAATTGTAAAATTAGGGGAGATAACCCCATAAAATCTAGAGGTGTGACCTACATATTAGGTAACCCACAGTCTAAGGTCACTCCCATGTTACACTAGGTTTGAGGTTTAGACATGAACACTCTTCTCTTCAACTAGGGTGCAACCTAGATAACTAAAAATTATGGAATGCTCAATGGGACCAATAATCAAGGTCCTTAGAGACCTAATTTCACAATATTGACATGTGGGAGGACATATAGAAGGCTAAAGACAATTAGTAACAAATTAAAAGTTAGTTTAATGCACCAAGTTTCTACTAGGTCAACTTCAAAAGGTAAATAGATTCATTTTGTTGAATTACCATTAGACATAGCAAGGAGAAAGAGGGTTCCTATAGTTAATCTGAAACATACAACCCCCAATTCTCTTAAGTATCCTAATTATTCCAATTTTATCCATGTATAGCCTGCTACAAGTCTACCAATCCCAATGATAAGGATTAAATTGTCAGCCTTTATACATTCAATGGTGGAAACCCTCTTAAACTGAACCAATATGATGAAATTATAGTTTCTTCCTTGAATATTTTTCCATATTTCATAAGAGAAAACTCTACCACTTCTGTAGAGAACATAGTTGACCTTGCAAACTTATGTTCAGTACATAAAATCACTCAGGCAAATGTAGCCATAAGACTCCTAAAAACTTCCTTTAGAAGAAAATCCCTTCAGTGGTATAGAGGTCTGACTCTTGCCTCAATAAATACTTGGGATGAGTTTGGTGAGTGGATTTGTAAACATTTTTAAGTTAAAAGTTACCATGTGTCACTAGTTGAGAAACTCACCTCAATCAAGAGGGCACCCCAAGAATCTATGGTTGATTTTAATTATATATTTCAAAAGACTTGGGATAGAATCCCTATTATCATAAATCCCACACCCAATTATTCATTTCTATATTACCTAAGGGTTTTAAATTTAGATGTTGTAGTAACGATACAATCCATAGGTGAGACAACATTACCAAAAGCTTATGAAATGTCTATCAAGTTAGAAAATTGCTTGATACAAGCAAAGAAATTGAATCTTAGATCCCATGCTTGTATTCCCTAAGCTTCAAACTAATACCACCACCATTACTCCATTACATATGCTAAATAATCAAGGACAATATAATGTTAACCAAGTAGATAGGCTTGGAAAGACTAAAGGTTTGTTAAAAGCACAAAATATCAAGTTGGTGGCCCTAAAAAGGTAACAATAGACTTCTTATAGACCATATCAAAACCCATACCAAGCTCTATATCCATATTATGCCTATAATAGACCCCTTTACCCACTAAATCAACAAACTCAAGGTCATATCACACATGCCAGACCCTACAACAACTATAACCCCAATGCTGCAAGTGGCTCAAGGGCATTGGTTCTAACACAAAACAATCTTGCACAAGAGGGACAATGGTCTTATCCTTAGGGGAAATCAAATGAGATAGTGATTTCTAAAAGTGGAAAAACATATAAAAATCCTAGTTGGTAGTAGGGTCCTTCATTTTAAGCTCATGACAGTATGCCTCCTCCACCACAAGGTCCTCCAATGACTCATGGTGACATGCCTATCATGACACCTTTAGAAGTTCCAAGCCAAAAAAATGGAATATGAGAAAAACACCTACTAACACTACCTATGTAAACTTACAATAAGGGGAGCATGCCTTTAAACATGTGGCATCAAACTTGGGGCAAAATGCACAAAAGATAAATGATGCAGTTGCAGCCCACACAAGGGCTAAAAGGAGAATGGTAGATGATAACTTAGGGAATTTGAAGGCCATCCAAACTCATCCTCAAATGACTCAGTATCCTACCACTCAAATTATAGTCACTAGAACCCCTCTAACTCATTAAACACCTCAAACTCATGGGCAACAATAGAAGACTCCATTCATTCCTCAAGTTACTCAAGTCTCAAGTGATGTTTCCACTTCCAATTTGTAGTGTAAGAGTCCCAATTATCCATTGAAGATTATGGACTACATGTAGAGATCTAATGTTAGCATTATTATGTGGGATTCTCTATTCATTCTGGGGTAGAAATACATTCTCCAATAAGATCTCTCTAAACTCTCTTTCATGAACAAGCTAGCTGACAAGGTAAGTGCAGTTTATGTTAATGATGACTAAATAAGTGAAGTTCAAGCCCATAAAGTTGTTAATCCACCTCCATTTTTATTTTTAGTCATAATAGGATATTATCTTGTCCTAATTGTATGATAGATTCTAGTGCCTCAACCTTAGTCATGGCCAAGGCCATAACAAACAAACTAGAACTCAAGTATGAGCCCAATGAAAAAGGAGTATTGCAGTTAGATGGGTCTCCCACCAAGATATTAGGTGTCTTAAAAGACATTAAACTTATGTTATCATCCTACCCCAATTTCACTATCGCTCAAGTTATCAAGGTTGTTTATTTACCTCCATACTTTACCCTATTCCTATACAAGGACTTCACTACAAAGATTGGGGGATACCTTTCACCTGACTAGTCATACATGATCTTTAGAACTAGATATGGGACTAGGGTCACTATTATGTTTGAACCTATTTGTAAGTTCCATTTAGAGCCATATATGCCCAACCTTTCAAATGTAAACTACACCATACTTGATGAGGATGAAAATGTCAGTGAACAAGAAGCCAAGGACAATCTTGAAGTCATCTCAGATCTACTCCTTGATGAATGGGAAACTGAGAACCATGGATTTGATCCCTAAAATACCATTGGAGAGGTAGACTTAGGGGTATACTACATGTATAAATAAGGGACTACTATTCCTACTCTAACCAACACAACTCAAGAGCATGATGGCATATGGACCTTGTTCTTTGATGGATCAAGGTAAAATAATGGTAGTGGGGCTAGAGTAATGTTGGTTTCACCTTAAAATTAGAAGTATTACTCAATTTTAATGTTCCAATTTAGTTGCTTTTCAGACATTATTGATTATGAAGCCCTTATACATGGGTTATAAGAAGCAAGGAAGAGAGACATCAAAATTTTACAAGTGAAAGGTGACAATGAGATTGTAGTACAACAAGTGAGGAGTGTTAGCATAGTAAAAAACCATATATTAATGGCTTATAAGCACCAATTATGGGACCTTCTAGAAGACTTCTTAGCATTTGTTATACAGTCCATACCAAGGGAATCTAATCACCATGCAAATAGGCTTACATCCATTGGAACTCAATATGAAATTATAGATGGATTCAAGGGAAGTAAAGGAGAATAGAAAATCAAGGTCGCATGTAGGCCACCTATACCTGATAATGAGTTAAGTTGTTAGGTCTTGGATAGTGATGAACATATTTTGTGTTTTCTCATGCAAGAGGTAAAATTTTGCCATAAGAATCAAGGTAAGTTTCAACATCAATTTGATGATCAAATAGTGAAAATAAGGTCTAATAAGTTGCCTAAGGGACTAATGACATTAGAGAGCATATTCAGTGAAGATGATCAGATGAGAAAATACAAGGTAGGTATCTCAACTAAGGAAGAACATTATGACAAGATATCAATCTTTAAGGACAAGCTATTGATGTTGGGAAAAATAAATCCAGTAGAAGAGAGAAATACCTTGATTTAATTGTGTCAAGAGTATGCACATGTTTTTGCATGGGAGTACCATTATTTTAAGGGATTTGACCCCAAAATTACCCAGCATACCATATAATTAGAAAACAATGCAAAATCAGTAAGGCAAAAATAAAGGCTAGTCAATCCCAAGGTGGAAGAGCTCATGAGAATGAAATTGTTCAAATTGATTGAATATAAGATAATATTCCTTGTGAAGCATTCCTCATGGGTAGAAAACCTTGTACCTGTGAGGAAGAAGAATGGATAAATATGCCTATGTGTTGACTTTAGAGACCTTAACAAGGTGTCTTTGAGGGATCACTACCCATTGCCCTCTATGGATTAGATACTTCAAAAGGCTGTAGGATCATAGAGGTTCTCCTTGATTGATTGATATTTTAGTTACAATCAAATATTTTTCAAGGAGTAGGATAGGCATAATTTTTCCTTCATTACAAAGTGGGGCATTTATGCATACATGAAAATGCCCTTTGGACTATCCAATGCAGGGGAAACTTTCTAAAGGGAAATGGATGTTGACTTTGAGGGGTTAATCAATGAAATGGTACTAATATAACTTTATGACATAATTTTTTTCTCAAAGGATCCAACATATCGCATGGATCACTTTAAATTTGTCTTTGATAGATGCAAGTAGTTTGGAGTGTCCTTAAATCCTAATAAATAGATCTTTACTATTCACAAGGGTAGATTTTTGGGTCTTGTAGTGTCAAAGGATTGTATTTATATAGAATCTAAGAGATTTTAATCCATCTTGGCCTTACCCATACCTAAGCACAAGAAAGGTTTGTAGAGCTTCTTAGGGAATATCAACTTCATAAAGAGATTTATCCTAGGCTTTGTAGAGTTGGTCAAGCCTCTTACCCACATGCTAAGGAAACACAAGGAATTAAAATGGAGAAAGAAAGGTAAGAAGATATTTGAGGCCATAAAAGAGGCCATATATCAATCACCTAAACTTATTAACCCTGATTTTAGTAAATATTTTTAATTGTATGCTTTTTCTACATCAAATGCAATTTCTACTATGCTTATGCAACATAATGATGAAGGCCTAGGACAACAATTTGGCTTCTTTAGTCAAGCCTTAGAATTATATGAGGAAAGATATAATTTTTTGGAGAAGAATGTACTTGATGTGATGAGAGGATTGAATACATTTAGGCACATGGTGTCAAATAAAAAGGTAAGAGTCATGGTGGTACACCCAAGCATCAAAGAGTTCATACTTAATAGAGACCTAGGTGAGAAGAGATCTAGGTGGGTAACAAGATGTATGGAATATGAATTTGAGGTGAGAGTGAAAAAACTTAGCAGAGGTATAGGTTTATGTGATCATATTATAGAAGAGGTAAATGAAGATAATGATAAAGTGTTGGTAGTCTATGATAATCAACAGTCAGCTCAAAAAACAATCCTCCCAGCTAGACCAATGATGTGGTTAGATTCATTCAGATAGGCCAATGTACTATGGGATTAGATAGAGATAAAATGAGACACTTTAGATTATAGAAAATACCCTATGTCTTCATAGATAGAGTATTATTTAGGAAAGACATAGGATGCATGCTTTTGAGGTGTGTGGAATCAAACCGAGTGGTGAAACTACTTAATCAATTTCATGATGACCTTACTAGTGGGCACTTTGATGCCAATAATATAGCCTCCAAAATCATTAGAGCTAGGTAATTTTAGCCTAAATTATTTATAAATTCACATAGTTGGGTGAGAAAGTGCTCAAAATGTACCATGTTCATTAACAAATAGAAGTTAACTACCCTTCCTTTGTAACTAATCCAAGTTAAGCATCCCTTCATGTAGTGGGGCTTAGATTTCATAGGGATGATCCATCCCCTTCCAGTTATAGACACAAGTGGGTCATCAAAACCAATGACTACTTCAAGGTGGGTGGAGGCAGCTACCCTCAAAGATGCCAATGAGAATTCTATCCTAGAGTTTTATGACAACCTTATAACCAGATTTGGTGTGCCTTCAATAATCATATCTAATAATGCCTTGGCCTTTAGTAGTACCAATGTATGTGAGTGGGATCTTATACATATAGTTTACCTTAAGGAATCATCTAACTATTATCCAAAAGGCAATGGACTAGTAGAGTCTATAAACAAGAACTTGATAAGGATAATCAAAAGAACCACGAAGGATAGCCAAAGAGAGGGGCACACAAGATTGAGAACTACCTTGTGGGCAGATAGAGTGGTACCTAAGAGGTCTACTTGATACTCTTCATACCTCCTTGTCTATGGTAGAGAGGAAAGATTTATTATTTCTCTAAAACTACCTACCCTAAAACTTGCCCATCAATTGGAGCTATCAGGAGATGATGTTATGCAAGTGAGAATGAATGAACTAAGACAATTAGAAGAGAAGAGATAGCATCATGATTTATATGTGGTATAATAATCATCAATTCAATAAGTCATTTGATAATACGGCTTCATCTAAGACATTCCAACATGGAGATGTAGTTCTCAAGTGGGATGAGGACCATGCAAAGCTAGGAAAACACTTCAAATTTGATAGCCTTTGGAGTGGACCTTACATCATCACTTTGTATAAATAAAGTAATGCCTTTGATATTTTTAAATTTAATGGTGAGGATCTCTCCATCCTTATAAATGGAAGGTTCCTCAAGTTTTAATATTAGTCTCTTTCATATTCTCCTATACATAAGTAGACAGAAATATATTTTCTCTCCAAGTGATTATGCACATGTGTCATGTTTATTGCTTAGTCTTGTTGATTAGGTAGTTGTGTGTTGTATTCCTTGTTTTTATTTATTATTTGGTTGTGTCTCATTGTCTCAATAGTATGCATGGTATTAAGCAAACTTTAGTACAGTCATGTTCTATTTGCTAAATCACCAAGAGTAGGTTTAATTTTTTTTTGGGTTCTTTGACCAACAGGTTGGTCAAGCCAACTAAGTCACCAAAAATGTTGACCATGTTATAGTACCATACCTAGAAAGGGGTAAACCTTATGCATTAATTCATGATTCATCATTGGCACTATAGTTTTCATTCATATCTTGAGTTTGTGAGGGTTGTTTAAGCAGTCTATAGTCTTGTCATGTTACATCTATGCCTTATTAGTCCTTATGTGACTTCATGTCTCCTTTCCAACTTGAGTCAATTAGTGTCATGCTATTCTAGTGTGCCTATATGGTATTTTATCACCCTAATGGGTCCTCAACACATGAAATATGCCATGATGAAGGTGAATTGAGGAGGTAGTTTGATAGAGGTTTAGAGACACATTGGTTCTACCTGATCATCAGAGGTATGCTCACTTTTAAGATTTCAAGAAACATTATATAAGGTTTAATAAGGTTAAATTGAGGTTCCATTGATCATGAAGGTATTAACATGGTAATTTAATTGATATAAGCCCTTTTAAGGTCATATATTTTAGCAAAGTCAATGGTTTTTAGTCATAATGAGAGTTAATTTGGCCTTGATAGACCACTAAACCACCCCACATGCCTCTAATAGACCTCATAAACCTCATCAATCCACCACTAGGATATTTCATGCCTCATTTGGATCCACTATCACCATAGTCGATTTTAATTCCTCCTAAAAAGACCCCACATGTGCTAAATTATGACTCTTCAACTCCCTCAGCTCGTACTACTAGATTCAAAGTGTTATATGGTCCCTATTTTTTCCCTCCACAACACCTACTAACAATATTTTAGGTCTAAAAAAGAGATTTAAAGAGAAAATGGTAGGTTGTAGAGTTTTCTTCAGCAGTATAGATCTATACTATATGGACCAACCAAGATAGAGTCATGATTTTGCAAAGGGAGGTTAGAGATGTCAAATGGTGAATAAAATAGTTCTTGGCATTGTTATAGGAGCTCAAAAATATTTCATATCTCCTTTGAGCTCACTAATAGGTTCAGAAGAATCCTCAAGTTCATGTTTATGCCATACAGAGGAGATAGAGTGGGGTCCCAAGATCATAACTAGAGGAAATAGAATCAGACAACTTAATCCCATGGACATTTTTCTAGGGATTGGAATACTATTATTTATGAACATTCCTTAAGAATTTAAGGAATCCTTATGCCCCTCTCATCTACATAGGTCCATTTGAACCATATGATTTTCAAAGAATTTTACCTTCTTTTCTCAAACTAATCATGGATGCTACTTCCTAGAGTCTTGAATGTTCCTTCCATGGTATTATCCTTATCTAATTCACATGTGTGAGCTCATATGATTGTTAAGCCTTCATAACTAGTTCTTATGTATAGTCTGTAGATAGGTTTGTGCAAAGGACAAATTTTGATGCCTTCACTAAAGGTTATAGACAAGGTTGAGAGTTTGCAAAGGTGTTTCAAGGCCTACAAACCTTATTTCTTAGATGAAAAGTTCAATGCCCTCCTTGTTACTTTAGAAAACCTCAAGGAGAGTAACTTGTGCATATGTAAAGACACTGTATGATAGAGACTATGGATGTGGCTCAATGTCACCTACATAACCTCTGATGTAGCTCAAAACCTGTAACATGATGTTGAAGTGATAGTGGAATGTCATCATAACCTTAAAATAACCTTATTAGCCTTCATAATGGTCTCACAAGCCTATAAACCACCTTATTTGTCTACAAACTTACTCAGTCCCTTTTTAGCAAAGTTTAAGGTCTTTTTGTGAAAGTTAAGTTTTTATGAGTTTCCAAGGTTTTAATTTAGGCATGTATTACCATGTTTGTTCCCCCAGAGTTTCATGATTGCTTAGGTATATGTCTAAAGGCTTCCAATATCCATCTAGTTTGTAAAAGTAGTGTCTTTTGGCTCCATTCTAAATCACTTTCATACTCCTATAGTTTCACTATGTTTCCACTATCATTTGCACTATGTTACCCCTATTTTCATGCTTCACACTTCATATATCTCCATTGCCACCCTCCTTTATTCGTCCATGCTTCCTTTCAAGGTTTGATAATGTTAAGGTGACCTCCACACTATATTAGAACCATTAAAATATTGAAACCATAGGGTGATTAGACCTCTATGTTCATATAATGATTTGAAGGTGTAAATGTGCACCTATAGCCAACCCTTGAGGGTTATTATAGCAGGGTCTCAAGAGACACTATGTAGACTATCTAAGGTATGAATATTGGCATGATTATTAGGGAATGTAACTCTAAATAAAATGAATGGTGACATGAGATATAACTAAAGAGTTTTAATCACTATACAAGACATATTCTTCTTATACAATTCTGGTAATGAAACTGTATAGACATTCATCCTGGTAGATGGTTACATATGGTATCACTAGTCTATATCAGTGTCTCTATCTCATAAGGGAAAACAAGAAAATGATCATAAAAGATAGGTGCAAGGTTTATACCATTGATAATTAAACGTAGTGA
This sequence comes from Torreya grandis, assembly GCA_037957365.1. Taxonomy (NCBI): domain Eukaryota; kingdom Viridiplantae; phylum Streptophyta; class Pinopsida; order Cupressales; family Taxaceae; genus Torreya; species Torreya grandis. The sequence goes on from JARHVA010000105.1 coordinate 1,923,535, forward strand.
TCATCACTAATGATGAAGGTAGAGTAACATTACACAAGCTTAGAACCACACAAGCATGGGTAGACATGAGACCTAAGTCTAAGTGGAAGGTAAGGTATACAGAGGGAAGAGTGCTAAAAAACCATCATATGAGCCTGATAATGACCTTAAACACATGAAAAACATCACCATGATTATAAATTATCCAAGAAATAGTGTTAAAGGCTATACTCAAGACATTCACACTTAAGTAGATAGTTTACAAGAAATTTGGAGCTAATTTGAGCCAAAATTGTGATTTAAGACCTCTCTAGACATGGATAGGACTTCAAAATCAGTATGAATGGTCATCATGACCTATTAAAATGAATCATATTCTCAATTTGTATAAAAAATAGTGGGTATACCCACTATTTTGTCTCAGACCAAGGCCTGTCTATCACAGTCACTCAAGGAATTGAAGGGTGCATGTATGCCAAATAGGGTGTTTAGGTTATTTGAGACCTCAAAAGGTTTTGATTTAATGAAGAGTGATGTTTAAATGTTATTATACCACATCCAAATGTATAATACCTAGATTTTCACTCAAGAGCCTTAGAGATGGGTTAATACAATCAGACACACAGGCTTGCACACATACCTTAGTGTCATATTAAGGTTCCTTCAAGATATTGTAACTAGTTGAATGGAAAACTTAATATGTATGAGGGTGTTTAAGACCTAATAATAAGGTTCAAGTGATAATAGGTGACAAAGTTTGTTCAAGTGTCCTCAAACCCTACTTTAAATGCTCACCTAAGGACCATATTCAAATGCTCACCTACTCCACCACATGCATGCTCGGAGCCAAAGATACCAGGGAAGTTTAAGTCTCCATATGGACCAAAAGTTCATTAATGATTTGTTGGTAGTTAAGGTCTAACCTTTATGAATGAATGTTAAGAAAATAGGCACTCATAACTACCTATAAACAACCCTAATCACATCTTATAACTCTCATATCTATAATCACCCTCTACATGGGAACCCAACCCATTCATGAGAGATAAGGGGGTTAGTGCCCTAAACATCCATGGAATTTATTCCTAGTTTGGACATTAATACTCTATAAACCGTTGTTAAGATGGTAAATGTCTCAAACCCTACATACACCCCCAAAATGATCCAATGGTGGAATTTGGTCTCAAAACCCATCCAGATGAGATGGTCTAGCCATGAAATGACCTTTAAGGTCTCTTGAGGTCATCTAAGCACCATAATGACCAATTTATTGGCATGTGTAGGGGTAAATTTATACATAATGGGCCTAAAGATTGTAGTTTGAGCTTAAAAACAAGGATATTGAGAGTATTTTTATGCACAATTAAGTTGGAGAGGGAGAATGACACCCAAAGCATATGATCAAACATTTTGATAACCTCCATGTGACCTCTATAACTAGTTGAGTAGGTAGAAAAGTGTAGGTTTAGGAGTGCATGGTTCCATGCATCAAAATGAGGTCAAATGATGTAATCAATCTAATAGTGCTATTCCATGAGGTCTCTAAGGTAATATTAACACCATATATGATGCAAAAATGGATCACAAATCTAATATTTAGGCCAAGATTCATGGCTCAAGTCTATAGGTAGACCAATCCATGGCTTTTATGATCACTATGTCATGAATGGATTGATCAGAGTGTAGTCTGAGGAGTTAGAATGTTCTAAATATTATTAGAGAAGGCTATTACATTGTTTAAAATCCCTGTGGCTAGTTTAGACCCCTGGAGAAGCCACTATAGTAGGCCATTCCACTTGTAAACACACATAAGTCATTAAACAAGCATATTCCTCACACAAAAGGCAACTTAAAGTGCTCATCACAACTTGAATCTTATGCATGGGGAGTCTAATCATTCATGGGAGTTGAGGAAGCCTATGGGATTGAATTTGATGCAAGTGGTTTAGATATCCATGCTCCTATCTTTATGAACCATGCTTAAGACTCCCAAACACCCTTAAACCTCCCTTATACCCTAATAGTAACTCATCTAGAGAGGTTTAGGAAAGAATGCATTCAAATTCCTAGAGATTGATTGTTCAACACTTAGATCATGTTAGCAACTTAGAGGGGCTCATGTCCATGGCTTTGGATAGTATATGAACAATATGAACACCTCTTAAAGATGTAAATTTCTAGGGTTTTAGGCATATATTGTGTTTTAGAGCTTAACTAAAATTTATAAATAATGGAAAGAATAATATCAAAACTTGTTCTACCCATTCAATGATAATATGGTGCATGGGACTTATTGAAAGTGTCTTTTCCACCTACATCTAAATTGCTTGTCTGTGAAGTAATTCAAGGGGCCTAGTCATACAAGGCTAATATGTGTTATAGGTAAATAACACTTGAAATGTATTAATGATAATACATAATAGGTTTTTAAAGGTTATCTAAGTCTTTTCATATGAATTAGGATCCTAGTTCATTTGTTTGACCATTCAAACAATTAGTATGAACAAAAAGTTGGAGGACAAGCAACATAAGTCTATTTATTTGGAAAATAGAAGAGTCTAGTAGGCCAAGAATGGTGTAGTAAGATTGATGATCCATCTTAAAACATGTGTAGCTTCCATCTAAGTGAGCCTACCCAAAATGAAGGCCATGATGAGAAGTTGGTGGCAATTACATGGACCATTCAACATGCATATTAAAGGAGAGGCTGCCCAATGCCTCACGGAGGCCCATTCACACTCTATTTACATTAAGTAACTACAAATAGAGGGAATCTTAAGCTATTTTAATCATGGTAAAGGCCTAAATAAAGCTAATTGAGGGAGTTACAACCTCTATAATTCCAAAATGGACTCATTGATCGTATATGAACACTTAAGGAAGGAAATAGGCCTATGCAACTGCCATACACCATATGGGCCTCTTTCATGACCCCTATCATTCTTGGATTTTTCTCTTTTCTCCTCCAAACTTTATATTTAAATAGGCATTGAGCTCTTGCTTTGGTATGTCTCGACTAGGTGTAGCAAAGCTCTGACAAAATTGCCTTGTAACTCTTTTGAATCGATATAAGATATTAGTAGAGTCTTAATTGAATGTTAGTGTACTCTATGGAGGTATAATTTGTAGAGTGTATGCATCATGTTATCATTTTTAGTTCCTTCCATCTACCTAGTTTTAGGTTGTTTTTCTATTGGAAGTTATATGATGTGTTAGCAAGTAGGAGTTCTCTTGAAGTGTCATGAATTCATAGTGTCTTCAATAGATATATGTCTTTATCCTTCAAGTTGTATGATCCTATTCAACCTCCATACAAAATACTTATGCTTGGAACACCATCAAGAAGTTTGAAAATTCATTGTCTCCATCAGGTTCATTAGTAGGTTTCAAAGGAAATGATTATGAGCGGATCTCTCATCAATTGGTTCATCACCACTCAGAGTAGGTTCTTGCATTAGTTTTCATATCTCTTTCCCTTTTCATTGTGATAAGTTTAGGTCTTAGAGAGTATTGAATTATCAAATTAGGGGACATAGCCCCATAAAATCTAGAGGTGTGGCCTACATATTAGGTAACCCATTGTCGAAAGTCTCTCCCATGTTGGACTAGGTTTGAGGTTTAGACATGAGCACTCTTCTCCCTAGCTAGAGTGTATCCTAAATAACCAATAGGATCCTTAGCCTTGTTTGTTGTGGCATCCATGCCCCTTGTTTGTGGATCCTTAGCATATGTATTCCATTTTAATAGAAAAATATAGTTGGGCACAATATTGGTTCATGCACATATAAAGATTTAAATTGTCACCAATTTAGTTGGGCATGATATTGGTTAATAAACATATACACTGTTTCATATTTTAGTTAGGCATGATGTTGGTTCTTACATATTTTCACATATGCTATTATTTATCAAGTTTTTTTAAGTGTGGAACAATCTTGAATTTATAAGTTCATCTTCAATGGTTGATTCATTTTTAAATGAGTACTGTGGTTGAGGTTATACATCACTTAATGACCTGGACATGACTCTATAAGCCCATTATGTGGCTCCTTCCTTACATCTCGGGGTTCTAAGATTAATGTTAAAAATTACATATAGGTTGGGGGCATTTATCTTCTAATACATGCCCCTTTCCCTATTTAAATTCTAAATTGGGAATTGATCACCCTCAAATTTTCCATGTTATCTAAGTGATTCAAGGAGGAAGCAAAAATATCCAATGCTTCGATAAGAAAACATCATCTCTAACAAGTTACAGGGCAACATAATTTACTCACATACATGTATACTCCTTTGTTCTTTCTAATTTCATGTTTTAAGAATAGTTAAGATTTCAAATTTGATTATATGGGAACTGAGTACTATATTTTCATTATAGGTTTTGATTGGATAAAATTCCACATTTGGATCCTTTTCCCAAATATAAAGTGTGTTGTATACACTTAAGTATTTACTTATCCTTTTAATATAGGATTTTCATTACATTTTAGTACTATAATAAAAAGGGTGACATTTATAGACACTGAAATATGGTATTTGACACTTGACAATGCCAATCTTGACCTATATTTATCTTGTATGACTTGTGCTTCTCCAAACAATTCTTGTTTACCATTTCCACAGAATTGCATGTTACTTATGAGCCAATCCATTCTAAGTTGTTATTAGTCACCTAAAAGAACCTCTCTATCTATATTAAATATATTAAATATCCTACTCTATCATTTACATATCACCACATTGGTATTCTTGTCTCCCAGACAATAATGTCAGATTTAGATAGTAACATTGATATTATTATCTTGAGGTTGATGTTATCAATTTTCACCTAGTAATAACTAATTTTCAAAATTAAATCATTGCCATAGGTCAACCCATTCACTTAACATGTTAATGGCATGATAAATTACCCAATTGAGTGCATATAAATATAAATCAAGGTCAAACATATTGATCTATCTGGCACTTATCTATCAAGCATCTATACATTATGACACATTGAAAAATTCTTCCCTATCCCAAATTATAAATTAATGCAATCATCAACTGCATTTGAAGCACACCAAAATAGGTCAAGAGTCAACATTATCAAGATCAAATCTAGACTTCTAGGTGCATTCATATAGTGAAAGAACACAATCACACTAAGGGGAAGAATCATGTGTGCCTTAAATTCCCTATTTCAACTATCATATACATAGCCAATGATGAATCATCAAGGGGTGATTGGGGTTAACTCAACTTAATTACACTTCCTCACTTTTTATAGGTTTTTATCCTTGAAAAGTGGACCTAGATTTTTAAGGAAAAGGAAGCTAATTTTTATATTTGTGTACATAGTCAAGCTTCAAATATGGCACATAAAGAGACATATAAAGTAGGTGCATCACATTATATGGTCATAAAGACTCAACATCACAAGATAATAATGTTAGCCCTAGGTTACCTACATTTGACCTTAGTGACCTTACATACATAAAGCTAGTTACAGATCTAGATGAATCACATGCCTACTAATCTATTTCTATTGTGAGAACATAATCACAAGTAACTAGTCTAATAGTTAAGCTAGGTATCTTAATCTCTTTAGTACTTTCCAAATATAACAAGTTTAATTATCAATTCAATTATAGTATTATGTATTTAAATTTATGATTGATTTTTCCATATTATAATATGAATTAATTATTTCAATTTATCCTATTGATTCACATTAATCTAAAAAATAGGGTAAACCATGATATACATAGATAAACTAGAGGAGTGGATAAAAAAATTGGTAGATGAGGTGTTCACCTAGATAGCTATGTAGTGAGTTACTCTTATATGCATATGATCATATCCTAATTACAAAAAAACACATATTTTGAATAACACTTGAGTGTCGTAGATTTTTTTTTCAAGAGGTTAGGATGCAAGTGAATACACAAAAAAAAAGTCATGGCATTTTCATTAAAGAGAAAAATAAGAAAATTAACTTCTTTTTTGAAGGAAACCCTTTGGAAGTGGTGGAAGAGGACAAATACCTTAGTATTGATTTCCAAAATAAGGTTAGTTAGGAGACATACAAAACAAAAATAATATAAGGGGAGTGGAAGGCTTAATACTCAACATAAAATAATGTAGACTTATGGGATTAGAAAACTAATAGGACCTTTTTAGGGTTGCTTGTCACACTAATGGTGCTCTATAGATGTGAAGTTTGGGGTAGAAATATGTCAGATATAAAATGGAGATAAACAGAAAGAATTAAAAAACACATAATAATTATTTAACCATATTTTTTATTTAACAATTAAATGTTTATTTAATATATATAAAACTTGAGATAAACCAAAATGCTAAATATGTGCAATTATTAACAATTATGATTTATAACTTGTTAAACATGGAAATATATTATTTTTAAAAAACACTAAGAATAAATGTATTTAGCTCAGACCCAAGATTTTTGTTGTTTGTTTATGAACTATGAGAGTTTGAATCAACATAATACATGACTATGATTGTGCATGATTAGAGGAAAAATCTAAAACTGCTTCTAAATAGATCCATGCTTCCTAGACAATAATGCAAGCCAGTCATGTTTGTTGATTACAGAATTATCCAAATTAAATGTAATTGATATTTAACAATGAAAAATAGAGAAAAGTATAAATGTGATAATGCATGATTAAGAACGAAATCAAGAGGTATTCTTAAACATAACCACTCTCTTGGACAATAACATAGGTCTATCGTGTCCTTTTACTATGGACTTATATGTGTTGATCATGACAAAAATTTGATTATTTTGCCTTCTATGCTTGTGTATGCTGAGTGAGTTAAGATGTGATTCTAATATTTCCACATGGATGTTGATTTTCTTCTCGTCTTTGTTTTGGAAACCCCAAGGTTTTTTGTGAGAGCTATAAACCCACAAAAAGAGAGGGAGAATGTAATGGGTTGAAATAACCCTAATCACCCCCTTGATGATTAAATATTACCTATGTATATAGATAATCAAAAGAGTAAATCAAGCCACACATAGTTTTAATACTTAAATTGATTGCATAATTATGATCCTTGACTATATGTATGCATCTAGAAATATGGCTTTAATATCTGACAATGATAACTCTTGACTTATTTTGAGATGCTTTAGACTTGGCTTATGAATACTTGTAAATTATATTAAATTTGGAAATAATAGGGCATATTTTCTTGATGTGCAATAACGTGTAAGTGCTCGATAAATGATTCCAAGCTAGGAATAAAGAATGGCCTTTGATTTATATTTTTGGTAAAACTTTTTGATAATTTCCTTTAGTTGACCTTATGAAATGTGTAGGAAGACCCAAATAAATATTTATAAAATTAGAAACTAGTCATTAATTGGCATGGTATGCAGTTGCTCTAGGTGGATAGGTTTGTGGCAGTAAACTTGTATTCCTTGAGTAGACTTATCCTAGAGAACCAGGGATAATTATCCCAAGTTGGAGGTAATTTGAGTGTTGTAATATAGGTTTTAATATTAACTTATAAATTTTTATGTAGGAGAGATGAAAAATAGAGGGTCAAGCCCAAATATAGATAAATGGCTTAGAGGAATGGTGAATAAAAGTCATGTTTGGATGCAATTTGAATAGTTTAGGATGTGTTAAGAATCAACATTATGAGGTACCTATGACTAGATTTAGGTATTTACATTCCCACCCACCCCCTAACTCGCCCTTATTCTAGTAATAAAATTGCTAGAGTAAATGAGAAAGAATTAAACCTGAGTGTGTACAACACACTTTGTATTTGATAGGATAATACTTCAATTATACAGGGCACTCAAATTTAACAAACCCTACAACATGACATGAAGTCATTTGTCCATATTTGAATTTTGAAAAAGCTAAACTTTAAAAATTAAAAAATTGAGAGGAGAGAAATAGAGGAGTACACCTATATGGAAATAAAACCAAATTACCCTATATCCTATAAAATAAGGTGAAATACTATAGAAAAGTGCCCCCTTGTTGAAGTGCTTAGGGAGTGTAGACACTAATTCTTAATTATATAGCACCTCAGTCTTGTAAACTTTGTAAAGACATATCACATATGTACCTTTAGCTTCTAAACCTTTTCCATTGTCAAAAGGCTTGCATACGCTATCTCTATGTGCCTACATGATTATCTCTTAGTCTGACCAATGTTATTATGATGATCTAGGTCTTCTATATTTCTTAGAATGTTTTAAACAAGTTTATCTTTTATCTATAAAAGTTTTAGACTTGCATCTATTTTCTAATTGCCTGGACACTTACGTCCCTGCCAAATGCCTATGTGGACATAAGTGTCATATTCTAACACAAGTGTCTAGTTCCTTAAAGTAATCCAATTTGCAAATGAAACATTTACCTATGGTTAGCCTAAGTGTTTTTATGTGATATAATCTCTAAAGGGATCGAAATATATACATGATCAATTGTCATTCATTCCACACCTAACATAGACCTAACATACACCTAATAACTTCTTGCCTACTCATAACGAAACTTACCAAAGGCATTTAATCAAGCACTAAAGTGAGAAAAGATTCCTTATTTTATTTTATTTCTATATCAATCATAGGGATAATACATCTATAGGTTTGAATTACTAAAGGAGCATCCCATGAGCCACATTTGTCAAGTTACAAACTAGGTTACTATTGTACTTGCTTATCACACATTACATGATTCACACACAAGCCAACATGTAGGGGAGAAATACATAAGTTTTAGACCCTCTTTTGAGTATTGGATATATAGACAGTGCTCATTAAAAGAAGGGTCTTTGGGGTAGCTCAACCATTGTGTCAAAGATCTGTAATGGGTTCCACAAAATCCTCACTTACTACACACCATATTCAGATATCTAGAGCACCTAAACATGTTCCTATTATTATTATTTTAAATAAACCATAGACCATTTATAAATTGGTTCCATAAACACCTAATCCTACTATTTATTTATGACCACATAGTCCTATTATACATATGTAAAACATTGCAAATTTTATAGTGATAAATATTGAACCTATGCATGATCCTTAACAGTACCACAAGTTTATTACACAAGGTTTGCATTGGGGAGATACCTATGAGCATAAATTGGATGAGATAATATGGTAGATTCTATGGTCTCACATATTCAAAAATTACAAAAAAATAAAAAAAAAACTTCAAAAATTCAATTTTTTTCCAGCATTTACATGTTCTATTGGCTCTTTGGCATCTATGTTGTTGGTTCCATGTCAATAGATGGAATATTAGTATTTTGTATTTACACATGTGTTTCACACATCTTTTAAGTGTGATACAAGTATACATATATACATGATCTATGTAATTTTAGATGTTGGGCCTTCCCTCTACTCATGCCATATGACACTATTTCTAAATTATATAACACCTCAGTCTTGTACACTTTTCAAATAAATATCATGGATCTACCTTCAACTTCTAAACCTTTCCCATTGATAAAAGGCTTGTATAAACTATCTCTTTATTCTTAATTAATTATCTCTTAGTATGACCCATTGTATTCTAATGACCTATACCTTCTATCATGCCTAAAATTCTATCAATCTATTTATCTTCCATCTCTTCAAGTTCTGGTCATGTGCCTATTTTCTAACTACCCAGACACTTGCATCCCAGTTAGATGCCTACATCGATACAAGTGTCTTATCCCAACACAAGTGTGTAGTGCCCTAAAGTCATCTAATTTTCAAATAAAATGTATTCCTATGGTCAACCTAAGTGATTTAATATAATATATTATCCAAAGGGATTGGTATAAATATAAGATAAACCCTCATTCATTCCTCACCTAACACAGACCTAGAAAATACCAAGGTAACTTACCAAAAGTAGTCTCTCAAGCAATCAAGTGAGAAAAGCTTCCCTAAATTCTCCTATTTCTATATCAATCATAAGGACAACATATTTATAAGTCTGAAGTACTAAAAGAGCAACCCAAGAACCATATTTATCAAGTTACAAGCTAGGCCACTATTGTACTTATTTATCACACATTGCATGATTCACACAAAAACCAACATATAGGGGAGAACTACATAAGTATGAATCCCTCTTCAGAGTATTATCTAGATAGGCAGTGCTCATTGACAAAGGGGTATATGGGGTATCTTGACACTGTGTGTCCACTAACCTACTTTTCCCATAGATAATATGAAGATGAATAACTAGGGTTTTTTATTTGACAAGGAGTGATAGTCCATGACCCATATTTGAATGCACTAGAGTGAAGGTGACATAAAATTTAGAAGCATCCAGGTGGTCTCATCTTGTTTTAGTAGGTATTATGTATTAGACACCTATGTCCAAGTCAAATAATATCATCGATGTAACCATCCCAAGTTGATGCAAGTGTCTGTAGCTATAGAGACACAACTTCCATAATTGGACAATAGTTCCAAAATATATATCCAATCCACTTTCTACCTATTCCATATTCATATTTGTATTAGCATCAAAACTAGCTATGTATCTAATTTTCTTTATCATTGGAATATATAACATAGCTATAATTTATATATCTAGAATCTCACCATAATAAAATCAATATATGTTCTATCTGAGTTTCAAAAATAATTGTCCTACTTTAGAGATAGTCTACCATCCTTGTGCCCTAGGCTATCTCTACCCCTTTAATCCTAGATTCCCCACATCTAGATTTTAAGGTTAAACACTTGGTGAACCCAACGTTTCATCTATAAAACCCTAAATATTTATCTACATTTTTGTGATTCTTTATTATTTATGATTTAATAAGATTTTACAAGTAACCAATCAAATCTCCTTTTCTATCCACATGTTTAATATGGATGCATGTGTAGCTCATTTTATGTTACAATTTCTAGTTCTAGTAATAGTCTACTATTGTACTACACTAATCTAAGGCACCATTAAAAGAAAGAAGTAAATTTGTTAATATAACGAGAGGATTTTTAAGAAAAAACAACACTTAATCTCTCTTAAAAATTCCTTTTGTAATACTATAGAGCCAATATCTAGATGTCACCAAAGTACAAACTCTTATAATGATATTATAGCTAAATTTTTGATTTGGGACTTCCTACATCACTCTTCCCATTACAAGGATGTTATTTTTGATGCATTATGCATGATTTTTTTACCAGGTAATGTGAAACCTCCATATGTGGCTTTTATGTTAAATTATATCAAAATGACTAAACATAATATATCTTTTGAAAATGAGGATCTACCACCTTAAGACCCTATAAATTATTGTTTACCATTATACATTTAGGTTGGTGTGTGTAATAAATTTTAAAAAGAGTCCTTGTGTATAGTGGTTTAGGGATTAACATTTGTAACATATCCTTTCTTTCCTTATTTGGAATTGGACTAATTATTTGGAAAATTCCAATATGAGCATCGAAGGATTTGATAATATTTATCAAAAATTATTGGGACAAATAACATTGAACATTATTATGGGACCTCATACATTAACTACTTTATGTCATGTTTTGCCAAATAATTCAAACTATAATATACTATTGGGTTGACCTTGGATACATGAAATGTATGTAATGCCATCTGATTTTCATGCATGCTTAAAATTCATCCATCAAGTATTTATTTATACATGTCTAATGGATATTAATCCCTTCAAAAATCATGCAATGATTTCACAAATAAATGATACTATGCCACAATCATATACACATGATTTTGGTCTTCAATATTTGATAAAATATGGATACAAAGGAAAAGGATTGGGAAAACATGATTGGGGTATAACTCAACCCATATCCCCTACAAATAACATAACATTGACTAATATGCTATTACAAATGCCTAAGCAGTTTTATTAACTAATTCACCAAGGAGACCATTATTGCATTTACCTAAGTCTCCTATTTCATTACTTGCACAAATTTTAGAGTGTCATATTATATCTCTCATTCATATTATAGAGGTTAAAATGAGTAGATCCCTACCCAAAGGGTATGATGCAAATTCTTCTTGTGACTATCACCAAGGCCTTGGGCATTCTACAAACAAATGTTTCACCTTGAAGCATAAGATGTAGGACCTCATTGATGACCAAAACATTAAATTTGATGATCTTATAAAGGAATAAAGTTCACAACCTAATAACCAACAAAAATAAAAAATATTTAACAATCCTTCGTGATATCATTCAAATAAGGAGCCAAAAGTGCACGTGGTATACAATGCACATCAAAAATTTTAAATTAAAAAAATTAAACAACATCCATTCCAACAAAACTTAATAATCACATTATTCTTGGGTGGTGATTATTTTTGGCATAACCATATTTATCCTAAAAAACCAATAACTACTTGTAATGTCAGAGGTTTCTAACAACTTGGATTTAATCTAAAAAACTTGCAAAGAAAATTCATTTGGAAAGACTACTTGGGATACATAACACTACCAATTACTTGCAATCCTAAATTGATTCAAACATGGGTTTGGGTTATGACACAAATATTTACATATGCATTTACATTAGGAAATCTTTGGTTATATCAAATTAAATAAAAAATTGAACAAAATTAACAAGGTATATCTTTTTCTCATGAAGGCAAATTGATCCATATTCCAAATGATAACATTGATTATTCTACTGCACATGTAAAATGTGTGGAAGAAGATGCCATGTACCATTTAAACTTATCAAAACATGATATAAATGATATAAGGGATCCAAATTAAGGTTTTGAGGTCTCACATATCCCAAAAATACTAAAAAAATTAAAAAAAACTTCAAAAATTGAAAAATCTTTTCAGCATTTACAAATCCTATAAACTCCTTAGCATATATGTTATCAGTTACATGTTGGTAGATGGCATATAAATATTTTATAGATAAACATGTTTCACACATATTTTGAGTGTGATTCAAGAATATAAATATACATGATCCTTTTGGATATTCAGCTTTCCATCTACTCACATCACCAGGACATTGGGGACATCCATGTCTATGACCATGATATATCCATGTTATATCATTGTATGGTCACTTTAAATTATCATGTTCAAGCTCATATATGTAATTACACATGAATTTATCCATGCTTATATATTTATAGTGTACTTGATATGCTATGTACCTAACATTTTTTGTTAACACATATATCTAAAGACTAGTATGATATGTTTATGCTGGTTGCTTTTGATTTTATATATGTCCTTTCTTGAGTATCTTTCCTCGTTATTATCTTTCATGTTAGATCATTTAAATATGATCTATTATTTTTGGCCCCCATGCCTTTATTTTCCTCTTTGACATTTGAATAAGCCATTTCTTGTTGTATACTGACATTTGAATATGTCATTTCTTACTTTATGGACATTTGACTAAGTCATGTCCCTTCGATCGTGCAACATTTGAGCATCCCCCTTGTTTGAGATCTCCTTGGACCTTTGTATCTTGATTTTATTTTTGGGTGATCTTGTGTGTGTGCTTGATTACTTATTGAGCTTGTACTATTACTATCTAGACATTGTGATGATCTATATCATGCATCTTGGGACTTGATGTGATCATATTTGTCATGTTTCAATGATATATCTACCTAGACATGTTCCCTCTATATGATACATGGTAAATTCATAATTTACATGGTTATCTTATACTTTTAAGGTAAGGTAAACATGAATTTTTACTTCCCTCACCTCAAAAGGGGATCATATCAATGGGGGCATGCCATAGAAGCATGAATTATAAATTACTTCATAGATTTAGATTGTAGTGGGGGCATGTTATGGAAACTTGTTCTCCACATTTTTCATAGTATTATATTTAGTGGGGTCATGTTTTGGAAACACATTCTCCACACTTATTCAATATGGAGAATACCTAGATTACATTGGGGGCATGTTTTGGAAACATGTCCTCCATATTAACACTTATTCAATTTTCATATTTCTCCATATATAGTGGGGGTATGTTTTGGAAACATGTTGTCCACACTCACATAATTTCAAATTGGCCAAATTGCATAATTATATGATTTAAATACATAGTTGTGATAGAATTCTATACATTGGTACCATTTTTATACATAGTTTGAACATGAGACATATCTAAGGTGCATATGTTATGCAATGTAAATATAATATTGTAAAATAAAATTAGTTTCAAATTTCAAACACTTTCAGGGATTGTCATCACCCACTAGGTTGGACTTTTACAACATGTATTGAGCCAATCCAATATAATAGTTGGTTCACTTTTGGTATGGTTTAGATGATTAAATCACTCAATATTTCCAAGTTTATGGGTTGGACTTGAGTACATCATCAAACCTCACTAGTTTTATAAAGTGAGATGACTTGGTTCACTCATACTCACTAGGTTATAAGTATGATTAGGTTGTATGGTTTAGCTAACCTCAATTATTGGGTGAAAACTCAAATTTTCTCTAAGTTTGGGGGAATGTTTCCTATGATATCTCTCTATATCTTAGATATATGCACTTCATAGATTTATATTTGTCCTAATCTTAATTTTAGTGATTCTTAATTATATACCTTTAAAATCAAATTGCCAAAAGGCAAGACTGTTGCATGATACATAAGTGTACTCCTAGACCTTTCTCTCTTTTAATTTCAATCATTTAGATGAATTTCATTTAAAAATATATATATTGATTATATATTGTAATATTCTCTTGGTTTCAGGTCATACACTATCAAAGCACTCAAGTTAGATTCAAGCAAAGATAAGGCATGTTATAAGCACCTAAGTACATATTTCTTATCTTTTAAACCATCAATTTCATTACTAGATTAAAGGGTGGGGGAATATAGACATTATTTATAAATTATATATCATCTTAGTCTTACACACTTGAAAAATGTATACTTTCCCACTACTAAAAAGCTCACATACACTATATCTTTGTGCCTAATTACTTATCTTTTAGTCTGACCAATGTTATTATAATGACCTTATATCATGCCTAGACTATTATAAACATGTTTATCTTTCATATTTACAAGATATATAACTATTCCTCTTTTATAACTACCTAGACACTTGTGTCCTAATCAGATACCTATGTCGATGCAAGTGTCCTATCCCAACATAAGTGTCCAGTGCCCTAAAGTCATCCAATTTTCAAGTGAAACATGTTCTTATGGTTATCCTAAGTGATTTAATGTGAGATATTTTCCAAAGGGATTGGTATAAATATAAGATCAAATTTCATTCATTCCTCACCTAACACAAACCTAAAAAAGACCAAGGTAACTTACCAGAAGTAGTTTATCAAACACACAAGTAAGAAAATTTTCCCTACTCTCTTATTTATATATCCATCATATGGGAATAAAATCTATAGGTTTGAATTATTTAAGGAATAACCCAAGATACATACTTTCAAAATTACAAGCTAGGTCATTATTGTACTTATCACACATTACATGATTCACACACAATTTAACATGTAGGGGAGAAATACATAAGTCTGAGGCCTCTTCATATTATTGGATATGTAGGCAGTGATCATTGATAGAGGGGTTTTTGGGGAAACATGATATTGTGTTCCCACTAACTGATTTTTAGCAAAACTAATATGAAGATAAAGAACTAGGTTTTTTATATTTGACAAGGAGCGATAGTTTATAACCCTGATTTGAATGCACTAGAGTTAAGGTGGCATAGAACCCAAAAGCATCTAAGTTGTCACACCTAGTTTCATTAGGTATTTTGTACTAGACACCTACATATAATTTAGATAGTAACATTGACCAACCATCCTAAGTTGACGTAAGTGCTCATATTTATAGAGGCATAATTTTTAGAATCAGGCAATTATTCTAGAATCTACTTTCTGCCTATTCTAGATCTATATCTGTATTAGAATTAGAATAAACTATCTTGTTTTCTTTATCATTTTAATATCTAACATGGTTATGATTTCTATCTTTAACATCTTAACATAATAAATTAAATATATGTTATATCTAAGTTCTGTAAACAATTAGTCTACTTTAGATATAGTCTACCATACTTGTGCCCTAGGGTATCTCTTCTTGCTTTAACCCTAGATCCCCCATATCAAGATTTTAGGGTTAAAAAGTCATGTGAACATTAGGGGAATCTGCCTCCTTGATCATGATGCATCCAAGTTATATCATTGTATGGTCATTTTACATTATCATGTTTGAGATTATGTACTACACATGCCTTTATCCATGCCTATATATTTTACAGTGTACTTGATATGCTATATACTTATCATATTTTACTAACACATATGATATATGGGTTAGTATGTTATGTTTATGTTGGTTGCTTATGCTTTCATTCCTATACTTTCTTGAGTGTCTTTCCTTTCTATTTTCTTATTTTTTTGAGCATTTAAATGTGCTCCATTGTTTATGGCCCCCATGCCTTTTTTTGCCTCTTTGACATTTGAATATGTCTTGGTTTATTGTATGTTGACATTTGAATATGTCATTTATTATTTTATGGAAATTTGAATAAGTCATGTCCTTTTGATTGTGTGACATATAAATAATCCCTTTGTTTGAGGTCTCCTTAGACCATTATCTTTTGATTTGATTTTGAGCACTCTTATGTGTGTGCTTGATTGTTTACGATATTATACTATTACTATCTAATCATTACCATGATCTATGTCATACATCTTAAGACTTGGTCTAATCATATTCTTCATGTTTCAATGATATATATAGACATGTTCCTTCTATATGCTACATGGTACATTCATAGTTTATATGGTTATTGTTGACAATTTTGACCCCATAGGTCAAAATTACCACCCTTATTATTTGAAACTTTGCATACCATGCCATTTAATCTTATGAGTTAGTAATTGGTCCTTAAAATTCCTTGAAGAATAAATGGTTAATAGGTCTTAAGGTTATTTAGGTGAATTAGGGTCTTTTATTTCACTTGTCTTATTCTTTATAGAAAAGTATTGATGTTGATCAGGGCAGTGAAAGGAGCAAGTTATTTAAGAAGCTTGAAGTAATAACAAGAGGAAAACCTGATGAAGTGAAAGTAAAAGTTTATTTTTCTTTTAGGACTCTTTTTCACCAAAATGTTGGAATTTCTTTAGACATTTTTTCTGAAGGAAAAGCTTTGTAGGGTACTTTTCAAAAGCAAGGGCACTTTTCAATTTTTCTGAAGGGTCCATTTCAATTTTTTTGAAGGGCACTTTTCATTTTTTTTGAAGAGTCCTTTTCATTTTTTTCAAAGGGTCCTTTTCATTTTTTTTGGAGGGTCCATTTAAATTTTTCTGAAGGGTCCATTTTAATTTTTTTGAAGGGCATTTTTATAAAGCTGAGGGGCATTTTCATAAAGTCTGAAGGGCAATTTTCATAAAGTCTGAAGGGCAATTTTCATAAAGTCTGAAGGGAAATTTTCAAAAAGTCTAAAGACATGAATTCCTTTAGATAAATTATCCATGAGAAAGTGATAAAGAAAAAGTTTGAAGACATGAATTCATTTGGAAAAATTGTCCATGGGAAAGTGATAAACAAAAAGTTCAAAGACATGAATTTATTTAGACAAATTGTCTGAAAGAAAAGTACATAAGCAAAAGCCCTAATAAATAAGCCACAGACAAAAAGTCTGAATGAAGTGTCCATGGGAGAAAATGCTGACATAATTCTTTTGCAAAAGTGGCCAAAGAGAATTGTTCGAAGGAAAAGTCTATAAGCAAAAGCCTGAAATAAATAAGCCACATATAATAGCCTAAAGGAATGCATGTAGAAACAAATAACTCAAGAGAAAAAGGTCAAGGAATTACAAAGAGCTAACATGGAGTTTCAATGCTATATATCTGATCTTAACATGGAATTTCATGCATGTTTCAATTTTTGAAGCCCCATTTCATGTAAGTGGAGGCCATTTGGAGTTTATTGGTCTTGATTTTGAGTTGAATTTTGTCAAAGCGTCACATCTATTTTGATTTATCTTGTTAATTGAAGGCTTTCAACACTTCCAAATTGTTCAAACTAAAGTTTTTCACCTAGAAATTGGTGTAACATCTTCTTATGCAAGATGGAGTTACTTTAAGTTGACTAGACAAGGCTTATCATGCATCTTCCTTAATTTACATGCAAAGAAGGGCTTTATTTTGTTTCAACCCAACTTCCAAACATATCAAGTGGAGTTTATTTTTGAAGATTTGGCATAGCTTTCCATGCATGGAGAAGATTAGTCCAAGATGGGCCTACCATCCTTTTCCAATGCCAAAGAGATTTTTCATGTAAGACATAAGACAAAAGGATATTATTTGAAGGATGTGTTATATTTTGATAGCTCAAGTTGGAATTGTATGATGTGGGAGTTGATATCCTCTCTTATTTTCAATGCTAATTTCTTGGATTTTGTATGATTTTTACTATATAAGTTGGATTTTCAACCATTTAAAAGGACCCCTCTCTTGATAAGACTAGACCTTATCAACATTAAGTTTTGTAACATTTTTAGATAAATAAGACTATTTTTATATTCTAAGATGTTGGTATAGTGTATTTATGTCAGTGATTTGCATATGTGATAGAATTTTCTTCCTTGTCAAGTCCTAAGTCTTACCTAGTTACTAGTTGGTCAGATTATGTAGGTCATGTTCTGTGTTTGATGTCTTTTGGATGAAGTTATAGTGGATGTAAGTGGCTAGTTAGTGCCTTGAATCAATCCTATTCCATCATTTTCCTCAAGCTTTGATCACTAGATAAAACCTTTTCATGAAATACTGATGCATAGGAGTCAATTGAAGTTGAAAGTTCAATCTTTTTCTTATCTAATCAGTGTTTTTAAAAGCTCAAATTAAGTGGATGAACAAAAATATAGGTGTATCACCATCATTAGATAGGATTTCCTTTCAATTTCCTTTCTTAACTTTTTCCTCTTCCCTTTTCTTAGAAATTTGTAGTGTAGATTAGAGATCCTAATTGATACACCAAAGGGAGCTAGCCCTTTGAATCTAGAGATTCAACCTGCTGATTAGGCCACCCATAGTCTAATATTATTTCCATATTTTAGTAGACTGTAAAGGCTTAAAACAACCTTCACAAGGGTGCAAGTTTGATTGATAATAGTTTTTGGTATGCTTGGTGGGATACTTACTCCTTGGCATAGCTGAATTTTGGAGCTGAGGAGAAGCATTTGAAGTAGAGGAGAATATCTATCCTCATCATAAGCTAAAAATTCTTTAGGTTGCAGAGTTCATAGCATCATTCAGGCAATTGTTTCATGCCAAAGGTTACTATGAGGTCAGCTAGCAAAGGTATTCATTTTGAATTCATTAAGTTGTCTTCTACATCATATAAAAGATCAAGGTTTAGTAGGACAAACCCATAATCTCAAAAAGAATATTTGTCTCCTAGTTATCCTATTATTCTAATCACTACAAACCCCACTATCTAAATGGCTATAAAAAACTAGGTGTTTATTCCATTCAATAGAGGTATTCCACTAAGTTTAGCCCAATTTTATGACATTTTGATGTCTTCCCTCAAGAGCATTCCCTTCTTCTTAGGAGAAAATAAAAAAACCCCTATTGAGCATATCTAAGCTATAGCTAATCTCTACTCAATCCATAATGTTATTGAGGATAATGTTTCTATTAGATTGCTTGTTTCTTATTTCAAAGGAAAAGCATTATAGTGGTATATAAACTTTCCATTGAACTCCATTTCTACTTGGGATGAATTGGGTGTAGCCTTAGTCAAGTAATTTGAAGATAAATCTAATCACCTCTCTTTGGTTGAACAATTAACTACCATAAATAGAGCTCCTCATGAGTTCATATCTAATTTTAATCTTATATTCTAAAAGACATGGACTAGGATACCTTTGTTGATTAAGCCATCCTCTGAATATGCATTCCTATACTATTTGAAAGCCCTTAACTCTAACATTAGTGTGATGATATAGTCAATGGGTGCAACTACCTTTCCAGATGCTTATGAGGTTGCAATAAGGGTAGAGAATAGTTTGGTACAAGATGGTAAGCTTTCTCTAAATCCTATAATGCCTATATCCAAAATTGAATTCTATACCATCCCCTCAAATTCCATCCTTATCTCCTATTCCATCCCTTCAAGCTTAAGTTACAACCTCTAATAGTCAGGTTAATGAGATAGGAGAGTTGATAGGTTTGATACAATCCTTTCAGAATGAAATAGTGAAACTCAAGAGACAACAATATATGACCAATAGGACCTATCAACATCAAAATTAGACCACCTATCAGCCCTTCAAAGATTAAAGGCTTCCTTATCAAGGTTTTAGAGAGAATAGACCACCTTACCAAACACAAGGAGCTATAACTCTAGCTAAGCCATATGTTGCCCATGATCCTCATTCTACTTCCAATTAAAATTCCATTATTCCCACCCCACCTCAAAATAACTTGATGTAGGAATCAGGTTGGCAGTCCTCAAATCTCAATGATGCTCAAAACCAAGCCTTGGTATCACAAAACATCACTATGCCACAAATAACACAAGAAGAGTTTTATTTTCAAGGAGGTCAGTACCAAGACACAAGTTTGGAATCAAAAGGAGAGACTCAATAAGTTCAAGGTTAGCCTAATGCCATTAATATAAATTGGCAAGTGGATGATCATGTTGCTTTTACTTAGGGTTTTGAAACTAACAATACAAGTGGTCAAGTTGCAGCTATAACTAGAGATAAAAATAGAGCCATTGATGAGGTGAAGGAGGTGAGAAATGATTCAAGTAATCTTAATGTTATTTATAGGAGTACAAAAAATAACTTTCCACCCCTATAACTCAGAAAAATTAGAATATAGAGGTTAGTAAAGCTCATCGAATACCTCTAGTTCATGAGTAGCCAATGCTTCAGAAACTACAACCAAAGGTTGGCGGATATCAATTTAGTATAGTAGATCAGATGAAGAATTCTGATATTATAATTATCATGTGGTATTATCTTTCTATCCTAGGACAAAATCATATGCTCATCTAAGAGCTTTTAGCTCTTAAATTATCTCTAAAACTAGTTGAGAGATAAGGTGGTGTCTTAACTAATTCATATCAGCCAACTAAGAAAAAAATAAATAAAAAAAATAAGATGGTAAAGGTGGATAAAAATAAGGTGAAATAAAATAAAAATCCTCCTTTCCACATTTATTTGATAGTGGGTGATACTTTGGTTCATAACTATATGGTAGATAATGGAACTAGTAGTGCAGTCATGCCTAAATAGATTACAGAGAGCTCAGCCTTGTTTATGAGCCAACCACTAAGGGGGTATTGAAATTGGATGGGTCACCAAAAAATATGGTACTCATCATCAAATATCTAAAATTGACATTACATGCTTGTCCCAATGTTACTATTTAGTAGGATGTTATTGTGTTAGACTTCCCTCCTTACTTTGCTATGTGCCTTTCAAGGGACTTCACCTCAAATATTGGGGGATATTTATAAAATAATTAGACTTATTTTATGTTTATAACTAGGTATGGTACCAAGGTAGTAATTCATTTTGAAAATATTTCATGTTTCCATATGGAGCCATATATGCCAAGTGTTGTGAACACTAACTGTATCATCTAAGATGATGTACTAGAAACTAGTGGAATAGAAAATGGATCACCTTTGAATGGAGTTCTAGATTTGTTTCTTGATGAGTGGGATTATAATTTTCATGAGCATGATCCTTATAATCTAATTGAATAATAAGGACTTGATGTGTATTGCCTTCATGAGAGTGATGTACCAATTCTAACTTTAGTTAAGGATAATGAATATCTGGTGAAGGTTTATAGAAATTATACTTTGATGGATCAAGGAATAAACATGGTTCCAAGGCTGGAATGATGTTGGTTTCTATAATAAATCAAAGGTATTTCTCTTTTATTAAGTTTTAGTTTGGTTATTCAAATAATGTTGCAGAGTATGAGGCACTAGTTCATGGTTTGTAGTGGGCTAGGAAGATGAAATTCAATACTTTGCAAGTTTTTGGTGATAGTGAACTTATATTTCACCAAGTAAGAGGTTAAAATGCATGTAAAAATTTGTTTCTTAAATATTACAGGCATAGAATATGGGACTTACTTGAATATTTCCAAGATTTTAACATTTAGGCAATACTAAGAGGTGAGAATAAACATGCAGATAGGTTGGTTACCGTTAGGGCACAATTTAGTATCCCAACTGATATAAAAGTGAAAAAATTTAGTCACTTATAAAGGTGGTTGTAAGGCCTTCTGTTCCAGATAATCATGAGAATTGGCAAGTGTTCAAAGATGACAATCAAATTGTAAGATTCTTACAAGAGGAGGCTGAGTTTTCTTCAAGAAACCAATCAAAGTATTTGTAGTAGTATGGTGATCAGGTTGTGCAACTAAAAATAAATAAGTTACCCAAGGGATTGGTCACACTTGAGAACATTTTTAGTGGTGATGATGAGTTAAGGAAGGAGAAGTCATTCTAGTCATTAAAATAAGAACACTATGCTAATGTAGAATTGACATTTGGTAAGAATTTGATGTTGGTTAGAGTATGCACTCCTTCACAAAAGGAATATTTCATTAAGTTATGCACAAGTTTTTTTGATGTATTTACTTGGAAATATAGTGATCTTGAGGGATTTGATCCATGTTTATCTCAACACACCATTAAGTTAGAGGCTCAAACAAAACTAGTGAGACAAAGATAAAGGCCCATTAATCCTAAGCTTGAGCCTTTGATGAGAGCTAAGATTCACAAGCTCATAGAGTCAGCTATTAAATTTTCAATCAAGCACTCAACTTAAGTGGAAAATCTCGTTTTGGTATGGAATAATAATGGTGAGATTATATTGTGTGTCAACTTTCATGATTTGAATAGGGCTTCACTTAAAGATCACTACCCATTTTCATCAATGGAATAAATTTTACAATTGGTTGTAGGTTTAGAGAGGTTTTTTTTTGTATGGATATAGTGGCAATAATCATATTTTGGTTAAGGAGGAGGACAAATTTAAGACAACCTTCATAACCAAGTGGGGGACATTTGCATATAGAAAGATGCCATTTAGTTTAACTAATGTTGGAATAACTTTTAAGAGAGCCATGGATATGGCATTCCAAGGCCTTCTTAATAAGTTTTTACTTGTTTATTTGGATGATATAACAATGTTTTCAAAGAGTGAAAGTGATCACATGGTTCATCTCAAGCAAGTGTTTGAAAGGAGTAGACAATTTGGGGTATCTCTAAATCCCAAATAGTGTGTCTTCTTAGTTCATGAAGGTAACTTCCTTGTACATGTGGTTTCAAAGTATGGTTTAAGATTAGATTCTAGAAGGGTAAGATCCATTCTTGCACTCTCCTTGCTTAATCACAAAAAGGTTTTGCAAATCTTCTTAGGGAAAATCAATTTCATAAGGAGATATATCTCAATTTTTCCATTTTAGCTAAGCTATTTACAACCATGTTAAAGAAGAATCAGAGACTCATTTGGTCCAAATAAGGAATAAAGATTTTTGAGGATATTAAGAAGGCCATAGCTAATGCTCCTACATTTATAAATCTATATTTCATAAGATATTTCATTTTGTATACATATGCTAACATGGACACCATTTTAGGTATTCTTATACAACAAAATCATGAGGCTTTGGAACAACAAATAGCCTTCTTTAGTCAAGGCTTGGAAGATTATGAAACAAGGTATTATTTTGTTGAAAAATATGTACTTTTAGTTATAAGGTCTCTTAAAAAGTTTAGATACTTATTGTCTAACAATAAAATACACCTAATGGTTTCTCATCTGAGCATCAAGGAGTTCCTTTTAAACAAATATATAAATGAGAACAGATCTAGTTGGATAACCAAGGTAATGGAGTATGATGTGGAAATTAAGGTCACAAAGCTGATTAGAGGTAAAGGACTTTGTGAGCATCTAGATCAAGACTTTCAAAAGACTAATGAGGTTGTTTTGGTGTTAAATGATGAAGAGGTTGAAATTGGTCATACCTCACCTTCCAGTTAGTTTCATGACTTCGTAAGATATCTCCAATATGGTATTTATCCATCTCATCTAAGTGATTCAAAGAGAAGATATTCTAGGTTGCAATTAATTCAATTTTTACTTCTTGATGGTGTTTTATTCAAGAAAATATCAATGTTATGTTGTTAAGGTGTATTGAGCCAAGCCAAACTCAGAGATTTCTTAAAGAATTTCATGATGGATATGGTGGATGAAAATTTTCCACAATAAATATATCCCTTAAGATTATGAGAGGTGGGTACTATTGGCCTAGTATATTTGGTGATTACCATGCATGGGTTAGAAAGTGAAAACAATGTGCTATGTTTGTAAGAAAAGTGAAACTTACAGCCTTACCTCTTCAACTAGTTATAGTGGATCAACACTTTGTCCAATGGGTATTATAATTTATTGGTCTCATAAATCCTCCTTCAACTTTAGGACATAAATAGATTCTAATTGCTACAAATTACTTCACACATTGGATAGAAGCAATGTCATTGAAAGAAACAAATGAAACCAATGTTCTAGATTTCTATGAAGGTTTGATTACTAGATTTGGAGTTCTTTCAACTATTATTTTTGATAATGAAATGGATTTTGTGGGAACTAGGATTAGCCAATGGGTTGTTCAGCATGGAATTTATCTTAGTACTTCATCAAAATATTATCCACAAGGCAATGAGCTTGCCAAATCTATGAATAAGAACCTATTGAAGATAATAATGACTATTAAAGATAATCAAAGGTCATGCCATCTCAAGTTGAAGTCATCTCTATGGGTTGATAGGATCACCTACAAAAGATCAATAGCCAACTCTCCATACAAGCTGGTATATGGTAAGGAAGCAAGGTTACCCATTTTTCTTGAGTTTCTTGCTTTGGAACTAATGCATCAAATTGAGTTGTTGGAGAATGAACATATGGAGATCAGGCATGTTGAGCTTTTAGATTTGTAAGAGATAATAAATTAGTCCATGTTAGCCATAAAAATTCATCAAGCATAAGTGAAGTGAGCTTTTGACAAAGGAGCTTCTTCACGAAGTTTCAAAGAGGTAGATTTGGTCCTCAAGTGGGATGAAGATAGAGATAAACTAGGAAGGCACAAAAAGTTTGATTCCCTTTAGAGTGGCCCATACACAATCTCCAAATACAAATCCCATAATGCCTTCTAGCTTACAAGGATAGATGGTAAAGAGCTTCCAATCTTAGTCAATGGGATACATCTAAAACATTGCTACTGAAGAGCTAGGTTCCTTATTTGTTTATTTTCTTCCAAACACTATTTAAGCACATTAGTTTAGTTATGTTTTGTCCCAAATAAGTGATTTATTTGCACATTTGCTTTGTTTAGTTAGTTTTCCCTACTTTGTGTGTTTCCCTTCTTATTTTTGAGATGGAGTTATCTTATTTCAAATCAAAGGTTGTACTTGCAGCCATGGATCAAATTTGTCATTATTGTGTAAGTTTAAGAGTCATGTAAATGGTTTGGTTCTCAATCATAATAGGCATGCTTCCTAGTTGAGTCAAAAAAATATTGATAATTTTGATCCCATAGGTCAAAATTACCACCCTTATCATTTGAAACTTTGCATACCATGGCATTTCATCTTGTGAATTAGTAATTGGTCCTTATAAGTCCTTGAAAAATCCATGGTTAATAGGTCTTAAGGTTATTTAGGTGATTCAAGGTCTTTTATTTCACTTGTCTTGTTCTTTGTAGGAGAGTATTGATGTTGATAAGAGTAGTGAAAAAACCAAGTTTTTTAAGAAGAACAAAGTAAAAAAAGGAAAACCTGATGAAGTGAAAGTACAAGTTTATTTTTCTTTCGAGACTCTTTTTCATCAAAATGTCAGAATTTCTTCAGACATTTTTTTCAAAGAAAAATCTCTGAAGGGTCCTTTTCAAAAGCAAGGGCACTTTTCAATTTTTTTGAAGGGTCCATTTCAATTTTTCTGAAGGGCACTTTTCATTTTTTCTGAAGGGTCCTTTTTTTTTTTTTGAAGGGCACTTTTTATTTTTTCTGAAGGGTCCATTTCAATTTTTTCGAAGGTTTCATTTCAATTTTTTTGAAGGGTATTTTCATAAATCTAAGGGGCATATTCATAAATTACAAAGGGCAATTTTCATAAATTTTGAAGGGTAATTTTCAAAAAGTCTGAAGACATGAATTCCTTCGAACAAATTATCCATGGAAAAGTGATAAACAAAAGTCCAAAGACATGAATTCCTTTAGACAAATTATCCATGGGAAAGTGATAAAAAAAGTCTGAAGACATGAATTCCTTCAGAAAAATTATCCAAAGGGAAAGCCCTTAAGTAAAAGCCTAAATAAATAAGCCATAGACAAAAAGTCTAAATGAAGTGTTCACAGGAGAAAATGCCAAAACAATTCTTTCAGGAAAGTGGCCAAAGAGAATTATCCAAAGGAAAATTCCATAAACAAAAGCCTAAAATAAATAAAACATGGAAAATAGCCCAAAGGAATGCATGTAGAAATGAATAACTTGAGAGCAAAAGGCTGAGGAATTATAAGGAGCTAAAATGGAGTTTCAATGTTGCATATCAGATCTTAACATGGAATTTCATGCATGTTCAGTTTTTGAAGCCCCTTTTCATGCAAGTGGAAGCCATTTGGAGTTTATTGGTCTTGAGTTTGAGTTGAATTTTGTGAAAGTGTTACATATATTTTGATTTATCTTGTTAATTGAAGGTTTTCAACACTTCCAACTTGTTCAAATTGATGTTCTTCACCTAAGGATTGGCGTAGCATCTTCTTATGTAGGATGGAGTTACTTGAAGTTGACTAGATAAGGATTATCATGCATCTTCCTTGATTTTTATGAAAATGACTTTATTTTGTTTCAACCCAACTTCCAAACATATCAAGTGGAGTTTCTCTTTAAGGATTTGGCATAGCTTTCCATGGATGGAACAAACTAGTCCAAGATGGGCCTACCATCCTTTTCTGATGCCAAAGAGCTTTTTCATGCAAGAGATAAGACATAAGACAAAAGGATATTATTTGAAGGATATGTTATCTTTTGATAGCTCAAGTTGGACTTGTGTGATGTGGGATTTGATCTCCTCTCTTATTTTCAATTCCAATCTCTTTGCTTTTGTATGATTTTTACTATATAATTTGGCTTTTTAGCCATTTAAAAGGATCCCTCTCTTGATAAGACTAGACTCTATCAAAATTGAGTTTTGTAACCTTTTTAGATAAATAGAAGGACTATTTTTAGATTCTAGGATGTTGGTATAGTGTATTTATGTTAGTGATTTGCATATGTGATGGAATTTTCTACCTTGTCAAGTCTTGATTCTTACCTAGTTACTAGTTAGTTAGATTATGTAGGTCATGTTCTATGTTTTATGTCTTTTGGATAAAGTTACAACAGATGTAAGTGGCTGGTTAGTGCCTTGAATTAGGTTTAGTCCATCATTTTCCTCAATATTTGATCACTAGATAAAACCTTTTCATGAAATATTGATGCATAGGAGTCAATTAGAGTTAAAAGTTTAGTCTTTTTCTTGTCTAATCAATATTTTTAGAATCTCAAATTGAGTGGATGAACAAGAATACAGGTCTATCACCATCATTAGATAGGATTTCCTTTCAATTTTCTTTCTTACCTTTTTCCTCTTCCCTTTTCTTGATAGTTTGTAGCATAGATTAAAGATCCTAATTGATACACCAAAGGGAACTAGCCCTTAGAATCTAGAGATTCAATCTGCTGATTAGGCCACCCATAGCCTAGGATTATTTCCATGTTTTAGTAGATTATGAGGGCCTAAAACTACCTTCACAAGGGCACGAGTCTAATTGACAATAATTATCTTATCCTTTTGAGTGAAGGTAACTACCAGTTGCCACTTTACCTCACTTTAAAAGGGGGGTACATTAGTGGGGGCATGCCATAGAGGCATGACTTCCACATTACTTCAAAGATGCAACTTATAGTGAGGGACATGTTTAGAAAAATGTTATCCACATTTGTCATAATTTAAAGTTTAGTGGGGGAATGTTTTGGATATATGTTTTCCACATTTATTCAATATTGAACATACCCAAATTACATTGGGAGCATGTTTTGGAAACTTGTCCTCCACAGTAGCACTTATACCAGTTTTTAGATTTCTCTATATGCAATGGGGGAATGTTTTGGAAACATGTTATCCACACATATACACCAATTCTCAGATTTAGATTGTACTGGGGGCATGTTTTAGAAACATGTTCTCCACATTTACACAATTTTAAAATTGACAAGATTACATAGTTATATGATTTAGATACACATTTGTGGTAGAATTATATACATTTATACCATTGTTATACATAGTTTCAACATGAGACACATCGAAGGTGCATAATTATGCAAAGGTCACATAAATTGTAGAATCAAATTAATTTCAAATTTCAAAACACTTCTATAGACTGCCATCACCCACCATGTTAGAATTTTATAGACTATATCAAGCTAATCTACTAAAATAGTTGGTTCACTTTTTGGTATAGTTGAGGTGATTAAATCACTCAATCTTGCCAAGTTTATAGGTTGGACTTGACTACATCATCTAACATCACCAATTTTATAGCGTGAGTTGACTTGGATCACTTAAAATCATCAGGTGTAAACAATATTTCTAAATTATATAACACCTTAGTCTTGTAAACTTGGTAAATACATATTATAAATATACCTTCAACTTCTATACCTTTCCCCCTACCAAAAGGTTTGTATAGACTATCTATGTACCAAATTTATTATCTCTTAGTTTGACCAATGTTATTATGATGATCTAGGCCTTCTATCATGATGCCCAAAATGTTATAAATATACTTATCTTCCATGTTTGTAAGTTCTAGACCTACACCTATTTTATAACTACCCAGACACTTGTGTCCTAGTCAAACACATATGTTGACATAAGTGTCCTACCTAAATGTAAGTTTCTAATGCCCTAAAGTCATCCAATTTATAAATGAAATAAATAACTATGGTTAGTCTTAGTGATTTAATGTGAGATATTATCCAAAGGGATTGGTAAAAAATACAAGATCAACCCTCATTCATTCCTCACCTAGCATAGACTTAACACAGACCAGAAAGTACTCAAGCGAACAAAGCTTACTTATTTTATCATATTTACATATTAGTCATAGGGTAAACATATCTATAGGTCTGAATTACTAGAGGATCATTCCATGATCCATATTTTACAAGCTACAAGCTAGGATACTATTATACTTCCTTATCACATATTTCATGATCCACATAAAACCCAACATATAAGGGAAAAATACATAAGTCTGAGGCCCTCTTTGGAGTATTAGCTATGTAGACAATGCTCATTGACATAGGGGTCTTTGGGGAAGCTCAGAACCGTGTTCCCACTAACCCATTTTTTTCATAACCAATATCAAGATGAAGAACTAGGGTTTTTATATTTGATGAGGTAGTCCATGACCCAAATCTAAATGCACCAAAAAGAAGGTGACATATAACCCATAAGAATCTAGGTGGTCATATCTAGTTTCATTAGGTATTCCATATTAGACACCTGCATCTAAATCAAAGAGTAACATTGATGTAACCATCCCATGTCGATGCAAGTGTCTATGTCTATAAAGGCACAATTTCTAGAATCAGGTGATTATTCCAAAATCTAGATCTACTCTAATTTTTGTTTGTTCCATATCTAGATCTATATTAACATCAAAACTAAGTATATTATTTTCATTATTATTGTAATATCTAGCATACTATACTTTCTATCTTTATCATCTTATCACAATAAAATTAGTATATATTTATCTGAGTTTCATAAATAAGTGGCCTTCTTTAAAGATAGTCTACCATCCTTGTGCCATAGACTATATCTTCCCCCTTTAACCCTAGATTCCAACACATCTAAATTTTAGGGTTAAACATTTGGTGAACCTCATCTTTAAAAATCATTCTTGCATAAGCATACCATATAGGATTTTTCTTACATGTTTTGTCTTAATATTTGTGTTCTTTATCTCTTTTATCATGGATGCTATTGATTACTTTGATGATTATGATTATGAAACTCTCTAAATTTATATCAAAGAAGGGGTAAAAAATAATTACTCTTATATTATTCCAAGTGTTAAAGCATCTAATCTCAAATATTTAAATGGTGGTGGCTACCATCCCTCTAATAAAGTCCATGTTATCACCATTTCAAGAGATAAGTTGATCCATATAAGGAAGATAAAGAGCCTTTGTTGTTACTCCCTACACCACCATTATATGATTTTGGCATTTGATATTTTCTAAAATATGGATATAAATGACAAGGTTTAGGTAAACATGAGAAAGGTATAACCCACCATATTTCTCTTAAATATAATACAAATTGACAAGGATTGGGATTTTCAAAAAAATCCATGATTCACCAATAATTCAAGTCATATTATCATTCCCTTCATACACATTCTACCATAAAAGTGGGTACATATGACCAAGATGCTCCTTCATATAATCATTAAAAGTTTTGAAAAATGCATAAAGAAATTATGATTGATCTACAAATAGTTTATAAGGGGTATATTCATTCAAATAAATTATTTCAAACCCCCATTATTCCCACATTTACAAATAAATCCCCCTTAGCGAGGTTGATGATTCCTTTTCCCCCTCATTTAAAATTGAAAAATCATGAAAGGTTAAATAAGACATCATAGGATATTTACCAAACCTCCCTCCAATACCAATTGCTATATCTCTACAAAAAGTGAATGGACCAATCTTTTCAAATGATATACCATCTATGAAAAACACCACCATTCCCATGGAGTATCTTATTTTTATGATGAACACTATTGGGGATCTTCAAAAGGAAGTTTTTATAGTTTAAATGCAAATGAATTTCCATAATACTAATGAAAATGTTACCTCATTAAATAATCAACCTCTTACATAATGTATACTTAAATATCCTTATCCAAAATATCTTAAACTAACAAATTTGTAGACACCCCATTCTGGCCATAACTAACTTCTAACTGGACTTCATATTGATTTTTACTAAACAATGCAAATTAAGCCTAGAAATCACTGAATGCCCTAATTTTATCTAAAATTGGACATTAGTGTTGTGAATTGTGTTGAGGCATCCCTATTTGGGATATTATTATGTATGTAATAGTAACCTCTCACAGATTTATCTCCAGTCACCTTAAAACTTAACAACTGATAATTTGGCCTTTGGATCCACTAAGAGGGGCACTTGAACAATTCTTAAAGTGATAAAATTATAAGCAAAATGAATAAACTAATTAAACTAAATTAAATGCTTAAGATAATTTTCCATGCATAATTAGTGAAAATAATTTTTAAAAAAATAAAATTTCAATAAATATGAGGGTCATGATGACATCATCATCTTCAAAGTCAAGGAATTAAAAATATCTCCCTGAATGAAACAAATTTAAAAATGGAGAGCCATGCTTAATAAATGGGATGTCTATCCCAAATATTAATTACATGTTTCCTCCTTGACTCACCCAGGGTTAGTTCAAACTTCACCATGGTTAATCCTAACCTAACTACACTATGGTTAGAGTTAACTTTGGAGGCTATAAATACAAGGCCTTATCCATTGATCTTTAAGATTTTATGTGCAATGTTATTATGCAAAAATAAATCCAAAAAGATTCATCATAGTATTACCATGCCAATTTCATAAGCTGAGCCAAGGTGAACAAGGAGAGGTGGAACAATGGAGCTTCATTGACAAAGATTTGTTAATCACATAGTTGAGCAAGCTAATTACCTTAACAAGAAGATTTAGAGATAAAAAAAAGTTCAAAGAGAGTTTCTCTTTTGTGTTTTTAATTGTGTTCTTGTTATTTATGCTCACCCTAGTACATAGGCAAAAAATGTTAGTTTGCATTGAAGTTGTTGGGTTTGAATTTTATTCACCAACAAGAGAATAATGATCATCTTCGTAATCCTATGTCACATAATAGCATGCCAAATGAGATGCACACCCCACAAAATTATTTTCATGGTATTTTAGGACCTCTTGCTAACATTTTTCATACTAAAATTTAGACTTAATAACCAAAAAAATGAAAAATTGAAGGTCACAATCAAGACACAAAAAGTTATATTTTTGCACTTGGTAGAAATGGTATTGCACTATAGGTTTGTGATATTATAGATGTGGGCATGCCTACAAGTGGTGGTTTTACATTGTGTAAGTGCATTATTATGTCATTAAATTTTGATCTACCTAAAATTTGTGGTATTACACTGGGTAAGTGTGGTTTTGCCTTGTAATAGTCAACTTTGCATCTAAAAATGTGGTTTTGTGTCATTAAAACTTGCTTTTCCACATAGTTGCAATACTACATTCATAATATGCATTATTTCATGAACTCACAAAGGTTGGTTTTGTATGTAATAGGCAATATTATGCTCACAATATGCATTTTTATGTTAACAATGTCTATTTTATAGGGAAATGTGGTTTTGAGCTATGAAGTTGTATTATTTCCCTTGCAAGTAGCAATATTACACTATATAGTTGTGGTTTTGCACTAATAGTTTTTGTTGAAGGTAGATGTAGTTTTGAGTTAACAATTATAGTTTTACAGGGGACATGCAGTTTTTCTCTATGAATATGAAGTATTTCCCTATGTGAAAAAGAAAATAAACTTGAGAGCTACATTTCAAATGTTATTTGCTCATTTATATTTTAAATTTTAAGCAAAAACCCACTAACACTTTTGCAGGACCCAAAGGCCAAGGAAGGACTTTTTTAGCACTTAAGTCTTCAAAACACATCTATATTTTATGCTTAAAAATTATTTTAGTTACTTTGTTTTTGTTTTTAAAAGTTCACAACTCAAAATAAAGCCAAGGGGTTAAATTTCACATCACATTTTTCTTGGGTTTTTATAAAAAATCAAACTTACACTAAACGCTCTTAAGAGCTTGCTTGTTTATCATTTTGCTTGTTTATTTGTTATGTGTTTTTGAAAAATAGACTTAGTGTGTATGCTCTTCCCCCATCCCATCTAGTGAACTCAGGTGACCAAAAATGCTTTGTCTATTTCCCTTTATCACTTAGTCCAAGCATAGAAGGAATGTTGCTAAGGCACTGCCTAAGATCTGAAAGACTTGGGTGATCCTAAAATGACCTTAAAGTCCTTATATATTTATTTTTTGAATCTTGGCTTATGGGTGGGATTTCATCACCTACCCATAAGTTATTTGGGGAAGTGTTGACCTAAGATTTCATCTCCTGACATCATTTCAACCCTAACCTGACATCATTTCAACCCTATTCCATGGTGGGGTATATAAATTAGAGAATGGGATACTATGATTGTCAAGGGGTTGAGTAACTAGCCTCTCTGATTATAATAAAAACCTAAGTTAGGTTTGGCTAACTAGGGGATTCCACTAAGAAGTATACAAATGGAGTAATTATGTAAAGGAATAGACCCTTACATAGTAAGTTAGTCCATATGAAATAAATTGGTATGATTGCATCTCTAGTGTTAACCACACTTAGGACCATATAGAATGCATGAAACTTATAATTTTAGACAAACCCTACTTACCATGGAAATATTGTCAACATAAGGCAAGTAGCCTAAAGTTCCATGTTTCCATACAAATTATTGAGAGAAAAGGGGGCCTAAAAACCCATTTTTCATATGCATCTATTTTTTTTGTATTAACAAGTTATTTCCTCTCAAGGAGTATATAGACATAATTTGACAATATGAAGCCACCTTGTCAATTTTTAGGATAAGATGATACACTTAGGTGTTTTTATGTATTTTCCTTTTTAATTACATTATTTTCAGTCAAAATTACCTTTATTTGTCAAAACACATGTCCAAACTTAGGTCATGTTTATACACCCCTTTTTTAGTCTAAAGAGCTATTATACTATCCATTTGATGCCACACTTTACCTTAGTTATTTTCCAAACATTTATGTGTGTGTGTCACTTGTTTGAAATGGGCATCATTACACTACCCATTTTATTCCAACTATTTACCTTAGAGTTTTTGAAACAAACCATTTGTCATACCTTTTGAGTGAAAATAACATTGTTATGCTACTCACATTATTTTAAAGACCTTTGCCTTGTGTCCAATCAAATTCAAAACCACATGTGCTTTTTTGGTCTATGCCTAATATCATTATGCCATTCATTTTAGCCTAAATTATTGTCCATTTAAGTATCCAAGTATTCTAAACTAAGTTAAAAATGAGTCTTGTGAAGTTTAGATTCAAATTTTGATTGGTTTATGTTTATGACTTGCTTAATTTTGGCTTAGACGTTTACCTCTCACTTTTGGATTGTGCAACTTGGATTAATTCCTTGATTTCTTTGAAGATATTTTGTTCCTATATTTTAGAAGTGGTCTTTTTCATGTGCCTCATATATTTTTTATTACTTAAAACTAATGTTCAAACTATCTCTCTAAGTACAACCTTAAGCATGATTAGTTTACATTTGAGTCTTGTTCATCACCTGGGCTTAAATTTTTTACTCATCATACTTATTTTTGTTTACTTGGAATTGATTTTCCTAATTAGTTTTATGAATATGTATAAAGCTTCAATGTATTTTACCAATGGTCAATTTTGTGTTTGATTTCACATGCCTAGTTTGAGTCCAAGTGTTTCAAATTATTAGAGTATTTGTCTTGCCATTTTTCCCTAGACCTAGTTGTTCTCAAGTATAGCTTTTGTGTCATGTTTCTGAAAGACCTAGCACTTTGCCCTTTTATTTTAGACCTAGTGTGTTTCAAATTTAGATTTTATGTCATGTTTCCAAATGAACTAGCATTTTACCATTTACTTTAGACCTATTTTGACTCTAGATTTTATGTTGTGTTTCCAAAAGACCTAGAATTTTGCATTTAACTCTCAGACCTAGTGTGTTTCAAGTCTAGCTTTTGTGTCATGTTTCTAAAAGACCTAGAATTTTATATTTTTGCTTTACACCTGGTTATTTTAAGCCTAGATTTGTTCCTTGTTTCTAAATACCTAGAAACTTTTTCTATTTTCAGACCTAGAGTAGAGTTATTTGAAACAGTTTTTACCAAGTTTGACATTCAAATTTGTATTTAACTTGACCATTTATGTGAGGCATTTGACATTAGACCTTGAGGAAATTTTAGACTGAGATTATCATTGATCAAATTTTGGAGAAAAAGTCCATTCCTAGATCGAGTTTACCTTTAGACCAAGTTTCTAGACATAATAAGTTTAGATCATTTTTCATTTAGACCATAATTTTAAGATTTTATAGAACTAGAGACCTTTATATTTATGAAACATTAGTTATGGATAGGGATATCTCTCTTTACACTCGTAGTGGAACTATGTACAATCTAGTTTATGATAACATGGTCACAAATGATAACTTTGTTTAAGACCCATATGGCAATGATGTAATGTAGTTTATGAGATGGATCCTTATCTTCATTACACTACTCAATCTAGGGAACAAAGTGAAGATCTGTTAGCACATTACTTGGTTAACACACCTCCCTATTTGAATAAGACTAATAACAAATGACTCAATATATAACTAGTATAGCATCAATTATGGAATAAGACCAAGTATAACTATACTACATTATGATGTTATTGACATATGAACCTAATTTTTTTGATCATATCTTGTTTGAAAACAAAGATGAGGTTTTAGTCAGAGTTATGGAGGTAGGGGCTAATTTTTTGGTAGACTTCCCATGAAAACCTACCTAGTCTAGTCAGAGTGCCTCTAAACATGCCTTATACCCAAACTATTGAACATGCCTCTAGTAGTTATCCTCAAGTGCTCATGCTAGTTTCATACCAAGACCCAAATATGCTTACATGAGGAAAGGGCCCTATGGAGGACAAATTCACACAGATGTAAAAGGCATATCAAACCTACCTTAACCTAACACAAAATTTCAATGCCATGGCCATATCAAATGCTCCTATCATAGAGATAACTTCTTCAATGGGAGTAATATTTGATTTTATAGGTCATGCTAATTTGGGTATAGACCCATTTAGATAGATTAATTTAGTAGGTGACATAATCAATGTCCCATTTATTAAAGATGTGATTATGGCCTCTACATAGAATAATGTGCCAAATATAATGATAACACATAAGTGTCTTCCAATCCAAGCCAAAGTGGTTTAAATGTACTATTAAATAGTCCACAATAACAAGTGTCTCTAGTCAATAACATGAATGGTTCAAAATAGTAGGGGGTAGGAATTCTTACTTCCTAAACACAACAGGTTACTTCTAATCCTCAACCAACTGCTTCTTCAAGAATGCAACAATAGGGAGCAACTAAGTATTGACCAATGTTTTGCCTCAACAACAAGTGATGAATTCTATCTAACCTCAATAGGTGGTGACTAATATTCAATAATAATAAGCACAGTCTAATTTACACTACAACAGAGGTAGCACTATGACACCTCAATAGATAAAAAAAAATGTTCCACATCAACAAGAAGTGACAAATGTATGTCAACAATCATAGACCAATATACATTTACAATCACAAATGTATTTGTATCGGTCAAAGATAAATGCCAAACATATAACAAGCATCTAGTTCATAAAAATAGGTGTCTACACAAAAAAGAGGTACCACTATCCAAAAAATACATATTAGGTAACCATTGATTTTTATTCATCAAGTGCCCCAAATTCAAAGATAGGGCCTTGGTCTATAACAAGTTCCCCTTATTTAGCTAGGTTTGACTAGTTGACAATAAGTCCTTACACAACCTTAGTAGGCATAATATGTTTCACAAAGCCATATAATTCCATCCCAACCCCAATTCACTCATACCCAAGGCCATATACCAATTCCAAACTAGAATATCTATGAATAATGAGTGTAATATCAACAACTACATCCTAATCTAAGGACGCATATTCCCTACAGATTCATTCAACAAACCAACATTCCAAAACAAACCAATCCACCATTATACCCTAGTCAAGGTAATCCACCTTTCACCACCTAGCCACCACCTCATCCAAGTGTGCCATCAAGTTTCTTGGCCCAAGAGCTACAATAAATGAAGGATGTGATTACCACCATTCAAATGGGGAAGTAGACTAAGGAGTTTAAATTAGATGATATGTGTTCATACCATTTTAACATGGAGTATATTCAGATATCATTTCCTCTAGGTTATGAACCAATAAAATTTGATAAGTACAAGGGTGAAGGGGACCCTAAAGCCTATATAATAGAGTTACTTGTTTCTTTTCAACTAGTGGCTTATAGTGACATTTACCTACTCCTATTTTCTCAAAATCTAGCTGGACAAGCTTTGGAGTGGTTCCTCAAGTTGACAAAAAATTTAGTATCTAATTTTAATGGCCTCTTAGACAAGTTTGTGTAGTACTTCTATAATCTCAAACATGATATTTCATTAGTATATTTGAATCAGTCAAGTAAAAAGTTAGTGAAATCTTCATAAGCTATTTATATAGATGGAGAGTGCTTGATAGTTGTTTCATCCATAGATTATTAGATAAAAAATTGGCTGCTATGTTCACTAAAAATTTGCATAGTGAGATATCCTATCATCTAGAGATTCAATGTGCACATACATTTAAAGAGATCATTGACAAAGGTTTATATATTGAAAAATCCTTTATTAACAAAGGGGTTATTAAGTTAACTTCTTTAAATCAAGATAAAAACCAAAATGCAGGCCCAAGTCAGAACCCAAACCTAGTCTAAGCATAAGCATTTGCACCAACTCAAGCTATCAATTGTGAAAAATCCAAACCATACAATCACAACAAGAATGTTTTTGGTAATGGAGTAACTGAGTTGATCCATGTCCAAATGGTATAAACATCATCTGCTTAACCCATGCTATAAATGCAACTTATTCCTCATTAGTAGCCTATCTATCAAGTTCAGCCTATGCAACAACCTAGACTGGGACCTTAAATGCCACAAAAACCACCTTTGCAAACTCCCCTCTAAGGAGAAAACCCAATCCTTGGGTCTTAAATGATATTGATGAGCCAATCAAAGTAGTGTTTTGTAAGCTAGCTGTAGCCAATATGATTAATTGGCCAATTCCAAAACACTATTTAGAGGGTATACCATATCTAGAATGGTACAAAGAACATGATTTCTATGAATAATATCATGTTCATGGACATTCTAAATGTGGTTGTGTGTATTTGAATCACCTTATTTAAAATATGATGGAAAATGGGGAAGTCCAATTGGATACATCTAAATCTAATCAGAACCTAGGTATCTACTAAAACCCTTTTCCACAACATAACAATATCCATAAAAAAACAATAAATGTCACCATAACAATAACAGTTTCAATAAAAACTAAAAAAAAATTAGAAATAAAAACAACATCAACTAAATGGGAGGAACAAATTCAACAACAACAACAATGCCAACCGAATAGGAGGAACCAAGACCAAAATGAACCCAACAACTAACAGTATTATCACATAGTTACACATGAGTACAATAAAGTTGTAGGTCATGTTAAGGGTGGGCATGTTTCTACCATCACCATTAATCCTAGACTAAGTACCAATAGAATAGGACCATTGCTTAACAATACCAATCAATTGACCTATGTCAACAATCCTTACTTGACCTATGACTATAGCCAAGCATAACAACAAACTAAGATTACCATTTTAGGACCTTATGTCGATAACTCATCATTACCGTGTGAACACAACCAAGTGCAATGGTAATCAAGACTTATCTTATCTGGCCCATCTCCATCACTTAATAGTAATAATAGCCTTATGTTGTAGAAAATGGGGTTAATTCATCAAGTTATGCACTCATTTAGTTGTCCAAATCAGTTTTAGATTCATTACAACTAGGTGCTAACATAGTATATTATCATAGCGCTCAACATTTATCACTCGACTATGTTGGCATAAATTCACATAAGGTGCAAGAATTATGTGCTCACTTAAAGTGAAACAAAAAAAAGAACAAGGGATCACATTGGGATAGTTTTTTCATGGCACAAGATTTCACACATAAGACTTGGTCATTCGAACATAGGCTTTTGATAGATTCATTAGCACAAGCCTTTTCTGGCTAAGCTTGATGGTTTATAGGTGCAAACCTATTTTAGGTGACTAGTTATAATCATAGGGGTACCAACCTATATCATGGTGTTTTTATAGTCTTAAGGGCACAATCCTTTGTTTCACTAAGATTAACATCATTTGGGTGGTTTAAAGGGTCAAGGGACTATTCTCACTTTAGTTAATTATACTTAGGCTAGTACAACTAGTGCTTCTTAGCAAGCGAACACTTGGTGCATGACCCTTTACACACGTAGCTATTCCTACAAGATATGATAATGTCATCAATTGACATAGAGACACCATTAATGACCTAGATTAGAAGATTGAATACACATTACTTAACATAACTAAGCTACAATTGCATTATTATGACTATTACATTCATTGCACATTCAACTAATCAACATCAAGGAAGTATAAACCATGAAAATTGTATGATGTATAATAACCTTATTCATTAATAAAAGTTCAAATGTAGAATAAAGTCCATAACACTTAAAAAAATAGAGTATATGCTTAAATTTAAAGTACTTAATGGCCCAGAGGCTCACATGTGAGCTTGGACACTATGATTTTGAGCCTTCAAGGCATCCATATTATTCCTAATATTAATGGTAGTCTTAACAGTATAGTTCCATTTCTCTAGAGCTTTATTGTATCAATTTCACATCATCACTTTACTAGCTTGAGATCCCTTCTATAAAACACAAGAACATTTCCTTTCTAGAGTGGAGAGCATTCATTGAGTGTTGAGCTAGAGCCTTTGTTGATCATTTCAATGGATCCATAAACTTTTATCCTTTGTGTTATGATCACCATGTGTTGTCACTCTTATAATATGCATTAAAGATTTGGGCATGAATTAACCACCTACCAGTTGGTATAATATCTACATTGGTTCCTTCAACTGGCACCAAAATGCCAAAAATAACAATCATCACTGAAGTGATTACTGTTAGGATTGTGGAGCTAAAAGCTTCACTGATGCAAACAGGAGAGGAGGTTGCAGGAGAGTTGCTGAGTGTCAGAGACACCGGCATCGGTCAGGCCAACCGACGTCGGCAGGATAGGGCAGGAAGGCAACCGACGTCGGTCAGAGATCGGCCGGCGTCGGTGACCCCCAGGCAGACAGGGACCGACGTCGGTCGCCTGTGTGGTTCGACTGCGAGCTATTTACGGGCAGTTAGCTAACGAACCAAGTGTTTGCATGAAGAGATCTATTTTTAGACTGAGAGCTGCGGAGCTAATTATTGTAATTAGATGTCTAATTATTGTTTGGATGAGATCTATATAATAGACTCATGGTTGTATTGGAAAATAGTGCTAGGGAGTAAGAGAGCATAATTATAAGCTCCTTCTGTGTGTGAGGTAGAGCTATGGTGCGTTCCTCCTAGTGCCACAGTACCAGGTGTGTTGGTGCTGGATTGGAGAGCCAGCTGGGTTCTTCAAGAGTGTAGGATCTTGGTCACAGTTGCATGGCCTATATAGGAGATCTACATGG
This sequence comes from Torreya grandis, assembly GCA_037957365.1. NCBI lineage: Eukaryota > Viridiplantae > Streptophyta > Pinopsida > Cupressales > Taxaceae > Torreya > Torreya grandis. The sequence continues at coordinate 1,964,170 of JARHVA010000105.1, forward strand.
TAAGTAAGATCGTTGATCTATAGGTGTATGTGTGTGCAAGGTCGAGGTTCACAGGTGAATAGAACCATTGCTTGATTTGCAGGTGTGCAAGGTCATACAGACAGCAACACAACAGGGAGCAGTATCAGGCAGGATCTACTTGGAGTACAGGTGTGTACTCGGATAGAGCAAGAGGAAGGCAAGGGAGTTCCTTCCATAAGTATGGTCTGTTGAAGTGCAGGTTATTGCAGGTTCATGGGAGATCTACTTGAAGTACCTTGAGTACTTGTGGAGCACGTGGAGTGCTTGTGGAGTGCGTGGAGCACTTGTGTTATGCGTGGAGCATGGGAGGTGAACATCAACTCTGTATTTGAGTTGGGTGTTGTGACCTGTGAGAGGGAGAGCTTTGGGGAGAAGAATTACTGTTCACTTGAGGTGTGGGAAACCTCTGTAAGGTGGTGGAGAAGAAGTGGCATCTTCTTTATTGTATTCTTTTCTGTATAAAGTGTTAATACAAGTTGTGTATTGTCTCTCATATGCTGTGTTATTCTGAATTCTAGTTACTTGGTGAATCTGGTTTATTTCCGCATTTTAAGTTGCTTGAAGTTTGGTAATCAATTGTATGTTTCTGGTTTTGCATCCTAACAAGTGGGATCAGAGCATGTTTGTTGTTCTAGATTCCTGACAATTACCTCACACCAACCTTTCTATCATGCTAGCACATATCCCATATTTAACAAAGTAGGGGCTCAAAATTAACCCATCCAAAATTACTAGTTCACCCTTGGACTAGTCAGTCAAAGCCTTTAGTGCATAGAATTTGGGTGCACTCTCCCTAAGCCTAGCACTAAAGTCCTCAAATTCATTGATGGTGAGCTTGATTTCCTCAATGACACTTTTATTTATATGGAGGTGGAACTAACTACGAGCTCATCTATCTTATCAAATTCCTTCCTAAAGGATTCTAGACCTATCTTGACCTTTATCATTATTCCATCCAAGATTAATCCTTGATCACATGCATTAGTTTATAAGGCACAAAAGAGTGCTTCCAAGTTCTATTCCTAGTCCTTTATTTGTGTGATCAACACATTGACATTTCCAATTATCTACATGTATTTTTCCCTACTCATAGAATATACCTTCATTATTAACTCCTCCTTAACCTCCTTTACCTACTTGAGGTGTACATCTATGACTGACACTTCATTATAAAATTTCATGAAGATAGCATCAATTACATCTGTGCCTTCTTATATCTTTACAAAGAGGTCCTCCACCTCTTCTATCTTGGAAACTAGCTCCTTTTGTAGTACTATGCATGGGTCTTCTTCTTCTTCCTATGACAACTCTAGTTTCATCCTTGGGAGACTCTACTCCACTAAAACACACACTTTATCAACCTCTAAGAGATTTGGTGTATCAAAACTAACCAAAAGGGATGGCTCGACCATCTCTATGTGATCACATAGCCACTATAGTTTGAATTTCATCACTTGTGCTTCATCTTTGGCATCCTTACAAAGTTTCTTCCATTTATTTGCTCTACCATCATTGATGATGTTATTTCTTGTAAATTCAATGGCCATACAAATAGGTGCATTCCCGAACTAGATTGGGTTCATGGCATGAGAATTTATGATGAGGGAGTCATACCCCTCCTCAAGTTCATCCATGCCTAATATGGCCTTTTGAGGTGCCTCAAAGTGAGGATCATCCATGTAGCTATCAAATGCAAATGCAAGTAGTTTGTGCATCCTGGTTGTGTTGGATTTATGGCGAATGTATTCAAACATATATAAATCTTCATCCATCTACCCCTTTTGTACTTTCTCTTTAATGATGAATTTCATGCCTTCTTTCTTGATAATAGCCAACTTTGTTTTCTCTTCTTACTCTTCATTAGTACTACCACTTTCTTTAGTACTTCCTTAGATGTTTCTCCTTGTTCTATGATGGGTTCTTCCTCAAACTTTTCCCCTTTGCCCACTTCCTCTTCTTAGGGTTTGTTAGAACTCACTTCTAGGTGTATTCTCTTGGCACCATATTTGTCTTGTTCTTTTTCCTATAGGGGTTCTTCTCTAGTCTCTATTTGTTATTTTTCCAAGGTACTAGTATCACCTTCCTTTTCTTCAGGCACCCCTTCACTACTTGGGAATGTTTATTATGTAGCTTCATTTGATATCTTGGTGGGGGAACTAGGCACCTTATTTGATTTCTCAAGAATTGGTTCCACACTTGAGGGAACCTTATTCATTTTCTTATTTCTCTTGGCATTCTTTTCCTCAACCTCGACCTTCTCAATATTTACCTGACTCATGCCAACTTTCTTATAGGTCTTACTCCTCTTCTCCAATTCTAGTGCCATATTGATTTCTTCTTCATTGTGGCCCATTTTCTTTCATAACCATGTATTTTCCTCAGTTTATGGAGGTTTTATGGAGGCTTCTTTGGAGGCACTAGATGGCTTCTCTGTTTCTTTAAATGTGATAGTTGTGCCACCTTAGAGGGCCTTTTAAACATCCTTAGCACTAAGATCCTCTCCCACTTATTTTTGTACAATGTAATTTTTTGTGCCTTCTTATTATACCTCTTCCTCTATTTCTTCCTCCTTTCCTCATGCATGGATCTCTTTTACCTCCATTTTTGATAAAATTATTATAGGGAGCACAATGGGTCCCTTGAACTTTTTTCTTCTTCTTCTTTTTAGAGGAAGTATTTTCTAGTGTGAAGGTCATGAATTTATTATTTAGAGATGGAGGTGTTGCTTATTCATCAAAGGCAACCTTTAATTTGATGCACTCTTTAATTTCTTCAAGAGTTTCTCCCTACTTTTAGGGAGACTTCTACTATGTTATGGGCACTGGCTTCCCTTCATTGCTAATCTGGAGAGGGTGATCATCATGTTTTTAAAGTTCTGTACCCTTCTTCTATGAATTCATCTCATAATACAACATGAATATGCACCGATTTATAACTTCCCTCTGGAGGGGATGAAGGTCCATGCAGTCATATTCATCCTCCTCATCCTTTGTGGATTTTTCTCTTGGGTACACATACTGGTGCCTTAAATTACTCCTTTCTAGATCCACAAACTTCATCAAGATATCTAGTTACTACACATTAGGAATAATCCTTAGGAGCTCCATAAAATATTTTATAGAAAATATATAAAGGAGTTTGAGCCAACCAAAGAGGTTTCCATCTATGAGCTCTAGGTGCACTACATTGAAATGTTGTATGATGATGAAGTTTTCTATTCCCAACATATGCTGGGGGAACTCTTGTGGGATGTGCCATTCAATATTGAATGCCTCAATGTATTGAGTATACCACCTTATCACCTATGTCTTATACTTTTTAGAAAAGGAGGGTGGGGAGATGAAGTCTTGGTACTTTAGTGTTGGGGAGTCCTTATGTGCCTGGAAGACCCAAAGATTATCTTTGTTACCATCAGGCATGTTAAACTCTTCCATCACAATTAATATCAACATCGACCCCAACCTAAAGGCCTCTCATGCCTTGTGACATTCTAGCACATTCTTCACCATCTCTTTAATAATGAATTTAACAATGTTGAACTTAAACCCTTACAAGTAGGTCTTGATGATGTTTGTCTATCTTCTATTGGGGCAAATCTTGGAGCTCATAACGTGCACTACTACCCTCATGCCAAGGTCCTTTATGTATTTGATTGGGAATGAGAACCCTACCTTGTAATAACCAAGGAGTTTCATAACATTCTCCACTTTTGTGTCATCATACATCATCAGGTGGATGTATGCACTTAAGAATAGGAGCCCAATGATTTTATTGATGAGGAATGATAATATCCACATGGATGAATGAAAGCAGAAATTTCATGAGTTCTTCTAGCATACCAAAACATGACAATTCATATAACTAGGTTACATCAATGGTCACAAGCCTATCTCAGATGGAGATGCCAAATAGTGCAATGCCCACCTTTATCTTTGATCCTGTGTCAACCACCTAGTCTTGGTTAAGCTCTTACGCATTCCTCAACATGTGATGGTTTTATTATTTCAACTTGTGTGTGTGAAAGATACCCAAGTTTCCCACATTATGACTTCCAAAGGAAACTACATCTCTCTGTATGACATCTGGGTGAGCACCTCAGGGTCAACCTCAATGATGTTAAATCCTTCAATTGGCTATGCCTTCTTTTTTACAGTGAATATCTCTTCTACCATTTTTACCTTCTTGGTATCATTTTGTGCTTGTGATAGACCAAAACTTTACCATTTCTTTCCCATTTTGAATTAGCTAGTTTTTAAGTATGGTTTATTGATATTGTCAAAGCTTGTAATGTTTATTCATGATTCTTCATAATCATAGGGTCTGTGACTATGAATTTGGATTTTGAGATTTGTTCACCATTAATGGCAACCTTGACATCATTATGGATCTATTTTTCCTAGTTTTATTATAATTTCCTTGCCACATACCTCCTTTTCAATCTTAATGGGAACGTAAATGCTTTTTCCTTTCAATCATTCTCATTTGGCAGCGATGGGCACTCAAGCTCTTCTATGGTAGCATTTTCTTGCTTTGGCTCTAATTTTGTATTTAAGTTTGCACAAGGTTTTAAACCTAGTACAATCATTCATTCACCCTTTTATATCTTAATTTTAGCTACCATATTAATTACAAGTGAATAATGGCATGATGACACATGGATTTCTTGAAATCCACTAAAATCCATGAAATCCTTCAAAAATATATCACTACATTCACATTTAGTATAGATATTTTTGCCTCCATGCTCACTACATTAATTTCTCTCAATGGATTTTTTGGTGAAGTGATTGGTGATTTAAACAGTCACTTCTTACCTATCGTTAGGTGGATACTAGCTTATCTTGATGATCTTCCTCTTACGCTTCATTCACCTTAGCACGACCTTAAATTTTTTTATGATAACCTTAGCACAACACTTCACATGAATGTAATTTAGCCTCCTTGATTCCATCTCCTCTTCCTTTTATGCTTACTTTCAATTATGCTTCCATTCTTTGGTCAATTTCTCTATGCTTTCATCTCTTGCCTTAGCTTGTCTTACCCCATACAAATTCTTGTGTTGGTCTTTCAAAACTTCATTATCCATATTTCTTGCACACTTAACAACTTATGTGCCTCCTTTTCATCTCTTATACACTAGCATCATTCAAACCTCCCTTTATCACTCGATACTCCCAAATATTCAATGTCTAGAAAACTCCACATGCCCAAAAACATAGGTGTCTAGCCTCAGGTGCTTAGAAAGTAATCATGCTTGATGCATCTGATTGGAGTAATGATTGGAAGCACTAGAAGAGTTATCTTATGGGATTGAAAGTGCCTTGATTATTCACTTATCATAAGCAATAACACACAATCAATAGAAAACCTAAGGAAACATTTAGCTTACACCAAACTTTATTTTGGTCAGCACAACATAACCAACTTGGGACTAAGAAGTTGGTCTCCAAAGGTAAAAGCACCATTTTATTAGTTATAAGGATTTAATACATTTCCATTGAAATGTCTAGGGAATATTTCACCCATTAACATGCATATCCTACATACACCTATCTCCAATATGCTATGGATGATGTAAGGTCCCATCCATCTAATTCATAGCTTGCCTGGGTGCTTGAGGTACTTGGATTCATATAATAATACCAATGCTCCTTCAGTAAGTACCTTATAATTGATGTGTTTATTATGCCATAACTTCTAGCACTCTTTTTATATTTGCTTTCTCTATCTTGATTGGGCATGCATCTTGTCCAAGCACTCCAAGTATTCCATCCATGCATTTAAAGATTCTTGGTCATCCAAACATCTAATACAAATAATGCACAATGAGGGAACTATGAACTCCATTGGTAAAATTTCCTCTACAAAAAACACCATTTGGAATGGTGTATCCTTGTTTAGGTTCTTGTAAGTAGTGCAGTAGGCCCACAATACTGCTGACACATGATCATCCCAATATTTTTAACCCATATTGCATATCTTTATTAGGCACATCCCTAATATCTTATTAAACACATCAATAGTTCCATTCACTTGGAGATGATAAGTGGTTGTATTATGGTGTGCCACTATATATTCCATTAGAAAGATCTACATATTTTATTGATGAAGTGTGTGCTTCTATCACTAGTCAAACTAAGTTGGCACCAATAGTGACTAATGATGTTATCCCATATAAAAATTATTATGGTGGTCACTGTGTAGTCTTGGTTGGCACTAACTTGGCCCACTTATTTAAGTAATCTATGGCCACCAAAATATATCATATGCCTATGTGCCTCATAATGAGAATAATTAGCCCAATAAAGTCAATGGGCCATTTTTTAAATGGTACCCAAGTAAGAATGGGAATGAATGACATCTCACCCTGATGGTTTGGTCTTCCTATACATTGGTAGATGTCACATGCCTTAACACACTCTTTGGCATTGCATAATAGACTTAGCCACCATAAGCCTAATTGTAACACCTTGCACACCATAACATCTCTTGTATAATGGCCTCCTGCTATCCCCTCATGCACCTCTTGAAAAATAGACTCCCTTTCATGTTATAATACACATCATCATAAGATTTCATCTCATCTCAATTTGTATAGTTCCCTACTACTAATTTGAAAGGGGGTGATATGAACTATGAGCTACTTCTTTTCTTTGGTTGTCATAGTCTAGGGTGTAAACCTAGATGTTAGAAAAGTGGTGATCTCTTCCAAGTTATTGAGGATGTGCTAGACCCTATAGAGTTTCTCATCTAACATATCATCTTCAATAGACACTACCACATCACCAAAGTTGATATAGGACAAATGGTCCAGGCTCGAGTTATATTTTCCCAGCTTCACCACAACTAAGAACTAAAATTATTGAAATAGAACTATCCATATACAAATGCACCTATGGAGAATAAGATTGTTCACAAGGTACTTAAGTGCCTCATGATCAATGAAGAAGATGAGTGGGGTTACCAAAAAGTATTTCCTAAACTTATGTAAGGCATTGACATGGTAATTATCTCATTATTAGCTGTCATATAGTTCTGCTCATCCTAGGCCAGTTTCCTACTTGTGAATGAGATGGGATGATCCATTTTGCCTTTGCCCAATTTTTCCAAAATGGTGCCAATTACAGATCTAAATGCATCGATGTGGACATGGAATGGAGTTTTCTAGTTTGGAAATTATAATATCAGTACACTAGCTAATTTGAGATTCAAAGTTTCAAAGGGATCTTCTTACATATTGCCCTAATAAAATAGGCCATCCTTATGCAAGAGATCCTATAGAAATGCTACAGTCTTTGCATAGATCCTTATGAATTTCCTATAGTAAATACAATGGCTAATAAAGGCATGAACCTCTTTCTATGTTGAAGGGGTTTGGAGCTATAAGATAATTTTAATCTTCATAGGATAGACAAATAGACCATATTTATAGATGATGTGCCCAAACAAGGTGCTGAATAGTGTTACAAAGATGTAATTTTTGAGGTTTAAGGATATTTTTAACTACCTACACCTCTAAAACATGAGGCATAATTTGTCATAATGGCCCTTCACTAGCCCATATATAGTCCAATCATCTTAATATACTTAGAGGAACTTATGAATGAGGTCCTTAAATGCGGTGATCACCACTCTAGATAATACAATTGGTGCATTATTGATTCCAACATGAATATGTTTAATGTGAACTAACCCCATTCTATCTTAAATGCTGTTTTAGGCTTGTCATCCTTAATTTGGATTTGATGGTATCCTGAGAACCCATTAGTGAAAGTGTATATTTCACAACTTATAATGCCTTCCAAGACTTCATTAGTGAATGGAGTTGGGAAGGGGTCAGTGATGTAGGCAACATTAAATAATATTTAATTAACAAAAATATAGATGTGCCCATACTTCTTGATGCTAATAACCATGGGGATTACCCATTCAAATTGTTACATAGGTAGATGATGCTTGTAGCTAACATACCATCAATCTCCATTTTGACTTTGGCATAAAGATTGGGGTTCATTCTCTAAGGGCACTTCTTGATAGGTCTTACACTATCATCTAGATTTATGCTCATATTATTAAGGGATGGGTGGGTGCCCTTAATATCTTGATAATTTTAAGGGAACAAGTCTTAGAAATATTTTAGGAGATCTAAAATTCATGCTAGCTCTATGTCAGAGTAATATGTGCCCAGAGTAACCATCTTTGGTTCTCCTTCTGAGCTGATGTCTACCTTGTTAGTTTTGAGAAATGCATAGTAGGACTCATTCCTCTCTTGATAAAAATCCTTAATTTGCCTACTATCCTCATTTTTTTCTATGTGAATACGAGTAGGATCTTCTTCATTGGGGGTGCTATCTTCCACCTGGTGCACTAGTTTCCTTTTACCTATCAAGTTTATCCAGTTGTGTACTTTCTAGGTATCATTATCTTATTTAATCAATTCACTATTGAGTGCTTGATCTTAAAATAATGTTGGGTGTGCGAACTCCTTTTCCTTTAACATGTCTTTTAGGCACTCTTCTAGGATTACAGTGTCCTCAAACACTACCCTACAAACTATTTATAGTGGCTTGATCAATTATAGGTTTTGTGAAGAAAAAGAGGTGTGCATGAATTAATCCTTAATTACATCCCAATTGGACATCTCATGATGCATCTCATTGATGAAATACCATGCTCACACACACATCTTTAAGGTCATATAGAAGGCATATACCCATAAGTTCCTTGGGGTATTCTCATCATAGACAGTCCATGTTTCTTCACATAAGCACACATGTGATACAAGGTTAGAGTCACCAAAGTAGGTAGAGATGTCCAAGTCCTCATTTCTTTTTTTTGAATCTAGTGTAGATGGCTACTTTCACATCTTGCCAAGTTAGCAAGCTAGGCCTTTGCATTGCCCACCAATGAGTGACATTACTTTTTAATGTATACACTAGTGAACCCATTTTATCTACTTCTTTTGGGACACATGATTCAAGGTGTTAGACTACTCTTCCATAGGATTACTCTCCTCATTTCATGTGAGAATTTTAAGTTTACCTTTGCTTAGGAAAAACACTCTCTTTCCCTTTTTTCTAGTGTAAGGGCCCCATCTTTTTGAAGTGCAATCAATCTAGACCTAGCCTATCTTAACTAGTTAAGTACCTTTGCATGTACTAAGTGAAACCTTTAACCAATGGTCTCATAAGCTTCCTTGACCCATCAATCATAGGTAACATTGATGGTGTTTGAGGCTAATTATCCATCTTCCCAAGAAATCACTCCTTGATCATTGGGGCTAAGTCTCAGTGCTTTATGCCATGATGTTATATATGTGGTTGGTATTATCCTCAAGGTCAACACTCTCTACATAGGAGGGTCCTTAGTCACTTGAGAGGGGGATAACTACCCTCTCCTTACAATTTTCAAAGGTCATATAATGAATTTTGAATTACATATCTATATTGTTTGTATAACACCATCACCTTCCCAAGAGCACTTGATAATTGTCTTATTCAACTAACTAGATCACCTTAAAGTCAGCATGAAATTTGACACCCATGATGTATATAATTGTGCTCTTTATAATTTTTATTGGCTATGTTCGAGTCTTATTGTCCATGAAAATAACTTGAGGGGAAGGCCTACCCATCTTCTCCCATGCATTCTTGGTCAAGATATTGACCTCGATGCCCATGTCCACAAGGACCTCACATACAGACCAACCATCAATGGTAGCATTAATAAGGAATTCTTGATTGTACTTCACATTCTATGTATGCATGAATTTTAATTCCCTTTCCATGTGTGGCATAGTGACTTCAACTAGATTTTGCCCTGCATGCTCTAAGATCAAGATTTTAAATAGGGGTAGCATTTCTTACATTTATAAGAGGCATATGATTTACATTAGCTCTTATGTCCTAGCCTATGAGCTATCTTGATTATTATAAGAGGTAACATCCTATGTATTTAGGTCTCACACCAGTTGGAGCTCTCCTTACAGGCTTTGGATAACACTCATAGCCTACTAAAATACATTTTTCTAGCACCCAAGGTTTGGGTAAGGCATAATTTTGGGGTTAGGACACATTATGCACTTAGTGTGGCTCTTATCCCATATTATAAGAATAACTGAGGCATTGGCACAATTGGTGAATGAGTGGTGAATCTAGTATGAGTAGTCACCTACACTTTTATTATCTTTGTGTGTTTTGGTTGTGCTTTCAAAGTCTACTTATTTACTTTTAGCTCATGCCTAATCATCCCTGCACCCTTGTCTACACCAAGCCTACCTTGGGTTAGATTTTTATATAAGTTGGGGAATTATTCAACCTTATGGGCCCTTCAATAATACCCACACATTAATGTGTAGGGTATTCATGCTAATAGTGCTATATAAAGACACACTTATAACTTGAGTGGGGTGGGAACATTCCACCACCACATCCTCCACCCCACCCTATAGAACCTCATTTCATCCCATATATTGCATTCTACTAGCCATAGCCTTCATTTCCTTCATTAGCTTTCCCTTTAACTGCTATATTGGCATGCCTAGTGCCTCTTTCTATGTTCTCATGCATCTCAACAATAACTTGATAATTATTTATTATATGGGTGTAGGTGATACACAACCAATAATAAATAGCTATGTTAACATGGCTGGAACATTAAAATAATAGGTAGTTGTGAACATCATGCACCTCTTTATAGAATTCATAGCTTATAAATAATGTGCACACATTCCTTTGAGGTTATTTATTCTTGTTATGGCCTTTTACTTTACATTTGGTGCACCATAATCCACTTCACACAGCTTGTGATGAACTAGCAATAATATTTTAGAGTTGGAAGGCCATAGATGAAGTTTACACCTCCATGAATGGGATGATCCCAGTATCGATGTTTCCAACTGAATCAACTTTGAACATAGCTTCAAGAAATTAATGAAGGTCTATAAAGGTCTTTATGGAAGGTGTTCTTTTGAATGGCACTAGAAACCCTCCAATGAATCATTGCACATGATAGGATGGGTGAATTTCATAAAGAAGCTTGGAAAGGAGAGTTTTGAACCTTGCATCATATAAGGTCATGCTCTTTGAGAGTCCTTGGGTAATCTCCTTAAACATGGTGATGCTTTGCTATTAAAACTCTATTATGTCAAATTACTTCAAAAATGCCTCCTTCAGAGTGTCATAATCTACCATAGCCTAATTAGAGTGAAATTTACTATACCAGGTATGGGTGCAATCTAATAAAGTGGTCTTAAACTAGGTTACCTTGTGATCTAATTAGGTGATGCCCCAACCACACCATTATATTTCACACTTTAGTACATGCTTTGTGGTATTTTACATGCCACAGTACTCTAGAAAGTGCATATCCATTTTAGAATATTTTTGCTATGGGGGTGCATTTGACATCTAAGGCAGTTGTCCCCCTAATGTCTATTTGGGTGGTAATCTTTTAATGCCTCTAGCCACTGGGTTAGGTGCCAACCCTATTGTTACTACTAGTGCCAATGATGTCAATGACACTATACTACTAACTTGTGGGACCAAACTACTTCCTATAGGTTATTACCTAATCTATGTAGCTGACATTGGCTAAGCCAATATGCTTATGCTCACATTCTATTTTGGTGAGCTAGCACCTAATTATCTAGAGGTATTCTCACTCAACTCTTGGTATAGAATAATTTGTTCAATCCCAAAATTATACTCCAAGTTTTTAAAACATCCAAAATTTATGTTGACAATAGGGTCAATTATCACTCTTGTTCTTTTTTCAAGTGAGGGATTTAGTGCATAATCTTGCACCATAGGTTAAAAGTAGGTAGGAATATCTAGTGCATCTTTAGTTACCAAATCATGTAGGAACCTAACACATTCTACACCCATCAACTATTTATCTTGATCCATTACTTCATTTTTTCTCTCCTTGCACTAATATATTTCAAGAGATCCTTCCCCATGCCCTCCCCACTTACTACAAGTTCTCTAAACACTTCCAGGTTCTAGATCTTCCATCAGCCTATGTCATCTTTTATTGTAAGTCTATCTTCTAATATCTTGGGTGTCAATCTACTTGTCCCCTTCCATTATGCTTCACCTACACATCCCTTTCTCCCTCATTACACTTTCTCATATGCAAAAGGACTTTAGCCTTTCATCCTCAAAATTTGAAAGATGTAATCCACCATTAGGTTATTAAGATCTATGTTGAACTCTTACACAAATGTGCCTTTGGGTTCACATAAAAATTGATAATCTACTTCCTCAGGGAAGGAGTATGTCGTAATGACAAACTCAAGCATATAACTATTTACCATTCCTTACTACCATTTGTCTATTACCCTAGCCAAAGTGGCATTTAGGGTCTTAAGCCTCTCTAAGCATTCCTCAATCCACTTAAGGCACTATCCATAGCTTGATTTTCTATGGGTTTCATAGGTAGCCAACCATTGGTACACATGCTTAGGGAGTTTTTAGAAAAATACCTCATAGAGGGCATCATATAGGTTATTCTGAACCCACTTTCTCAACTTTTGTCCTCTATAGATTGGATGCTTCAACAAAAATCTATCTTCCACCTTTAGAAACTAGTACTCAATGTTTTTGAGGGAGAGTTGAAGCATTGTTATATCACACCATTATAGTAACAAAAATAAACACATATCTTAGCAATGGAATAAAATGTTATAGAAAAGGGGGTCAATTCATCAAGTCAAACACTCATTTGATTATTTGAGTCAGTTATGGACTCATTACAACTAGGTACTAGCATAGTATATTCTCATAGTGATCAACATTTATCACTCAATTGCACTAGCATCAATTCACATAACAAGCCTTATGTACTCACCTAAAGCACAATAGAGAAAGAATTAGGGCTCACATTGGGATGGTTGTGCCATGGTGCAAGATTTCACTCATAAGAATTGGTCATTCCAACATAGGATTTTGGTAGATTCATTGGCGTAAGCCTTTTCTAGCTAAGCTTGATAGTCTATAGTACAAGCCTATTTTGGGTGAGTAGTTCTAGTCATAGGGGTGCAAGCGTGTATCAGGGTGGTTCTATAGCCTTAAGGGTAAAATCCTTTGTTTCACTAAGATTAGCATCATTCAAGTGATTTGAAGGGTCAAGGGATTGTTTTCACTCTAGTTATTCATACTTAGGCTAGTGCTTCTTAGCAAGGGAACACTTGGTGCATGACCCTTTCCACACTTAGCTATTCCTAAAAGATATGCTAATGTCATCAATCAACATAAAGACACCATTAATGACCTAGATTAAAAGTTTGAATACACATTACTTGACATAATTGATTTGGAATTACAACCTTATGACTATTACATTCATTGCCGATTCAACTAATGAACATCAAAGAAGTATAAACCATTAACACTGTATGATGCATAACAACCTTATTCATTAATCAAAGTTAAAATTTGGAATAGATTCCATAAAACTTAAAATAAATAGAGTATATACTTAACTTTAAAGTACTTAACAACCCAGAGGCTTATAAGTGAGCTTGAACACTACAATTTTAAGCCTCAAAGGCATCCATGCTATTCCTAATACTAATGGTAGTCTTAACAATCCAATTCCATCTCTCTAGAGATTCACTACATTAATGTCACATCATCACCTTACTATCTTGATCTCACTTTTATAACACATAAGAGCATCTCCTTGCTAGAGTGGAGAATGCACACCGAGTGTTGAGCTGGAGCCTTTGTTGATCATTCTTATAGCTCCATAACCATACACCTTTCATGTTGTGATCACCACATGTTATCACTCTTAAAAGATACCTTGAAGATCTAGGTACTAGTTAACCACATGCTAGTTGGTGTAAAATCTACATTGGTTCTTTCAGCTAGTGCCAAGATACTAAAGTAACAATCATCACCCAAGTGATTGCCTCATGTCAAGATGTTTATTGTGTTGAAATAGATCCCATACTTAATGAAGTAGGGTCCCAACACCCTATATCCAATCTAAATTATGTAATCACATCTTGATGGTCTAAGATTACCATCCTAAGCCCATAACCTCCTACCAATGAATCTGTTCAACCTACTATGTTGGATAGGAATAAGCCATATACAAATATTAAGTAGAAAACATGTGATATTATGGAGCAACTCCAAAAGATAGCTTCATAAATATCCATTATATATTTTTGTATATGTCTACTATCCATAAGAATAGCCTAACAAAACTACTAGGCTAATCACAAGTTCCAAATGATATAACCCCAGATAAATTCCAAGATTTGGCTAGACACCAAACCCCAAGCTAAAAGTCGACCTTCAACCAAAGTGATATGTCATCCCTTGGCCCTCTCTATAACAATCTATTATACATTGAAGTTGTCATCACATGGTACAAAGTTAAATGTGTCCTCATAGTTAATGGATTAGGCCTTAATATTGTGTCTTTGAAGCTCATCAAACATTTGGGATATAATACAACTGATATTTAGCCAAAAACTATTACTATCAAAGCCTATGCCAATGAATAACAAGAATCACAAGGAACCATAAGCTTACCAGTGATTATTGGGCCTTTTAACCATGATCCACTTTACCATGTGTTGAGCCTAGACTTATCATATAATTTGATTTTTGGTAGGCCATGAATACATGAAATATGTGTCATTCCTTCTACATGCACCAATGTATCAAGTTTTCTCACTCATGGATGGTGGTAAATATCCATGGAGATCTATAGCCATATGAACACTATAAGCATTTAGAGGTTGAACATGAAAGTTACAACTATTGTTTTGGCCTAGATCTAGTACTCAAGAAGGATAAAGATAAAGAGATACTTGTAAAATTACTAGAGGAAAATTGTATAGACCCCGATAGCCTTGCCTCATATTCACATATGCCTCCTCTTGAAATGTCTAATCATTTTACCATTTTAGATGATGGTCTAGGAGAGTATTTGACCCATGACACATTCCTAAGAACCCCAAGTCCTATAGAAAACCTAAAGCTAAGCCACCTTACATGAGATGGAGACAAAAGGGAAAAGGTAAGCTTCATAACCTAGTGCCTATTATTTTCACATTGATCACTAGCTAAGAAGAAGACCCACAAGCCAATGATGATTCCTGGTTAGACAATGATAAATTGGCTGATTTCTATAAAAGTGCCAAATATCCCATCCCTAATATGATTATGGATAATCAAGCCTATGAAAGATGAAATCTAGAGGTAAACTAATAAGGTACTCTCGAGCCTATTTCTATGACTATATATAAAGGAACATATGGTCTCAAATTTGAACTACTTAGGGGTGATCCCATGTATCTTATTCATGTTCTAACACCAAAAACTACTGATGGTAATGCAAACAACAAAGTAGAGTTTGATCATAGCATTTATGAAAACCTTGCCAGTGCCAACCTATATGACCCTATATAATTTTCACCATTACCCCAATAATTTGACATTATATGCTTCCCCTTTATCATCCTTAACTTATAAATTTGGATGAACAAGAATTCATAATGTTATACCCAACATCCCCCTTCTTTATATAGGAAATGGGGACCCACTTTTTTTAGATCATTATCTTGATTTTGAGCCCCCTCTTCTATATGTTTATGCAAATTCTAGGAAAAGATCATGATTTAGCCTTTTATACTTTGGAAAGATGATATTGGTATTATGTTTCCATTAACTAAATATTTTTTTCAACCAGGTTTGTTACTTCAAGCTAATTGTTGCAGACTTATGTTTTCATGGACTAACTTTGATATCCTCTTGGGACTTATTCTTTTGGTATTTATGCAATTTGTCTTTTGGACTTATTGTTTTAGACTTATCCTATGGGTCTTTATTAGGATTTTTATTGTGAATGAATTATTTAAAACTTCTTGGTTGTGAAGTTATTTTTATTGGAGAAATTATTGTAGACATTTTGTCTGAAACAATTCCTTCTCTAGAATTGGTCTATGGGATTTTTATCGTGGGAATTTTTCCTAAAAAAATAGACTTACCCTTCATCCTTTATGAAATATATCCTTTGGGAATTTCTGTTAGGTATGAATTCACTACGAAGTAGACTCTTCATATTATTCCCAGATATAAAATACCCTTTGTCAATTTAAAATTGCCCTTCAAAAATTTTGAATTATCCTTCGACTTCTTTTGAAATTTCCCTTTGACCATTCCATACCTACACTTTAGGACTTTTGTCTTGTACTTTTGATTTTTTTGAACCTTTCCTTCACACATTTTATTTGAGATATTTCCCCCAAGGAAATGAACATACCCTTTAGGTTTATGCAACTTGCCCTTTTACCTTTTTGAGATTGCCCTTCAACCTTCATAAAATAGACCCTTTAGCCTTTTGAAAGTGCCCTCAGGACCTTTATGATTACCCTTCAGGAATTTTGTAATATCCCTTTGCCCTATGGAACTACCCTTTGGGACTTTCATCCTAAATCATTTTACCCTATGAATTAGACCCTTCAGGCATTTTTTCCATGAAGTAGACCCTTCAACCCTTTCACTTACCCTTCAGGACTTTTGTCTTGGATCCTTTGTCCTCTGGGACTTATCCTTCAAGATTTTATTCCAAATCCCTTTGCTTTTGAAATAACCCTTTGACATTTTAAAATTTCCCTTGAAAACTTTTGAACATGCCCTTCAATACTTTTGTCTCGAGCATTTTTTACCCTATGAACCTATCCTTTGGGACTTTTACCCTAGCTAGTTCCTTTGGAATATATGTTTCAAACAATTTTTTTGACATAAAAATCTTGAAACAATTCCCCCAAAGGCACTTTCCCTTTGGACTTTTTAAACTAACCCTTTAGACATTTTGAAATTGACCCTTTGGCCCTTTTTAAAGTGGCCACTTACTCTATGAGAATTTTGTCTTGGGCCTTTCTGCCTTTCACACCAACTTTTTAGGATTTTTATCCTAGGAATTTATCCTTTGGCCAATTTTTTTAGACATTTTTTCTGAGAGGCTTTACCATTCACACATGCCCTATAGGACTTTTGTCTTGGGACTGCTGATTCCTTTAAACATTTTATCCCAAACATCATGCCCTTTAGCTTTTTTGAGACCATCCCTTCAAGCATTCCTTCAGACATTTTATCTAAGAGAATTGAGTCTTCAAGAGAATTATTGTAGACATTTTATCCAAAATAATTCCTCTGATGGAATTCCTACAGACTTTGTGTCTTGAGCATTTTGTTTAATGAAATTAGGGTTCTAATAACAAAAATCCCATGAAAATTCTCTCACAACAATTTACCTAAAATAAATACCATACTGCCAAGTGGCATCCTTGCTTAGAGAACATTTTTCATTATGTATTGATCTTGACTTAAGATTTTAGCCAAGGGTCCTAATCATATTTTTCTATGCAAGGTTATCAATATTTAATAGCTCTTTTATATATTCTTAACCTAGGTCCCAATCATATTTTACTAATACTAAAATCTTAAGATATAATATTCATGCAGGGTCATTTATACATATTTCCCAAAGTATTATGCTAAGTCATTTTTTTACTTATGTTTACAGGATTAGGGAATTCTAAAGAAATAACACATGTCAAGTTGATGAGATTACATTTGACAATCATACAAATGTCATTTGATGGTCATGTAAACATCAAATTTAACCTTGATAATAACTAATTTATGAAATTAAATTTGATAGTCATATGGAATTCATTTGATGATCATAAAGACATCATTTGATAAT
Source organism: Torreya grandis (assembly GCA_037957365.1). NCBI lineage: Eukaryota > Viridiplantae > Streptophyta > Pinopsida > Cupressales > Taxaceae > Torreya > Torreya grandis. The sequence goes on from JARHVA010000105.1 coordinate 1,981,921, forward strand.
TGCTTGAACATCAAATTTAACCTCATAAATTACCCATTTGGATTCAAATGTTAAGTGGACCTAGTAGATCAACAATTCATGCTGATTTATATAGTCGATCTAATGGTGTGAGATTGATAGAGATTTTTCAAATATCCTAGATTCAACAAAGAGTTCCCAAGTGGCATACCCACATGATTGAAGTACAATTCAAAAGGGTCTAAGCCAAGATCCTATGATGTGTATCTACATTGGTCCATTTGATCAAATGACATGAGAGTGAGTTAAAATGTCAAAGATCCATAAAAGTGACCAATGTCACCATTGTGAGAGCCTAGTACACAGATCTAATAACCCATGGGAAAAATTAGGGAGACCAGTATGTAGAACTCAAAAATCCTTGAGTAGCTACCAAGTAGTACACATATTAGCTAGAGTAAAATAGGGAATGACTAGTGTGAAGCACAAAGGAGTCAATGAGCCAAAAGTACTAAAATCCAATGAACTATATTAAATTAGTACATAAAGATCAATAGTGTGAGTCTTAGGACTTTTCAAATATCCTAGACTCAATTAGGTGTTGACATGTGTCACATTTTGAAAGCTAGTAGGGCATTATGGATAGAATATGAAAATCTTTGGACACTTGAGCTATATCTATCAATAGACATTGGGTCTCATAGTTAATCTAGAGTATGGACACACATGTATTAATCTGAATGGAAAATATAAAAGTGAAGATCTAGATTATATAAAAGGCATGAACAATCATGTAATGTATAGTTTAGATCAGTCATAACTAACAGTAGTGTTACTAGTTTTAAAAAATTGGTAAAGTGATTTCGTCTTTCATGGACATGTTAGAGTTCCATTTAAAGGTGGATAATTTGAAATATCAATAGGTTTTTCTCACAACCTATAAAATAAGGCATGTGTAATTTTGGTAAATGATGCACATTCTAAAGTTTACATATAGTTTGAGCTATAATTGTTAAAAATTTCCTCTATCTTTATACACATACACATACACATACTACATAGCTTTGACAAAGGCTATTTTAAATTGATATCTAAAAGTAGACTCTTATATAGTTTTAGACCACAATTAGAACTACATGTTCTAACTATCACATGTAATGACCTTGCATGAACTTGGAGGATGAGGCGACCCCTTCCGCAAGTCTATATAAATAATTGTAATCTAACTTGGACTTTTGTCAGAGAATTTTTAAATACAGAAGAAACATCAATTTTGATCATCAATGAATGTGTTTGTGTATTTTATTTATAATTTTTATGTAATTAATTATTACTTTCTTCAGTTGTATGTTTCAATAATCTTTAGTGTGCAAAAGCTGTGAAAGGATTCTTAATTATTTTGATTAATGTACTGATCTATAGATGTGCAATAACTATTGAAAGATTGGTAAATATAGTTATTAAGATAGTTGATTTCAAATTGATTCATAATTCTTATTGTGCATGAGTGCTTTTTTAGATGTAGTTTCCATGTGTGTGCAATAGCTACCTCAGATAATTCACTAGCTCGAGCCATAATCTCCTGATCAAGGATGTGAAAGAGTTGACCTAAAAGGAACAACCTTTGTCTAAGGCTTGTGAATTTATTACATCATTATTTTATTAGACTTCTTAGACATGTCTAACTATGTATGTGTAATTTCTGCTAGCAATAGGCATAGGTTCTAAGAGCACTTGTCCTTTTAGAAACCAACTAAGGAAGTAGTTCTTGAAAACCATATAAGCTTTCTTTTTTGCCTTACATTTTCCTCCCTTTTTTTGAGTTTATTTTGAGATATAAACACTTTATATTGGTAACCAACCACCCATAAAACTCACATAGATATTCACTACCCTTATTAGGAACCACACCTCTGTCTAAAAATCTTGTCAACAACCTGCATGCCCTACTCGCTATTCCATCAATAGGTTGAAATAAACTGCATACCTACAAATCATGCCCTGGAGTGGATTTTACCTCCATTGAGATCCTAAAATATTAGAGGCTACCTCATTAAGGCTATGGTGTGCATAAAACCTGCATCAACACATAGTTCTTATAGATGAGTTTGAGAATGATGAGTCCTTTTACTATTTTCTAGGCTTAAGAGATAATGTTCTATTAGGAGACCAAAAATAAGGATTTTATATCAAACTAGATATTTATACCTATTTTGGAGAGTAGGTGAACACCCTTAGCCAAAAACAAAAGAATAAAACATTGAGGTCCCAGTGTGGAAATCTCTTTAAGTCACTTTTAGAAGAAGTAAAGAAAAAGGCCACTCTTTTGGTGAAAACTTGTTTCAGGCACTGCTAGAGGGGGTGTTCACCTTTCCTAAAATGAAGCTCAATAAACTACTAATGATGAACTTGATTTTGGGTATGAGTTCAATTCAACAAAATAACATGCCTTTGATTGGATTGCCCAAGAATTTCCTATAGTATTTGTGACATGGCCATAGCTACCATTAGGGGATTCATATTCATCCTATTTGGGAGAGCTTGAAGAACCAATCCAACCAAAGGATTTTGATGTTCTAGGATAATTCACATCCTTTCCAACCATTCTTGAATATGGTTTCACTCTCCTAGTATAAGATAATACAATGGTCAACATCAGGACTTTAGATGACTTGAAATGGAACAAATTAGGTGTATCCATCACTGAGGAGGAATATGAAGTTTTTATAGCCATTTTGAGGGAGTTTTTAGACATTTTTACTTGGGCCTATTTAGACATGCCTAGTTTAGACCTAGCCTTGGTTGTATACCGCCTTGTTGTACATCATGATGCTAAACTTGTGAAGCAAAAACTACGTAAAATACATCTTTGTATTACTATATTAGTAAAAAACAAGTTGGAAAAACTCTTGGAAATAAGATGCATCTGATCGATCAACTATTCAAAGTGGATCTCAAATTTTTTACTTGTTAGTAAAAAGCCAAAAAGGATCAGAATCTGCATTGATTTTTGAGACATCAATAAGGCCTACCCTAAGGGTGACTTTCCTTTACTAAATATTGACATGATAGTTGACTCCACAATTAGGTATGAAATGCTTTCCCTCATTGGTGTATTTTTAGGATACAATCATATCAAGATTACACTAGAAGACCAACAAGCTCAGCATTATGACAATGGGAAAGAGTATTCCATGTACTATCTAAGCTGTACACTAGTCGCATATGAGTATAACTATACACCAATAAAAAAAATCTTATTTAGCTATGGTCTTTATAGCCCGTAAGTTGCATCATTACATGCTCAAAAATAAAACCATAGTCATTTTCAAGGTATATCTGATCAAGTATCTACTATCCAAGATAACTTTACAGGGTTGCATGACTAAATGGATCATGTTATTGAGTTCATTCAAGATTGAATACATCAATTAGAAAGCCATAAAAGGACAAGTCCTTATAGACTAGCTTACTGAAGCTCCCCTTTTAGATACCAAACCACTCACCTTTACATTCCTAGATGAATCCATCATGACCATCATAAAAACACCTCTCGAGGAGTAACACTTGAAGTTGTATTTTGATGGGTCATTTACATCACATGGATTAGGGGCATGCCTATTACTTATTACACCACAAGGTGATCTCATTCCCAAATCATTTTGTATCATCTTTCCTTGTACTAATAACATGGTTAAATAAGAATCACTCATTATAGGACTTCATTAGGAAGTACAATGGGATATTCAACATCTCATTATTTATGGTGATTCTTAATTAATCATCAATCAGGTTACATACCACTTTCAGACCAAAAATGATAAGCTATTTCTATATAAGTCCATGGTAGATGTTCTCAAGTAGTGGTTTACTGACATACAGTTTGAACACATTCCTAGGGCTAGTAATAGGATAATGTATGCTATGACTACCATTGGTTCTTTGATTTGTAACACAAACAAGGCAAAGTAATATCAATTCTTCATTGAAAATCTTATAGTGCTTGCTCATGAAACTTTTACTATTGCTATGATATATGACATATTTGGTCTTATCTCTATTTGATACTCATACATATATAACCACCTTCACAATCATATTATTCCACTATACCTATCATGTAAACAATAAAAGGCATTTAGACGCCAAGCATCCTAATATACCTTACTTAGCCCAACCCTTTATAGTATAAGCTTTGATGGAACTTTGCTTCATTTTTTAACTTTAAAAGAAGACACATTAGTGTCTATGGAAGTCCATGAAGGAGTATGTGGAGCAAAATATATTAGGGTTGTCCTTGCCAAAAATATCCTATGTACTGGTTACTATTGGCCAACTATGGAAGTAGATACAACTACATATGTTAAAAGGTGTGAAAAATGTTAAAGGTATGTCAATTTGATTCATGCTCTAGCTAGAACACTAAAATTGATGCTTAAATCATGGTTGTTTTCAACATAAAGACTCAATCTCATTGAGAAGATTAACCCTACCTCATATGATAGCCATAAACACATCCTTACCGCTACTAAATATTTCACTAAGTGGGTTAAAGCTATACCCCTCATTTACATGACTAGAAAACAAATTTTCAAATTCATCTTTAACTATCTCATCTATTGCTATGGTATCCCATCTGACATTATATTGGATAATGTCAAATCATTTAAGAATAAGGATGTCACAACACTTTGTGTTGAATACAACACAACCCAACATTTTTCTACCATATATTACCCCCAAGGTAATGGATAAGTATATGTATATAATAAGACCATTGCCAACATACTTAAAAATATTATCAATGATGCTAGCCATGATTTTCACTTGCATATATTCTACAACCTCTGGGCATATCATACTAATTACTGTACTCCAATAGGAGCCATAACATATTCCTTAGTATATGGTATTGAGGCCATTTTCCCATCGAGGTTGAGTTACCTTCTTTATGTATCTCATTGAAACACATCCTAGATGATGACGATTATAAAGTTACTCACCTTCAAGAGCTAGAGTTACTAGATGAGAAATGTATGGACACTATCAATAGACATAAAGCATACTAGAAGCGACTATGTGGTCAATATAACTAGTGGGTCAAACATAGAGAGTTTGAGTTTGGTGGTTTTGTCCTAAAAAAAACTAAAAGAACACCATGGCTGAGAAGAAGAAGAAAGGAAAGTTCAAGCCTAATTAGATAGGACCTTATGTCATTATTGAAAATTATGGCTTTGGAGCATACATGCTTGCTACACCATATAGAGATGAACTTGATGAGCCATAAGAATCATACACCTAAAGAATTATTTTACTTGAGAGACCTGAGGTATTGTCTATAAGGATCATTTACATCATGCAGTACCATCATATTCCTTGTACTATACCATATACCATTTCTACCATACCTTTTCTATCAAATGACATTTTTTTACCCTCCTAAACCACCCCTTTTGACATTGGTTCCACTCCATTTATTCTTTGGGAACCTTCAACAAGATGATTCAGATCAAGTTTTAATAGTTGATTTAGTATTCTAGACAGAGGCAGTATCTTGGACCATTATGATAGTGGTTTGGCAATTCTATCCTTCATTTCTTGTTTTATTACATTATAAGTGTTATTGATTATGACCACCTTTAGGCAAATTAGTGTCCAACCATATGCTACCAGTTATAACCACCTTTGTAAAAATTAGTATCATTAACTCATGCCATTATTACCTAATTATAAATACCTATGGGAAAATTAGGAGTGACACCTTGATCATGCAGTATCACTTTACCTTGCTATTCCTATGTTATACTATGCCACTTGCTATTTCACAGCTTGTTGTTACCTAGTCACTTCCTCTACTATAGGGAAAAACTATAATGAATTGAGGTCTCCTTTTGGGAATATGTAGGTAGTGCTCAATTTACATTGAGGTTAGCTTAGTCACCCTTTTTTTATGCTCTCACCATTTTACGAGCAACTTAAGCCATGATCTCATCATTTTATGAGCATCCTAAGTCACACTCTCACCATTTTAGTAGTTAGACTATTTAGTCTCTCATAATTATCCATCAAGTTGAGGCACTTAAAAAATTCCACAAACATTTTTAAAGACCTAGAAAATTCTAAAAACATTAAAATCATGAAAATTGGATTAAAATCTCCACACAAGACATAGAGTCATCAATTTTTTTAGGATGGGTCATATTATTTGTTTAATTTATTTCTAGACCACCTTGGTCTCTTTACTTCCCATTTTTGGAAGAACTACATCAGCTTGAGGTATACGTAGACTATGTATGTAACACTTGGATACATGGGGTATCTCAAGTTAGCTTGGCTGCACCTTCCTTTATTTTTAACCATTTCTTTGCCTTAAATATTTTGGGACTCCTATCTATTTCATGAGTAACCACTTGTCCTTTGGTTTCCCCATCCTTACTAGACTTATTCATTTTCTCTCATCATTTTGTGAGTCTCCATTATGTGCATTGTTCATTTGAAGTAGATGCCTTATTGAACCCTTAGAATTTTTTACACTCTCACCATTTTGTGAAATCATTCCCATATTTCCTCTACAAAATAATCAATTTTTCTTATCATCAATTTTATTCTATCCCATATCCTAGGAAAAATACATTTAACTTGAAGGTCATGTTGGATCTTGCATCCATGGAACTATGTAGGAAGTGGCCACTTTCCTAGTGTATCTAGAGTTATCTCAACTACCCCTTCCTTTTATTCTATTCCCCACATTTTGTTGGTTTGTTTCATTGTCTCTTATAGTCTAAGGGCAATGTTTATCTTACCCTATTGGGACATGTTTTCATCATGCTGATAATTATAACCAACATTGGGCAAGTCATTATCTCTATCTGCCTAACTGGGGAAAGTTTCCTTATGTTAATGATTATAATTGCCTTTGGGAAAATAATTATTTTTCACCTCACTATGCCTATGATTATAACTACCTTTGGGAATATCATCACTTTTATATTCCCAACTTAGGCATCTCACTATGTCACTAATTATAACTACATTTGGGAAAATTAGTCTTGTCCACCCCCTTTACCTTTAAGTCCCATTTTTTCCTTCTTTTTGAGGGAATGATTGCTGACCTTATTTGTTGCCCACTCCATCAAGGGCATCCAGGGCTCATCCATCACCTTCTAAGACATTAGGCATTAAGTAATGTTTCATTCTTTGAGAATACTTTATTATGCCTATAGATTGCAATGCCTTCCCAAATAAGGGGAAACTATAGATACCCTATTCTGACCACAACTAGATTCAAACAAAAATTTAGATTGATTTATACCAAATAATACAAATTAAGCCTAAGAATCATTAAATGTCCCAATTTCATCTATATATCAGACATTAGTGCTCAAAATTGTGTTGTGGTATCTCAATTTGGGGTATTATCTTGTATGCAATAATGACCTCTCATGGATTCATCTCTAGTCACCTTGTGACCTAACAATTGGTAGTTTGGCCTTTGGACCCATTAAGTGGGGAACTTGAACAATTCCTAAAGTGCTAAAATGCTAAGTAGAATGAATCAACTAATTAAATCAGATTAAATGCTTAAGTGAATTTTTCATGTGTAATTAGTGAAAACAACTTTTGTAAAAAGGAAATTTCAATAAATATGAGGTCATGATGACACCATCATTCTCAAAGTCAAGGATTTAAAAATATCTCCATAAATGAAATAAATTCATAAATGGAGAGCCATGCTTACTTAATGGGATCTCTCTCCAAAATATTAATTACATGTCCCCTCTTTAACTCACTTAGGGTTAGTTCAAACTTCACCATTGTTAATCCTAACTTAACTATACTTGGGTTAGAGTTAACTTTGGAGGATATAAATACAATGCCTCACCCATTGATCTCCAAGATTTTTATGTGTAATGTTATTATTCCAAAATACATCCAAAAATATTCATCATAATGTTACCATGCCAATTTCATAAGCCAATCCAAGGTGAACAAAGACATGTGGAGCAATGGAGATTTATTGACAAAGATTTCTTAATCACATAGCTGAGCAAGCTAATTAAATTAACAAATAATTTGGATTTACAAGGAATAACAATGGGAGTTTCTCTTTTGTGCATTTAGTTATGTCTTAATTATATTCTTATTATTTATGCTCACCCTAGTATGTAGGTAAGAATTGTTAGTTTGCATTGAAGTTGTTAGGTTTGAATTTTATTCACTAACAAGAGACATCCTCTTCATAATCCTATTTCATAAAATTATGTCTCTTTTTGTGTCATAAGTTTACACATATAATTCATAACACCATTTATGTTGAAATTGTCAATCTTACTTGAATTGCACTCAAAAGCATAATTTAGGCCAAAATCACTTAAATACACTAAATAGTTTGATCTTGTCATATACAAGTGAAAATTTAGGATAATATATCCCTAAAGGGGGAAATGAATTTTATGTGATTCCTAACTTTTCTTAAATCATTTTGAGTCAAAATGATGATTTCACATTTCAGTGCTCTAGATCACTCTTTTCTTCTAATTTGTAAGTACAAGTCATGTGCCTTTATTATTTTGTGTTGACAACATCTTAATTGGGATAATGATCCATATAAATCTAAAATCATGTTATAATTACGTAAAAGTCAAAATATGACCCAATAATATGACTTTTTGATCGGTTTGATTAATTGTGTACCAATTTTTAAAGAATTACACTAAAATTAATTAATATTACTTAGGCAAATTAAACTAAATTATGAGCTTAAGTAAGAATTCCATGGAGAAAATTGAATATTTCTTTATTATAAATTAATTTTAGATATTTTTATCACCTAATGACATGATCAATGTGGTGGCATCCATAAGCCATAAATACAATAAATATCAGGTTTATGGGCACCCATGCCTAATTAATACCTCTTTTTCCTAAACATTTATGAGGATATTTATGGATTTAATATATAATATTAGATTAATTCATGGACACACATATCAATATTGAGATGGATGGTCATGGTTGATCCTAACCCATTTGAAAAAATATAAATAGAAGTCCTCTCACTCACATTTTAAAGCTTAAATTGTGTAAACTTATAATTCAGGATTCCCTCCACAAGTCATTTATGTAGTTTGATAAATGATTTAATTGTAATAGGATAGATTAATTTTATAGGTATATTAATGATTTCATATCATGATCTTAGAATATGCATGGTGATCTTTAAATTATGGAGGAGTTTGGCATCCATTATTGATAAAGATAAGAACACCAAATCAAGGGGAAAAACACGTTCAGAGCCGATTTTGGATGGTAGAATGCTTTTGGGAAGGTAATATGTATATGTGATTTCTTTAAATTGATTCTTATTATAATTTGAAAACCTTTTTGAATAGGCTGGACTATATTATTAGTTCTTATGCATTCTTTTATGTTTTTCATGATTAATTCTTGAACTAATCCTCTTTGTAATCCATCTTTACATATTGGTAGACTCGATGGGACCATATCATCCATCAAAACAAGGAAAACACTTTGGAAATCTTATATTTCCATTAAAGTCATTAAAAAGTAATTTTTATGCTCATTTCCCCATGTTTCTAATGTTTTTTGTGCATACACATGTTACACAATGACTAACATCGGCTCTATGTGACTGGCATCGGTTAAGGCCAATTGACATCAGTTGGGTTATAGGGGAAAATACATTTATAAATTTACATTATAGATATTTATTCAAGTATCTTGTTGTCAAAATTAGATTTATAAGTCTTTGGTCTAAACATTTTCTTGATTTAGAAGTTTGCTTTTGGAGATTTTATCCTAACAATTGAGCTAACAAGTTTTTTGAGCATAATGTTTTTGCCTAAGGGTTTGTGACCAATTTTGGTCATCAGGTCAAAATGGTCAATCCTACATTCAAAACTTGGCATTGTCATAGGTTTATGGGTAATTTTATGCCTTTATTTTTCCTTCATGGGTCTATTTTATCCTTTTAGTATCATTTAAGGTTCATTTGAAAGGTTTAAGGTTAAAGGAATCTTGACACTTATTGTTATTTTAGGCCTTATGACCATAGTCAAGTTAGTTCAAGTGGTAAAAATGGGCCATTTTAGTCATATATGGAAATGTTCAAGTCATATAACACTTACCATGATCTATACCACTCTTCAAAAGGGCAAAAAATTTAAATCATAATGTACATCCCACTTACATTGTGTTTTATTTCCCATTTATGGATTCCAAAGGTGATTTTTGAATGATATAACATGTTGGATGGAAATAAATAGTTTGAAACATCATGTAATAGGTCTACACATGCATACAACAAATGTGTGAGCACTTAACATTCACCTTCTATCAGATGTGGATTTTTCAGGGCAAAACCATGCATTTTTAGCAAATCTATACAATTGTACTTGTAGGAAAATCCTTCAAAATGATTCCAATAGTGTATTTATAACCCCAAAATTAAAATATATGAGTTAAGAGGACTTTTATATCCCTAAGATTGAAAAAACCTATCACATGTCTCCATCACTCCTTTTGGGCAACTTGCACAACATTTCAAGTTTTCATTTAGTATAGAGGGGAGAGATAAATTCATGATCTATATATTAAATATCACATCAATATCTTGTGTTTATAGATCCATCCCATATGCTCTATTGATAATAGCTAACAATCTAGCCACTCCCATGAGCTCATCTTTTTGTGCAGGGTCTGAAGATTGTAATGGTTTTGGTCTTCTTTTAGAGTTTTTTAAAAACAAATGTTTGGTTTATGTTATCAAATATCCCATGGAACACCTCCATTTCCCACACCCCTATCTCACATGTGTGAGAGTGTCTAAAACAAGCAAACTCCAAACCCTCTCCTCTTTGCAAAGTATGAGCTGAGTTCCTTGAAATTATTGAGTTTTAATGTATTTAGGTGAGATTTCTAATGAGGATTCGTAGGAAACTCATTATAAGAGTGAATACCCAACCACACTTAGTTAAAGATATACAAATTTATACTTACAAAATAGTGATGAGAATGAGGCCCAAGCTAACATGGGAAACCTAGTCTACTTGGCATTGATTGATCTCATAAGGTGTAAAGGACCTCAAGATCTTAATGGAGTAATTAAAAAGATCCAATAATTTTGTTTCAAAGCCTAATGTGAATCTACATGGTGCTTCAATTTAGAATTGACACCTACAGCTAGGTCATAATGCCTCAAAGATTAAGGTGGTGTAATGTGTAGAGAATAGGAATATGACCTTGTCCTTGCCATTTGGATGGTTTGAGAAGTTTAAGGAATGTAATACCACACTCAATAATGCCCAAGATGATGTAATTATTTGCATAGAGTTCAACTTAGAGGTGATAGTCTGTACATCTCCTAGTCGAGTACATTTACTTGTGCAAGCATGGAAACCATGGTATAAGAGGTGGGTGGTGTCTATATACACAATATTTTCAAACTTTTATCACATACTAAAACTTTGTATCTTATAGGAAACCATCAAGTATCAATCTCTCTGAGTGCATTCCTTAAGGGGTGTACCAAGAAATGGGTGGGCAAACCATTGGTGCTTCATAAGATTGTTGTTCTTTTTGCCACTTATTATTTACACACTTGTCTCCTAAAAACCATTTACCTAAGCTTGTTCTTATATATTGCACCCTCTCCAGTCATTTCCCAAAATTTACCATCCTTTTCCTCACCTTAAATCCCTTTTGATAGTATACTATACTAGGTCAACTAGGTCAACGTTATACAATTTTGGGTGATTTTCACTCAAAAAATAGTTTGGCTCTTGGCTGACCTAGCTCATGATCTAGTGAATTATTATCCAAAATTGTACTAGGTTGACTGGGTTGAACCTATCAACAAAGATTTTTAGAAGGGTTTAGGGTCAAATCCATCGATATATACAAGTTTATTTTATCATTATTTAGAGAAGAGAAGAAGTAAGAGTTATTGCGCATTTGCTTATTGACCATTCTACTTGAGGAACAAGCTTAGGGTTTCATACTTTCTGTGGAAATATAGATCTTATCTTATGGAGAAGTATTTTGGATGTATTTATAGGTTATGTATCCTAGAGATGAATTTACTTTTCATCTTTACATACCACAATAACCTCTTGTGAAACACCTTGGCCAAGGGAGAGATTAAAGCTTGATGGGTTCATCCTCAAAGGTAAGTATTTCTAACTTTGTTCCTCCTTTATAAGAGTAGATAGATATGCATTTGTAATTATTTTACATGCATTAGGATTATGTATACATTGACATGAGTATATGTCTCTTAAACATGTTTACATTTATTGTTTATAACCCTCACTTTATGCCACAAGCTTTGGTGAGCACTAGATTATATTTACTTTACTTATTATTAGTTTAATGTGATATCAAAAAACATGACTCCCTTAGGGTTATTGCATGATTGTGCTTGATTGGAGGATTTTAAACCCTCCTTAACATTGTGTATTATGGTAAGATATCCCCTAATTAGGTTTAGTAGATCCCCATATTGGTCATGTTCTCATTTAAAAAATGTGTCCCCAATCAAAATTATATGGTATGATCTATCTTATGAGAGTTAGGATTTATTTATAGACATGATGCATTTATGATTTCATACATTCTGGTGAACCTAATGTGAATCTAACTCTTTCAAGTTTTATTTCATATATTTTCATTATTTTATCATTTTATTTTTATATATTTGCAATACTGGGTTGATAGTATTGACACAGTTCTTGTGATCTAGGATTTTAACTCAAAGGAGGAGGTTAGTATAGAGTTAGTATAAAAAATACTAAAAAAATGAAGTCACTAATAGTCTAACATCCTTTAGGCCTGATCATGGGGGGAGCATAATGAATAAACCAAATGAGAACTCAACAAAACATGGAAGGAAATGAGAAATATAAACATAAAAACAAAAATTCCTTACCAAATCCTTGATAGATTCAAATGGTAATTCAATTGGCTTGCTTAGTTTATGCATAAGAATTCTTCATCAATGACATTTGGCTAACATCATCTCCTCTATGCACCATTTTTGAATGCTTAGCTTGATTGATATGGCTTGGCTCAATTTTGATATTATAACACTAGGCTTTTAGCTTCACAAATCAATTCTTGCATTATAAATCTACTTTGATTGAGCTCCCTAAATGTAGAGATCTAAGATTAATTTTATAGGCTTTCAAATCCCTTGGAATGGGTTAAATCTGACCATGGTTAGTTTATTAACTTTGGTTGAGTTTGACATATTATTAAGATATTCTTTTAGATATATTTTAAAAAGTGACAACTCACAAAGGTAATGAGTGTATTCTAGGATGTTCTAAGATGCTCTTGAATTTCCTTTTTAGTAATTGATTTATTAGTTCATGGGTGAACTCAATTAGGATTTGAAAATGATTTAACTTTCTAATTGATTTTTATTAGGGTGTGCAATTTAATTAATTCTTTTTAAGCATTTGGTCATTTATTTGATTTTGATCAATTCAACGTGTGTATTTTCCTTATTTAATTGATTTAATAGGCCAAATTGATTTAATGCAAGGTTATGAATCCAAATTTGAGACTAATAAAAATTCTTAGGTTAAATTTTTGATGATTGATAAGAATTAGTCTAATAGTCTGATGCAAAGCCATTGGTGGCCAAATTTACACGTCTATAGTTCTAACTTCTATGCACAAGTTTGACACATAGTCACATCAATACAACTCTATTTTATTTGTATAAGTTTTTTAGAATTCTAGTTTAGACTACTAGGTCAACCCAATTCACCCTGTATATTTTCAAGCATCCAGTTCAACATACTAGGTCGACCCTATTGACATAATTACCAAAATTTACAAGTATAGATTAGGGTTCTTTAACAATAATTTTATTTTCCTCTACATCCTCTAACCCACCAACGTTACTTTCTATCCTTCTTTATCATTTCTAATATTTTTTATAGTTCTATTTTCATAATTTGCAATCTTTAAAACTACCCCTTTACAGTCAACTAGGTTAACCCTATCGACGTAGTTCTGTATTTTGTATTATGTATAGAAAACTAGGTTGACTATGTTGACATAGTTCATTTTTAAACCCTTGTTTTTGTAGTATAGGGGAAATATTTTAAACCCTATTATGTATTCTCTACATACACTATTGATTAAATTGACACTATACTATGTTTTAAAGTTGGAATTAACTTTAATATACTAGTAATTAGCTCACACTTTCATTTTTTGTTGATTGCATGCTTATAATAAATCACATAGTCTAATTAGGTGGTTTTAAATATACCATTTAACTACACTATTTTCTCTTTTAAGCACATAATACCAAATCACAAAATCTTAAAATGTATTTTAATAATTGTCTACCCAAGGCTTACCTACTTGGATTTCATCACTAAGGGGGAAGATGACTTGGTTTTTGGGATAAGTATAAACATGTGGTTAATGGTATATATTGGCTAAGCACCCTATACCTTTATCACTATAGTGTGTGAAGTGATGGGGTAGGCCCTAATACCAAACCTATACCATTGCCAATATAGATCCCTTTTAGCCTAAACATCTTGAAACCATCTTTAGATTGCTTTCTAGTTCCTTGATTATAGCCAACTTCATATCACATTTAAAATCATATTATAATAATCTAATAACATTCAAGTTGAATACTTAGCTTTTAATTTACAAGTTGATTGTTTGCTCTTTACTCAATTATATGTTGTGTTACAACATTGGTGCAAGGTTTTGTGTTATGTAACTCAATTGGATCAAACTAATTGACTCAATTGATTATGTGTTTTCATTTATTTCTTGCTTTCAAAAATACTTGTAAATTTTTTCTTGTTTTAGGACACAATCATTCTTGTCAACATAGTCTCTTACAGACTGTCTATTTTTCCTTATTTACTATACTAGGTCAACCCTGTCGACTCTATATAAATTTTATCCATTATTTTTTGTATTAGGTCAACCTTGTTAACTTTGCACAATTTTTAGCCCCTATTTTCTATACTAGGTTGACCCTATCAACTCTATACAATTTTTAGCCCCTATTTTGGTACCAAGTCAACCCTATCGACTCTGTATAGTTTTTAGATCCTATTTTCTATACTAAGTCAAACCAATCAACTTTGTATAGTTTTCTATCACTTCTTACTTTATTATTTTTTCATCTTCTTGCCTTGTTTAGTCCTTCTCCTTCATTATGAAATTTTTATTTGAAGATAATACCAAGTTTAATTCAACATATATGATGAGTTTTACCAACCCTCATAGGGTCTCCCATAAGTAGAGTAAGGATCCTCTCCTGGATGAGAGTAATGTTCATATGGCCACTTGTAAAATGAACTATGGGACCCTTACTCATTCCTCTTAGTTTCATAATTTTATCTTCTCACTTGAAGATCAACCTAAATTAGAGTATACCCCTGAAATGCTCTTCTTTATCTCTAAATTTCCTCAACATCGAGGAAAGGATCCTTCTACCATTTACCATCTCATGATTAGTGGTCAAGTTGAAGAGATTTATTCACCTTCTCCTATATTATCATAGGGATTTGGGGGTACTACCTTATTTTATTCTCATCCTCTTCCCTCTATTATGACCCCTTCTCATACCATGACCTCTTCTTCTTTAACTTATTTTACCTCCATGCCTAGTATATCCATTAACATGGTAGGTTCTACATCTATTGGGCCTATCCTAAGACCCAATATCCTTAATTATTCCACTAATTCATCATTTTCTACCCAAGTTAATCATGATTCACTAGTTCATCTTTTTCCACAAGAAAATTTTTCCACTAGTGACTCACACTCTAATAGTTCTTCTCAAACTCCTACCAAAACCAATAATGGTACCCAAGCCACTAATACCAACTCTAATGCTTCAAATAATTATAATAATGCTAATAAAACCCATCAAATTTTATTACAAATTCTTAATCAAGTTAATACTATTCAAGCTCATAATATAAATCAAATGATGAGAATGCAAAATCAACTTCTCCATCGTCAAACCCACCCTCAACCAACACCTTAGGGCACACATAATCAAAATGTTCCCCCACATCCTCTTCGAGATTCCCATGGAAATATCATCCCTCAACCTCCTCTTGTCAACAAGATAATTAAGAATATTCAAGATGAGCCTCTTACAACTCAAATTGCTAATATTGATATAGGAGGTATCATCCCTACCATTTCTTATAATGGGTTAATTGATCCTACTCTTCATTTAAAAACATTTGGAAATCTCTATAAAGATTGGTTCAAATTGAATACCTTTGACACTACCAAGATCTTATCTAAAAATCTCATGGGTGATGCCTTAGATTAGTGCGATAAACTTAAACCTCAGTCTATTACTAGTTTGGAAAATTTAGTGAACGCTTTAGTCCAAGAGTTCTAAACTAGTGATCTTCCCAAAAATAATTTGGCTCACTTTATAAATTGCAAACAACTTGAAAACTAAACTACCCAAGATTTTTTTAAAAGGTGGAAAACATTGTCCAACAAAGTGAACATAACATGGCTGATGATAACCTTTTCCATCTCTTTACCAATGCTCTTTTTCCCAAGTTACAATATCAGGTCTGCACACTCTCTCCATTACCTTAGAGGAGGCCATTAACCAAGAAAAATGTCAAGATTTCCTTATGCATCAATTTGATCCACCCCAACCTTCTATGGGTACTCATATCTTAATTAAGAACAAAAATTGTAATGCTACCAATGATGGTGTCATGGACTCTTATGACACCATTCACACTATTCAAGTTGTTGTTCCTAACTAATATTTGGAATTGGCTCCCCTTCTCAATAATACACCAATCATCACTTATCTTCACATAATACCATCAATGTTCACAAACCCTTATCCTCAACTTAATTATTAAAACATCTACCTATAACTCTTCCACAAGAATTTGACCCCACTAATCCTATGAAATTTTGGTATGATCCTAACAAGTTTTGTTGGTTTCATTCTAGTTGGGGTCATTCTCATGAGATATTTAAGCAATTTCAAAATTTAGCTATGGATTTTCTTCTTGGTCCTAATTTTGATCATGACTCTATCATTCAAAAACATCAACAAGCCTATGACATTGATTTTAAAGCTCATGAAACCATACTAAATATCAAGCTTTGAATCAAACTAATTCTCATTTGGCTATCCATAAATACCCTCTTCCTAATCACTAACCTAATCAAGACAACCAAGACAAGCCCATCCATTCCACCAACAATTTTGAAAGTCTTGTTGACCTAAATCCTGAAGAGAATATGCTTAAAATGACTAATATGCAAAGTGTGGTTGCTTTCATTGATCATCAACCTATCTACACCCCTCCATTATCTCACACATTTCATGTTATCTAGGATTGTTGTTCAACTAAATTAAATGAGTTAGGGTAAGATGACCTTATAAATTTAGATGATCCAATTATAACTCCTCCCTTGGGTAACACTTCCCACTCTATTTCTACCATCCCTCTATCTTCTTTACCTAACATTAATGATAATAAATATTCTATCAACACTTCTCCTACCGATTCTCAAAACCAAACTAAACTAACTAATTTATCTTCTCAACATCATTTACAACCTTTCTCTAAACCTTCTTCCTCTTATTAACACAAATTATAATTTACTTCAACTCTTAATTTTGAGGACCTCATTCAATACTATGCACTTATTTCTAACAACCTTATTATGGGCTATGATGAGTGGGATCCCATCATGAAACTCACTAATATCCCATCCCAAATCCCATTTTTTGAGCTTATGAGGACCTCTCCACATAATCAAAACCATCTTATGCAACTCTTGTTTGAAATGAACATCCCTTATCCTCCCCTAGTAGGATGCAAAGCAACCTTATCTGGATTTGAAGATATCATATTATAATAATTTGAAGAGATGTCCATACATGTTGATAAAATAATGGACACTTCTCTTTCCTTAAAATTTCCCATCACTTATATGATTCTTGATGAAATTATACTTCATTCAGATGATCCTCCTTTATTTATTAGTGTCCAAATTGGTGATATCCAAGTCAAGCATGCCTTGATTGATAAGGGTTCTAGTACATATGTTACCTCTCTCAATTTTGTCAAAACCCTTGGATATTCTAAATGTAATCTCAAGTATACACATAACACATGTTAAGGATATGATAT
This sequence comes from Torreya grandis, assembly GCA_037957365.1. Classification (NCBI taxonomy): domain Eukaryota; kingdom Viridiplantae; phylum Streptophyta; class Pinopsida; order Cupressales; family Taxaceae; genus Torreya; species Torreya grandis. Next base: position 2,000,076 of record JARHVA010000105.1, read on the forward strand.
AATACAAATGCCTTCTTTTAATTATGTGTGGATTCCCATTACCATCCCACTTGTCACTATTAATGTGAAGGTGATGATATTTAACTTTTATCTATCTTATAACATCTTGCTTGGTAGGCCATGGACTCATCGTATGAGAGCAAACACTTCTTCTACCTACCAATGCATTAAATTCCCTCACAATGGATCCATTTATATGATTCAAAGTGACACTAACCCTTGTAATTTTAAAAAATTCCAAGATCATGGTATCTTCAAGATTCCTACTCTTGAACCTTTACTAAATGTTCTATTCTATGAGTCTCAATGATTCAACGTTCCCATCAACTCCACTTGAGGTTATAATGGGCATCCTGATCTCATTAGGAATATTCCCCCTAACCTATTAGATTATAATGATGATGAATCTGATGAGATCAACATAAAGATTAAATTTTTTGATCTCTCACCTCATCTCATCTTTCAGCTTCCTACTTCTTTGTAGCCTCACTCTTACAAACCACCTTGTGAGGATATCCCCATTATCTTGACTAAGATTTGACATTTAATTCATCACACCTCATCAAATGATAACATCATCCCTACCTACATCATTGATATTCATACACCTAACTATGATTATGGTTATATCTTATATGATCCATTATTAGGTGGTCTTGTTCAGGTCCATGATGCTGAGATTATCTATTATCATTCATCTTTATTTTAGTCTTTTAGTGTTTCTTCTAGTATTACATCATATATAGTTCCTAGTTTTAGCATTTTACCTCTTTATCATAGGGTATAGCTGGTGTAGACACCTCCACTTTCTGAAGAACCACATAAGAGCATGCTTATAGATCACGTTATGACTGGGCCCTATCACTTTACTAGGTACCCTAACCCTTATAGATTGATTATTCTTGAGATGTGTGAAACCTTCCTTCAAATTTAGATAGACCATAACCATCTCCTAGTAGAGACCACTTTAGAGCATATCCCTACTCCTACTTTAGCTGAGTCTATTCCTACTTTTGATCCCATCCCTCTTTGTATTGAGCCTAGCCCAATCCCTTCACCAACACCACCTTCCCTTAGTGATGGTTTGATTAATTTACCATAGATGGATCTATTTCCCACCAAATGGGTCAAAGAGCCTTCCCAAACTCTTATTTTTTTATACCTCCTCCTATGAGTACCTCTACTAAGGCTGCTCACAAGTGTATCTATTGCTTCTATGACATAGATAATCACTCATCCATGTATTATTACAAGATACTATGAGATATTGATACTTTATGTCCTTCTACCCCTAAACCCTTAGACAAATACATACCTCCCCCAAAGGTACTACATGAGTATATTCATAAATATGGATAGGTGTATTATCTTTATCACCAATGTGGCACCCATCACACTGATTGCTACCACATCCTTCAACAACATCTTAAAGATCACCTTATAACTATTTTTGAACCTTCTACCATTCCTCCCATAGGTTTTTTTTTCAAGAAGACTCCTCATTATTCTCCTATGGTTCCACCTCCCATGGTTCCATCCCATCCTATGGCCCCTTTGTCACCTCTTATTCCTCCACCTATGAATCTTTCACCTGTGAACCATCCCTCACCTATGTATCCTTCTCCACCTATGAGTCCTTCACCTGTGGATCTTTCCCCATCGGTGATTCCTTATTTTCTTGTAGACTCTACTCCCAAGAATTATCTTGAGCATCACTTACCTAACATCCCTCCTCAACATGATCTATCAATCATTCCTACCTTTTATATTAAGGAGATTAGATGTGAAGTATTTTCCTAGTTTTCATTGAAGATAGATGAGACATTAGCCACAATTTAACTCCAACTTCATATATATATATATGTAAAGAACACCATGCATGTTTTCATAAATACTGATAGATTTTTCCACACACATTATCTAGAACATTTGATATATATATCAAATGTTCTAGATAATGTATGTGGAAAAATCTATCAGTATTTATGAACACATGCATGGTGTTCTTTACATTTTCATTTTGGATTGGATGTGTGCTCCAATCTTATCTTTATATATTTGTTATATCATTTGACATTGTGTCAAATTCTTACTTATCTTACATGGTGACTTTAATTTTGCATTCTATATTGCTTATAATATCATTTATGTTTACTTATGGATGTCTTATTTATCATTGATTTCTATTTATTATTGAGTTTATTTCTTATAAACTCATTTATTTTATTTTCATGATTATTGACTTTCTTATCTCTATGAACATGAATAATTCTCATTATGACTTGGTTATATAAACCTAGTTCTTTTAGTCATTTATTCTTTACCACATGATCAGTTAGTAAACAATTAAATCTCATTAGAATCTCCTTTCACTAGTCCACTTTGGATCTCCTTTTTCCATTTATTCCTTTCTTGAAAACTAATCATATACATGGTTCAAACTTGAGATAACATGCTGGTTTATTGTTAAGCATAAGTGTTCTAGTCTATCTTGTCTTTGGTCACTTAGATTCCTCTAGCCTAAGCCTACAAATCATTCGTGTGTATCAATATCTCTCTCATTATTTATCATTTTAAGTCCGTATGGAGGAGGAATATTAAAAATCCTTAAAAACATTCAGAAGTAAAAAATCCTTTAATAAACAATAATGATACAAAAGGTAAAAACATTTCAAAATTATTAAAAGTTAAATCACACTAAAAGACATGATTCAAAGCACATCTCCTTCTTTTATTTGAAGCTCAAACTCCATAGTTGGCTTCATGATAGAGCCAAGGTCTATTAGGGTATGGTAGGCTAGTAGATTAGAAAAGGAAAATTAAAAAACAAAAACTTTTAATGCTACCTACTTTCTCACACAAGTACCCAATCTTCACAGTAGATAATGACTTTGTAAGGGGTCCTGAGGAATAGGGAACATGTCATCATAAGGTAGGTACATTTTTAATTTTCTTGTACCAATTGACCTTCATGAGTTGATATTAGTATCACACTTATTTTCCTATAAAGCTTTGTGTCTATAGTAAATAGGTTTCCTTTGTACATTGATGGTCATTAGTCACTTAATGTCTTCTAATGTCCTTAATATGACTCATGTCTCTTAAGGTCTTTTCATAAGATTCCTAATTTATTATTTTTAAATTACCTTTTTCACTCCTTACATTCCTCATATTTCCTCTTTAGAAATATTGTTTTGTTCACTGATCACTCCCCTAGGGATTCCATTTATGAGTTGTAGTGTAAGACCATATATAAGATCTAACCTTCCTCATAAGTCACCACAATTTCACATTCCTATTAAAAACATCCTTTATTACCATATTTTCAAATTTATTCCATCTCATTAGTGTTTCCTTTGTGAGTTTCAGTGTAAGACCACATATAGGACCTAACCTTCCTCAAATTTTTTTCCAATCATCCAAGTCATAATCAAAATCACATGTGTAAAATATGAGGTAAGATGTGATTGATTATGAAGTTACACATCATTGACATGCTTATAAACTTGATTTAATATGTTTTATGCTTACTTCATTTCTCTTTCACTTTTATCTTCTTATTTTCTGATTGCATATAAGAATCCAACCATTTCTTGAATTTTTCATACTTCCTAGCTTTAATTAGTGTGATAAATTTAAGACCAATTTTGCCAATTTTGTTTTTCTCTTATAGTTACCAACATGATTTAGTATGATTTAATGAATTAATTGATTTATTTTTATATAATTTGTCTTTTCAAGATTTTCCACTTTATTACATTACTTTCATACCTCTCAACGTGATTTAGTGTAATCTTACTTGTTTTAATTTGGTGCCAATCTTTCTCTTAGTTTAAAAATGAATTTTTTACCATCTTGTTTACCACATTTTTTGTTATTTATACATAGTCATTTTTATTGTCATTACACATTTCCCAAATTCAAATAAAATGTAGTACATTTTTGATTAATTATATTTTACCAAGTCTTTTTTCCTATTTCTTTATAACCATGCATGTGTCCTACACAATGCTAGAAAAGAAACCATAACATATATATTTCCTATAGAATATAAAATAGCAACTAAATATATGGGCTAGAAATAAATATATCCAAGCATCCACAACCAACAATCATAATTAAAACACATACAATCAACATCCAAATGCCAAAATGAGACGTCTATATATATCATGAGTTTTAAATACAAAAATACAATCATATAAAAAACTCAAAATCTATGGTTGGGCCCCATCATGCCCATCTTGTGGCCTAGACAAGCTACCCATAGATGACTCAATTTGACTCCTCTAAATAAAATGATGTAAAGAGGCTTTCTGAGATCTCAGTCATGATACCTACCCATGTAGATGAGCCACTTGAACCTATACCCATGCTAATTGGTCAACATCACTAGATATGATGCTCTATCCTATGCCTATACCTATCCCATCTTTTTCATGGTAGCTATATGTATAACTCTTTCCTAAGTGAGGGACTATCATGCTACTACCTATCCTACACCCACCCCTGTTAGTGGCTACATCCCCCCTCTATGCACTTGTAACAACCTCATGGCCTTTCCTGCTAGTCTAAACCAACTCACTTGAGCTAGGGTAGATGGTACCATGGGACCCTCCAATATGGCAAGGTTGTATGACATTAGTGCCTCATATAGCATATCATAGAGTGATTATCTCATTAGGGATCTCTATCTAGTCTCCTCTTCCTTTGTAATACCTATAAAAATCACACTAGATAAATATTAGATCACTGATATATCTCAAAATCAATCTATCTATCTTTAATCTATCTCAAATAAACTTAATAAAAATTTAACCATATTTTATTACTTAGATGTGTGTCAACCACCACTATCTTTCCATCTATGCAACCGTTGAACATGATTTCCCCATCTATGCATCCTCTAAGAACCTCATCTATAGGTCACCACCCAAACACAAATCTTGAAGTTTCCACTTGTGCCCATCTCAAGCTACACTTGAGTGGTCTCTCTATCACCTAAATCTATCCTTGCCTACCTGATGGGTAATCTAAGATGACTACTATCTCTTTTCTCTCCTTCCCCTACTACCCCATCAATTATGTGTATATGGTGGTCACTTCTCCTCTTATTGATAAGGTGGTGGTGATACCTTTGGTACTCCTACCTCTACATCCATCTCCTTTTGCTCTATTGACCATCGTGCTTAACCTATCTACAATTTCTCACACTGTGGCTTAAGTGCTAGTGTAGTCATGGGTGGCCCTAATCCTCCTCTCCCTTATGGCTCTCTCACATATTGAGACCAAAACACAGGCACTATTATTGATGCCACTAGGTGAGGCAATCCCATCTATCCTTGTACACGTACCATCAGATGCAACTCCATCCACCAAGTATAGTGTCTTGTCACATTTATCCATGCTAAATCTAGTACCATTATCTCCCAACTACCATATCATAGTGATGTACCTATATGGATACCACTCAATATTTTCTTATCTCACCATCTACAATGTTGGCATGTGGGACATAACCTGTGCTGCATGGTCTTGTCTCCATCTCTAAACCTGATGTAACCTATCATCAACCACATGGGGAAACCTAGATGATTGATACATGAGGAACCTTTCATATATCCATGCCATAAATAATATAATAAATCCCAAAAAATTATGCCCTCTAGATAATGCTCCATACATGTCATGCATGAGTTATACCTAGATGATAGATCATAAGTCATATAACACCCTCTACTCTAATATCATTTGGCATAATGCTATCATAAATAATGGTACCTTACCATCCAAATTGTGACATAAAACCCATGCTATCAAAATTCCTATCATAGCCTTCTATATATCCATAATATTTAAGGTACATATATCAAACATTCTCACTCTCAATCCAGGGTATATCCTCTTCAAGCCGATCACCCATATGGTTAAGGCTCTCCTCTCCTCCTCACTACCTATTACTCTCATAACCATGGGTGTACCTACTATAGGTAGTCCCAGGATGGCATGGACAACCTCTAAAGTGATATCCACCTCTATGGTATCCCCTTCCACCTCCTAAATGAACATGTTAGTTAATCATTCCTAGGCTCCTAGGAACACGACTAATAAATCTAAACTCAAAAGAATCCTACACATGTCTACTATGCTTCCTAGGCCTAATGAGATCAATATAGTTCTATATTCAATTGATAAGAACTCTAATAATTTTATAAGCTATGATGTATCCACTAATCACTAAAACCTTGGATTCCCTTGCAACTGTAAAAAAATAAGAGATGTATTAGATCCTCCATGTCATTTTTAAAAATACATTCTTCTCCAATTTTAATAAAACCAAGCCTAATTTGCTTTAATATAGTAATTTTTTATCAATTCAACCTATTTTTAGCCTACTCAACCTTTTATCCCTCAGTCAACCATTCTGGGCCCTTCTAGCACTCTTTTGGCCTATTACATACATTTTTGTACTATTCTAATCCCTTGATCAAACACTAGTTTGACCAAAATTTACTTATTTTTACCCAATTGACTTCAAAAATTAAGTCAACCCCTCTCTTTTTACCTTGTTATTACTATTTTGTCACATTGGATTTTTCTACTAGGTTGGCAACACTATACTAAGTTGGTAGTTTGGTAAACACACTAGGTCGATACATACATATTAGGTCAATAGTGTGGATTTTGCCAAACTTTAGCCTACTAGGTCAACTAGGTTGACCTAATTGTTTTTACTCACTGACCCCTTACATTTTGAGTAATAAATGCCTTTTAGTAGTTATTACTCTGATTCCTTCAAACCCCTTTCCTTAAATGGTTTTTCCTACCCTTAGCAACTTTTTTTTAGCTTCATTTTGGCTCCTAGAATTGCTTTAAAATTACATATTTCTACAAAACACTTAATTTCAAACAAATATTTAAAAACTACTTTGAGATTCTCAATTTCTTACTTGTACTACACCTACTACCACCATTGGGAGTCCCTCTCATCTTATCTATCATCTCCTCGCCATTCTAGCTTGTTTGGTCTCTCAGAACTCTTTTTTCTCTCCTTCACAAGTTAAAAATAACAAATGACTTCTCTTTTACCATTATTTTAACTTACTTTTCACAATTCATTACCTAGAAAATATTTTTTGTCAAATTCCTTATTTTTCCTATATCTTTGTTTCTACTAATCCATTTTTTCAACCATAAAATGTGTATGCAATTAGAAATGCATCATGTATATAAATCAATCCTAGCTCAAAGAAGATATAACATACCTACACTTTTGATTGGGAATACATTTGTTAAGCGAGAGCATGACCAATATGCAGATCCATTGGACCTAATTAGGGGATCACTTGTCACAATACACCATGCTAGGAAGGGTTTCAAAGTTCACAATCTAACACAATCATGCAACAACCCTAAAAGAGTCCTAAGTTTAATGTTCACTCTATTCTAATAAGAAAGAAATTAAATCTAATCTAGTGAAAACCAAAGATTTTGGTATAATATGAGGGGTTAATAAAGCAATAAAAACATGTACAAGAGAATCTCAATCAAGCTAAGTATGAGTAAGACCCTAATACATGGAATATGAAGATTAATATTATTCGAGCTAATACTTATACTATTTCTATCTACTAAAGAGAGGAAAACAAAGTTAGAATATAGTTACCTAAATGTGAACCCATCGAGACTCAATCTCTCCCTTGGCCAAAGGGGTTTTGAAAGAGGTTGTTTTGGTTTGTAAGGATAACTAAAAAAGGCCAAAGCATCCAAATCTTATCCTTAAAACTAGATTCTATAAGTAGAAACCGTAAGCTAAGACTCCTCAAGTAGAATGGTGGATGAGTAGATTATAAAGAAACATGAGAAAATTATAAATCTTGATTGCATATTGAAATAATTATGAAATTATCTTATATTTATAGGTGGATCTCACCCTAAATCCTTATAAATATGTCAACTATACAAGGTTGATCCAGTTGACCTTGTATGTTTTTGAGAGATAAATCATTAGGTCTCAAGTTAGGTCACCTAAAGAGCTAACAAAAATCCAAGTGAAAATATCAATAAATATTACATGGTCAACTTATTTGACCTTTTATAGTAATTAGAGATTGAAAATTGTATAGGGTTGACCTAATCAACCCAGTACAATCAACTGGTGAAAGGGGATCAAGGTGAGGAAAAGAGGGATAAAAAGAGGAGAAAGATTGGAAGAGTGTGCAAAGGAGGAGTATTGACTTAGGGAATGGTCTTAAGAGATAGTTGGATTGGTAATAATGTGGAAATAAGGAACAATAATCTTGTGAAGCACCAAATGTCTACCCACCCCTTTCCTGGTGCACCCCTTAGGGCATACACTCAGAGAGATTGCGTCTTGATGGTTTCTTATAAAATGTAAAGCATTAGTATTTGATAAAAGTTAAAAATATTATGTGTATACATATGCCCCACTTGAAGCTCAACATGTTTCATGAAGGTGTAATAGGGGACAATGCTTTTAGAAAGAACATAATAACACACAATGCCGATGCTAAAAAAAGTTGTAGTATTTTAAAGCAAAAATAACTAAAATTAAATGATTGAAAAGTAAAATAAAAATTAAATGCATGTGTACCTTGAATTAACTTTATAATGGGATGGTTTTCTACTATGTTGTTAGTTTTGATTGTATAGGTCATAAAGACTACTTTTGACAAACCCAAGAATACAAAACTAAAGAGCAAAAATAGACAAATGTAATAAAAGCCAAGATAGCTGGTGCTATATGGATGGGACATGCTTGGGAAATTTTTCAAGCTAGGGTGACAAGTTTTATGTTATACCAAATGATTAAGTTAAAAAAAAGAGTAAATCAGGTAATTGAAAATCTAAGGATACTAAATATCGAAAAACTCAAACAAGCTATCCTTAAGTAAGAAAGGAAAACTCACCAAGTCAAACCAAGGATACAAGTCAACCAAGATAGTAATAAAAAAAATCAATGGTAAAATAAAATAAATGGTAAATTAACATTTATGAGTGAGTAGTGACAATCTTTATCTCACTCAATAATGGACAAAGATGCATAAAAGGGAAAACAACATTGTCGAGTGAGTAGTAACAAGCCAACCTCACTCAATAATGGAAAAAGGTACAGACTTAGGTGTCCATAATTGTAGGATAGTACAACAAGTGATAAATGGAAAAAGGAAAGTAAGAAAAGTGTATAAATTTAAATCATTATGAAAAATAAAAAATTAATCCATAGTTGTGCAAACATATTATTTCGCTCTAAAGATAGATAAAACTGAAACAAAGTAGTGCTAACATGTTTTTAAAAGTTGAAAAAAAAGGAATTAAAGAAGAAGGAGAAATAGATTTGGAATCATAATTTGTCTATCAAGGGGGGGAAATGAAATGGGTGGAGGGGAGTATTAAGGAAAAACCAATGTAGAGAAACTCTTTATCGAAGTCAAGACACTCAAATTAGGTTTATCAAAATAAGAGGACTTTCAACCTTAAAGACTATAAAGAACTTCTCTTAGCCACATAAGTATTAGGTCAACATATAAAATATAAATATCATCCCATGATGGATATATGAATGAAAATTAAAATGGACCTACCTTCCCACAATGTGTTCCCCATTCTCCAAGACTCCTTACAGAGCCGTCGGTCTATTGTGAAGATTTGGTACTTGCATGAAAAAGTTAGTCTACTATGAAGATTGAATACTTGAATGAGAAATTAGGTAGTACCATAGAGTTTTTTGAATTCCCCTATTCTAATCTACATGCCTACCATATCCCAATGGGCTAAGACTTTATGTTAGGCCAACTGTGGAGTTTGAGCTTTGATTAGAGATAGAGATGTGCTTGTAATCATGTCTTTTGGTGTGATGTTGAATTTTGAGATTTGTATGTTATGTTTTAAATATCATTGCCTTTTGATTAAAATGGTTTGGCTTTTATCTTCCTTGATATATTTTTATATTCCTCCTCCATATAGATTTGGAAAACCAATAATGGGTGCTAAAGATGACTTTCATTTGAATATTTGGGACAAGGTTGTTAAGAGAGAGAACTTCAAAGAGCATGGGGTCTAAGAGTCTTGTAAATATAGGTGAAATAAAAGTGCTATCTTGAATTCAACATTGTTTTATCCAATGTGGAGTGAAATAAAGGGGAAATCAAGAGTGACATGGAACAATTTGAATTACTTCAAATTGCAAAAAATGTGACAAAGGGTAAAAAGGGATACAATGTCAGTAAAGTGTGATTCATTATCATAAGAATGAGGGAAATGGAGAAAAACATGCTAACTTAAATTGTTTTCACAAATTCCATCAAACAAAAGAAGCAAAAGATAAATTTTGAGAATAAGGATGTAAAAAGATGAAACTGCGATCTTACACTGCAACTTCATAAAAGAGAAACCTATGAGGGTGCCAACAAGCAAGTGAAAGATAAAGTGAGGTAAGTAAATGATGGTAGTTTTATGAGGAATGTCAGTCCTATTTGTGGACTTATGAAGAAACTCACAAAATAAAAACCCAAGGGGTGCCAAAAAAAAGAAAATGTAAGAAGATAAAGAAGACTGTGGTACATCAAGAAATGAAAAGACCAAAAAGGAGGACTAAAGGTTTGTGAAAGGAAGGAACTTACTGTAGAGGGAAAAACCTATGTAAGTAACCTAATTTTTTTAGATATATGTAGATATAAATCTTGAAAGGAAGGGAAGGATCCTACACTAACGTATATATCAAGGATGAGCATGTGAGAGATAATCTTGTGTCTCAAAAGGTTTCTTGAAGTTGAATTAGTTTGGTAGCATGTAATGGAGAATAAGAGTGGGAATCACAAGATTCCCTAAAGGGTAAGTGGATGTAGGGATGGGCATTGAAATATAACCCAAAGTCTAAAATGATATGTGGGTGGGCATTACAAGATGCCCCATAGGCTAGAAAAATGTGTGTATGGGCATCACAAGATGCCCCAATAGTTAAAAAGAGGAAGAAAAGATAAAAAGCAAAGAGAAACCCATGTAGTGTATAAATGGATTGAGTTTTTCCAAGAATATTTTTAGAGGGGACATGATTTTTGAGAGAAATAAACAAAATTATAAGAAGAAGAAACAGAGAACTGGATCGACAAATAGAGAAATAAAAAAAAGGTACAAAGTCCACTGGGTTGAAAATTGTATAAGGTCAATTGGGTCAACCTAGTACAATGAACAAAGGTTTTCAAAAGAGTGAATAAGGCCTATAAATAGTATAGGGTCAACTAGATTGATCTAGTACAATGAACAAAGGTTGGAAAAATGTACAAGGTTAACTGGGTTAACTTAGTACAATAGACAGGGAAAATTAGAAATCTTATAATAGTCTGTGAAATGAAACAAGATAATTTTTGCAAGTAATTTAGAAAGAAATAATTGAAGGGAAATAAATATTTAATTGGATTAATGATGGTCAATCCAATTTAGGCACACAACACAAAACCTTAAACCAATGCTAGCTAATGTAAGTTTTTTCAATACAAAATATAATTGAGCAAAGAGAAAGAAATCAACTTGGAAAGTAAATAGCTAACTAATTGGTCAACCTGAATGTTAATTAGATTATTAAGATATTATTTTAAATGTGATGATAAGTTAGATGTAAGAAAAGAACTATAATGACAATCTAAGGATGATTTTATGTAGTTTGGGATAAAAGTATCTATAGTGGTAATGATATAGGCTTGGTATTGGGGCTTACCCCCTCACTTCACATACTATAATGATAAGGGTGTCAGGTGCTTAGCTAGAATATACCATTAACCATGATTTATACTTGACTAGAACATCAAGTCAACTTCCCCCTTGGTGATGAAATGTACATAGGTTAGCCTTTGGTAGACAAAAGTTAAAATGCTATTTTAGATTTTGTGATTTGGCCATGTATGCATAAAATAGAAAATAGTGAAACTAAATGATTAATTGAAAACCACATAATTAAGCTATGTGATCTATTCTAAGCATGTAAGAAATAAGAAGTGAAGGTGTGAATTAATTACTAGCATATAACATTAATTACAATTTCAAAATAAGGTACAATGTTGATATAGTAAAAAAATTATACACAAAATATAGAACATGGTTGATAGGGTCAAACTTGTACTAAGAAATCAAGGTTTGAAAATAAATAGGGCTAGTAGAGTCGACCTAGTTAACCAAACAACACAGAACATAGAACTAGGTCAGAGAGGTTGATCTAGTTGACTGTAAAAGGGTAGTTTTGAAGACTAAAAACTATAAAAGGAAAGACTATAAAGAAAGAGATAGAGAGATAGAAAGGAACATTTATGGATCAAATATGTAGATAATAAAGATTGTTGTTCAAGAACCTTGATATATGCTTTAAAATTTTGCTAATTGGGTTTATTGGGTTGATCAAGTTTTGTAGAAACCTATTAATAAGTGCTTGAAAATGTATAGGGTTAATTGGGTTGACCTAGTAGTCTGAATTAAATACTTGAAAAGTTTAAAATATGTAATAGGTCGATCCAGTAGTTTGTACCTAAGATTCTAGGCACAAAAGTTAAATATTAGGTTGACAAAGTTGATCTAGTATGGAAAATATATGATAAAAATAATTATGAAAGAATTAAACAAGTTAAACAAATTCTATAAGGGTTAGTTCATGTCAGGTTCACCAGAATGTATGTAATAAAAAATGCATCATGTCTATAAATCAATCCAGGCTTAGAGAAGATAAAGCATACCTACCCTTCTGATTAGGAATACATTTGTTAAGTGGGAATATGACCAATATGGGGATATACTAGACCTGATTAGGGGACCACTTATCAAAATACATCATGCTAGGAAGGGTTCCAAAGCCTATAATATAACACAATCATGTAACAACCCTAAAAGAGTCTTAGGTTTAATGTTCACTCTATTATAATAAGCAAAAAAGTAAATATAATCTAGTCCACACCAAAGCTTGTGACACAATATGAGGGGTTAGTAAATAAATCAAAACATGTATAAGAGAATCTTAATTAAGCTAAGTATGAGTATAACCCTAATACATATAATATGAAGAGAAATATTATTCAAGACAATACTTATGCTACTTCTATCTACTAAAGAGAGGAGAAAAAAGTTATAATATGCTTACCTGAATGTTAACCCATTGAGACTCAATCTCTCCCTTAGACAAAGGGGCTTCTCAAGAGGTTGTTGTGGTTTATAAGGATAACTAAGAAAGGTTAAATCATCCAAGACTTATCCACAAGACTAGATTTTCCAAGTAGAAACCCTAAGCTAAGACTCCTCAAGTAAAATGGTGGAAGAGAAAATTATAAAGAAACATGAACAAATAATAACTCTTGATTGAATATTAAAATAATGATGAAATGATTTTGTATTTATAGCTAGATCTCACCCTAAATCATTCTGAATATGTCAGCTATATGGGGTCGACCTAGTTGACCCTATATGTTTTTGAGAGATAAATCACTAGGTCCTGAACTAGGTCAACTAAAGGGCTAACAAAACTCCAAGTGAAATTATCACTAAATATTATAGGGTCAACCCAATAGACCTTGTATAGTAATAAAAGGCTGAAAATTGTACAGGGTCAACCCAATTGACCTAGTATAATCAATTGGTGAAAGGGGGTCAAGGTGAGGAAAAGAGGGATGAAAAGAGGAAAAAACTGGAGGAGTGTGCAAATGAGTGATAGCTTAGGGAATGGTTTTAAGAGATAGTTAGATTGGTAATAATGTGGGAATAAGGGACAATAATTTTGTGAGGCACTGAAGGTCTACCCACCCCTTTCACAGTGCACCCCTTAGGGTGCGCACTCAAAGAGATTGAGTCTTGATGGGTTCCTCTAAGATGTAAAGTGTCAGTGTTTGATAAAAGTTGAAAATATTAGATGTATACAAAATGTTCTAAAATAATGATGACATAGATAATATTTTCCACTAATATATGCCTATCTTCCAAAAATTTCATTTTTTGGCTATTTTTCACTAACTTCTATAGGGTCACCTAATGTTCTTCACATTTGGATGACTTCACTTCTCTTACAATCTCATTATTTATCTAAAACACTAAGGTAAGTAAAGGTATGTGTTTTTTAATTCTATCCTTTCATTTATCTTATTTTCTCATTACTATATTTTACTTAGCATCAACATTATGTGTTATCATGTTCTATTTCCTAAAGCACCATTCTATGTTGCACTCACATGACTCATGATGAGCTTCAAGTGAGGCATATGTATACACATAATATTTCAAAACTTTTATCACATACTAAAACTTTATATCTTTTAGGAACTCATTGAATCTCAATATCTTTGAGTGCATGCCTTAAGAGGTGCATCGAGAAAGGGGTGGGTAGACCATTGGTGCTTCACAGGATTTTTGTTCCTTTTACCACTTGTTATCTACACACTTGTCTCCTAAAAAATATTTTTATAACCTTATTATTCTCTATTGTACCCACTCTAGTCATTTCCCACATTTTATCCTCATTTTCCTCACCTTAAATCCCTTTTGATAGTCAATTGTACTAGGTCGATTGGGTCGACCCTATACATTTTTGGGTGATTTTCACTTAGGAACTAGTTTAGTTATTGGCTAACCTAGCTCATGACCTAGTGAATTATTATCTAAAATTATGCTTGGTCAATTGGGTCGACCCTGTTGGCCAAGAATTTTATAAGGGTTTAGGGTCAAATTCACTTATATATACAAGTTTATTTTGCCATTATTTATTGAAGAGAATAATAAGTAAGAGATATTATGCATCTTCTTATTGACCATTCTACTTGAGGAACAAACTTAGGGTTTCATACTTTCTTTGGAGATACACATTTTGTCTTATGGGGAAGCCTTTTGGATGAATTAATAGGTTGTGTATCCTAAATTTTCTTTGTCCTTATCATCCTTACATACCACAAAAACCTATTTCAAAGGACCTTGGCCAAGGGAGAGATTGAGGCTTGGCTAGTTCGTCTTCAAAGGTAAGTATTCCTAACTTTGTTCCTCCTTTGTCAGAGTAGATAGATATGCATTTATACTTCTCTTCCATGAATTAGGATTATGTATACATTGAAGTGAGTATATGTATCTTATGTATATTTAATTTTATTATTTATAACCCCCACTTTGTGCCATAAGCTTGGGTGAGCACTAGATTAGATTTACTTTACTTGTTATTAGTTTAGTGTGATATCAAAACATAGAACTCCCTTAGGGTTATTGCATGATTATGCTTGACTAGAGGATTTAGAACCTTACCTAGCATGGTGTATTATGGTAAGTGATACCCTAATCAGGTATAGTGGATCCCCATATTGGTCATGTTCCCACTTAACAAATGTGTCCCCAGTCATAAGCGTATGGTATGATCTAACTTCTCTAAGTTAGGATTGATTTATAGACATTATACATTTATAGTTGCATACAATGTTAGTGTTTGGCCATGGTAATACCACCTAAAGATTAAATAGAAATATAGATGGGTGTCAATGAAATGTTGGAGACATCATGACCACCCATTCATGGTTATACACACAAAATGATGATAGGGTGAATAACAAACCTAGTGTTGTTCTTACTAGTACCATTGGGAAACCATTCTTTGTGAAGGTTATAAAGAGATGAGTGAGGTGTTTGTGTCAATATCACTTCCATAAATATCTCATCATAATCTATAAAAAATTCAAAAGGTAAATAGACAAAGATAAGTGGGCAAGTAGTAACAAACCATACACATAATCATCATTAGAGGCTAGTTTGAAGGAAATGAATGAATCAAGGATGCTAGAGAGCTGATACAACTTAAGGATTTGATATAAGGAGTTATCATGACCTAAATAAAACCATAAAAACTAAAAAATTATAGGAAAAATAGGGGAAGTAACCCCTACTTTATCTCATACTTAATGTACTCTAGCTAAGGACCCTACAAACTAACTCATGAATGAAAGAGGATGGAGGAAAATGACACACGATAGCCTTGAAGTAGTATTTGATGGTATGAAAAGTGATAAAAAGGGGTATATGAGTTTTTAGGGTCTTAAATCACCCATGAAGTTTTCAATAAGGTAAATACACATAGTCAGTGAGCCTTTTAGGCCTATATTTGGCCTAAAGGCTTGAAAGGGCCTAATCTCATTTATAACACCAAGTGGACCTTAAAATGAATTATATAATATTTAGAGGGAGATATAAAGTTTTTAAAAACCCTTTTTTTTGCATAAAACACCTCCAGGTTGGTCAAATTTGGCCTAAAAACACTCCAAGCCTATCCGTAATGCAAGAACTAGCTCAAGAGGCCATTTTATTTCACTTGGACATGTATGGACATCTAACTTGGGAGGCTAAGGAGATAAAAATAGTTAGGGGGTAATATAGCTCCATTTTTTGGAATTTTATCAAAGTTTGGATGTCACATTTTTATGAACTATTCGTAAGGGTTCAAACCTGTAAAAACCCTTCTAAACCCTCCCAAACCCTTAGTTTTGACCCGATGGAAGAGATTCAATTAAAGATGCTTAAATAAGGGCTATTTTGGCCTAAATTATGTTTGAATCATGTCTAGGACTCTTATAGGATCCTTATTCACTAGTTGATCCATACAAGTATTGTAAAAAATAGTACAAAATACTTTTTTAAAAAAGATTTTATATGTTTTATAAGGTTTTATGCATAATGGGAAGATGATAATCATTAGAGATGAGATTTTAGGATCTTTTTCAACTCCTTAAATCATAATTTACTCATAAATTCACCTAAAAATGCTCCTACCAGCCTATGCAAAACTGCCAGTCTGCCATGCTTAAGAAAAATGAACCAGTCAAATTGGAAAAATGGAATCTCAAAATCCTAATGCATTTTTAAGATTATTGCATGATTGGAGGTATTGTTTTAGGCATGAATTATATTCATATATAGGTTTTAAAGCCTTGATTTTAGGTTTCATGGAGGGCAATATGCAAATACTTAGGCAATTAGGCCTAATTGGCCTATGTTGTCATCAAAGAGATCCAAGTTGGCATTGAAAGGCCAATATAATGAGTAAATACAAAGATTTACATTGGTAAATAATATTTCAAGGGGATTCAATGTGTATTTTATATGCTGTAGTGGAGGAACAATATAGTTTCTTGACTTTACCACTTTGACAAAGAAGAAAGTGGGTTGCTACATAGTTATGAGGATCCAATTCATGCTTATAACTGCCATAGGAGAGTTTGAGGGACTATTTTTAGCATGGTAAAGCCTTTGATAAGTGTAACTAAGGTTTACTTAGCCTCCCTTACCTATTTTCCAATGACAAAATCCCATTCAAGGAGTAATTAAAGAGATCTAATGCATGAAAGGGTTAGAGGGAGGATTATGTGACTATTGTAATTGCTTTTTAATGTGGAATTGGTCAATTATGACCCCTTATCCACCATTATATACCATTATCCCCTTATCTTTCATGAAATTATTCTATATATTTAGGATTCTAAGCCTTGATTTGTATCCCTTAGGCTGGTGTAAGGAAACTCTACCAACACTTGTACTTATACACCTCTTGGAGTGATGAATAGAATATTTATAGATATTTACCAATATATAATTAGTGTTTTTTACTTGTTTGATATGCAAAAAGTGGGTTTCATCTTCCCTTTATAGGCCTAAGTTCCACCTAAGTGCTAACAAACTTTCCTTGTTAGTCATCTAGTGTGTCTTGATGTTGATGTTTCAGGTATGAAGTGGATTAATGACTATAAGTGCCTTCAAGAAGGACTTAATCTCATCACCCTCCAATTTAAGTAAATCAAATTGACCTCTAGGTGAAGCAATATTTCTTGGAAGATATCGTAGGTAGTGTTTTAGTTTTGTTCTTATTCCATTAGTGTGATGAAGAGTTTAAGTTCAAAGAGTGGATAAATAAATTCATGGTGCATCATCACACTTAGAGTAGGTTTTCATCCATGTATTTTCTCACGCTTTTCATCTAAAATAGGTATAGGTCTTAGAGAAATCATTAAATTTTCAAATAAGGGAGTTAACCCCTTAAAATCTATAGGTTTGGCCTAATAGTAGGTGACCCATAGCCTAAGGTCATTCTCATGTTGGATTAGGTTTGAGTAGAGGACTTGAAAAATTATCTTCTTAGATAGGGTACAACCTAGAAACTCCAAATTTATGGCATGCCTAGTGGGATAAATTTAAAGTGCTTAGTAGCATGCTCTAAAGACATTAGAGGATAGTTGGAAGCTGAGGACATCAACATCATCATATGTAGGCACCTTGATTAGATTAAAGCATCTTTAGAAAGTTGAAAATTAGTTTCAAATCTAGAGGCATCATGGATTCATGATTGTAGAGGTAAGAAGGTCCTTAGTCATGGTTATAATATGATACACATGTTTCATAATGATTCATGGAAGCCTATGAGGCATGCTTATACCTTCTACCCCCATATCCACCCTATCATAACCCATATGACCATCACATTGATCCTTATCAACCATATAATGATCATTCTTAGTTATATCAACACCATCCATCATATTTTGAGCCTCCTCCACCTCCATGGCAACCCCCTCACCCTCATGATTAGTCATGGTAACAATATGAACTTATTGAATAACCTACTTATATCCCAAACCATTCCATATGTAGCCTTAAAAAAGCTCTATTAGACCAAAAAAATAATATGATAAACATTGATATATTGAAGGGGTATGGGCATGAAATTATAAAACATGTAATAAGAGGGGTTAGAAATTTAGTGCAATAGGTAAAATAAAGTTGGATGTATTTCATTAGGGAAGGTTATTTTAGAAATAATGGTGACATGCTTGACATAGATGAACTTATCTCCAAGATTGAGGAGAAGTTTGCAGCCCATGAAGAACAACAAACACCTCATCACCCATATTTCCTTCCCTCATTCACCCCATGTCAGCCTCATGTTGAACCTCCCATCACCTATCATAATCTCCCATAAAATGAGTTTGAAATTCATCATGTTTCCTCAACTCCTCTCAACCTTCCCCTCATGGAATTCCATCCAAGAGAGAGTCCATGAAGAAAGGAAAGTTTGTGTTGAAAAAACCAATCATCATGAGCAAACAAGATATGATTTTGATGCCTCCCTTACTAGGAAAATTGAAGATACATATAAGCATTTGTATCAAATAGTAGTAACTATAAAAAAAAATAAAACTTAGATGCACATTCTTCCTTTCATGCCCCTAACAACACTGTAATCTATGAAAGAAAATCCTAAGCCTAAGTTCCCATCTTGGAGGCAAGTCTTATAGTCAAGAGAGAAAGAGGAACAATCAAGTAAATCCAAAGTAATTCAATTCTAAAACTCCCATAGTCAAGAGTCTAATTCATTTCCATCTTGAAAATCCATCTAAAATAGTATGAAAAAGGAGGAGAGCATGGTTGTTGAAGATAAGTAGTTGGATCAAGGGGATGCCACATATATCTCATCTCTTTTGGAGTCATTATAAGATTGTCTTATGCCACTCCTTAAAGAGGTAAGTAGTGAAATCAATTTTTAATTCATATCTAATGATGATGAATCATTAGAGTTAGAAGAGGAGCTCATAATAGGGACACCACTTAGTCAAGAGGAACATTTTTTAGTTTTCAAAATTGTAGGAGATGACACATTATAGGAGCTGATGAGCCACAAGAGGAGGATGATCATAGTGGACAAGGTGAAGATGACTGCTAAGACATTTTTGATGATATGGAGGATGCTCTTCATAATAACATCCCTTAGACACTTACAACAGTGATAGAAGAAGGTTGTAGACCAATCAAGGAGATTGTAGATCAAGACAACATTGAAGGTTTTCAAGGTCATCAAATGATTTTTGAGGATGATATAATTTTAAAGGATAATTGAAGTGATCTATTTGACATTATAAGATAAGGTTAGTACCTCATTGAGGTAGATTATAAGCTGGCCTAGTTTGAAGGAGATGAATTCACCAAGCAAGCAAAAGGCAGTTTTGTAAACATGCCATCTCAAGAGGTTACCATAAATGAAGATGATTTGTTTGAAGTCCTAAAACAAGGCTACCAACCAAGTGTTCCTATTGTATCTATCCATTTCATTAATGAGCAATATATAAGATTTGAAAAAATATAAATATAAGCCTAGACCTCTTCATTTAAAGAGCTTGGACATAGTAATGTTATGATGCTAGTTTTATGATAAGATTGAAATCTATTGAGTTATAATGCCAAAATTATGATTCAAAAGACAAGCCATCAAGCCATAAAGCTACATCAAGAAAGCATGAGCCAATACTTGGTACTAATGGGAGAAGGAACCACATAAATCCATTTTCTAAAGATCTCTTAAGCATAAGATGATCAAGCCAATGAAGAAATATCTTGGATCATTCAAGGAAGGTAAAAAATGTTGTTTTTCTTGCATTTTAGTTGTGCTTTATCAATTGGTTTTATTCATTAAGCTCCCCTCCTTTGATATAGGAAAGATAGTGTTATGTATATTAGTGTGTTTCCTTTCATTTTGATTTCATTCTAAATTTAACACATGATCTAACCACCCTTCTTGGATTCCTTGATCATAGTAGTAAAGGAACGAAACCAATCAAGTAGGACTAATGTCGGTCACCTATGAATTTGAAGGTAAAACCACATAAGATAAAAATTTTAGGTTAGCTCAAAAGGTGATAAAAAATATTCAAAACTTGCAACATAGTGGTTAGGTAGAGAGTATAAATATCAAAGAAACTAATAAATCATGAAAGGGAATATTGAAAAGATTCAAAATGCAATCTTTATAAACTATATTTCACCTTGCATACTGATTGATGATGGTCAACCAAAATTGAGATTAGTTAGGCAAAATTAATAATGGTTTGGTAGAACCAATTTCAGTTAGGCCTTACTGATGTCAGTTTCTATGTAGATCTAAGTTAATTCAATAATTAAAAATATAGAAAAATCAAAGTTAAAACTATAAATTTGAAGATAATCAAGCATTCATTTGTAAATTTTTGAGTTGCATCTTCATATCCTTGTTATGTGGAGTGATTAATGTCTCACTGATCATTCCATTTATTATTAAGGAATCCAATAAGGGTGGTTAGATCATGTGTTATAACAAGCAAGAAAACTTGAATAAAAACACACTAACATGCATAACACTTACTTACCTAGATTATAGGGATGAGCTTAGTGAATAAACAATAAATGATAAATCTCAACTAAGATGAAAATAATTACACATTTATTACCTTCCTTGAATGCTCAAATTGATGTGTTCATTTGGCTTGCTTGGATTATGCTCAATAAGTCTTTGGAAAATGGAGTTGCGTGGCTTATTCTCTCCTTGGCACCACCATTATTTGGCTGATGCTTACTTGATGTAGATTGATGGATTGGCTTGTGATTTTGGCATTATAACACTATTATCATGAAATCTTGCTTTAAAACTAGCATTATAACTTTACTATGCTTGAGCTCTCCAAATGAAGGGTTCCAGGGTTTTATTTATAGGTTTAACAACTAAACCCAACCTAAGGTGAGTTAGAGTGTAGTTAGAGCTTGGAATGGGTTCAAACCTAACCTTTTTAAGTTAATTAACCCCATTACAGTTAAAAGGTGTCAAATGATCATGATTAGCAATGAATAAGTATGTTTGAGATATTTTAGGATATTTGACAACTCACAAAAAGGTAATTATGAATTCCTAAGATATTCTTTGATTTTTGAATTTCTTTTTTTGATAATTCATTAATTTCTCATGGTTAATTTTAATTAGGCATTTGATTTGGTTTTATATTTCAATCAATTATGTTTAGGCTTTTTAACATTTTACAAGATTTGAATTAATTTCATGTGTGCATTTGACCAATTTAATAGGTCTATAGGCTAAATTGTATGTTATAAATCTAAATTTGAGACATTTAGAGATTCTTAGGCTTGATTTTCAAAGGTTAAGAATCAGTCTAAATTACGGTATGAAGCCATTGGTGACTAATTTTAGGTGTCTACATGATCTAATACGAAATCAAAAACTATGTACCAATGATAAAAACCATGATGACAATGTTGACATATGAATATGGATGGATTCAAGAATAATGCATAAGAAATCACCCAATGAATGTGCATAGATTGAATCAAGGCATAATAAGAAAGTAAATAAATAGGCAAACATTTTTTTTTAAAAAATAACAAGAAAAGAAAGAACAAAATAAATAAATTGACAAAAAAAAATGGTTAATCACAATGTTAGTACAAACAACACATCACAAACAAGATGATGAACATTTACCCTAAATGAGAAGAGATACCAAAACAAATAAACAAAATATGGAAATAAAAGATAAGGAAGGAGGTGGCTTAGCTATCTCTAGATACACTAGGCAAGTGGATGCTTCCTACATAGTTTCATGGATGTAAGTGTAGACATCTAATTTCTAACACCATTTGTGTTGAAATTGTCAATCTTACTTGAATTGCACTCAGATACTTCATTTAGATCAAAATCACTAAAACGTGCTAAATGGTTTGAACTTGTCATTTACAAGTGCTAATTTAGGCCAAAATATCCCTAAATAGGGTAATGCATTTTATGTGAGTCATAACTTTGATCAATTCATTTTGTGTTAAAATTACGATTTCACCTTTTTGTGCTTTAGATTACTGTTTTCTTCTACTTCATTAGTACACATCATGCACCTTTATTATTTTGTGTTGGCAACATCCTAAATGGGAATATATTTCCAACACATCTAACATTACCTTCCAATTCTTCTCAAGTCAAATTACAACCCAAAAATATGATCGTTTGATCATTTTGATTAATTGAGGGCCAATTTCCAAGATTTTCACAAATATTGATTAGTCTTGTTTAAGGCTTATTAATTCAAATCAAGAGCCTAAGTGGATTTTACATAGAGGTTATTGAATATTTATTTTTCAAAATTGATTCTTATTAACTGCATCACCTAATGACATCATCTATGGGGTGGCATATATAAGCCATAAATGCATAAAATATCTAAATTATGTGCACCTATGCCTAATTAATGCCCCTTCCCCCCAAATCATTATGAGGGCATTTAGGATTTGAGTATCTAAAATTAAATGGATTCTTGGCCACACATCTTGATCTCAAGATGGACGGTCATAATTCATTCTGATCAATTGTAAAAATCTATAAATAGAAGGTCTCTCACACCATTTATTAAGCTTAAATTATGTAAGCTTATAGTGCTAAAATCTCTTTATAATTCATTTCTATTTTGATTATTGTGTTATTTGAATTTGGATTAGCTTCATTGATAGGCATATTAGATATTTTATATCATGAGCCTAGGTTTTTCATAGAGTTTTTGAGGTAATGGATGAGTAAAGAAGTCATTTTTGACAAAGACTAGAGCTCTAGATCAAGGGGAGAACATGCTTCGAAATACTTTTGAGCAATAGAGTCATTTGGGAAGGTAATGGTTGATTGATTTCTTTCATTTGTATCTTTTTATCATAAAAAACCCTTGCATGAATAAATTGGCTTAATTTATTTAGTTCTTTATGCATTTCTCTTTATTTTATTGACTAATGCTTGAATAATTAAATTTCATAATCCACTCTATATTTTGGCATGCCTGGTGGGACATATCCCCATAAATTTGATCAAATAGCTCCTACAAGCAACCTAGTAACCATTTTCATGCAAAATCTTGAAGTATGGGAGCAAAAAGAGTGAAAAATTTGAGTAAAAACACATTTTATAGAAGCAACAGTTTTATCACTATGGATTTACGATATTGTCCTCTAGACCACAACCCACAACTAAAATAGTCATAGTTTTGTCATTCAATCATGATATTGCATTTTAACTATTTTTTTGGATTGATGTGTTCTCTCTATATAGGTCAAGTTTTGATATTGCAATACCATTAATTGACAGTCATGATATTGTAAATACCATGATTTTGTAAGTTGTGATATCATCATTTGCAATCATGATATTGAATATCACAACTCTACAGTCATGATATTTCAATATTTTGACTATGTAATCATGTTTTTGCACTATGAGTTGTGGTTTTGCACTGTGGAGTCATGATATTATAATGTGTAGACCCGAGAGGTAGTAAGCCATCTTTTAGAGCTTGGTTTGGGGTCATATAGACTCCATTTTGACGATTATTTTTAAACCACATGTTTTCTCCTAAATTTAAAAAATATGCTATAAGTTTAGCTTCAAGTTGCATATATGTTTAAAAAAATATTGAAATAGGAGTTTGAATATTTTTAAAATTTCTAATTATTATTTATTGGTTTTGTTAATTTATGTTTTCTTTGTCTAAACCTTGCCTTACAAGTTTTATTGAGATTTTTGCTAACTATGTCTAATATAACGCATTTGCTTTCTTGAGGTTTTGATTTTGGGTCAATAGGTCATCCAAACCCAAGAGCATACTTTTAAAGTTTGCTTATTTCCTTTGAAAAATAGCTTCTAAGCTATACAACATTATGATAATTTTCTTGTATGAACTACTCGGAAAGTGATCAAATCATGCTTAATTAAGTATTTTAAAACATCTTTTGGATCTTAAAAAGAATTAAGAATTTCTATTTGGTACTTAAAGGAAAATTTAGGGTGTTTACTTGAATCATTTTGTAGTTTTTCTTTCAAAGCTTTACAACTTAATTCCAAGGGGACAAAGAACACCACCAAATCTTTCATTTTAGTGCTTTAAAATTGAACTCACTTCCAAGTTTTATTTTGTTCAAGTTATTTATCTTTTTCTTAGTTAGATTTGTTTGTGAAAAAGGGAAGTTGTTGATGTATGATCTCCCCCCATCCCCTATAGGGAACTTGTGGGATCAAAAGCACCATATTCATTACAAATTGCCTTAGTCTAAAGGCATAAAAGAGATGTTATGAAGTCTCTCCCCAAGACCTACATGGCTTGGGTGATCTTGGAATAACCATAAAAATCTTTTACTTAGTTTTTTTTATTTCATTACATCTTGGCTTGTGAGGGGGACTTTATTACCTCCCATAATTTCTATAGGGAAGCTTCAAGTTAGGCTTCATCTCCCAACATTGTCTTCAACCTCTCTCCATGGGGCAATATATAAATTGAGATCCCCTCATTGGGATGATGGTTTGAGTAGTTAAACCATCTTCATTAGTGGAGACTAATCTTGAGATGTATGATCATGTTGGAGATCACACTACACTGAGTGAGTGATAGATGTAGTGGTTGTAAAAAGGGAAAGACCTTTTTACAACAAGCCATATGAAATGAATCCAATTGATGTGTTTCTTATCTTGTGTGAATAATGTGAAAGTTGGTACACATGGGATCCATATAGAAATGTGTAAAAATTGTTAGTTTAGTCAACCCCACTTGGCCACACCTTATCAATTTAGGGATTAAGATGATTACTTAGTTGTATTTGTCTAAATTGGTCTTAGATTACTTGGTGTTGATTTGAGTCAAAACTTGATTGTTAATAAAATGTCAAAACTAAACACATTATCTACAAATTTCTTGAATAAGGAGGTGTAATGTTGTCTAACTGAAAATCAATCTTTTCCTTGCTCAAAATTATCATCTTAAACATTATGTTATATCTTTTAACTAGTGCAATTATGTAGCCCATTGATTCTAGATCATTTTCCAAAATTTATTAAGTCCATTGATACTTTAAATTCAAAATTGCACTTTTCTAAGTTCATAAGGTTGATGTGTTAAATTGGGTTTGCCATTTTCACTTAATTTGAGGTTACTTGGGTTCAATTTATAGTTTGGGTTGAAGGCCATTTAAAGACTCAATATCACATCCTCATCTTGGTGGACTCTAGTTATATCACATATCGCTAATGCTTTGAGTCCTATTATAGCTTAGAATTGTACCCCTGTAAGAGAGTTCTTCAGGTTCCTTCACTTCCAACTACAAGCATGGGGACAACCTTAGGATGTGGGTATCCTATGGTGAGGTTGAACCTCTAGGATTTTTTATGAGGCTAGTTCCTTAGGTGATTCACTTCATCTCTTGATTCTCACACTAAAATTTACTATTAGTTAAGGAAAAGGGGGTAGGAGGATGACTGAAAAGAAAATCTAAGCTAAGGGAGGTGATAAACCAAAAAGAAGTGATCCACTTGGTCTAGAAAAAGAGCCAACTACTGATGAACCCAAATAAGACATATGTTATTTTGGTTCTATCTCAAAGCCATAGGCATGAAGCTTTTATGTGGAGGTTGAAGAGGAGGCTTACACTTTGAGGGATAAAAAAATTGGTCTATAGGAGACACTATGAAATGGTAACACTTCAAAGAGGGTTCAACACATAGAAACTTCACACAATCCTACACAAAACCAAAAGGATCAAAAGTAAGGTACTGGAAAAATCATAGGTGATGAATGACAATCATACATTCTAAAAATGAAACTGATTATGCATAATTATTTTAACTATAAATAGAAAAGTCTTCCTTATATTGCTTTAAAAGAGTATTTTACAAAGCAATTTTTATAGAGTAATTATATCACTAATTTGGGGATGATTTACTTGGCTTTAAGGCCTCTATTTATATAAAAAAGGGGGCAGAGTGAGGGGAAAGAAAGAATAAGTCATTGATGGTTAGAACCCTAATGTCATCCTCCCTTGTGATACTAAATACACTATTCATTATTGCCATAGATCTTCTCAAGTCCCTCCCATCTTTAAGTTTTTCTTTGGTGCACCTGAGAAGCCATGTTGTGAGAAGCTGGGATGTCTCCTCTTGGTGTGACACATTTAAACTTTGCCTTCAAGATTGATGTGGATTCTTTCTCTTTATGTGCCCTATTGAAAGGATGTGGGTATCCATGTGTTTCATCCATCCTAAATTTAAGAATCAAACAATGATTGTGGGGAGTGAACAATGGTGGATGAGAGCCTTTATATTTTTAGTTACCAGCTACTTGTACTCTCCTATGCTCATTGGTCATCCTTGTGCCACTTGTCTTTTATTGATTGGCCCTTTTTTCTCTAGCTTATGACACATGGTAGCCTTTTATTCATTGTATCATGATTATCATGTTTTTGGATCAATATTAAGTCAAACACTTGAAGAATCTTGAACTCTATGCAGAGTAATTTAGGTTCTTTGATCTCTCCAACTTTAGACTTTTTTAGATCCTTTACTTATAAAGCCTTTTAAGTAAAGTAATTAGAGAAAATTGATTTACTCTAACTAGAATAATTTGGGTTCTCTAAGATTACTTACTTTAGACTTATCCATCTTGAAGTATTCTCACTTTGATATTTCCAAGCCTTAAGACTTTAGGCTTTTCAAACCTGATTACTTCCAATGGCTAGATGCTTATCATGATTTTGACGTCCATCAACCCATCATTTCCTTTAGACAATTGGTCTCAAGCTTCCTTCTTCTTGAGCCTTTTATTTCAAGAAAATATATTTAAGGAATTTCTTTAGATAATTTGTCTGAAGGAAATCCTTCAAACTTTTTGTCTGAAGCTTCCTTCTTGCTCTCTTTCTTCAAAAATTACCTTTCAAACTTTTCAAAATGGACTTTATTAAAGGGTTAGAGACCCTTAGAGCTTCTTGCATGTCCCTTCAGACTTCTAAAAATGATCCTCCTAAAGGGAAAGATACCCTTATGTAATTTTGAAATGATCCTTTCGAAGGGTAACATACCCTTTGAGAACTTGTAATTGTCCACTTAGAGAAGGAAAAGCCCTTCAGATTTATGAAAGTGACCTTCAAAAAAGTTGATCGATCTTTTAGAAATGTTGAAAAGATCCCTTTTTCCCTAAAAATATCATTTAGAATTTTGAAAATTCCCTTCAAATTTTTGAAGTGGACTTGTCCCTTGAAGAACCTGAGAAACACTATTTCTCAAGACCAAATCATGCTTGTCAAGCCCTTTTAATTATTTTGGGATTTTGACTGATCACAACTTATGAAGTAATCAAGTATTACTCCTTAGAGAACTTGAAATACACTATACATGAGTAATTAAAGTTCATAAAATTTAATTACTTTTACTTATAAAACATTTATAAGTCAAGCATTGCTGGAAACCTGATTTGCACTATGCCCTCAAAAACCCAAAGTTGTCACTACTAAAAAACCTAAAGTCCTCCCAAATACTTTATATTTTCTTTCTTGAAATCTAACTTTTTCACACTTAGGAAAATTTTGATCTGTGGGCCAATAAATGGCCAACATTTTTGGTGACTCACAGGGAAGCATGCCTGCTATGCTTGAGAACCCACCTCATTTGCTTCATTTGATCCATTGGGCATGGAGTCACTACTTTTGTATGAAGCTAGATTTATCTATAAATTTCCCTTAAAGTAAAAATAATAACTAAAATGAAACAAACTATGCCCAAGGCACTTAGGGAAGGGAAAACACACAACTAAAATGGATGTGCACAAGCCACTTAGAAGAAAACATGAAAAACTATACAAAAGGTATAATATATAAAATGAATACAAAATCCTTGAATAGAAAGTCTTTAGATGAATCCCATTGATTCAGATGGGTAATACCTCCCCATCTAGTTAGGTAAGTTGAAAAGTGTTATGATGTTTGCATCCATGGATCAAATAAGGGCCACTCTACAAGCTGTTAAACTTGGTATGGTTCCCTGATTTGGCCTTTTTTGAATCCCATTTGAGAACCAAGTCTCCCTCCTTGAAATTAGTTATTGTAGATCTCCTATCAAAATCATTTTGACCTAATCTTGATGTGAATCTAACATATTCATTACAAGGTCCTTTACCTCCTCAAACTCTATGAGCTCTACCAATCTCACATTTATGGGTTCATCTTCTAGTAGCTCCCATTGATGGGATAGTTCTAATGTGGGTAGCTCAAGAGAAATGGGTAACTTGGCCTCCCTTCCATATACTAGAACATATGGAGAATTTCCAACAATAGCTTTAGGAGTTACCCAATCATCCCATAAGGCTGTCTTCAACTTGGTGTGCCACATCCTCTGATTCTCCTCCATGGTCCTCTTGATAATCCTCAACAAATTTTTATTTGTGGACTCAACCAACCCATTTCATTGAGGATAACAATTTGAGGAATTACTAAGGTAGATGCCCATCCTAAAGGCCCATTCACTTGTTTTCAAAACAAGGAAAGCCAATGCATTATCAGATATGATAGTGGATGGAACACCAAACCTGGTCACAATGTTGTCATAGAAATCTAAGACCACTTTTTTCAATGCAATGGATTCCACCAACATGGTGAAGTAATAAATTACAATAAGCACCCACTTATGCCCTATACTTGATGGGGGGTTGATTACTCCAATGAGGTCTAAACCCCACTGCATGAATGGTT
This sequence comes from Torreya grandis, assembly GCA_037957365.1. Lineage (NCBI taxonomy): Eukaryota > Viridiplantae > Streptophyta > Pinopsida > Cupressales > Taxaceae > Torreya > Torreya grandis. The sequence continues at coordinate 2,029,443 of JARHVA010000105.1, forward strand.
GCTCCACTTGAATCAAGTTGAGAGGGAAATTTGCTAACCTTTGCTTACTCATGAAGAGAGCACATTCTTAACACTTCATCACCCATGCATAAGCATCCTTGAAGAGGTTAGATCAGTAATAACCAGCCCTCATGATTTTTTCTATATTAGTCCTTGGAGCAAAATGACCTCCTACAAGCCCATCATGGAAATACTCCAAAATCTTGTCTACTTGATCATCATCTACGCACCTTAGGAACACTCCATTGAGGTATATTCTAAATAAAACCCTATCAACTAAAGCATAAAGTATGGACTAAAGTCTGAAATACCTTCTTTTTGCTTTGTCCATACCTTAAGGGTACTCACCTGTTAGTAGAAAGTGTGTCATATCATGGAGCCAACTAGTGTGAGGTGGAGGTGCATCTACTCATAGGCTATCTTGTGTTTCCAAGATGACCTATTTATCTTCATGAAGGTCATCAACCATATGCTCACATAAGTCTTTACCTCCTACTAACTTAGTGACCTTGCTCTCCACATCATATTCCATGACTTTAGTAACCCAACCAACTCTTTTTTTGCTCTAATCCTTGTTAAGAAGGAAGTCTCTTACTCCAGGATGAGACACTATAAGGTGAATTTTGTTGTTGGATGGAATTGGCCTAAAATTATTGAGGCTCTTTACTACTATAATGACTTGATTTTATATAAAGGTATACCTCACCTCATACTCTTCAAGCCCTTGACTAAAAAATGCTAATGGCTGATCAAGTCTTTCACCATTTATTTGCATTAGCATAGCTAATATATTATCAAGTTTGGAAAAATCATACAATATGAAATCCCTTAAGAAATTAGGATTAATAAGTGTGGGTGCTTGAGTGATGGCTTGATTGATAGCCTCAAATGCTGACTTGCTTTTATTTGAGCAAGTGAACACTTGGTTCTTTTTCAGCATAACATGATGGGTGTGACCAAACTTGAAAAATTGGGGATAAATCTTCTCACAAAGTTTATCTTTTTGAGGAAATGTTGGAGTCCCTTCTTATGCTTGGGCAAAGACAAGGTTAAGATGGTGCATATTCTCTCAAGATCAATGGACAACCCCTCCTTTGAGATGATGTGATCCAATAGCTTTCCTTCATGTATGACAAACACACACTTCTTGAGATTCAATTAAATCCCATACTCTCTACACCTTTCAAAAATTAGCCTTAGGTGGTCTATATGCTCACTAGCATTCTTGGAGAAAACTATGATGTCATCCAAGCATACCAACACCATTTGGTTTAGAAACCCTTAGAAGCTATGTCCATGGCTCTTTGGAAAATTTCACCAGCATTCGATAGACTAAATGGAATATTTTGGTATGCATATGTGCCCCATTTAGTGGTGAAGGTATTATTTTACTAATCTTCATCTTTCACCCAGACTTGGTTATAGCCAGAAAATCCATCCAATAGAGAAAAGTGTTCTGATCCTACAACTACTTGGATAAGTTACTCCATGGATGGCAAAGGGTAGTGATCATTCAAGGAGACTTTGTTTAAATCTCTAAAGTTCACACAAAGCCTAATATACCTAATCTTTTTTCTTAAAGGCACCAAGTTGGCTACCCATGATGAGTTTTTGATGGGAAAGATGATCTTGGACTCAATCAATTTGGTTAACTCTTTCCTCATGAGCTCTTCTATCTTGGGGTTGACTGGCCTTTGCTTCTACCTTACATGCTTGGCATTAGCCTCCAAATTTATGGTATGCTAAGATAACTTAGGATCAAACCCTTTAGGTTACTATACTCCCAAGTAAAAATGTTTGCATACTCTTATCAAAGTGATATGAAATTGTGCCTCTTAACCTTTTTGCTTACCTTCTCAAGATTGAGAAGTTTGTCTTTGAAGATGAGGACTCTCTCATAGTTTTATTCATTAGTAGACATTAATGCATTTTTTTCCTCATATGGTCTCCTTCATGAAAAAGGCCCTCAAGTGTAACCAACCCCATAGGAAGTTTTTTAGACTTTAGTTGAACAATCTAATCCTCATATTGATTCTACAATTTAACTTGCTTAGAGGAGAACTCAGCTTCTTGATGTAAGAAGAAATAAATTTGCATGTCACTCTCAAAAACCTACTAGTGGGCTTCATTATTTTGAACTGATGGCCTCACCACCACCTTGACATGTGGCTAAACCTTAGCTTCTTTCAACTCAATTGGAATGTCAAATTGAGCTCCCATAGTTGCCAGCCTATCAACATGTTAGTTCTTATTTCTTGGGACATCTTGAATGTCAAAGGCCTCAAAATATTCAATTAGGTCCCACACTTAATTTTTTTAGGACCTTATAAAAGGGTTTTTAATGATGTTCAATCCTCTGACTTGGTTAACTAGGAGCTCACTATCCCCATAAGCTTATATTAGTTTGATTCCTCTTTTGGTGGCCCATTGAAGGCCATGGATCAAGCCTTCATATTCTACTACATTTGAAGAGAAACTAAAATGAAACCTATAAGAAGAGAAAAGCTTATTACCTGAGGGTGAAATCAACATTACCCTAGCACCTACACCATTTTTTCCCTTGAGCCATAAAAGAACAACTTCTATAAACCATTTGGGTCTTCTATAAGTCTAGTGAGGGAAGGCATGTGTTGATTCTCTTCATGCAATAGATAGATACCCATGTCTCTTTCCTCAACATCTTCTAAAGGGTTGAAAAATTGGTTATCTCCCCATAGATCATCCAAGAACAAGTCTAGAATCTCTTTAATATGAGTGTTTAGCTCCTGGCTAATTATAAAATAATCCTCATCAAGGATAGTGAAATTGAGGTTTATGTTATCTGGTTGATGGGGTTTAATGTGAAATTATGCCATGGGGTCAGTGTTGATTGAGACCTTAGTCCCATAACTTATTCTGAATGCCATGTAAGACCATTTTGCTACAAGGTAACCCCAATTTTGGCTATAAATTCTCTGAAAAGACATAATTCAAAGTGAGGAGTGACATCTAGGATCAACACATCTTGCACCATAAACACACTAAGACAAGCATAAAAGGTTAGGCTCAAATTTTTGATGATACCTAATGGATTTGTGGAAGAACCATTAAGTCTTGAGACTCCCTTGGTATGCAAATCATACTTGAGATTCAACTGGTTAGTAATAGACTTTAGCATGACTGATGTGCTGACCCCATTATCCACTAAGCAATTATGCACCAAGGAGTCATCGATGATTAATGAGATGTAGAATGGGGGAGGCTTGGTCATAGTACTTGAACTTTCTCCCAAAGGACTCTTGGATACATTAGTAAAGACTTTAGCTTCCTTTCTTGGTTACTTACTTGCAGCTATAGAAAAACTCATCTTGGACATACCTTCCTAAAGAATGTCTACTTGGCTGGGCATGGAAAGCATGTCCCACATTGGTAAACTCACACTAGATTTCTTAATTTACTCCAAAATGTTAATTAGCATACCCCCAACCTTTGCCTAGGTTTTGGGAGCCATTGCTACTAGATTCATTAATAAAGGAGTGGTGATAAGGGGTTCTTTGAAAGATTCATGATTGTCACCCATATTCTTTCTCTTAAACTTTGTGTTTTTTGAGAATGGGACGTGAGCCAGATTGAGGGTGGCCTATTGATTGGATGCATAACAATCCTCTTTCTCACTAATGAACATTGAGGATTATATCTAGTTTGACCCCTGATCTGAGCCTTATTCTTGTGGAGTATTCTCTTGTTTTGTCAATGTGGGAACCTATGTGCTTTGGGCAATAACAACCTAGTTATATCCATAAGTAACAACCTGCTATCATTGATCATTGAACGCCTAGTTAGAGCCATTATTTGGGACAATGGATTATCCAAAATAATGATTCCAAGACATTATCCCTTCAACCTTTTGAGCCATATTATTTTGAAATGGGACTAAGGAATTGGAAAGGCCTACAACATTTGGATTATAATTATGTTGCATAGCATAGTTAGGCTGCCCCTATCCTTGGAAACCTCCTTTGTAGGGTGGCCTATTTTCTTGATAAGGCTACTACTAAGGCTAGTATGGAGCTTGATATGTATTTTTGTAAGCTTACCTCTTGACATTGACCACATCATTTCCCAAGGATTGGAGCATGCTTTTTAATTCCAAGTAATTATTTTGCTCTTGGGAGTCATTAGATCCACTAGTAGAGGCCTTTTCTTGCTTAAGTGAAGGTACAATAGCAATTGTTGGTGTTGGAAGTGTAACATCAAGTGGAGGCATGACTATAGGAGGTGGTATAATATTTGGAAAAAGAGGTATTAGGGGTTTGGGAGTAAGCTTGCCAGCCTAAATTAAGCAATTTTTTGCCTTGATGTCCACCTCGTATGCATCTAGTAGTATATCTTCTCCTATACATTGAATCGTTAAAACTATGTCACTGTTGAGAGCCTTCAAATAATACAAGAAATCAAAGTTTAGAGATGGTCTAATAGATGCTATAATTCTATCCCATGCCTTCTCAAATCTCATATTGAAGTCTTACATGACTTCATGAGGAGCTCTCTTGATTATGGTCAGCTGCTCTGTAAGTGACATATGATCACTCTTATCTACAAACCTTTTACATAGGGATATTCCTAGCTCATCCCATGAGTGGATAAAATTAGGAGCTAGGAATCTATACCAATCTAATGGATTTCCCTTAAAAGATATAGCCAATATCCTAATATCCATGTTCTCCACTATGATATTATGAATGTTATAGAAGTTGGCTATGTCCATTATGTGCTCAGTGGGAGTAATAGCTTGGTTTTATATGTAATAAGGAACAATTTTAAGGGCTAATAATGGTATAGGATCATACTATGGTAAGTTTGAATGGCTTTGGTCATTGAATCCCATAAAATCTCTTTGGGGAATCATAGCAACAAGAGGGGCTGACAAAGATCTCCTTGTGTAAGTATGCTTTATGATTGGTTTAGGAAAGTAATGGGAGAACCTTAACCTTCTTGTTGAGTTTAAAGGTAATTCAAAAAACTCAAAAGTAATACCTACATGAAAGATAGCTACTGGTCTACCACTAGATAGCTAGGTGTTCTTTGGAGTTGCTAGATGATGAAGGATGAATGCTATCACTACTACAAAATGATCAAAATAACATCAAATTTGACCAATATTTCATAAAAATGAAAATAAAATGGTAGTTGTCCCACTAGGTGTGACAAAACTATTATAGTTTGGAATTTCACCCCTATGAGAGAGTTCTTCAGGCTCCCTCACTTCCAGCTACAAGCATGAAGACAACCTCAGGATGTCGGTGTCCTATGGTGAGGTTGAACCTTTAAGATTTTTTATGAGGCTAGTTCCTTAGGTGCTTCACTTCAGCTCTTGATTATCACACTAAACTTTACTATTATCTAAGGAAAAGGGGGTAAGAGGATTACTAAATATGAAATCTAATCTAACGGAGATGATGCACCAAAAAGAAGTGATCTACTTGGTTTGGGAAAAGAGCCAAATACTGATGAACCCAAATAGGACACAAGCTATTTTGGTTCTATCTCAAGGCCATAGGCATGGAAATTTTACATGGAGGTTAAAGGGGAGGCTTGTGATTTGAGGGATAAAAAAAATAGGTCTATGGGAGACACTATGAACTGGTAACACTTCAAAGAGGGCTTGACACATAGACACTTCATGTAATCCTGCACAAAACCAAAAGGATCAAAAGCAAGGTGTTATAAATATCATAGGTGATGAATGAAAACCATACACTATATAAATGAAACCAAATGTGCACACTTATTTTAACCAAAAATAAAAAAGTCTTCCTTGTATTGCTTCAAAAGAGTCTTTTAAAAAGTGATTTTTGTAAAGTAATTCTATCGCCAATATGATGATGATTTACTTGGCTTCAAGGCCTCTATTTATATATAAAAGAAGGGAGAGAGTAGGGGAAGAAAGAAGAAGTCATTGATGGTTAGAACCCTAATGTCATCCTCCCTTGTGTTACTAAATACATCACTCAAGATCATCATAGATCTTCATGAGTCCCTCCCATCTTTAAGTATTTATTTGGTACACTTGAGAAGCCATGTTGTGAGTAGCTAAGATGTCTCCTCTTGGTGTGATGCATTTAATCTATGCCTTCAAGATTGATGTGGCTTCTTTTTCTTTATGTGCCCTACTACAAGGATATGGGTCTCCATGTGTTTCATCCATGATACATTTAAACATTGAATGGTGATTTTGGGGAGTGAATAATGGTGGATGAGAGCCTTTATAATTTATAAATACCAGTGACTTAGACTCTCCCATGCTCATTGGTCATTCTTGTGCCACTTGTTCTTTATTGATTATCCCTTTTTGCTCTAGATTACACTATGTGGAAACCTTTTATTCATTGTATCATAATTCTCATGTTGCTGGACTGAGCTTAAGTCAAGCACATGAAGAATCTCAATTTACTCTATGCAAAGTAATTTAGGTTCTTTGATCTCTCTAACTTTGAAAATTTTTAGATCCTTTACTTATAAAACCTTTTAAGTAAAGTACTTATAGAAACTTGATTTACTCTATGTAGAGTAATTTAGGTTCTCTAAGCTTACTTACTTTAGACTTGTCCATCTTGAAGTCTTCTCACTTTGCTATTTTCAAGCCTTCAGATTTCAGGGTTTTCAAACCTGATTACTTCCAACGAATAGTTGCTTATCATGATTTTGACATCCATTAGCTCATCATTTCCTTTGGACACTTGGTCTCAGGATTCATTCTTCTTAGGCATTTTCTTTTAGGTAAATGTCTTGAAGGAATTTCGTTGAATAATTTTTTCGAAGGAAATCCTTCGGACTTTTTGTCTGAAGCTTCCTTCTTAATCTCTTCCTTTGAAAATTACCTTTTAGACTTTTAAAAATGGACTTTCCCAAAGGGTCTTGACCCTTCGGTCTTCCTACATGTCCCTTCAGACTTCCATAAATGATCCTCCTAAAGGGAAAAATACCCTTCAAGAATTTTGAAATGGTCCTTTTGAAGGGTAAAATACCATTCGAGAAACTTGCAACTATCCACTTGGAGAAGGAAAAGCCCTTCGGATTTATGAAAGTAACCTTCAAAAAAGTTGATCAGTCTTTTGAAAATGTTGAAAAGATCCCTTTTGCCCTAAAAAGGTCCTTTGGGATTTTGAAAATGCCCTTCAGATTTTTGAAGTGGACTCATCCCTTGAAGAACCTGAGAAACACTATTTCTCAAGACAAAATTGGGTTTGTCAAGCCCTTTTACTTATTTTGGGCTTTTGACTACTCATAACTTATGAAGTAATCAAGTAGTGCTCCTTGGAGAACTTGAAATACATTGTCTATGAGTAAGTCAGGTTCATAAACCTAAATTACTTCTACTTATAAAACATTTAGAAGTTAATCACTATTGGAAACCCAATTTGCACTGTGCCCTCAGAAACCCAAATTCCTCACTACTGAAAAACCTAAAGTTCTCCCAAATACTTGATATTTTCTTGCCTAAAATCTCCCTTTTTCATACTTAGGCAAATTTTGATATGTGGGCAAAAAATGGCCAATAATTCATAGAACATATTTTTATTCTACCATTCTTATTACCATGTGGTGACATTGTGCTGCCTGTTTGGTTCTAGCATTATACTTAGAAAATTTTGCATATTTACACATCATAATTTTCTTGGTTCACATTATCTCCTTCCCAATCCAAAGGAATTTGTTCTATTTTTCTAATAGTAACTCATCAAATTTGAACTAGCTTTTATGATATTGACGTATCTCAAAAGTCTATGTTTTAGTGTACTAGTGACACTTTAGGCTTTTTGAGTTATCATACCCTCTTCCAATTTATATGATTTCAACTTTACCAAAGGTTGAGTAAATTTGTGAACACATTATTCTAATTGTGTGTGGTTCCAAGCCACCCTCCTTTTATAGTCTCTTTGGTACCTTAGTCACTTGTTTGGAAGAAAGAACAAGTCTCATAAAATGTTTAAAAAATGTTTACAAAACATTGATCCAGATTTAGTCAAATGTATAGAGAAACCCTTTCTAGACATGACTCAAAGGTTCATTCATAGTAGGGTACCTTACAGCCCTAGATATGAGGATGAGCATTTTTATGATGGATAAGACAATTCTATTGTCTTTGAGGACATTCTTACAACTATAAGATCTAAAGGGGATTATACTAAATATCAAGAGAACTAAGATGGAACACTCCTTATGTTGATAGAATCTAGTGCTAGACTACCCTTGGATTTTCTTATGGAGCAATTACACACCTTAGTTAGAGAAGGAGAACAAAAATAACAAGAGAAAGATTTTTCACAATCAAACATACCTTCTTCCTCTAACAAGGGTAAATAAATACTTACAGAGTAAGAAAAAATGATCAATATTTTGTCAACAAGATTAAGAAAACAAGTCAACAATATGTTGATCAACTTATTATGGACTTAACTGACTCTCTAGATACTACTTCAATCCATAATGACACTTCCAATAAAATAGGAAATGTGTTTAAATATATGAAATAAACATTGATTGAGAACTCAAAAATTGATCAAGGTGTCTTAAAAAAATAAAATAAGACACAAGAGGTTGTGAAAAATATTTTTCTAGACACAGAACACACATTCTTTAATCACTAAGAGTCTCTTGTCACATTACAAACATAGAAGCATAAACATTCTATTCAAATTGAGGAAATACCTTGAGATAATTTGGGTAGTTCATCTTAACCAATGAAAAAATTGGTGAATATACCAAGGACTCCCCAAAATTAGAAAAACAGATATAGTTCAAGGTAATAGATTTTGAGGAATCAATAGCCTATTTACTTGACTCTAGGAGAAAATCAAAATCAAGTCATAGAATGTAGGGTGTATATCCCTTACAAATCCATGTAATAATAGGGGCAAATTCAATCCCAATAGTAATAATAGGGGCATATTTCACCCCAACAAAACTATGTTCCACCCATGAATGCACCAAACATGCAAGAGTATAACTCCATAAAGGATATTGTATCACATTTAGAGACTAGAAATAGGATCAAAAATTAATTTTTTTATGAGATATGTCCATATTTATTTGATTTAAGCATTCTCCAAGTGACCTTTTTGCATCATTTTGAGGCATCCAAATTTGATAAATATAAAGGAAAGGGTGAACCATGTGAACATATCCATGCATTTTTCATATTATACCAAGAGGTTGCTTACATTAGCATGTTCTTACTTCGGTTATTTATGTAAAGTTTATTAGGACAAGCTTTAGCTATTTAAGTTAACCAAGGGATCAATTACAAATTGGAATGATTTATCTAAAAATTTCGTCAACCATTTCTCATATAACATAAAGCATGAATTGACTATTGTTGACTTGAGTAAAGCAAAACAATGAGATGGAGAAAGCTTCACCACATATTTAAAAATATGGAGATCATTAGTGGGTTGCTTTCAACATAATTTTATAGACAAATAGCTGGTTGATATATTTGCACATAACTTACATCTTGAGGTCATGCACAATCTACATCTAGCTTGGGCTAACTCATTTGAGAAGATCATAGACAAGGGTGTAGATATTGAGAAAGCTCTTATTTCCAAGGGCCTTGTTAAGATATTTGCACAAGGTCAAACATCAAATCAGACCCCTTATTCTATTCAGATAGTTGTGCAAGATAAACCTAAAATCTTTAACAAGAACATGAACATGGTTAGAAATGGGCTGACTGAAATAGTGTATGTAAAAATGGTGCAGGCTCCACTGGTCCCAAATGTATAACTAGATGCCCCTAATCCACCACATAATTTATAGAGATAGCCTCTATGAATAACAAACTATGGTGGTTTTAGAGTCTTTAACAAATTGGAAGAACTAATCGAAATAGTGTTCCAAAAGATTGTAGTAACTAACCTGATTATATGGCTAGTACCAAGGCCAATTACTCAAGATCAACAAAACTAGATTGGTACAAAGAATGAATGGTGAAACTTTCATCATGTTTTTGGTCATGGTGCTTATCATTGAATCTAATTACAACATATTATTGAAGATCTCATTGAGAATGGTGAATTTGAGATTAAGCTAGCCCCTAATCAAGACATAAATTAGGATATGGGATTCTAAAAGGACACCTTTCCTTGACATAATTAACTACCACCAAGGAAAAATCAAAACCAAGGATAAAATAAAGGATATAAGTAGAATCAAGGTCAAAATCATAATCAACAGGAACATAATCACAATCATAATACCCATTCTAATAATGTGGGTTACAACAAGATGCCTTACAATTATAACAATACCATGGGACACATTTCTACAACCTATATTGCCATTGTTACTATCAAACCATGTGAACCATCTCATGCTCTTCATAATATGATACCCATCATTATAGGGTCAACACCCTCTCTCTAGTAATACCACACTGAGTTCACATAATTCTATTATGACTACATTTACATAGGTTTCTATTTTTGGACAATTCCCTTCTTCTAATTATAATGGCTCCTTGTCGACTCAAAATTACAACAATGCAACTAGATGCCTATGAGTCACCCTCTAAGGCTCTTTGGCTTCATCTTCTGATTATATTGGTTCCCTGCCACCTCTAGGTTGTATAGTCACAACTAGATGCTCATGAGTTTCTCTCTAGGGCCCTTTGCCTATTTCTTCCATAGAATCCAATGTGAACATTGAACCAATGGATCCAAGACTAACTACTATCCCAACCAAAGCTAAGCCATCTCAACCAAATGTTGAAAATCCTTATAGTCTATCAAACCAATTGAGAAAAACCAATACACAAATTTCCATTTTAGATCTCTTATGGACATCTGAAGTCCATAGAACTATCCTAAATAATCTTTTATATAATTCCACTATTCCCAATGATATAAATCCTAAATAGTTCCAAAACTTGTTGGGACATTTTTCTTCATTTCATCAAGTAATGTTTGATAAAAAAGACATGTATACACTTGGATCGAGCCATAATAACCTACTATATATTGAATTAATAATTGAAAACTATAAAATCAAGTGGGAAATTATAGACAATGGTTTGGGGTTAACATCGTATTCCTTATGTTGGTATAAATATTGGGTTACACTACAAAAGATATTCAACCAGAGACAATCACTATCAAGGCTGAAAATAACATTAAAAGGGAGTCTACTGGTACTATTTGGTTGCCAATCATTATTGGGTCCATTTCACATCATACATTACTTGATATTGTGGATATTGAATTACCTTATAACATACTTCTTGTTCATCCTTGGATCCATTAAGTATAGGTCATTCCTTCCACCTTGCATTAGTGCCTTAAGTTTTCCCATGATGGGATTGAGGTTACTATTCTCACTAATCAACATCCTTATGAATATTACAAACATCTTGAGGCCCAATTCCAAAATTATAACTATTGTCTAAGTTATAAATTAATTGTAAAGAATAACAAGGCTATAGTTTCACATTCACCTCCATCCAACTATATCAACCCTAGTGATCTTGATTCCACTTTAGTTTATCCATTTCTCACAATTCTTGCAAATTAGGTTGTTATTAAAGATGTAGGCATTTCTACATACAATATTAAGGATGCCTTCCATGTTATAAAGTTGCCTAAAACTCAAAAAACATTTGATAATCCAAAACTTTCTAAAAATCCTAATGGACCCACAATGATTTGGTAATAGAATAAGAAGGTAGAAAAACCACCTATGGTTTTGGTACCTACTATTACACCAAAGAAAGATCGAGAGGATTTTATCAAGGGAGACTGGTTATTTTCTGATGGCCTTGCTGATTTATTTTAGATTCCAAAGTATCCCATCCCTAATCAGATCATAGATCATCTTGATTATGTAGGAAATGTAATTGTCCCATAAGCACAAGGAATCTTGGAACCCTTATTAGTTGGATTACCTAATTTAAATCATGGTCTCAGATTTATAATGCCTGAGGGTGACCTTATAACTTTCAATAGTGATTATTCCAAATTGACTAGCGATAAGACTCCTAATAGCAACATAACATCCCATTATATCCTTTTTGATGATCTTGTTGAAATAGACCTATTTGATTCAAATGCCATTTTAACCTTAACCATTGGAGCTTCCTGTCCTAAAGCAAGAACCTATTCTATTGGTGCTTCCCATCCTAAAGTAGAACATCATATTTTTCCCATTGGAGCCTCTCATCCTGGAGAAAACCCTCATCATTCCCTATGCCTTTTCCATCTTAAACTCATTGATTGGGACCAAAAAAATTTAGTCATATTCTTTGATGAGTTTCAAGATGAAAAATCACTTGTAGAATACATGGGCCTTAAAGATAGATTGCCCATTGGTGATCACAAATAAGGCTTTGATTTTTCATTAAATCCTTCTACCTATGTTGGAAAGCATGAAAAATTTATTGGTCATAGTAAATATATATGCAATAAACATTGATTGATAACTCAATGATTGATCAAGGTGTCTCAAACAAACAAAATAAGACACAAGAGCTTGTGCAAAATATTTTTCTAGACATAGAACATAGATTATTTAATCACCAAGAGTCTCTTGTCACTTTACAAACATAGAAGCCTAAACATTCTATTCAAATTGAGGATCCCTCGAGATAATTTGGGTAGTTCATCTTAACCAATGAGAAAATTGGTGAATATACCAAGGACTCCCCAAAATTAGAAAAACACATATAGTTCAAGGTAATATATTCTAAGGAATCAATAGCCTATTTACTTGACTTTAAGAGAAAATAAAAATCAAGTCATAAAATGTAGGGTGTACATCCATTAAAAATACATGTAATAATAGGGGTACATTCCATCCTAATAGTAGCAATAGGGGCATATTCCACCCCAACAAAACTATGTTCTACCCATGAATGCACCAAACATGCAAGAGTAGAACTCAATATCAGCCAAAACTAGATTGGTACAAAGAGGATGGATGGCAAAAATTTCATCATGTTGTTGGTCATGGTGATTATCATTAAATCTAATTACAACATATTATTGAAGATCTCATTGAGAATGGTGAATTTGAGATTAAGCTAGCCCCTAATAGGACATAAATCAAGATATGGGATTCTAAAAGGACCCCTTTCCTTGACATAATTAACTACCACCAAGTAAAAATCAAAACCAAGGATAAAACAAAGGATATAAGTAGAATCAAAATTAGAATCAAGGTCAAAATTGTAATCAGCATGAACATAATCACAATCATAATACCCATTCTAACAATGTGGGTTACAACAAGATGCCTTACAACTATAACAATACCATGGGACACATTTCTACTACCTATATTACCATTGTTACTATCAAACCATGTAAACCATCTCATGATCTTCATAGTATGATACCCATCATTATAGGATCAATGCCCTCTCTCTAGTAATACCACACTGAGTTCACATAATTCTATTGTAACTACATTAACATAGGTTACTATTTTTGGACAATTCCCTTCTTCTAATTATAATGGCTCCTTGTCGACTCAAAATTATAATAATGCAACTAGATGCCTATGAGTCACCCTCCAAGGCCCTTTTCCTTCATCTTCTTATTATATTAGTTCCCTGCCACCTCTAGGTTGTACAGTCACAACTAGATGCTCATGAGTTTCTCTCTAGGGCCCTTTGCCTATTTATTTCATAGAATCCAATGTGAACATTGAACCAATGGATCCAAGACTAACTACTATCCCAACCAAAGCTAAGCCATCTCAGCCAAATGTTGAAAATCCTTATAGTCTATCAAACCAATTGAGAAAAACCCCTACACAAATTTCCATTTTATATCTCTTATGGACATTTGAAGTCCATAAAACTATCCTAAATAATATTTTATAAAAATCCACTATTCCCAATGATATAAATCCTAAATAGTTCCAAAACTTGGTGGGACATTTTTCTTTATTTCATCAAGTAATGTTTGATAAAAAAGACATGTATACACTTAGATCAAGCCACAATAACCTACTATACATTGAATTAATAATTGAAAAATATAAGATCAAGTGGGTTATTATAGACAATGGTTTGGGGTTAAAATAATATCCTTTAAGTTGGTACAAATATTGGGTTACACTACAAAATATATTCAACTAGAGATAATCACTATCAAGGCTTAAAATAACATTAAAAGGGAGTCTACTAGTACTATTTGGTTGCCAATCATTGTTGGGTCCATTTCACATCATACATTACTTGATATTGTGTATATTGAATTACCTTATAACATATTTCTTGGTCATCCTTGGATCCATGAAGTATAGGTCATTCCTTCCACCTTGCATTAGTGCCTTAAGTTTTCCCATGATGGGATTGAGGTTATTATTCTCGCCGATCAACATCCTTATGAATATTGCAAACATCTTGAGGCCCAATTCCAAAATTATAACTATTGTCTAAGTTCTAAATTAATTGTAAGGAATAACAAGGCTATATTTTCACATTCACCTCCATCCAACTATATCAACCCTAGTGATCTTGATTCCACTTTAGTTTATCCATTTCTCACAACTCTTGCAAATTAGGTTGTTATTAAAGATGTAGGCATTTCTACATACAATATTAAGGATGCCTTCCATGTTGTAAAGTTGCCTAAAATTCAAAAAACATTTGGTAATCCTAAACCTTCTAAAAATCGTAATGGACCCACAATGATTTGTTAATAAAAGAAGAAGGTATAAAAACTAGCTATGGTTTTTTTACCTACTATTGCACCAAAGAAAGATCAAGAGGATTTTATCAAGGGAGATTGGTTATTTTCTAATGGCCTTGCTAATTTATTTTAGAATCCAAAGTATCCTATCCCTAATCGGATCATAGATCATCTTGATTATTTAGGAAAAGTAAGTGTCCCATGAGCACAAGGAATCTTGGAACCCTTATTAGTTCGAGTACCTAATTTAAATCATGGTCTCAGATTTATAATGCTTGAGGGTGACCTTATAAATTTTAATAGTGATTATTCCAAATTAACTAGCGATGAGACTCCTGATAGCAACATAACATCTCATTATATCCTTTTTGATGATCTTGTTGACATAGACCTATTTGATTCAAATGCCATTTTAACCTTAACCATTGGAGCTTCCTGTCTTGAAGCAAGAACCTCTTCTATTGGTTCTTCCCATCCTGAAGTAGAACATCATATTATTACCATTGTATCCTCCCATCCTAGAGAAAACTGTCATAATTTCCTATGCCTTTTCCATCCTAAACTCATTGATTGGGACCAAAAAAATTTAGTCATATCCTTGATGAGTTTCAAGATGAATAATCACTTGCAGAATACATGGGCCTTAAAGATAGATTGCCCATTGGTGATCACAAACAAGTCTTTGATTTTTCATTAAATCCTTCTACCTATGTTGGAGACTAGGAAAAATTTATTGGTGATAGTAAAGATAAAATATTGAGATCTTTGAGTGAAAAGCTCTTTGAGGCACTCATTGACCAGGATAAAAGTAAAGAAAAAGATAAGCCTTTGAGTGAAAACCTATTTCAAGTACATTTAGGGGGAAAGTTTGTGCATCTACTCAGGACATAGAAGGTCCATCTAGCCCAAGTTCTATACCTAGTACATGCATCTCTTCATAACAACATCAAATATTTGAGCATCATGCTCTTAATTTTACATAGGTTTTTTCTAGTTAGCCTTTACCTGAGATAGTGGATTCCAATTCATCACACTATCCAGATCTTTGGGAGGAACAACAAGATATTGTAGAATAAGATGATCATGATCATACCTTACCTATGATTTTAGAATATGGATCCACACTCCTCGTGGAGAACAAAACAAAAGTAAACTTGGGAACCTACGAGGATCCCAAAATTATTTATCTTAGAGCTTCCCTCACTAAAGTAGAATGTGAACAAATAATATCGATCCTAAGCAATTATATTGACATATTTCCATGGGTATACTTTGACATGATAGGATTGGACCTAGATTTGGTTGTGCATTGCCTTGTTCTCCATCTTGCTTCTAAACTAGTCAAGTAAAAATTAAGGAAGATGCATCCATGCATCACCCTATTAGTTAAAGTAGAACTAGAAAAGTTGCCAAGGGCAAGTTTTATCAAGCCAATGAATTATTCTAAATGGATCTAAAACATAGTCCTATTGAATAAAAATACCCCAGGTATACATATTTATACTAATTTTAAAGATATCAACAAAGCATGCCTTAAAGATGATTTCCCTCTACCCAACATCAACATGATCATCGACTCAACTACTAGGTACGAGATGCTATCATAAATGGATGGATTTTATGGATACAATCAAATCAAGATATCCCAAGAAGATCAACATGAGACTGTATTCACCACTCTATGGGGAATATTCTATTATCAAGTCATGCCATTTGGCTTAAAGAATGTTGGAGCCATTTATCAATGTGCCATGACTGTCATCTTTTGTGACATGATGCATGATATCATTAAGGAGTATGTTGATGATATAATAATAAAATAAAGAATACTAACTAGACATCTCGATATTTTATGAGTAATCTTTGGGAGGCTTCATGAATATAAAGTCTGCCTAAATCCTAAAAATTGTTTCTTTGGAATCAATTCAGAAAAACTGTTAGGTTTCATTATATCATAAAGAGGGATTTAAATAAACCATACCAAGGTCAAGGAAATTTTATTAATACCTCCAAAAAACAATCTTAAATAGCTATGAATCTTGCAAGGAAAGATCCAATTATATGCAGATTCTTTTCTTAATTGGTAGATAAGTGCCACCCATTTACCCTTATCTTAAAGAAAGGGATCATGTTTTAATGGGATGAATATTGTTAGATAGAATTTGTGAAACTCAAAACATATTTGGCCAATCTACCACTGTTAAGATCACCAACACCTGGAAGACCACTGCTTCTTTACATATCAACAATAAAGAATGTACTAGGGGCACTTTTGGCCCAACATGATGATCAAGGTAAAGCATATGTAGTCTATTATTCAAGCCACACTCTAGTGTCTTATGAGAATAATTATACACCTATTGAGAATGTTGTTTAGATATGGTGTTTGCTACCCAAAAATAATGACATTATATGTTAAACAATAAAACTAATTTAGGTGGACCTTCTCAAATTTATATTGTCTAAAGAAACTCTTCAAGGATGCATGGCTAAGTGGGTTATGATCCTAAGTGAATTTGACATTGAGTATCAAAATCAAAAAGTAATCAAGGGACATGTTATTATCGATCAACTTGTATATGCCCCTATCATAAATACTCGACCTTTAAAATTTGACTTTTTAGATGATTCTATTATGGCAATAGAACAAGCATCATAGGACTTGAACAATGCAAGATATATTTTTATGGATCCTTTACATCCTATAGATTTAGAGCTAGAATATTTTTGATTACACCCCAGGGGGATCTGATTCCCAAAGCATTTCATTTATAATTTCATTGTATAAATAATATGGCTAAGTATGAGACATTAATTATAGGGCTTCACTTTGCTATATAGTGGGATATTTAGAACTTAAAAATCTATAGTGATTCCTAGTTGATCATCAATTAGGCTGTTCACATTGTGGATTTCACCCTCTGAAGGAAGGCTCAACTTTCTTCCTCCATATGGCACAATGGAGACATTCCTCTTGCTGTGGGTTTCAAAATTGAGGGATGAATCTCTAAATTAGGGGATAACTCCCCTTGATGTAATTTGAGGCCCTATATTTCCTACTACTAACAATGCGGGGATGAAAAGAGAGAAAAATTACTAAAATTAGAACCTAAACTAATACAGTGATGCACCAAAATGGTTGGTCTTCTCAGCTTGGACATACAGTTTAGACCAAAGAGAAGTAAGCATACACTTCATTCAAATGAGAACCTTTCTTGCATCAGTGTTTTAACAAGGGATACTTGGAGATATAGGGATGAATAACTACTAGAGGTGTTCTAAGACACACTATGAATAGTTTGTTCACATTCACCTATACTCTAAGTTGGACATTTATTGTTGACCTATAAGAGAAGAACTCATAATACACTAGATATGTTGGCATAAACTTATTAAAGCATGAAAAGGAAATGATTGAACATAAGATAAAACCATAGACATATGCAAAAGTGTAACCTCAAATGGAGGTAAAAATGCTTATTTTGATTCAAGGTAAATTTATTCAGGGCTTTGCCATACAATGCTGAGAGATCCTTTCTCAAATGAGAAGTTAAAAATATATAGAGAGCTTGGAAATAGATAATTGACAAGTCAAGGGATGGAAACCTATGTTGAGTTAACACTTCTGTAAAGACCACAAGCCAATGATACTACCGTATCTTTCCAATTGTGTATTGGAGAGCCATGTTATAGATGTCCAAGTCGTTACCCTTGCTACCTTGGGCTTACAAAAGCATGGGATAATCCTTTTAACAACTGATAAGGCCATCCCTAAGTTGTGTTGACTGGGCCATGCTCTCTTCAATGTTGAACACATCTAACTATGCATTAATGGTAGAGCATGAAAACATGGGCTGCTCCCCTTTATAGTTTGAAAACCAATCCTTTTGTTGGTTTTCGATAGAGACTATTTCATTTAAGTGCATTTACTCTTCCTATTAATGACACCTGTGCCACTTGCCTTGGTTTGGTTCATCCTTGGGTTTGTGCTTTGACTTGTCATGCCACTTGGAACATTTTGAGATTTTACTTTATTGCACTACATGGCCATGTTATGGGTTACCCACCTTTTTTTATTTTTCTTTGTCATTTCCCTTTGCCTTGGCCTTTTCCCTTTTGTCTTTAACCGTTTAGGTTCTTGGGTGCTTGTTATTTCTTGGGCCTTTAGGATTTTGGTAATGTGAATTCCTTTAGATAAAATGTCTGAAGGAATTCCTTGTGAAATTTTGTTTGAAGGAATTCTCTTTTGGGCTTGCACTCTTCAGGTTTCTTTTGGTAGGCCTTAAGGGTTTTCTAGCTTGATGACTTCCCAATGACTAGTTTATCACCTTGAAGTTGACATTTATAGGCCCATCATTAGACATTTGAATCCCAATGGTTAGTCCTCCATCATGTAATTGATGTCTATATAGTCGTCACTCACTAGGATAATTCCTTTAGGTGCTTACTTGCCATTTATCCTAAACAATTTCCCCATAGACACTTTTTTTTGAAGGAAATGGTCCTTTTTCGAAGGGAAGGTACCCTTAGGGTTTTTAAAGTGTCTCTTCATAATTTTGACAATGAAATTTCCCAAAAGTAAAGAGCCCTTTGGAAATTCTAAAATAATCCTTTAGCATTTTTTCAAATTAACTTTTTTGAAGGGAAAGTGACCTTTTGGAAATATTTAAATGGTCCTTTTTGAAAAGAAAGTGACCCTTTGGTTACTATAAAATGACCCTTTGGAAAAGTGAAAAGAGTCCTCTTTCTTGACCAAGTGCCCCCCACAAAAACACCTACCCTTCAAACTTTCTGTGACCATCAAATTTCTTTAAATAAAATGTCTGAAGGAATTCCTTTAGACATTTTGTCTAAAGGAATTCGACCTTGACTTTTCTTCTTCAATTTTCCTTCAGACAAAATGTCTGAAGGAATTTCTTCAAACATTTTTTCTAAAGGAATTCTTTCTGCTTGTCACTTTTTTTGAAGGGTAAGTTCCGTTCAAGCTTCTTGTCTTTGCCCCTTTACTTCAACTGACTTCCCTTAGTAAGGGCATTTCAAGCCAAAAGTGCCCTTCAAAACTTTTATATTGGTCCTCATGTTGATGAAAATCCCTTTACAAGGTCCATTATACCTTCCAACATACCCTTCAAAAGTTTTGTAAAGGTCTATTTAATCTTTGAAGTGCCTCCCACAAGGGCACATACCCTTCGAGGAAATTACAAATGACCTTAAAGAACACCCATGTGCCTTATGTAGAAAAACACTTGCCTTAAGAAGCATCTAAGACCAATTCAGTCTCTTCTAAAGGACTTACTCAAAAAGTTTTGAAGTAAAGATGTCTCAAAACCTGATTGCTTCTTCCTTACCCTTTTGGGTTTGTAAATGATTCCAACTCATGAAAATTAGAAAGTAAAGGACCTTGAAAAACCTAACTTATAATGGAACTAGCCATAAACCCCTTCGGGTTTGTTAAGTGCTCTTACTTATTACTTGTAAAGATTATAAGTAACGCTATTGTGAGAACTCGATTTGCTCTGTGAGTGCTAGAAAATACCAATAATTGATGAGACAACACTTACACCTGCATAAAAGCAACTTTTTCCTTGATTTTTAAAGGGTTAAGACCTAGTTTTAGGGTAAAAGGGCATGTAAAATAAGGATTCAAGGCAAAATAAGAGGGGTACCCATTTTGGCATGCATGATTCAAAAATGGTCAACACAAACCACTAATCAATTTCAAACCAGAGATGATAAGCTTGTTCCTAAAAAACACATTATTGATAATCTCAAAGGACATTTTAAATATATATAGTTTGAACAAGTTCCAAGAGTAAACAACATATCAGTTGACACAATGGCAATGATTGGTTCCATGATATAAATTAATGATGGTGCTAAAGAGTATCAGTTTTTGATTGACATTATTCTTTAACCTACACATATTATACCATATTCAGAAAGGGTATGCACCATTACTGGTCCCAATCCCCCACCTAAATTACGTTGGTTGCAAGATTTTTAAAACTACTTTCATGATCATGATTTCCTAACTGACCTATCCAATAATCAACAAAAACTATTCCATCACCATTTATTACATTATACCCTCCTTGGAGACATGCTTTATCATAAAGGCTATGATGGAACACTTCTTCTTTATTTATCTTCAGGATAATCCAAGCAAGTGCTAAGGGAGGTTCATGAAGGAATGTGTGGGGGCCACACCAACAATGGTCTTAACAAAGACATTCCTTAGAATAAGCTATTATTGGGCAAAAATGGAGATCAATGCTTGTAATTATGTAAGGAGTGCATTCCTTGTCAGCAATATGGAAATTTGATACATGCACCTTCTTTACCACTACAACCAATCACAACACCATGGTCATTATCAACATAGGCCTTGATATCATTAAGAAAATAAACCCAACATCTTTAGATGGCCATAAGCATATCCTAGATACTACTGAGTATTTTACTAAGTGGATAGATGCCATTTCTCTCACTTACATTACTAGGAAGTAGATTTCCAAATTCATCCATTACCATATCATCTATCTATATGGCATCCTTGTACGCATTATATCCAATAATGGTAGATCCTTTATAAACCAAGATGTAAAAGATCTTTATGCAAAATTCAAGATCAAGCATAAGAAATCAATTTCATATAACCCACAAGGAAACAACCAAGCTGAGGCATCAAATAAAACCACTGTAACCATTTTAAAAAAGATTGTCAATGATGTTGATCATAATTGGCACTTGGAAAATCTTTCTTGCCTTATGGGTTTACAAAACTAGTTATCAAACCCCAACATGAGCCACTCCATACTCCCTTGTCTATGACACATAAGATATTATCCCAATAAAGATTGAGCTTCCATCCTTGCAAGTATTATTGGAACATATTGAAAATGATGAGGACTATAGAGTCTCAATGCTGCAAGAACTAGAACTTCTTGATGGCAAACATTTAGCTACCCTAGAAAACTTGTAAGCCTATCAAAATAGAATATGGGGAATCTATAATAAGAAAATTTTCCCTCTAAGAGTTTTAGATTGGTGATTTGGTCCTAAAATAAAACCAAAAGAACATAAATGTTGAATGCAAGAAAAAAGGTAAGTTTCAACCTAATTGGTTGGGACCATTTGTTATCATAAAAAACTATAGATCAGAGGCATATCGACTGGATAAACTAAATGGTGAGGAACTTCTAGAGCCCATGAATATTGTACACCTTAATAGGTTACACACATGAATAACTTCAAACCATTGCCTATAATATCCCTTACTTGGGGGTAATTTGTGCTAAAGTAATTTTATCCTACCATTTTATACTACCTTGGACCACTCTTGCACGAGCCTCATTCCTTTCACAACTCTAGACAATGAATTTTTTAGACTATTGGTACTCTAAACACATTTTATCATAACCTATGTCATTATCTTTAGGAACCATATTCTTTAGAACATTCTCTTTGATAACCCTATTCTCTGTTCTATCTTGGGCTTGTTGTAACCCAAACACCTTTGTCCCTTGACCAATTATGATCCTAAATTATGTCTTATCATCATTATAAACACTTTCGATGCCAGTTATACAAAGTAGTAAATCCAAAACCATATTTTATATCTTTTTCTATAGATAAGTGAACAAGAACACCTTTATAAAATCAAGATCTTTGCCTATCACATAATTCTTCAGATTGATTTCATGCTACACACTATTTTATATTACATTTGTTGTTCTTTGGTGAACATTGTTATCTTTTCAAGATCTTTACTCTCATCAATTTGTGAGAATGTGACATTACAGCTAGATTTAGCTATTATTAAAACTCTTAGTTGGTTCCCTAGTCCATTTTTTATATCCATGATTTTCATTTTAGCTGGCTTAACTATTTATTGGAACTTCTACTCTCATACAAGCATCTCCTTAACTAGTTGATCCCCCTTTGTACATATTTTACCCCCAAAACACTAAAAACATTATAAAATGATTCTATAAAGAATAAAAACATTATATTACACTTTTGTACATTCTGATCCTCATGTTCTTTCTATTTTTCAAGAGTTTTATCCTACTGACTTTCCATTGTGCAAGTCATATTGTCCCACCATGTCATACTCTTGCCATTTTTCAAACAAATTAAGTCCCATTGGCTTGTTATTTAGAAAGTCATCTCATTTTCCAAGACCAATCTCATTTTTCAAGTATTCCCTTTTCTTCTACAACATTCATCATATGTTCTATCCATCACCTTTTTCTTCTATCCCACTTCCTAGGAAAACTAAACTTGGCCTAGAGTTCGTGTTGGAACATGTGTCCATGGAACTATGTAGGCAACGTCCACTTATCTTGTACATTTAGAGTCATCTCGGCCAACCCTTTCCTTTTCTTCTCTTACCCTATTTCTTATACATTTATTCCTATTTAATTAGAGAACAAATTTTGTCTCCTTGTTCTTTATTACATTATGGTGAAAATTAATGCCTCTACCACACGTGCATGAATAATTTTATTTAAACCACACTAACTTCATTTTTGTTTGTGTGTCTTTATTTGAGTTTTCTTATTGTTTTTTCTTGGTGTTTTGTTGTGCTAACACACCTCTTCATTTATTTCTTATCCTTTTCTCTTTTTATTACTTCCTATCTCACCTTGGTCTTGTGTTTCCCTATATGTTTTTGCTCTTCTCTTTTGTTTTTAAGAGAATCTTAATGATTTCCATTGATATTGATTCTTATATCTTGATCTTATGTTATTGAATTTTTATTTAATTGCTTTTATACATTTTTATTCCTACTTAAAGTCTTGATTATTCATATCTTGATTTTAACTTTGGTTCATTTATGTTTAACTTTTTTTTATCTTTGGTTTTTTGTTTAAATGTAAATAGTTATAACTTTGGTTTTGGTCATTTTTTATTGTTATCCTTAGTTATAGGTATTCACATTTGAATCATCTCCATGCATTTTAAATACCATGTCATTATGAGTTATTCATACTTATGATGCCTAATTTCTTTTTCTATAACAAACACTTTGTACTCTCGATTCAAGTCTTAACGTCAATACATCTCTAATGAACAGATCTCAAGAACACTATATTTAATTTAAGCTTAATAGGTTTAACACCTAAATAAATTCTTAGATGTGAATTTCTTAGCATACATCATGAGTCTAATAAATCCTTGATCAGTTTTCATCTTCCCTCATTCCATTTTCTCCTAATTTTGAGTGAACTATATTAGCTTGAAGTTTGTGTTGAAACATGCATACATTTGGACTATGTAGGCAATGCTTGGATACATGATGTATCTCAGGTCAACTCAGCCATCTTCATTCTTATTTTCATCTCTTTCATCACTTTGTACATCCTTGTATGTATGGTTTTTTATGGCTCCAGTAGTCATTCCACCATCACATCTATGTTTATGCTCACTCACTTTAATATATGTTTTAGGCTATATCTTTGAGCTATTTTTCTTGGTAATTTGCCCATACTAGGGCACCACATCTAATCTTATTGTAAGAATCAAATCAGACCTATAGGGGAAAACCATTATTCTTTATCAATGATCAAAATTAGCCTTGCTAGAGCACAACTATCTTATCACGATCTAATCTACTCCAATGGGATACTTCTTATTATCTCTTTATGGAGACCACATTCTCCTTTTCCTCTAATTCCAATCTCTTCACACGTTTTCCCATGATGGCAATGTTTTAGTGTGTAACTTATCTTGGTATTGATGAATGCTATAAGCACACAACTTGCACTCTCAAACTAGGTACATTCAAAATGTGTCCCTTACATGTTTGGATTAAATATTTCTAATTCCACCATATTAGGGGCCCATTATACCTCTAATTATATTTTGATGATTTATGGTCACCATGTGTGAAAGCATTAGCTCATCAGAATGTGATCTATTCCATAGGTTTAATCTCTCACTTTCTATCTCTTTTCAAGAGTCTATCCTTCTCTTTCATCCTAGTATGTCCTCTCAAGGGGGAATCATGGGCCATTTCAAATTTCCTCTTGACAACTCCTTTATTTGAAAATATGTTACTTCACCTTAATGTCTCACTATGCCTTATCAAATAGGGGGAAATGTAGAAATCTAATTCCTAACACCATTTATGTTAAAATTTTCAATCTTACTATAGACACTAGAAATAGACACATGATGGTTCCAAATGTCATAACTCTCCTAGACCACCTCAAGACCCCCTCAAGTCCAACCTTGGCCTCTTAGCCACAAACTAGACCTAACACTAGTTAGTTTGACCTAATGACTTAACCCATCCTTTCAACCCAGCATTACCTTGACCCTTGACTATTGATAGTCACTTAACTATCAATGGTGACCTTAACCATCTATGGTTAGGTTCCACTACCTAAACTAACTTAACTGACCCTTCACTCCACCTTAATTTTTTATAATTAGCTCTTCTAATTCATGTGTGAGATAACACATGTGCGAGTTAAAACTAGATAGAAAGTTACACCTCTTATTAAACATATTGTTGCACCTCTCCTTCATTCTTATAATAAGAGAGGAACAAGAGGTGAAATCCATGACTTCGAGGTCTTTTACATTTAGAGTTTCTTTGCAGGTCACTTTTTCTAGCAATCCAACGATCCAACCATCATGTTAGAGAGCCAACTTATCACCACTTATCGATTTCCAATCAAGTAATGTTATTCTATAGAAATCATACTAGACTCCAATGAGACAACCACATCAACCATTCATCTGACCAACCTCTAGAAAACTAAGTATTTTTTTCAATCTATTAATTACTTTGTTTCTATTTCACAAACAGTCCAACATAAACAGATCTCCTAGAATTGCCTTCTACGATCTCATTGATCTTACCATTTATTACCTAGACCTAACATACAGTAATCATTGATGGTCTTCTTGACTGTCAATGGTCACCCCAACCACCAATGATCACATCAATCATCGATGAACACTATGGGAGAATTAACTTAGCTCTCTGGTTGAGTATAAACTCTAGAAATCGATATATGTTGGCTAGGCACTTGACACCCTTATCATTATGGTGTGTGAAGTGAGGGGGTAGGCCCACATACCAATCCATATATTTATTTCTAATACAAATATTTTTTAGATCTTAAAATATAACTTGAAACCATCCATAGACTTATATTCTAGTACCTATTCTATCAACCCAATTAGAGTCACATAATTTCTTATAAAACTTAAGGCATAATCCAATAGAGAGACTAAAAATAACTTTAGGACTTAACATACTTTTTAGTGTGTGTTTGATTTCCTTGATATTTCTTGTCTTCTCTCTATTTGAGTGGTGAGATTGTTTTTTAATTCTCTCTCCCTTATCTTTCATGGTCCTAACTCACCAGTAGTGAAAGAACCTATCATAATAGAACCCATCACCAAACCAATAAACCTCTTCTACCTCCTCATCTATGAGGTATGTCTCTAAACAATAAGACTTTCCTCACCCTTAAGGAATTCCTTATTTCACTTGGGTAGTCCCCCAAGGAGATATAGACTTTTCCATCTTCTTAGATAAGAATCCTATGGCCTTTCAACATTATGTCAACACCATGCCTCACCATACTCCTACTTCAGTTCCACCTATGGAACCACCTTATGGTATTCCTTACCACCTTATGGGGAACACTTGTATTTCCATAGTCATAACCCATCCATTGACTACCTAAACATCTTCATATACCAATACTCACTTTGATAATACTATGGAAAACCAACCTACCCAACCTCCAACACCCTTACACCTTCCACCCCCACCAACAACTCCTCTAACTTAAGAACAGCCCAACCTTTAACCATCTATGCTCCACTCACTATGGGAGTGATTACTACTAGGATTGTTAACCTTCCTTTGGCTACCCCAAATATATTAGCCACTACCCCACTGCAATGTCTTATGGTGTTTATACCTTCTACCTTACCACCAATCAGTACAAGGGTCACCACCCTTCCTTTAGTTATAAACCCAACCCCGATTCTTACCCAACCCACCTTAACCTCTCAATAGCTGTCCTCCTTCTTATTTGATTACCTATGATGATGCCCTTCTTCTTCATACCTTCCCCATGTCCCTATCTAGTCGAACATTAGACTAGTATAGTGCCATAACCAAACATTCTCTCTTTTCCTTTAATTAGATAGTCTAAAATTTCTTGGATCACTTTTCAATAAACATCTCTAAAAAATTTCCCATCACTGACCTTTACTCTATTTAACAATTTGATGATGAACCTATTGTTGATTTTTTGACCCATTAGAGAAGATTAACCAATCAATTTTCCTTCTCTTTACCCCAACCTAAACTGATAGAAATTTTTACTTGGGAATGTGCCAAACACATCTATTCTATGTTGCATGTTTAGAGCTTTAAAACCTCGATGAATCTTTCACCATGGTGCATAATCTATAAAATAGATTCACCAATAAAGGAAAGTTAACGTTAAAAAACAAAAACTCTACCTTCAAATCCAATGAGGCCTCTTCCTCTAAACCTAGCAACCAAACAAACATTGGGACCAAGAGCAAGGAAACAAAAAATGTAGTTATCTTTAAAACTATTCCACCACCATCTGTCAAGAAACAAAACTCTTCTAACTCCTCAAATCAAAAAATGAGGAAACAAAACCCAAACAATCAAGAGCAATTTACCGCACTTAGGGAATCTAATGCTTCAATTTTATAAAAGTTATTGAAAGATAATATCATATAGCTTCCTCCTATCACACCCACTTAGTAATTTGATTGTTCACATCCTACACCTAGCAGGTACAATGAGAATGACCTATGTGCTTTCCATCGATTAGTGGGGCATGACGCTAGTATGTGTAATGCCTTCAAAAATGTTTTCCAGACCCTCATTAACAAGGGGGAACTTATGTTAGACAACCCCACTGCACCTCTGAACCAAACCCTCAACATTTGTAGACATCCTTTTCCCAATCATAAACCTACCAAAAATGAGAAAAATAAAGTTGAGTGCTCTCATGATGCCCATACCATTAATATGGTTCTTGACATGGTCATCATTGAAGAACCTACAACCCAATCTACTTGTTCTCTGCCCACTCCATTTAGTAAGGTAGCAAAGTTACTTTCTCTTCCTTTAGAGACATAAAATAAGGAAGTAACCTTTTCACTTCCTCTACTTATTGAGGTAGTGGAGTCATCAACCCCTCATTCAACTAACATACTAGAGCATATAACCATCACCACTTTACCTTCTCCCTTAACTACTAAACAATTCACTTCCCCTTTAAAGATCATTCCCTAAGAATAAACCACCATATCTACACCTGCCATATAGGAACCACCATTCCAAACCTTGTATCCTTTTATTGAGGAAAAATATGAGGTTACCATTCCCCTTTCTCAACCTATGAGATTATATTTTGAGTTTACTACCTAGGGAACAAGACCAATAAATAAACCATTCTCTAGACTAGTTCAGAGGTTAGAATTTATCTCCAAACTTGACATGGATCAAGCCACCTTTTATAAATAATTAGGACTCCCTTACATCACTAAATATGAACCTCCAAGCACACCTTTAGCAGACCAACCCACCACTTCTATTGTCTAACCTGCTATCATATCAATCGAGCCAATAAAAACCCCTACCAACCCAACCATTTTTTAACCATCCAAAATAGCCAAATCCCAAATAACTAAATTATCCTCTATCACCTCAACCAAACCAACCAAAAACCATTTTATGTTCCCTACGTATAGCCTTAATCCCCCATCCTTAAAACTAGAGCTAACCTCACCAAACCCATCAACCAAACACCAAACTAAATCAACCAAAGAGGTAAAACCACCAAAAATTATAGAAAGCTACAGTTCTATCTCCCTCAACCTTACCCTCTATTTTGGGACCTCATCTCTCTACTTTGATTGGGAAGCCAACTACCTTAACCAAAACCCAACCACCTCTCTTGGTTACACCATCAATCTTGATTTTTGACACACCCATATGCATCAATCCATCAATAACCAAACTAGTTACCTTGACATATTCCACCTCCAAATTATCAACATCCTTACCTAAAATAAAACCATTAATTAATAACACCACCTTACCCAAGACCTCTACCACCAACCCTATTTTTAAAAAGACTTCCATCTACCAATCAAGGATAAAACATCTAAACCCTCTCCACATTTAGCTAAATCTTATTTGAATATTTTCCAAAGGTTATTGAATGATTCTTACTTAACCTTACCTCCTATCAGACCATTTGACCCTCTAGGTCCAAAACTCATTTTGTATATCAACTACCAAGTATGCTCCTATCATAGGACACTCAAGCATGACATGAAGAACTGTAAAGCTCTCCAAAGTATAATCCATTAGCTCTATAATGAGGATGATCTACTTATAGATGAACCTCCTATAAGCCCACTACTAATCCAACAAACAACAACCACTTCCCAATGCCTACCTACTCCCCTAATCTCACCTCAGAGTGATGAAGAACCAAAGTAATCCCCTACCCCAACTCTTCCCTTAATCCATACTATCCATGTGGTTACACAATCACATGATCAACAAAAAGATAAGGGGAAGGATAAAGTGTCCATACCATGGACATACCCATCTTCCACCTCTCAACCAAGTCAAATTCAAGCACCTTCATCTTTAATGAAACCAAAGGTATCTATCTTGGGTACCCCTCCATCCAACCCTTTTAAATCAATCAAAAGAGTGGTTCTCAAACAACTTCACCAAACCTTGACAAAGTTAAGTATATATGAATAGATCTCTACCTCACCTTATCATTATCATGTAATGATATAGGCATTGTAATAAATAGAGGGCCATCCTGAATACCCTCAACCTCTGACATCCTTTGTTGGTGCTCTCCAAATTTACAACCTTGTCACCTTCAATGATTTAAAAATATCTTCTATCTATCTTGATGACCCAAATTCCCCTCCTTTTATCATTGCCTGCATTAAACAAACCCACATCAAATGGGTTATGACTAATGGGGGATCCAACATTAATATCATCTCTTCCCATGCCTATGATCAACTCCAACTACCAAATAATGTCATGTCTAAAACCTTGGCCATCCTTTGATCCTTTAATGACACCATAGCCACTACTTTAAGAATTGTTGTCCTTCATATCCATTTAGGACCTCTCACACTCCTTGAACTCTTATATGTAGTGGAAGGTGAATTCTAGTATAATGTTTTACTAGGATGACCTTGGATCTACTCCATGGGTTTTGTACCCTCTACCCTTCATCATTGCATTAAATTTGAGCTCGAAGGTCAAGTTATCACTATACAAGCTAACCCAAGTCCCTTTTCATCATGTAACATGACTTATCGACCCAACAACTCCTACCTCCATCTAGAACACCCACATCAACCAAAGATAAGCCCTCAACCATGAAGGATGAATCCATATCTTCTTCTACCAATGAGGCATCTACTAGCTCATCAATCCCCTCAGATCAAATCGCCACTAAAAACCACTTGGAATCAACATTATAACATCTTTCACTTGGGGAATATTGCCTCCTAACCCTTGATGCTTTCCCTACTCCCAAAGAGTATGGGAAACTTGACCACCAACCTAGTTATGACCCCAATATTGGAGTCATTATTCCCCTTAGACCTTCAACCATCAAACCTATTTCATTTATGGGGGAATTTAAAAACCACTTGATGATTCTACCACCTCCTTTTCACCTAAACCATTCATCTCTAGATTCTCCTATTTGTACAACCAAAAATTTGCCAAGACATACCTCCATAGGTGTGTTTGGAGAGGATTTGGTCTTGGATGATATGAGCATGGCCCACATGAGTTGATTTTGATTGAGGCTAGAAAGCCTCATGAGAAACCTGGCGTCAATTTCATTCTACCCAACAAGGGGAAAACCAAACCACCTACCATCACCATCACTAAGGAAGACATCCCTTCCTCACCAACATCTTCTCCATCTGAGTGTGAGGATGATGACATCATCCCACCTAATTTTTTTCATCAACATGATTAGCCTCACACCCCTAGCTTATCAAAAGGAAGGGGCAACCATAACCATCCCTTTGACCCATCTCAAGATAATAAGAGATGACTCTCCTACCATTAATATCATTCAATGTTAGGATGATGATTCCATTCTCACCTATCTTGGTGCACTAGATTCTTCCATCCACAAACATCTTCTTCTTGAGACTTCAACCATGTTGAATGAATCCACTATGGATATCAACTTGGGGACTCCAAATGACCCTAGGATTATCAAAATTAGCCAATCACTAAATTTTTAATAGCTTCAAGACTTCCCCTCTTTCTTGAAAGACCATAACATAGCATTTTTTTGGTATTATAGTGACATGCCAAGAATTGACCCCTCCATCGCTACCCAAAACATAGTCACCAACCATGATGCCAAACTCATTTGACAAAAACTTTCATGAATGCATCTTTGCATAACCCTTCTTGTCAAAGAAGAACTTCAACATCTCTTATCCATCAATTTCATTTAGCCCATTGACTATCCCTAATGGGTCTTGAATGTCATGTCTATCACCAAATCCATAAGGGGATTGCAAATTTTTGTGGACTTTCATGACCTTGACCTTGATTGCCTAAAAGATAACTTTCCTCTACCAAGCATTGACTAACTAGTTGATCTTACAACTAGTCATGAGATGTTATCTCTCATAGATGGATTCTATGGTTACAATCAAATCTTAATTTCCCTCAAAGATCAACACAAAACCACCTTTATCACCTCATGGGGCACCTTTTACTATAGGTTCATGCCATTCAGACTAAAGAATGCTGGTTCAACCTACCAACACACTATGACCTACATATTTCATAACCTTATTGATAATATTATAGAGGACTATGTGGATGACCTTCTTGGGAAATCCAAATATCATAAGGATAATTTATCCATCCTTAAGATCATATTTAAGTGCCTCATCCATTACCATGTCTGCCTTAACCCCAAGAAGTGTCTTTTTGGTATTTTGTTAGGAAAGCTCCTTGGTTTTATCATTTCCATTCAAGGAATTAAAGTTGATCCAACCAAAATCAAATCAACCCTTGACATGATTTCTCTAATCAACCTCAAGTAGCTTTGTAGTTTTCAAGGAAAGCTCCAATCCATTCATCATTTTATCTCTCAGTTCTTGAACTGATGCAATCCTTCCACCACCTTATAAAGAAGGATGTATATTTTAAGTGGAATAATGACTATCAAAATGCCTTTGATTCACTTAGAAGGTACCTTTTGTCTCCACCTATCCTCACCCCTCCCAAGGATGATCAACCTTTTTACCTTTATATTTCCACCATCAACCACTCCCTAGGGGAAATGCTTGATCATCAAGATGAACAACATAAAGAGCAAACCATCTATTACATGAGCCACATGCTTGTATAAAATGAGACTCAATACACCCATATCAAGAAATTTTTCTTAGCTTTAGTCTTCATGACCACCAAACTCTCCCACTACCTTTTCAACCATAAGACCTATGTCATAACCAATACTGACCCACTCAAGTATATGCACTCCAAGCCATACCAAAACTAATGTATGGATAAGTGACTCATGTTTTTAGTAGAGTCTGACCTTGAGTTATTTTAGAGATGTCAATTAAATGGCAAGTCATTGCTGACCAATTGGCCAAAGTTCCATTAGCATAAAACCAACCTCCTCCTCTTGAGTTCTCTAATGAGTCCATCGTAACCCTCTCTCAAGTAGACTTCACCTATCAAGTGACCATGTTATTTGATGGATCAACATGTCAATGTGGTGGGGGAGCCAAAATTATCCTTATTCCCCTTCACAATGAACATCTTCCTTTATCCTTCAAGTTTGACTTTTAATGTACCAATAATATGGTTGAGTACAAAGCCCTAATAATAGGCCTTCAAACTACCTTAGCCTTGGGAGTCAAAATAATTAATATCTTTGGTGACTCCCAACTTGTGGTCAATAAAATAAATGGATCTTACTAGTGAAAAAATGATGTTTTTCAATAGAATAAACAACTAATTGATGAACTCTTAACATCATTTAAACACTTCCATATCTAATCAACCCCATGATCTACTAATATATTTTTCAACACCATGGATTCCCTTACATCTTAAATCCCATATGCACCCTCTAACTCTAAGCTATCTATCATTATCCATAGACTTATCCAACCCTCTTATGTTAAGACATATTTTCCCACCATCTTCAATGTGGAAGAGACCCAACCTGACTTTGGTATCAGTAGACCTTCAACTATTTTAACCTTGCCATCATTCATTCTAGTCTTTCTGAGAATTATCTAAGAGCATTTATCCATAGTACCTCACATTATACCATTATGGGGGAAATCCTTTACAAACATGGCTTTAAGGGTCTCCTCTTTTATTGCATACATAGTCACAAAGCCTCTCATGATAACAAGGAAATACATGATGGGATGTATGGGGGACACTTAATTGGCCTTGTCATGGCTAAACACATCCTTTGACTTTGCTATTAATATCCGACCCTTAACCAAGACTACTATGACTATGTAAAAAAGTGTGTTAATTGTCAACAACATGTTAATTTACATCACACACCAAGTCATAATCTTCATGTATCCACTAATTTTTGGCCCTTCTCACAATGGGGTGTAGAAATTATTAGTGAAACTAACCCCCATTATTCATAGTGACACCATTCTATCATCACTATGAATAAGTATTTTGCCAAATGGGTAGAGGTTATTCCTTTAATCTCAACAACAACTAAAAAGATTATCGAGTTTATTAACCATCACATCATTTACCATTTTGGTGTTCCTCACAAAATTATCATTGAAAATGGAAGGTATTTTAAAAACAAACAAGTCTAAGGTATTTTTGAGACATTTGGCATCAATTTAAGTTTCTCATTTCCATATCACCCTCAAGTGAATGGAAAGGCAGAGGCCTCTATTAAAACTCTCAACAACATGCTCACTAAGATGGTTAATGCTTCTTGTTAGGATTGACATTTGCATATCCCTTTTTCCTTGTGGGAATATAATACCAGAATTTGAACCCTTATGGATGCTACCCCATTCTCTCTTGTGTTTGGAGTAGAGGCTTCTTACCTCTCAAAATCCAAAGCCCATCTCTTCTCATGTATTTTAGATATCTCATTTTTGAAGATGATTATCATCAACACCATTTAGCCCAGCTTGAGCTTCTTGATGAGCATCATTTAGCCACCCTTACCCATCTTAATGTTTATCAAGAGTGCATCAAACATGATTATAAAAAATAACTTAAATTGAAAGAAATTAACATCATAAACCTCATCTTAAAGCAAAACCAACATGTCATTGATATGGAAAAAAGCAAGCAGGGCAAATTTGTTTTCAATTAGCTTGGACTTTATATCATAACCCACAAATATAGATCAAGAGCTTACCAGTTATCCTATCTTGAAAGTAACCTAGAACCTAAACCCCTCAATGCTTTACATCTTCATCCTTTCTTTTGTTAAAGATGATAAAACTCACCTTTTTATCTAACTTAAACTCATCCCTTGCTTTCAAAACTGTATTCATCTCCCTATTTTTTGGGAAACTAATTAGAACTGAATCATGTGATTATCCATCAAAATCATGGCCTAATATTGAACAATGAGTACCATGGATCTACCCGTGGTATGATTTTCATGGTACTTTATACCTCTTTTATAGGATGAATTCCCATGATCATTATCACCTAAACATCTTTACACCTAATCAACCTTCTTTTGATTTTAGTTTTACATTCATTAAGGTCAACCCTTAAGCCTATATAAGGAAGTCTATGTCAAGCAAAAATCAAACAAGAAAAGAGAAAAATCAAAGCCAAATCCAATCATGGGTCATTATTAGAATTCATAGACTACTCCATTGAAGTACAACTATTGAAAACATATCAAAATTTCTCAAAATAAGGTAGACTTCTTCCTTAAAGGACAACTATCAAAGGCATTTAGCAAAGCACACAAACTGAGACCACTCCCTAGAAGGATGGCGGAGTAAATCATTTTTCAAAGTATAGAAATTTATTGGAAGCTTCCCACATTGAACAAATTTTCCAACCCTCCCACACAACAAAAGAGCCATTATTGAGTAAAAATAAAAGAATTTTTAAAGCCACAATTGGCTCTCATAAGTAAATTTTTTTTGAAAGCCACAATTGACTCTCATGAGTATAATTCCT
Source organism: Torreya grandis (assembly GCA_037957365.1). Classification (NCBI taxonomy): domain Eukaryota; kingdom Viridiplantae; phylum Streptophyta; class Pinopsida; order Cupressales; family Taxaceae; genus Torreya; species Torreya grandis. The sequence goes on from JARHVA010000105.1 coordinate 2,064,372, forward strand.
AAATCAATTAGTATAGAACTTATATGACATATTCTTGCTTATACTGACACTTTGGTAACCTCTAGAAGAGGCATGATAGTCTCATAAGAAGGTTCCATTTTCATCCATCTCCCCTTTTTACATTATAAGTAAGGGATTTTGAGCTCACTTGACATTGTATGATTAAGACACCATTTTAACTAACTAATGAATGCTAATATTAGGAATTATAAGGGCTTATGTTCCTTAGGCCAATCCATTTTTTTTTTAATATTAGTCTTTGCCAAATAAGGAGCATCTCACCCTCTTCTTATCCTCTCATGACTAGTTGATATATTCATTTAGATGCCTTGTCTCTTGATTATATTCTCTTCTTCACATCTAATTATGTTATTAAACTTAATTCATGCGTTTTACTTTGAGAAAAATAATCATAATCAGACCCACATACCATCATATCAACATGTATCATAAGCAAAAGCACACATCCTCAGTATATCCATCATCATAGCATCCATGAGAAAATAAGCCAAACACCATTTTTATCACATGTCTAAATATAAATAAGGAAGTATATACTCATTAAATTTTATCTTGAACATCATTATCACATCAATATAATATGAACATAAAAAAATACATCTCATCACATGCCTAACAGGGTGAGTTTACATCAGGATCCATATCCATAACATTAGCATAATCACTATAGCATCATCACTGATCAACATAACTATAATCAACATCATGAACATAAACATCAAATCAAAAACCATGAACCATGATCAATAAATAAAGAACATATCTATAAATCATAAGTCTATCATCAATAACATCATAATGTAAATAATGATATACATGTCTCTCTCTCGAAATGTACATCTCATCACATTGGCTCACAGGATGGTATCAAAATGATATAAAATAACATATACTAAATAATAATATACATCATAATTATACCCCTAGGGCACCACTCTCTCTTGGAGTCTATCCTCTTGAGGTCCTTACTTGTCCACCTATAGAAGCAACCCATTGACTTGGTGTCACCATACTAGCAATGCCTACCAAACTAGTTATATATTCACCACATCAGGGTTCAATAGGATAATGTCTTAGGAATATGGCCTTGTAGTAGCATAGATCCTCCACTATGGATAGATACAATTCCATAGGGATAGTACCTAGTGGTCTTGAAGGTTCTATGGCTTCTCCTCTAGTTTGTCTAAGGGAGTCTCTCTCCTGGGTAACCAAGGCTAATGAAGCTCTAGCCTGGTCCCTCTCCCTCATAATTGTAGCCACCTAACCCTATGTGACTACTATTTGACCTTGTAAAGTTACCACTTGAGCTTGTGCTATGGATATAAGCACTCATACCTATGCACCTAGGGAAACACCCTATACTTATAATTGCTAACCTCTACCAATTGGGTCAACATCTATAGGCTATTTGCCACCATCATCACCTCAAAAATTTTCTATTACATATAGTGCCTATTACCATGTAGGGTAACTATCTATAAAGCCTACATTATCTATGTAAGCCCTAGCCAATAACTCCTCATGATCAAGCAATGTCTAGACTTGTGGTTTAGGTAGTAGGACCTCTGCATCCTCATGCTTATACCTTGAGAATGGACCTAAAATCCCCTATACCAAGATAAAATATCACTTTAACCTATCAAATAGGATTATATCTATCTCACCATCCCTCCTGTTGAGGATCCACCTATAAATCTATAAGGATAATATGTGTCTCTTATATCTAACCCACTCTAGAAACATAATGTATGGCCTCCAAATAATCTCACTAATGACCAAGGCCTTTAGTTCACCTCTTAACCAATCAATGTCATGCACCCTTCCACCTAGTCTTGATAGAGTAAAATCATTTCTCCACCTTATGAACCCAACTATGGGGTCCATCTGGGCATAACCCTCCCATGATAGCCCATCAGCCACATAACCTAAATGTGCTCATATACCCAATAGTGTAGCATGAGCCTAAAACTAATGTCATATCTTCTATGAGATTTGAAGCCCCCTAATTCCATATATATATATACATTATAAGCATAGACACCCAACTAAACACTATACAACCCAATATTATCTCAACTAGTACCCCCATCAGTAGATTAAAAAACATCCCACTACTTGAGTCTAAAACAATAAAGCATGATACCACCACCATCATCATCATGGTCATCATCCTCCTCTCATCTCTATTCCTTTGATAAAATAGAGTGTAGTTAAAACCTCTATCATGTCACCTAGAAAAATTGTGTTCATCACTGTATAATAACTCCATCAACTCATCTCTCTCATCCCTCTTAATATGATATATTAGATCACCCTATATAGGTAAAGAAGTGATCTTGTGCACATCCTTTGGTAAGATCATCATATCAATAATGGGTAGAAAGAAGGTGCTCATGGTTGGATCCCATCTCTTGATGAGGGCCACAATAAGTTTTGCATCTTGTGGCATGTGTTGGTAACACAACATCACTCTTAGATTGACCTCTGCCATATGCACCCAGTTGTCAACAATCATCCCTTAATGTATCTCCAAAAAGATGCAAGGAACTTGATCTCACATCTAGATCTACTCTTGTACCTACAAGATTTGATCATAAAAAACTTAGTTCATTACCATGTTTTGCCTATGAACTATACCTTTTCACCTTATTCACCCTACCTAAAAGTGCCTATTTTACCTATATGAACTATATCACCCTCTTAAAACCTACCCTTATCTTAAAACACTTCCCTTCACATCCTAACACTATCACACTCTAACTAATTACCTTAGTTATTTGATAAAACAGTTGGCCATTTGGTCAATCATCGATGGTCACTATTATCATCAATGGTCAAGCCACCATTTTACCTATGGTCATCAACCATTGATAATCTAGATGACCACTGATGGTCATTATGTGTGATCACCAAAGGAGCATCTCAACCTTAACTCCACCTAAAATCACACTCAAACTATCTAAATTTCTATAAAATCCTACCTATTTCCTACCCCTACCTACCCACACTACACTACCCTTCATAATTTCAATTTCACCCATGAACTTGCCCAAAAATCCATCAAAACCCTAATACCTAGGTCAAAAACAAACTCACCCACCAAAATATCAATAAAGCAATGAAATTCCCAAGCCAAATGCAATGCAAAATCATAGCTAGACTACCAATTTAATGTAACCCCAACCTCATTCCTCAACTATCATTGAGGAAGAATCTTGGGACCCATTTCCTAGCCTCATCAACATTTACCCTATATCCTCTCTACTCTACTCAGTCCAATTGATCAATCTCACTCAACAACCCACCTATTAGAAGTCATTGTCAGAGATCTTTAACAAAATGCCAAGCAAGCAAGTTGTAACATTTAAAAGCACAAATGAATGAAAATGACTCATTGAGTCATTTTTGTTTTTAAGATTTTAGGGTATTATACCCTTACCATCAATGGTTAGGGTGACTATTGATGGTTGACCCTAAGACCCATGACAGTCGATGGTCAGGCTCTTGGACTTTTTATTCACCCAACCAACTTTTTAGAAATTTTTGAAAATTGCACCAAGAAACCACCCAAGAGATTGCCTTCTCTACCCACCTCTCTAACCACCTTGTCACATCACCATTGGTCCATTTTAACCCAATCTAACACACATTTTGTAATGAATTTTTCTTGGTCCTTTTAATTGTAATGACCATAATTGCCATGTTGACCAATTTTTAAATGTGTGCTACCTTGCACACACCTGAATGGTTAGTATCTTCTCTAGAGAACTTCCTATCTCAGATACTCATGAATTCATCTAATTAATTTGTATTTCCTAAGAGTAATTCCTACCTTAGATACCTATGATAATACATACCTTACCTAAGAGACTTGTGTTCATGAGTGTTCCCAACCATCATGCCTAAATGCGATCACATGGTCCACTTATCACTTATCCTTCTAACACCAACCTCAATTTTTACCAACTATGGTAATATAGTCAATACATGATCTTGGATATCATACTTTTGTCACACTTTTTGCACATGTTTGCACTTTAGTGCCCAACCTCTAATGTTCACCTTTCATCACCACCTTACCAACTCACCAAACCTGCACCTAATTTTGTTTTACCTCATCAGCTCCTAGTTTTAGGGGGAACACCTCCTCCCATGCTTGGGGAAATCAAACCTTTGACCAATAATCCATTTTTGTTTTTTATCTCATTGATACAAACTACATAACAAAAAGGGGAAAATATAGACACTAGAAATATTCACATGATGGTTTCAAATTTTGTAACTCCCTTAGACCACCTTAGGACCCCTTTGGGCCCAACCTTTGCCTCTCAACCATAAACTAGACCTAACTCTAGTCAATTTGACCTAATGACTTAACCCATCATTTTAACTTGACATTAACTTGACCATTGATCATTGACGGTCACCTTAACCATTGACAATCACCTTGACCATCAATGATCATGTTTCATCACCTAAAAAAACTTAACTAACCCTTCACTCTACCTTGCTTTTTTATAATTAGCTCATCTAATTTGTGTGCAAACCAATGCATACATGAGTTAAAATTAGATAGAAATTTAAACCTCTTATTAAACATCTTGCTGCACCTCTCCTTCCTATAAGAAGAGAGGGGCAGGAGGTGAAATCCATGACTTTAATAGCTTTTACATCTAGAGTTTCTTTATAGGTTACTTCTTCTAAAAATCTAGAGATCCAACCATCACATTGGAGAGATAACTTGCCACCACCTATTAGCTGATAGATAAGTATTACTACTCTGTTAGAATCACACTAGACTCCATTAATAATCCAACCACCTCAACCATTCATCTAATCAACCTCTAGGAAGCTAAGTATTTATTTTCAATCTATCAATTACTTTGTTTCCATTTTGCAAACAATCTAACATAAACCAATATCCTAGAATTTACTTTGATGATCCCATTAATCTAACCTTTTATTACCTAGACCTAGTATATAGTAACCATATATTGTCATCTTGACCACCGATAGTCACCCCAACCAATGAAAGTTGCCTCAATTATCGATGATCACCTCAATTACCAATGGTCACATCAACCACCTATGGTCACTATGGTAGAAAATAATAACAAGCTATTTTCACCCACCTACCCTTAACCAAATATAACTTTATTTTAATTTTCCTATTCATAGACCCCTAACCTATTTTCTAGAGCACACTCAACCTTTTTAGCATTAGGATTGACCCATTTATTTCTATATTAGTTATTTTAGTCTAGTTATTTATCAATCATCTCTTGTATTTAATTTCATTACCTTTTGATTATTGATGAAAGTACTTTATCTTATATTTTCTAAACTTAATTATTTAAAATATGTGGATTGATAGCCCTAGAGGAAGCTCTTACTTTCAAGATCTAGCTAGTGATAGGCAATCCACCCAACTATCTATCTAACCAACCATTTGCTTTAGTCCTATCTTATTTACAGTTTATTCCTCTCAAGCCAAAGAGGATCTCTCTACAATCATCTAATTCAATATGTGCACAACTAAATAGGTTCTTCTACCATATCCATATCTAGTTTCTTTCTTCTTCCTCTCTTGAAATACAAGCTAAAATTCACTAAAACACTTACTCAAATTGCACTAAAATATCTAATTTAGGTCAAAATCACTAAAATATGATAAATGGTTTGAAATTATCATTTAAAAGTGCTTATTTAGGCTAAATTATCCCTAAATAGGGAAATACATTTTATGTGAGTCCTAACTTTGATCAATTCATTTCGAGTCAAAATGATGATTTTTCATTTTTGTGCTCTGGATCACTCTTTTCTTCTAATTCATTAGTACATATCACATACCTTTATTATTTCATGTTGGCAACATCCTAATGGCAATACATTTCTAATGTATCTAACATCACCTTCCAATTCTTTTTGATTCAAATTATGACCTAGTAATATGACTTTCTAATCATTTTGATTAATTGAGGGTCAATTTCCAAAGAATTGAAAAAGTATTGCTCAATCTTGTTTAAGGATAATTAATTAAAAGTAATAGCCTAAGTGGATTTTACATGGAGGTTATTGAATATTTATTTTTGAAAATTTATTCTTATTAACTACATCACCTAATGACATCATTTATGAGGTGGCATCCACAAGCCATAAATGCATAACATATCTAAATTATGGGCACCCATGCCTAATTAATGCCCCTTTCCCCCAAATCATTATGAGGGAATTTATGATTTGAGTCTCCAAAATTAAATGGATTCTTGGTCACACATCTTGATCTCAAGATAGAAAGTCATAGTTCATTTTGATCAATTAAAAAATCTATAAATAGGAGGTCTCTCACACCATTTCTTAAGCTTAATTTGTGTAAACTTATAATTCTAAAATATCTCCATAATTTATTTGTGTTTTGATTATTTTTTAATTTTCATTTGGATTAGCTTCATTGATAGGCATATTGGATAGTTTACATCATGAACCTAGGTTTTGCATAGACTTCTTGAGGAAATGGAGGAGCAAATAAATCATTGTTGACAAATATTAGAGCTCTAAATCAAGGGAAGAACATGCTTGGGGCCACTTTTGAGTTATGGAGTCATTTGGGAAGGTAATGGCTGATTTTTGTCTTTCATTTGTATCTTTTTATCATTATCAACCCTCACATAAATAGATTGGCTTAATTTTTTTAGTTCTTTATGCATTTCTCTTTGTTTTATTGACTAATGTTTGACTAATCAAATTTCATAATATAATCTATAGTAAGATCAATAAAAACATCAGGTTAAATGTATTTCTTCCAAGAAATGGGATAGAATAAAATTATGAGAAAGCAAATATGATTGATGTTGTAAAATAATATGGAAATGGGCTCACAAAATGGTGAGAGTGTGGGATGCAAAGCCAAAAAGGATGGGGAAACTAAATTACAAGTGTTTTTTAATGAAGATAGATAGGGATCCAAAAATCCATAAGGAAAATAAGTGGTTAATGTTTTTGAATTTTATAAATTATTTTCAAATGTTTTTGGGATTTTTGGAGCATATCAACTCAATTCAGAATGATGTGACACTAGATGGTCTAAGCTCACAAAATGGTGAAAGTGTGGCTTAGGTTTCTCATAAAATGATGAGAGCATTTAAACTTATAATTGCTCACAAAAATGGTAAGATCATGGATAAGGAGTGATTGAGCTAACCTCAATGTAAATTGAGCACTACCTACATAGTCCTAGGATGGGATCTTAAGTCACTATAGTTCCACCTTACAGTGAAGGAATATGACTAGTATAGTAGCCAAATCAAACAAAATAGGTAAAGTAGGAAAATGACACAATATGATAGAGGTATGACAAGGTGGTAATTCAAGGCATGATAAAGAAGTGTTTTTTCTAGTTTACCAATAGGAAGTTATAACTAAAAATCAATAGAATATGTAAATGATACTAATTTACACATAGGTGGTTATAATTAGTAGTATGATAGTGAGACACTGATTTTCCCAAAGGCAGTTATAATCAAGCACACTTGGTATAGAAAAAATAAGAAATAAATGAAGCAACTACGAAACCATTATCATACTAATTCAAAATATGGCCTCTATCTAAAATTCTTAAAATAACTACTAAAACTTGATCCAAATCCTTGTGCTGAAAGTGGCTTTGTAACTAATGGAATAGAACTAAGGTCAAAGGGATCAGTAGGGTGAGTAAAAGAAACTTGGTTGATAGGAAAGGTATGGTATAATATAATGGTAAAATACCAAAGTGATATAATGGTATAATATAAAGAAGAAAGTTGATATTATGGTATAATTGAAATGGGCCTCATAGACAATAAACTAGGTCTCTCAAGTGAAGTAACACTTGAGGTGTATAATATTCATTATCTCATCAAGTTTGTCTTCATATGGTGGAGTGAGCATGTATGCTCCAGTGCTATAGTTTAAAACAATGATGATAGGGCACATATAATTAAGTTTGAATTTTCCTATATATTTCTTCTCGATCATGGTATTCTATTGGTTTATTTTAAGAACAAGATCACTAAGCTCAAAGTCATTATGTTTAACACATCGATTGTAGTGGCCATGAATTCAGTTCTAGTATGCTTGTAGATTATCAACTATGGCCAAGAATTTATCATCAAGTAACTCCAGCTCTTGTAGGCAAGACACTCATTAGTCTTCATCATCGAAGACATGCTTTAAAGAAATGTGCAAAGAAGGTAACTCAACCTTAATGGGAAGAATGGCCTTAGTGATATAAATAAGTGAATATAGAGTGGATCATGTTGGAGTATGATAATTGGTATGATACACCCATAGGGTGTAGAATATTTGAAGGTGCCAATCATGGTTAGCATCATTTATAATATTTGTAAGGATGTTGACAATGGTTTTGTTAGATGCTTCTACTTGGTTATTACCTTGAGGGTAATATGCCCTGGAAAAATGTTGAGTGATCTTCTACTCATCACATAGTGATTTAACATCCTTATTTTTGAATGATCTTATTTTATCAGATATAATGTCAGAAGGGATACCATAGTAGCAAATGAGATTGTTAAAAGTGAATTTGGAAATTTGGTTTCTAGTCATGTAAGTGAGGGGTATAGTTTTAACCCACTTAGTGAAATATTTAGTTGTGGTAAGGATATGTTTATGGTCATCAGATGAGGTAGGGTTTATATTCCCAATGAGATCAAGGCCCCATAAGACAAATGGCCATGGTGTAAGCATTATTTTAGAGTCTTGGTTGGGGCATGAATTAGATTGGTATGCCTTTGACATTTATCACATCTTTTAACATATGCAATTGTATTCACATCCATCGTTAACCAATAGTACCTAGTACACAAGAGATTTTTGGATAGGATGGCCTCACTTATGTGGGTTCCACATATTCCTTCATTAACTTCCTAGAATGATAATGTAGATTTGACTAAAGTTAAAAAATGAAGTAGAGTTATATATAATCCTTCATTAACTTCATTAACTGTGGTGGTATAAGGCTGGTTTGAGTAAGGTATAACATGTGGCATGGTGGATAAAGGCTTTGGATTATTTTTGAGATAGATCTAGTGGCATTATTTGGTCATGAAGATAGGTGTAAATGTCTGAATACCTAATAGAGTTGGGACCAACAATATCATATATCATTATGATAGTTAAAGGCTCATGAGCTGGTGCTAGTAGATTTTTAATGAGGAACTAGTATTCTTTTGTCAGATTTGTTTATCAAATCAAATATACAATGGTATCCATGACATCTACTATTATATTACTATATATTGGTATATGTTCAAATTATACATCGATAATCTATTGTTTGAGAGTGTTGACCATGACCTTGTATGGTACTAGCTTGTCATCCTTAGTCTAAAAATGGTTTGAAACCTAATTGATGATTAACTGAGACTCACCATAAACCTTTAGATGTTGTATTTTCTAGTTTAATGCCTATCAAATCCCTATAATAAGTGTTTCATATTCAACCATGTTATTGGTACAAGGAAAAATGATCTAAAATGATTTAATGATTAGATCCCCATGTGGAGTAATAAATAAAAGGTCTACGCCTGATCCATGTGATGTGAATGATCCATCAAAATATATCTTCCATTACTACTCCTCAAGAGGTGTTTTAATCATGGTCATAATGGATTAATATAGGAATTAGAATGTTAGCGGCTCTATATCTACAAGGGGTGCTTCAAAAAGTTGATTTGCAAAGATCTATCCCTTGATGGCCTTATGTTTGACATATTCTATCTCAAATTCACTTAAGAACATGATCCATTTGGCTATACAACCTTGTAAAGCTATTTTAGATAGTAGATGCTTGAGTGAATCTACTTTGGAAATGACCATGGTCTTATTATTTAAGATGTAATGTCATAGTTTTTGAGCTACAAAGACTATAGCTAAACAAGATTTTTCAATGGGCATATAATTGTGCTCATACATGACCAGAGTATGGTTTAGATAGTACACAACATGCTCATTTACATTATCATCATGTTAAACTATAAGTGCCCCCTAGGTTTTATGTATAGCTGATAGATAAAGTAGGAACATCTTTCCCAATATAGGAGGCAACAAAATAGGTGAATTTGCTAGATAGTCCTTCAATTATTGGAAAGATTTATAGCATTCACCATCCCAATGAAATGTCACACCCTTATTTAGTATATGTTTAAATGGGTGGAAATTATTAGCCAATTAACATATGAAGTGTCTGATAGACTAGATCTTGCCCTGTAAACTACATAACTACTTCAAATTGGTTAGTGGTGGCATCTTAGTTATGGATTTTACTTTGGTTGGATCAAGTTTAATGCCCTTGTGAGACATAATGAAGCCAAGAAATTTACCTGAAGTAAAACCAAAAACACACTTTTTAGGATTTTACCTGACTTTGTATTCATGTAGTCACTTAAATATCTTTCATAGTATTACTAGATGATTAACCCTGGTCTTTAATTTTCCTAATATGTCATTGATGTAGTCTTCGATAATGTCATTCAAGATATCATGAAATATGATGGTCATGGATCTTTGGTAGGTGGCCCCAACATTTTTGAGACCAAGTGGCATAACCTAATAACATAAGGTTCCTCATAGAATAGTGAATGTTGTTTTATGTTGGTCTTCTGGTGTAATTTAGATTTGGTTATATCCTGAGAATTAATCTATCAATGAAAGCATTTTATAACCAACTATGGAGTTAAATATCATGTCAATGTTTGGTAGAGGAAAGTCATCCTTTTGGTAGGCCTTGTTTATGTCTCTAAAATAAATGCACATTTTGATCCCTTCTATCCTTTTTATGACTAGTAAGATATTTGAGATCCACTCTAAATAGTCAATTAGTTGAATACATCTCACTTCTAAGAGTTTTTCCAACTCTTTCTTCATTAATATAAAAATTTAAGGATGCATCTTGAATAATTTTTATTTTATAGGTTTGGCATTAGGATGTACCACAAGTTGGTGTATAACCAAGGTAGGGTCTAAACTAGGCATGTTAGATTAGTCCCATGAAAATATATCAACAAACTCCCTTAATAGGGTTGTAAAGACTTTACATTCCTCCTCCATGAGGGAAATGCCTAATTTGATCAATTTTGGGTCATTTGGAGTCTTGATGTTAACCTCTATAGTATCCTCTACAAAAAGTGTTCTACCATCTTCAAGAATTATTGATAAAGATTTAAAATTGCCTATAATTATAGAGTCCTATATTAAAACTGGATCCTCAAGTTATCTTAGGCATGATGAATTAGAATCTCCTAATGGTAGAGATGGCCATATGACAAATACTATTAGAAAATCTTGGATGATTCAGTCAAAATCTTGTTTTTCTTCAAGACTAAACTTGAACCCATAGGAAATTTCATCATTGGTGCTCTCCTAAACTATTTTTGAAGAAGGTTGAACACCCCCATCTAATGGCACCTAAAATAGGTTTTCACCACTAGACTAGCCTCTCTCTTTACTAATTCGCTAGTCCAAAAGTGCCTTGAAGAGGTTTTCACTTGGGGACCTCAATGTTTTATTTAATTATTTATGGCTAAGGGTGTTAACCCATTCTTTAAAATAGGCTTCAAGATCTAACTTGATTGAGAACCCTTTTTTGTGGTCTCCCAATAGAACATTGTCCCTAAGGCCCAAAAAATTGTAGAAGGCCTCATCATTATAAAAATTGTCAACCAACACTATTGATTCTTGTTGGTCCTAGTATATTAGTTGAGGATAACATAATGAAAGCAAATTATGGTGAATGACTAGTCTAAGGGTACAAATGGCATTAGTGTCAGACAAATTGGTATCAACTAAGTCATCAAAGAGGCTATGATTAGAATATACTTTATTATTAGCATCATCATCACTAGTAATTCACATTGAAACATGAATAAGGTACATGGGGTCACCCTTAAGTAGTTTAAATCTAAGACCATATGTTCTTTTATACCAAGTGGTAGAAATTGGCTCAAGTGGACCTTGTTGATTTAAACAAATACCTCCTCCTTCATAAGCATGTCTTTTCATGATTTTGTTCGAAATGCAATACTTGGAATTTATCTAATAGTTGGAAATTTTGTCATTATACAACCAAGATTCATCATGTCTAAGTAGTTCCTATTTTTATCCAATGGATAGTATGAAAATGATAGGTGCTAGAATATGCAGTTGGCCTTTTGCCTTTATTTGCCATTCCAAACAAGGTGGTTTGGCTTTTGGTATTCCAAAGGACATGGGGTTCTGTGTAAGCTTGGTAATGTGGAATGTATCATGGGTCAAATATTCTCTTGGGCCATTAGTTGAGATGGTATAATGATTAGATATTTTAGGAGGTGGCATGTAGGAAAGTGAATCAAGGGTGTCAGGGTCAATGCAATTAGCCTCTAGTGAATCAATAGGTATTTCTTTCCTTTTATCCTTATTAATAACTAGATTCAAGCCAAAATGGTAGTTATAGCTTTGGTACTCAGCTTTCAAATGCTTACAATGTTTATATGGCTATAAATCTGCATGAATAGTAACCTCCATACCTGAATGGGAAAATTTGATACAATGGTACAATGATGATGACATTGCATGAATCTCATGTATTTAAGGTCTACCCAAAATCATATTACATGACAAATCAAGGTCTAACACATGGCATATTGTATCATGGATCAAGGGCCCAATGATAACTAACAAGTTGATAGTGCCCTATGTTTCCTTCTCTTCATTGTCATAGGCTTTGATAGTGATCTCTTTTAGATGAAGATTAGCTGTCATATACCCAATAAGATTGATGAGCTTTAGAGACACAATATTTATACCTAATCAATTATCTATGAGGACATGTTTTAATTTGTTTAACATTATAATAACTTCAATATATAATGGGTTGTTATGTAGAGGGCCAAGGGATGACATATCATTTTGGTCGAAGGTTAATTGTTGGCCTAGTGATAGATGCCCAACCAAAGCTTGAAATTTGTGTAGAGATATGCCATTTTCAACTTGAGATTAGCCAAGGAACTCTATTAAGATGTTGTTATAGATGGTAGATATAAAAAACAAATCTAAAATAGATATTTATGTGGGTGTATTTTTCAACTATTCCACAATATCAAACATATTTTCTTGTACAATGGTAAATGGATTTTTCCTAGCTAGAACTATTGGTTGGATGGGTGAAGTGGTATATGGCTGTGGGCCTAGTATGGTACTATTCAACCACCAAGTTATTATTAAATAATCAAGATTAGATATGGGACCATTATTGCTAATAAATGAAAAGGATAAGTCTTGGTTACCAGTGTAATTATGTATTGTCATAGGTCAATAAAAAGTTATTGGTATAGGGTCTAAAAGTGGGAATCCCTACTTATTAGTATGCCTATATGTAGTCCCAAGTCAAGGAAAGATCACTAGCATGGGTTAGTTGTTTGGGAGTGATTAGTAATGGTCTTGTTTGATTGGTACTTGGTATCAAATTTATGGATATGGTAGAAATGTGACCACCCACAATATGGCCTACAACCTTGTTGTAGTCATGTGCAACTATGTGGTAGGTCTATTGATTATTGGCATCATTCTAGACTTGGTTCTATCCATTCGTTTGATATTGTTGGTTTTACTACTAATTTTATTGGTTTTTCCTTAGATGTTGATACTATTGTGGTTGTTGTGCTAGATATTATTATCTAGTGTTGTTGGTTATTATGTTGTGAAAAGGGATTTTGATAGATGCTGCGATTCTGATTTGATGTGGAAGCTCCATGATCTAATGTCATCTCCCCATTTTTCAACATATTTTTGATCAAATGTTTAATTTTCACATAATGATGGAAATTATGACCATTAGCCTGATGATATTCACAAAATTCATTTTGCCTATACCAATGTAGATAGTTAATGCCCTCAAGATAATGTTTCAAAATAGATCAGTTAATTAGATTAGCATGGATATCATGGAAAATTAAAATTCAATGGGTTCTCCAAGGTCACTAAAAATTAAATGAGTAGGAATAGTTCTCCTTGGAGGATGGGTTTGTAAAGGTAATGGTTGTTGTATTTATTGCATTGGTTTAGGCTATTGTGCTTGCTATATTTTCTAAAGAGGTTGTTGGTTAGGAGTAATTTGAATATACAATGTAGGATAAGTAGGTGGTGTTTACGCCATTTAAACATGTCATAACTCAGTTACTCTATTTCTTACAACATTCTTATTGTGATTGAACTACTTGGGTTTATCATAGTTGTTGGCTTAGGCTGGTTGAGATGCTTACACTTGGACTTGGTTCTAATATTTGCCATTATTTTGATTTTGATTTAGACTCTGATTGGATGAGGTAAGTTTAATGATCCCTTTTTTAATAAGGTATATTTCAATCAACAAACCTTTGTCAATGATTTCCTTGAAGGTATGTGTACACTACAATTCTCAATGGTAAGATATCTCATTATGTAATTTTTTGGTAAACATAATAGCTAGTTGCTTATTTGGTAAACTATGGGTGAATTAGATGGAAAGTGCTCTCTAATGTTGAAATTAACTCATGAAAATTTCACCAACATTTTGTTTGGCTTGCATCAAATCTACCAATGAAATATCAGGCTCAAGATTGTAAGAGAATTATTGCATGAGATTGTCAGAAAGATCATCAAAACTAGAAACTAAATTCTTGGGAAATTTTAAAAACCACTCCAAATATTACCCTTCTAGGCTCATTGGAAACAACAATAAAAGGTATATGTCATTATAGGCCACTAGTTGGTAATCAACAAATAATTCCATAAAATGGGCCTTGGGGTCACCTTTTCCCTTGTATTTATCAAACTTTGGTGGTTTGTACCCTGAATGAAATGGTATTTACAAATACTCCATGTTGAAGGGGTAGGAAAACACATCATATAACTTGAACTTTTTTTTTCAAACTTAAATAGTGGTAATTACATACTTCATTTATTGCAATTCTTAGGCTAGCAAATTGAAGGGAACATTGGCTTGAGGTGGAGTCTGGGTGGTCACAAGTGGATTAATTTGATCAGGGTATAATTGAAGCATTTGTTAGGGAACACTAGTTTGGTTTGGGAATGGACTAGGAATATGCATACATAGATTAAGGTGTGATTGTTGGAATTTCACATGCTATGTTGTGATATTCTAGTTAAGATTTGGTATATGGGTCTAGTTTTGGGGAAATTGAGGTTGAGATGGAAGGATATGGTTGTAATGTGCCTAATGAGGTTGAATAGGTACTTTCTTTCAACTAGTCATACCTTGATGATTGAGGGGAAATTGTGAACCAAGGCCCTGTCATTGGATTTGTGGCACATTTAGCAAAAAAGGCAATTGTTGCCTAATCAATACTTGTGGAAAATTAGAAAATCTGGGTTACATAAATACTTGTTGGTAAGTACAAACCTATTAGAGATTCAAAATTTATTAACAACAAATACTAATATTCTATTGATTAGACATATTTTATGATTGTATTGGCATGTTAGTTTGTGATTAAAGAGGTATGTTTGTCACTACTAAGTGAGATGGAACATTGGTTGCCCACTATTGAGGTGGAAATATGTTTGCCTCTAATGCATGGGTATGTTGGATAGTTCCTATTATTATGTAATTTTAGTCATCACCTATTTTTATGGAGTAACATTTATCACATTTTATTTAGGCATGACACTGGTCGTTACTTGACTACTTAATCCTTGGGGTTGTATGCTTGAAGAAGTAGCTAGTTGGGGATTAGAGGTAGTTGGTTGAGGCTAGGAGGTTTGAGTTCTTCCCCCCTAAAATTTAAAACCACTCATGGTGTTTACTAAAGGCAAATTTTGTTGTGGACTATGTGTTTGTGCATTTACACCACTTTGGTCTAGATTGGACATTGTTTGTATATTGTCCACTATGTTTGGCTCATTATTCTACATACAAGTAGAAAACACTTATTCGATGGTGGGGGATTAAACATGTATCCAAATGAATTTATTTATTCAAATGGGTCTATACCCTAATTTTATTATCCCATCAATTTAATTAATACTCTTTTTAAAAGATCTAGCTCAATAAGAAGAGAATTTGACATGGCCATGTTGTTAAAGTTGTGTGTTAAGTTTAGATATGTCTGATATGCTATTTGCATCTATATGAAATTATCCTCCATGAGGCCTTTTCCTATGAAAATAATACGAGGTTCTTGATATGACATTGACACTATAGCATGAACATTTCTAGAAGAGGCATGTTCATAATTTAGATTATAAGGTATGTTATAAGGCCCTCTTACTAGACTTGGTAAATTTTCATGGGGAAAGTCTACCAGAAACTTAGCCCCTAACTCTATGGCTTGATCAATATTTCATTCTTATTCTATAAAAAGTGATGATCAAACAAATAAGGTTCATAAACTGATGGAATTGTAACATAGTATGGTTACTATTGGACTTGTTATGCAATCAAAGGTATGATAACCAAGTATTATACCATTTCTTCTTGGTCCTACTCTGAGTGTGGAGGTGTGTTGACCAAATAATGGTCTAAAGGATCTTGTATTTGTTATTCCATTTGAGCATTGTAAGGTAGATAAGGATCTATCTCATAAATGCCATCATATCCATAAGGGTCTTGAACAAAGTCTTATTGCACGATCACATTTCCATACCCTAGATTGTATATGGAACCACTACATATATAGTGAGACATGGTAAAAAAATGGTGAATGCTTCCTGATAAAAGGGTAGAGTTCTACAAACTCTAAAAAATAATGTCTAAAAGGACAAACAAGTTCAAACTCAATATAACTTGGTCCAAGAATGGATTTGTATCTCCAAAATGGTTTGTGACAAAACTTGGTATAAAATAATATAACCTCAAATGTCTAACGCTAAATGTCTCACACAAAAAGGTCAAGAGGATGACCTAAAAAAAATTCCAAACTCCAGGTCTAAAGTGTTCCAAATAGGTCTAATCTAAGAAAAAATAAAGGTTTCTAGGTCTTTTGGCCAAACACGATGTCAAAATCTAGGTTCAAACAAAGGCATGTGATGGGACTTTTGGCCAAATGTGGTGTCAAAAATTAGACTTAAAACAAATGGGTATTTAATCTAATAAACTTGGAACACTTTGGCATATATTAGGCACTTGATTTTAGACATGAACTTGGATAATTTGGTATGAGGTGTAAAATAAAAGGCACTTTTAAGACAGATGTTAAGCACATAATATACTGAGAGGGGGGGTGAATCAGTATATTTATCTTATAAAACTTTCCCTTAATCAAACATTCAAGATATGTAATAAAACTCAAATAATAAACATCACACAAGAAAGAGAGACACACCAGATATAACGTGGGAACCCAATGTGGGAAAAACCACGGAGAACAATCTCAAGTATATTTGTGAGAATAAATTCAAAAGAGCACCATACCCCTTTACTGAGTACCAACCTCAGCTACAATTTTGTGAGCACCAACCCACAGGAGCTTCAAACCCCTTTGTTGAGCACCAACCCAGCTATCATTTGTGAGCACCAACCCACATGAGCATCAACCATTTTGTGTATACCACACACCTATCTCTTAATGTTGCTATATCAACAAATGATAGTTCAATACAACATCTCTTTCCTCTCTCTCACCTTTGCTCTTCTAAGCTAGATAATAAAATATCAAATTAACCTCTCACACTCATATTACAAATGGCTTCTCAAGCCTTTATTTATAGCTTTCCAAATGACCTTTGGCATTCCCCCTTTGTGACCCTTCAATCCTCATGGAAAATGGTGCCAATCTTGGATGAACCTTCATATTCAAGCCTTTGAAAAGTCATGTGGTGACCCTTCATGATCAAAAACATCTTTCCCACTTTTGTCCTTATCTTTGGTGACTTTTTGTATTCCTTAGCGTGTCCCTTCATGAGAAATTCGCCCTTACTCTTTTGTCTTCACTTGGTGACTCTTGGTATTCCCCAAAATGACTCTTCATGGGAAAATGCATCCCATCCTTCTTTTGTCTTTACCCCAAGGCTCTTCAACTTCTCCATGGGCTCTTATTTTGTCTCATATGCAACCAAAAATATATTCGTTAATATTAAATAAATATTAACTCATATTAGCCAAGATATATTTATTACAAACAACATTAAATGCAATGGGGCCTTTATCACCAATAATGTTAAACCTTTGACATCAATGAAAATATTTCCAACAATAGACTATTTTCTCCCAAATAATGGTACAAAAAAATAGTTTTCAAATTTGGGTACAGAATTAACCTAAGTTATGCAACCCAAAAGAAAAAGATCGATATCTAATCCCTAATTAGACAAGGACTAAATAGAAATCAATCAATGTTTGGATTCAAACTTATCAAGGTTAATTAAAAAATAAACTTAGGAAAACTAGGATTTTTGATTAAAAAAGATAGACAAAGATGGATGGCATAACGACACTTAAACAAAGATCTAAAATGCATACATGGATTGGTTTCAAACGTGAAACTTGGACACAAGATAAGATGAGTCTATGAAACAATTTGAGTAGTGTAATGATGTTATCACTCTCTCTCTCTCTCTCTCTCTCTCTATATATATATATATATATATAATGGTATGTTTCAAGACTCCAAGGTATAAACTTGAAATGATTTGGGTAGTGCAACGTTACCTATTTTAATTAAGTGATACACACAACATTTTTGACACAAAAGTTTAAGGCAAAAACATTGTGTCAAATGGATGACATAAAACCTCCTTAAATAATTGAGTAATGTGGACATAAGATTCATTTTTACGTGGCATAAACAAACACAAATGGTTTTAGACTCAAAATACCAAAAAATAAATGAATAAATGATAAATTACAACTGAGTAAATTATCATAATCCCTAAACTGACAATGTTTGCATTGTATTTTTGAAATATGTCTATATACGTACTCTTAGGAGGATTTTAAGTGTTAATCCAAAAATAAAAGTTCATGAAGTAGTAGGGTTCTTAAACCCCCTTCTACCAAGATATTGTATAGTGACATGGACCTTTGGGCTACTTGCCCTACATCAACAATATGTCTACGGTAAGTGGGGTTGATCTAAAACTTAAAATTTTTGATGTTTAGATGGTCCCAATCATGGATAATGCTAGATATGCATCACATAAATTGATTTAATATTGATTAAATTACTATTCAAGGGTCTATTCCTTTGTATAGTGATTTCATTTATGTAATACTTAATGGAATCCACTGGTTAACCAATCTTGACTCAAGTTTTTGTTACAAAAAGAGACGTTAGTTGCTCAACCCCCTAGCTCTTGTAGTATGTGTACCCTAATTTGTATACCCCACCATAGAGTGGGGTTAAAATAATGCTAAGAGATGAAACCCTAGGTCAATGATTCCCTAAAGAACTCATGGAAAATATATGAACTCCCATTTACAAGCCAAGGTACATGAAAGAAATGACTAAGTGGAAATACTTTAGAGGTTATTTTTAGATCATCTAAACCATACAAGTTTTGGGGAGAGCCAAGATAAAATTCTTTCCATGCCTTGGAATAGGCACCAAATTGTGAGTGAAAGGAAATTTTGGTCACCCAAGTTCCCTATAAGGGATGGGGGGAGAGCATACACACACTCTTCATTTTTGCACAAACAAACAAATAAGTATAAGACAAACATTTTGAAAAATTTGCAATCTAAGTGAATGCCAATTTTATGCACCAAATGAAATGTTTTATTAATTTATTTAACCCCTTGGCTCAAATTTGAAAGTTTTTAAGAATTTTCACGAAAGAACTTTAACACAAAACACCTATGTTCCTTTTAAGCACTCAAAACTAAATGTTCATTACCTAACCATTCTTTTTAGGCACCAAAATAAAGTGTTCAAGAGTTTAAACTTGAAAATTTATGTTCTAATCCTACCTTGGACCTACAAAAATTAGAGGGTTTCTTTCTACTTTGAAGCACATTAATCAATGAGAAAACACATTTTGGAAATATATATCTCAGGTTTCTCTAAATTTTTCACATAGAGATCGGTGCCAATTACCAGGGAATTGATGCCGATTGGTAATAACTAATACAATCAATAAGGACCAAAATCAGTCACCTGTGAACCCAAAGGCAAAATCAAAATGATTATAAAATGTTTGTTATCTAAATTTAGTACAAAAACTCATCAAAACCTATAATAATATGGTTAGATAGGGAAAACATAATTCAATGAAACCAAGAAATAATAATTATGAGTGTTAAAAAGATTCAAATTCCAAGTTTTATAAGTCATGCTTTACCTTGCACCCTGACCGATGATGGTTACCTAGAATTGAGGTTGGCTAGGTAGAACTGATAATGGTTAGATAGAATTGATGCTGATAAAGCTTGACCGATGTTGGTCTCTGTGTAAATCTAAGTTAGCACAAAAATAAAAAATATGGTAAAAACAAAGCTAAAACTCTATTTCTAAATATATTAAAGCATTCATTTAAAATTTAGGAGTTTCATCTTGGTCTCCTTGGTACATTGGATGTTTTGACATCCCATTGGGCATGCCATTTATGATCATAAGAAATTGACAATAGAGAGGAGGTTAGATCAAGTGTTATTTTTACAAAACAATGAAATCAACACACTAACATGCTAGCATATCTAAGCCTGGATATTAAGGTGAGCATAATGGATAAAATACAATTGAAAACCCAACTAAAATGAAAATAGCATCAATCCTTACCTTCTTTGAGATCCCCAAGGGGTTTTTCATGGCTTTCTCTTTTTGTGGTCAAAGAATCTTTAGTAATGGAGTATTCTTTGCTCCTTCTCTCATTGACACCATTATGGCTTGTGAATTGATATGGTTTATGCTTTATTAATGGATTGGCTCAATATTTTGGCATTATAACACTATTATCATGAGTCTTATTAAAAAAATTTCATTATAACTCTACAATATCTAAGCTCCTCTTATGAAGAGCCAAAGGCTTGTATTTATAAACTTAGGAACTAACCCAAACTCATGGTGAGTTAAAGTGTAATTTAAATATCGAATGTGTGTAAAACTAACCTAATTGAGTTAATTAACCTTGGTAGAGTTAAGAGGTATCAATAATTAATGATTTACAATGAATAGGCATGGGTGAGATATTTTTAAAGACTTGACAAATCACAAAAAGTAATCATGAAAAGTTAGGATATTTCATATTTTTGAATTTAATTTTTAGTAATTCATTAATTACACATGGATAATTAAAATAGGCATTTTAATTTGGTTTAGAATTTTAATTAGTTTTTCTTAGGCTTTTTAGCATTTTCAAGATTTGATTTTAAGCCCATGTGCCCCATTAAGTAGGTTTATAGGCCAAATTACATGTTTTGATGCCACATGATGATTAGAGATGAATCCATGAGAGGGTTTTGTTTATTATGGTAGGATACCCCAATTAGGGATGTTTCAATGAGCTTCTAAGCTTTGACGAATGATGCATAATAAAATTTGGGATGTTTAGTGATTCTTAGGATTAATTTGTAAAGGTTGGTAGGAATCAGCTTAAATTCTGATCAAAGGCTATTGGTGGATAATTTTAGGTGTCTACACATTATAGGAGAATATCATTATTTCTTAGGTTACAAATCACTCAATTTGAAAAAGGTATATTCATATCACAAGCCAAGTACATAAGAGAGATGTTGAAGAAGTTTGACATGGAAGATTGCAAGGTAGTTAATACACCCATGATCATAGGATTTAAGTTAAGAAAGGAATATTAGTCTTCAAAGGTTAATTATATGTCATATATTAATTTATTTGATGTTTTTTGTACACAACTACCTCTAGACTTGACATCATGCAAGTAGTAGGTCTTATAGGAAGGTTTTAAGCAGATCTAAAGGAGAATCATCTACAAGTAGTCAAAATGATATTTAGGTATCTAAGTAGGACTATGGAGTATAGATTACAGTATCTAAGAAGAAAACAAGTCAATTTTAAAGCCTATATAGATGCATATTGGGAAATAAGTATATATGATAGGAAGAATACTAGTGGGGGATCCCTCTTCCTAGGTGGGTGCCTAATTTCATGGATAAGAAAAAAACAACCATTAGTAGAATTATCTATTTATGAGGCTGAGTACATTACAATAAATTCATGTTTCACTTAGGTTATATGGATGAGATAAACCCTAAAAGACTACAAGTAGTAGTATGATAGTCCTAGCCCTATCTATTATGATAATACAGGTGCTATAATAATATCAAATAACCCTGTCATGTACTCAAGGACCAAGCACATTCCCATCATGTATCATTTTATAAGAGATAAGGTAAGTGAACAAAGTGTACAAGTTTAATATGTTTCTAGACATGATCAGATTGTAGGCATCTTGACCAAACCACTTCCAAAGGTAACTTTTGAATACCTAAGATAGGAATTGGGTGTAATTCCTACCCCTAGAAATCACTAAAGAAGGCAAATAATTAGGGGGAGCTAATAATTATAATTATTTCCATGAAAAAGTGAGTTTTTACAATAAGGTATGATTGGAGATAGGGGAACATATTTGTATTATGTCTCATAAACTCATAATTCCTATGTGTTGAGTATTTTAGTTGCAAGGAGAGTGATGCAAGGAGTTACAGACATCATTTTGTCATTTATGTAAAAGGGAAAAAAAACCATAATTGGGAGATAAGAATTATTAGTATACATTGTGTTTTTACATTAATGATAAAGGGAGAGATTTTTGAGCATTGTTCTTGCTGTTGAAGTTTGGCATTGATGTCAAAGGTTCTTAAAAAAGGTGTTCATGAGGTCATTGAATAATGTTTTATTTTGATAACATCATTGAGAGGTATGAAATTATTTTAGGAGAATTTAATACATGTGATAAATGTATAATATCATCATGAAGTGTTTCAAGGTCAGTTGTCAAATTTCAAAGTGCTTGAGAAGCCTAGTCATAACACTAGTCATGATATAAAAAGACCTAGTAAGAAGGTTTGAGCATGGTAACCTAGTGAGATGGAATCAAAGAGGAATAAGAGACTATAAATTTTTTATTGAGAATGAATATGAGGCATTTGAGCACTCATGAGAGTTTCAAGGTGAGCCTACAGGGGGGAGACCTTAAGTCCAAGTCTACAACTGGACTAGTTTTAGACCCTACATGACCTAATGAGGTGTCATGAGGCATTGTCAAGGCCTATTAAGGATATAAATTGGTGTTTTATAATGATATAGGTTGATTGAGTTTGTATATGAGGTTTTTAGAGATTGAATAGTGGTTAGAAGGTTAGTTTTAAGGCCTAATGTGACTTACATGTTAAGGCTTAGAGAGCAAAGAGAGAGATCATGGCCTAATGGGGTATGAGGTTCTATTTCCAAGGATAGTATGGACAAGTGAGTGTTTTTAGAGGTATTATATGTTTTTTCAAACATGTTCACAAATTTTTAAGTCATGGTTTTCAAGAGAAGGCATGAAAACATGTTTTGAGGTCTCTCGAGTGCACATAATAGAGGGTTTTTAACTTGAGAATGACTTTCCAATGTTCATTGCCATGTGTAACATTTACATGGAAACTTGAGATATTAATAAAATATCAAGAAGGGTCATACATAATATCTCCATTCATTATTTTTTAAAATGAGGGGCAATCCTTTATGAATAATTGTTAACACTAGAAATAGTGTTAACCCTCTCTAAAACCCTAAAAATGACTCGATGTGAAAGATCTTATTCTAAAGTTCTCATAATGGATTGGTATGTCTATTTAAGTGATTGGATGTTTTATTTAACTCTAAAAATTTCATATAATTGTGATTTATTTTTTAGGTGAGTAAGTGAACCCTATAAGAAAGGACTTGTTTCTTAAAGATTTGCTATAGTAGTCAGAGTTGACCAAGTCAAAGTTAATAAATGAATGAAGAAAAAATAGTGAGACTTATATTTGATGTCCATGGTGGTTTATGATCAATTTATATACCTCAAGTGTGCTAAAATGATCATCCAATTTGACTAGTCGCTAACAGACCTAATGGTGTAAACAGTGAAAAAAAACAAGTAGAAGTGAGAAGTTGATTAGGGATGTGTTATCATGGACTATGGATGAATCCAAATACATGAAGAAAATATTCAATAATTTTAAGACATGAATGTTGGATAGAATTTTTGGAGGTTAGAGGATATGATTAAATTTTTTCTCATAAGTTGACCTATCTAGTTTAGTTGAGATGGTGAGGTACAAGACTATGAGATTGGTTTATAATACCAATATTGCCATTTGACCATAATATATATATATATATATATATATATATATATATATATATATATATATATATATATATATATATAAAACTGCCAATTAGCTTCAAAACACAGTCATGGAAATAATGACCTTCAGCAGTTGTATAACCATTTCCAAATAATATTGATTCATTTGGATGATCCTATGAGGTAATTAGGCCATTTTAATATATATATATATATATATATATATGTATATATATATGTATGTATATATATATGTATATATATATATGTATATATATATATATATGTATATGTATATATATATGTATATATATATATATGTATATATATATATATATGTATATATATATATGTATATATATATATGTATATATATATATATGTATATATATATATATATGTATATATATATATGTATATATATATGTATATATATATGTATATATATATATGTATATATATATATATTAAAATGGCCTAATTACCTCATAGGATCATCCAAATGAATCAATATTATTTGGAAATGGTTATACAACTGTTGAAGGTCATTATTTCCATGACTGTGTGTTGAAGCTAGTTGGCAGTTCTAAGTAAGCTACTTGTAGAGAAGGGGTTGAGTCATTTTGATATATGTAATGAAGTATAATTAATTTGGTTAAGTTTTTTAGCTATTTAAGGTTATATTTATATGTTTTATTTCCATATTTTATTAGCTAATTGGTGTTTTATCTTCAATAATTCAAGATAGATTGTTTGGGTATGCATAGGCCTAATTGTGAATAGTGCTAATTGCATGATTATAGTGATGAATAGAGATAAAAGATGTCATGGACATAATAAAATATTATTAAGTATATATATAAGTGTAATTTGAAGTTTTCCTACTATGTATGAAGTTTGAAAGTGCTCCAAGATTATCAAATGGTAACGTGTGTTAATGAAGGCCTAATTAAATTAGGTCTCTTCAAGGCCTTAAAGAGGTTTTGGTCCTATATGCTATGACCAACATATTTTAATGTTTTATTAATGTTTTTGAAATCTCCTTAGGATTATTTTATGGAAAATATAAATGGTCAAGTGTTTATGGCCAACCAAGAAGTGTATGAGCAAGAACCTAGTATAAGAACAAGGCCTAATAGGCCTAATTGACTAGTTAGAATAAGTAAGTTGAAGCGGAAGATATGACCAACATATTTTAATGTTTTATTAATGTTTTTGAAATCTTCTTAGGAATATTTTATGTAAAATATAAATGGTCAAGTGTTTATGGCCAACCAAGAAGTGTATGAGCAAGAACCTAGTATAAGAATAAGGCCTAATAGGCCTAATTGACTAGTTAGAATAAGTAAGTTGAAGTGGAAGATATAGAATTTGGAAGAGATAAAGGAGGTATTTAAGAACATAATAATAATGAATATAAAATTTCATTAAGATCTAATATGGGTAATATATATTAATATCAAAATCAAATGACCTAATCCATCTTGAAGACACCTAGTTGAGTGAAGAAGCCTAGAAGGCATTTTGAGAGGGATAAGAGTGTGAAGAGATAAAGAGGTGGTTATCATCAGTTGGTTCAAAAAAAATGTTTCTTGAATCCAATAAAAAAAATCATGTGGATGATTTGGTACTAAGTCATATAGGGGGTTGGTGCCTCTTTACAAGTAGGTGCTTGCTAAAACCTAGTCAAATGGGTGCGTGGCTAGTTGGGGTTGGTGCTCCATGTGAAGTTGGTGTTTCACTAAATATTGATGTTTGTATTATATTAATATATAAAATTTGAATATATCAGTGGTTTTTCTTCCCCTTGAGGTTTTCCCACTTAAATAAGTGTTCTATATGTTATGCTCTTGTCTCATACTCATATAAATGGTTCTTGATGTGTTGTTAGTTCACTATATTACTTTGTTAGTTCATGAATGATAAAGTAAAATTGTAAATTTTTTGGAAGGATGATTCACCCCCACCCCTCTCAATAATTTTTATTCTAACACAAGATACTATGAATTTGGTATGGGAATTATAAGGGGAAATTCAATTTCTTAAGAACTATGATGTTGCCTAATGTGTTGATATGTAGAAGGCCACAAAACATCAAGATGAAGTGTAAGATGACCTTAAAGAGATTTGAAAGCACCTATTAGAAGATAATATTATCCCATAGTTAATTAATTGGATTAAACATCATATTCAAAGGATAACTAAATATTGTCAATTAAACCATGCTCGATGATAAGATACTCCTATTCCTCCTAGCTTACAAGAGGACACATAAATATGGGTAAATGCTACCATCAATGGATGGGTGATCTAGGAAATCTTATTCAACACTAGCACTAAGGCCAATGTCTTCACAAAATATGCATGGAAAAAAATGGCTAGCCCAACCTTACAAACCTCACCTCATGTATTTTTCATGGCCAATAAGACACGCGCTCTACTAATTGGCATTCTTAAAAATACAACTATAGATATCCTCAAGGTAATTTTCAAATTTGACTTTAAAGTTTTATAATTGGATGAGGATGATGTATTTTAATCCATATTGGGTCATCCTTGGTTCTATGCTAACAACATTATTTTAAACTTCAAGAAGAGATATATTAGCTTTGAAAGTATTGATCAATGTATCATCATCTTATTGGATCAAGCACATGGGCCCCTATATGTTGAACCTATTAACACAGATGAGGATATTAATCACATCTACAACATCACAACTTGAGGCAGTGAGTGTCATGATCCTACCCTTGATGGCATCTTATGATGGATGTACACACAATCCCTCTCTAATACTATGAGTAATACCTATGATTGCTTGGCACAAGGTGAATATGACATTATTAGGAGAGTGTGTGGTGCCAATGATAGTTGTGAATACATTCCATGCCAATAACATAAGTGCCATAGATTTTTTCATCTTTTCACTAGACAATTCATGCGAGGACCAATTATGGATACACCAGTTGAAAGGCTTAATGAAGATCCATGGTTCCATGGGTAAATTAAAGTCCTTAAATTTTTCCAATGACTAGAGGCTTTATATGAATCTAATGTTGATCATGTTCACTCACTAGTTCATGTTATTGATATCATAATAATGAAGTGGTGGTAGACTCATCATGAGCATCTCCTTTATTAGAACCAAGTCTGTTTTATGTTACATCATCAGGTTCATCATAACAACCACATATAAGGCATTATCAGTTATAGTAAAACTCAAGCACCAGAACCACACCTCAAGTCATGTGAGGCACTGTGGTTGGCCAATGAAACTTTCTTATTAGAATATTTGTGGGTTCATGCATTTTATGACACATTGTGTACCTAGGCCATAACATGGTATGTTCATTAGGAGTACCATCTAGGTAACCAATTTTGGCATTTGCTAAAGAATAACACTATATCAAAATTATCTTATTCATATCTAAGTATTGATATGTGCCTTACATTAAAACTAATGTGTTAAGCAGCTAGGAGTGACCCAAGTCCCATAGAATACCAGATAAGAAACATACATGGTGTGTTGAAATAAGGGTTGACCATTTTCAATGATCTGATTGAGCAATCCTCCTTAGCAATATAACTTATCATCAATTTTTCACTACATGAAGAAATTTAAAAAGGTAATAAATAAGTCATGTTCCATGTTGATGAAGGTGAAGGATCTAATCTACCTGACCAATTAAAAAATCATTTGGATATATCCATAGACTATGGTTCTAGAACTATTCATGACATGATTCCTAATTGACAACACCCATAATTGGAACCACTTAAAACCATACAATAAAAAATTTCCAAAGAGGACACACTAAAGATGGCTATCATGGGTATTTATTGGTCTAATACTGAGATCTCCAAAGTGTTCAAGCTATTGAAGTAATATCAAGATGTATTTCCATGAAATTATATTGAGATAAAGGGTGTTCACTCATACTTAAGTAAAATGCATATCAAACTACTTGAAGGTGTTTACCCATTAAAAAAAAACCTTATTTAATGATTCTAAATTTATGTGCACAAGTTAAAGAAGAAATTGATAGTAGGTTGCACATAGGAATTATTATTCCTATCAATGAGTCTAAGTGGGTTAACCCCATTATGATAAGTATTAAAAAATATGGGTGCATCTAAATTTGTGTAGACTGTAGGATATTTAATGTAACTTGCATTATTGATTTTTTCCTAATCCATTTCACCAAACAAATCCTTGAAGGTGTTGCCAGGTGTAAAATTTACACTTTCATAGATGGGTTTTTAGGATACCATTAGGTCCATATCATAGAGGAGAATAGACATAAGACTACATTTTATACTAAATGGGGGTATTTTGCAAATACCATCATGTTGTTTAGGTTAAATCATGTACCTATTATATTTTTTAGATCAACCATTGAAACCTTTAAATATTTCATCCATAAGTTACTATAGGTTTATTTGGATGATTCGATAGTATATAACCTGGTGAAAGACCACTATTTTAATCCCAAGCTTATGATTGAGCACTATGAAATGTTTTAAATCTCTCTCAACTTGAATAATTATATTTTTGATATTCCATTTATCATTCTCCTTGGTCACATTATATGCTAGGATGGACTTCTAGTGGACCCTGCTAAGATTGTCATCATCATCCATTTGCCAATACCAACTACCCAATGAGAGGTTTGAGATTTTCAAGGTAATAATGGATACTAAAAGAAATTTATCCATGGATATGCAAGGATTTCAACACCATTAGAGGATATCTTGAAATAGAATGAAAACTTCATTTGGACCCACCCATGCTGAGAAGATTTTGTAACCTTGAAAGATAAGCTCATCATTGCACCAATTCTCTAGTTAATTGATTGGAATAAACATTCCA
Source organism: Torreya grandis (assembly GCA_037957365.1). Taxonomy (NCBI): domain Eukaryota; kingdom Viridiplantae; phylum Streptophyta; class Pinopsida; order Cupressales; family Taxaceae; genus Torreya; species Torreya grandis. Next base: position 2,093,542 of record JARHVA010000105.1, read on the forward strand.
TGTCCATATTGATGCTTTTAGTATGGATGTTGGTGAAATACTTATCTATCTTATAGAGGGTAATCTAGATCACCGTATTTACTTTTTAATTATAAAGCTTACTCTAGCCAAGAGTAATTATACCATGGAGATGAGCCACTCTTTATGGTCTATGATCTACAAAATTCTAAAAATATCTATTGGCAACTCTTTTTGTGTTCTACATAGACCATGAAGTATCGAAGTATCTAGTTAATAAACCCATTTTTCATGGTCATATTTTCAATTGAACAATGTTATTCTAAGAATTTCAATTTTCCATCATGGTAATTCTAGGCAAGGCCAATTACAATCCTATCCATCTATCAAGAATTGATTTTGGTGAGTTGACATGTGCCATTGAGGATGACCTACTTGATGTGCAACTATTTTACATCTCCCACATTCTCAAGGAGTTAGGGGACATAGTATCCTTTTTAACCATTAACACAACTCTAGATAATTTAAGTTTGTAGGTTAATAAGAAATTATCCATTTATTCTACTACATTCTAACTCATCAAAGGTGACCTATATAATATTCACTAAGATGAAGTCCTTTGATGATGTGTCATGAAACATGAGCACCCTGGTGTGCTCAATGAAGTCCATGAAGGTATTACTAGAAGCCATTATGCCAGTAAGGATATTGTGTAAAAAGTTTTATTAGTAGGTTTATGGTGGCATAAAATTTTCCAAGATGAAAAGTTACATGCATGTCAATGTGATATTTTATAGCACATAGGGAAACCCAATCTCTAGGATGCAATGTTGTTACATCTTATTTTTTCATAGGAACCATTTTTGATATGGGCCATTGAATTTATTGTCCCTATAGACCTAGATGGATGGCATACATGTTCATGCTATGTTATCATAGAAATTGATTATCTCACATGCTAGGTTAAAGATTCACCAACATAGGATTGTACTACAACAAATATAATGCACTTCATTAGGGAAAATATTATTACAAGGTTTGACTATCCATTGAGTTTTAATAGTGACCATGGTATGCAATTCCTTAATAAGACTATCTGAGTGTTTTAATCTAAATTTATGATTACCCATCACAAGACCATGCCATATTATCCCTAGGAAAATGACACTGATGAGGCATTCAATAAAATCTTAGGCACAACCCTCATAAAGATATGTAATATTGGATGCACTAACTAAGATGTCAGGGTGTCTATAGTTATTTGGGCCTACCAAACAACTTACAAGAACCTCAATAAAAGTATTCCATTAAATCCTATGTTTAGAATAAAGGCCATTCTTCTAGTAAAATTCTTTGTTCTCTCTCTTTGCATTATGCATGTTGGATGACTCAATGACAAACCATCATTGAAATCATGCCTATATGCATTATTAAAATTGGATGAAGATTGTTTTATTGATCATTAGAGTCAAGATGTGGATAAACACAAAAAAAATTCATGCCACCTCAAACATAAGACTTTCACACAAAGAATACAAGTCTTACTCTATGACTCAAAGTTTGTGCACCACTCTGGGAAGCTCCATGTTCACTGGGATAGCCCCTTTATCATTCAAAGTATTTATCCTACTAGTGTGTGTCATTTAAAATAATTGGATGTCCAATTTATTCTTGGTCAATACAATGGTAGTCGACTATGGCCATATTTTTTTATCATAATTCTTTCTTGATTACACTAATAAGGCATATGCCATTCATTTAGGAGTTTTTGGTTTCAATAAAGTGTTGCCTTTGTTACACACAATTTTATTTATTATGTATTATTTTTACAAATCAATACTTATGTTCTCATGGAGTACCATGAAACATGATTAGTGTGGGGTAATGGGTGTTACATGTAAGTGCCAAGGTAAGGTCTATTGAAATATGTATGGATGTAAAGGTGCATAGGAAAAGATGTACAATGTCAAATGATACATAGGATGTGGTTTGTAACCATAAGCTCACCTAGGTAAATTATGATTCCTACCTTTGGTGTGAATATTCTCTTGGTATGAATATTTAAATTTTCCTACAACTATCATGGACTTAAAAAAAACATGGGACAAGACATGCCATTAATACAAGGAGGTAGTGGTAATGGCAAGTGTGTCAACATTAAATCATGGAAATACTATTGGATGATTTTATTATGTGAATTTATGGTCTAAGGGAGGGGGTAGTAAATTTTAGTTACCCCTTCAAACCTTTAAAAAGACATTAATTGGTTCATTTTACATTTTACCATTACTATAATTATAATTTTACAGAGCTAAAGAGTAAACAAATGAATTCAAGTGATTCAAATCAAGTTAATATTTCTAATATCTAGTTATTTATTTATAATTAAAAGTTTGTTATTATTTAAATTAACAACCAAAGCTAGCTAGATTAAAAGAATGCAGAGGAATTATTGAGTTTCATGTTGCAAAGATTAGCATCTGCCATTAATTTGCATCAAAGTAGGAGATATCAAACACCTAAAATAGTAAAAACATATTAATTTGGGAACATTGGATGGCCATGCCTAAACCATCTGGATCCATGAAGGGTGATGTGTCCTAAGAAAAAGGCCCAATAAAGTGAGCTATTACCAGTCATTCTAAAAGAAGAAGAATTAAGTGCTTATGGGGAAATAGTGTTCATTAGGGTGGAAAAACCTAAAGAACAAGGTGAACATGTGGAAGGTGAAGGAATAGGGATGAAATTCAAAACTAATAAGAAATATCAAATACCTCCACCTACATCCTTATTGATCAAGGAGATGTAGTACCCAAAAATGGTGTTACATGTAAAAAATTGGGTATATAATGTTCTCACTTGCACTATCTTCAACTACAATAATCAATAGCCTGGAAATGAATTTGAGATATAAGATGATTATAGAGTTGAGTTCCAAAACACTAGGAATGAATTGGTCTATTATTTGAATATCTTTAATGACTTGGAATCTTCTAGTCTCTTCCAACTTTTCAATCTCTCTTATTTTGGAAAACCCTTAGAGGTGATCAAGTTTATACTTTTACACATGCATGAGGATTAAATATATTATTATAATTAAAAATTATGATAGGGTGGATGAATTATTTCCCTTAAAATAATTATTCAATTTCACTTATCATTCATGAAGCATTCATTCAAACACATACATCAACCAATGCATAAACAAGCATCCTCATAAGCATATAACATATGAACACAAGAGATATGTGGGAAAAAATCATGGTAAAGAGAACATAATGAAACATATCTTGGAATAAATTCATATAATTAATGATTCAGAATTTAGTGAGGTACCAACCCCACAAGGATCACCAACCCCTCACTAGTCAAACACCAACTTAACTAGTCCTTTAACAAGAACCAACTTGCAAGGAGGCACCGACCCCTAGATGACTCAGCACCAAGTCATCCACCTAGAAACTATGATCACATTTGAAAACCTATTTCTCACTTAATTTATGATAATCATCTTTTTTTTTCTCTCTTCATACTCTTCTATCCCTCTCAAATAACCTATTAGGCCTCTTTGCTTAATTAGCCATATTCTTGGTAGATTTAGGTCATATAAATTTGATCATAATTTGTATAATCACTATTATAACTTCATGAAATATTAAAAATACCTATTTTATGGTATTTAAACCTTATATTTTGTTTCCAAACTTCTATTTCATTCATTCACCACCTCAATATTCTAACTAGTCAAATTAGGCCTATTAGACCTACTTCTTATACTTGACTCTTGATTTTATATACCTTGGTCAGACACAAACCTATTAATACTAGTATAACCATTAGAATAGATCAAAAAACACATTTAATAGGATAAATAACCACTACATAGGTCAGCCACCACTCATAAGGACTAAAACCATCATTATGCCTAAAGGAGACCTAATGCAATTAGGCCTTCTCGAAGCTCATGCTTCACCTTGACCACCTTGAAACATATTGAGACTCCATAAATGGATTAAAAACTTCAATTTTTTTATATTATATCATTTTTAACCTCACCTTAGGTACTTAACACCATTTATCTTATTTCACTCTTTGAACCATAATATTAGGCCTATTCACAATTATGCCTTTTCACTACTCGAAAGTCTATTTTGAATATCTAAAGCATAAAATCAACTTTAACACATAACCATGTAAAAAAATAACTTATTAAAAAATATAATTACCTTATATTCATCACCATGTCCATTATACTTCACCATACAGGTAAAAATATCTCAAACTGACCACTTCTATATGCTCACTTAGAACTATAAATAGGCCTAAAAAACTAGTCAAGAACTTTTGCCTTTTCACACCTTAATATTAATATCTCATGAATAAAAAAGAAATTAAAATGAACCTATGATACATATATAACAACTTAATATGTATTAGACTCTTAAACTCTAGACAAATCACCTCATACTCATCTCTATTAGATGATTACTCAGAACTATCAAAGATTTCAAAACACAATCATGAAAACAAAGACTTATAACACCTATATAATCACTTTCATAAACTTAAAATAGGTTTAGATGATTATAAATAATTATTATAACATATTTAAACAAATATACTATAATTTATAATGGTAATATTATTATTCTTACAGACCAATCTCATGGCTTCACTGTACATGGACCTTACTCTGTTAGACAAGTTAGTTTGAGAGCAACTTTATGGCATACACACACATCTAAAAATATTATATCCAATAGAGATATGTGTTAAATGTATTGAATAAAAATCATATGCAATTTTATCCATCCCTAATCCATGGAAACACATCCCTAATCTCATTCCTATTTTTGCCTATTTTTCTCACTATCTTTCTCACTAGGCCTTTTTAACGATAGGTCAACTTACATGATTAGTTTAGCATATTTAAAATTTGTAACTTGATCAAAAAAAACCATGGGAATAAGATATATGTCTCAATATTCAAAATCCATCCACTTTCATGCTTTGACATGGTAAACCCTATCTATGACATTAAAAATCCAATAAATAAAAGATTTCTTACAGCTTCCACTCACTCATTTGACATACCAATTCCACATATAAGTACCTAGGATAGTCCTATACATGATAAAATAATAAAAATAGGTCATCCAATACATTTTTATCCATTTATATCCATATCTTCCATATCAAGTCATTATTAGGGTTTTAGGAGGGTTTAGATTGCCTTCCACTCTTAACAATTATTTATAAAGCTTAGACCCTAAAAATAATGTTAGGAAATTTGATATATGACCCTTAAAAAAATACCATGAACTAATTTTATCCTCATGAAAAGGTTTCACATGTCAATGAGAATAAGAGAAACCACCTCGAGCTTGTAAACTCCATTCTAACACTTGAGAGACTTTAAGACCTATTTTTCATGCTTTATACTTTAGAATTTGACCTCAAAATTAGTAAATACATTTTAAACAAAATTTTAAACCTTTGATAATTATCTCATGATATTTATCACCATGGAAAGTTAACTTAACCCCTCATTAGGCCACACTAGGTCTCTTTGCACATTAGGCCTTAAACTACTAGTCACACTTAGAATTTGAACATACCTTGAAACCACTTATAATGCTCTCAAAACTTCATTATTATGTTATAAAACCTCATACCATGATCAAACACTTAAAATATTCTTCTCACAAGCCTCAAACTACTCACCTCATCATGATACCAAGCTTATGCCTTCTCACTAGGTCTCTTCATGTAAAGGAACAAGCCATGAACTAGCCTTGATGTCTCTTCTAAAATATTATATACATTATAAACATGTTTACATAATGTGAAAAATATTATTGCATGATATACCACTAATTTCTATCTGTCATAAGTCTTGACAACACTTCATGATACCTTATTAGGTTAGGCATGGTCTAGGACTAGTCTAGTTACATGTTTAGGATTAAGACCTTACCCTTTTAGGTTTACCTTCAAAATTTATTGAGTGTTCAAAAAATTAAAATTCATGCTTTGGAATCCTTAAAAATCCACTCATATGAGTATCCATTTTACCAGACCACCATCTTCATACACATGCTCATGATATGGCAATGCTCCTTAAGGCTAGTGCTCAAAAGTATGATTACCTTGTATCTTGATCTTGAACTTGACATGTCATAAACCTCAAAAAAATTACTAGGTTGACTTAAAATTTTATCTCTACATAGAGAAAATAGATTTTCTTCAAATTCTCTCTTTTCATAAGACTCCTTGTCTCATATCACTTCACCATACATGACACCAACTTTGACATTGACATTAATGACATACATATTAATCTTGACATCAATGACAACATTTATGCCACAAAAACAACAATAGGAACATACCTAAATAATCTCCCCCTTTTTCATTAATGGCAAACATTCAAATAAAGATTAACATTCTCATCTCCCTAAGCTGAATCTCTTCAAACTAATCTTTAACACAAATTGGAAATTTATCCCCCTTTGAAATTAATGACAAAGGGTCATCTCTTGACAACTATATGATATTTAGACCTATAAAAACACACCTTTTCTCTCTAAAAAAGATCATTCTCTCTCTTTGTCAAAAAATCAATACATAGAAATGCCCCCCCTTTGTTCTTATACTTGATACCCTCATAAGAACACTCAAAATTTTTAATCCAATCTCACTATGCATACATGGAACTCACATTATTAAATAGTTAACCACCTTCAACAAGATATTGAAACCAATTCCAAAAATCACCACATATTGGGCTCACAACCAATTGACTTCATAGACATATTATTCTTGTAGACCAAGCCATAACTCAAATTTGTTCATGACTACTATGGATATTCTTAGAAAACACACCTACTCTTGGTGCATGATTGGATCCCCTTATCTCCATGAGATATTTAGACACTATCATGAATGTGACTTGGTTTGATCAAGTCAACATACAAGTAATTTGTAACCCATCTCTTGAAATCACACCTCTAAATAGACTATTGACTAAACTTTAGATCTGAAACAAAGAATACAAAGCTCCCCCTAAGACCAAATATCCTTCATGCTTCTACTCACTAGCTGAGTGCCTCCATGAAGCCTAATGGATTCACCTCTTATATAGGGTAATAAAACAACATAAACTCAAGATATTTATAGATCTTCATGTCCTCACTAGACTAAAATTTCTTCATGATCCTCTAAGGATTGTATAGAATCTTTAGATTAACCTATTCAATCTCTATTTGAACAACATTCTAACTTGGTCTATTTGTCTTGAACCCTTTATCCACAACCTAAGCTAATAGGGAGAATTCTTGGCACTCCTTTATATATGAACTATGCTCCATCATGGCAAATAGTCCACTTGAACTTACATATTGATCATCATTCACCTTAGATACCTTTGGTCTCCATTCACTATCTTGTCTTCTTTTTTCCACTCTAGGGGCCTCAATATTCTTGTTTTGACTTGAGAATCCATGCTTACAAAAATTTGCAATATGATAAACATTTTTAAAATTGAAACACACTATTCCTCTTGATGGAAACACACCATTACCCATACTTCTTAACTGATGATTCTCCTCATATTTCCATGCATATTCATTCTTAGAGGGTCTTCTATATTGCCTTTCTCTATGACTAAAATGGTTACATGAATAAATATAACCATTGAAAGGATTAACATACCATATAACATTAGTCTACCTAATAGGATTAGTCTTCATTCTACCAACACCATCATTCCTTGATTGACCATTGACCTTTAAGTTTTGATTTTGCTTGATCACATTAGTATTCTTCTTTTGGTTTCCATTGAAACCAAAACCTGTTTTGTCATTAGTAGTCTTTTGACTACTCAAGATGTTATCTATATCATTGGTACTCTTTTCAAACTTTAAAAATTACTTTACCTTACTTGATGCCTAATCCAATTTAGATCTCAAGGAATCCACTTTAGTTACATACCTAGCACATTCTTATTCTTTAGATTTTAAGCTTGCAATCACAATGTCAATTTGAGTCTCTACCTATTTGGCTATTTCTTCTTGTTCCTTGTAGTTTTTGTTCAATCTCTCTTTAAACAAATTAATTTTCTCCTCATATTATTTGACAAGAGATCTCATCACCTTATTATTATTCTTCACCATCTTCAGTTCTTCTAGAGCATTCATCAACTCAACCTCAAAGTCCACCTCATCTTCTTCTTCATCTAAATCACCAACAATACCTCCAAACCACATGGACTCTTCTTGATTTGAATAACTTGATTCCTTATCCATGAAGATAACTTCATTGAAATCAGGATCAAGACCTTCATGGTCACTTGTATAATCACTTCTCTCACTCTCATCAGATGAGGTGCATTCTTCCTTGGTGTTTTATTCTTAAAAAACTTCTTCTTGTCATCATACTTTTCAAAGATTTTTTTGCTCTTATCAGACCTATAGGACTTATTTCCATCATCATGACCTTCATCATGATCTTCATCATCATTTATCTTATGTTTATGAGGGAAATCATTATCAAAGTGTCTAATTTCTCCATAATTAAAGCACTTGAAGGGAAGCTTACCCTTGTATTTACTTGAACCAGTTTTTAACTTTCTTGCAAACATAACTATCAACTCATCATCATCAATATCAAAAACATCATTGTCTTTAAATTTCTTACCTTGTGTCTTCTTTTATTTTGACTTATTTTCTACCTTGAATGTTGCTTCCTTCTTTGTAGGTCTTCCTTAACTTGTCCTCATCTCCTAGGCTATTAGGGTGTCATGAAGTCCATCCATCTCTATCTTGTCTAGATATTACATCTCTTCAATAATAGACATTTTAGAATTAAACTTAGGAGTTAGAGATCTCAATACCTTTTGAAAAACAATATACTCTTTTAATTCTTCACCTATGCCTCTAATGATGTTGACCACTTCATCAACCCTCAATAGGTAGGATGCAATGGTCTCATCTTCATTCATCCTTAGGATTTCAAATTGTCTTCTATGGGTTTGAAATTTAGCCAACTTGAACTTAGAGTCTCCCTAATGGATAGTCTTCAAATTTTCCCACATTTATTTAGTATACACCTAGTGCATCACCTTCACAAGATCTACCTCTTATAGGCCACAAAGAATACCATTCATTGATTTTGAATTATTATCACTAGCCTTCTTACCTACTACATCTATAGGGGGAATACAGGGTGTATTATATCCATCCAAAAATTATTTCAAAACATCATGAACTTGAGATATCAAATATGTTCTCATCTTAACACTCTAAAAATCATAATTAGATATGTTGAACAATGGATCCTTACTTGTATAGAAACCACCTTGTGCTTGATTAGACATCTTTGCTTGCTTAAGATATCCTTTAGGATATTAGGTTTGCTTCAAAGGACCTACTATGATAAAAATTATTGGAAGTAAAACTACTAATAGGGGGTGGGGGTTAATTAATTCTCTTAAAACAATCATTTAATTTCACTTATCATTCATTCAAATACATATATCAACCAATGCATAAATAAGCATCCTCATAAGCATATAACATATGAACACAAGAGATATGTGGGAAACCCTCATGGGGAATAAAATCCACTAAAACATATATTGGAATATATTCCTATAAGTAATTACTCAAAATTTAGTGAGGCACCAACCCCATAAGGAGCACCAACCCCTCACTAGTCAAGTACCAACTCAACTAGTCCTTTAACAAGTACCAAATTACAAATAATAACCAAACCCTTAGATGGTTTAGAAAAAAATCATCCATATAGAACATATTATCACCTTTTGACACCTATTTCTCACTTAACTAATGATAATCACCTTCTTTTGCTCTTTACACTCTTTTATCTCTCTCAAGTAGTCTATTAGGCTTATTTGCTCAACGAGCCCTCTTCTTGGTAGATTTAGGTCATATAACCTTGATAATCATCTATATAATAAATATTATAATTTAATTAAATATTTAAAAACACCTCTCTAATGGTATTAAACCCTTTTACCTAGTTTTTAAACTTCTATTTCATCACCACCTCAATATTCTAACTAGTCAAATTAGGCCTATTAGACCTACTTCTTATACTTAACTATTGATTTCATATACCTCGGTCATACATAAACATATAAATACTTATATAAACCTTGTAATAGATCAAAAAACACATTTAATATGATAAAAAAACACTACATAGGTTGACCACCACTCATAAGGACTAAAACCATCATTAGGCGTAAAGGAGACCTAATGCAATTAGGCCTTCTCAAAGCACATGTTTCACCTTGACCACATTAGAAAATATAAAGCCTCCATAAATGGATGAAAAACTTAAAACACTCTTTAATTTTACCCATGATAATCTCACCTTATGTCCTTAACACCATTTAGCTCATTTCACTCTTTGAACCACACCATTAGGCCTTTTCACTGCTAGAAAGTCTATTTTGAATATCTAAAGCATAAAATCAACATTGACATATAAACATATAGAAAAATAATTTATTAAAAAATATAAAGAACTCATATTCATCAAAATTTCCATTATAATTCACCATATAGGGTTAAATACCCCAAACTAACCACTTCCATATGCTCACTTAGAACTGCAAATAGGCCTAGAAAACTAGTTAAGAAATTTTAACTTTTCAAACCTTCAGAGTAATCTCTCATAAATAAAAATAAATTTAAATGAACATATGATACCTATATAAAAACTTCATATGAATTATATTCTTTAACTCTAGACAAATCATCTCATACTCATCTCTGCTAGATGACTACTCAGAACTATCAAAGACATCAAAACATAGTCATGAAAACAAAGACTTAGAAAACTTATAGAATCACTTTAATGAACTTAAAATATGTTTATATGATTATTAATAATAATTATAACATATTTAAATAAATATATTATAATTTATAATGGCAATATTGGTCTTACAAACTAATCTCATGGCTTCACTATATACAAACCTCACTCTATTAAACAAGTCAGTTTGAGAGAAACTTTTTGCCATATACACACATATCCAACTATTATATATAATAAGGATATATAATAAATTTATTTAGTAATAGACCTATTAAAGTGGATCCATCCCTAATATATCATAACACATCCCTAATCTCATTCCCACTTTTGCCTATTTTTCTCACTACCTTTCTCACTAGGCCTTTTTAGTGATAGGTCAGCTTACATGACCAGTTTAACATATTTAAATTCTATAACTTGATCAAAAACCACCATGGGCATAATATATAGGTCTCAATATTAAAAATCCATCTAATTTCATGCTTTGACCCAGTCAACCCTACCTGATACATCAAAAATCCTAAAATCAAGGGATTTCCTATAACTTCCACTCACTTATCTGATTGATCAATGCCACCTGGAGGTACCTAGGAAAGTCCTCTACATGCTCTAGTCATCAAACTAGGTCATTCAGTACATCCTATATTTCATGTATAGGACTCTTCATACACATACTCATGATATGACAATGCTCTTTAAGACTAGTGCTCAAAAGTATGATTACCTTGCATGTTAATCTTGACCTAGACATGTCATCAACCTTAAAAGAATTACTAGGTTGCCTTCAAATTCTATCTCAACAAAAATACAATAGGTTGCCTTTAAATTCTCTCTTGTAAGAAGACTCCTTATCACATACCACTTTACCATGCATGACACCAACTTTGACTTTGACATTAATGACATCCATCTTGACCTTGAAAAAAATGACAACATTTATGCCTTAACACCAACAACATGAACATACATCAACATCTATTTTATTGGGAACTAGATGAAAATCATGGCTAAAAGAATCAATAAGGTATCAAGGTTGCAATGCTCTAGTACAAACCTTAAATTTTGTTTAAAAGACCCAACAAAAATTGAAAAGATTTCCATGGTAGTAAAATACTATAAATATGGCCATACCATGCATATAAAGAACTTACAAGATCCTATCCTTTGATTAGATGCATGAATTATCATGACAAAGGTTAGTGGCAATGATATATGGAAGGAGATGGACATGGCCCACCTATATGTCACTCACCAAGTCATTAAGGGCCTGAAGTATAATTGAGTAATGTATTTTTATAATAATATTATAATGGATATAGATAAGGATCACTATATGCCTAAAAATAAGTTCTTATGGGGCATTTTTCTTTTACTAATGGTGTTTAATGAAATTTGTGTACCTAATTACACCTTCAAAAAATTGAGGTGGTTATACTAGCCTAAGAATAAGTCCCCTATGGAGTGTTATAAGGCATTCACATGCCCTAGCCATATTACCCCAAATTTTAACCTTAATAAGAATTCATGGTATGATGGCATGAAGGAATATTTTGGGAATGAATGGTGCATTCTAAAGGACTTACCTACATAGGTTGGTGATCAAACCAAATTTGATGTCAAGTAATACTTTTTTCTCATGCGCATTAGGATAGTTTCATATAGATAATAATATGCTTGGTTGAAGATGACATATTATTTCAAGGTGAAGTACTTTGTAAACTCTATCAACCACATATATGATTCACAACTGATAAAAAATGAAGCAGAATAAATTGACTCAGAGACTCACACTCTCTACAAAATGTATGGATACCTTGGGAAAAAATCATATAGAGAAAATTATGAGATAGACATAAATGAAATAAAGGTTCATACAACCTTGATTGGGAGATAAATTCATAATCTATTTTACATGTTGAAACCTAAGAAGAAAGCTTGAGGAATCATAAAGCATGAGAAAGAGAAGCTTCCCCCAATGCTACCACTCAATATGAAGAATCATACCAGGCATAATGCCAACACAAGTTCTCATTTAGAACCAATAAAAAGTTAAAGGGCTGCCTAGGAACCACCACATAAGGCATCACCACCAAAGGCTTCACCAAAAAGATATCCATCAATAAGTAAACTAGAAGGCTCAGTGCCAAAAATTTAAATATTTCCTTTAAAAAAAGTAGAAGAGCTTAATAAAAATGATTGGGAAGAGCTAAAAGAACTACCAAGAAGGAACATGGGGATAGTTGAAGAACAAGGAGAGACTGATTTAGATAAGACACTCTCCTTGGCATAAAAATAAGAGACCAGATTTGAAGAGACATAAATGGAGATTGAATATCCACTTGATAAAGAGAGGGATGGATCTAAAGTAGAAAAATTAAATGGCTTAGACATTAACATGACATCACTATAGTAGGACATAGATGTCATGGTACTTGAGTAGGATCCCATCAAAGGGAAATAACAAGCTAACTCTATGAAACCACAAGTGTCTGATGCAACCACCAACCTTCGTAATCAATACTAGACAAGCATCCCTAAAAACATGATTTATTTGTGTTCCCATTTTGATCCATAAGATGCCTCTATTCATAGCTGGTGTGAGATGTCATTTTACTTGGCATGTATAATGAAAAACACCATTTTGAGATGCCTCTTGATAGATTAGTATTGGATTCACAAGTAACGGTGCTACTGACACCCTTTGGGTTGATCGCTAATAATTTTTTCCCTTAAAAGTTTGTGCAAAACTCTTAAAAAGTCCTTTAAGGTAGAACAATAAAATGTGATTTTAGAATTTGATATGCATTGGGATTAAAAAAACATGGTAAGGTAGTGGAAATGTTTGATAAGTAAGTTACCTTCCAGGAGAAAACTAAAGAGGAAGTAGCTGAGTTAAAATATTAATTATAAGTTAAAACAATAGCTAAAGTTAAAAAATTAAATATATGTAAGGCTATTCTGATCCAAGACTTAACACTAAAAAATGGAGTCCCTTTAGAGGGTGAGTCTATTGACAAGCTGAAGACCCTTATGGATCTATTATTAAAATGATGCAAGGAGCAACCTGTGCTAAAATATGAAATAATATGGGTAGCCAAATAATTTGCTAAAACTATATGGGTATGTAGGCATATTTTGCATTGAGTTGGGAAGTGATTCCCATCTTATATGGGATTTTTCAAAACTTGGTATGCCCTAGTAAAATTTGGAAGCTTGACTCTAGGTAGAAGAGCTTCAACATCAAAAATTGCCTGATACCACCCTATGAATAAAAAACCACATCAAGGGTGCAAAGACATTTAAATATGTCAAAAATATGGAATATACAATAACCATGCATTGAAAAAAAATAAATTCCAACTTTGTGACACTCTAAGGATAGGTTATCAATTAGGTGACTGCACTTTAGGAATTTCAAAAGGATGCTTCCACATCCCTTGAATTATTGGTTAATAGGGAAAATGAGTGTCCTAAAAAACCTAAGGAGACCAAAAATTTAAAAACAAAAATTGAATAAATAACAAAAAAATTTAATCAACACCTTATCACATTAAGAAGGTGTCAAAAAATAGATCAAATATGTTGGTCTTGAATTTTTGATTGAGGTGTAGATCAGTGTTTAGTCCAGGATGGACTAAGAACATAGTGTGGGGTGATGTTGGACCCAAAATTTTGGCTAATATTATGGTAGTGGAATGGAATAAACATGGCATGGAATAATCATGATATGAAACACGCATGGCTCAAAATACCATGGTGCAATAGATCATGATGTGAGAAGATCCAGTTAGAAGGGAGGCATAACAAATGTAGAACTCAAGAATGAATGGCTCAGAATGTTAGTAAAAAACTTGGGGATCATGAAGTAAGTGGGAAACAATTAAGGAATGATTCTCAAGGATATAATATCCTTTAATCATACATGATTTTGGCATTGGCTTACATGAATATAAAAAATTGGAAATGAAGATCCAACACTAAATGGGAATATAGGGGCACAAAACCCCAGGTCACTAGGAAAATAAAGTAGATGGCTACCAAGAATCTCAGTTCACTAGATATGATTGGCTAGTCACTATAAGTGTCATAATTATTGTAACAAGTTGGTCAGGGAAAACCAATTATAAATACCCCTTTGTATAGATTTGGATTACTGCTAAACATTTTTGTATAGTGATTATTTTTGGTAAAAGTAGAATCACATATGTCATTGTAATACTTATATTGCACTATAATATTTAGCTAATTTGTATCACTAAGTTGCCAATTCCTCTATTTTAACCTATATATCTCAATTGTAAATAATGAATATAATCTATGTAGTCTAAACATGTGCAATGAGTACTTTGAATAGCATGGAAATTAACTTAATTGTGATTATTCACTTAACTAAAACTTGGTCCACATTTGTGTATTCCTTTAATTGTTTAGTCATTGATTAAAGTACATGTTTAAGTACCAATATATGAAAATTATAGTACCAAGCTAGGAAACCCACAGGAACTAGTTTCTTATTATGTGCTTTAGATGAGTGTGTAAGAACACAGTCTTGAGAGAAATTTCAATGCATTAGTTTATTAAAAATTAGTTACTTCAACGTGCATAGGGAAAGGTCTAGATATAAAATAACCCAAAACTTTCTAAATCATGCTTTTGACTTTTAAAATTTTCACTTATTCACCATAATGTCATCTCTTATCCTTAGTATACTTGGCCATGGACATCCTCAGAGAGTTTGGAAACTTTCCCATAACTTGTATGAGGGTCCTTGAGATCATGAACTTGGTAAACTTGTAGGCCTCCTATTTGGAGCCCATATGACATGAAACCACTAAATATTCATTGGTAGGCTTTTATTTAATCATATTCATGAAATTTTGAGAACTTATTCTTAAAATTTTCATTCATTACTAGCCATGATAACACCTTTAGTAGACTTGCATTATTTGGGCATAGATTTCCTTGACTAGTTTTGATTGCGAATTATAACCCTATTATGTCCCTTATTTGATATCATGGAGTGAAATTTGTTATCTTCTACTATAAGCTTGTAGGTGGCTCTTGGGAGATAAATACTTGTGATTATCTATTATAAGTTTAGAAAATAGGTTTTTCCCCTCAAAAACTTGATGAAAGTCCCCTCATATTTTTCAAAACATCACCAAGAGACCTCCATAATTCTAGTGTAGTCTTTTAATTTTGAAGATTCTATTACTCTTTGTAAAAGAACCTCATAAATTTTAGCTCACAATCATAAACCCCTAAGACTTGTAGCTAAGTTTATTCAAGAACATGTATCTTTCACTCATTTAGAGGATTTGAAGAGCTAGAGAAAGGTCATTAGGTCTATCCAAGACCCTTTTATAGGTGAAGATCCCATAAAAATATATTAAAACCTCTCTCCTTTAACTTATAGATCTCTAAGTCATCATTTAGCCTTGGATCACTTGTGAAACCCTTGACTAGTTCTCAGGGTATGAAACATATTAAAGGTCTCTCAAGAGGCATTCACCATACTTAAAAAGCCCTCTTTCTATATTCATTTCATTAGGAGAATATCCAAGCATCAAATGTGAATCATGGTACTTTAGTTTTTTACAAGGTTTAGGAATAACTTGCACTTTTAACAATGGTTCATATCTCCCCTACCCTTATATTATCTATAAAAACTTTTAGGAGGTGATTAAGGAACCTATTAACCCACTCAAACAACCAAATTGAGTCATATAATAAGATAAATAATATCATATCACAAATCATGTCTCCATCAATATATATGCAAAGGAGATTAGACTCCTTAGTGATTATTTATAGCCATGTCTCCTTATCTCTACTTCCTAACACCTATACAAGGTTATTCAAGATCACCTCCTTCCCCTCTAATGGTCATAAAATTCCATGAATATACTTATCAAAATTAGCACATCCCTAAAAATAGCCTATTTAGGCATGTAAAAGAGTTTTGAGTTAGTTTTGGCCATTTTTGAGATCTTATAAGAATATATTCTCTATTTAAGACCTGTGATAGATTGGATATGGTGTACTTGAGCTTCCACGACTCTCCCATGACCTAAAAGTGTCATTATAGTTCCATAACCTTGAAAAAAACTCCTCAAACTCTATTTTTTCTCATGAAAATCTACATTTTGAAGGTTTTTCTTACCTTTTTGTTTGAGATTAGTGGTATTTTTCCAAAAATGGACCTTCATGTCCCTATAAAACCCTATAAAATGCCTCAAAAACCATTAAAACTACATGATCAATCTTGAAATGTAAAGGTTTATGGATCCTATAGGCACCTCCCACATTGAAATGGGAATGAAAGATATCAAATGCAAGGAGAGGAGGGAAAAATGAATTATTAAATGCACTTTAAATCTCCTTGGTAGGAACTAATGGTGATGATGGGGGGATGTTTGGTGTTATGAGGTTCTTTAATATATTAAAAAGTGGTCTCTTTTCAAAAGATGACTTAAATAGCTCAAAATATACATGATTATGACCCTTTTATACTTTCACATGTACTTGGGGACTCTTTTGAATATGTTCATAGGTTGATTAGGCATTGTAAAGATTTTTTTATCTCTTTTTATTCATGAACTTGACCTCATAGGACAACCATGTTCTTGTCTATGCAATGAAATAATTGTACTCTTAACTAAGGAATGTAGTGACTTAGTTTGATTGTCTCTAATCATGCATTGAGACCTAATAAGATGAAACATGACTCAAACAAGGCCTAAGGCCACTAATCATGCTTTGAGGAATCACCTAGAAACTCATTCACCAACCATGACTCATGATGAATAATGGAAGAAGTCTTTAAGGTAGTTATAAGTGTAGGATTCAAGAATACCTCATTTGGAATACACTTATCCTTCATGAGGTGCACACAAGGAAGGGTACTACCCTAATT
This sequence comes from Torreya grandis, assembly GCA_037957365.1. NCBI lineage: Eukaryota > Viridiplantae > Streptophyta > Pinopsida > Cupressales > Taxaceae > Torreya > Torreya grandis. Next base: position 2,111,264 of record JARHVA010000105.1, read on the forward strand.
TTTTGCAAAAATACTCTCCCAAAGTAAGTAGATTTTCTAAGTACCCAAGTGACTAAAATATCCAACAATTTGGTGACTTCCCAGGGATGTTGGCCTATCCAAACATTGATACTAGCTACCTTAATGTATCTATTGATAATGAATTTAATAATAAGCTCAATATGAATAAGACACCCTTTTGTACTAGCTTTAAGAAGACTAAAAAATCACCTTCAAATAGAAAATAAGGAAATAAGAATAACAAAAAAGTGTTTTACAACACTTAGGTAAAGTAAAAACACAACTAATATATTGAAATAATGTGCTCAAAACACTTATAAAAAATCAAAATTAATTTCCTATTAATGTACAAAGTTCTAAAGATGACCTTCAGGCATAGTGTTTCAAATTAATCCCATTGACTAGGATTGGAAGTTATTATACATATAAATAGACAACTAGATAACATTATATGATTTGAAATTGGTTATAACATAAGGACCACTATATAACATCAAATTTGGTATGGCTTCTAGCCTTGGCCCTATCTTCATCCTATATTGACACTAAGTCCCCCTCAAGGAAGACTCTATCAACTTCTCTCCTATTAAATGTATTCTTAAATTGAGCTTGGTGGATATTAATTATGTGTATAGCTTGATCCCTAACTTATTGTAACTCCATTAATTCTACAAATCTCACTATCATAGAATATTCCTCCATCATTTCCAACTGATGTATAATTTTTAAGGCTAATATTTCAAGTGATATATGTATCATTGCTTCCCTACCATACACAAGCATGTATAGGGAGTTACCTACAGTTATTTTAGGTGTGTTTCTATCATCCCATAAGGTTTCCTTTAGCTTTGTGTGCCATGTTCTTTAGTTCTCTTCCATATTCATTTTGATGATTATAATCAAATTTTCATTTGTGGACTCTACCAAGACATTATAGGGGGGATAGTAGTTAGTGGAAGTGCTCAAGTAATTTCCATATTTGACTTCCCAATCAGTTATCTTAATTCCAATAAAGGCTATTGCATTATCAAAAATGATTTTATAAGGCACTCCAAACCTAGTGATTAATTTCATATAAATCCAAAACATTTGTCTCATTTTACTCCTTAAGGGACAATACTTCTACCCACCTTTTAAAGTAATCAATGGATTCAAAGATCTACTTATAGATTAAACTTGAAGATGGGTTAATCATGCCTATGAAATCCAAGCCCCATTACATGAAAGGTTGTTATACCTGGATGGGGTGGAGAGGGAGGTGTGCCAATTTTTGTTTTCCAATGAATAAAGAACATTTTTGACACCTTTTGATCAATGCATATGCATCCTTAAACAAGTTAGGCTAATAATATCCTACCCTCATTATATTCAAAGTTATGGTTCTTCGAGAAAAAATTCCCACCTGTTAATCCATCATGTAACTCTTCCAAAACCTTCTCAACCTAATTTGTTTCAACACACCTCAATATATTACCATTGACATCCTTCTTAAACAAAATATGATCAACTAAGACATAAGGAATATACTATAATATAAAGCACCTTATCTTGGATTTGTATAGACCTTGGGCCACTCACTAGTTTGCCAAAATATGATCATATCCTTAGTCTAGCTCTTGGAAAGTGTAGGTGTATCTGGTTATTGGTCTTCTTGAAACATTAAGACAACCCTTTTATCATCTCAAAAACTTAAATCTAGTTTTTCACAATCCTTTTACTAGATTGGTGACTTTAATGTCTACATCATACTCTATCACTCTTGTAATCCATCCTACCCTCTTTTCATTTAAGTCCTTGCTCAAAATAATTTATCTGACACTTGGGAGAGAAACCATTAGACCATTTTATTATTTGACACCAAATAATTGAATTTATTAAGACTTATTATTACATTAAGAACATGCTTTTATACAAAAGTATATCTCACCTCATAGTCCTAAAAACTATGGCTAAAGAAAGTTATTGGATGCTCTAACCCTTATTCATTATACTACACCTATTCCAGTGAATTTATGGGTTTATTATTGGAAAAGGGGAAAAAAAAAACTAATTATGGGTATGGTTGAAAAACCTATTTGATTTTTCATGCATTGAAATCAAAATATTGTGAAGAGGTCCTCTTTGGCTTGGGTGGATGACTTGTAGATAAGAAAGCATTAAAGCAAGCTTGTTTGTTAGATAGATAGTTGTGTGGATTGCCTAGCGATAGCTAGATCTTGGAAGTGAGAGCTTCCTTAGGGGTTGTCAATCCACACATTTTAAATAATTAAGCTTATAAATAGAATAGAAGGTACTTACATCAACAATCAAAAGGTATTGAAATTGAACACAAAAATGCTTGCTAATAAATATTCCTATGAATGATTAAATTAGTGATAAACTAAATAATAATAGTGCTAGGGATTTGGGGTATGCTTTAGAAAATTAGAAAGGGGTCTATGAACAAGAAAAAACATAAAAAAATAGGTTTAGTTGGGCATAGTTAGTTGAATTTATCTTTCTAGTTTTCACTATCATAGTGACCATCAGTGATTGGGCTGGCGATTGATGGTCAAGGTAACCATCAGTGGTTGGACAGACCATTGATGGTTGAGTCAACCATTGATAGTTACTATGTCTGGATCTAGGTTAGTAAAGAGGATAATTGATGAGATTCAAAAGATTGATTTTGAGAGATGGGTAAGACCTAGGTTGATTTCAAAATGGAAATAAAGTAAATGAATACTAAAAAACAAGTAATTATCTTACCAAAAGTCAATTAGGTAGATGGTTGAGGTAGTTAACTTGTTAGTGGAATATAGCTCAATTCCAATAGAGTAATGGTACCTGAGAACTTGGTGGAGAGGTAGTGATAAATTGACTCTTTGATAAAATAATTGGTTCACTGGATCATTGTTAATGATTGACCTAAAACAAAGAAACTCTTGGATTTAAAAAGATCTTGATAATGATTATAGTTCCATTTCACCTTCAGGCTCTTTTCTTCTTATGGGCAAGGCAAGAGAGTTACAATAACACATAAATTGGGCCTCCTAAATTTAACTCATTCATGTAATGTTTCACAATAATAATTAGATGAGTTATTTTTAGAAAAGAAATGTGGGTGAGTTTATATGTTAGTTGTTAAGGAGGTGGACCTTGACCTTCGACAGTCAGGGTGACAATCAGTGATCAACTTGACCATCAATGGTCAAGGGTGAAAGGTAAAAAGTGGGTAAATGCTAAGCTAATCCATTTGGGTTAAATTGAATATGAGTTAAGTTTGGTTAGGGTTTAGTGGGTCAAATTCTCCCTAGGGGGTCTTAGGTAGTCTAGGGGTGATTTTAACATTTAGAATCATAGTGTGTAAATTTTTAGTCTCTACATTTTGTCTCTTTTTGTTATGTAACTTGAATCAACAAGCTGTAAAACAAAAATGGATTGCTAGGTTGAAGGTTTGTTTATTTCCCTAAGTATGGGAGTAAGTGTTACCCCTCAAACTAGGAGTGGATGAGGTAAAATAGAATTGGGTGTAGGTTTGATCAGGTGGGTGAGGGTGATGACAAAGGTGGATGATAGGTTGGGTACTCAAGTTTAGACAAATGTGCAAAGTGCAAAAAAAAGTGTGATAGCCAAGATCATGCAAAGACAAGGTTGCCATAGTTGAAACTAATAAAGGTTGGTTCTAAGGGATAAGTGAATAGTGTACTACATGATCGTAATTAGGCATGACATCTGGGTACACCTGTTAGTCTCCTATATAAGGTTGATGTTTCTATGGGTATCCAAGGTAGGAAATGTTATCATGGAAAACATAAATAGGTTGAGTATTGTAGATATTCAAGGTAGGAATTGCTCTTGAAAATACACAAGTAGGTTAGGTAAGCACAAGGTGGTGCAAGTTCAAATGGGTCAACATGGAAATGTTGTTTCTATAGTCAAAGGACCAAGCAGAAGATGTTATAAAATACATGTTAGCTGGGATGAAATGGACCCATGGATGGGTGATAATTGGTTATATTGTGCTAAAAGGGGGCCTACCTAGTTAGAAGCAACAAAATAAGGAACTTGATTATCGATGGTTAAGGTCCCTAAAGATGACTATCAATGGTCACCCTAACCATTGATAGTTAGGGTAAAACCTTAAAAGAATTGATGATGAAAAGTGAAAAGTGAATCACTTTTTACCATTTGTTATTTGTGCTTTGGGTTGACTTTGAGCTTTGGTTTTTGAAATTTTGTGGTAGAGTCATTTTACTAAGTGCGCACTAAGGTGGATGGTTGGCATTGAGCTGAGGTAGACCATGTTAACCAATTAGGATGTAGGGATCATGTAGGCATGGTTGAGGATGAGTAGGTATATAGGTGACTCCATAGTGGAGGTCATGTAATGAGGTAGGGGTGTCTTATATTTGATAGATGAGATTTGATTTTATGCATTTGTATTAGGTTAGGAACCTAGGGTAGGTTAAAATTCTTAGTTTGGTTTGTTATGCCCTAGGAGGGTTTATGTGAAATTTGGGAAAATAGATGGGTGAAATTGGGAATTTTATGGTTTGGGTAGTTAAATTGGGGTGGGTAGTTAATTAGGTTGGTATTTTACTAGTTTATCTTGTGTATTTGGTATTTTTATGCTGTGATAGGGTTTAGGCATTCCAACCATGGAACATCACAGTGACCATCGATGATCGACACCCTAGAAAATATGGGTGCTCGACTGTCGGTAATCACCTTGACCATTGATGGTTGATGAGGGTAGAGAAGATTTTTCTAAGTGTTTTAAAAATTTAGGTCAAATGAAAAGCTTATGTTTTAGGCATAAGTTGGTAATGGAAGTCTAAAGGGAATGTTTAGTGGGTAGTGGGTAGGTAGGTAAGATAGATAAGGGAATAAGTAAATTATGTAAAGGTTAGGGTAGATGATATTGGTGTAGGTGACTAAGTCATGCTTTTGACTTGGTGTAGGATAGGGAGAAGATTTATATGCATGATCAAGTGCCATGTATCTTTTCTGAGATCTATTAGGAGATGACCATAACCTACTAGGCCCACATGGAGGAGGTGGGGTTAGGAGTAATGAGGCACTATCAACATGTGCCTCAAGATGCATTTAGGATCATAACACTCATCAAGAGATGGGATAATATTATGAACACCTTATTTATACTAACTAGAGATATGACTCTTCTACATAAGGATGTTTATAAGATCATTTGACTTCCACTTTGTGATGATCTGATATACCACATAGAGTGAGAGGAGTGAGATGATCACATCAAGCTATTATATAGAGATGAGAATGATCAGGTTAGATGGAATGATATGGAATTTAGGTATATGACATTGTATCAAAGGGCTCCAATTGAAAGGAGACTTATGACTATGCTTATGATTATTGTGGCATGCTTTGGGCTTCATGACTTGAGTAGTGGGAGATTTCCTTATTTGCTACTAGGGTTTTTGTTGAGATATTTATAGGGTAGATGGTATTTAGTTGGGTGCATATTTTAATTATATAAATATATATGGAGATATGGGGGTTTAGGGCCAAAAAGAGATATCATATTAGTGTCAACCTGGTTTTGCATTATTGGGCCTATGAGCATATTCGAGTGTTAAGGTCAGTAGGGTTATCATGGGTTAACTTCACATAGATTGATTTCCCTATTGGTTTTATGTGGTGGAGGGGTGATTTTTTTACATCAATTTCAAGAGGTGGAGCTCATGACATGGAGTGGTTTAAAGGTGTAATGGGTGCACTAGTGATAGGAGATATCACCTGGACATTGTACATCTAGTTTCTAATATGGCCTAGTTACAAGAGGTAGACACTCTTGCTGCAGAGCTGTAGATGGATATTTGGTAGGTAAGATGGGTAGGTGGAGATGATCAAATTTGATAGGGTATATTGATGGTTTGGCCTAGTATAGGGCATCTTAGGTCTATTCCCTAGGTACAAGTGAGAGGACTCCAAGATTTTTTTGCTAGAGCCACATCTCATGCCTACTTTGCTAGAGTTTGAGGAGTTGCTCACTAGGGCATTGATAAATGATGTTAGGTTTGTAGATGAGTACATTTCATGATACTAACCCATCTATTTAGCTATGGATATTGGTGGAGATGATGGAGGTGTCAGGTCAATGGCCATAAACCCAGTTAGACATGATGGACAAGCAAAGGCAGCTTTATCCATTACATAGGGATAGGTATAGGTATTATAGGGATAGGTGACCACATTGTAGGGCAAAATTATCACACTACAGGGTCAGGTTACTACCTTAAAAGCTTATATTTCTAATATCATAAGGGAGAGGGATCAGTTTAGGACCTCTTTAGGCTTGGTAACTCAGGAGAGGAACTCTCTAAGGTAGAGAATAGGAGGAACAACAACATGGGTAACACCACTAGGTTTCACTCCCACAACATGATACATAGCTATGATAATAGGATCTATGGTATTATAAGGCTATTATTCTGACACAGTGTCCATAGGAGCTAGGATCTATGGTAGTTTTGGTGACCCCAAACCAGTGGGTAGGGTGTATATTTGGATAGACAAGGATAGGTGGTGGATTGGTAGGTATAGTAGGTGGGAAGGCACTAGGATTCAATAGTGCTCCAAGAGGTAGTCATGCCCTGGAGGCATAACTCTAGATAGATATATAAATTTTGTATATCATTTTAATTCTAGATTATGAGCTGATGCAGTGAGATGTACTTTTTTGAGAGAGAGCTATGTCTATCTACATGTACACATTATTATGATCATTTGACTCACAAGTTTATATATTTGTGATTGTTATTTATGCTCATATTCATGGTGTATGATCTAATGTTGATGTTTATTTTTTATGATATGATGTTTATATTACTCATGGTTTATGCTTATGATTTGTTTGTTTAAACACTGATAAATGCTTATATAGGCATGAGATGTTTTTGGTTTTTGGTTTATGGTTGTGATTATTGATTGCTTATGACATGATAACTTTAAATGCGTATTTATATTTAATTATTTTAGACTTGGGCATGTGGAATAAAATGGTTGGTGGCTTGAATTGTTTATGGATATTATGATACTATGAATTGATTATGCTTGTTGTAATCTATGAATATGGTCATGCTTATTATTATGCTTTGATTATGGTTATGCTCTATTGTCAATTTAAGGTAAAACACATGAGGTAAATGCATCAACAACACTATATAAGAGACTAAAAAATATAATTAAGAGATAATCATCATCATGAAAATATCAACTAGTCATGATAGGGTAAGAAGAGGGATGATGCTTCTTCAATGATAAGGACTAGAAAAATTAAATTTAGACTGGCTTAATGAACACAAGCCCTTTGAATGATTCACATTAGCATTCATTAGTTGGTTAAAATGTGTCTTGAACACATAATGTAAAGTAAGCTCAAGAATCCCTTGCATATAGTGTGAATGGGTGAAAATAGAACCTTATTGTGAGACTAGCATGCCTCTCCTATAGGTGTCCAAAGAACCAAGATAAATAAGTCTATGCCATGTAAAGCATAGACTAATCAATATAGGAAGTCTACTTGAGAAACTTTATTGTAAATTTCACCTTATTATACTTCTTGGGAACTGATTATGACTTTCAAAATTATTTTACTTTTGCTATGATTTTGATAATGGGTCTTTTGTTGATTTCTATATATAAGAAGTTGATCGATATGGGAAGCTCTCATGAAATTGTTGTGATTTTGAAAAGATGTTTTACTCATCCATCCTTCAAGAGAGTGGTCCAAGTTTATTTATTCTATTCAATGCTTTTTGATAGCTATCTTTCAAGGAAGTAGTCCACCATACGTTTTGGCAATTTTAAATAAATTTTAAAAAATTGTCCTTCAAGAGAGCAATTTGTGAATGGTAGGAATGACCCATAATTACTAGTGATATGATTTTTTTTATTTTCCTTTTATTTTTCTTGACATAGACTTACTTAGGCTGGTTTAGTGGTTTACCTTTATGAAGGAAAAACTAGAAGCACAAGAAAGTTGATTAGCTGTGTAAAAGTTTAGGTGACAATAATCATGGGAATCCATCTTGTAAAGGGGTGGAAAGTATCATGGAAACCATGCCATAGGTAGAGATGTGATACCCATTATTTAAGATAAGGATATGCTAGTGACAACTAATCACATGATTTAGTTTTCATTGATTTCCCCAAAACAAGGAGATGGAATATAGGTAGATAGCAAGGGATGAGTTTAAGTTAGACAAAATGTGAATGCAATCCTTATAAACAAAATAATGGATATAGATGTGAAGCAGTAAGGGGCTCAGGTTCTAGGTGGCCTTTGAAAGAAGACAACCAGTAAGCTCTTGATCTATATTTGTGGGTTATGATATAAGCTCTAAGCCAATTGAAAGATAACTTGCCCTGTTTGCTTTTCTCCATATTAGTGACATGTTGGTTTTCCTTTAGGACAAGGTATCTAATATTTAATTATCATGCTTTAAGGTGTTGATTATAGGTATGCTTGGCATGATATTGATAGAAATGGAGATGGGTAAGAGTTACATGATGATGCTCATCAAGTAGTTCAAGATGGACTAAACAGTGTTGATAATTATCCTCTAAAATAAGCTATTGAAAATATATGTGAAGAGAGGGGATTTGGAGTTAAAGAGGAAAGATGACCTCTGATCCAAACATGAGATAAAAGGGTATAGCCCATGTAGGGGTTCTAATGATAGTAAGAAACACCCATAAGGCAAAGGGGATGTGTAAATGCCAATCCCAAATAGATGTACTAACCATTTTAGTTGGCATATTATTAAGAGTTTTGTTAGATGCCTTGGCCTATCCATTAGCTTGAAGGAGATAGGGTGAGGAGAATCTTAGATTAATGCTAAATGCATCACATAGACCCTAGACTTGATTTTTCTTAAAGGATTTAACATTATCAGTGATAATCTTATGAGGAATAGTGAAGCAACATATAATGCGATGATTAATAAAGTCAATAATATTTTATACTTTGGTTGAGACTAGAAGAAGAGCCTCTACCAATTTGGTAAAATACTTGATCAAAATAATAATAAAATGGTTTTGTTGTAAGTAATGGGGGTTAATTTCACCAATAATATCTAGACCCCATTGTGAGAAGGGTTAGAAAGCGATGAAAAATCATAGGCTATGGCTAAGTGCATGATGTAAATTGGTGTGATATTGACATTTAACAAACTTTTTCACATAATCATAATAATATTAGTTAAGGGTAAGCCGATAATTTCTAGGACAAAGGATGTGCTTAGCTATGGCAAGGTCACTAAAGTGTACTCCATAGACTCCATCATGCATTTCCTTGATAGTGTGAGAGGTTTTATGACTATGCAAGAAACAAAAGAGGAGGCCATCAAAGTTATTATAAAGAATTCCTCCCATAATGGTATAACATGAGGTACTCTAAATAAACACTCTTTGAGCATTCCTAGAGAGGCCATAAGGAATTATGCTAAGGTTAAGATAGTCGAAGGTTTGTTGATACCAAAGGTTAGGCTGGGTTTCCTCCAGATTGAAAATGGCGGGAGAATCTAGTTTGACATAGGAAGTTTGGGTAAGTCTATGGATAATGATAGACAACTTAGAATCTAAGGGTATATATGGCATCTAAGAGGCAAGGGAAGCCATGGTGTTGATCAACTTGTTGATAGATCATGGGGTTGATTGGAGGTGGTAGTGTTCAAATAATGTCAAGAGTTCATCAACTAGTTGCTTTTACTAATGTAAAACATCATTCTTACACTAGTAAGATATATTTATTTGATTTAACACAAGTTAAGAGTCACTAAAAATGTTGATAATTTTGACTCCTAGAGCTAAGGCTATTTAAAGGCCTATCACTAGGGCTTCATACTCAGCCACATTCTTAGTACATTTAAAATTAAGCTTGAAGCAAAAAGGAAGAGGTTCACCATCAAAGGGGATAAGGATGATACTTTTTCCCCCATCATGTTGAGATTTAATCCATCAAAGAACATGGTAACTTGATAGGTGAAATCTTCTTGAGAGAGGGCCACAATGGACTCATTAGGGAACTCAAGAGGAGGGGGTTGATTATCTATTAAAGGTGCCTTAACCAATTGGTTGATAATGACTTGTACTTTAATTGGATTTTTTTGAATGAAATCAAAGTTAAAATCTACTAAGAGCATGAGCCTCTTGGCCATATGTTGGTTTTGGTAGGGCTTGTAGTGCATGTACTTGAGTGTATCAGTGTTGGTTATAATGTAGGTTTTTAGTGAAAAAGGTAATGGTCAAGCTTGGTAGACATAAAGACTAAGGCCAATCAAAGTTTCTTAGTATGGGTATATCAAGTCTCATATTATACCAATATGTAGCTAATGTAGTATAAAACTTATTCTCTATGTTATTCAAAATGGTGAGCTAGCATTTCCCCTAGGGAGTGGTTAGTGGTAAAGATGTATAGGTAGAAGGGTTGGTAGTCCTTGAGAGGGGTGAGAATAGGTGGAGACAAAAGGTACTTTTTGAGTGAGTTGAAGGCCTTTTGATAGTCATTATTCCACTTGAAAGACACATCCTTCTTTAGGAGGTGGTGGAAGGGTTGATACTAATCCAAAAGTTGGGAGATATAATGATGAATGGATTGAAGTTTTCCCTATAAGCTATGGAGTTGTTTAAGGTTGGTTAGAGGAAGTATGTCTAGGATTGTTTTTATTTTGGTAGGATTGACTTTGATTTCAAAAAGGGAGAAAATAAAACTAAGAAGCTTTCTGGACAAGACCCCAAAAATGCACTTCTTGGGGTTTAGGAAAACATGGTAATGGATAAGCTGTTAAAAGATGATCTTAAGAATGACCAAGTGATCCTACCAAAGTTTGGATTTTCCATGAAGGTCATCCGCATAGTCCTTGATAATATTATGGATGAGGTCATGGAAGATATAAGTCATGGTATGTTAGTAGGTTACACCAATGTTATTTAACCCAAAAAGGCATGACTCTATAGAATAAGGTTCCCCATGGGGTGGTAAAGGTGGTTTTGTGTTGATATTCAGGAGTAATTAAGATCTGATTATAACTTGAGAATCCATCCATGAGAGATAACATCTCTTGATCAGCTATAAGATCAAAAAGCTAGTCAATGCTTGATAGAGGGAAGTCATCTTTGGGGTAGGTGAGTTTGAGGCCATAAAAGTGTATAAAAATATGTAGTTCCCCTACGACTTTGGTGATAGGTACAATATTTGAGACCCATTTGGGGTAGTCAATGGGTTGAATAAATTTGATAAATAAAAGATGCAAAATCTCTTCTTTGATGAGAAGGGCTATGAAAGGGTGCATGCACTAAATCTTTTGATTAATGGGCTTGCCATCATGGTGGGTGATTATGTTATGGGTAGCAATTATGGGGTCAATTCAAATCATATCACTATAATAGCAAGCAAAGGATATGTTGTAGTCTTAGAGGAAAGAGAGAAAGTCCTAAAGTTCCTCAACATTCAATGATTGATTGATTTTGATAATGTGGGGGTTATACAAAGTACCCAAGTTAATATTTTTGGTGGATTAATTCAACATGATCAAAGACTTAAGAAGAAGGGATTTGTGGATTGAAGAATCTAGGGTACCAAGATAGGTGAGAATATAATCATCATCTTGGTACTAAATAGTGTTAATGGTAGGAGAGTCTTCTCCTATCATTTCATGGTGGGTTAAAGGGATGGTTATGATCATCTCCTCTTTTTGATAAGTTAGAGGTCTAAGGTTGATCATGATAATAAAAACAAAAGTTAGGTGGGATGATGTCATCATCTTCATATGCAAATGGAGGTGAGGTTGGTGAGGAAGGGATATCTTGCTCAATAATGGTAATGGTGGGCTGTTTAGATTTCTTCTTATTAGGTAAGATGAAACCCAGTCCATGCATATTGTGTGGCTTCTTAGTTTTGATGGTGACAAATTCATGTGGGACATGCTCATACCACCCAAGATTAAATCTTTTCCAAGCACACTAATAGTGGTATGTCTTGCTGAAGTTGGGTTTATCTAGGTAAGAGAAATTGTTAGTGAATGGTCAAGGTTGAAGAGAGGTAGTAGAAGAACTGAGGGATTTATTGAGTCCCCCATAGAAAAAGTGGGTTTGATAGTGAGGAGGTCTAAAGGGAATTATAGTTCTAACATTGGGGTCATATCTTAGCTAGTTGGTAAGGTGACCATACTCATGAGGAGTAGGGAAAGTGTTAAGTGCTAAAAGATTATACTCCCTAGTGAAAGGTGATGGAAGGTGGATTTTAAAGGGTCTATGGTGGGGATTTGGTTTGAAGGGATAGAGAAACTAGTTGATGCCTTACTGGTAAAAGGGGATATGATATATACTTTAGTGGTTAAAGGTTGTGTTTTAGTTGCTAAGGGTGTGTTGGAAGGGGGTATGAGGACATCGTTAGGGAGATAGGTCATGTTGCATATTGAGAAAGTGCTTGGGTCAACTTGGATCGTGATGACCCAACCATCATGCTCAAACTTAATGAATTGGTGGGGGGTGGAGAGAATACAACTCATGGAGTAGATCCAAGGTCATCCCAATAAGATGTTATATTAGAATTCACCTTCGACTACATAGAAAAGTTCTGGGAGCATGTGAGGTCCTAGATGGATATAAATGATAATAGTTCCCAAGTTAGTGGTTATGGTATCATTAAAAGAACAAAGGATGGCCAAAGATTTAGACATGACATTATCCAGCAAGTTGAGTTAGTTGTAGGAATGATAAGAGATGATGTTAATCCTAGCTCTCCCATCAATCATGACCCATTTGATGTGGGTTTGGTTGATCTAAGTATTAATAAAGAGAAGGGGTTCTGGGTCCTCAAGGTGGATGGAAGGTGTTTCCAAATCCTTGAAGGTAACAAGGTTGGAATTTTTAAGGGCACTAATAAAGGCTGTTAGAGGTTGGGGGTATTCAGGTTAGACCTCAATGGATTGCAAAGCCTCTATTAGTGCTTGGTGGTTATGGGGAGAGGTAGAGATCAACTCATACAAGCTCATCTTCATTGAGGTCTAGTGAAGTTGTTTAAGGATAACTCTCTAGATGGATTCTAAAGGGTTAGATTGGGAGGCACCTAAGATAGACACCTTGGGTTTAGTTAAGGATGGAGACAATTAGGTGTAGGTTGGTTGGGAGTTTGAAGAGAGGTACATCCAAGGAATGGTCACCTTAGCCTTCTGATTATCCTTATATTCTCATAACCATATTGATAATATGGATATAAAGAGAGGTTGAGATAGTAGATTGGTTAGACTCATCTTCACTTCAAGGTGAGAGTGGAGGAGTAGGTGAGCATTGGGTAGGTATGGTTATTGGTTGGATTAGTATGGGGCTCATAAGAGGTTCATATATTAATAGATTATCCTCATTGTAAATTTAGTGGATAATGGTTTAGAGAGCTCTATGATTCTTTATATCATGGTTGGGTATCTTATGATAAGAACACACATGGTGGTCATTGTACCAGATAGGTTTGGAAGTAAGAGGGTCAAAGGGTCTAATGGATGTAAGGATAAATAAGAGGTCTATAATAACCTATGAAAAATGGTCGAGTAGGATTTAGTTAAAGGTGGTAAAGGTGTAGTGGTCTTTGCTTTGATGGTTAAAGTAGGAGGTTATTTTGAGATAGGTTTGGTGGTAGGTGTTTTGGCTAGGGTGGTGCACTTGGTTGATGACCTCTATTTAAGCAAGGATATTGATGAGTTAGAGGTGGAAGACCATAAGGTAGGTAACTTAGGTATAGTTGGCATGATAAAAGGAGGTGCATCAAAGAGAAACTATGAAGGTGTAACCAAAAGAGGTAGTGGGGTTTTGGTAGAGGTAATTGGTTTCCTACTCAAAGTAGAGGGATGAGGCCCCAAAATGGAGGGAAAGGTTGAGGGAGGTAAAATTTGGGCATTTTAACCTTTGTGTAGTTTCACCTCTTTGGTTTCTTTAGTCTAATGTTTGGTAGCTAGGTTTAAATAGGTTAGGTCTACCTTTGCCAAAGGGTGACTAAGTCTTGGTGTAGGGAGGATACTAAGGTTTTTGATTGGTTTGGTGGGTTTGGTCTAAGAAGGTGACTCAGTTGTTTAGGGTCTAGGTGTCTCTAATGGTTGAGGGATTTTTGGATTAGTAAAAGTAGTTGATAGGGTAGAAGCTCAGATGGTGAAAGTGATGGGTTGTTTTACTAAAATTATGGTTAGAGGTTATTTCTTAGTGATATAAGGTAGCCCTAATTATTACTAAAATATGGCTTGATCCATGTTAGGGTTGGAGATAAATTCCAATTTCTACACTATCTTAGAGAATGGTTTATAGATTGGTTTGATTTACTAAACAATGGACCTAAAAGATAAGCCCCTAGGTGGAGACAGAAGGGTGGTAACCTCATCCTCTTCCTTAATCAAAGGATGCAAGGTTAAGATGGGCGGTTCCTATATGGGAAGAGTAGGCATGGGGGTTTCCTCCTTGGGAATAATTTTTGAAGGGGGAGTGGTTTTCTTGATAGTCAAAGGTGAAGGTGAGGTAGAGATGGTCAGTTGTTCTAGTATATCAGCTAAAAGGGTCGTTAAGGACTCCACCACCTCGATAAGTGGAGGGTGAGAAGATGGTATTTCCTTGGTTTGGTTTTATAAATTAGGGAAAGGTATTTTTACTACCTTAATAAGTAAAGAGGGTGAGGGATAAATAGGTTGGTCAACATGCTCTTTAACAACGAGTGTGCTAAGAACCATGTTAACTATATGGGTATCATGAGAGCATTTGACATTATTGATCTCATTCTTGCTAGGAGCATGGTTTGGGAAGGGTTTCCTGAATATTTTAAGGGCTTGGATTGATGGCACATTGGGGTTATCTAATGTAAGTTCTCCCTATCAATGAGGGATTAGATAAGGCTCTTAAAGGTGTTACACCTACTAACATCATGTTTTATGACTTGATGGAAGGCACATAGATCATTATAATTGAACCAACTAGGTGTAGTACAAGAGGCATCGAACTACTAAGGATGTTTGATAAGAGGAATTTTAATGATGTTGGATTTTAATAACTTCTCCAAGATGGAAACATAATATTCTCCAAGTGGAGTGAATTATTCCTAGTTGTTCCAAGTTTAGATCCTAATATTTTGATTTGAGGAACTAGAGGAATTAAATTTGTTGATGGAAGGTATATGAGTAAATTTTAGTACAACCACGTTTCCTTTCTCTTGGTGTTGGTATTAGATGGGTTGCTTGTCTTGGAAGAAGAAGCCTCATTGGTTTTGTAGGTTTAGTTCTTGTTTTTGAGCTTTAGCTTTCATTTGTCAATGGCTTAGATATTTAAATTATGTGCCGTGGTAAAACATTAATCAAAGGTTCATAAGATTTGGACATGAAGTGTAGAGGAGATGTGCTTAGCACATGCCCAAAGAAAGAACTCTATGAGTTTAGGTTGAGGTAAGGAAAAGGAAAGTTGGTTAATCAGGCTCCTCTAATGAGCCATAAAATTGGTAATGGATTCATCCTCAAACTACCAGATAGAGTAGAGGTCAATGATATAAAATTTCTTAGAGATATTTATTGAAAAGTGGTCCAAGAAGGTTTGATCTAGTTGGGTGAAAGAGAAAAGGGAGTGCTTAGGTATGGCACTATACCTATACAATGATGGAATGGCTAGAGACATGGGGAAGGTACATAGAAGAAGGGCATAATCATAGGTGAAGAACTAAAAATCATGCCTAAATTCCCTAAGGTGTTGTTGGGGATCCTCCTTTTAAATTTAGAGAACTTGGGAAGTTCCCATTAGAGAGGATATGACCTGATAGGTACGAATGGATGGATGGGCTCATTATAGATTTGGTCATATGACAAGATGTTATGAACACCCAAAATGGATTAATTTAATGTGTTCATCTTATCATAAGCATCTTCATTAGGTTTACTTAGGGTTGTGTACCCAAAGGGTTATAAGATGCATACTATTGAGATGGTTGGGAGACACACTGATAATGGGTAGAAGTTTAGAAGGTTGCCACATATTGGTAAGTAGATGCCAATGGTTGGGTGGAAGATACATAAGGGTAGGTAGAAATAGGTGGTTATGTAGTGGGTACATGCCCTTTTAGGTTAGGGATGTAATAAAGTTTTGGTGCTAGGGGTGCTTGTTGGATAGGAGTGGTAGTAGGGTTAGTGACTGATGGAAGGGTGGTGACTCTTGTACTAATCAATGGCAAGGTAGAGGGTATGGACACCACAAAGATTTAAAGTGGAGTAGTGGTTGATGGATTGGAGGTAGCTAAAGTAAGGTTGGTAGTGTTAGAGGTAGACACTCCTATTGTGAAGGAGTGGTTGTTAAGAGTAGAAGGTATAAGGGTACTAGTATTTTGGGTTGTTTGGTTCTCTATGGTAGTCTTGAAGGGGTTGTTGGTTGATGTGGAAGATTGGGTAGTTAATAGTTAAGTTGTAAATATGATAATAGAGGTACTCCCCATGAGGTGGAGAGGCATGCCATAAGGTAGATCTATAGGTGGGGTCAAAGCTGAGACATGGTAAGACATGGTTGTAAGATAATGTTGTAAGGCTATAGGATTGTTGTCTAGGAAAGTGAAAAAACTTACATCTCTTTGAGGGACCTCCTAAGGGAAAGTAGGACTTATTGAAGGGTGAGGAGATTTTATTGGCTTGAAAACATAGTCCATGGATGAAGAGGTAGGTTGGATTGGTGATGGGTTTTACTCTGCAAGGTCTCTTCACTATTGGTGAGTGAGAACCATATGAGAAAGGGGAGATAAAAAGCACAAACAAACTTACTACTCAAATAAAGAGAAGATGAGAAAAATTATCAAATAAATCAAATCACACTCTAAAAGATATGTTAAGCTTTAGAGTTTTAATTAATCTCACTTTTGGTTTATGCCTTAAGAAGATGTGTGATTGAAATTGGCTTGTAGAATAGGTACTAGAGAGGAAGTCTAAGGTTGGTTTTGGGTTGTGTTTAGGCACTCAAAAATAATGTATATTGGAGTAAATGCATGGCTTGGTATTGGAGCCTACCCCCTCACTTCACACACTATGATGATAAGGGTATTAGGTGCTTAGCCAATATATATTGATATCTAAATATTATACTCAACTAGAGAGTTGAGTTGGTCCTCCCCTTGGTAATGACCTCCAAGTAGGATCATTGAGAAATGGTAAGGTTATTGCTAGGTGATAAATCCTAGTTGAGCCTTGTCTCAAGTTTGTTTGATGTTTAATTGGTGAAATTGGTTTGGTTTAGTGTGTGCAACAAAGATTGAAGCTATGATAGACTACTTTGCCTTTAAGCTAAGTAAACTAAAATTTCAATCACTCGATGTATACACTTAATTTTAACCCTAAAAGAGACTTTTGATTTTGTTAATGAGCTTAGAATAGAGAGAGAATGCAAACAAACAAGAACCCAAGTAGAGACACAATGGTCCCACTAGGCATGCCAAAATATTTTAGTAAATTTCATACTTTATTATTGGAAAAGGGAGAAGAAGAAACTAAGTATGGGTATGGTTAAAAAATTGTTTGATTGTGCATGTGTTGAAATTAGAAGATTATGAAGATCTCCTCTTTGGCTTGGGAAGATAACCTACAGATAAGAAAGCACTAAAGCAAAGTTGTTTTTTAGACAAATAGTTAGTTGGATTGCCTAGCGATAGCTAGATCCTAAAAGTGAGAGTTCCTTAGTGTTATGCCCTTAACCATTGGTGTGTATAGGGATATGTGTGGCTGACTTATGGCTTACATACCTATTTTCTTTATTTTTTACATTTCTCTATGTTCTTAGATAGGTCAGACTTTGGAATAACCTTGGCTAAGTAGAATATATATAGGAGGTAGTGGTTAGCCCTTTAATCATCATGTTAAGTATTCTACTATTAGTAAATTATTGTGGAGGGTGCCCCCTCAAAGTGGCTTTGCTATATTATCTAGTATTCTATTCAGCGATCAATTATCATAGTGTAATCTCTCATATTTTCTTATTTTGCACAATATAAAATCATTCTTTGTGAATATCTAAGTAATTTCATTACAAGTGGCATTAGAGTTTTGATTTGGAAAAGTTTCATATGGAATTTTTTTTGGATTAGGCAAGGTGTGGCTTTTGGGAGCAGTGAAAGAGAAAAAACATAACTTGTAATCTGGGAAGAATTAATTTTTTCCTTCAGTTGTAGTATTGCTCGAAACACTTTTTTGAAAATAAATAATTAAAAAAAAAGTTTAGAAAACTTTTTCCCCTTACACACTTGCAATCATTGGATTCATCTTGATGAGATGATTTCAATGGTATATTATATCGGTACACCTTTTTGGTATCAAAAATTTTACTCTAGTGCATAAAAGTAATCATTGGATTCATCTTGATAAGGTGAACACAATGGTACCATTTCTTGGTACACTTTTATTTTGGGGTCAAAACCCTCCTAGGGTTTGTTTATGTAGGTCCTTAAACTTAGGGAAGAAAAGGGGCACCAAAAACTCCTAAGACTCCTTTCAATGACATGGAATCTATAACTTCAGATTTGACAATTTCTTAGCTTCAAGAGGATATAAAAAACTTGGTGAGGCATGATGACTTTGTTTCAGTCTAAGTTGATGTTTCAGGGATACAAAGAGAGATTAATGGAGTTCATAGTGAATTGTAGCATATCACTATGCAATTAGTTTCCCTCACATCTCAATTTTAGCCTAACAAACCTCCACTTTAACATTCAAATCCTCCTCTCAACAACTCCCATATTGGTATCCTCCTCTCAACAACTCCCATACTAGTATGAAACTGATGTTGCCAAAAGTGGACATGCATAAGTTCAATGGTAAGGATTCTCTCACTTATATTAAGTAAATTAAGAGTTTATTTAAGCTACATCAAACCCTTAGTTCTAATAGGGTGATGGTGGCATCCTTATCTATGGAACCTGAGCAATTCATTTGGTATCGCTAGTTATGTGCTTAAAAGAAAAAGAATGGTGCTCTTATTACATAGACTATTTTTACTAAGGAGTTGACAACCCATTATCAGAATAATGTCTTTTAGAACTATTTCAGCCAATTAGCCAAGCTATGGCAAATAAGACCTGTGAAGGATTACATTCATCAATTTCAAAATCTCTCTTTACAGGTGGACAATATCACTGAGAGAAATTTGATGGATCTATTTTTGGGTGGCCTCAAAGATAACATCCAATATGAGGTTCAAATGTTTAGCCCAACATCTGTATCATAAGCTATCCCTAAGGTACACATGATAGAAGAAAAAGAGATGGTCAAAAGGAAAACTTTCACTACTAGACATGATCACAACTTTCTAGCATGATCATTTCCACAACCCACCAAATTAACACAATGACAAATTGAGGAGAAGTGAGCCAAAGGGTTGTGTTATGGTTGTGATATTAAATGGAGTAAAGACCATCATTGTGCTGAAAAGAAGTTATTTTACATTGAAGGGGCCAATGATGATGAAGATGATGCATAAGTACATGATGCAAATGTAAAAGTTCCTAAGGAGGAATCTAAAGACTCTCGGCCTACTATTTCATGCCATGCCTTATTAGGTATTAGTACTCCCCAAACTCTTAATGTGATGGGTTTCCTTAATAAATAGAAGCTCACTATCTTGATTGATTCTAGGAGCACACACAACTTCATCCATAGCAAGTTAGCTACTCATTTGAATTGTTTCTTTTATCCAGCTCCAAAATTTTAGGTTATGATTGCAAATGGTGGTACTGTCAGTTGTTCAAGAAAATGTCATAATATTAAGTTGGCCATGGAAGACTACTTATTGAATTCTCTTATGTTTGCTATTTTGATGGGTGGAGCTGATATTATTCTGGAAGTCTAGTGGCTTACCACTTTGGGCACTATTGAGATGAATTTTCAAGAATTATTCATGCATTTTCATTCTAAATAAAGGACATTTGAGCTAAGAGGATTAAAGGCTAAATCTCCCCAACTTGTTAGCTCCCATCAAATGATAAATATTCTCTATAAGGGTGCTAAGGGATTTGTAGCTCACTTATTTTCTATGAAAGTAAAACCAACTCAGCCATCTCCACCTCTTGATCTACAACAAATAATTGATGCTCATTCCATTTTTTTTGGAGACATCACAAAAGGAATTCCACCTAGATGCATGCATGATCATGATATCACACTTATTCCTAGTAGTACACCACCCAAAATCATGCCATATAGGTATCCATATGCCCAAAAAAGTGAAATTGAAAAGATGGTACAAGAGATGTTGGATGTAGGAATCATTCACCATATCCAAAGTGAATACTCTTCACTAGTTTTCATGGTGAGAAAAAAAGATGACACTTGGAGGATGTGCCCTAACTATAGAGAAATCAATAAGTACACTATCAAAGATAAGTTTCCAATTCTTGTCATTAATGATTTTCTAGATTAATTTAATGGTGCTCTTTATTTTACCAAGTTAGATCTATGCTCAAGGTATCATCAAATCAAGATATGTGATGAAGACATACCCAAAACTACTTTCAGGACTCATGAGGGCCATTATGATTTTTTGGTTATGCCTTTTGGCCTAACAAATGCACCATCTACCTTTCAAAGTTTGATGAATACTATTTCTAAGCCATTTTTTAGGAAATTTGTTTTGGTATCCTTTGATGATATCTTCATTTATAGTAAAAATTGGGTAGACCATTTGCAACATGTGAAATAGGTACTCTCTATTTTGGAGCAAAATCAATTATATGCCAAACCTTCTAAATGTACTTTTGGGGCTAGTGAGGTTGAATATTTGGGTCATTTGGTGTCTTATGAAGGAGTGAAAGTGGATCCTAAAAAAATCCCAATAATGGTAGACTGGCCAATTCCTAAGACACTCAAGAAAAATCAGGGATTTTTGGGGCTTACTGGTTACTATCATAGATTTATCAAAAATTATGTTAGTATTGAAACCCCACTTACCTCTTTTTTAAAGGACTCCTTTAAATGGACTAATGTAGCTACCTGAGCATTTGAACAATTAAAATTGGCTATGTGCACTACTCTAGTATTGGCCATTACTAATTTTTATAAGACTTTTGTGGTTGAATGTGATGGATTGGCTATGTTATGGGTGTTGCACTCATGCAAGAAGGTAGACCACTGGCATTTTAAAGTCATCAACTCAAGGTTAAAAATTAGCAAAAACCCATCTATGAGAAGGAAATGATGGCCATTTTGCATGTATTCAAACAATGGAGACCTTATTTGATGGGTCATCACTTTCAGGTAAAAAATGATCATGATTGTCTTAAATATGTGTTAAAACAAAGGTTGTCATCTGAAGAAAAACAAAAATGGGTAACTAAGATGCTAGGATATGATTTTGAAATAGTCTACAAAAAAGGCAAGGACAATGTGGTGGTAGATGCACTATCCAAAAAAGATGAATTAGTTGAAGAATTGCTATGTGCCATAACCATTTTACAGGTAGATTGGCTAGAGGAAACATGATCAGAATAGGAACATGATAGTACTACTCATGATTTGATTCAAAATATTTATCAAAAAAATTCATATGGAAAGGTAATGTATTATGGTATAAAAATAGATTATACCTATGTAAGAATTATCTTCTTAAACAAAAAATCCTTCAATAACTTCATGTAACTCCAATTGGGGGTCATTCAAGATTTTTGAAAACATATCACAGGATCAAGTAAATTTTTTTTAGGAAGGTCTCAAGGGGGATGTCCATAAATATGTGGATGAATGTATGATCTATCAATAAAACAAAGGCAAAACCATCAAAACTCCAAGTCTTTTACAACCTTTATCTATCCCTAGCCAGCATTAGGAAGAGGTATCTATGGATTTCATTACAAGGTTACCAAGATATGATGGTTAAAATGTTATCATAGTCTTTTTAGATCATCTCAGTAAGTATGCTCATTTTTGTTCATTATCCTAGGCATTTGTTGCTGGTACAATAGCTTCTACTTTTCTCAATACAATTCAGAAATTGCATGGGACCTTAAGATCATTGTTAGTGATAGAGATCCCATTTTTACTAGTAATTTTTGGATTAATTTATTTACATGTTTAGGCACCCAATTGTCTCATAGTTCATCTTATCATCCTCAATTTAATGGACAAACTAAGGTAGTCAACAAATGTCTAGAAGGATATCTCCATTGTTTTATTTCTGATAAATAGGATAAATGAGTTCATTAGCTGCCACTTGCTAAATGGTGGTATAATAATTCTATTCATAGTTATTATAAAATGTCTCCTTTTGTGCCACTATATGGATACCACCCTCCATGTATCACTTAAACCTTGAAGGTCCATCCTAAGGCTTGTGTAGTTGAAGAACATATTCACCATCAACAGGAGGACCTTGCAAGTTTGTGTGAAAATTTAGCTATGGCCCAAAATCACTTGAAGCAATAAGAAGATCAACATAGAAGTGAGAGGAATTTTGACATTGGTTATTTAGTCTTTGTTCACTTACATCAATATAAACAAATGTCATTAAAATAACAAAAAAAGGATAACAATTTGTCCCTTAAGTATTATGGGCCTTATCAGATCTTGCAAAAAATTGACAATGTGGCTTACAAGTTAGATTTTCCTTCATCCACTCACATACATATAATATTTCATGTATCATGCCTAAAAAAATTCATTGGACATAGAGTTACCATTAAAATAGAATTACCAAAATTGGATGAGGAAGGTAGAATTGTTCTTGATCCTAAGGTGATCCTTCAACAACGCACCAAACAATTGCATTGTAGAGCAATTAAAGAATACCTAATCAAATGGAAGAGTTTTCCATGTGAAGATGCCACTTAGGAGGATGGATGATTTATGAAACATCATCCAAAGTTGCCACAACATTAAGGACAATGTTGTTTTTAAGGGGAATGGATTGTTATGCCCTTATCCATTGGTGTGTCTAGGGATCTGTGTGGCCGACTTGTGGCTTACATACCTCTTTTATTTAATTGTTACATTTATCTATGTTCTTAGATAGGTTAGCCTATGGAATAACCTTGGATAATTAGACTATATATAGGAGGTAGTGGATAGTCTTTAATCATCATGTTAAGTATCCTGTTATTAGTGCATTATTATGGAGGTTGCCCCTTTGAAGTGGCTTTGCTACTATATCCAGTATTCTATTCTATTGCCAATTATCATGGTGTAATCTATAAAAATTTCTTATTTTTTTCAATATAAAATCATTTTTTGTGAATATCTAAGTGATTTCATTACACTTAGGGGCTGTCAATCCACATGTTTTAAATAATTAAGCTTATAAAAATAATAGAAGGTACTTGCATCAATAATCAAAAGGTAATAAAATTAAACACAAGAATGCTTGCTAATAAATATGCTTAGGAATGATTAAATTATTGATAAACTAATTAATACTAGTATTAGGGAGTTGGGGTATTCTTTAGAAAATAAGAAAGGGGTCTATGAACAATAAGGAACATAGAAAACTAGGTTTGGTTATGCCTAGGTAGGTGAAATTAGTTTGGTAGTTTTTATTGCCATAGTGACCATCAGTAGTTGGGTTGACCATCAATGGTTAAGGTGACCATCAATGGTCAAGGTGACCATCATTATTTGGATAGACCATCGGTGGTTGAGTCAACCATTGATGGTTACTGTGTCTAGATCTGGGTCAGTAAAGAGGCTGATTGATGAGATCCAAAATATGGATTTTGAGAGATGCATAAGACCTAAGTTGATTGTGAAATGGAAATAAATTAAATGAATACTAAAAAATAAGTACTTGTCTTAGTAGAAGTTGATTAGGTGGATGGTTGAGGTAGTTAACATGTTAGAATCTAGCTCAATTTTGATAGAGTAATGATACCTAAGAACTTGGTGGAGAGGCAATGACAAATTGACTCTCTAATATGATAGCTAGTTTTTTGGATTACTAATAATGATTGACTTGTAAGAAACAAATTATTGGACACATAAAGTTCTTGATAATGATTGTAGATCCATTTCACCTTTAGGCTCCTCTTTTCTTATAGGTAAGGTAAGAGAGTTGTAACAACACGTGAATTGGGCCTCCCAAATTTAACTCACTCATATAATGGCTCACAACATGAATTAGATGAGTCATTTTTAGAATAATAATGTGGGTGGGTTTGCATGTTAGTTTTTAAGGAGGTGAACCCTGACTGTTGATGGTCAGGGTGACCATCAATGTTTGAGAGTGAAAGGTAAAAAGTGGGTAAATGTTAGGCTAAGATAGTTGGGTTAAACTGACTGTGAGTAAATTTTAGTTAGGGTTTAGGGGGTTGAATGGTCTCCAAGGGGTCCCAGGTGGTCTAGGGGTGCTTTAAACATTTGGAATTATAGTATGAGGATTTTAGGTGTCTATAACACCAACATGGATAAGGTAGTATCTATACCCATAAAAGAATATAATAGAGTTAAATACTTGCTAAAATTAGAGTTTAATAGTGTAAGGGCTGGAGCTATGGCATGTTTGATTGCCTCAAATCTATCCTTTCCTTCCTCGGTTTAGTTGGAGGCCATATTCTTATTCAAAATGGAGGTCAGTGGCTTCATAAGGTTAGAAAAATTAGGTATGAAGCTCCTAACAAAGTTAATTCTACCCAAAAGACTTTATATCCCCTTCTTATGACTAGGCAAAGATAATTCAAGAATAACACTTACCCTTTTTGGATTAGTTACAATCTATTTATTGGAGATAACATGGACTAGGAACTTGCCTTCATGGATTGAAATATGTATTTATTGGGGTTAATTAAGACCCCAAACTACTTACACCTCTCAAATACTTACCTAATATGGGATAAGTGGTCATTATCATCCTTGGAAAAAAACAAGAATATCATCAATATAGACAATCACAATATCATTAATTAATCCTTAAAATTCCATATCCATGTTCTATAAAATTTTGTTATAGAATTATATAGTCTAAAAGGAATATTTCTATAGGCATATGTCCCCCACTTTATGGTGAAGGTTGTCTTAAATTGATCCTCTTTTCATCCAATATTTGATTATAGCTAGAATTACCATCAATAAGAGATAAATGTTCTAAACCTACCATAATTTTAAAAATTTGTTCCATGGAGGGAAATGGGTAGTGATCCTTCAATGAATCTCTATTTAGATCCATAAAATAAACACACAACCTTATCTCTATGTTTTTATTTCTCACAGGGACCAAGTTTTCAACCCAAGATGAATGCTTTATTAGAAAGATAATCCTACCCTCAATTAACTTAGTCAACTCCTTCCTCGTGAGAGTCTCTATCTTTGGTTTTATATGCCTTTGTATTTATCTAAAAAGTTTGCCATCAGAATTCATCTTTGTAGTGTGTTGTTCCAAACTAGGATCAAATCCTTCAAGATCACTATACTTACATGAAATCATGTCTTGAAATTCTTTGCAAAGTTTGAAAAAATCATGTTTTTTATTCTTCAGTACATACCTTACTAATATGGAGAAGCTTGTCCTTGAAGATGGTACCTATTTCATAGTGTTCATTCTTTATCTTCATGTTCACCTTTTATCCACTAATCTGATCATCAATACTATTTTTTTCCAAGTGTGATCATTTATTTTGGAGGCTTATTTGACTTTAATTGGATGACATGATCATCATATTTATGTTATAATTTATTCTGATTTCTTATAGATAATTCATCTTCTTTTTGAAGGAAATGGACAATTTATTGGTCAATGTCAAACACCTACCAATTAGTGGTGTTATCAGGTATATAATGCCTCATAAGCACCTTGATATGCTATTATACATTTTCATGTTTGATGTCATCAGTAATGTTAAACTGAGTACTAATAAAAACCAACCTATCAACATGTTTTTTCTTCTCTCTTAAGACTACTTTCACATTGAAGGCTTCAAAGTCCTCTATAAGATCCCAAAATCTATGTTTATAGGACTTTAACAACTAATTTTTAGTCACATTATACCATATTACTTTATTTACAATCAATTCACTATCCCCAAGGTCTTGAAGATATTTTATTTTTCTTTTTCTATCTCGCTAGAGACCATGTATGTAGGCTTCATACTCAATTGAGTTGTTTGTATAGTTAAAATAAAACCTAAGGGAAGAATAGTATTTTCCTTATTGGGAGATACCAACATCATACCATAATTTTCTCCATTCTTGCTTTTGGATCCATTAAAAAACATTTTCCATACTCCATCATCATACTCTCTAAGCTTGACTAGGCTTAAAATTGCAGCACCTTCTTAATGCAAAAAAAAGTGCCAAGACTAGTTAGGTCAACCAAATTTTATAGATCATACTCATGGTGTTCAGTACCCCATTAATTTAAGAGAAGGTTAGAAAAACCTTCAAGGAGTGTAACTAGTTCACAGTCTACTACATCTTCTTCTTGGTCTAGGATGGTGTAATTGACACTAGAGACCTTTGGTGTGTAAGGTTCTATGAGGTTATTTTCAATAGTATCAGATTAAATAATGAATTTGGTCCTATACCTAGTCCTAAATTACATATGATACCAATTAGATGATAAGTATCCTCCAATCTTGGTGGTAAAGTCCCTAGATAGGCACAATGGAAAGTAAGGTGGGAGATCTTTGATGAAGATATCTTGAAGGATTAAGAAGTTGGGACAAACATGCAAGGTGAGGATAAATCCTTTGATTACTCCCATTATCATGATGATTTTACCATCCAATTAAACTACTCCCTTGGAGAAAGGTTCATACTCTAATCCTAGCTTATCAATAATTTGTTTTGGCATAACAAAACTACTTGCACCACTATCAATCATGTAATTATGCACCAAATGATTTCCTATGATTAGGGAGACATATAAGGGTGAGGGTTTATCAATTTCATCTGATTTATATTCCTTAGGATAGGTTGTATTGGTGAGGATAGATTTGGTCTCTTTTGATTATTTATTCACAAGGTTAAGATTTGACAAAGCTGCTTGCAATAAGTCCTTTTATCCAAGAATAGACAAGCTTTCCCACATTTAAATTTTCACATTAGTCTTCTTAATTTAATAAAGAACATTAAAATAAGTGTTTTCAACCTTGGACTGAATTTTAAGGGCAATAATAGGCTCTTTAAATTGTTTGTGTTGGAGATAATCATTAGGTTGAACCTCTTTTCTTATGGGTTATTTTTGTTGAGGTTATTAAACTTTTATGATTAGAACAGACCTTGTAACCCAATGGGATAATTGTGAAGATCATGTACAACCCTTATCATCTATTAGATCCACCTCAACCACCCTTTTATTTGATATTATGTTGGATATTATGGGTGTAGAAGCTCTATTTTGATCCTCTATCTAATTTTATCCACATTACTCTTGCCAATTTAGGAGTCTAGAATCAACATGTACTTGACCTTGAGAAGCTTTTCCTTGAGGTGTGACTTCATCTTGTACCTCTTGGGAAGGTTATAAGATTTTCACTATCAATGATTGGTTGAGAACACCATTATGACAAGTTATTTGATTATGTGGTTGGTTAAAAAGATAACACCACTCATAATCTTGGAGAAGATTATTCTAGACATGTGTGATTTCTTTTGATGTGTTAGGAGTAAGGGGATTATGGTTTTTATAAGTTCTAGCATGGGTAATAAGACCTTGTCTTTGATAATTTCCATGGAAGGGATGCCTATTAAGCTAAAAGGACTTTCTATATGTCTAATAAGGTCTATTGTTTCATTCTTGTTACCTCTTCAAGGAAACTAACTCATTCACAATATTATAAGGCCAACTCGACAAAATTAACTTATTTACTTTTGAAGAATGATCTGGTGGTTATTTTTGGCATGAACTCTAGATGATAGTCTAGTATGAGGATCTTTTAAATGTCATTTAGAGTCACCAAGTGCTATATTTGAGTGTAAAACAACTCCAAATTACCAAGAACAACACTGAATCCTTGGTAAATCTCCTAAATTATTTGAGTATCAAGTCCCATTAGGTGTGCCAAAAACTATTATTAGGTTAGAATTCACCCCTTAGATAATTAGTTTCACGACTTCTCCTTCTAATTAATATAATGGGATCACTCCAAGGTTATGGATTGCCTATGGTTTGAGTGAACTTATAGAGAGGTTTGGATCCCTTGAATAATCACCTGAAATAACACTAACACTATTGCAATTGCATGGAAAAGGGAGAAAGAAATCATAAAATAAACCTAAGACCTAAGAGAGGTGATGCACTAATTGTGTTATGCTCCCTATACTAGCTTCTTAATAGCATAACATAACGCAACATGGACTGAAATTACATTACACATTCTTCTAAATTGGCTCTTAATATATCAATGTTTCATATGGAGGTAAGTATTTATACTTAAGATTTGAAGGGATAATTGAGAGGCCCTATATCAGACACAATCAATTGGTTTCTATAATAATTCACTAACATAAACAACATCAACACAACATATAACTTATTAAACATAGCCTACTAATAGAAAGGTGAAGAATAAAGGACATATAAGAGGAAGAATGGATTATATCATAGATGTGTATCAAATAAGTATCATAATCAAACAAGAATATTAGCATGAATAAGATAAACACTAGTATTATTTTTATTCAAAAGGATTGAAATCTAGTATTAAAAATGGGTAGAGTCTTGTCATACCCAATGAATCAATACAATTAAAGGCATTCTTAGCCCATTCTATAATAAAATAAAAATAAGAGAAATACCAAACTACATAAATGCAACTATTATAGTCATATTCAGTGTATTCATGGAAGAAAGACAAATAAAAATCAAGTCACTATACTTTTTTTAAACACCATCATACCTAATATAATAAATATCTCCTAAAGAGTGTAACATAGGAGTGGAGTAGAGGGCCTTGACCTTGCCAAATTTGTCCTTCTTTTGTATCTTTATGAAAGATATGTGTACATTAATTCCTAAAACTCCTGAATCTAGCTCTAACTCACCCCATTTTACCTCCTTGTGCATGCAAAAGTCAACTACATGGTTGATTTTGAATGACCAGTACTTGACCTCATGGAGTTTACTTATTTTAGGGCTATTTACAATGTTGTCTTTGGGTCTTGATCAGGGTTATCATGTATGAAATAAAATTTAGTGAGAAGTTACATGTTGATGGATCACCTCCTCAAATTCATTAATTATCCATTATGGCCTTGAATAACCCTAAATATTGACCATGATCATGCTTGACCAATATACTTAGAAAATCTCAAGCTATAAATCAATCTATATCTCTCTAAATGGCCTTCAAGAATGGTAAAAAGATGATGCTTCCTTAATAAAACTACATTTTCATATCCAAGATTAAAAAAATTGAAACAAATCACTAGAGTTTTCATCTTTCATTATTCCAAATGCCTAAGGTCTACTTTAATGTGCACAACCTTGCAGCTTTCTTCTTGGTCTTCCTTGACTTGAATTCCTTCTTGATTTCTCATAAAGGCCTATAATTTGGGATATTATGCATTGTTATATTTTAACCTTATGTTTTTAGAGTTCTAGTATTATAATTCAAGCTTGGATATAAATTTTATACAGATGGAATCTCATGTTGATGACTATAAGTGACTTACATAGCCCTCACACTATTAAAGTAGAGAATCTTACTCCTACACTAATTATAAGGCTTATTGATACCCATGTAAACTTACTCATTATATTAAAGAGGCTTAAATCATGTTCAAACATGCATCCTCAACCTTTATTTGCGATGATATGGAGATAACTATATAGGCTAGGTATTGAGGTTAAGAACTCTATTTTGTGTTCTTGAAGACCATGGAAAAATATTGTTGAAAACCATTCTTACCATTATTTAATGCTCCATAATTTATGACCTATAGTTTTTTGTCTTTTGGCCATCCTTATATATATGTATCCTCTTTCATGCTTTTATAAGCCTAAGAAACACTAAACTCTATTACCTTGAGTTCATCTTAAACACTAACATTGATTTAGGCTTGCAATCCTCATAAATAGTTTGATTTATCCTTTTATTTTGAAGAATAATTTTGTCACATACATAAAAAAAGGTATACAATACCATTTATGTTTTCCTCTCATCTTGATTGGTAGACAACCTCCTTAAAATTTCACTCAAATATGATACTAACTTGTATGTGTCATAGAAGACCATTTGGGTTGATTTGGACAAGTTTATCATCACCAACTAATTAACATACATGTACCTATATTTTTTTCTTGTTCAGATATTGAACACTTGATTTGGTATTTTATTGCATGTTGGAGGAGTATGAAGGACCATCCTTAGGTTTTAGGATCCTTTTATCCTCTTGAAATATGATATAGAGCCCCAAAAATAGGCCCTTGGGTTTAGTGAGTGTTTAGGGGAAGTATACCCTCTTAATTATGATTCATAGATCATTTTATCTCATTATTATTCCTAATTCTTGTATATTAATCTTACAAACCCTTTTCAACTCCTCCAAGAACCATATAAGGTCATATATTTACTAGGCTAAGTTCTAGCTCTTAACCCCTTTAATTCTCCTTCACCTTCTTAAGGATAGTTCATAGAGTTGAGGGTCTATTTTAATTTCAAATTATTTGGAAAATATCATTTAATAACCTATCCATATTATCTGATAACCATTTTGACCCATGCATATGTATAACTAAGTTGGTATGTTTTAGAAATTTTCCACTCTTTACCTACAACTAGGGTCAATGTTTGTTCAAAGTTGATATCCAAGTTTAAATGGGGTTTCCATCTATAATTCTCTCTAAAATGGTTTCCCTTGGCCTCATGGACCCTCCTAACCATGACAACATCCTTGGACACTATACAAGGTAGAAAGCCTAGGGTTTTCACACTTAGTTTAAACAAACAATACTCTTGATTGGGTTTAGACTACATGGTTGTCCCCACCCCTCAACAAGGTTTTGGTTAAATATCCCACACACCATAAATACTAGTATAAGAGGATACAACATAAACATTGTAGACACCTAAATTTGGCCATCGATAACCTCCAATTAGGCTTTTGGTCAATTTCCACCTACAATGCACAATTTGGACTAAAAACACTAAAACACATTAAATGATATGAAACTAACATATTCAAGTGTTAATTATAGCTAGGGTATCCCTAAATGGAGAAATTCAATTTACAATCTAGCTAACTTTGATGAGTTTATTTTGAGTCAAAATGCCAATTTTGCACCTAGGTGCTTTGGATTGCTCTTTTCTATCAAAACTTCTACACAAGACACGTGCATTTGTTATTTTATATTGATAACATCCTAAATTGGAATATTGTTCCAATGCACCTAAAATTGACTTTTAATTCCAATCCAGTAGAATTTTAGACCAATAACAAGACATTTTGATCAATTTGAGTAATATTAGCACAAAGTACTTAATCATGCTTAAGAGAAAATTAACCCAAATCAAGTCATAATAAAAAATTCCATGGAAACTTGTTGAATACTTATTTTTAGAAATGAATATTTAATATCTACATCATTAGGTGACCTCATTCTTGGGAAGACATCCCTAGGCCATAAATGCCACAAATTCAAGATTCATGTCCTCCATACCTCATCAATGCCTTCCATTATGCCCTCCATGCCTCTTAATTTACCCTTCTTCTAATGCCATGATGAGGATAATTACAATCTTAATTCCAAAAATTGAATTAATCCTCAACCACACATCTCAATCTTAGGATGGATAGTTTAGGTTGATTCTAGACATCTGCAAAAATCTACAAATAGAGAGGCCATGAACATCATTTTGAAGCTATTTTGGTGAAAAGTTATTATGATCAAATATCTTAAAAAAGACTTGAGAATGCAAACTTATAATGCAGGATTGGTTATAAAAGCTTCAAGAAATTAGTTTTATCATGCCAAATTTATTTTAAGCCAAGCCAAGCTATAAGACAAAGGTGCCAAGGAGAGATGGAGGTAGCCAAGCTTCCATTTCTAAGGACTTCATGAGAACAAGCCAAGAAAGCCACTACTGCAAAGGCATTTGGAGCATCCAAGGAAGGTGAAGAAAATATTATGTTTTATTCCTTATTTTTTAGTTGTGTTTGTCATTTGTTTTTGTTAACTAAGCTCTCCCTAGTGTTTAGGCCTAGAGATGTTATGCTATTAGTGTGTTTATTTTATTTTATTTTTATTTTGGAACTAACACCATACTAATCATCCTATCTTGAGTCAAATTCCTAGATTCATATAATGGCACACCCAGAGGGACTAGATGCATCTCACACCTGAAGAAGATCATTTTACAACTCTAAAATATTTATTTGGACCCTTAAAACTCTTAAAAATTGATTTTCTAACTTTATTTTTCCATTTTTGGTTGCCATGGTTTTACACAATAACTGATGTCAATAGGTAATATTGACATCAATTACATAGCTTAACCAATGTTGGTTGGGTAATAGACATTGGTTAGCAAAACTAACCATCATTGGTTGTAATAACTGACATTGGTCACTATTTTTTTCCAAAAACATAGACCCAAGAGATATTTTTCCAAAGTTTATTGTTTCAAACTAAAAAAATCTTAAAAGCTAAAGGATATGCTAGCATTTTTTCTATAGGACCAAGCTTGATATTTGTTCAAAACATGTTAAAATCACCTTTGCATACTTAAAAATCAATTAGGAACCTTGTTTTGGTGTTTAACATAGAGTTTAGATGTTTTGGTGAACGTTTTCAAAGTTTGCAACTAAGACCAAGGGGTCAAATGAACACCACCAAATCTTTCATTTTGGGTTTAAACTTTAACACACTTGTCAATTCTTATGTGCAATAGTCGTTTAATCAAATTTTTGTTTGGAAAAAAGAGGGATGTTACATGTATGCTCTTCCATTTGTCCTCTATATGGAACCCTTGGAATCAAAAGTGCTATTCCTATTACAAATAGCCTAGTCTAATGCTTAAAAAGAAAGTCATCTAAAGCACTCCCCAAAAACTCATTAAATTTTGGGTGACCTTGAAAACAACCCTAAAGTCTTTATATTTCATGCTTTCTTTAGTTTTTATGTAAACTTGGCTTGCGAGGGGGACTTCATCACCTCCCACAAGTTCTTTAAGGAAGATTTGACCTAGGGTTTCATCTCCTAGCATTGACTTCATTTGGCTCCTTTGGAGTTGCACATGGGACATAGTGGCACTTTGGACATTGCACTACACTGAGTGAATAATAAGATGTAGTGGTTGCAAAAAGGACTAGACCTTTTTACAACAAGCTAAGTGATATGAACCTAAAATCTATACTTTTATTTTTCAATATTTAGTGTTAAAGTCATTATGTAATTGTTTCCCCTAGATCATTCAGAAACTTGTTATATCTTGGACAAATCCCCACTTGCCACAGAAGTATTATTAGTGCAAGGTGCACCTCAAGGTCCATGTCATAGTATTGTCATTTAAGAGAAGGGGGTTTGTAAGAAACCTACTATATAATGCACATTTACTTTTAGATGAACACTTAAAATCCTTTCAAATGATGTATATTGATGGATTTGAACAATACCAAGAAACATTGTTAGTTTATGATCTAGGAATGATAAATTAGTTGGTCTTGTCCTCGTTTAAAGTCTTGTTTGAAGTCAAAACTTAGTGGGAATAAATAATCCAAACCAAACACATAGTCCAAATTTTCCTTTAAACAAAGAGGTGTTATGCTACCCACATGAGATCATCAATTTACCTTGTTCAAAAGTTCATCAAAAGCTTGAGAGTCATATCATCCACTTTGGCATAGTTATGCTACCCAATTGAGTCTATACCTTTACCAAAGTTTTAAAAAGTCCTTCAATTATAATCTAAATTAAAAATTACACCTTTATAAGTTCATAGGGTTGATGTGTTAAGTGGGTTCACCATTTGCACTAAACTTGAGGGAACTTAGGTTTAATTTTCAATTTGGGTTGAAGTCCATTTAAGACTCATAATCATTATCATCACTTGATAGAATTAAGTCATTTTGTGCTAAAAATTTGCACTTTGAGTCTATATGCCACAACATTTTGAGTCAAGGAAAGTAGTGTTATGTTGTCAAAATTGTAGGAAGATGTCTTTACCTTAGAGAGTTTTTGAAACAAACCTTTTTGTCACACCTTTTAGGTAGTATAACATCATTACACTGCCCAAAACATTTCAAAAATTATTTTATAAACCCTCTTGCATAGAGTTTCAAATTTGCTCCTACATTTTTAGATCAATCCAAGTGTGCTTTTGTGATCTTTTATCTAAAACTATTATACTATTCACTTATATCTAGATTATTTGTCAAAATAACCAAGTTTTATACCATTTTTTATGAGAAAATAAACTATTTATAAAGTGCCTTTTGTTTCATACCTTATACCTAGTTGATCAAGTTCATATCCAAGAATCAAATGCCTAGTGTTTGTTAGAAGTATTTCAAATATATTAGATTAAAACTTTCATCTATTTTCAAAGTCTATATTTTGATGCCATTTGGCCAAGAGTCCTAGCACATGCCTTGTTTGAGCCTAGATTTTAATGCTACATTTGGCCAAAAGACCTAGCAACTTTTAAATTCTTAGATTCTAATTATTTGAAACACTTAGACCTTAGAGTTTGTCATTTTTATTTTTAGGACCATTTACTTGTTTACCTTTATGTGAATGATGAAATGCTAGATAATTCACGTTAGCTTGTTTCCTCACAAACCTTTGCATAAACCTTTTGATCTTTTTGATAAATCTAGACCAAGTTAAAACATCATCTATTTTAGATTATATCCTTTTTAGAGTTTGTATAGCTCTTTGATATTTTATCGCAAAGCATTGAATATGGATCCCAACATGTACTCCTACACACATAGTGGACTCATGTATAATTCAAGGATTAGTAATGTAGTTGCATAGGAAGAAATGGTACAAGACCCCTATGTGGATATTATTTATTATGAGATGGATTCTTATCCCTCATACAATACTCAATCAGGGGCACAAAGCCAAGATATATTATTTAACTATCTAGTTAACACACCACCTTATTCAGAACAGGTTGAGCTAAAACAAACCATGCAATACCTAGATACAATACCTACAGTGCATGAGCCAATACTTCAACAGTCATATCCTACTAATACAAATTTCACATATGATTCATTTTTGTTTGAGTGACATTTATTAGAGAACAAGGATGAGATTTTGGTTAGTGCCATAGAGTTAGCGACCAATTTTCCAGTAGACTTCCCCCATGAAAATTTACCAAGTCTAGTAAGAGTGCCCCATAATATCATTTATGATCAACAGGCTTCTTTTATCAATCCTATGGCTCTAGTCCAAACAACTTAACAAGATCCTAATATATCTGATCAAGGAAAAAACATCATGGAAGATCACTTAACTAAATGTAGATAGCATATCAAACATGTCTAAATCTAGCACATGATTTCAATTAGATGAACATGGTAATTAAGCCTCTTATTGACCTAGTTCCTTCAACAAGAGTGTTGATAGAGTTAACAAGACAAGAGAATTCAAATTTTGACCCATTTATATAAACCACTTTGATAGATAACTTAATGCATTTACACATTATTAAAGAAGTGTCTTCAGCCTATACATTGAATAGTGAGCCAAATGTAGTAAGCAATGTGCAAATAATGTCCAGTCTCGATCAAAGTGGTATTAATGCACAAATAATTAGCCAATAACATGTGCATGTAGTTAATCCTATGAATAAGTTAAGGAGTTTCTATAGCCCAACCTCAACCAGTTGCTTCTTCAAGTGTATAACCTATGGGATTAGGTAATCAAACAATGG
Organism: Torreya grandis; assembly: GCA_037957365.1. NCBI lineage: Eukaryota > Viridiplantae > Streptophyta > Pinopsida > Cupressales > Taxaceae > Torreya > Torreya grandis. The sequence goes on from JARHVA010000105.1 coordinate 2,147,079, forward strand.
CTAATGTTATGCCTCAATGATAGAAAGTGATGAACCCTACTCATCAAAAAGTAACAAGTAGTATTCCCCAACAATAAGCATAATATAGTGTATCAACATAATAAAGGACAAATAAATTTCTAGCTCAATCAAGAGAAATAAATAGTCCTCCTCACCAGGTAATGATGAACATACCTCTTTAGTCATAGACTAATATGCTAATCCAAAACCAAGAAATGACTAGTCAACAATGTACAAATATGGGTCAGTGACAGATGTCAAATCTACAACCTACTTTCACTTCCTCATAAGGAATCATGAAATAAGGAGATCCCCATGTTTCTTAGGTACTTACTAGATAATTGTTGGTTCAAAATGTGCCACAAATCTAGAGACAGGGTCTTGGTCCACAAGTTCCCACTCAATAATAAGGTTAGATTAGTTGGTAGCATGTCCTTTTTCAACCATAGTAGGAATAGTATAGCTATATTTCTCTATCCCAACCACAAAATCCTCTAAATCAAACCTTTATCACCCACTCAAACTAGAATATCACACAACTAAATGTGTAATTTCAAATACATCTTAATCCACATATACATATTCCTGGTTAATTCCCCAACCAAACCAATATACTTTAATTGGTATCTCCATCCTAACCTGGTCAAAGTGTTCCACTTGTGACCTCCCAATCATTTATCCAAACTAATGTTCTCCCTCAAACTAATATTCCTTCTAGTTTCCTATCCCAAGAATTTTAACAGATGAAGGATGTAATTACTACTATTTAAGCTGGTAAACAAACTAAAAATTTCAAATTGGATGATGTATGTTCCTATCCATTCAACATGGAGTATTTGTAGATACTATTTCCTCCAAGATATGAACCATCAAAATTTGATAAATACAAAAGGAAAGGTGACCCTAAGGCTCATTTGATTGAATTCTTTATCACATGTCAACCAGTGGCATATAATGACATATACCAGTTGTTTCTAAGGAGCTTGGTTGGGCAAGCCTTGGAGTGGTTTTTGTATTTTCCCAAAAATTTAGTAATGGATTTTGATGATCTTTATGATCAGTTTATGCAACATTTTTCTTATAATATCGAGCATGAGATTTCATTAGTGGACTTAATGCAAGTAAAACAAAAAAATTGGTGAGAGTTTTGCAAGTTATTTATAGTGATGGAGAGCCCTTGTAAGCTATTTCACCCATAGTTTACTAGATAAAAAATTAGCCATTGTGTTTACCAAAAATTTGCATAGTGAGATAGCTTACCATCTAGAATTACAACATGTACATACATTCAAATAAATCGTCAATAAAGGCTTGTTGATTGAGTGAGCACTCATTAATAAAGGAGTCATCAAGCTTAATTCCACTAATCAAAATCAAGGTACCAATTATGGAAATGACCAACATCCGATTCAAGTACCAACATCAAAACTAGCACATGCCAATAACCATGAAAGACCAAAGCAATTCAACCATAATAAGAATGTTGTGGGAAATGGAATAACCAAATTCTATCATGTCCAAATAGTAAAAACATCATCTACACCACATTTTCAACTTAATCCTACCAATCAACCTCTCTAACCAATGGTGCAAGCACAATAACCAAGACCTACAAAACAAATATAATAGTTGTTACTATTGTAAACCCCTCATCTTAGGAGAACCATGCTTGCATGTTGTGTCTTTAGTGACCTAGGAAAACCTAATGAGTATGTATTTCACAAGCTTGCTACCACCAATTTTAATTAATTGGCCTATACTAAATCATTATTCATAAGGCATTCCTTATCCTAATTGGTATCATGAAAATGAATTATATAACTATCATCGGGTCAACAAGCATAATCTATGAAGATGTGTCCAAATCAAGCATTTAATTGAGAATATGTTAGAGAATGGGGAAATGACATTAGATAATGGTGCTTCCACTTATAATAAAACTCTTAATATTTATCAAAACCCTTTTTCCTAACATAACAATTAGTATAAGCAAAATAATCAACAACATCAACAACAACAACCAGTGTAGCAAAAAAATCAAAATCAAAGGTTGAAATAGTAGAATCAACAAAATTAATAGCAAAAATCACAATGACAAAAAAATGGACAAAACAAAGATCAAAACAGTAATAACCAATAAACTTACCATGCAATTGTACTTAATTACAACAAGATTGTAGGTCATATTGTAGGGGGTAGCATTAATACCATTTCTATTAATCCTAGACCAAGCACTAATCAGCCTAGACCATTGCTAAACAAAAACATTTAGCCAAATTACATAGATAATCATTTTTTGACCTAGGAGTGCATATAGGCAAACCAAAAAACTAGGACTTCCCCTTTTGGACCTTATATCGATAACTCATTCTTGCCATGTGACCACATGCAAGTATTCTGACAACTGAGACTTGTCTTATCTTGTCCCACACCATTTCCAACATCAGTTAGCAATAATGGTCTAGTATTTAATCTTGATTATGTAATCACAACTTAGAGGTCAAAGATTACTATCCCAGGCCCACAACCATCCACCACTTTGCCTATCATCCAACCAACCATTCAGCGTTAGAATAAACCATTGACTACTAACCAAGATAAGAAATTTAATATTATGAAATAATTGTAGAAGACACTAGCATAAATTTATATTTTTGATTTGATACAGATGTCAATAATCCACAAGAACATCTTGAATCAATTTTTGACCCAATCCACTATTTATAGTGACACATCCCCTAATAAATTTTAAGCTTTGGTTAGACACCTAGCTCCAACCCAATAAGCCACATTGAACCAAAGTGATATGTCTTCCCTTGGCCCACTCCATAATAATCCATCATACATAGAGGTTTATATAAGATGGCATAAAGTGAAATATGGATATAGCCTCAACATAGTGTCTCTCAAGCTCATCAAGCTTCTTGAGTACATAATGACAGATCTCTAGCTATAAATAATAACCATCAAAACTTATGATAATCAAGAAAGAGAGTCACAAGGCACCATTAGTTTGATAGTTATCATTGGAACTTTCACCCATAATACACTTTTCCATGTGATTGATCTTGAGTTATCATATAATATGATTTTAGGTAAGCCTTGGTTATATGAGATTCATGTGGTCCCATCAACGCTATACCAATGTAACAAGTTTTCCCACTTAGGGATGAAAGTGAATATTCTAGGAGATTTACATCCATATGAACACTGCAAGCATCTTGAAGTCAAATTTCAAAGCTATAATTATCAGTATGGTATGAATCCAAGTTCTAAATAGGATAAAGGAAAGGTTATACTTATTGATCCTTCACCAAATAATTGCATAGATCCTAGTACCTTAGATTCCCTTTCCCACATGCCACCTCCTAAAGCTTCTAATCATTTCACTATTTTAGATAATGGACTAGGAGAGTATGTGACCCATGATACATTTCATATTTCCAATCTTCCTCAAAATCTAAAAACCTTTGGGTGACCTAAAGTCATCCCACATATGCATTGGCAACAAAAGAACAAAGATAAGGGACATGTCACATTTGTACCTGCATCTAGTCTAGGACCTGACCCTCTTGAAGGGGACAAATCATGGTTATATAATAACAACCAAGCTAATTGTTATAAAAATGAAAAGTATCCTATTCCCAATAAGATCATGGAGCATCACAATTATGAAGAGAGAGGCCTCATACTAAATCAATAAGGAACTATTAAGCCAATTTTCATGACTAAGTATGAAAGACCTTATGGACTTGCATTTAAACCACCTAGGGGTGACCCCACATATCTTATTCAAAATACATCACCAATGATTAGTGATGATGATGCCAACAATGAAGTAGGGTCTGATCATAGCCTCACCTTTGATAACCTAGCTAAAACTAACTTGTTTGATAATAATGCCATTTGTACCCTTACCTTGGCCATTCATCACAACCCTTTGCCATTGTATTATCCCCAACTGATAGATTGGGACCAACAAGAATCTAGTATACTGATTAATGAGTTCTAAAATGATGAGGCATTTTGTGACTTTTTAGGCCTTAGAGATAGCATTCCATTGGGAGATCACAAATCAAGATTCTCAATCACATTGGATCCTGTAGCCTATTTTGGAGAGTGAGTGAACACCCTTAGCCAAAAATAAATAAGTAAAACATTAAGGTCCCAAAGTGAAAACCTCTTTGAGGCACTTTATGACTAAGGAAAAAGTAAAGATAAAGGACAATCTAGTGGTGAAAACCTATTTTAGGTGCCATTAGATGGGGGTGTTTATTCTTTTTCAAATTTAGACCAGAAGACCACCAATGATGAACTTGTGGATTCAAGTTCAGCTTTGACCAAAAACAAGTATTTGATTAAATTCTCCAAAAATTTATGACTATTTTTGTTACTTGGCTAGATCTCCCATTAGGGGACTCAAATTCATCATGTCTAGGAGAAGTTTAAGAGCAAGTCCTAATGGAGAACCCTAACATAATTCAATAGTTCAAGTGACTGCCTACTATCCTAGAAGATGGTTTAACCCTTCTCGTCAAAGCTGAAATAGAGGTAAATATAAAAAATCCATTAGACCTAAAATGGATAAAATTGGAAGAATCCCTCACTAAGGAGGAACATGATGTCTTTACATCTCTATTGAGAAAATTTGTAGATATATTTGCATGGACCTATTCTGACATGCCAAGTTTAGACCCCACCTTGGTTCTACACCACCTTATGGTTAATCTTGATGCCAAATCGGTAAAACAAAAGCTATAGAAGATGCATCCTCACATTGATATATTGGTAAACAAAGAGTTGAAAACAAATCTTAGAAGTAGGATGTATTCAATCCATCGACTTCTCAGAATGGATCTCTAATGTGGTACCTACTAGCAAAAAGCCTAAAGGGATTAGAATATATTCTAATTTTCAAGACATCAACAAAGCTTATCCTAAAGATGATTTTACCTTACCTAATATTGACATGATCTTCAACTCCATGGTCGGTTATGAAATGATTTCACTCATGAATGGCTTTTCAGGATACAACCAGATTAAAATAGTACCAGAAGACCAACATAAAACAACATTCACCACTCCATGGGGAACATTTTATTATAAGGTAATGTCATTTGGCCTTAATAATTATAGAGCTAAATATCAAAGGGCCATGAATATAATATTCCATGATATGATGCATGATATTGTTGAAGATTATGTCAATGACATATTAAGAAAATCTAAAACCAGGGCTAACCATCCAGTAGTGGTACATAAGATATTTAAAGATTATGGGAGTATAAAGTCAAACTCAATCCAAATAAATGTGTGTTTGGTATAACCTCAAACAAATTTATTGGATTCATCATGTCTTGTAGAGGTATTGAAGTTGATCCAGCTAAAGTCTATGCTATAACTGAGATCCTACCACCAACCAATTTCAAGCAACTATGTAGTTTGCAAGGTAAGATCTAGTCAATTCAATGCTTCATCTCTCAGTTAGAAGATAAGTGTCATCTATTTACACACATTTTAAATAAGGGAGTTACATTTCACTGAGATGATCACTATTAAATAGCTTTTCAACAACTCAAAGACTATCTTTTTAATCTACCTATTTTATTACCTCCTATGCCAGGAAAGCCATTCTTGTTATACTTATCAACTACCAACCATGCTCTGGGGGCACTCTTGGATCAACATGATGATAATGGAAAGGAGTGTGCCATATATTATCTAAGCCATACCTTAGTTACATATGAATATAACTATGCACCTATTGAAAAAGCTTGTCTAGCCATGGTCTTTACAGCTCAAAAACTGTGCCATTACATGTTGACTAATAAGACCACGGTCATTTAAAAATTAGATCCACTCAAGTATCCACTATCTAAGACAACTTTGCAATTTCTAATGGTTAAATAGATCATGCTTCTTAGTGAGTTTGACATAGCGTATGTCAATTAGAAGGTAATCAAGGGATAAATTCTTGCAAATCAACTTGTTGAAGCACCTCTCATAGACACACAACCACTCATGTTTCAATTTCTTGATGAATCCATAATGCATATCATTGACACACCCCTTGAGGAGTAGCCTTGGAAGCTATATTTTGATCATTCATTTACTGTGCAAGTATTATGGGTAGGCCTATTGTTCATTACACCATAGGGGGCTCTAATCCCTAAATCATTTAGAATCAACTTTCTTTGTACAAACAACATGGCCAAGTATGAAGCACTTATTGTAGGGCTTTGAAAAGTAGTGCATTAGAATCTATCTCATCCCTAATTTTATAATGATTCTTAGTTAATCATCAATCAGGTCACATATCATTTTCAGACCAAAGATGACAAGTTGGTTCTATATAAATCCATGGTTGACACACGTAAACAATAAATTGCTAATATTTAATTTGAGCACATACTAAGGGCTAGTAATAGAACTATAGATGCCATGGCTACTATTGGCTCTCTGATTTAACAAATAGATAAAGCTAGAGAGTATCAATTCCTCATCAAGAATTTGTTAACACCAATTCATGAACCTTCAACCATTGTAATGATTTGTGATATTGTTGGTCCTAATTCTATCTAGTACTTAGACCTTTACAACTACCTCCATGAAAAATTTATACCACCCAAATTATCTCAAAAATAAACCAAAGCCTTCATTCATCATTCCACTCATTATAATTTACTTGGATCCACCCTTTACCATCATAGTTTTGATGGAACTTTGCTTTGTTGTTTAACTTCAATAGAGTCTACATTAGCATTAAGAAAATTTCACGGAGTATGTGGAGCTCATTCTAGCAGGGTAGTCCTATCCAAAAAGCTCTGTGTACTAGTTATTATTGGCCCATAATGAATGTAGATACCACTATATATGTAAAAATGTGTGACAAATGTTAATGGCATGCTAATCTGATTCATGCCCCAGCAAAAGCTTTGAAACTAATGTTGACACCATGTACATTTCATACATGGGGACTTGACCTGATTGGGAAGATTAACCCCACTTCATCTAAATACCATAAACATATCCTTACTACCACCGAATATTTCACTAAGTGGGTTGAAGTTATACCCCTCACTTACATGAATGGAAAGCAAATTTCCAAATTCATCTTCAACCACCTCATTTGCCACTATGGTATCCCCTCTGACATTATATCTGATAATGGAGGATCATTCAAGAACAAGGATGTAGACTAATTATATACCAAATATAGCATCACCTAATATTTTTTTATAACATATTACCCTCAAGGTAATGGCCAAGCTAAGGTATCTAATAAAACAATTTTTAATATTCTTAAAAAAATTATCAATGATGTCAGTCATGATTGGCACCTCTAGATATTCCTTGCCCTTTGGGCATACCATACCAATCATCATACCCCCAAAGGAGCTACTCCATACTCATTTATGGTATTGAAGCCATCTTTCCCATTGAGGTCAAATTGCCTTCACTACACATCTCCTTCAAACATGTCCTAGATGATCATGACTATCGAGTAGCTTGCATACAAGAGATAGACCTACTTGATGAGGAATGTATGGCTGCACTCAAAAATCTTCAAGCATATCAGATTCTACTCAAAGGCCACTATAATTGGTGTGTTAAGTATAAAACATTTGAACTTGGTGATCTTGTTCTTAAAAAAACCAAAAGAATACCATGGCTAAGAAAAAACATAAAGGGAAATTCAAACCAAATTGGATACGACCTTTCATCATTACTAAAAATTATGGATCATGAGTATACAAGCTTACCACACCAAACAGAGATGAAATTCTAGAGTTGATGAATATTATTCATGTCAAGTGGTATTATACTTAAGTGCTAAGGTGTATTTCTTATAAGGACCATTTCAATTATGCCATTTTTTCACTATACTTCTTTATACAAGTACCATCCAAATACCATCTTTATTCATCCTCTTCACCATATCCACTTGTCACTTCCATTATATCAACCCAGTGTGTTCTAAATCCTAACCCATTTGACCTTGGTTTTTTCCATTTATTATACATTTTTAGCATCAAGGTATCTGATTAGTTCATCAGTTGGTTTAAGTACTTCAAATAGAGATCATATCTTGGAATAGTATGATATAAGTTTCAACATTTGCATCCTTTATTTGTTATGCCTTTCTTATCACCAATATTGCTACTAATTATAACCACCTTTGGGAAAATTAGTACCATCAATCTATGTCATTATGTCCTAGTTATAACCAACTATGGGAAAACTAAGGGAAACATTAAGCCTTGACGTACCAACTTGACACCTCCTATGCCACACTGTGCCTTTTTACCAATTGTGCCTATTTTGTTTGAATTTACTGCTACATTGGTTGAATTCCTCCACTATAGGGTAGAACTATAGTGACTGAGGTCCTACTCTGGGACTATGTAGGTAGCACTCAATAATTATTGAGGTCAACTCAGTCACCCTAAGACATGCTCTCACCATTTTATGAGTAACCTAAGCCATGACCTCACCATTTTACGAGTAACCTAAGACATACTCTCATCATTTTACAAGTAACCTAAGTTGTGCTCTCACCATTTTGTGAGCAACCTAAGATTTGCTCTTATCATTTTTTGAGTAACCTAAGCCATGCTCTCACCATTTTGTGAGCAACCTAAGCCACATTCTCATCATTTTGAGAGCAACCTATGTTTGAGTGCTCTCATTTTTTTTGTGAGCTTGAACCATTTAGTGTCTCATCATTCTTGATTGAGTTGAGATACTCCAAAATAATTGCAAAAACATTTGAAAAATTGTTAGAAAAGAATAATAACATTGACCACTTATTTGCCTTAAGGATTCTGGAAACCCTTACTAAGTTACAATCAAATCACTTGTCATTTAATTTCCCCATCCCTTTTGTCCTTTTCTCTCATGCACTTTCCATTTTTCAAGACCATTCCTCTTCTTCTCTCACATCCATTCTATTTGTTTTCATCATTTATCACATTCTTCCCATTCCTTGGGAGAACTACATTTGGCCTAATGTTTTTTATTGGATATTACATCCATGGAACTACATAGGTAGCATCCACTTGCCTAATGCATATGGAGATAGCTCATCCACCTCTTTCTTTTTCTTCTATTCCCCCATTTTGTTCATTTGTTCAGTTTTCACCTATTTTCTAGGGGTAATGTTCATAGAGTGTCTATTTCATTACTTGTTTGTTTGTTTCTGCTTATTTTATCTATTTATCTACCTATTTGTTTGCTTTCAACATTTTTTCCTTGATTCAATTTATGTATGTTCATTGGGTGATTCCTTGCCCACACTTACACTTGAATTCATCCATATTCATATGTTTACATTGTAATCATGGTTTCTATCATTGGTGCATTGTGTTCTATTGAGTATTAGATTATGGGAATCAGTATTCATGCATATTTCATCCAAGTCTTCATGATGTTATATCGTGATGTCTACCAACACATGATTTAATAAACCTCAACTTCAAGAAGTCTATTTAACAATGGTGGCATCTCTTTAGCATCAACATCTCGATTCAATCCTAATCATATCCCAAATAGAATAATTAAACATGAAAGAATTTCAACCTTTATTAGTTCAGAAAAGCATCTCCCTACTAGTAGGTTATTATAATTCATCATTACCCTCTATCTTTAGTTATCATCATCCTTGGCCAAGTTTTTCATGTTTGCCATAATCGGGGTCTAATGATTATAACTGCCTATGGGAAAATCATTGTACACCATCCCTCCTACATTTCTCAATGATTATAACTACCTTTGGGAAAATCATTGTGTTATCACTACTTTAATTTTTTGCCTATATAGGGGCATGCTATTATCTTGTTTGTCTATTCTAACTAGGGTAGCTCCATCTTCTCAATGATTATAAGCACCTTTGGGAAAATCATTGTGTTATCATACCACACTGCCACTATAGGGGTATAATGCTTATAACCACCCTTGGGAAAACCATTGTACACCATCCCACTTGAATTCTCAATGACTTTGACTACATTTTCAATATCATTTTGTTTTCACCCCATCATCTTTCTTTTATTTGGTCCCCTCATTTCTCTTCTTTCTTTTCAAGGGATAGTTTGTCAACCTTCTTTTACCAACCATTCCCTTGTGAGGGCATCATATAGTTAATTTATCATCATTGTAGTTGTAGGCATACATGATATTTTCATAATTTGAGAAGATGTTACTATGTTTATAGGTTGCAATGCCTTCCCAAATAGGGGCAAACTGTAGACACCTAAATCTGGCCATTGATAACCTCTAATCAAGGTTTTGGTTAATTTCCACCTAAAATACACAATTTGGCCTAAAAATACTAAAACACATTAAATGATATGAAAATAACATATTCAAGTGCTGATTTTGGTTAGGGTATCCCTAAATGGGGCAATGCAATTTATGGTCTAGCTAACTTCCATGAGTTTATTTTGAGTCAAAATGCTAATTTTGCACCTGGGTGCTCTGAATTGCTCTTTCCTATCAAATATTCTACACAAGACATGTGCCTTTATTATTTTCTATTAATAACATCCTAAATCAAAATATAATTCCAACACATCTGACATTGACTTCCAATTCCAATCTAATGGAATTTTGGACCAATAACAAGACATTCTAATTAATTTGAGCAATTTGTGCATAAAGTGATTAATCATGCTTAAGATATAATTAACCCAAATCAAGGCATAATAAAAAATTCCATGGAAACTTGTTGAATACTTATTTTTAGAAATGAATATTAAATATATACATCATTAGGTGACCTCATTTCTTGGGAAGACATCCCTAGGCCATAAATACCACAAATATCAAGATTCATGCCCTCCATGCCTCATTAATGCCTTCTATGATGCCCTCCATGCCTCTTAATTTCCCCTTCTTCTAATGTCATGATGATGATAATTATAATTTTAATTCTAAAATTTGAATTAATCTTTAACCACACATCTCAATCTCAGGATGGATGGTTCAAGTTAATTCTAGACATTTACAAAAATCTATAAATAGAGAGGCCATGAACATCATTTCAAAGCTATTTTGGTGCAAATTTATTATGCTCAAATATCTTCAAAAATACTTGAAAATTCAAAGTTATAATGTAGGATTGGTTCTAAAAGCTTCAAGCAATTAGTGTTACCATGCTAAATTGATTTCAAGCCAAGCCAAACCACAAACCAAAGGTGCCAAGGAGAGATGGAGGTATCCAAGCTTCCTTTTCCAAGGAATTCATTAGCACAAGCCGAGCAAGCCACTACTACAAAGGCATTTGGAGCATCCAAGGAAGGTGAAGGAATTCTTGTGTTTTATTTCTTACTTTTTAGTTGTGTTTGTCATTTATTTTTGTTAACTAAGCTCTCCCTATTATTTGTACCTAAAGATGTTATTCTATTAGTATGTTTATTTTATTTTTTTTTAATTTTGGAACTAACACCATAATAACCATCCTCTCTTGAGTCAAATTCCTAGATCACAAACATTTCACCTTAGTCTTGTTAGAAATACTTTAGACTATGATATATTACCTTAAAAAATGCTAAGGACCATTCTGAACACATTAATAAAGGACATTGAACCCCATAGGACATCATGAAACATTCTTATCACACTTTTATACCACATTCCAAGCTTGTGAAAGACCTATAAATGTATTATGAAGTGGTGAAACTATCTTAAATTCTACTCCACTTCTATAGTCCTCTGAATGGTTTCAACCTTTTCTTATTTTACTTTTAACTTATTGACATTTCAAGACTTTGTTTTGGAATATCTTCACATTAACCATGTTATCCAGACACTTTATAAGCTTGAAAACCCTTATACGGATAGGAATAACCACCGATTTAGTGAATGTATCATATAGACTATGTTCTTCGAGACTATAAGAGTAATGGTGTGCAAAGTGTTCAAATCTCATATATTGATTGATATCCATTTTTTAATTGGTTTAAAGTTTATCTCATGGCTCTTATTTTACTTGAAACTTGTCTTAATAGGTGATTAGATGGGTAGATGATCTCTTGATTTACTATAAGCTCTTTTGAACTGTCCATGGTGACTTAGCTCCTTATACTTCTTGTATTACATTGAGATTCTTATTTAAAGCCTATAGCTTACTTGGTTCCCTTTCATCCAAGTCCTAAAGAATCTTTCCATAATTTATTGTATTAGTGTTATTATAATTCACTAAAACCTATTCATATACCTATAGCTAACCACTTTCTTAACTAGGTTTATTCAAGAGCCTTCATCTTGACACTATAAAGTTAATAGGTAGACCTTTATAAGTTATTTAGTGTTTGAATCTTATCAAAAATTGAATAATATTTCACCTATAGGTCTACTTTGACATGTAACAGTAATAATGGTTTAAAAAACAAGGCCAAGGGACTCTAAAACTTCAAGGGATATGCATGAAACCTTATCTATGACACTTTGTCTTGAAAATAGGATGATTAGAACTTCTTGAAACTCATACTTATGTTTGCAGTATAATATATTACCTCCCAAGATTGGAATAATATTGAGTTTATTAAGGATAATCCTCATGAGACCACTCTAATAGTTCCTTAACTAATTTATTCATTCCATTGGTGAAATATATATCCACTCATGTTGCATACCTTACATCCTCTCACTTGCCTGTTAGAGATTTTCAAGCTAGAACCCCAAATTGGGATTTTTTCAATGTGGATCATTATGGATTTGTTTCCTAATTTTTGAATGACTTTGTATTCCATTTAAATTATCCTCCAATGAATACCTCACCCCTAACTATCTCAACATGCCTAGCTTAAGAGCAAACCTACAATCTTTGATATTTGTATCAATTATGTCTTCCTTTTGAAGGAAATCATGTTCATTACTCTCCATCATTACTATCTTAACCTTATTCATCTCCATTTTAGGCCTTAAAACTACAAAATATCAATCTTCAAAAATCTCTCCATCACCACTTAGAGTTAGGTATGCTCTTGAAGAGCTTGAAAATATGATCTAATCTTGGTCATCTTTGTAAACCTTAGTCAATGCTAAACCATTCTAAACAATATCCCTAAGGCTCATGGTGTTCCTTGAGAAATGTTTTTATATTTTATCTTGCTTGAGGCCTCACTTAAGTCTTAATCTCATCAAAACCCTATAGTCTTTATAAATCATGCTTTTTACATCTAAAAGTTTCACTTATTAACCATACTATTATCTCTAATCCTCATTATACTTGGTCATAGAGACCCTCAAAGAGATTTGAAAATTTCCCACAACTTATATGAGGGTCTTTGAGATTATGAACTTCATAGAAATGCAACCCTCTTATTTAGATCTGATATGACATGAAAGCACTAAATATTTATTAGTAGGACTATATTTAATCATATTCATGGCATTTTAATAACTCGATCTTAAAACTTGCATTCATTACTAGCCATGATAACCCCTTTAGTAGACTTACAAAATTTGGGTTTAGATTACCCTATAAATTTTTTTATTGGGAATGAGATGCAACCTTATCAAACAAGGAAACTTATTACAACTTTTTAACCCTATTCTACCCCTTATTTGATATCATGAAGGGAACATTGTTATCTTCAGTTATAAACATGTAGGTGGCTTTTGGAAGCTCAAGACTTGTGACTATCTATTGTAGGTTTAGAATATAGTTTTTTACTCTCCAAACCTTGATTATAGTCCCATAATATTTTAAAAAACATTACCAAGATAACTCCATCATTCTAGCATAGGCCTATAATTTTAAAGATTTTGCTACTCTCTATATAAAAACCTCATAACCTTTAGTTCATATTCATAAAACCCTAAGAAATTTAGTTGTGTTTCCTTAATAATATTTATTTTTCACTCATTTGGAGGATTTTATGAGTTATAAAAAGTTCATTAGGTTTATCCAAGACCCTTTTCTAGGTGAAAATCCCCTCAAAACATCTTTAAATTGCCCCCTTTAACTAGCAGACCTATAGGTCATCATTTAGCCTTAGATCACTTTTGAAAGCCTTGATTGATTATCTAGTTTTGTAATGTATTAAAGGTATCTCAATATGAATTCAAAACACTTCAACAACTATATTTTTATATTCATTACATCTAGATAAGTTCCAAACATCAAAAGTGAATCACGGTTCTTTAGGGTTTTACTAGGTTTGGGAGTAGCTTGGTTTCTAAATGATGGTTCATAGCTCCCCTAACCTAATATTCTCTCTAAAAACTTTTTAGATGTGATTAAATACAATATTAACCTAATAAAATATCAAAATTGAGCCATGCAATAGGATAAATAAGATCATACTATAAATCATGTCTCCATCAAGTTATTTGCAAGTGAGTTTGGGCTTTTGAGTGATTGTTTATAGCCATGTCTCCTTATCTCTACCTTCCAAAACTTAGACAAGGTTATTTAATACCCACTCATACCCATGAAATTTTCGTACACTTCTATTCATGTGCTTGTAAAAATTAGCATGTCCTTGAAAATAGCCTATTTAGGCCTATGAAAGAGTTTTAAGTTGGTTTTGGCCTTGTTTGAGCTCTTCTAAGCATATGTCATCCATTTGAGACCTATTATATACTGTATATGATGCACATAACCTTTTATGACTCTCATATAACTTGAAATTTCTCAAAAAATTATTTACCCTTGGATAAAACTCCTCAAACTCTGCCTTTTCTCATGAAAATCTTCATTTTAAAGGTTTTTTTTGCCTTTCTTCTTGAGATTGGTGGTATTTTTCCATGAATGGACCTTCATGTCCCTATAAAACCCTGAAAGTAGCTTCAAAAACCACGAAACATACATGATCAAGCTTTTAATGAAATGGTTTTGGGTTGCTACATGGACCTCCCATGTTGAAAGGGGAATGAAAGATGTCAAATGCAAGGAGAGGAGGGGAAAATGAGATATTAAATACACTTTTATTCTCCTTGGTATCAATTAATGGATACAATGGGGGTGTTTTAGTGTTATGGAGCTATATAATACATTAAAAATGTGTCTCTTTTACAAAAATTACTTAAATAGCTTAAAAGATATGGTATTATGACCCTTTTATACCTTCACATGTACTTGGGGACTCTCATGGCTTGATTATGTCTTATAAAGACTTTTTTTATCTCTTTTTATTCATGAAATTCAAATCTTAGGACAACCTTGTTATTGTATATGTAGTGATAGAATTTTACTATTAACCAATGAATGCATTGACTCAGTTTGAATGCCTCTAAGCATGCAGTGAGACCTAATAAGATGAAAAAGAGAAAAAAAAGCCTAAGGACATTAATCATGCATTGAGGAATCACTTGGAAACTCATTAACCTACCATGAATCAAGATAAAGAATGGAATAATCCTTCAAGGTAGTTATAAGTATAGGAATAAGTATAGGAATCACACAGCCATCATGAGGTACGCACAAGGAAGGGAAATAGCCCAATTTTTTGCAATAATTACTTTCCCAAAGCAAGTAGATGTTATAGCTACCAAAAATAACCTAGATCATAAAGATATTTATTCTTTCCATTAGAAATATATAGGATTATATATAATATTTATAAATGTATGTCTTTTATATGAAAACCTCATTTTATAGATTCTTAATAAAACTGCAAGTTTGTAATCTTATCAACTTTACCTACATCCTTTCATGTCTTCAATATCTTGGTCTTATAGACCTATAAACATGTTTCACCATTGCAATCATGCTTGAAATCTTAGTATTTCCATTATTATAATTGGGGAAGATCCTTTGGCATGATTTACATTCATCTTAATCTTCATGAATATCTATATAAGATTCATCAAATTTTTTATAAAGGTCTGCAAACCTTTAGGTATGTTATTGAAGTTTTAAAACTATGATATCCATTGTTTTAAGCCTTCAATATATTTGTTTAAATCCTTAAACCTATTGGTAATCCTTCAAAACTATGCCTTAAAAATATAATGTCTTATTACTATAAGTTCATAAGAACTTCATGAGACTTAAGACCAATATTAAATGTTGTATTACAATCACAAATCTTGGTAAGACATAGGACACCTCACTCTTTTGAAAACTAGATATAGGATCTTAGAGGAGATATTTTCTAATCTTGAAGATAATGACTTAAGTTATATGATTGAAAGATATTGGAGAGGTCATGCAACTTCATCATAATTTTAGGACAACCTTGAGGGTTATCATGATAATCATGAAGGTTTTATTAAATCTGATGGAAGTTTTGAAGATAATTTTGTTTGAGTTTTACACATCAAAACCTTTGGTCACCACCTTAGGCCTATATGCACCCTTTGAATACTTTTAGAAATAATTTTATCTTGATAAATTATTGAAATTCCCTTAGATCCTTCAAATCTTAAATCCTTATTCAAATTTATTTGAAACCTTGATTACCATGAAGGCCTCCAAGAACCCTACATACCTATTTGTGAGCTCTTGATAAATTATGGACTTTGAACACCATTTATAACCATCAATACTTTTTAAAAACATGATAAAGGTTTTGAATTGATCCAAGATATTCGTGATTTAATATTACCTTAGTGAAATCCATATAAATTATTTTCAACTCATTTTGATGCTCCATAACTTGGAAAACATTCAAACAGTGAAGACACAGACCTAAGGTTTTAGTTGTTTGTAGGGTCTATCAAGAAAATGCACATGATTTGAATCTCCTTGATCAATCTACACATTTTTTATGTAAGATTAAAAACCCCTTAAACCCCACTATGACCTATTTTAATCTATGCATCT
This sequence comes from Torreya grandis, assembly GCA_037957365.1. NCBI lineage: Eukaryota > Viridiplantae > Streptophyta > Pinopsida > Cupressales > Taxaceae > Torreya > Torreya grandis. The sequence goes on from JARHVA010000105.1 coordinate 2,163,853, forward strand.
AGGTAGATGCAAGATAATGGGGAACAAAAGGGGGGTATAAAGTGACACTTTTCTTCCCTAAAAATAACAATATTTAAACTTGGAGAGAATGTTAGAGACTCTTTAAAAAGGAATTTAATAATGACATATGAACATGAATTGTGAAATTTTGAATGTAGTTTCTAAATATATAATTTTTTTCAATACCTAGATGATAAAAGTGTGTGAAGTAGATGCATTTATGATAATAGGTTGGTCATTTTTTATGAAAAGATAAGGAGATTACATGTGTATGAACACACTTTTTTTGATAAAATGAATGAATTTTTGTATGAAGTTTCATATATAGATAGATGAAATGTCTAATATTGTTGAAAATATTTTTTATTATTATTTTATCTCATATATAATTTTTAAATAATTTTACAAGTCAAGAAAATTCAAAAATTGAAATTGCAAGTGTACGAACATAACTTTTTCTTGAAAATCATTTTTTTTAAAAGCATAGTTGATAATGTGTATATTATTGAGATATAAGTTTTATAAACATTTGATTAATATTCAAAATTTATAAGGGAATTTGTGACAATATGTATATAGTCTATAAGGAGGAATGTTATGTAGAAATTAAGTAATAATTATAAATAATATTCTAAAATTAAAAAAAATTATCTATTATAAAACTATGCTTTCCCCTCTACAAATGCACACACACACACACATATATATATATATATATATATATATATAATAATAATAATAAAATCTATCTGATTAGACCTATCGACAAAGACAAAAAAAGCCCTAAATTTTTTATAAATATCCTTGGCTAGTTCATGACAGAGTTTGGATTACGTTCAGGATCCCCTAGGCCTAAAACTAGGGCAAATTTGGAGGGAAAGTGGAAAAAAAATATTCTAAACTTAAAAAGGGAATATTCCCTTTTCAAACCAACTTTTTTCTCATTAATTATTTTTCCCATTTTTTCATGGATCACAAAGGGTGTGCATGCTTTCAAAAACACACATGCCCTTTGTGATTCATGAATTTATCTTAGCTTTCCCATAAAAATTACTCATTTTTTTGTTCTTTACAAATTATAAACTAGTTTTTCTATTGTAAATATGCAAAGTTGGTAAATTATTCATTCACTTTGTTTGAATCACTACAAATTCTTAAAATTTAAATCTACAATTGTCTTATTTGGTAAAGATAAATAATGGGGTTAGGAAGTCGTCACAAAAGATAAATCAAAGAGATAAAAAATGAGTAAATTTAAGAGAAAAGAGAAAAATAAAGAAAAATAAAAGCAAATTGGAGAGCATCCATAAGGGCTTCTAGGCAAGGTGAAGGTGTTTCCTCTACACTAGGTAATATTTCAAATAAAAATAACATGCCCAATTATATATAATTTAGTTTAGATACATCTTCAAATGAGATAAGAGAACCCAATAAACTTTTTTTTTATGATTAAATTCAAAATTTAGATGATGTAAGTAATGCATTTGTAATGAGCGATGAAACATATAGACAAACACAATATAATGAAACATCCATTCATAATGAAATTTTTGAGTATGATGATAATACACATTAAGTAATAACCCCAAATCATGTGTCTCCTAATGAATATGAATTTAATTCACCTTTAGGGTCTAATATAGATAATAAACCCTCTACTATCCCTACTATGGTTGAAGTGGAAACACCACCCAATTTAATACAAAATATATCTCTGACACCCACACCTCCAAAGATAATAAGATGAACACCAAGGCATTTGGTTGAAATAGATGAGAAAATAATAGAACCTATGGAAGTTAAAATGTCAAAAATATTAGTTCAACTTCATGATCAACATGTATGGGACTATGCATTTGAGAATAAAATCCATATAAAATGATGTCAAATATTTTTTCAATTAATGAAAATTCAAAAAATTCACCTTATGATGCATAATTTGGGGAAAATAACATTCAACATAGAGGGAAGAAATATTACAATAGTAAAGAATTTATTTAATGTATTTAAGGCATTAGGCAATAAAAGTTGGAATAAAGATAGTAATGTGGCAAGATGAGTAATAATGAAATATATAGTGAGTAAGTCAAAATATAAAGCATGAATTTTTAGTGAAATAAGTAAATACTTGGACTTAAATAGAAAAAGTCTAATAAATTTCATAAAAAGAATAACAAGGCTTGATGACCCTTCAATCATGTATTGTTGGGTGTTTAGTGGTAGAGTCTTACAAAAAGATAAGGTATTAGTTGAATGGACAAGACATTTGATTGAAAATTTCTAGCACAAAAAAATAAGGGTATCATCTAATGTAAAATATGTTGTTAAAATAATAAAAGGCTTAAAAAACCATGAACCACATGCAAAACATTTCTTAGACATGACCTAAACATAATTTTATAAAAAGTTTATTGAAAAAATTAATGGCTAATTGATAATTAGCCAAAGGTCATTTGAGATGTGCAAGCCTTTTTATGTTAAAATCAACCAAGCATGAACCACATGTTGTTGTAGGGTATATGTTAAATTTCTTATGATGTTTTTTTATCATATACATTTTACTTTACATACGGAAAAGATTTTTCAGGAATGTATGGTGTCTTCCCTACCTAAGACATCAAGAGAATTAATCTAAAGTTTTTTTTTGTCAAAGACCTAAGGGATAATTTTTTTTTGCTAAACAATGTTTAGATGGAACATGTAATAGTTTTGGTGGTTTGTTAAATTTGTCAAGTTATATACATGAAGATATTTCACATGAATTTGGAAAGAAACTAGTTGATTATAAGAAGTATAAATCTATAAAGTATGCATTAAAAGATGGAAAAGAGTCATCAAGATGTGAATTAGTTATGACCAATGTTTCTATATCTAATTTCATGTTTGAATTCAATAATAATATTATCTACCAATATGAAAGACACACACACAAATCAAAATGGTTAGATAATTGATTCAGGGTATGCAAGGACAACTTCCCAATCGGCACCATTATTTTAGTTGTGGACTTTATTGAGAAATACACACTAATACCACATAATAAGGTTCAATCCCAATACTATAATTCAATTTAAGTTGGAATTTTTATTCATATTACATTTAAACATGTACCTGATAGCATAAATGGCAATAAAAATATTTTGAGGGAGTACACTTTTATATGAGCTATGATAGATCTCATTCTCTAGCGTTTGTCTAACATTGTTTTGAGATATTTTATATAAATATGAATGCAATAGAAATTGTTTTTGATACACATTATATCTGGTCAAATAATTGTGCAAGGCAATTTAAGAATTATTAAATGTTTTATTGGCTAAGAAAAATGCATAAGAATAATGGCATTCAAAATTTTTGGAGCTTCTTTGAGGTTGGGCATGAAAAAGGGGAACATGATGGTGCAAGTGCATGTGTAAAAAGAGTCCTTAAAAATGAAGTAGGCCAAACACAAGGATGCTAATAATTTTATCGATGTTACAAGTATTGTGACTTGATGTAATGAAAATATTTTTCATGGATTAGATAAATATTTTCATGTATAAAGATTCTTTTGGTTAATGGAGGAACAACATAAGGTAATGTATGAAGTTTTCATTATAGTACCTATATTAAGTGTTTTCCACTCTATTCAAAGATCAAATTCAAGTTCATAAACTATTTATACTAGGGATATGACATATTTTTGTTCACCATATATGGAATTTAATTAGAATGAATGTGAGTCAAAAGAATGGGTTGAAAAATGGTATTATAGACCCATATCACCTATAGAGAGTATTCATTCACTCCAAAAATTGATAGATCATGAAATGGCATCATCAGTTAACTTTGACCACATCTCAGATCTTGTACAACCAAGGAAAATTTATTCTTTAATTAAATATACAACCTTAGTTAGATATTAGTGATATTTTGATTTTTTCATAGATATGCTTAAAATTTGATTATACGTTAAATATAGGGCATGCTTTTGAAGTCATTACACCTAAGGACAATGATGAGGGAACATAATATTACTTGTGTCATTATGTAGAGGTAGAAAAAAATTAACCACAAATGTTATGGATGGAGAAGAGCTAATTTATCCCACTAGATCTATAGTGGTTCTGAAACCTAGCTTCGTAGGTACTATCATAAAAAAATAAAACAACTGTTATTTGAGGACTTTGAAACACACAAGGTGGTGCTTCATTATTCAAACCTAGTTATTGCTACAAATATTCAAATGATCAAATATCATGGAAAGCCTCACAATAGAACTTTATGGAAATTATGTGAATCTGACCATGAAGCAATTCTTGAAACACTTACAAACAGAGATGATCCTAAAGGCACATTAGATTGAATTATTAAGTTTATCTACTGTCTCAAATTAATATAGTAAAGTTATTTGATTTAATGTATTTTAATTTTCAACTATTTTATCATTATGTGTTTAATTTTGTTTAATTTTTTTACTAATGATTTTAATGTAGGTTAGTGGCACTAGATGATCTTCCACCTTCATGTGGTTGATTCTATGAGTAGAGAATATTATCTTCTTGATATGAAGAAAAGCCAAAAGACAATTCATATTAATTTTATCTACCTTAAGAAAACATTTTTTTACCTTCTCTCTATTTCTCCTTTCAAAAAAACATGAAAATAATATTATAGATGCTCTCTTATAGGAATCATCTATGCACATTTAAGACCTGACAGTTTGACTCTAGCCCTCATAATTCTCTTACAATGCATGATGTTAGTTTTCTCATTTTGTACACCCAGGGATGAGTGGATTCTCTTAAGGGATGCCTAAGATCAACTAAAAGAATTTCTATCAGGGGATGACTGAGACCAAAAAATAGTTATTATAACCTTAAATTTCCTATCCTAATGTGTCCACATATATAGTTCATTGATTGCGCTAATGATTTAAAATATATGGCCCCCATTAACAAACTTTTGTCCTATTCTGAGAGATTTGGCTGTGAGAGAAACCTCATTGGTGTGTCTCATCCTAATAGAGTTAGAGATAATACTATAGGGATCTCTTATTGGAATCATCCATTCATGTGTAAGATATAACATTTCATCTCCATCCCTCATAGTTCTCCTGCATTGTGTGGTATAAGTTTGCTCATTTTACACACTCAGAGATGAGTGGATTCTCTTGAGGGATGCCTCTGATCAATTAAAACCTTTATGCCTAAGGGATGATTAAGACCAAATAGTGTTTTTTATAAAATTAAAATTCCTATCCAGACATGTCTGCATAGATGGTTTGTTAATTGGGTTGATGAGTTAAAATATAGACCCCCATTGACCAACTTTTGGCCTATTCTGAGAGATTTGGCAATGAGAAAAACTTCATTGACGTATCTAGTCTATATTAAGTTAGATAGAATCCTATTATTATATATTATAAGACTCATTAATTAATGTTTAGGATATGATGACTCATCTCTATCCTTTCTCTTATGATGCATGGTAAAATTTCACTCATTTTTCACACTTAGGGACAAGTGGATTCTCTTAAGGAATGCCTCTGAACAATTACAACCTTCAATCTTGAGGGCCAACTAAGACTATAAAATGTTTTTTATATCATTAAAATGCCTATATATATGTGTCTACATAGATGGTTCATTGATTAGGTTGAAGAGTTAGAATATACAGCTCCTATTGACTGACTTTTGGCCTATTCTGAGAGATTTAGCTTAGAGAGAGCTTATTGTTGCATCTCCTCCTAATAAAGTTAGAGATAATATTCCTAAGATCTCTTAGAAGACTCATCTATTCATGTTTAAGATCTAATTATTCATCTCTATCCCTCATGGTTCTCTTGTAATATATGACAAAAGTTCACTCATTTTGCACACTTAGGGATGAGTGGATTCTCTTAAAGGATGCCTTTGATCAACTACAACCTTCACTTCTAGGGGTTGATCGAGATCAAAAAAAGAATATTATAGACTTAAAACACCTATCTAGATGTGATTTCCATAGATGGTTCATTTATTAGGTTGACGAGTTAGAATATACAACCCCCACTAACAAGCTTTTAGCCCATTTTGAGAGATTTGGCCATGAGAAAAACCTCATTGACGTGCCTCCTCTACCTTGAGTTAGATAAAATAATCTTAGGATATATTATAGGAATCAAACATGAATGTGTATTAACTAATGACTCATATCTATCCCTCATGGTTCTATAATGCACGATGAAAATTTACTCATCTTACACACTCAAGGACGAGTGGATTCTCTTAAGGGATGCCTCTAATCAACTGTAAACTTCACTCTTGGGGGATAACCAAGATCAAAAAATGTTTTTTATATCTTTAAAATTTATATATGGAAATGTATGCATATATGTTTCATCGATTAAGTTAACTAGTCAGAATATATGATATTCATTGACCAACTTTTGGCCCAACATAAAAGATTTGGCCATGAGAGAAACCTCATTACCACATCTCATTTATCTTGAATTAGAGAGAATCATCATATGATATCTTATAGGACTCATCTATTCATGTGTATGAGTTTATGTCTCATATCTATCCCTCATGTTTCTCCTATCACACGTGATGGAAGTTTGTTTATTCTGTATACTTAGGGACAAGTAGATTTTTTTAAGGGATGCCTCCGATAAAATTCAACCTTCACTCTCAGGGGCTGACTGAGACTTGATAATGGTTGTTCTATACTTAAAACACCTATCTCTATATGTTTTCATTGATAGTTCATCAATTGGGTTGAGGAGTCAAAATATACAACCCCCACTAACCAAATTTTGGCCCATTTTAAGAGATTTGGCTATGAGACAAACCTAATTACCATGTCTCTTCTTGATTAATTTATAGATAATACTCCTAAGATATATTATAGGACTCATATATACACATGTATGAGTTGATGGCTCGTATATATCTCTCATGATTATCCTACAATGTGCAATGAAAGTTTGCTTATTTTGCACACTCAAGGATGAGTGGATTATCTTAAAGGATGCCTTTGATCAAATAAAACCTTCATTATTAGGGGCTGAATGAGACTAGATAATGATTGGTATAACTTTAAAACACCTATTTATATGTGTTCATGTAGACAATTCATCAATTATATTGATGAGTTAGAATATACGGCCCCTACTAACTAATTTTTGGTCCATTCTAAGAGATTTACCTGTGATAAAAACCTCACTACTAAGACTTATCCATATCTTTTTAGATAAAATCCTCCTAGGTTATCTTATAAGATTCATTCATGCATTTGTAGGAGATAATGGCTAGTATCTAGCCCTCACATTTCTCCTATAATGCATGGCATAAGCTCACTCATTTTACACACTCAGGGATGAGTGGATTATCTTAAGGGATGCCTCTGATCAAATGCAACCTTCACTCTTGAGGGTTGATTGAGACAAAAAAATAGCCATTATAGCCTTAAAATTCCTATGTAGATGGTTCATCGATTGGGTTGATTAGTCAAAATATATGACCATCGTTAACCAAATTTTAGCCCATTCTAAGATATTTGGTTATGAAAGAAATCTCATTATCATGTTTCATCCATATTGAGTTAGATAAAATCATCTTGGGATCTCTTATAGGACTCATACATGCATGTGTAGGAGTTAATGGCTTATCTTTATTCCTCACATTTCTCCTGCAACACACAACTAAATTTTGCTAATTTTACACACTTAGGTATGAGTGGATTCTCTTAAGGGATGCCTCTGATCAACTACAACCTTTTCTCCCAAGGGTTGAATAATATTTTACAATATACATTCTATCCTTAAAATGAATATTTGGATGTGTCCACATAGATAATTTTTTAATTGGGCTAATAAGTCATAATATACGTCCCCTAATGATCAACTTTTGACTCATTCTGAGAGGTTTGGCTGCAAGAAAAACCTCATTACTACATCTCATCCATATTAATTTAGATAAAATCCTCCTAAGATATCTTATAGGACTCATACATGTATGTGTAGGAGATGATGACTCATCTCTAGCCCTCACAGTTCTTTTGTAATGCATGGTAGATTTTTGCTCATTTTATACATTTAGGGATGAGTGAATTCTCTTAAGGAATGTCTTTGATCAACTACAACCTTCATTTCTAGGGCTCAAACGATATTGAAAAATGATTTTTATAGCCTTAAAACTCCTATATGGATGTGTCTACACAAATAGTTTGTCAATTGGGTTGATGAAACAGAATATATGGCTCTCATTGACCAAATTTTGGCCCATTTTGAGAGATTTGGCCATGAGAGAAACCTCATTTCTACATCTCATCCATCTCAAGTTAGATAAAATCATCCTATTATTTATTATAAGACTTATTCATGCATATGTAGGAGCTGACATATCATCTTTATCCCTCATGATTATGTTACAACGCTTGATGGAAGTTTGATTATTTTGCATACTTAAGGATAAGTAAATTATCTTAAGGGATGATTTTGACCAACTATAAATTTCACTCCCAGGGCCTAATAAAGACTAGATAATAGCTATTATAACCTTAAAATACATATTTTAATGTGTTAGTGTAGATGGTTCATTAATTGCGCTAATGAGTCAGAATATATGACCCCTACTAACCAACTTTTGGATCATTTTGAGAGATTTGGTTGCGATAGAAAACTCATTATTGCATCTCATTCATCTCAAGTTAGATAATATCCTCTTGAGTTTTATTATAGGACTCATCTATTCATGTGTAGGAGTTGACAACTCATCTCTATCCCTAACAATTATACTGTAATGTTCGATGGAAGTTTACTCATTTTGCACACTTAGGGATAAGTGAATTCTCTTAAGGGATGCCTCCAACCAACTACAACCTTCACGCTTGAGGCCTAACTGGGAATATAAAATGGACATTATAGACTTAAAATGTATATCTAGATGTGTTTGGATAGATGGTTTATCCATTGAGCTGATGAGTCATAATATACGATCCCTATTGACCAAATTTTATCCCATTATAAGAGATTTGGCCATGAAAGAAACCTAATTATGACATCTAATCTATCTCAAGTCAGATAAAATATTCTTGGAATTTCTTAGAGGAATCATCCATACACATGTAGGAGTTGATGAGTCATCTCTATCCTTCATGATTATGCTACAATTTTTGATGGAAGTTTATTTATTTTACATACTTAAGGATGAGTGAATTCTATTAATGGATGCCTCTGACCAACTAACACCTTCACTCTTAGGGCTTGAACAAGACCATAAAATAGTTTTTCTATCCTTAAAATGCCTATCTAGACATGTCCACATAGATATTTCATTTATTGGGCTGATGAGTCAAAATGTATGGCACCTACTAACTAAATTTTGGCCCATTATGAGAGATTTAGCTGTGAGATAAACCTTATTATTACATCTTGTCTATCTTGATTTAGATAAAATATTCTTTTTTCTTATGGGAATCATCCATGCACATTTAGGAGCTAATGTTTGATTTCTATTCCTCATAGTTATGCTGTAATGCTCAATGGAAGTTTGTTTATTTTTCATACTTAGGGATGAGTGAATTATCTTAAGGGATGCCTCTAGCCAACTGCAACCTTCACTATTAGGGCTTGACTGAGACCAGATAATGACCATTTTAGCCTTAAAATGTCTATCTAGATTTGTTCACATAGATTATTTATTGATTGGGATGATTAGTTAGAATATACAACCCCCACTGACTAACTTTTGTCTTATTTTGAGAGATTTGTCCATGAGAGAAACCTCATTACTACATCTCATCCATCTTAAGTTACATAAAATCCTCTTAGGATTTCCTAGAGAACTCATCGATACATGTGTAGGAGTTAATGACTCATTTCTATCCCTCATTGTATTGTTTTAATGATCAAAATAATTTTTCTCATTTTACACACTTAGGGATGAGTAAATTATCTTAAGGAATGCCCCCAAACAACTACAACTTTTTCTCCTAGGGCCTGATTGAGACTATAAAATCGTTGTTATAGCCTTAAAAGGCCTATATAAATATGTACACATAGACAATTCATAATTTGGACTGATGAGTCAAAATATATATCCCCCATTGACCAACTTTTCACCCATTATGAGAGATTTGGATGCAAAATAAACCTCATTACCATGTCTTGTCCATATTGAGTTAGATAAAATCCTCTTTGGATTTCTTAGAGGTCTCATCCATACATGTGTAGGAGTTGATGTCTCATCTCTATCCCTCATGATTATGCTATAATGATTGATAGAAAATTACTCATTTTTCACACTTAAAGATGAGTGAATTCTCTTAAGGAATGCCTCTGACCAACTACAACCTTCAATCTTGGGGCCCAATAAATATTGGAAAATGACCATTTTATCCTTAAAATACCTATCTAGACACATCTACATAGATAATTCATCAATTGGTCTAATGACTTCAAATATAATAAGCTAAGGTGTATAGGTATTAAAACTAAATTGAATCTATGATAGGATATGTATTACCAAAAACACATTAAAAACACACTTGTGTATGCACCACCATGTGGAAAATTTCTAACCCTTATGAAATTAGAGAGTCAATAGAAATTGAGTTTCTTGGTGTGTGAACATTCTCAGTCCCTCAAATCATAGATATGGGAAAATTATTTTAAAGAGTGTATTGAGCCATGAATTTCACCAATCTGATGTTGTAATGGTTATGGGGCCACATTTGGTCATGGGGTCCCAACAAATATGGTGTTAAAAAATATACTATGTTCTTGTAAACAAAGCATCTTGTAAAGCTTCTCCTAGATGATGAAAGTGAAAGGAACAATTCATGCAATTTTTTTGTAATATGTGTACTAAACATTACAAATCTATAAAAATGTTTGATCAAGCAAGTAAAATAAATTTAACTTTTAAATCTAGTATTATTTTTTTCAAGTGCTTGAACTGGATTAGATATTGACAAAATTATATCAAAAAAATTATTGATATTCATTTCCCATAAAATGATAAACATGAAAAATCAATAAACGAATGTTGTATTATTCATTAAACTAGATTAAGAGATGAATAAACCATTTGATTACTAGAGTTGGAGCTATAGTTATAAAATAGTAGTCTATAGTGATTTCTCCAAAGAATGGATTAGGGGGAGAAAAAACATCTATGTCAATCTTGTACATAATAGTGGAAAAAATACCAAGCAAATGTATATAACATGTTAATTACAACATGTTATGATATGGCTTAAAATTCCTTGAATCATTGAAGCAATAACACATTTTTAATTTGTAGACAACATGATATGTTGTGCTTTTCAATAATCTTTTACCAAGGCCCTACATAGGTTAGATCTCACACAACAAGTAAAGAATACTTACGATGATGACATATCATGTAAGCTCTAAGACTTAAAATTCCACATGAGGCACAACAATGCAGACAACATGATATGTTGTGCTTTTAGAGAATCTTTTATCAAGGACTTACTTAGGCTAGATCTTATGTAACAAATAAAGACTACTTATGATGATGATATATCATCTAATCCTAAAGATTGAAAAGCCTAAAAGAGTATATTGAGAACCATATTATGATAAAAAATCATAAAGACATACACAAGTGCATCACTAGACCTCTTAACAATTATGATAAAGTATAATTTATAATATTTACAAGTCCATGAAATTGATCCCAAGTCCACTTACATCACAATTGAAAATTGATATGTAATTAAATGTAAATGAAATAAGTAAATAGTAAATATCACATATAAATGTAAAATATACATAATGATGAAGCACTAACTTAGAGAATAATGTGATTTTTTAAAACCCCATATGAAGTAATAATGATCATTAACCAATTATATGTGTAAACATTAAATGATCAAAATAGAAAATACACATATGTAAAGGAATCATATTGTTGAATAGTATATATGTGATAAATGTAAAGTTATATGTCATACTTCAACATAAATAATATAACATATATCAAGAAAAAATGTAGACCATAACATGTACATAGACAAAATGCACCACATAGGCTTACAATGTGGACTATATCAGCATACAAAATTGATTGTGCCTATAACTAGACCCCTAACACAACAACTATCTCTCCTACTCCTCATTTCCTCCAAATAAATTGTGATTTATTGGCTTAGACATAGATCTAGGGGGTTTATATGCCTAAATACAAGAAGAGACTCTCCTCTCAACATGTAAAAATTAATGCATTAAAATTGTATATTGAAAATTTGTTAAATTTTTCAATAACAAAATTTTGTAAAATGATTATACACTCATATTTTTCCATATAAATGGTTGTCTAGGGATATGATACTATATATACACCCATCATGGGGAATCCTATGGAGCATACATATATCATTAGATCTAGATGTGCATATAATTATGTAAATATGAAATAAAACATCATTATTTAAAGCTAAAAACTATTGAGGTATGATTATTTTTGTTGTTTTGGAAGCATTATTATTGTCATTGATGTCAAAGTCAAAATATATGTCAATTTTATCAAGGTCAGAGTTGAGGTCATGCATGGTAAGATGATATGTGTCAAATAAGTCTCATGACAAGAGAAACTTGGAAGGCAACCTCATATCTCTCTAATCATAGAGAATTTAACGGAAACCTAGTAATTCCTATGAGGTTTTTGGCCTATCAAATTTAAGATCATGGTACAAGGTGAGCTAATATTGTGTACTAGGTGCCTTGAGAAGCCTGGTCTAGTTTTAAGAGGTGTTTCATAAGAGCATATTAAATATTGATTGTTTGTGTTAGTACATGCATGATAAAGTATAAAAAGCTATGTAAACATGGGAAAGAGGCATTAAAACCCTCAGATAAAATTCAAGATCAAGTCTTGAGGCTTAGGCCTCATATTAAGACCTATTGAGAAGGCATAGGCCTAGTAACATGTTGAGGTGATCAGTATGAGACTTGTGTGATGAAAGTTGATAGTGTATGATTAGGATATGAGGTCATATAACATGTTGATGAGGTTTTATAAGTAGTGTAATAAGTTTCAATGCATGATCATGATCTAAGCATGACTATAAGTATAAGGCATAGTGTATAAAATGACCTATAATGGTCTAAAGAGGGGCTAATATTGTAGACACCTAAATCTGGCCACCGATAACATCTAACTAGGCTTTTGATCAATTTATACCAAAGTGCACAATTTGGACTAAACATATTAAAGCATATGAAATAAGTTTAAATTGATATATTCAAGTGCCGATTTTGGCTAGAGTATCACTAAATGGGACAATGCAATTTATGGGCCAGCTAACTTTGATCAGATCATTTCAAGTCAAAATACCAATTTTGTACCTAAGTGCTCTAGATTGCTCTTTTATATCAAATTTATTGTATGATATGTGTGTATTTATTATTTTATGTTTAAAACATCCTAAATGGGAATATGGATCCAATGCATCTGATATTGACTTCTAAGTCCAATCCAGTCAAATTTTAGACTAATAACAAGGCATTTTGATCAATTTGAGTAATTTGTGCATAAAGTGATTAGTAATGATTAAGAGATAATTAAAAAAAATTATATATTAATTAATAATTCCATGGAAACTTGTTGAATACTTATTTTTGGAAATAAATATTGAATATTTGCATCATCAGGTGACCTCATTTCTTGGGAAGACATCCCTAGGTCATAAATGCCACAAATATCAGGATTCATGCCTCCCATGCCTCATCAATGCCATACATGGCTCTTAATTTCTCCTATATCCCAAACATTTATGAGCCTATTTATCAATTTTAATTTAAAAATTTGATTAATCCTTAGCCACACATCTCAATCTTGAGATGGACAATTCAGATTGATTCTGATCAATCTCAAAAATCTATAAATAGAGAGGCCATGAACATCATTTTTAAGCTTAATTTGTATAAATTTAACATGTAAAATTAATTACAAGATATCTCACATTCTAAATCTATGATGCCAAAATATTGAGCCAAGCCAATCCAAAGCCACAAGGTGCCAAGGAGAAGAGGAGATAGCCAAGACTCATTTGATGAAGACTTCTTGAGCACAAGCTAAGCAAGCCACTACAACAAGCATTTGGATCATCCAAGGAAGGTGAAGGATTCTTGTTTTTCTCAAATTTTTATTTGTGATTTTCATTTTTTTATTAATCTCACCCTAGTAACTACACCTAGAGATGTATGCTAATTAGTGTGTTTTTATCAATTTATTTGCATTTTTGGACTAACACATTACTAATAACCTCTCTTGAGTCAAATTATTAGTTAAAAAATATAATTTAAAAATGTTCTATAGATCTTGAGATAATTTAAAGAGGTGTTAGAGGTTATGTCAAGTGTGTTTACAAATTTTGAGATCATTTTTTGAAGAAGAAATCATGAAAACTGGTGATAAGGTCCTCTGTGTGCACAGAATGGGGTGTTGTAAACCTGAGAAGAAATTTCTTGTAATTTTTGGCATGTGTAAAATTTTCATGAAATAATAATAAATTCATGGAATTTTTGGAATTTACCTATATTTATTTTCATATAATTGGTTTTGGAGTTGAGGGGTAATCCCTTATGAACAATTGCTAAGAAGGGAAACCAATCAAAACCCTCATAATGACCCAATAGGAAATATATTATTGGTTATGGATTAAAATGGTTTTTTTGACCTATTTTTATGCTTATAACATGTAAATTACTCTTCCAATTTTCTCTAGGTGGTTTTGTTTGTATTGATAGTGAGTAAAATCTATAGGAAACCCCTTATTTCTAAGAATTTTGATGTAATAGGCAAGGTTGACTAGGTCAAATCATGTAAATTGATTGAGGATGAAGTGTAATAATTTTAGTTTATGAAAATTAAATTTTACTAGTAGGTTTTATACCTAAAATATAATAAACCGGTCATGGAAGATGACCTATCTCTAAATAGGCCTAATAGGCAAGACACTGAAAAGGCTAAGCAAGAATGAAAATGAGAATAGGGATTGGTTGAAGAAGAATAGGGATGGATAAAAAATTATTGGGTAAGTATTAAATAAATATTAATCATATCCAATGGTTTATAATTGTTTAATATTCTCATACACAAGCAAAAAGTTGTCATCAAAATGGTCTGTCTAACATAGTGAAGTCTGTGTAGAGTGAAGTTGTGAGATTGGTCTATAAGACCAATATTGATATATAACCATGAAATATATAATTAAAAATATTATATAATTATTATTAATTCTCATTTAAACCCATTTTAATGCCACAAAACTATTTACATAGGGATTCTAAGGCTTAGTTTTTATGACTGTGTTTTTTGTGTTATAAGCAATTTTTTGTGTGTGAGTGAAAATGATGTTACTAAGTCATTTTTCACTGGTTTGAAGAATAAAATGAAAATTTAAGTATAATATATGTCTCATAGTTTAATTATAACTCATATTTATGCATGATATACTCCTATTAATGTATGAAAATTCAAAGGATTTTGATTGGGTTCTTAAAACCTATGTGCAGTTCTGAGTAAGCTTATGAAGTTGATTAGTTTGGAGTATATTGACATATTTTATAAATTATAATTAAAATTATGTTTAAAATAAGGTAATTAATCTTATATATATATATATATATATGTGATTTTTTGTTTGGTTTATGTGTAAAAGTTGGTTGTATGCATCCGATTTACTAGACAAACTTTTTGGCAGTAAGAAGGCCTATTTGTGAGTAGACCTAATTGAGTGGTATCAAGGAGTGAAAAGAGAAAAATGGTGTTGGGTAAATAAGGTGAAATTATAAAGGGTATATTAAAGTTAAATTTTAAGCGTTTCATCCATTTTTTGAGGCTCAAATTGTTCCAATGAGGTCTATGTGAAATGTGTGCTTAGAGAAGGCCTAATTGCATTAGGTCTCTATTAGGCCTATTGGTGGTTTTGGCCCTTTAGGGTAATGACCAACCTATGTAGTGTTTTTTAAAATTTTAAAACATGTTTATTTATGTGTTTAAAGTATTATTAAATATTTAATGTTCTTTTATAACCAATATAGGTATGAAAAAAAATCAAATGTAAAGACAAGGCCTAATAGGCCTATTTTGACTAGTTAGAGACTTAGAGTAAGTGAGTGAAGGATATAGAGTTTTGGAGAATATGTTAAGGGATTGAAGATAATAATATAGGTGTGATTGATATTATATTAATATATAACTATGTTTTTATACATGTTGAGTAAGGTCATTTGACCTAATCTTGCCAAAGAAAGGGTTAGTTGAGTGAGAAGGCTTAAGAGGCTATTTAAAAGAGATTAAAGAGTGAGAAGACTAAAAGAAGGAGGTAATATTAATTTAAGTGATAAAAATGGGTCTAAAAGTGATCAAATATTTAATTTATTTAATTTGGTGTTTGGTTACCTAGGGGGTTGGAGCTTCCTTGTAGGTTGAAGCTTGTTAAAGGACTAGTTGAGTTGGTGCTCGACTAGTGAGGGGTTGGTGCCTCAATAAAAGTTTGATACATTTTTTATAATATAGTATTAATTTTTTTTTAGTGGTTTTTATTCCCATAGAGGGTTTCTAATATATATATTATGTCATTATGTTGTTTGTTTTCATAGATACTTATGTATGCATTGATTAATTTATGTAAGTGAATGAATGCTTCATTAATGTTAAGTGAAATTGGAAGAATATTTTAGTAAAATTGATTCAACCCCCTCTTAGTATATATAATTAAAACATTTGTCATAATATTATGTCTTTTAAATGAGGTCTTACAAACCTAAAGGAGATTCTAAGTAAGCAAAGATGGCTAGTCACGCACAAGGTGGTTTCTCTACAAGCAAAGATCCATTGTTTAGTGGATCCAATTATGCATTTTAGAGTGTCAATATGATAAAATATCTGATGTCTCAAGGTCATGATGTTTGGAAATTAGTCTTGGATGTATATATTGCACCTCTTATTCCTCTTATAGATGCAATAGATAAGAAGGCTAGTGATAATAACTCAAAAGCAATGAATGGCATTATGTGTGGCATATTAAAGGTAGAACTTGTGAAAGTGATGCATTTTGTGTCTACCAAAGATATGTGGGAAAATTTGAATACTATTCATGAGGGAGACTCCAAGGTCAAATTGGCCAAATTGTAACCCCATATAAGACAATTTGGAATCCTAAAAATGAATGAAGATGAGACCATTGTAGCCTATTTGCTAAGAGTTGATGAAGTGGTTAACATCATAAGAGGTCTAGATGAAGATTTGAAAGAGTATAATTTTTTTCAAAAGGTCTCTAACTCCTAAATTTGATTCTAAGGTATCTACTATTGAAGAAATGCAAGATCTAGACAAACTAGAGATAGATGGACTTCATGGCACCTTAACTACTTATGAGATGAGGACAAGTGAAGGAAGACCTAAAAATAAGGAAGATACATTCAAGCTAAAAAATAAGCCAAAAGAGAAGAAGATAAAAGGTAATAAAGTCAAAGATAATGATGAATCTGATATTGATGATGATGAGTTGATATCTATGTTTGAAAGAAAGTTAAAGAGAGGTCCAGGTAGATATAAGGGAAAATTTCCTTTTAAATGCTTCAATTGTGGAGAGATTGGACACTTTGCCAAAAAGTGCCCTCATAAGCCTAAGGATAAGGATGGTGAAGAGCATGATGAAGGTCATGATGATGTTAAAATGTCTTACAAATCTGATAAGAGCAAGAAAATCTATAGAAGATATGATGATATAAATAAGTTTTTCATAAATAAAAGAAGTTTATACACCAAGGAAGATTTCAACACATCTAATTGAGAGTGATATAAGTGACTATAAGAGTGATCATGAATGTGATGGCCCTAATGTCAATGAAGTTCTCATCATGGTTGAAGAAGTAATCTTCTCAAATCAAGAAGAGTCCTTATGGATTATAGGTGCTATTGGTCATTTAGATGAAGAAGGAGATGAAGTGGACTTTGAGGCTGAGTTGATGAACACTCTAAAAGAACTAAAGATGGAAAAGAAAAATAATATGGTGATGAGATCTCCTATCAAATATTATGAGGATAAAATCAACTTGTTTGAAGTTAGACTGAGTAACAACTCTAAGGAAAAAGAGGAAATAGTCAAATAGGTGGAGATTTAACTTAAAATTATGACTATAAGATTAGAGCCCAAAGAAGATGAATGTGCAAGGTATGTAGTTGAAGTGAACTCTTTGAAAGCTGATTTAAAACAAACATCAAATAGGGTCAAGTCCTTTATGAGGTTTGAAAAGAGTATCAATGATCTAGACAACATTATAAGTAGTCAAAAGACTGTTAGTGACAAAATAGGCCTTGGTTTCAATGTTGACAAAAAAATAATAATGTGATAAAAAAGGTCAATGATAAACCAAAGAATGAGGGTACTGACAGAGTGAAGGCTAATACTATTAGGCAAAATAATACCATAAGGTTTGATAATCCTTTTAATGGATATTATTATTCATGTAACCAATTTAGTCATAGAGCAAGTCATTTTATAAGGCCTTTTAAGAATGAATATGCATGAAACTATGAGGAAAGTCATATATCAATAGGTATGGGTGATGGTGTGTTTTCATCAAGAGGCATAATATTTTTTGATTATCATAAGGTTGGTCATATTAAAAAATACTGTAAGCATGATTTATCAAGATAAAATAAGTAAGTTGAGGCTCCTAGAGTAATAGAAAGAAGACAAGATAGTAAGTGGAAAACTAAGGTAGATAAAGTTAATGACCAATTTACAAGCTGAAGTGGACTATTTTTCATGGTGGAGCCTAGTCAAGATGCAAAGGAGTGCTAAGAATTCTCCTTATTATCTCAGATTGTGGATGAAGAAGTCAAGTCAAATAGATCAAGTTAGAAAGGTGTTGAAATAGAGATTACAAAATTTAGTAAAAAAACTATTTAAAACTAAGAGGATCATGAAGAAAGTTTAGTCTTGTAAGGACATAGAGATCTAGGAATCCCTTGAGTTTATGATATTCTAGTTCACTAGAGCAAGGGTGACTCTATTACACTTCATGGAGGCACTCAAATTGTAAGCAAGAAGTATGAAGGATGATTTTTCATAGAGGGAATTCTAAGGTGTCTAGAAACTTTCAAATTCAAGGTACTGACAAGATTTTGTTGTAGGTGTGATCACAAGAGATAGGTCACAAATAGTTTGCATGATGACTTGATAAAAAAAGTCACAATTTTGAAAATACCTTAAATTCTCATAGAGATAAGGGGAGACAATCATGCTCCAAGTTTAGGTATGTATGTCTAATTTGTGTTATGTTAATTTGAAAATAAAAGGTGTATTGGTTTAGGTCCAAGGATACGATAAGTTTCCAATAACATGGTCCTTTGTCATTAATGTCAAAGGGGGAGAAAGTTCATATTTAAAAGAAGGACCAAGTATCAAAGAAGATTCAGCTTGAGGTAATAAGAATGATCTAATATATTAGGATGTTTTCCATCAATTATAAAGGGGTATATTTTTGAGGTATGATTACTATTGTTGTTTTTAAAGCATTTTTTTTGTCATTTATGTCAAAGTTAAGATAGGTGTCAGTTTTGTCAAGGTCAAAGTTGAGGTCATGCATGGTAAGATGCTATGTGTTAAAGAAGTCTCATGAAAAGATAAATTTGAAGGAAACCTATTATCTCTCTAATGAGAGAGAATTTGAAGGAAACATGGTAATTATTTTGAGGTTTTTGGCATGCCAAATTTAGGATCATGGTACACGGTGAGCTACTATTATGTATTAGGTGTCTTGAGAAGTCTAGTCTAGTTTTAAGAGAAGGTGTTTGCATAAAAGCATATTAAATCTTGAGTATTTATGTCATTACATTCATGATAAAGTATAAAAATATATGTAAACATGGGAAAGAGTAATATAAACCCTTAGATAAGTTTCAAGATCAAGTCTTGAATCTTAGGCCTCACATGAAGACTTAGTGAGAAGGCATAGGCCTAGTAACATGTCGAGGTGATCAGTATGAGACTTATGTGATGAATTTTGATAGTGTATGAGTATTATATTAAGTAATATGACATGTGGATGAGGTTTTATGATTATTTCAAGAATTTTCAAGGCATGATCATGATCTAATCATGACTAGCAGTATAAGGCCTAGTGTACAAAGTGACCTATAGTGGTCTAATGAGGGGTCAAGTTAATTTGTAAAGGTATCAGAGCTATTGAGATAATTTAAATAGGTTTGAAAGGTTATGTTAGGTGTTTTTAACAAAGTTTAAGATCATTTATTGAAGATAGAAGAATTAAAACTGGTGATAAGGTCCTTTATGTGCATAGAATGGGGTGTTAAAGACCTGAGAAGAAATTTATTGTGCTTGTTGGCATGTGCAACCATTTTATGAGATCTTGAGCACTTGATGGAAGTTGGGGAAGGTCCCTAGATTTATTTTCCTATATTTTTTTTGAATTTTAGGGGCAATCCTTTATGAATGATTGCTAAGGGAAATTGATCAAAACCCTCCTAAAACCCTCATAATGAACTGATATGAAAAATCTTGTAGATTATGGATCATAATGGTTTTTTGACCTATTTTGGTTTTAAACATGTATAGGACTCTTAAAAGTTTCTCCAGGTGGTTTGGTTTGTCTTAACAGTGAGTATAAGTTATAATAAACCCCTTGTTACTAGGAATTTTGATGTAGAAAGTAGGGTTAACTAGGTCAAAGCATATCAATGGATATAGGATGAAGTATAAGAATTTTAATTTATGTATATTAAATTTTATGAGTAGGTTTCAAACCTAAAATGTGCTAAACTGGTCATAGAATATGAACTATCGCTAAATAGGCCTAATAGGTAAGAATGAAAATGAGATTAGGGATCAGTTGCAGAGGAATAGGGATGGATAAAAATTCATGGGGTAATTATTTAATACTTATTAATCATATACCATTTGTTTATAATTGTTGATTAATCTCATACACAAGCAAAAATTTGACATCAAAATGTTCTATCTAACACAGTGAAGTCTATGTAGAGTGAAGTTCTAAGATTGGTATGTAAGACAAATATTAATATATAACCATGAATATTATATAAGGATTATAAATTTTAATTTAAACCCATTTAAATATAAAAAAATTGTTTACATAGGTGTTCTAAGTCTTAGTTTCTATGATTATGTTTTTTGTGTTACAAGTAGTTTTTTGTGTGAGTGAAAATGATGTTACTGAGTCATTGTACATTGAGTTAAAGAATAAAATTCCCATGGAATTACTTTATAGGTATAATATGTTAATTTTAAATAATATTTATTCATTAAATACTCCTATGAAGCTATGAAAATTCAAAGGCTTTTGATTAGGTTCTTAAGGCTTGTGTGCAATTTTGAGTAAGCTTATGAAGTTGATCGATTTAGGGTATTTTGCCTTGTTTGATGAATTATAATGAATATAATATTTAAAATAAGTTTATGAATATTATATCCATGTTTTTTTTTGGTTTATGTTTCAAATTTTGTTGTATGCATCATATTTACTAGACAAACTTTTTGGCCATAAGAAGGCCTATTTGCGAGTAGACCTAATTGGGTGGTTCAAGGAGTGAAAAGAGAAAACTAGTGTTAGGAACATAAGGTGAGATTATAATGGGTCTATTAAAGATAAATTTGGAGTATTTAATATATTTTTTAAGGCTCAAATTTTTCTAAGGATGTCTAAGTGAAACATGTGCTTAGAGAAGGCTTAATTGCATTAGGTCTCTATTAGGCCTATTAGTGGTTTTGGCCCTTTAGGGTAATGACTGACCTATGTAGTGTTTGTTAAACTTATGAAACGTGTATATTTATGTATTTAAAGGATGAAAAAAGAGTGTTAAGGTTATTTTATGACCAAGATAGGTATGAAAAAGAGTCAAATATAAAGGCAAGGCTTAATAGGCCTATTTTGACTAGTTAGAGATTTTAAACAAGTGAATGAAGGATATAGAGTTTTGAGTAAGGGATTTAAGTTCATAAAATATGTGTTATTGATATTATATTAAGATATAAACATGTTTATATGGGTTTTTATTAATTTCATTTGACCTAATCTTACCAAAGAAAGGGCTAGTTGAGTGAGAAGGCTTAAGAGGCTATTTGAAAGAGATTGAAGAGTGAAAAGAGAAAAAGGAGGTAATATTAAGTTGAGTAAGAAATAAGTGTCCAAGGGTGATTAAATATTCATTTTATCTAATTTTTTTCTTGGTTGCCTATGAGGTTAGAGCCTCCTTATAGGTTGAAGCTAGTTAAAAGACTAGTTAAGTTGGTGCTTGACTAGCGAGGGGTTAGTGCTCCTTGTGGGGTTATACCTCAATAAAAGTTTGATCCATTTCTCATATGAAAATAGTACAAGTGGTGTTTTTTTTTTAATTCCCATATAGGTTTTCCCACATATATCTCATGTCCTTATTTTTTTCCATAGATACTTCTTTATGCATTGATTAATTTATGTAAGTGAATGAATGCTTAATGAAGGTTAAGTGAAATTGGAAGAATATTTTAATAAAATTGATTAACCCCCCTCTCAATAGTTTTAATTCCAATATTTGGTATCATATCATATCCTTTTAATTAATTATTACAAATCTAAAGGATATTCTAAGTAAGTAAAGATGGTTAGTCAAGCACAAAGTGATTTCTCTACAAGTAAAGCTTCATTATTTAATAGATCCAATTATGGTTTTTGGAGTGTCTAGGTGAGGACATATATGATGTCTCAATGTTATTATTTTTGTAAATAATTATTGGATGGATATACTACACCTCCTATTCCTCTTATAGATGCAACAGGTAAGAAGGCTAATGACAATGACTCAAAAGCAATGAATGATATTATGTGTGGCCTATCAGATGCAAAACTTGTGAAAGTTATGCATTGTATGTATGAAAAATATATGTGGGATAAGTTGAATAATATTCATGAGATATACTCCAATCTCAAATTGGCCAAACTATAGACCCATAAAAGACAATTTAAAAGCCTAAAAATATATGAAGATGAAACCATTTAAGCCTGCTTATTAAGGGTTGATGAAGTGGTCAACATCATAATATTTCTAGATGAAGAGTTTAAAGAGTATACTATTTTCAAAAATTACTTGAGTTTCTTAACCCCAAATTTGATTATAAGGTATCTTCGATTGAAGAAATGCAAGATCTAGACAAACTAGTAATGGATGGACTTCATGGCACTGTAACTGCTTATGAGATGAGGACAAGTGAAAGAAGACCTAAAAAGAATGAAGTTGCATTTAAGGTAGAACAAAATAAAAAAAGAGAATAAGACACAAGGTAATAATGTCAAATATAATGATTAATATGATACTAATGATGATTAGTTGATAGCTATGTTTATAATAAAGTTAAAGACAACTCAGGTAGATAAAAGGGTAAATTGCCTTTTAAATGCTTTAATTGTGGATAGATTGGACACTTTGCTAAAAGGTGCCCTCATAAGCATAAGATAAGGATGGTGAATATCATGATGATGATAAAAGGTCCTAAAAATTTGGTAAGAGCAAGAAAATCTATAGAAGATATAATGATAAGTTGTTTTTCAAAAATAAAAAAAGTTTCTACACTAATGAAGATTGAAGCTCATCTGATGAGAGTGAGAGAAGTGATTTTGAGTGTGACCATGAATATTATTTCCTTAATGTCAAATTTTTTTTCTTCATGGTTAAATAAGCAATCTTCTTAAATTAAGAAGAGTCCACATAGATTAGAGGTGTTTTTTTGGTATTAAATGAACAAGGAGATGAGGTAGACTTTGAGGATGAGTTGATGAACAATCTAGAAGAACTAAAGATGGTAAATAAAAATAATAGGGTGATGAGATATCTTATAAAATATTATGAGGAAAAAATAAACTTATTTTAATTTATACTAAGAAAAAACTGCAAGGAATAAGAGTAAATAGTGAAACAAGTGGAGAGTCAACTTGAAATTGTGACTACAGGATTATAGGCCAAAGAAGATGAATGTGCAAGGTATGTAGCTAAAGTGAACTCTTTGAAAGATAAATTAAAACAAACATCAAATAGGGTCAAGTCCTTTGTGAGGTTTGAAAAGAGTATGAATGACCTAGACAACATTCTAAGTAGTCAAAATACTATTAATGACAAAATAGGGCTTAGTTTCAATGTTGACCAAAAGAAGAATAGTAATGTGATAAAAAATCAACCAAAGAATGAGGGTGTTGATATTATGAAGGCTAATAATATCAGGAAACTGAATACCATAAGGTATGTTAATCCTTTCAATGGATATTATTATTCATGTAACTAATTTAGTCATAGAGCGAGGCATTGTATAAGGCCTTTTAAGAATGAATATGCATGGAACTATGAGGAAAGTCAACTGTCAAGAGGTATGGTTCATGGTGTGTTTCCATCAAGAGGCATAATATGTTTCAATTGTCATAAGGTTGGTCATATTGAAAAATACTATAAGCTTAATTTCTCAAGACAAAAAAATAAGTTGAGGCCCCTAGAGAACTAGAAATAAGACAAGATAGTAAGTGGAAACCCAAGGTAACTAAGGTTGATGACTAATCTTCAAGCCTAGGTGGACTATTTGCCATGGTGGAGCCTAGTCAAGATGCAAAGGAGAGCCAAGAATTCTCCTTATCAACATATATTATGGATGAATAATTCAAGTCAAAATTGTGTTCAAATAAAGATTGCATAAATCAAGTCAAAATAAATATTCAAACCTAAGAGGATCATGAATAAATTTTAGTCTATCAAGGACATGGAGATCTTGGAATATCTTGATTTTATGTTGTTCTAGTTCAGTAGAGTAGAGGTAATTCCATTAGGATTCATAGAGGGGCTCATCCAATAAGCAAGAAGCACAAAAGATGCTCAGTCATGGGGGAGTTATATGGTCTCTGGTAACTTTCAAATTTAGGGTTCAAATAAGAGTTTTTTATAGGTGTGATCACAAGAGATAGGTCATAAAGAGTTTGCATGATGAATTAATCAAACCAAGTCATAGTTTTGAAAATGACTTAAATTCTCATAGAGACAAGGGGAGACAATCATGCTAAAAGTGTAGGTATGTAAGCTTAATCTATGTTAAGTTCATTTTAAAATAAAAGGTGTATTGGTTCAGGTCTAAACATCAAATAAGTTTCCAAGAACATGGCCCTTTGTCATTAATGTCAAAGGGGGAGAAAGTTCCTATTTAAAAGAAAGACCAAGTATCAAAGAAGATTTAGATTGAGGTAAGAAGAATGATCTAGTATATAGATGTTTTCCATCAATTATAAATGGGGATATTGTTGAGGTATGATTCCTATTATTTTTTTTAAATCATTGTTTTTGTCATTTATGTAAAATTCAAGACAGGTGTCAGTTTTGTGAAGGTCAGAGTTGAGGTCATGCATGGTAAAATGATGTGTCAAAGAAGTCTCATGACAAGAGAAAATTTCAAGGAATCCTCTTATCTATATAATGAAATAGAATTTGAAGAAAACCTAGTAATTATTCTAAGCTTTTTGGCATGTTAAAGTCAGGATCATGGTACAAGGTGAGCTACTATTGCATACTAGGTGTCTTGAGAAGCCTAGTCTAGTTTTAAGAGAAGGTGTTTGCATAAAATCATATTACATCTTGATTATTTGTATTATTAAATGGACGAGAAAGTATTAAAATTTGTGTAAACATGGGAAAGAGACATATAAACCCTTAGATAAGTTTTAAAATCAAGTCTTGAGGCTTAGGCCTCACATGAAGACTTAGTGAGAAGTCATAGGCCTGGTAGCATGTTGAGGTGATCAATATGAGACTTGTGTGATGAATTTTTATAGTGTATGAGTAGGATATGAGGTCATATGACATGTGGATGAAGTTTTATAAGTAGTTCAAGAAGTTTCAAGACATGATAATGATCTAAGCATGATTGGCAGTATAAAGCCTAATGTACAAAGTGACCTATAGTGGTCTAATGAGGGTTTAAAATCATTTATAGAGGTGAAAAATATATTGGGATCATTAAAATAGGTGTGAAAGCTTATTTTAAGTGTTTTTAAAAAAATTAGATCATTTATTGAAGAATAAATCATGAAAATTGGTGATAAGGTCCTTGTTGACACTATGGATTGCACCCTCTAAAAGGATACTAAGCTCCCTTCCTCCATGCAACACAATGGAGACATTCCTCTTACTATGGGTGGCAAATTTGAGGAATGAATCTCTAGATTAGGGGCTAGCTCCCCTTGATTCACCTTGAGGCCCTAAATTTTTTATTGCTAACAATGGTGGGGTGAAAAGAGAGAGAGAGTGATACTATAATAAAAATAGAACCTAACTAAAGTGGTGATGTGCCAAAAATGATTGGTATACTTAGCTTGCACCTACACCTTACACCAAAAGAAGAAAATATACACTTCATTCAAATGAGAAACTAACTATATCAATGCTTCAATACAGGGTTTTATAGAGGTATAAGAAGGAAGAAACTACTAGAGGTGTTATAAAGAGACACTATTGGATAGTTTCTCACCTATGCCTATACTTCAATCTGGACACTTCTTGTTGACCTACAAAAAAAAATTCATAATACACTAGATATGTTGGTATAAAATCATGTAAGCATTAGAAGAAATGACTGAACATAAGAGAAGACCATAGGCATATGAAAAAGTTCAAGCTTAAATGGAGGTAAAAAACTTCTTTTGATTTAAGGTAAATTTCTTTAGGACTTCACCATACAATGCTGAGAGATCCTTTACTCAAATGAGAAGTTACAATATATAGAGAACTTAAAAAAAGCTCATTGACTAGTCAAGGGAATATGACCCATGCTATATTAAACACTCATGCAGTGAAAAATTAGCCCATGTTATTTACATCTCTTCTCAAATTCTTATGAGAAAGCCATGTTGTAGGTACTTAAGTCACCACCCCCATTTTTTTATACCTGCAGGAGTATGGGCTACTTCTCCTAGCAACCAATAAGGCCATCCCCTATTATGTTGACTGGGCCATGGTCTCTTGAATGCTTCATGCAACTAGTTGCTCATTAATGTCAAAACAAGAAAACATGAGCTACTCCCTTCAATCTTTGCAACCAACCCTTTTAATGGTTTTTCAATGGAGACTATTTCACCTAAAGGCATTTACTTCTCCCACTGATGACTCCTGTGCCACCTACCTTGGTCTAGTTTATCCTTGCACTTTGAATTTCTATGCCACTTGGAGCATTTTAAGCTTTTGTCTTATATGTGCATGGCCATGTTATGGGTTTCCCACTTTGTTTTCTCTTTCGTTACTATTTTTTTGCCCTTTTCTTGGCAATTCAGGCTCTCGAGGCTTATGAATTTTCTCCCAAGCTCCTTTCTTTGGTAAGTCACTAAGTCATCCCTTGGGCCCTCAGGATTTTGAATTTCTTTGGATAAAATGTCTGAAGGAATTCCTTTGGACATTTTATTCAAAGAAATTCTTCCTTTAGGCT
The DNA here is from genome assembly GCA_037957365.1 of Torreya grandis. Classification (NCBI taxonomy): domain Eukaryota; kingdom Viridiplantae; phylum Streptophyta; class Pinopsida; order Cupressales; family Taxaceae; genus Torreya; species Torreya grandis. Next base: position 2,191,324 of record JARHVA010000105.1, read on the forward strand.
TGTCACTTTTGAGTTCCTTCCTTTGACAAGCCTTTAGGCTTTCGATTATGAGTTCCTTCCCTTGACAAGCCTTTAGGCTTTCGATTATGAGTTCCTTCAGATAAAATGTTTGAAGGAATTCCTTTAGACATTTTGTCTAAAAGGATTGTTCTTTGACTACTTTCCAATGGCTAGCTCACCACCTTAAATTTGACATTCATGGGCCTATCACCTATATTTGAATTCCAACGGCTAGCTTATCACCTTGAAATTGATGTTCATGGGCCTGTCACCCCCTTTAGCAATTCCTTTAAATTTTTTACAAATGAGCTTTTCCAAATGGAAAGTGACCCTTCATAAAAAATGAAAAGGTCCTACCTACCAGCTAAGTGCCCTCTGTAAGGGCACCTACCCTTTAGGCTTTTGTCTTCTAAATTCTATTGGATTTTTTTCAACTGTTGAATTTCCTCGAACAAAATGTTTGAAGGAATTCCTTCAAACATTTTGTCTGAAATAATTCTTCCTTGAGTCTTCATCCTTGGATTTCCTTCAAACAAAAAGTCTGAAGGAATTCTCCTTTGGCCCATTAGCTTTTTTGAAGGATAAGTCCTTTTCTAGCTTTTTACCTTACCCCTTTGCTTTGACCATCTAACCTCTATAAAGATACCTCGAGCCCAAAGTTACCCTTTGGGATTTTGTAAAGATCTATTTTTCTGATTCCCTACCTCCTACAAGGGCCTTTTGGCCTCCAAGTCACCTTTTGGAAGAATTGAAAAAGTCCTATTTAGCACCTAAGTGCCCTCCACAATGGCACCTACCTTTCAAACTTTTTGTAAATGACCCTTATCCCTTTGATCTTGGTTTGTCTTATTGATAAAAAACCCTCTAAAGTAACTTACTTGCCCTGTTAATCATCCAAGATAAAAATGAGTTCCAAGCCAACTCTTGCTTGCTAGACCCAAAGCACTTGGCAACCAGAAGAAGAAAACACTTGGTTTTTTCATGGAAAAAGGCCTAACAGAGAGAAAACTACACAAGGAAGCTATGGGATGAACTTTCTAGAACCTAGATCAAAATACCCTTGCAAGGAAAAAGGGGTTCCCAATTTTGGCCTATAGGACCAAAATTGGTCAACACATCTGGTGATTCATAGGGGAAGCATGCCTACTATGCTTAAAAAGACTAGTGGCTTAAAGGTCCATTGGAAATGGAGTTAGGATGTAACTTGAAAAGCTGGCAACAACCTTGTAAAAACCTAAGAACAAATAAATATTTTACCCTAAATGATAAATAAAACATACACACAAGGCTAAAAAACTACAGACATGCATAAAAGCACTTTAGGGAAAATGAGGAAAAGATAGAGAAACTATGTACATGACAAGAGAAAGCTAATAAAAATGTTTAAGATATATCCCATTAACTAGGATATGTAGTTCTTCACCATCCAACTTAGAGATTTGGAAAAAATTATGTTACTTGCATTGGGTGATGACATATGGGCCACTCCACAAGGTGTCAAACTTTGTGTGTCTTCCAAGTTTGGTTTGGTCTTCATCCCACTTCAAGACAATGTCACCTTCTAAGAAGCTTCTTGGCATGGATATTTTGTCAAAATGATTCTTTGTTTACTATTGGCGGCTGGTCATTGCATCCATGGCTTGGTCTCTTGCTTCTTGAAGCTCCATTAGTGCACAATACCTGACCTCTAAGTTGTCACTTTCCACAAATTATAGCTGATGGACAAGATCTAAGGTTGGTAACCCAAGTGAAATATGAATTCTAGCTTCCCTTACATAAGTGTGTATGGTGAATTCCTAATCATGCTTTTTAAAGTGATCCTATTTGTCCAAAGGGCTATCTTTAACTTGGCATGCCAAGTCCTTTGATTTTCCTCCATTGTCCTTTTAATGATCCTTATCAGGTTCTTATTTGTAGACTCAGCTAGCCCATTCCATTATGGGTAGTAGTTAGAAGAAGTGTTAAGATAGATGCCACATCTTAATGCCCACTCACTTATCTTTGCTCCCAAGAAATCCAATGCATTATCTGAAATGATTATGGTTGGGACCCAAAATATCATCACTATGCCTTCATAAAAGTCTAGGACTACGCTCTCATTGGCTTCCTTTAAAGCGATGGCTTCTATCCATCTTTTGAAATAATCTATAGTAGTCAAGACCCACTTGTGTCCAATTCTAGGAGGGTTGATCATCCCTATGAATTCCAAACCCTATTACATGAATGGCTATTCCACTTGAATAGGATATAGAGGAATTGCAGCTAGTTATTGCTTCCCATAAAAAAAAGCACATTTTTGACATTTCCTCACCCAAGCATGAGTGTATCTAAACAAATTGGGCTATTAGTATCGAACCCTCATAATCTTTTTAGCTATGGCCTTGGGAGCAAAGTGGTCACCAACTGGTCCATCATGGAACTTAGATAGTACCCTATCAACTTGATCTAAGTCAATACATCTCAAGAGTAACCCTAAAAGTTCCTTTGTAAATATCACTCCATCAACTAGGACATAAGGAAGATATTGGAGCCCAAAATACCTTCTCCTAGTCCTATCAAGACTTTGTGGATACTCACCAGTTTGGAGGAAATGAACCATGTCTTATGCCTAGCTCTTTATGATTGTAGGTATTTCTACTGTAGCTTCATCATGGAGTACCCAAATGTTCTCCTTTAGATATTTTATCTATAGAGAGGTGTTCACATAACCCTCTTCCCCTTACCAGCTTGGTGGTCTTGATCTCTACTTCATACTCTATTACTTTGGTGATCTACCCTACCCTTTTCTCATTTAAGCATCAACTCAGCAAGAAGTCCTTTACACTAGGATGTGGTACCATGATGTGAATCTTTCTGTTAGATAACATAAGTCTAAATTTATTTAGGCTTCATATGAATGCAAGTGATTGCTTCTCAACATATATGTATCTAACATCATAGCCTTCTAAGCCTTGACTAAAAAAAGTGAGAGGCTATTTTAAATTCTCACTATTTGCTTGAGTGACCATAGTCAAAATTACCTCTTAATTTCCAAAGGTGTATAAATTAAAGTCATTAGAGAAGTCTAGACTTGTTAGGGTAGGAGCCTGGGTGATAGCTTGATTAATACCTTTGAAGCTTTCTCTTCTCTTTGTTATCTATGTGAACATCTCTTCCTTATTTAGCATGGAGGTTAGTGTCTTGATGAGTTTCACAAAATTAGGGATGAATCTCCTAATAAAGATTATTTTTCCAAAGAATTTTTGTAGGCCCTTCTTGTGTTTAGGCAAGGATAATGCTAAGATGGTGTGCACTCTTTCTAGATCAATGGTCAAGCCCTTTTTTGAAATGATGTGGCCCAAAAGTTTACCTTTGTGGATGGGAAACACACATTTCTTTGGGTTGAAAGAGATGCCAAACTCTCTACACCTCTCAAAGATTTTCCTTAGGTTTTTCAAATGTTGACTTGCTTCCTTGGAGAAGACTGTCACATCATCAAGATAAACTAGCACAATGTCATTTATCCAACCCTAGAAAGCTATATCTATAGCTCATTGGAAGGTAGCTCCAACATTTAATAGTTTGAATGGAATCTTCCTATAGGTGAAAGGTCCCCACTTGGTGGTGAAGGCTATCTTGTACTAGTCATAACCTTACAGTGTATTTGGAGTAGCCATTTAGGAGGGAGAATCTTTCACTTCCTATCACCATCTAGAGAATTTAATCCATACTTGGGAGGGAATAGTGATCTCTTAATGAGACTCTATTTAGGTCTCTAAAATCCACACAATCTAATCTCTTCCTAATGGGGACCAAATTGGCTAGCCAAGAAGAGTTTTTGATAGGAAAGATGATATTGGACTCAATCAACTTGGTGAGTTCCTTCCTCATGAGAAGTTCAATCTTTGGATTGATTGGCCTTTGTTTTTGCTTAATGGGTTTCACATCTTCTTCCATCTCAATGGTGTGTTGGGTCAGGCTTGGGTTAAATGCCTTAAAATCACCATACTCCTAAGCAAAGACATTGGAAAACTCTTGGCATAACATAATGAAAGCATGTTTTTATTCATTGGTACATACCTTCCCAAGTGAAAGCAACTTATCCTTGAAGATATCTACCCTATCATAATTTTATTTCTTGGTTGACATGATTACTTTGTCATTATTGAGTTGGTCATCCTCATTGAATATGCTCTCAAGAGTTACCAAACCTTTGGGAAGTCTATTGGTCTTTAGCTAAATAATCTACCCATCATACTACTACTACAACTTGGACTAATTTTTAGAAGTGAACTCAACTTCCTCCTACAAGAATAGTTATATTTTATGGTCACTTTCAAACACCTACAAATTGGTGACATTATCTAGTATGGAGGGCCTCACTATCACCTTTAAATGGTGTTGATTCTGTTAAGGTGTGGAGCCTAAAAGCTTCACATATGAGCGCATTACCAAAGTTGCAAGTTTACATAGTCACCGGTGTCAGTCAAGAGCAACCGACGTCGGTCCGATGCAGTTGAAGAGACACTGGCGTTGACAGAGTATCGGCTGACATCGGTCACAAGCATGCAGGCAGGAACTAGCGTCAGTTACCTGTGCATCCAGAATGCTATTTCTGAGGATAAAACTGAGTGTTTGAATGATGAGTTTAAGTCTTAGTCTTAAGTTCACATTTCTATTATTAGTAAGATTGTTTTTAGAGCCCTTGTTCAAGAGGCTTAATTGTTGGTTGTAAGTGCATGCTCAAGTCTCCTAATTCTATATGTAGAATTAGATCTTCTTAGCTTAGTGTGATTATTGTAGTAGTTCATTATATGTGAATGTTGAAGAACAGTATAGAGTTGTATCAGTCCAGGTTGTTGGAGTTGATTGTACTTGAGAGAGAGAGCTCTTGAGGGATAGAGATCTAGAGAGAGATCTTGTGCATCTGAGAGAAGTGTGGAAGAAAGAAGTTTCTTCAATTGTATTCCTTTTGTAAAGAGTTTAATACAAGTTTTTAGGGTGGTTTCTTGTATCTCTTGTTCTTTGCTATTATTTGATTCTAGTTACTTATCTATCTGATTTAATTCCACAGTTTATTACTTTAATAAGTGTAATCATATTGTTGGTTGATCCCCAACAAGTGGTATCAGAGGCTTGGTTGTAGGTTTAGAGTTTGATATCCAATAATTGGTATCAAAGCTCAGGTTCACTAACAGGCAGTTCATATCTTTGTAGTGTGTATTGATTACAGGTTGCTCACAGGAGTTTTTATAGGGATTTCTGTTTGAGTGGGAGAAGCAATGGCAGATGAAAGTAAACTAAGAATGGAGAAGTTCAATGGCAAAAATTATCAACATTGGAGAATGCAGATAAAGGACTATCTATATCAGAAAGATCTATACTTATCGTTAGGTGGGATTGCAAAGAAGCCCACAGACATGGAGGATGAAGAATGGGAAGTTCTTGACAGAAAGGCTCTGGGGTCTATAAGACTGAGTCTAGCATCTACTGTGATATCTAATTTATCACAGGAAAAAACAATGGTAGATTTGATGACTACTTTAGCAAATTTTTATGAAAAACCCTCAGCTTCTAATAAGGTATATCTTATGAAGCAGCTGTTTAATTTGCATATGTATTAAGGTGGATCTGTATCTAATCACCTGAATGATTTCCATGGTATTGTAAATCAATTAAGTTTAGTCAAAATTGTATTTGATGATGAAATAAAAGCTCTTTTAATATTATGTTCTTTGCCTGAAAGCTGGCATAGCTTAGTAATGGCAGTTAGTAATACTGCATCTGCATCAAATATTTTAAAAGTAGAGGATGTTGTTAGTGTTATCTTGAATGAGGAAATTCGCAGGAAAAGCATAGAAGAGACATCTGGGAATGATTTAAGTTTTGAGAGCAGGGGAAGGCAAAAAGAGAAGAGCAAGAAAGGGAGATCAAGATCTAAGTCTAAGGGGAGAGGCAGATCCAAATCCAAAAATGGCAGAAAGCTACAATGCTGGAATTGTGGAAAGATGGGGCACATAAGCAGAGATTGCTGGTCAAAGCCTAAGGAGGACAATCAGCATGAAGGAAAGGAAGAAGCAAAGGTTACAGGTATTGCACAAGATGCTTTAATATTCTCTTTGCATAATAATATGGAATCTTGGGTGTTAGATTCTGGTGCATCTTTTCATGCTACCCCTAATAGGGAATATTTCTATGACTATATCCATGGAGATTTTGGAATAGTGTATCTAGGGGATGATGAGCCTTGTAAGATTATTGGCAAAGGTAAAGTGCAGCTAAAAATGTAGAATGGCAACACATGGGTGTTGAGAGAAGTTATGCATGCCTAGCTTGAAGAGAAATTTGATTTCTACAGGAAAGTTAGGGGATGAGGGTTGTACAGTAACTCTCACAGTAGAATCTTGGAAGGTGACCAAGGGTGCACTTGTTATGGCCAGAGGTAAGAGAGTAGGTACTCTCTATTTGTGTAATTGTGTTACTAACAATTCTCCTTCTATATTATCTACTTCAGATGTGGATGCAAAATTGTGGCACTCAAGGCTTGGCCACATGAGTGAGAAGGAAATGTCAATTCTTAAGTCTAAAGGTAAGCTTTCAGATTTGAAAAGCATGGATCTAGAATTTTGTGAGTACTGTGTATTTGGAAAATAGAAAAAGGTTAGTTTTCTCAAGACTGGGTCTACAAAGAAGAAGCATAAGTTGCAGCTTGTTCACACAGACGTGTGGGGACCGGCTCAGGTAGCTTCTATTGGAGGATCACGGTACTATGTTTCATTCATAGATGATGCTACAAGAAAGGTATGGATCTACTATATTAAGATGAAATCTGATGTATTTGAGAATTTTAAGATTTAGAAAGCTATGGTTGAGAATGAAACAGGCCAAAGATTAAAGTGCCTGAGATCTGATAATGGTGGAGAGTTCTATAGTTATAAGTTCAACTAGTATTGTTACATGCATGGAATCCATAAGCAAAGGATGGTTCCAAGGACACCTCAGCAGAATGGAATTACTGAAAGGATGAACAAACTAATCATGGAGCATGCAAGATGTATGAGATTGCATGCTGGTTTGCTCTTAGAGTTTTGGGCAAAAGCTGTTGACACTGCAGTGTACCTAATTAATAGAGGACCCTCTACAGCTCTGGATGGTGGAATTCTAAAAGAGGCTTGGATAGGTAAAAAGGTAGATCTCTCTTTTCTCAAAGTTTTTGGTTGTGAAGCCTTTGTGCACATATATAAGGAAAATAGAAAGAAGCTGGATGCTAAGTCTATGAGGTGCACATTTATTGGCTATGGCTCAGATGATTTTGGTTTCAAATTTTGGAATCTAGGAACTAACAAGATAATTAGGAGCTGTGATGTTGTTTTCAATGAAAAAGTGATGTATAGTGATCAGTTGAAGAAGCTGAATCAATCTAGGTAGAGCAATGGTGAATTAAATGAAGTGACGGTCCAAAATGAGCTCGCCAGAAAAAGAAATAATCACTTGCAGGAAAAGACAGAGACCAACGTCGGCACGATAAGAACCGGCATCAGTAGAATAGAAACCGATGTCGGTCATACAGAGACCAATGTCGACAGGATAGGCACTGGCATCAGTCAGGCAGAACTGATGTCGGCCAGTGACAGGACTGGAGGTGATCGAGGTCGGTCACTGTCAGAGAATTTTGGTGGACAGCGTGTTGTGAACGAGTCTCAAACACCCATCAAGAGGTCAAAAAGGGTAAGTAAGCCTCCAATTAGATATTCTCCTTCATTATTTTATTTATTTCTAACTGATGGTGGAGAACCAGAGAGTTTTGAAGAAGTAATACAGGTGGACTCCAAGAGTCAGTGGGAACATGGCATGGTTGAGGAGTTGGAGTCCTTAAGAGAGAACCAAACATGGGATTTGGTTGAGTTGCCAGATGGTAAGAGAACCCTGAAGAATAGATGGACCTATAGGCTGAAGGAAGGTGAGAATGGACATATGAGATATAAGGCCAGATTGGTAGTGAAAGGATTTACACAAAAGCCAGGTATTGATTTTGGTGAGATTTTTTCTCCTGTTGTTAAGATGACTTCTATACGGATTGTACTATCTTTGGTTGCTATTGAGGATTTGCATCTTGAGCAACTAGATGTTAAGACAACGTTTCTTCATGGATATTTGGATGAGGAAATTTATATGGAACAACCAGAAGGATTTGAGGTCAAGGGTAAGGAGAAGTTAGTGTGTAGATTGAAGAAAAGCTTGTATGGCCTCAAGCAAGCTCCTAGGCAATGGTATTTAAAATTTGACAGGTTTATGACTGAGCATGGCTACAATAGGTGTCAATCTGACCATTGTGTTTATTTCAAGAGATTGGATAATGGTAGATATACTATTCTATTGTTGTATGTAGATGATATGCTGGTTGCAGGATCATACATGCAGAATATCTCTGAGCTTAAGGTGAAATTAGCTCAAACTTTTGCTATGAAGGATTTGGGAGTAGCAAAGAAAATCCTTGGCATGAGCATTAAGAGAGATAGGAAAAATCACAGGTTGATATTGTCTCAAGAGGATTATGTGGACAAGGTGTTGAAACGGTTCAATATGCAGGATGCTAAACCGGTAAGCACACCTTTGGCTGGACATTTTAAGTTGAGTAAAGAACAATGTCCTAATTCACATGATGAGGTAGAGTACATGAGTAAGGTTCCATATTCTTCTGCAGTAGGAAGTTTGATGTATGCAATGGTGTGTACTAGACTGGATATTGCCCAAGCAGTGGGAGAGGTAAGAAAGTATATGGCCAATCTAGGTAAGAAACATTGGAAAGTAGTTCAGTGGATCCTTAGATATTTGAGAGGAACCAGCAGTAGGCACTTGTGCTATGGAGGTTCAGATACTTCTCTACATGGTTATGTAGATTCAAATATGGCAGGGGATTTGGATGGTAGGAGGAGCACCACAGGTTATGTTTTCACTATAGGTGGAACGGCGGTTAGCTGGATATCTAAGTTGCAAAAGGTTGTTGCCTTGTCAACTACAGAAGTAGAGTATATTTCAGCCACAGAGGCTAGCAAAGAGATGATATGGATGACACGGTTCATGGAAGAGCTTGGAAGGGAGCATGAGAGTTGCAGATTGTATAGTGACAGTCAGAGTGCAATCCATTTGGCTAAGAATTCAGCCTTTCATTCAAGAACCAAGCACATGTAACTAAGGTACCACTTCATACAGCAGGTATTGGAAGATGGTGATTTGAAGCTGGAGAAGATCCATATAGATAGGAATCCTACTAATATGTTAACTAAGCCAGTTATAAAGGAGAAGTTGAATCTTCATTCAACTTTTGTTGGTCTTCATGATTGAGTTGAAGATGGAAGAGCTAGAAGATGTTGCTATACAGGTACTGGTGTAGCTGTTTATCTCCAAGTGGGAGATTGTTAAGGTGTGGAGCCTAAAAGCTTCACATATGAGCGCATTACCAAAGTTGCAAGTTTACACAGTCACCGGCATCGGTTAGGAGTGACTGACATCAGTCTGGTTGAGTTGAAGAGACGCTGGCATCGGTAGAGTATCGACCGACGTCGGTCACAGGCAAGCAGGCAGGAACCGGCATTGGTTACCTGTGTGTCTAGAATGCTATTTCTGAGGAAAAAATCGAGTGTTTGCATGATGAGTTTAAGTCTTAGTCTTAAGTTCACATTTCTATTATTAGTAAGATTGTTTTTAATCCCTTGTTCAAGAGGCTTAACTGTTGGTTGTAAGTGCATGCTCAAGTCTCCTAATTCTATATGTAGAATTAGATCTTCTTAGCTTAGTGTGATTATTGTAGTAGTTCATTGTATGTGAATGTTGAAGAACAATATAGAGTTGTATCAATCCAGGTTGTTGGAGTTGATTGTACTTGAGAGAGAGAGCTCTTGAGGGATAGAGATCTAGAGAGAGATCTTGTGCATCTGAGAGAGGTGTGGAAGAAAGAATTTTATTCAATTGTATTCCTTTTGTAAAGAGTTTAATATAAGTTTTTAGGGTGGTTTCTTGTATCTCTTGTTCTTTGCTATTATCTGATTCTAGTTACTTATCTATCTGATTTAATTCTATAATTTATTGCTTTAATAAGTGTAATCATATTATTGGTTGATCCTAAACAAGTGGTATCAGAGCCTTGGTTGTAGGTTTAGAGTTTGATATCCAATAATTGGTATCAAAGCTCAAGTTCACTAACAGGCAGTTCAGATCTGTGTAGTGTGTATTGATTACAGGTTGCTCACAGGAGTTTCTGTAGGGATTTTTGTTTGAGTGGGAGAAGCAATGGCAGATGAAAGTAAACTGAGAATGGATAAGTTTAATGGCAAAAATTATCAACATTGGAGAATGCAGATAGAGGACTATCTGTATCAGAAAGATCTATACTTACCGTTAGGTGGGATTGCAAAGAAGCCCACTGACATGGAGGATGAAGAATGGGAAGTTATTGACAGAAAGGCTCTAGGGTCTATAAGACTAAGTCTAGCATCTACTTTGATATCTAATTTATCACAGGCAAAAACAATGGTAGAGTTGATGACTGCTTTAGCAAATTTTTACGAAAAACCCTCAGCTTCTAATAAGGTATATCTTATGAAGCAGCTATTTAATTTGCATATGCAGGAAGGTGGATCTGTATCTAATCACCTGAATGATTTCCATGGTATTGTAAATCAATTAAGTTCAATCAAAATTATATTTGATGATGAAATAAAATCTCTTTTAATATTATGTTCTTTGCTTGAAAGCTGGCATAGCTTAGTAATGGTAGTTAGTAATACTGCATCTGCATCAAATATTTTAAAAGTAGAGGATGTTGTTAGTGTTATCTTGAATGAGGAAATTCGTAGGAAAAGCACAGAAGAGACATCTGGGAATGATTTAAGTTTTGAGAGCAGGGGAAGGCAAAAAGAGAAGAGCAAGAAAGGGAGATCAAGATCTAAGTCTAAGGGGAGAGGCAGATCCAAATCCAGAAATGGCAGGAAGCCACAATGCTAGAATTATGGAAAGATGGGGCACATAAGCAGAGATTTCTGGTCAAAGCCTAAGGAGGACAATCAGCATGAAGGAAAGGAAGAAGAAAAGGTTTCAGGTATTGCACAAGATGCTTTAATATTCTCTTTGCATAATACTATAGAATCTTGGGTGTTAGATTTTGGTTGTAAGTGCATGCTCAAGTCTCCTAATTCTATATGTAAAATTAGATCTTCTTAGCTTAGTGTGATTATTGTAGTAGTTCATTATATGTGAATGTTGAAGAATAGTACATAGTTGTATCAATCCAAGTTGTTGGAGTTGATTGTACTTGAGAGAGAGAGCTCTTGAAGGATAGAGATCTAGAGAGAGATCTTGTGCATCTGAGAGAGGTGTGGAAGAAAGAAGTTTCTTCAATTGTATTCCTTTTGTAAAGAGTTTAATACAAGTTTTTAGGGTGGTTTCTTGTATCTCTTGTTCTTTGCTATTATCTGATTCTAGTTACTTATCTATCTGATTTAATTCCGTAGTTTATTGCTTTAATAAGTGTAATCATATTATTGGTTGATCCCCAACAGATTCTTGTCTTATCTCACCCCTTTTGGAAGATCAAACTGAGCACCAACTACTGATATCTTGTTTGCATGCTTATTCTCCTCTCTTGGGATGGAAGTGATGTTGAAAGTAGTGAAACTCTCCATTAGGTCCCACACCCATTGCTTGTAAGACTTGAGTAGGGGGTTCTTAGTCAAATTCTGACCCCTCACTTGGTTCACATCAACTCACTATCTCCAAACACTTGTAATTATTTAATTCCTCTCTTCCTTACACACTCTAGACCATGAACAAGATATTCATACTCAGATACATTACAAGTGCAAGATAACTAGAATCTAAAAGTTGAGAAGTATTTCTCTTTTGAAGGTGAAACCAACATTGCTCCACCACTAGCTCCTAACTTGCTTTTAGATATGTCAAAGAAAAGCTGCCATAAACCATAGTCCTCTTTTTTTTCCTTCATCAAATTTGGCATGAAATAATCTTTCTCATGCATGTATTAAACCCCAAGACTAGATTCTTTGATGAAATTATAAGGATCATGCTCAAAATTGTCATTTCCCAATTCTTCTAAGAGCAGGTGAGCAACACCTACAAGGGAAGAAGATGGAGCTTGGTCCACTTGGAGTTCTTCTTCATCAATTATGGCATAGTTGAAATTCACTACTTTGGGTGAGTATGGATCTAGGTGATCTTAGTGGATGGGCTTTGACTCAATCTTCACCTTAGTCCCATACTTTATCCTAAAAACCATGTAAGACCAATTGGTTACAAAGTATCCACCTATCTTGGATGTGAAATCCTTGGATAAGTAGAGAGTGAAGTAAGGAGAAACATCTACCAATACTACATAATGGGGAATTGATAAGGTTGGATGGAAATGGAGAGTTATACTCAAGCCTCTTACCACTCCCAAGTTCTTGGCTAGTGATCCATCCAACTACATAACTCCTTTGGTCATTTTTTCATATTTGAGTCCTAGCTTATTAGGTATGCATTTAGGCATAACTGAGGTACTTGATCCACTATAAATAATGCAATTATGGACCAATAAATCACCAATAATCAAGGATAGATAAAAATGATGAACCTTTTCATCATTTTTTGCTTGACCTCCCATGGGAGGAGCCCCATTTACTATCAACACATTATCATTTCTAACTAGGATAGCTTGTTCACCTAGCCCATGAAATTCCTTTTGGAGTATATCCTTTTGCCTTGGTGGTGCCAAAGAATCCCACAATGATATTTTCATGTGCATCTTCTTCATTTTTTCTACCACATTGATTGAAGGATTGCCCCCCTTGGAGGTCTCTTTTGGGACATTTTTAAGTTGTGATGCAACTTGAGGAGTTGAAACTACCAATAACGGTTTGTAATTGGGAAACTTATGATTTGATTATGATGAAAAAGATGAATCAAGTTCTTGAGTATCTTCTTGAGCTTCATCCATAGCTCTCTTCTTGGACCTGGTGTTGGCTACAACATAATCATCCTGATTATTTGTGCTCCCCACATAGTTAACTATGTAGAACTCCCCTTCCAGGTGGTTCATAAGAGTGGAATTAGATTGATCCTACCTAATATCTATCCCAAGTTGTGTTAACACCTCAAAACTTGAGAATTGGGATACCTTATCACCTTGTGTGGCCATACTTTGATTTGGTAGCTCATTGGAATAAGCAACGTATTCTTGACCATGCCCCAAGGGTGGATAATTAGGCTACTCCTTCACCAAATTATTTTGAGTGGGAACAAGAGCCTTAGAAGATAAAGGGGCATTTATATTATAGATTTGATAATGCTTGACTTATGTAATCTAACCTTACCCTTGATTATAATTTTGAAAGGGAGGCCTATTTGTCTGCTCAAACTACTAGTAGCCTTGATTTGGCCTCTAACTCTGAGCTTACTCCTCTTGAGGGAAAGTAGCTCATTGGTAACACTCTATAGTAGGATCTTAACTTCATGAAGATCATTTGTAAGGGTAGCAGTCAACCTCTCTACACTAGGAAAAAGAGCTAGTGTGGGCACAATAGGCTAAGCTAATGGCAAACAATTAGGAAAGAGTGGCATATGACGTCTAGGAGTTATCTTTCCTACTTAAACTAGGAAATTCTCAGTAGCTATGTCTATTTCATAAGTAGTGCATATAATATTATGAATTCTCCTCAATCCAATAATCTGATGGCTACATTTTCCTCAATGATATTATGAATATTTCAAAGGTTGTTTATGTTTATGATATGCTCAATAGAATTGATTGGGCCCTCTCCACTAAAGGGAGGAACACTTTTGAGAGTTGTCCCTAGAATTGGGTCATATTGAAAAAGGTTTAAGGGACTCTAACCATTGAAGGCCACAAAAGGGAAAGCCATGGCTGTGAAAGGATTCAATTAGGGTTTCCTTGAGTAGGTGTATTTTATGGTTGGTTTGGGAAAGTGGCTTGATACATAAGGATGAGTAGTTGTAAACCTTAGCCTCTTTGTTGAGTTCAGAGGAAACTCAATAAATTTGAAAGGGATACCATTTGAAGAAGATATTATGGTGACCTTAGGCATGGGATGCCATACTAATCATTAACTAGAGACCGAGTTCCTAAAATGGAGTTGCCAGATGTTGGATTATATCTCCTTATTTTAGATTTTATAGTCACAAGACCAACACCAATCCTAAAACTTATAGGATATAAAATAAATGTTCCATCAGGCATGCCAAAAATTGTTGACACTATGGATTGTACCCTTTGAAAGGATACTCAACTCACTTCCTCCATGTGGCACAATGGAGACATTCCTCTTGCTGTAGGTGGAAAATTTGAGGAATGAATCTCTACATTAGGGGCCAGCTCCCCTTGATGCACCTTGTGGCCCTAAAAATTTTACTACTAATAATGGGGGGTGAAAAGAGAGAGAGAGATACTATAAGAAAAATAAAACCTAACTAAAGTGGTGATGCACCAAAACTAATTGGTCTACTTGGCTTTCACCTACACTTTACACCAAAAAAATCAAATAGACACTTCATTTGAATGAGAAATTGATTGCATTAATGCTTCAACAAGGGGTTCTATGGAGGTATAAGGAAGAAAAAACTGCTAGAGGTGTTCTAAAGACACATTATTGGACAGTTTCTCACCTATGCCTATACTTCAATCTAGACATTTCTTGTTGACCTATAGAAAACAATTCAAAATACACTAGATATGTTGGTATAAACTTATGAAAGCATTAGAAGAAATGACTGAACATAAGACAAGACCATAGGCATATGCAAAAGTGCAAGCTCAAATGGAGGTAAAACACTTCTTTTGATTTAAGGTAAATTTATTTAAGTCTTTGCCATATAGTGTTGAGAGATCATTTCCTCAAATGAGAAGTTACAATATATAGGAAACTTAGAAAAATCTCATTGACTAGTTAAGGGAATGAGACCTATGTTGTATTAAACACTCTTGTAGTGAAGAATTATCCCATGTTGTTTCCATATCTTCTTAAATACTTATGAGAAAGCCATGTTGTAGTTACTTAAGTCACCACCCCCTTTATCTAGACCTGTAAGAGTAAGGGATACTTCTCTTAGCAACTGACAAGGCCATACCCTCTTATGTTGACTGGGTCATACTCTCTTGAATGATTCATGTAACTAGCTAATCATTAATGTCAAAATAAGAAAACATGATCTTCTCCCTTAAATGTTCACAACCAACCCTTTTAATGGGTTTTTAGTGGAAACTATATCACCTAAAGGCATTTACTTCTCCCGTTGACGACTCCTATGCCACCTGCCTTGGTCTGGTTTATCCTTGCACTTTGACTTGCTACATCACCTGGAGAATTTTGAGCTTTTGTCCTATATACATGTGGACATGTTTTAGGTTTCCCACTTTGTTTTCTCTTTCCTTTCTATTTTTTTTGCCCTTTTCTTAGAAATTTAGGCTCTTAGAGATTACAAATTTTCTCTTGGGCTCCTTTCTTTGGCAGGTCACTGAGTCATCCCTTGGGCCCTTAGGCTTTTGAATTTCTTTGGAAAAAATGTCCAAAGGAATTTCTTCAGACATTTTTTTCAAAGAAATTCTTACTTTGGGATTGTCACTTTTGAATTCCTTCCTTTGATTAGCCTTTGGGGTTCTGCTTATGAGTTCCTTTAGATAAAATGTCTGAAGGAATTCCTTCAGATATTTTGTCTCAAAGGATTGTTCTGTAATTGCTTTACAATGGCTAGCTCATCACCTTGAATTTGATGTTCATGGGCCTATCACCTATGTTTGAATTCCAATGGATAGCTTATCACCTTGAAATTGAAGTTCATGGGCTTGTCACCCCCCTTTGGTAATTCCTTTAACTTTTTTGTAAATGAGCTTTTTCGAAGGGAAAGTGACCCTTTAGAAAAAATGAAAAGGTCTTACCTACTGCCTAAGTGCCCTCCACAAGGGCACCTACCCTTCAGGATTTTGTCTTCTAATTTTTTTTGGATTTTCTTCAACTATCAAATTTACTTAGACAAAATGTCTGAAGGAATTCCTTTGGACATTTTATTCAAAAGAATTTTTCCTTGAGTCTTCATCCTTGGATTTCCTTTAAACAAAAAGTTTGAAAGAATTCTCTTTTGGCCCATCAAATTTTTTTAAGGGAGGTCCTTTTTATGATTTCTACCTTGCCCCTTTGCTTTGAACATCTACCCTCTGCAAGGATAGCTCGAGCCCAAAGTTACCCTTTAGGGTTTTTCAAAGGTCCATTTTGCTAATTCCCTGCCTCTCGCAAGGGCTTCTTAGCCTCCAAGTCACCTTTCAAAAGAATTTAAAAGGTCCTATTTGGCACCTATGTGTCATTTAAAAGGGCACCTACCTTTTTCATTTTTTTAAATGACCCTTGGCCATTTTATCTTGGTCCATTTTTATAATAAAAAACCCTTCGAAGTAACGTACTTGTCCTGTTAAGCATTCAAGATCAAAATGAGTTCCAAACTGACTCTTGCTTGCCAAACATAAAGCACTTGGAAACTATAAGAAGAAATAAACAAGGTATATATGGGATTAAATTTATATAACCTATATCAAAAGACCCTTTCAAGGAAATAGGGGTGCCCAATTTTGGCTTACAGGACCAAAATTGGTCAACAGTCCTCTATGTGCATAGAATGTGGTGTTGCAGACCTAAGAAGAATTTTTTTGTGCTTGTTATAATGTGCACCATTTATATGAGATCATAAAAACTTAATTAAAGTTGGGGAAGTTACCTATCTTGATTTTACTATCATTAGTTTTGGATTTGAGGGGCAATCCTTTATGAATGATTGTTAAGAATGGAAACTAGTCAAAACCCTCCTAAAACCCTCATAATGATCTGATAGGAAATATATTATTGGTTATGGATAAATCTGGTTATATTAACCTAGTTTTATGTTTTTAAATGTAAATTAATCTTCCAAGTTTCTCCAGGTAGTTTTGGTTTGCCTTGATAATGAGCAAAGCCTATAGGAAACCCCTTGTTTCTAAGAATTTTGATGTAGCAGGTAGGGTTGACCAGGTCAAAGCATGAAAATAGATGGAAGACGAAGTGTAAGATTTTTATTTTATGAAAATTAATTTTTTTGAGAATTTTTAATACCTAAAATGTTTTAAATTTATCATGTAAGATGCCCTATCGCTAAACAGGCCTACTAGGCAAGATAGTGAGAAAACTAAGCAAGAATGAGAATGAGATTAGGGATTGGTAATAGAGGACTAGAGATAGATAAAAATGCATGGGGTAATTATTAAATACCTATTCCTCATATTCACTTAGTTTATAAGTGTTTATGATGATCATATACAATAAAAAATTTGTCATCAAAATGGTCTATCTAACATAGTGAAGTCTATGTAGAGTGAAGTTGTGAGATTGGTGTGAAAGACCAATATTGATATATAAACATGAAATAATTATTTTAAAATATGATATAAGTATTTTAAATGTTCATTTAAACCCATTTTAATATCACAAAATTTTTTACATAGGTGTTTTAAGGCTTAGTTTCTATGACTATGTTTTTTGTGTTACAGGGAGTTTTCTGTGTGTGAGTTAAAAGGATGTTACTGATTCATTTTTCATTGAGTTTAAGAATAAAATTCCCATGGAAGTATTTTATAGGTCTCATAGGTTTATTATAATTCATATATATTCATGATGTATTCTTATTAAGGTATGAAAATTTAAAGGCTTTTGATTGGGTTCTTAGAGCCTATTTGCAGTTCTGGGTAAGCTTATGAAGTTGATCAGTTTGGAGTCTTTTGCCCTGTTTGATGAATTATAATGAACATTATGGTCACCCTGATGTCATGAATATTCTATAAATTTATTTTTTTGGTTGTGTTATGTGTCAAAGTTATTTTTATGCATCATATTTGTTAGATAAATATTTTGGTAGTAAGAAGGCCTATTTATAAGTAGACCTAATTGGGTGGTTCAAGGAGTGGAAAGAGACAAATGGTGTTGGGGACATAAGATAAGATTATCAGGGGTCTATTAAAGTGAAATTTTAAGTGTTTCATCTATTTATTTAGGTTCAAAGTGTTTCAAGGAGGTCTAAGTGAAACATGTGCTTAGAGAAGGCCTAATTGCATTAGGTCTTTATTAGGCCTATTGGTGGTTTTGGTCCTTTAGGGTAATTACCAACCTATGTTGTGTTTTTTACACCTGTTAAATGTGTTTATTTAGTTTTAAGGTTATTTTTTGACCAATATATGAATGAACAAGATATAAGTATAAATACAAGGCCTAATAGGCCTATTTTGACTAGTTAGAGGTTTTGATCAAGTGAGCGAATGATATAAAGTTTTGGAGAATAGGTAAATAGATTGAATATCATAAAATATGTGTGACTGATATAATATGAAGATATAACTATGTGTATACAAGTTTTGAGTAAGGTCATTTGACCTAATCTTTCCAAAGAAAGGGCTAGTTGAGAGAGAAGGCTTAAGAGGCTATTTGAAAGAGATTTCAGAGTGAGAAGAGAAAAACAAAGAGGTCATATTAAATTAAGTAAGTAGTAGGTGTTCAAGTGTAATCAGATATTCAATGTATTTGAGTTTTTTCTTGGTTACCTAGGGGGTTTTAACCTCCTTACAAGTTGAAGCTTGCTAAAGGACTAGTTGAGTTAGTGCTTGACTAGTGAGGGGTTGGAACTCCTTGTGGGGTTGGTACCTCACTAAAAGTTTGATATATTGATTATAGTACAATATTAAAAGTGGTGTTTCAATGGGTTTTATTACCCTAGAGGGTTTATTAAATATATCTCATGTCCTTATGTTGTTTGTTTTCATAGATACTTATGTATGCATTGATTAATTTATGTAAGTGAATGAATGCTTCATGAATGTTAAGTGAAATTAGAGGACTATATTAGTACAACTAATTTACCCCTAGTAGCTATACTTACAAAAAAATAATTTTAATATGTGTTATCACCAGTCTCTATCCCTGAATTATGACCTATTATCGAGATAGTAGATTCTCTGATATAGCCACAACATCAACAAAACCTTCTTCTCATCCATGAGGGGTGCCCATAACATCTCTCATAATCTATAAAGCCAATAAATGAATCATGTGTGAATCCAATGCACATGATAAAAATATATGACTATAGTATATATCTTAAAACATAGTTTTTTGTTTAATGGACAATAAACATGTACATGAATAAATATGTAATTTAAAAGTTTTTAAACCTATGTATAGGGTACACCCATGCAAATTGTGGCCTCTACAATAGATTCAAGGCTTGATGAGCTACCAAAAATATCACCAATCATCTATAAATGAAACAAATAACAAGTTTAGTCAAATAAGTTAGTCAATTAAGTAAACACATACTATAAAATAAACTTAATATTCTTTTACAAACATAAATAAACTATAATTAAAATTAAACCTGTATATCAAATACAGATGTGAAGTTGATAAATATTGTACAATAAGCTAGCATATATTTATAGGAGTCAGTGAAACTAGTACATCTTGCATGTGTCATGAATTTCTAAATCTTCTATAATTGGCATATGCTTTGGAATGCTAGTGTCTGACATGCTAATGTTTGGCATGTTAGTGTTATGTACTATTGAAGTATCTATAGATGGTATAAGCTCTAGCATGCTAGTCTCTATAAATATACTCTATGGATGTCACACCTAAATAATAGGTCCTATACACTTCCTCTCACATGATGTGCAATGATGCAAAGGAACTATAACATGAGAAGGAGGAAGGACCTTAGCACTTATACCAATACCACCAAAACCACTACCACCACTACCACTACCACTAGAACCACCTATAGGATGAGTAAAAGTCTTCAATTTATGCATACCATGTTTAATCATAAATTGTTTTAGACACATAACCACCTCAAGGGTGTCCATATGTACATTATGATGAATTTTTTTAGGAATAGAGGTATGTGATATTGTCTTTCTATTTCTCTTAGATTGGTTATGATGGTTTTGGTCTCACCTAACACTAGGTCTATTAAATGAAGACCCACCTCCCCTAACTTGGGAGGCCTTCATGTCAAAATAATTTGAAATTTATTGAAACATAAACTCATAATACAATTTTCTCACAAAAAGTATAATGGAACCTCATTATTATTGCATGGAGGCTCATCAAACATCATCCACCACCTATCCCAAAAGTTAATTTTCATTTCCTCGTGAACACACCAATCAATATTAATGTGTTTTTAATTCATTAGTGGAGGTTGGTTGGCTATATGATTTAAAAATAAAATACAAAAATCTTATTTTTTTATTTTTTTCTTAACATCTTTATATAAAAATTTATCAAAATAAAATTGTTTCATGGCCTCTCTTCAATGCAACATTGCATCAAGTTGTGAAGTTACATTTCCCACTTCATTAAAAATAGTCTCTAGTGTATTGGCAAGTGAAATGTGTGTACTTCTAGATAAAAAGTGATGCAAACCATTGATGATTATTTGTAATTATTAACATTTTGAATTGTATTGCTTATATAGTTGAACTTTTTTTGTGTAAAATCAAACTATTTAGGGTTTTGTCTAACATTTTATTCATGCTATGGGTCTATTAAACTTGTGTATCCAAATTTAAATAGAAATAAATATTTTTTTAGGAAATATAATCAAATATAATGCAAACTTAAATTCAAAACCATACTTGAATAAATAAATAAAAATAAAAATAAAAAAATAAAAATCCAAAAATCAACATACCTGACTTGTAGCAACCCAAATGTCGAATCCCATTGGTGGGATGAAAATCCAAAGTGTTTATGTGAATCTGAATTTGAAAAAAAATGAGAGGAGAAAGAACAAAATGCAATGGTCATGACTTTTCTTGTAGAAAATAAAATGAAAAAGATATAGGACATATGCCCTTTATGCTTTATAAAGGGCATATGCCATTTGCTTTGTAAATGGCATACACCCTTTGCAAAGGGCGTACACCCTTTTTAAAATATGTACACCATTTTAAAAGGGTATACACCCTTTATAAATCACAAAGGGCATACACACTTGAGGTTTAGGCACAAGCTTGAGTCTTGAAATTTAAAAAAATGGTGTACACCCTTTGTAAAAAAATTTAAAGTTGGGGGAATGCCATATTTTTTGTCCCCCAAATTTGTGTAAATACCTATTTGTAGGATGAATATATAACGTGATTATTTATAAAAATCCCTTGCAACTTTCATGAACTTAGGTTTGTAGGTTTGTGGGTTGAGTCCAAGTGATTTGTTGGTTATCAATGCATATAAAGACCATGATTAAGTGCCTTTATACCATCAAAATCCCTTCCTAAACTTGTTTTGAACCATGCACTTGTAGAACAAGACTAAGATATGATTGTTCTTATTTGAAATCCTACAAAATGGTTCTTTCGATATGTTCTTGCTTCCTCAAATTGGTCTTATCCATTTAAGGGTCATTATTTGAGCATAGATGATCATTTTCCCTCTTAAAAAACTTTATATGCTTTGGTATTCTCTTAAAATACCCTATAAATGCATTAAAACTTGTAACATGCATCAATGAGGACAAAAGATATCTCTATCCTTTATCAATGGATTACACGAAAGAGATTTGGGGCATACAAGCATTGTGGAATGTTAAACAATCATGAAAATGTTATATCACTAAATTTTAGGCTTATGAAATTGATACTTAAATTATCAAACCTTAAAAATAATGGAAATACTTTCAAAACCTACAACTCAATCTTTTTGGCTTTGCAAAAATCTCATTGAAAACCTAAAGAATGTCTATAATATGCATCAAATATTTTAATAAAACTAAATAATCTCTACCTTTTGATCTTAAAATTCCTCTAGACTTCTAGAATACCTACAATATTTTGTGTTCTTTACTTGTTTTTAAATCTTGATTCCTGGTGATCTTCTTTGAAACTTATTGTTTTTCAAATGAATGAACTTCTTCTACATTAGATGACCTAAACCTAGTTATGAGACTATAAATATTCTAGTTTTTAAGCTCAAATAGTTGAGGGAGCTTTGAGGCTCTAATGGAGATGTTGAATATATTGATTTAGTCTTGATAATCTATCCATTAAGCTTGCACTCTTGGAACCATGATGTTTTCTTCATCACAACCTTATGCCTGTAAATGTGAATAAAACATATTACTTTGAATTTATAAGCCTTGAAGGATATTGAAACCATGGCAAAACCTTATCTTTGGTGATTTGATCTTGAGAGTTTATCCAATAAACCTATAAAAATGATCTTGGGATAATGAAGACTACCCTAAACATAAGATTTAAGATATGTAATGGTTTGGTCATGGATTGAATGCATTATTTCCACATTGGGAGATGGAAAATTCCACTATGAAATAAGAGTGGAAGGAAATAACTAAGTAAAATGTACTCTTAGTCAATGTGTATGGATTGGAGAGCTTGTGAAGAGTCTTCAAATTTCAAATTGATTTTATAGAATCTTTATAGAATGTCTCACCACTTTAAAATGACTTTAGTGATTTACCTAAGACCTTTGCACTCATTCATGACCTCCTAAGTGCATTTTAAGACATTTTACTCTATTTCACATTGGAAATTAATGAAATAGTTTCGTACAAGGCTAGCATGACACTAATGAATGAATTTTGGACTCTTTTGATACATTTTACCCTTTAAAAGTATTTCTTGTTTCCAATTATCAAATAGGCTTTCATTAGGCCAATGTGACATTAAGATTAACCTACTAAGCCTTCTAATGAGATTTTGCATTAAGATGTAGTTTAAATTCCTTTAGGCATGAGAATGGGACCTAACAAGGTTAACAAGACCTCATACAAGACTCTTGATACACATTTACATTTAAAACTATTCCAATAATCTTACAAGACTAATGCTAACACATGACCTCAAGAAATGAATGTTAGACCTCATCTAATAAAGAAACATGTTCAAGGAACCTTATTGGCTTCAACATACCTATCTTAATCCAATATAGTGATCAATTAGGTGCTTTAAATACTATCCTTAGATAATTTTTGTAGAAAATTTCTTTGTCCCATGTACATGATGTACCAAGAGATCAGGGTGACTAGATTACTTTTACAAGTTACTTGCCTACTAAGTAGGGATATATTAGCCTTAAGCATCTACTAGGCATATGAGGTACATAAAATTCACTATATGTAATTATAAAAGTGTAACCATGGCTGCAACATACTATACCATCCTTGAATGAACTAAAAAATTCCTCAAAACACACACAACAAAGAAGAAAAGAACAATAACAACTTGTGTAACATCACTTAGAGGAAATAAAAACCACTAAAATACTTAGAAAACACTATGAAATAGCACTTAGAGGAATAATAAAAACTAAGCTACTATATACATAAGTCTAAAAATAGATTCAAAAAAACTTCTTTAGATGAATCCCATTAATTGGGATAGGTAGATCCTCTCCATTTAGGTTAGATATCTGAAAAGCATTGGCTTGTTTACAACTAGTTATGATGTATGTGTCACTCCATATGACATAAAAATTTGTGTGTCTCCCAAATTTTTATCTATCCTCATCCCATTTAAACACTAGATATCCTTATTTGAAATATCTATCATAAGCATTCTTATCAAATTTCCTCTTCATTTGAGTTTGATGAAGTTCTATGCTATATACTACATGGTTACTAGTCTCCTCTAACTCCATCAACTATGTTAATCGCATTGCCATGTCATCATTTTGCATTAATTCCAACTATTGAGTGAGCAGAATAGTTGGTAATTCAAGTGACAAAGATATCCTTGTTTATATCCCATAGACTAGCATGAAAGTGGGGTTACCAACAACCCTCTTGGGTGTTATCCTATCAACCCATAATGCTATTTTTAACTTGGTATGCCAAGTTCTTTAGTTCTCCTCTATGGTCTTCTTGATAATTTGATTAGGTTCTTGTTTGTATATTTTGTTAAGCCATTACCTTGAGGGTAATAATTAGAAGAAGTGATCAAATAGATGGCATACTTGACTATCTATCCATTGATCTTAGTTATAACAAAATCCATAGCATTATCAGATATAATAGTAGTTGGAACACCAAATCTAGTAATAATACCTTCATAGAAGTCTAACACAAAGGTCTCATTTGCATCTCTAAGTTCTATTTCTTCTATCCACCTTGTGAATTAATTTATGGTATTTAAGACCCACTTGTGACAAACACTTGAAGGTGGGATAATCATCCCAATGAAGTAAAAGCCCCATTACATAAAACACTACTTTACCTAGATAAGATGAAGAGGAAGAGCTGCTAGATTTTTCTTGCTTATGGAGAAAGAACACTTATTATAGTTTATAACCCATGCATATGAATATTTGAATATATTTGGTCAATATTAATTATCCCTCATAATCCTAACTTTAGTAGTCTTAGAATAAAAAGGGCCTCTTAATGGGTCATCATGAAAATCTTCTATCACCTTATCCACTTGGTTAGACTATATGCATATCAAAATTACTCCATTGATATCTTTCCTAAATAATGTAACATCAACAATGACACATGAAATTTATTGAAGTATGAAATACCTTATTTGAGCTTTGTTGAGGCCATGTGGATAGTCATCAATTTGTATGAAGATGACCATGTATTTAGTCCAATTATTAAGAACCTCATGATTAACCTATTAGCCTTCTTATAGCACAATAACTACCCTATTATTAGCTTCTAGGTCTACTTTAATCTATTCACATAGTCTTTTTCCTCTCACAAGCTTGGTAACCTTGATGTCAATGTCATACACCATGACTTTAGTTATCCAATCTAATATCTTTTCACCTATATCCTTTTTCAATAAGAACTATTTCATGCTTGACTGTGAAACCATCAATTATATTTTGTTATTAGAGATCATGTGTCTAAATTTATTAAGGGACCTTATGACAAAAAGGAATTATTTTACACTAAACCATACCTCAAATCATAATTTTAAAGTGATTAACTAAATAATACAATGGGTTGCTCCACTAGATAAATATTATCCCACACTAATATGGTTGATATACTCTTATTCCCCCTAAAAACATAAAGAATAAAATATTTATCACAGCATGGGTTCATGAGTGTAGGTGCTTGATAATTTTCCCTTTTAATTGACTCAAATTTGTCCTTGCATTTTCTTGGCTAGCTAAATGTATCATTGTTCTTGAGAATGGTAGTGAGAGGTTTGACCAAGTAGTAAAGTTGGGAATGAACCTTATTACAAAGTTGATCTTACCTAAGAATCTTTGGAGACCTTTCTTATGACCTAGAAGTGAAAGATCCAAGATTACTTCCAACCTGTCAAGATCAATTATAAGGACTTATTTGGAAATAACATGTCACAACCACTTACCTTCATAGACAACAAACACACATTTGTTTAGGTTCAATGATACCCCAAAATCTCTACACTTGTTAAAGACTTACCATAAGTGATCCAAATGATTAGATACATGCTTAGAGAAAATATTTATATAATCTAAATATACCAAGATCTTATCATTTATGATGTTCCTAAATTCCATATTCATGGCCCTTTGTAAGGTTACACCAGCATTGATCAAACTAAAATGCATCTTCATGTAAGAAAAAGTACCCCATTTTGTGGTAAAATTTATCTTTAATTGGTCACATTATTGCACAAGTATTTGATTGTATATGGAATAACTATCAAGGAGTCCAAACCTTTTATCCCCTGTTATAGTTTGAAGGATGTCATAATGATATTTAAGGGAGGATATGTTCAAGAGACTAAAGCCCACACATAGCCTAATCTCCCCATTTTTCTTTATAGCTCAAACTAGGTTGGCACACATGAAAATGCTTAGTGGGAATATGATATTGGTTTATATTAGTTTATTTAGATCTTTTCTCATCAAAGGTTCAAGCTTAGGGTTTATTGGTGTTTACTTTTGCCTAACTAGTTTTTCATTGGGGTCTAGCTCAATGGTGTGTTGGGCCAAGTTTGGATCACAGCCTCTAATATATTGGTAACTCCAAGCAAATATGTCATCGTATCTCTTACAAATTCCAATAAAATCTTCTTTTTCAGATTTTGTGCATACCTTATAAGCTTTCAAAAGCTTATCACTGGAGATAACAACTAGTTCATAGTTCTCATCCTTGATTATCATATTACTTTTCTCACCTTTGAGGTGATCATATAAATTAAATCTAGAGTGACCAGCCCTTTAGGCAACTTGTTACCTTTCATCTAAATAATTTGATCTTTATATTGCTCTTGAAACCTATGATGGTTTTTCACTAAGAATTATGATCACTCTTGCAGAAAGTTAGTGGTTTGATCATCATTCTCAAACACTTACCAAATAAAATTTTTATTAGGAAATATAGGTCTAAGCACCAACTTGATAAGCTATTTTGAATCCTTCATAACTTCATGAGGAAGGTTGTATTGAGATCCTAGTTGACATTTTTGTTGACCAATTTTTGATCCTGCAAGCTAAAATTGGGCACCCCCTCCTTTTTATTTGTAAAAGTCATCCAATCCATGTTTTAGCTAGATCATCCCTCTTATACCTTGTGTAAAATTTTCTCTATCAAACCTTTCTTGAGAAAAATCCAAGTGTTTTCCTTATTTACTTAGCTAAGTGCATTTCAGGTTTGTCAAGAGCAGTTACTTCACCTACAACAAACCAAATCAAGTTTTCCAAATGACTTTACTTGTGAAATTTTCATAAGTCAAGTTATTTGATAAACTTGATTTGGTTCTTATGGTGTAATTTAGACTTTTCAAACATATTTATTTTCAAAGGTTTGTAAGTAAAGACAATTATAAAACCTGATTTGGTCTTGGTAGACCAAATTGGGTTTTCCATGTGTCTTATTTGTTTTATGAGTTGAAGTTGATGCAAAACCCAAAGTAAGAGCTCATGAGAAGTCCAAAATGGTCTATCTAGTATAATTTAGGTTTGTGCAAGTGTATTACTTGTCAGTTTTTATAAGTAAAAGCAAGAAAAAGGACCTAATTTGGTCTATGTAGCCTGCCAAAGGCATGGATTTTATTTTAGGGGCACATAAGCAAAGAAAGTGGACTTTTCACCTTTTTGAAGAACAATTGAAGAAAGGCCAAAGGGTAGGTCTAGAAGAAAGTGCCCATGTAAAGGGATTTTTGTCAATAAGGGGACCTCTTCACTTCTTCCAAAGGGTCATTTGTAAAAGTTTCAAAGGGTAGTTACCCTTGTAGAGGGCACCCAGGTAGGAAAAAGGAGCCTTACATTTTCCCCAAAGGGCAATTCTAGGAGCCAATGGCCCTTATAGAGGGAACTCAAGCGATGAAGTGGACCTTCTTCAAAAGCTCAAAGGGTATCTTTAAAGCTCAGATGGCCCTTGTAGAGGGCACCAAAAGGAGGAAATGGATGAAGACAAAAAGCTGAAGGGAACTTTCCCTTCAGGAAAAGCCAATGCCAAGAGATAATTTCCTTCAGACAAAATGTCCAAAGGAATTCCTTCAGACATTTTTTCTGAAGGAAAGAGACATCAAAGCCTAAAGGTATAATAAAGACACATGGAGAATTTCATTCAATTTTTTTTTCAAAGGAATTCCTTTATATTTTTTGTCTAAAGGAAATCGCTCAAATAAAAGCCCGAAGGCCAACGAAGCATAGTGCAAAGGGAAAACAACCAAAAGAAAATCCTTCAAAAAGAATGTCTTAAGGACAAAAGGAAAATCCCATGAGAGTGAAAAAGGAGAAGGCAAGGAAGAGACAAAACATAGGAAAAGTAAAGAGCAAAAAAGGACCAAAACATAGAACAATTCCAATAGTTGATGAAGTTAAAGGGCCAAATCAGAGACCACTCAAACCAAGACAAGTGGCATAGATAACTCAACCAAGGGAGTTAATATATTAGAGTAGAATATATCTATCAAAAACTAATAAAATAGATTGGTTTTTTAACTACAGAGAGCCATATCCTATGTTTTCATGCCAAGCCATTAATGCACAACTAGTTGCATTCAAACATTGAAGAGGGCTCAGTCAGTCATAATAGCCTAGAATGACTTTTTTAGTTGATGGGAATGGGTTCCCCATGCTTTTGTAGCCCAAGGATAGTAGAAATAGTGGTGGACAATCTACAACATGGCTCTCCCATATGTAGTTTAAGGATATGATGGTAGAATGGTCTCTTGTCTTAATGGAAGTTTGACTCCAACATGGGTCTCCTTTCGATGATTTATCAATGTCTTATTTTTAGCTCTCTATTTAATTGTAATTTCTCATTTTGAGAAAAAAAATATCTCTCGGCTTGTATGGTGAATCCCTATAGGAATTTACCTTAAATCAAGACATAAGCATTTTACCTCCATTTGGGTTTACACTTTTGCATATGTCTATGGTTTTGATATTGTGTCAAGTCATTTTATTTCATGATTTCATAGTTTGAATCCAACATATCTAGTGTATTGTGATCTCTTTCTTGTAGGTCAACAATAAGTGTCTATATCAGAGTATAGATGCATGTGAATAGGCTACCATAGTGTCTCTTAAAACACCTTTGGTAGTTATTCCTCCCTATTTCTCCATAGGGCCCCCTATTGAAATACTGATGCAAAAGTGTTTCTCATCTTGAATGATAGTGTATGTCAAAGTTAAGTAGACCAACCATTTTAGTGCATCATCACTTTAGATTAGGTTCTAATTTCTAGTATTTATCTCCCTTTTCATCCCCCCATTATTAGTAATAGGAAATCTAGGGCCTCAAGGTGCATCAAAGGGAGCTATCCCCTAATCTAGATATTCATCCCTCATATTTTCCACCCATAGCAAGAGGGATGTCTCCATTATGTTGTGTGGATGAAGAGAGATAAGCCTCCCTTTATAGGGTGTAATCCACTACATTAATAATTTTTGGCATGCCTGGTGGGATAAGTTTTTTATCCAAAGAGTTGAAGAATTTTGGTGTGTTCTTCAACCAACCAGCCTTTCGAGGCTTTTCATCAACACCAATGGAAACCCCAAGTTGAATTAGCTGGTTCAAAAATCATGGTGCCATCAAGAAATCACTTTGGTATGTATAATCCCATTACTGAGCAACATGGGCCTTGTGTTACTTCATATAGTTTTGACCAAGCTTAGGTTGTTCATGGAATCACCTCAAAAAACTCTCCTAATTACCCTTCACCTAGTGTAAGGGAGATAATGTTGCATTTTGAAGAGAAAGTGATGGAGATAGATAGATTAAATGAGTAGAATAAATATCAGCAAGAGCTTATGTACAAAGAGGAGTGTTTGTTTAGGCAAACTCAAGCCTTGAAATCCATGAAGGAGGAATTAACAAGATGTAAGATCCCATTCATTCAAGGTAATCAACCTTGTATGCCTTTTCCCATCCTAGAGAAGCCTCCTCCTACTCAAAATAAAGTCCCATCTTGTATGCCAAATCCTTTCTACCAAATAGCCCTTGCTCATCAAATCTAATCTTCTGGCTCATCTGGTGCTTTAATCACTCCTACTCTTAATCCTTTACATCTATATTTCCAAAAAAAAGGGCATTAGAATAGCATCTCATGGAGACTAACCTTATCAATTCTTTAGAATGTGGACCCTCTTTTGATGGGAATTACCCTATATCTTTTGGAAAGCAACACGTCTCTCTTGAAGCAACTCTTCCTGTGCATGAGTAGACCCTTCTTAATCTCCCTCAACCTCCTCAATTCTTTCCGCATAGTAGTGTCTATCATGACCCAGCTCAGGACCTTGAAGATGATAAAGTTATTTCATTTCACAAGGGAAGAGTTCCAATCCCAAGGTCATGAGTTAGAAGCAAACAATGGAATCATGGGGTAAGAAAAAAGATGAGAGGCCTATTCATTTTGATAGAAGTATTGAATAAGATGAATCTACTCCTACTCATCATGATAATGCTTGTGAACTCCAAGAAAGGCTTTTCCAAGAGAATATAACCAAGCAAATTATAGAGTTGGAGTCCAAAATGAGGTTCCTTAGCCAAGGTGTGATGGATGGTTTAGATCAAGTAGAAGATCCTATGTCTGAACACACCCCATCTACACCCCTCCAAGAGAGATATCAAGCCACATCTGATGTGGATGAAGTGCTAGCCAAATGGAAGGAAGATAATCATTTGATTCTAGCTCAAGGTTTGCCTCCTCTTCCACATGAGTTTAACCATCAGCCTTCCACTTCATCCCTTCTCAAGGAGGAACCTATTTTGAAAGAGGCAAGTGAAGAAGAGAGGATCCAATTCATGGATAATCAAGAAGATCTCATGGATGATAATGAGGAGTAAATCATCATGGATGATCCTTTTGAAGACAACATCAATAATGTAGAACACATAGGTCATGCATACATGTAGATGTTCCAGCAATATGAAGATGAGGTTGACAAAATTTATTTGTCAACAATGGATGATGAGGAATATAATCATGGTGAGATCTCTCCCCCCTTGTTTGATGAACTTCCTTGTTATTTTAATGAGGATAATGACCATGAAATGGAACTTGAGTTGGAGGAGGATCAGTAGCATGTCTTTAAACAACTAGAGACTCTTCTTTTTTTATCAAGAAAAGGAGAGGCTTGCCCATCTTGACGAAAGCTTTGAAGAAGAAAGCCTTGAGCAAGAAGATGATGTCCCCTAGGATGAGCAAGAAATTTGTGATCTCATTATAGACATCATAATAGTAACCTTTATTCATGAAGGCCATGATGAACCAAAAGATTAGTTTGACAGGCTGCTCAATGAATTACAAGGGGACAAGTTAGTCCATGATGCATATCAAGGGGGCTATGAGATAAATGAGCCTTATGATGCTGAGCTAGTAGCTATTGATTTATTGGTGAAGTATATTATAATGAAGGGCTAGCATGAGGTAGTATCCAAAGAAAAGTAAATACATATATGTTGGAGACATGTTTGACCCTGATTTACTTGGATACAAGCCAATCAAGGTGGCAGGCAAGAACGACAAGTCACCAAAACTCCATTCCATTGAGTCACTTATCTAGCACCATAAGTTTTCTTACCATGAAGGAGACTTAAGAAGTTTTCCCTTTGATCCAAGAGGGAGGAAAATATATCTAGTTAGTTGTACATAGTATTTTGATTTCAATTGTCTTTGTTTTCCCTAAGTGTTGTTTGCATAGGTGTAGTGTTTTTAGCCTTGTTGTGTGTTTTTTTCCTTGTTGCTTGAGGTAAAGCTTTGTTGGTTCATAGGTCTTTATAAGGATATTGATAAATTTTTCAAGCTACATCTTGACTCTGAGCCCAATGGAATTTGAGGCTACCAGTCTTCTTTAGTATAATAGGCATGTTCCCCCTGTGAGTTGCTAAATGTGTTGACCAATTTTTGGTCTTGCAAGCCAAAATTGGGCACCCCTCATTTTTCTTTGAAAAAGTCATCCAATCCATGTTTTGGATAGATCATCCCTCTACTTCCTTATGTAAAATGTTCTCTGCTAGACCTTTCCTAAGAAAAATCTAAGTGTTTTCCTCATTTTCTTAGCCAAGTGCATTTCAAGTTTGTCAAGAGCAGTTACTTCACCTATAACAGACCAAATCAAGTTTTCCAAATGACTTTACTTGTGAAATTTTCATAAGTCAAGTTACTTGATAAACTTGATTTGGTCCTTACAGTGTAATTCAAACTTTGCAAACATCTTTATTTATAAAGGTTTATAAGTAAAGACACTTGTAAGACCTGATTTGGTCTTGGCAAACCAAATTGGGTTTTCCAAGTGTCTTTACTTGTTTGTTTTAAGAGTTGAAGTTGATGCAAAACCTGAAGTAAGATCTCATAAAAAGTTTGAAATGGTCTATCTAGTGTAATTTGGGTTTGTTCAGGTGTATTACTGATCGGTTTTTATAAGCAAAAGCAAGAAAAAGGACCTAATTTGGTGTATGTAGCTCACCAAAGTCACACATTTTATTTAGAGGGCACATAAGCAAAGAAAGTGGACTTTCACTTTTTTGAAGGATAATTGAAGAAAGGCCAAAGGGTAGATCTAGAAGTAAGTATCCTTGTGGAGGGATTTTTTTCAACAAGGGGACCTCTTCACTTCTTCTAAATGGTTGTTTGTAAGATGGCACCCAAAGAGTAAAAAGGACCCTTACATTTTCCTCGAAGGGCAATTTTTAGAGCCAATGGCCCTTGTAGAGGGCACTCAAGTGATGAAGTTGACCTTCTTTAAAATCTCAAAGGGTATCGTTAGAGCTCAAAAGGCCCTTTTGGAGGGCAATAGGAGAAACCAAGGGACAAAGACAAAAATTTGAAGGGCACTTTCCCTTCAAGAAAAGCCAATGCCAAGAGAGAATTTCCTTTAGATAAAATGTTTAAAATAATTCCTTTAGACATTTTATTCGAAGGAAAGAGATACCAAATCTCTAAGGTGAAAGAAAGACACACAAAGAATTTCCTTTGTATAAAATTCTCAAGGAATTCCTTCAAAATTTTTGTCTAAAGGAAATCACCTAAATAAAATCCTAAAGGGAAATGAAGCATAGTGCAAAGGGTGAGCAATTGAAAGGAAATCCTTCAAACAAAATGTCTAAAGGAAATCTTCCAGACATTTTGTCTGAAGGACAAAAGGAAAATCCCATGGGAGTGTAAAAGGAGAAGGTAATGAAGAGACAAAACATGGGCAAAGTAAAGAGTAGAAAAGGACAAAAATGTAAAATAGTTCCAGTAGTTGATGAAGTCAAAGGGTAGAATTAGAGACCACTCAAACCAAGACAAGTGGCATAGATGACTCAACCAAGGGAGTTAATATGTTTAGGCAGAATATATCTATCAAAAACTAAAAAAATAGATTGGTTTTTGAATTATAGAGAGCCATAGCACATGTTTTCATGCCAAGCCATTAATGCAAAACTAGTTACATCCAAACATTAAAGAGGGCTCAGTCAGTCACAATAGCTTAAAATGACTTTGTCAGTTGATGGGAATGGGTTCCACATGCTTTTTTAGCGTAAGGATAATAGAAGTGGTAGTGGACAATCTACAACATGGCTCTCCCATATGTAGTTTAAGGATATAATGATAGAATGGTCTCTTATCTCAGTGGATGTTTGACTCTAGCATGGGTCTCCTTTCCATTATTTATCAGCATCTTAGTTCTAGCTCTCTATTTAATTGTAATTTCTCATTTTGAGAAAAAAATATCTCTCAGCTTGTATGGTAAAGCCCTATAGAAATTTACCTTGAATCAAGACATAAACATTTTACCTACATTTGGGTTTACACTTTTGCATATATCTATGGTTTTGATCTTGTGTCAAGTCATTTTCTTTCATGCTTCATAATTTGAATCCAACATATCTAGTATATTTTGAGCTATTTTTAGAAATTCAACAAGAAATGTCCATAGTAGAATATAATCACATGTGAACAAGATGCCATAGTGTGTCTTAGAACATCTCTATTAGTTCTTCCTCCCTATATCTCCATAGAGCCCCCTATTAAAATACTAATGTAGGACAGTTTCTCATCTTAAATGATAGTGTATGTTATCTTGTCTTGGTGTAAAGTGTATGTCAAAGCTGAGCAAACCAACCATTTTGGTACATCACTTCTCTAGTTTATGTTCTAATTTCTATTTTTTATCTCTTTATTCATCCCCTACATTGTTAGTAGTAGGAAATCTAGGGCCTCAAGGTGCATCAAGGGGAGCTAGCCCCTAATCTAGAGATTCATCCCTCACGTTTGCCACCCATAACAAGAGGGATGTCTCCATTGTGTTGTGTGGATGAAGAGAGATGAGCCTCCCTTCATAGGGTGCAATCCATCGTATCAACAATTTTGGCCTCCCAAGACAAATGTTAACCCCTAAAATTAAAAAATTTCATGAGAACCCCTATAATTTTGTCCACGGTGTCTAAAACTTATCATGGTCTTATAAATGTCTCTAAAAAGTCTTTTGACCTTGTGAAGAGTGTCATATATGTGTTAGAACTTATTTGTAGAGATTATCATATGTTATGGTTGTCTTGATTCCTTGGAGGTGATGTATCAAGTGGTTATAATGATCATGGAGTGAATATAATATTTGTCATGTCCTTCTAGCCTTGAGAGTGGTCATAACCCTATTTGACAAAATTAATATTTCCTAATAGAAGTTAAGGTATTTTGGAGAAAATAAGGTTACTATTTTTCATGGTTTAGGCCTATTTCAAGCCATTCCTTATGATATATACCTTGATAATTAGTGTGAAAGGCATTTAATATATGATTGGGTTCTAATGTGAATCCTAGTGATGTGTTCAATGTCATTCTCCATGGTTTATTTGTTCAAGTCTACTTCAAGCCTTATCTAGCCCTTAAAAAACATCAAATGATCCTCAAAAATTTCATATAAGTCCATTTTCATTGTGAAACTTAAAAAGGAGAATGTTTTAATGTCAAATTATCTTTAAATGGGTATTAAGATGGTCTCATTGATAATCTAAATTCATTTGGGACAATTTTATGTGCATAGGGGGTCCATTTCAATAGTCAAATCCACTTCCCACTCATCAAATGGCTCCCACATGTGAGAAAAGTGTGCATCTTCTACTTCCCATCCATAACATCTATTTTCAAATGATTTTAGACTTGAATTTTCCCTCCTCCTACCCACCAATGACATCCTAAGGTCAGAAACTTAAAGAAATGCAAAAAAGAGGGCATTTATAGGTATTTTACAAGTTGTAAAGATTTGTACAATCAATTCCATATAAAGAGAGGTAAAAAAGTGAACCTATATGTGATGTTAGATGTCTTAGTAGAGTTTTAGGTCTAAAGGATGCAAAATAGGCCCAGAATTGACCCTCTCTTTCTATCATCCTCCTTAGCAATTCAGATAAGCTCTCAGGTTTATGCTCAGTCCATACAAGAGATAGAAAGTGAGGATCTAAGAATTTGGATAAAGAAAGGGGGTCTCTTGATCTTATAATTCATGGATTTTTTATACACATTCATGGTCTATTCTATATGAACAAACACTAATAATCTCGGCACTCAAATAGTTTCCTTCATCTATGCAAGGGGGAAAGTGGCATTAATTTTGGTGCATCCTTTAAGTTTTTCTACAAATAAACACTTAATGTGTGTTTCAGAGGTCCTCATGGTCCTTTAATTATATTACCTACTCTTGGTACACATGTGTGAAGGTGTGGGAGCAAGTAAATATTTATGTTTCCTCCATTTGTAGATTGTAAATTGAATTTCTTAGGATGCAAGGTCTTTAATGCATATGATGGAAGTGTTGATGATGTTTTAAGTTGTTTTATAGGTCCCTTAAATCATTTAAATCCTATTTTTAATTCCCTAAGCACTCAAATGAGCTACCATCTGGCCAAAAAACCCTTTTAGACCTAATCCCATGTGACTACCATGTGTGTAATGGAAGATTCTTGTAAGTGTGAACATGTCTTTGATAATGACTATGGGGAAACATCAAGGTAAGTATAATATGAACTAGACCCATATAATTTTAATTTTATATGGTGTTTTCATTACACATTCCCCCCTCATTAACCTATGATCTATCATATTCTTAGCCTCAAGACTTCAAAAGTAAACCCTCATTTAGATACCTACAGGGTTTAGGCAAACCAGTTAGATGAATAGATATTAGAATGAGTCCTTGAGGACATGGAGAGACATACTTGAGTCATAAAGGCATATTTTTTAATATGTAAAATGAGATAAAAAAGTCCAATAGGGATCAAACCTTCATCTTTAGGCCCTTGAGAGATAATCACTCTCACAGTCAATGCAAGCCTTTCAAGGTAGATTAGGCAAGTAGTATGGTCATGGTTGATTTGAAATGCATAAGATATTTAATATCATTAAATATTAATAAGATCCATATTAAGAGGTATGGAGATGAATATATCAGGGTCAGATGTAGGATCAACACCATCTCCACCACCCCAAGTTTACAACTCAGTCAAGATCGCAATAGAAGTAATACTATGACTATAGTATTGGAAGGACCTAATAGATTATAAATTTTTGAATAATATCAAGGTGTTTAGAGAGAGAAATATATGGCTTAAAAACCTATATATACCATCCAAGGAAAAAATGAGACATCAAATCATATCTCAATCTTACACCCATAACCAACAAACCTACAATAGACACCTACAAACCTGACTGTGGAAGAAACACATATACATTAGTCTTGTTAAAAAAATATTCAAGGTAAGGAGAGTACAAGATTGGAAAAATAATGGAATAATGACCAATGTTTATGGATAAGGAGAAAATTGTCATGAAGAGGAAATTCCACCCCTTTCACATGGTCTAACTACATGCCTAACTGTAACAACATGACACTTGAGCATAAGAAGTTCATTTCAAGAACCTTGAGGTGTTTAAGGTTCAATGAGTTTGAAAATAAATAATAAATTAAGAAGTATGGTGAGTGAATTTGAAGGCTACCTTTAAAACATGACTCATCTCTCATCACTCACACCCACTCAGTCAAGATTTAAGACTACCATTTATAGGCAAGTCATTAGCAAGAAATTGGGAGTGTGAGAATTATGCAAATAGTTGAAATGTAAGACTATAAATAAACACTCTTTATTATTTTCTAAGTTTATTGGTATTAAATTAATCTTTTATTCCATTTAAGATAAGTTAATAATAGTTTAACAAGCTTAAATAAGCCTTTTAGGCTTAAACAGGCCTAAACAAGCCTATGTATATTAGCTGAGGGCTTATATAGATTTGGAATTTTATTAAATTTGGATAAATTGGGAGGAAAGTTAGAAAGTTTAATGTTCCAAGTGATGAGAGTCTCACATTGGTAAAAGGAACCTAATGGCTTATTAGGCCATTAGGCCTAAAATTGATATGGATAAGCCTATGCTTGAATTGAAGTCACCTACATGTCCTGGTATCTATTTAAAGTTGAAATCCCCATAAAAATAAGTATGAAGGCCATCAAAATGTTTTTAAAATACTAAGATACTCACATGAGAAAAGAGACACTCAACTCAATCACTAGGGTTACACAGATTTGACTATATATAAACCCTAGGTTAGGAGATGAAGATATGTAGAAGATAAAGTGAAGGAAAACTTAGTCCAAGGAATGTCACTAACATATAAGGACATATTAAATGATTTAATATCCTAACAAACATGATGTAAAGAGGTTAGGGACTACCAAGGTCCCTAAGACCATCCTCTAAATACTCAGGATAGACATTACTTAAGCAAACCTACAAGATGATTGAGGAAAAAATGAAGATAGGTATCTATAGATAATTACATAGAATGGAAAAAAGTGGAAAAGTTTTCCATAAGGGAATTAAAAACATCATTTATTAAGTATAGAGGACTCAAATATCTAGGACTCAATCTAAGCCTATTAGGCTTAAAACCAATTTTGGGTCTCAAGACCCCACCTAAACCTCAATAGCATAATTACATGCCCCAAAAAAAGACAAGATCATGAGGTGTGATGAGATTTTACAAGTCCTAGAAAAGTTTCTTATTACAAAGGAAAATAGGGACAAATTCAGATCGATATCATTATTTGTCTCAAACTTTACTTTTCTAAGTTATCACCTTGAACTACCTATCACAAGGCTCATATCTTTCATATCATAATGAATCAGATCTAATGATATTAAGGGAAGTTGGGAACCCCTATGGAATCAAAATCCATGGAAGAGAGATTGGGTTTTAGGGTCCCACCTCTATGAATCATTGTTAAGACTATAAACATTTCTAGAAGGCTTGTAGATAGCTTAAGGCACATCATATTTCATTCATATCTCCACACATAAGATGCATGGGACCCATATATTTTCAAAATATTTAGGGGGTTATATGGACTAAACATCTATGTCCATAAGTTTGGGATTTGAGCTCTAATCTTTATGAACCCTCATTAAGATAGTAGACCTATAAAACCTTGATTAAACCCTAAGATAGACATAATGAAGGAAAAGTGGATATTATTGCACTAAAACACCCTGAATTGACCTAATAAACTATTGGATAACCTAATATACTCAAAGGAGACCCTGATCATGGTATCAATTTGTACAGACTATTGTATGAATTTGTTAAAAATTATGTTTCTATAAGAAATTGAGTATAAATCAAGGTATAAATCTATTTTTAAGGTTAAAAATCATCATATGGGGTGATTTGAGACTTATTTCACCTTCTAAAATCATTAAATGTCCACAATTCTACCTAGAAATGCCTTTGCAAGTCCACACCAAACAACCATTTTGCAAATGCTAAGAGAAAATGGCCTAATCTCCTAGACATACTAAAGTTTTAATATTGAATTATTGTAGAGTCCTATTTCATGTTATGGGACATTTATTCTAACTTAAAAATCACTTATTCACATGTTCTTAAGGTCTCATATAGGTTTTCATGGCCACCAAGCACAGACAATCAAGTAATTATGCCTAGTGACCTATTAGGCCTACTTGGATCAATAAAGAAAGATGTAAAATAGAGTATATGGGTTGATAAGAGGGTTAATATAGAGTTATTACACATTATAACTAATTATAAAGGGTGAATAAGTCAGTTTTCCATGGTCATTATGAAGGAAATGGAAGTTTTCCTTGGCCTAATCACATGCAAGATAAGATGGGTTAGTATATGCTTCATGGAGATCTTAATTGATCTACTTTATGTTTGTAACTTTAAAAGGAGGGATGGATGACCAATTTAAGTCATGGAAATGTCTTGAAGAGGTCAAATAAGTTTGACCCAGCCTCCACCACTTCACCTCAATGACTAAGTATCCCATTGAAGACCACTAATGAAGAGGGTAGTGCATGGAAGGAGCATAGTGACTATTGTAACTGATGACGGAATGGGAAATTCTCTTTTATGACTTATAATTTTAATCTCCATGCCATTATACATCTTTACCTTCTCATTATTATATTTATTTAGGCCTTAAGGCATTTGTTTTCATCCCTCAATTGGGTATGAGGAAACTCTACCTAGATTTGTAATTTCTAACCTCTTGGATTAATAAATAAATTATTGTATCTCCTTCATGTTGATATATATTATGTTTATGATTGATTTAATTTACATGTGTGGTATATTTCCCTCCTTTTTAGCTCCTTACCTCACCTAGATGATAATAAGGTGTCTTATGTAGGTCATGTGGTGTGTAGAAGTGTCAAGTGATTCAATTTGTAGTGAAACCTAAATAATAAGTGCCTTAGACTAGACCTTATTATCATGTCCCTCATGTTCTATAACCTAACATAGCATTCATGTGAAACACTATTTCATAAGAGCTTCTTAGAGATGGTAGTTTAGCTATTTGTCTAGTCCACTAGTGTTTTTAGAGGTTAAATTGAGTGGATGAATGATATTGGTGCATCACCACCCCTAGATTAGGTTCTATTTTATGCATTATTTCTATCCCTTTTCATCCCAATCAGTAGGCATTAGTGATTATAAGCCATAATAGATGCATTAGGGGAGATAACCCCATTATCTAGAGGTTTATCACAGCCAGAGGTCACCCACAACTTGGGGTTATTCCCATGTTACACCAACCTTGGAGGCAGGCCTAAAAAACCTACTCTTAGGGTGAAATTTGGAGAGCTAACAATCCCATAGTATAAATCCTATCAATATCAACATTTTGTGCTCTTGGTATAGCTTGAATTTTGAAGGCATCAAATCCTTCAATGAGATCCCACACTATATGTTTATATTCCTTTAAAAGGTTATTATTGACTACATTTTGGCCTCTAATTTGATTTCTAACTAGCTCATTATCACCAAACACTTGAAGAATATTTATTCCTATTTTATATACCAATTGGAGTCCTTGGATCGATGCCTCATGATCAGATACATTGTTAGTGAATCTAAATTATAGCCTATATGAGAAAAATTACTTCTCATTTTGAGTGGAAATAAACACAATACCTACACTATCACCATTTATGATCCTTAAACCATCAAAAAATAGCTAACATATACCTCTAATATTTGGTAGAATAGATTCTTATTCAAATATGCAATAGGTGCTCAATTCTGTATCTTCCACATGATCATATGGATCAAAATAATCATGCTAATTTTACAACTCATAATGTAAGATATTAGGAACCTCCTCTAAATGTGTGGTATTCACATGAAGGACATCAATCTCCTATCGATCATACATGGTGAAATTCATGGATATTAGATTAGAAGAATATGTTTCAATATGGTATCTAGAAATAGGTTTAGATTTGATAGTTTATTTGGTACCATACCTAGTCTTAAGCAACATGTGTAGTTAATCCAAGGATAAATACCCACCCATATTGGTAGTGAAATCCATATAAATACATATATAAAAAAAATGGGGAAGGTTTATGACTAAAACATCTTGCAATTTGGAGAGACTTAGGTAAGCATGTAAGGTAAGGTTTAGATTCTTAATGATGCCAATAGTTTTGATAGTTGTACAATCTAACTAGATAAATACTTTTGTGATTGGAGTGTATTATAAACCTAGAAGGTCAACAACATTTTTATGCATAACTAATCTAATTAGACTAGAATAAATCATACAATTATGTATAGGGTGCTTACCAATAATCAAGGAGATGTATAATGGAGGTGGTTTGCTAATCTTACCAATATCTCATTATTTTGGTTGACACAAGTTAGTAAGAGAAGTTATTATACTTGATTTGCTTGCATGATCAAGGTGACTTAAATACTCTTTCAACAAGTCTATTTGGGTAATAATGGAGAGAGTCTCCCACATAGTGACATTTAAATTTGTTCTCTTCATTTACTCAACTATGTTGAAGGGGATTTATTTTCCATTTGACTACATCTTTGGAATAATAGTCTCTTCTCTTTGATATTAGCTGATTAGAGATCGAGTTTATTTTTTAACAACCTAATTTTCTTGTGCTTTAGGTGGATCAAAAACTTTTTTCTCCTTGGTATATTCATGAGAGGATTTGGAAGGAGGAACTTGATCAATTAAGGAAGATGACTCTCCCTCCACTGCTCCCCTCTTAAACCTTATGTTATAGGTCACTAGTTGGCTTTATTTTTTTGAGACCTCATTATAATTTATGGTGCAAAAGTAACTCTCTTACCAATGCAAATGAGTGGACTAACTTTTTAGTTGTGTTTGTTCATGTACTTCTCCTCCTTATGAAGATGGTTCACTTGATTACCCTTAAGGAAGTGACATACATTGGACGATCAAGGTTTGATTGAGCACTCCATTTGGATAGGTGGTTTAGTAATGAGGTTGATTTCATGGATAACACCACTCATATTATTCAACTAGGTTATTTTTCATGGGTACAATGGATTTTTAAATGATGATAACATCAGGATTTTGACTATTGTAGGGCTTAGCTTATGTGATTTGGACTTAAGCTTATGGATTTACTTGATAAGGCTCTCTATTATGATGATATGGCTAATTTTAATGATGGTATGGTTTGATATTTTTATTTTTATAACTCTTTAAGGCTGATAATTCATTTTCAAAGTTTTTTAGAATCATATTCACTTCATGTAACTCATTAGGAGGGGTAACAAATTGATCTGATTGGTTGGTTGCTATAGTAATGGGTGTTAAATTAGGTTGAATGGGTGGAGGTTCATGAAATTAAGGAATTATAGGCATAAGGGCAATATTTCTTGCTTGAATTAGACTATTTTTAGCCTTTATATCAATGCCATATGTAACTAGTAATGAAAAATACCTCTTATGGATTAAATAATGATAATAATGTCACTATTTAAGGACCTCAAGTATTAAAAGAATGAAATACATCTTGTAGGCTTCACCAAGGGTTGGATTATATCCCAAGTCTTTTGGAAGTTAAATTTTAGATCCACCATGTATTCATGAGGAGATCTCTTAATGGTATAAGGTTAGTTAATGAGAAAAAGATGGTCACTCTTCTCTTCAAATTGTTGGCAAAGTATTTCTCCCAACTCATCTTAGTTGTGTATTATGCTAGGTTTCATTCCTCTGTACCATTTAAGAGCCCCTCCTTTTAAGGATGTAGTAAGAAGTCTCATGGCCACATTGTCCTAAGTGATATTGTAGACTGCACATATGTTGTCAATCTCTTGTATATGATCTATGGGAGTGGTATAATCCTCACTAGTGAAATAAGGAATGGTATTGAGAACTAAAACTAGGTTATCATCAATGTGTTTAAGGGGTAAGGGACTACCTCAATTGAAGGCTAAAAATAACTAGTTTCTTTAAGTTTTCATATGGTGAATAGGATTTAGCCTCCTTCTTAGTCTTAAAAATATAAAAAAAGGAGGTGTAGATTGAACCTTTGGGGAAGGCTATCTATAACCTCTTTCTCTTATTTTAAGAGATATGGATAGTGTAGTTATTATTTTTATAGGAGACAATGACAATTCAACAAACTAAAAACTAGTACCTCTTATAGAAGCTCTTATTTCCTTTGGCATGAAAGTGTAGGAGGTATTTGAGACCATAAATGTATGGAGCCACTAGGTGCCTCTGAAGTGTCTTCAATATTGCATATTAATAAGGATAAACACCAATTACTCAACTAAATTATTCAATATTATGGAACTTTATCCCACTGGGCATGCCAAAAATTGGCCTCACTTGAATCTTG
This sequence comes from Torreya grandis, assembly GCA_037957365.1. Lineage (NCBI taxonomy): Eukaryota > Viridiplantae > Streptophyta > Pinopsida > Cupressales > Taxaceae > Torreya > Torreya grandis. The sequence goes on from JARHVA010000105.1 coordinate 2,233,969, forward strand.
CACCCATTCATTTAATCAATTAATCAAATGGAAATAATGGGATAATCCCTAAGGTATGGACCTTGGATCCTTGGGATGAACCTCTAGATAATTCCAAATGCTACTTAAACTAGATGCACCTAATTTAAGATCATCTACATTCCTAAAACTATGCTAAATTGACCTATTGAAAACTAAGACTATGATTTTTCAAGGAAAAGGGAGTAAAAATTAAACTAAAACTATAAAATAGGTGATGCACCAAGTCTAGAGATCTCCTCCACTCACTCTAAAAACATAATAAATACATAGAACTAATGATAAAGTATACAACTCCTATGAAACCTATAAATTTATCAACACTTACATAAGTGATTTTCATTAAAATAGGTGTCTACACATCATACAATCTATAAATGATGGTGTAAAAAATGATAGGACAAAAACATAAGCGAAATAAAAATCTAAAAATGAAGATCAATGGCTCATATTTTACACAATGCTCAAGAAAATTGACAAGATAGAAGAGGTAAACATCAATTTTATTATATTTAAGGCATCAAGCCTATATTATAAGTCTAAAAAAGAGCATAGTCTTATCATACCCAAGAGGATAGATCATGAACAAGTCATTTTCAACCTTATATATAAGAAATAAAGATGAAAGAGGGGAATATATCACTATAACTCCTCATGAACATTATTAATACTCCATAAATCTAGCCTATATAAGAGAAGAAAAAATGGAGAATGGGGTCATTAAGATCTTTCTAATGCATTAGTCCTTTGCCATGAAGATCTTCAATGAAAGTTAGCACAGTAATAGGAGATGAGGCCTTATTTTTTCTATTTTTTTCCTTTTAAAGGCTTGTGCATGATGGATGTGCTCCTCAATGTTTTTATTTATTAAAAACTTGAGACTTCATAGCCTTAACTTTCCTATCTCCACCTCTCATGGTGCATGATAGAGAGAATCTAGCCCAAGTTAACTTTCCATGACTGTCATGTTTGTTGAATGTTTGACTTGGAAGTAGACCTCACATTGATGGGATCCTCCTACAAAAATTTAAAAATTAATAAATAATAGAAATTAACAACTTGAATAAAACTTAAAAGAACACTTAAAAATACTGAATTGATCATAGACCACTTCAAGGGGACAACCTCCTTTGAGCAAGCTCAATACAATAATTTCATGGATGCCTTCATCGACCTCAACACTTGATCATATATTAATTCTAATATAATTAATTACTACTTCATATGCATGTGTCATAAAAAAAATGCTCATGGGATGACTTACGAAGCATATGCATCCATAGATAATACTATACTAAGAAAGTAAAGAGGAGATATCACGGGTTCATAACATCCCCTCCCTCTTAGAAAAAGCTTTGTCCTCAAAGCTTCAGATGTGGGAATTGTTATTGAATCTGAATTAGTGGTTCCTATGTTGCATCCTCTAGTTGCATTTCATACCATTGAATTAAAACCTCGGCTATGGAGTGAGATCAAAGTTGGCATGTGCACCTATCCAAGATTTCATCTAGCATAAGAATAATAGATCTTTCATTATCAAGTTTTGGTAAAATAGTTTACACTCTGATGTTTGTTCCAAAAACTTTCTTCAGACAAGAGACTTGAAATACTGGGTGAACTCATGAAGAAGGTGGGAGTTCCAACTTGTAATTAACTGACCCAATATTTTGAAGAACCTTATAGGGCCCATAAAATTTGGGAGCTATCTTATGATGCCCTTTGATTTTTAGGAAGGATTGCTTGTATGGTTGTAGGAAAAGAAAAACCATATTACCTACTTGAAAAGTATACTCAGAATAGTGCTGATCAACTTATTTTTTCATTTAATTTTATTCCATATGAAGATTGTCTCACAAGGTACTAAGAATCTGATCCTAGGTTCAGAGAAGCATGTCAACCACTTAGACTGGTGAAATATTAGGGGTATACAAAAGGAGAAATGGTGGTGCTTGACCATATACTACTTCAGATGGATTCATTTTTGTTGAAGTGTGGTAGGAGGTATTGTACCACCATTCAATTAGAGGGAGCCACTTTGCCCACTGATGTTGTTATTCTAAAGTGAAGCAATGAAAGAAGGTTTCCAAGCATTTATTGATAATTTTAGTCTAGCCATCCATTTGGGGATGATATCTAAAACTCATCTTGAGTTGGGTGCTAGTGCGATGAAATAGTTCTTTCAAAAAATGACTGGTGAAGGTTGCATCATGATCTGAATGCCATGTAGATAAAAAATTTGGTCTAGGAAAATTTGTACGATTGTAGAGGTGGTATTGGGATGGATGAGGCAACAAAAATAAATATATTTAGAGAGACAATCAACCATAATCAAGATTGCTATTTTCCCTCTAGATTTAGTGAGCCCCTTAATAAAATCCATAGAAATATCAGTCCAAATCCTAGTAGGGATGGGTAAGGGTTCAAGAAACCTAAGGATGAGTGTTGTTTCACCCTTGTTGCATTGACAAGTATCACATTCAACCACCATATATTGAATTTAGTTTTTCATCCCCTTACAAAATAAGTTGCATCATGCCCACTCATAAGTTTTGAGAAATCTTGAGTGCCCTACAAAAGGAGAAGTATGGAGTTTATAGAATACTTCTTGTTAAATATGTGTGCTCTCGAGAAGCACCAAAGGACCCTTGTATCACAAAGAAGTACCATCCCATGAATATTGTGGTATAGTAGAGGGATTAGTATCCAATTGTTGAATGATTTGAGATAATGAGGATTCATTAGCATACCCCTATTGTACATCATCCAACCAATTTTTAATAGGCATAGAAAGAGCTAAAAGGAAAGCTTGATACATGTATGTGTAAGACATAGCATCAGCCATAATATTATCCTTACCCTTCTTGTAAGTGATCTCATAGTCATAACCCATGAGTTTGCTAACCCATTTTTGTTATGATGAGGTGGAGACCCATTTTTCCAAGAAATATTTCAGACTCTGGTGATCAAATTTGATGCAAAAATGATTCCCTAATAGGTATGGTTACCACTTCTATACTACATGTAAAATGACCATCATTTCCTTCTCATAAATAGAGAGCACTAAATTCTTACCAAAAAGGGCTTTACTAGTGAATGCAATGGGGAATCCTTCTTGATTGAAGGAGAATAGCACCAAGTCCATTTCCACAATCATCACTCTTGATAGTGAAGATCTTGGTAAAATATGGCATAGCTAGAAAAGGGGTAATACATATAGCTTGTTTCAATTCTTCAAATGCACACCTAGTAGTTGGTATAAAAGTAAAAGAATCATTTTTCAACATAGCTATCAAAGAAGATGCAATCTTCCCATAATTTTTGACAAACTTATGATATTATCCAGTTAACCCCAAAAAACCATGGAGGCTCTTGAGTGTTTGAGGATGAGGCCAATTTTCCATAGTGGCTATTTTTTTAAGATCCACTCAAACCCCTTAGGCTAAAATAATATGCCCAAGATACTCCACTTCATTCTAGATAAAAGTACATTTATATTATTTTGCACAAAGATGATGCTTAGAGAGAAGTTGAAATACAAGCTCTAGATGTTGGAGATGCTCAGACCATGTTTGACTATAGATGAGGATATCATCGAAGAAGACTAGAATTAATTTTCATAGGTAGGGCCAAAATATTTTATTCATCAATGCCTAGAATGTTGAAGGAGCATTAGTAAGGCCAAAGGGCATGACCATAAACTCATAGTGGCCATCATGCATGCAAAAATATATCTTAGGGATATCATCCTCATGAAGCTAAATTTGGTGATATCCCAAGTGGAGATCTAACTTAGAGAAAAATTGAGCACCATGAAGCTCATCAAGAAGCTCATCAATAATAGGGATCATGAACTTCTCCTTCATTGTGATGTGATTAAGTGCATGAAAATTAATGTAGATGTACCATGACCCATCTTTTTTTCAAACAAGGAGAACTGGGGAAGAATATGGGTTGGTATTGGGATGAATAATGCCTTGCTTCAGTAAGTCTCAAATGAGTATCTCAATCTTAGTCTTTTGATAAAATGGGTAGTGATAAGGCTTGATGTTGGGAGGAATGATTCCAAGAAGGAGCTAGATATGGTGGTCTTCTAGCCTTGAAGGTGGCAATCCCACTAGTTCAACAAAAACACTTTCATACCTCTATAAAATGGTTTGTAGATTAGATAAAGTAGTAGACACTGATGATGGTTCCATTTTAATGGAATAGAGCTAGGAAATGATGCTATGTGAATTATTCTTAAGAGTATTTTTTTGTGTGATGTGAACTTATGATGCTGAGAGATCTTGATTGTAAGACTTTCAATGTGTGTTTTTGCCCATTATCTAAAAATTACATCCAAAGTTCAACAAAATCCCATAAGATGGATCCAAGTGTGCATGATTATTAGGCTCCCAAAATAACATCACATCTGCTTAAGGGTAAGGCAAACATGTTGGAGTGAAAATTATAATCTCCAATAGATATACACACATTATGACACTTCCATTTGAAAGGTAAGGTGCCCCCATTGGCAATAATGACTTCAAAGTTGGAGTAAGGATGGATAAAATAATTAGCTTATTTGGAAATCCAAGGGTTAATGAATTTATGAGTGCTCCCTGAATCAATGAGTATTGTGAGAGGGAACTTCTTGAAGTAACCTCTGACTCACATAGTTTTTGGGGTATTAACTCTTGCTAAGGAATAGAGAGAGATCTTTGGTTGGTCTTCCTGAGAAGTAAATTCCATAATTGGCTGAGCTTCTTCTTGATCATCTATTATATCCTGAGCATCTTCCCAATCATTAGTTTTAGATGGAGAGCTCACATCTAATAGGTACATATTTTGATTGACACATAAATGTCCTTAAGTGAATTTATCATCACAATTATAATAGAGTCCTTTTTATCTACAAGCTTACATCTCTACTTTAGTCATATATTTGATAGGAGTGGTTTTTTGAGGCAAGCATTATGTGAGTGCATTATCAAGCTATATTTTTGAATGAAGCAAAAGTGCATTTGAATCATTATTGAGCTATGATCTTATTCTCTGCCAACTTAGCCAACCTTAAGGCTTCCATCATTATGTTGGGTTGGAGAATTTTGACCTTAAATCATATTCTATCCTTCAGACCACTGATAAAATAACTCCTAAAAACTCATCAAACAATCCCTCTATGTGATTGGCCAATTTTTCAAATTTTGTTTGATATTCTCACATAGTTCCTATTTGGTGAAACTTAGTGAGTACTCTAGTGAAGTCATCAAAAACACTAAGCCAAACCATTGAAAAAGAAGGGTACAAAAATTAGTCAACATGGGCTCATCATGAGCCTTGGTATACCAATGATACCATTGAAGGGCTTCAAGTTCCAAGTGAAAGGATGCAAGTGGGACCTTGTTGGCATCAAAATTATTATACACACTAAAATATTTTTGTTGGCATCAAAAGTATTATACATACTAAAATATTTTTCTACCTAATAGATCCATTTGATTAGATCTACACCATTAAATCAAGGAAAATTAAGCTTTGTCCCATGAAAAGTGTTGGAAGAAGAAAACTTGATGTTTGAAGAGGACTCTAGATGTCGTCTATTGTTTATGGTGGTCTATTGAAGACTGAGGTCGAGAATTTTTTCATCAAGATATTTGATATGGTTCTTAAGGGTGGTAATTTCATCCTCCATGTTCTTTGCTCTTATTTGGGTTACTACCATGACCCAATTTTTTTTTTTGGCAATAGGTAGGAAAACTAAAGTTGAGACATGTTTATTAAGAAAAGTTTTGAAATATGATGAAAATGGAAGTGGTACATGGGGTTTTAATATTTTTTAGCTCAATAGGAGTATGATTGATGAAGATGAGGGCAAATTCAGGGGTGAAAATGGAAAAACTAAAATAGTTATCAAAGAGGGTCAAAAAATAAAAAAGGTGAGAGGAACACTAGGGAAATTTTTTGAGGCAAATGGACAAAAATAGAAGTTATGACAAAACCCAAAAAAGGGAAATTTGCAATTTAAGAGAATTAGGAGTGGAATTGGGATTTGGGACCTTAAGGAAGAAAATGTAGGGAATGGAATTTTAGGTGTTTGAGTAAATTTTGAGGGTAAACAAGGCTATGAATGAAGAGATAATACAAAAAAATGAAAAAAAATTACCCTTCTATTTTTTGCTTTTGTTGCTGGTTACTATTTCTATTACTGGTTACTATGCTCTATAAAACACATCTCTAGGAATATGTTGAAACAAGTATATAGGTCTGATATGGTACTTTGGTCATACTCTACTAGTATTTTTGATACTAATTTGTGGATTTTATTGGTATTTTCTAATACTCTACTGGTATTTTTGAATTGATAGAAATGGACCCCAAGTTTTAATGGTTTCCTAAAGGTTTATATATATCACTCTAGCCACCAATGTCATCTGAGTATCACTCTCCAAAAATTTTCTAGCCAAAGATTTATCTCTCAATGATAGCTCTTGGTTTTCCTCATGGATGGGAACTACACAATCAGGAAGCGGTCATTACCTATTTCATTAGCAGGTCCTCTCAATGGGCCAACTACTTTAGGGTTCTTATGGTACTCCTCACAATGAGTTCTAAGGATTTCACCCAAGCACTTCTCATAGTTATATGGCCAAGTTTTACCCTGATATAAAAAACATTATTATGATGCAGAATAGAGTTATACAGTATGATAGACTTAGGAATTTCTAAAAAAAATACTGTAAAGAAATTATGTAACATAACAGATTTTAAGATTTCTAAAAAAATTATGGCCCTGAAAAGTACTCTAATACCAGATGATAGGATCCTCCTACAATAATTTCAAAATGTACAAATTACATAAATTAACAGCTTGAATTAAACTTGAAAGAACACTTGAAAAGACTGAATTGATCGTAGACCACTTCGAGGGGGCAACCTCCTTTGAGCAAACTTAATACAATAATTTTGTAGATGCCTTCATTGGATTCAACACTTATATATGAATTATAATATAATCAATTACTAATTCATATGCATGTGGGATAAAACAAAATGCTCATGGGATGACTTACAAAGCATATGCGTCCATAGCAAATATTATACTAATAAAGTAAAGAGAAGAGATATCACAGGTTCATAACACACATGCCCATTTGGAGCCTTGAATTGACCTAACCTAATTACCTCTCCATGGATGGATTTACACATATCTATGGGTAGTTTTCAACACCTTCATACCTCTTTCATACTCTTAATCACCACTTATTCCATCCATAGTAGTGCTAGATAGGATGTGGAATCATAGGTTGCTTGAAATTAGCCTTGAAGTTCATGTGAAGGCCTCTTAAAGAAGTTGAGAAGCTAGTGTAGTATCTTATTTACCCATGAGATCTCTTAGAGAAGTCAATAAACATGCATTTCATACTTAAAACCCCATCATGTACCTTACAAACCTATAATCAACCTTTTATAACCCCAAAAGACTCTTAGAAACTTGTTGTATGCCAATGAGTTTGGCATTTGAGGTCAGGAATCCTCCATATCTTCAATTTATATACCTATACGTTGTTTCTAAGATTTAAAATCTTTACTCACAACACATCTTCTTCTTATAGTCTTAAAAAACCTACCAAAAACCATTTAAACTCTTTTAACTTTATCAGTTAGACCTTAAAATTGTAAGTACCATTAAACCATGCTTGGAGTGGTGATAATGATACCATTCTCTTGGGGATACTCATAACCTTATTATAGGCCTTTGGAGGTCTAGAATACTATAAACCATTTCAATCCTCACTAAATCCTTCTTGAAAGTCTAGAGGCTTACGATATTCTATATTTCTTACTTGTTATAGGTCATAAAACTTTGTGATCCTTTATTTCTTTCACATACCTTGATGATGCTAGTAAGAGTTCTACCCTATTACCAAGGCACCTTGATAACCACTACATGATTTTTGATAATCTTGTAACTTATGAAGACTTTATTTGAGGTTTGAAACCTTGTAGATTACTTTTAAAAATCCTTGACATCTCCAAACATGTCTTGTAGGCTTGTAAATATTCTTGATGAACTAAAAATGCATTCCTTCTTCTACAAAACCATGGAGATCCTATTCACAACCTAAAACTTATTTTCAAGATTTTTTAACATCCCATGGAGCTACCATTTAATGGTTTCAAGCCTATAACTCTTAAGGTGTTTTAAATATCATTATTGTAGACTTACAATCATGTTTATATACTTGGCATTTATAGGATACCTCATGATGTCTTGATGCAAACCTATAACTTGAGAAGAGGATAATGGTTGAGAGTATTACAACATGGAATAACTTGAAACATTTTAATACTTGAGAACATTTTTATTCATATTAATATAATTATAAATGAGTTCTTGAATACTTTTTAATGTTTGGAGACCTGTCAGTCTTTTGTGAGCTTTGAAACTTTGATTCTAATTATTAAACAAGCTTATAGACCTCCTATATCCTTGATCCTACTTTATTCCTCTTAAGACCTTGGTAACATGCATGTAGGTGCATGATTTGTTGAAAAACCTCTCTTAGTAAACTTTTTATCTTTTAACTTTTCCAATTTTTCCTACACTTACATCATTAACCCTGCATTCACTCTTTATGTCTTCAATTTATTGGTCTTCTAGTCCTGCAACTTTATTAATTACCTCATATTGTAGTATTTAATTATTTTTTAACCATACATGGAATGTTATGAATACTCAATCCTTAAAAGACATACAAATTCCATGTAAACCCTGACCTTTAGTTCATAAAATCTTGGTCATGAATGGAAACCTTGTTAAAATTGAAAACTTGTTCCTTACTACAACATGATAACTTTACTAACTCTACCATCCTTACCACAAGATCATGATTGTAAAATTGTAATATATTAGAGATGATGTGGATATCCTCCTTGAGACCTTTAAAAACTTGCAATCAAAAAACCACTATTTGGAAAGCTTTGTCAATCTGTCAACTTGTAGAGAACCTATATTATGAAGATATTTACTCTTTCTATTGGAATCCTATAGGTTTGTATACAGGATCTATGGATGTATGTTTTTTGTATGAAAACCTCATTTTACAACTTCTTAATAGATATATAACTTTTTAATCTTATCAACTATATCTGCAACCTTTTATGTCTTCAATCTCTTAGTCTTCTATACCTACAAACATGTTTCACCTTTGTAATCATGCTTGAAATCTCATTATTTCCATTGGTAGACATGTGGAAGAATTGAATTCATATTTTTATTCATGAATAGATATAAGATATGCATCAAACATTTTATAAATGTTTGGAAACCTATAGGTAGGTTATTGAAGTTTGAAAACCCTACTCTCCATTGTTTTAGTCCTATAACATATTTGTTTAAATCCTACAACATATTGGTAATCCTTCAAAAATATGCCTAAAATTTTTCATGTCTTATTACTATAGGTTCATAATAACTCAATGAGTCTTGAGACCCCTATTAAAGTTCATATTATAGTTTTTTAACTTGTTAAGACTTAGGACACTTCACACTTTTGAAAACTAGCTATAGGAACATGTAGGAGATCATTTCTAGTCTTGAAGATAATGACTTTAGTTGTAGGATTGAATTATCTTAGTGAGGTCATGAAACTTCATAAAAGTTATAGGATAAACTTGAATGTTATTATGATAATCATGAAGGTTTTCATAACTATGATGAAAGTTTTTTAGATAGGTTTATTTGATTTTTACACATCAAAACCTTTGATCACACCCTTAAACCTATATGCACCCTTTGAATGATTTCAGAACTAATTTCATCTTGATCAATCATGGAACCTCCCTTGGATCTTGAAAATATTGTAGACTTATTCAACTTGATTTGCATCCTTGATTATCGTGAATGTCTCCAAGAATATTGTAGACCTATTGGTGAGATTTTGATTACATAGGGACTTTAAACACCATTTACAACCATCAATACCTTTTAAAAACATGTTGTAGGTTTTGACTTGATCCAATATCTTCATTATTTAATATTTCCTTCATGAAACCCCTATAAAGTTTTTTCAACTCATTTTGATGATCCACAACTTGAAAATGTTTGAACAATGAAGACATAGCCCTAAGGTTTTTAGAGAAGTTTTAGTTATTTATAGGGTGTATCAAGTAGATGCATTAGATTATAATCTCCTTGATCAATATGAAAATTACTTATGGAAGATTCATAACCCATTAAACCCTACAAGACCTATTTCAATCCATGAATTTGTAGGATAAAGATAAAATGTGATTATTTGTAAGAAACCTTTATAACCTTCTTGCACTTGGGTCTACATACCTATGGGTTGAGTCTATGTGATTTGTTAGTTCTTGATGCATCTATAGACCATGATGAAGTTCCTTGAGAACATAAAAATCAATTCCCAAACTTTGTTTTAACCATGCAATTATAACACAAGACTAAGATGTGATTGTTTTTGTTTGAAACCTTATGAAATGGTTCTTTGGATATGTTCATGCTTCCTCAACTTGGTATTCTCCATTTTAGGGTCATTATTTAACCATGTATGATACTTTTACCTCTTAAAAACCTTTATATAGTTTGGTATTCTCTTAAAATACCCTAAAAATGCATTGAAACCTATAACATCCATCAATGAACACAAAAACTCTTTCTATCCTTTGTCAATGGATTTCATGAAGGAGATTTGGGGCATACAAGAAATGTAAAATGCTAATACAATTATGAAAATGTTATAGAACTAATTTTTAAGATTATGAACTTGATACTTATATTTTCCAACCTTAAAAATGATGGAAATACTAGCAAAAACTATTACTCATTCTTTTTAGATTTGCAAATGACATATTACCATTGAAAACCTCGAGACTATCTATAATATGTATTATATATTTCAATAAAACTCCATCATTTCTAACTTTTTATCTTAAAACCCCTATATACTTATAGAATACTTTCAACCTTTTGTGTTATTTACTTGATTTCAAATCTTTTTTCTTGGTGATCTTCATTGAAACCTATTATTTTTCTCATGAATGAACTTCTTCTACATTGAAGGACTTGAACCTAGTTCTGAGACTACAAATCTTCATGTTCTAAATCTCAAAGACTTGAGAGAGCTTCAAGGCTATGATGGAGACCTTAAATATATTGACTTAGTCTTGATAATCTATCCATTAGTCATGCACTCTTGGAACCATGATGCTTTCTTTATCATAACCTTATGAAGCCTTAAAATATGACTATAGCCTCTTGCTTTGAATATCTAGGCCTTGAAGGAGATTGAAACTATGTTGAAACCTTGTATTTAGTGATTTTATCTTGTGAGTTTATCTAATAGATCTGTAAAATGGATCTTGAGATAATGTAGTATACCTAAACACAAGCTTGAAGATAAGTAATAGTTTGGTAATGCATTGAATAAATTCTTCCCATGTTTGGAGATGGAGAAGTCCAATAAGAAACATGAATGGATGGAAATAACTAAGTTAAATACACTCATAGTCAATGTGTACAGATTGGAGATATTGTAAAGAGTATTCAAACTTCAAAGTGACTTTATACAATCTTTATAGAATGTCTCACCCCTCTAAAATGACTTTAATGAGTGACTTAAGACCTTTTAACCCTTTCATGACCTCCTAAGTGATTTTTAAGACCTTTTATTGTATTTCAGATTGAAAAATAATGGAATAGACCTCTAAAAGGATAATATTATAATAATGAATGACTTTTTGACTCTTTTGATGCATTTTACCCTTGAAAATAATTTCATGTTTCAAATCATCAAATAGGTTTTCATTAGGCCAATGGGACACAAGGACAGACCTAATATGCCTTATAATGAGACTTTGCATTGAGAGGTAGTTTTAATGCCTTTAGATATGAGAATGGGACCGAACAAGGTTAACAAGACCATATACAAAACTCAATACACATTTACATTAAAAATTATTCCAAGACTCTTACAGGACTAATGCTAACCCATAACCTCAATAAATGATTGTTAGATCTCATCTAATGAAAATACATGTGCAAGGAACCTTAATGGTGTTTCAAATACTATCCTCAACTAATTATAGCTAAACAAATGCTTTGTCCCATATAGATCATATGATAAGAGATTAGGGTGACTAGAATAGTCAAAAGGAGGTAGTAGGGGTCTCCTCTAAATCTCTAAAGGTCTCCTTCTCCTTGGATTTTCCTTTTTTTAACCTCTTTCTCAACAATGGTGTTGGACTTATCAGATGAATTCACCTCCTAGGCTAAGAAGTCATCATATTCATTAGTTACCTTTTCTACCTTAGTGATATCTTTTTAGTCATCTTAATATTTTTGAACTTCAATGGATTCAACCATGTATTTTCCCCAAAAGGGCTCACCCATATTGAAAATTAAAAAAATGGGGCCCTAGTGTAGTAAAATGATGGAAGATTTTGGCTTGTAGGAAGTCACATTGGCCTCTAGGGACTTCAAAAAGTAAAAGGGAAGACTGATTTTATGACTTTTAAAATGATTCATAAGTAGGAATTTGTGAAATAAAATGACACTAAACTTACCCTCCAACATAATATATTTCCTGATATGAAGGAAAACTTCCAACCATTTCCTTGATAGCCCCAATCTAGGATAACCCTTTTGCTTATGGACAATGGGTTTATCTATCTATAAAAAAGTGTTTATCATTTCCTACCTAAATTTTTTCCTTAAAGGCCATATTCCCTTGATAACCCATACATGTTACCTCTTGGATGATTTCCTTGTTGATGGTTATTTGTAGGCCTCTTATTTTGATGACACCTTACTCTCAGTCTCTTATGAAATCCTTAGAGATGGAAATATTGTGGCTAATAATTATGGTCTTAAAACTAGTGATCCCCCCTTTCAAAATTTTGCTCCATATCATTAGGTATTCCTTAGATTTAGTGTAATAAATAGGTTTGAATTTGTCATGGTCACCTCCCTTAGTTTCTCATTTTTTCCTTCTCAGGGTCTTACTGTAAATTATCTTTAGTTTGAGTTACTTTCATTCTAAATCCATCATGACCAGTGTTTTAATGATGGTGAAGCTAGGTCCTTTCTTACCATGATTCGAGTTTAGTTTCCTTGTATTAAAATGAGTGATGAAATCATTACATGAGATTTTATGTGTTGTGAGGATTTCATTAATTAGCTTCCATCATTGGATTTCCCTCCTTTCCTAAGGGTTGTGAGTATTTCCACATCATTTTAAATTACTATGATCGCATGACTTGGTAAATCTTGTAGATTCAACCATTTATTAAAAGAGGGGATGAAAATACCAATATTATCCATTTTATCTTCCCCTTTGTTACCTTATTTATAAATATATGATATTGATAGTTTTTTGCATTATTATAAGATCCTTTTGGAATCCTTAATTTATCTTTGGATAGACCAAGAGGGTATATTTTTTCTCAATTTACCAATAAATATGTTTTTACCAATAAAGATGTTAAAAATAAGGATCACACCTAATTTATCAATAAATATGTTGTTACTCAAATTTTATAAATGTTTTAAATATTTTTGTAGTTATAAATAATTAATGATGATAATGTGTCATTTTTTTCATGATAGTACATTGAGATCTTATTTGGATCAAATGTTATTTGTTTTTGCATATCACCTTGCTCACATGTTCTTATTTTTATATAATATATATTTATTCCTAGTAACACATACATCCTTAGTATATGAGACTTATATCACATTATTATAAATTTTTTCTTATCTCACATTTATTTTTAATTTTTATATCTAATAGGGTTTTCCATATTTTTACTTTGATATCATGCTTATTATTTATACTATAGCATAAATGTATCTTTAATTTAGAGAGGATGATCTTGTGGAATTGTTTTTAAACGGCACCAAAGTTTTAGACAATAGATTGTATCCAAGTAGAAGGATACTACATTGTAGACATGTGGCAAGAGGATTTGTTGTTATCATGTTGACATAGTATTGGATGGAGAATTACAATTGCCTTATTTAGTTCATAGGTTTTAAACCTTAGTAGATGTCAAGAAAAAAAAGATACTACATTCCATGGGAAGAGAGTGATTTTTTAGAGCATTCAGATCCATTGATTTCCATTGTTCATACTGATTGCATTTTCAATGACTCTGAGGCTTATAATACCATGGAAGAGGGAGATTTTAGTGATGATAGTGAAAACACCATCAATTATATAGGACTTAAAGATAGAATTTATTTTTTCATAGTTAATGTCAATCTCAAACACAAATTTTCAAGCAAAGATGATGATATAGTCTAATGTTTTGTAACTCATGTTTTAGAAGATCATAAAATTCATGTAGAGAGATTGAGACCCTTAATGTTTGATGTAATTCTTGAAAATGTGGTAAATATATGTTTTTATTGCTAAAACTTACTACAACCCAATAAATTAATAGATTGGCCAATAAAAAATTTGGTTTGATATGAAATAATAATCACCCTTATGGTCAATAAAATTAGTGCTTAATTGGATGTTCTATACCTTATACATATCAGTGAACACAACTTGAAGAATAGGGGAATTATTTCCAAATTGATCCATTTGTGCTCATATATGAATAATTATGTTGTAGATAGAATAATGAAAAATATAATTGAAGGATACATGGTGTCATTTAATATATTTGAATCTAACACCTTTATGTGCATATTAATAGAGAACTCATCCTATATGTAATGGGAAATACAATAGAACTATAAATAAATCATATCTTGGATAAGATAAATCCTACTTATACTTTTGATTGTTGATACATTAGATATTAGGAGTCATGACCAAGATGGATCCACTAAACCTATCCAGGGGATCTCTTACCACAATAATATCACTAGGGAGGGTTCCAAAGCCTCCAGTCAAATAAAACTATGAAATAACCCTAACTAGGTCATATGTTTTCATATTCACCAAACTAATAACAAGTACAGTATAATCTAGTGTTCACCAAATCTTTTGGCATAAAGTGGGGATAATAAACATAAAAAATTAAACATGTATATAAGATATATACTCATGTTAATGTATATAAAATCCTAATGCATAGGAAAGAATTACAAATTCATATTTATCTACTATGACAAAGGAGGAACAAAGTTAGGAATACTTACCTTTGAATACGAACCCATCGTGACTCAATCTCTCCCTTAGTCAAGGTGATTTGTAATAGGTTATTGTGGTATGTAAGGATGACAAGGATAAATTAGATCTAGGATACACAACCTATCAATGCATCTAAAGACTTTTCCATAAGATAAGACCTATATCTCTAAAATAATTATGAAACCCTAAGCTATGATCCTCAATTATAATGGTTGATAAGTAAACATGTAATATATATATATATATATATATATATATATATATATATATATATATATATCTTATTTTTATCTTCTATTATAAATGAAAAAATAGATGTGTTTATATAGGTATATCTAACCCTAATCCTTTCCAAAAGTTTATATTGACAAGGTCGAACTAGTCAACCTAGTATCATTATTGACAAAAAAAATTAGGTCATAGTCTAGGTTAGCCAGGGGCTAACATAGACCCTACTAATTTTTATCAATTAAAGTAAAATGTTGATGAGATAATAGTGTAACATAAACCATTAAAAATGGTTTTAGGCTATGGAAGGACTAATGAAGGTGGTAAATGCCTAGAGGAAGGTGAAAAATAGGATGCAAAACTTAGGGGAATGGTTGTTAGGAGATGGGTGTGTAGATAGCAAGTGGTAATAAGGGACAAAAATCCTAAAAAAAATTGCATTGATATTTATGTCTAACCTAGTTGATTATGAGTTTAGAGCCTTGTATTTCCTTAACATTATGCTTTAGGGAAAACTATAATCCCACAATCAGGGCCTCATATTTTGCTTTATTATTAGTGCATGGGAATTAGAGCCTATATGTTGGCAAAAATTTATTTAATTTTGGGTCAAATGGCTTGATATGAAAACATAATCCTTATTTGGATCTTTCTTGATCAAAATGAAGGGTCCATAATTGGGAAGGGCCCTAAATTTCTTCTAGAATTTCATGCCTCATAGTAAATGTATAATTTCTAAGACTAGGAGACTTATAACTTACTTCTTCATTGGTGGTGATGTACTCTCTAATATTATGTTTCATCCTAGAATCTTGATTGATCCTAATCTAGTTGGCAATGCCTCTTAATGGTAGCCATATATGAGATAAATATGTAGAAAGATATCCATTTAATGTCTTTGACCAATCTCTACTCAATAAAAACCCATATCCTTATGGAATATACACTACCATTATGTCAATAGTCATCTATACTTAAGGTTATAAATCAACTTAGACTCTTACATCATTAAGTTATCCTAAAACAAGCACTACTATATTATCTAGCTATGACATAGTTCTTTTGTATGGACTCAGGGCCAAACTAAGCTTCTAGAAAATGGAATATGGCATTACCGTTACTTAAGCTCTAGAATCTATCAAATAACTATGTAAGTTCTTGCCAAATGCTTGAATGGTTGGAAAGAAAGGGGAATTTTTTGGCTTACTTTTGTATATAAGATTTGTGTTGGTTGTCTTGGAATTTTTTGCAATAGACTTTCCTATGATAGACTTATATAAGAGCTCCTTATGCTATGTGATTTATTCCTATTGATGATGAAAATTGTGCTTGAAATTAATCAATCAACAATGGGAAGTTTCAAGTTGTGGGATATTGTAGCTTGAAACAACCTCCAGATTTTAGAGAAGTTGGTCTCTTCTTTTGTATCAAGTGTTGGGGAAAAAGGGATAAGAAATTAAATAGAAATGCAAATGCAAGAAATGAAACCTAACTATGGTGATGCGCCTGAGTGTAATCCTAATCCTAACCTGAGCACAGTGAGACTATATATAGGATTCAATTACATTTAAGAGCAGACAAGTGCATGATCAATGTAAAAGATTGAAATAATAGGAACAGGGTCTCACAACAGGGAATTCTTTTGCTAAGATACAAGAAATGTCCACAAAGGCATAGTGTTCAATCTTCTTAATAGAATCTTTCAATCACATAAGAGGCCCAAAAATCATGTATAGTTATGTAGAACTTCTGACTCAAGAAAATGAGAGAAAAGCAAATGACATTCCTAATCACAACGCTAGAAATTCTATAGTATAGACTACTTTGCAAATGACACAGATAACATCAACCAAGGCATAGAGTTCAATCTTCTTAATTCATTCAGCCACATAAAAGGCATAGAAACATGCACAGTTACATCAACTTTATAACTCAAGAAAATGAGACAAAAGCAAATGATATCACTAGTTAAAACTCTAGAAAGATCTAAACTATAGAATGTCCCCCCTTTTTTAGATTTTACAATTCTTCTCCTTTTATAGCCTCAGATGTCTCCTTACATCACTCCCTTTCCTACACAATTCTACTCTGCCTTTAACTCACAGGGGACAAATAGACGGTGCTTTCAATGCCTTAAATGCATCCTGGTCTTATCAAGAATTGCCCTAACTGTGGCATGGCAATTCATGTCCAGTACCTCCCTTTGTGCCTGAATTTCTCATTCCATCACCTGCTTAGCTGCTCAACTATCTATTCTACCTTCACTTATATGGGACAAATAGATGGCCCTTTTAATGCTTGTAGGCTCCAAAAATCTACTCGACAAATTGTTCCATCTACCAGGAATAACTCCCACTGAGTTTGTCTCCATCTTGCTTTGCTATAACAAGTAGATAGACAATCTATTCTATTTAAATGGAAGAGGACACTTAGTCAATCCCCATAAATTCTCTATATTGCTTATAAATCATTAGAGAATGACACTTGGTGCTTTTTGCCTACTTTATCAAAGACACACGACATTTTCTACTTTCTTTATATTTTGCTTAAGAACGCTCCACCTTCGACACCTATCATAATTTGATTCTTTGATACTTAGTAGTTTTAACAAAATAAAACTCACCGCATTCCTTGCTTGAGTAGCCTTTAAAAAGTGAATGGATGCACGTGGTAGTCTTTACAAGTTGACACTTGGTGCTCCCACAGACCTTTAAAGTATCACTAGGGACCCACCACAATCTTATATGGTAATGAAGCTTGAAGATGGTCTCTCATAAGTTGACACGTGGTGACCTCTGATACTCCTAGGAAGATACGTGGCATCTTCTACTTCTCCTACTAGGGGTATGTGGCACCTTCCGCTATTTTTAGGGATGGAGTAAAAGGGGGCTCAAAGAGTGACATTTGGCAGCCTCCACTACTCTTTGATACTTAGACAAAATGGAATGATGCTTATCTTTAGCTATGTTGTATAATTATCTAAGGCACATACTAGGCTTCTATGGATGGTGACACTTGGGGACTTTTGCCTTCCTCTGAAAAAGGTAGTTCAGGGCCTTCCACGATAGCCACCTGGCACTTTTTGCTACTTTTTGTTACTTAGCCTATTGTAACCCTTTTGCCAAAAAATAGATGGAATGCGAGTGCCAATATGAGACATGGATGCTGACACATGGTGCATTCCACTTAGCTACTATTGGATACTTTACATGATCTACAACTTTCTTGAAAATTATGAAAAGTGTCTTGGACAATGCTAGTTGGCTGGCTTCGTATTTCAAAAAGTGACACTTGGTAGCTTCCACTTAGATTCAATACTTAGGCAAAATGGAACAAAGGAAATGAAAGGGAAAAAGAGAACCCATGCTCAAACATCACCACTTGGCAGCCTTCACTACACTTCAACACTTAGATGAAAAAGAAACCTGTGCTCTACTCCAAAACTTTGCCGCCATGACCAAGGTATGCGGGAACCAAAATTGTAGTGCGTGACTAAAAATTTAAAAACAACATAGAGTAAAAAATTACTCTACAATTCCAATTCATGAAGAGTGATGTTGTCCTTGATCTTCTTCATACCCTCAATAATATTTTATCCTTCCATACTTTCTTCCTCTCTATGCTAAGGCTGATAATTCCCTTTTGGGGTAGGATGATTATTATCAGCTTTAATATTTGGGGGAATAACTATATTATTATGAGGATTGGAAATGGTGAGTGGATATCTATTCCTTAGATTGTAATTATTCCTTTTGAACTATTGGAATGCTTGTACCTCATTAGAATTATCCTTTGGAATATTTTCATCTTCATTAAGGAAGAGAAACTCATAGGTTTCAAAAACCATAGCTGAACTTGAAGGTTTAGATTCATGATGGAGATCTAGAGGATTTATCATCTAATATTGTCTAATCATTTCCCTCTAAAATATTTCAAAGGATGCATAGAACTCTATGCAGTCTAATTCCACATGTTGTGATGTTTTATGAACCCTATAACAATTGGGCAATTGTGTCCATGATATTGATTTTTGGCATCTTATTAGACTATTATTTATTTGCATTATTGGTGGGACTATTGAAAGGCCTATTATATCTTGGAAATCCAAAATTCTGATTAGCGGTATTACCCATCCTTTTTTGCATATTCAAGAAATCATTCCTCATCTTTTGGATAATTCTTTGTATAGAATCCAATTCATCTTTGGTAGAGTCAGAACCTTGAGTGACTACTCCATTGGTGTGACTCTGATGTTGGCTTTGTTAGTTCTATTGATGACCATTACTTTTTTATTTATTATTCAAGAACCTATAATTTTGATTTGTTTTTTGTTGCATCATAGGAAGTAGAGTGTACAACTGAATCTAGTTGAATGCATGGGCATTTTGATTAGCATGTCAAATTGGATTTAGGTCCATTGTTGAATGTTTGGCCTCCTAAATTTTGAGGGTTGAGTTAAGGATTGAGATTCTTATTAATATTAATATCTTATTAGAATGTCAAAGCTAAAGTATTGGTAGTGGTATCTCTTTGTAAGAACATTGTAGTAATGGGATCTAGAGCACTTTTATATATATCAAGCATCAAATCCACATATGTATTATACATGGCATTCAATCAAGTGTGCATATTCTATAATATTGCATTGAAGGTCCAAATTGACTTATTGGGTTCCCTCTTCATGTTGGTGAAATGATGATATGCCAGAATTGGATTAATCACTTGGCTAAATTGTGTAAGAAATATATTTTGACAATCATTCCATAAGGTGATATATTTTTCCTACAAATTGAGATAGAAAACATATGAAGAATATAGTAGAGTAAATAGTAAAATCATGTATACAACATCATAAAGGGTGACATTCATTAATCTTAGGTATCTTTGAAAGATTTGATGTGTTCTTCTCTTGTCCTCCCATTTGAGACAGAGAAGGTAGGCAAATACTTTTTTGGATTCCTTTGAAGATCATGTTGGTCCCTAGAGATGGAAATAATAGATCTGACTAACCAATGTTAGGCCATAAGAGGATTGATAAGTGGGATGTTTATTACAAGGGAAAGTGTCATATCTTAGTGTATCTTAGGGATGGTAGGTATGGGTCTAGGCCTCCTAATATTTGACAATGGTAAAACCAAAAGGCTAGCTCAGGCCCTATACCTTTCTAATCTCCTAGGTGCCTCTAGTGTAACTATATGTAGTGACTAACCTCAACTATTAAGAAAACACAAGTGTTCCCTCCTTCTAGTTCCACCTTTTTTATTTTGATGTGGGTTATATATACATCACAAAAGTTTAAACAAGGTAGCCTCTAAAATTGTTGGATCTCTATGAAACAAGGTTCCACTTTAGGGAATGAGTTGTAGTTATGTGGTTCAAACATCTAGGTGATGGAATAATAGGTTGAGATTGTGGGTTGTTTAACCAATTTTTATTGATGGATATA
The DNA here is from genome assembly GCA_037957365.1 of Torreya grandis. Taxonomy (NCBI): domain Eukaryota; kingdom Viridiplantae; phylum Streptophyta; class Pinopsida; order Cupressales; family Taxaceae; genus Torreya; species Torreya grandis. The sequence continues at coordinate 2,254,810 of JARHVA010000105.1, forward strand.
TGGAATCTAATAGAAAGTAATAACTAAGTGAGTTGGATGGGTGGAGAACTATTATATGGTGGGCATATTTTAGATAAAATTCAAAAAGGGGGGGAAGGGTAAGGCAAAAAATAAGGCCCTATGTTATTGAAATATCACTTATAAGATTGCTTCTTTGGTGGAAAAGTATCTCTAAGACTAGTGCTTGTTGTTGGTAGCTTTTTCACACTAATGAATAAGTATGGTTAGCAATATGAGAAAACAAGTATAGGATGCTCAATGATCACAATTAAAATTTGGTCTCCTTAGGGCTAATGTTACATACCCTTATTTGAGATATTATATCTCTAACTATAAAGTTGTCTAGTGTAGTTATGGCTCACACCTATATGCCTATACCAAAATAAATACCTCTATACACCTCATATTATCAATCCAACTTATACTAACTTCTTAAACCAATGAAACCTACTAAATGTCAATGGTTGTTACACATCTAAGGTCAATATTCACTAATTATAATTATTAGATTCATCCATAGAATTAGCACACTTTACAATTATTGAACTAATATAGATAAATAAACTTAAATTTAATTAACACAAAAAGGGAAGAAGAAAGAAGAAACATAGTTACACGACAATCAATCTCTTGATCTCTTCTTATATATTGATCTAAAAATTTTTCCCTTTGAAAAAAGGGTTACACATGTATATAAAGGACTTGGGGAAGGGATCACCTCACCCTCCAAGTATATAAAAATTTCATTATATCATAAATTATTAGATCACAAGTCTTAGTTGCATATTATAACATATAGATAATCCTTATACATGCAATGTGTGTATGATGAAAAAAATAATTTGTTTAATTAGTACATAGATGTAAAAAAAATTAAATATTCATTTGTAATCATTACATGTAAAATTATACAAAAAATAGCCTTTGACTTAGGCTAAATCGACTCCTTCTTAACACTTTTAAAAGTTTTTGTTAGAACTATAGTTATAATTAGAGCTATGTTAGTAACTATAACCTTGTTGTTGTGGATGTGGTAACCAAAATTATGGTTGGGGATGCATTCATTGATTAGAATGGAGTTAAAATTTTATCTAAATTATGAGGTAGTGTTGATGTAGTTATTGAGCCAAGAGGGACTAAAGTTTAAGTGTTGTAACTAGCACCATAGGTAGGGGTTTAGGAGAAAAATTGGTAGGTGGCATTGATGTTGCTTTCTTATTTACATCCAACTCTAGATAATGTTTATAAAATTTAACATGTTCTGCATAAACTAAGTTCATATCAAGGAGATGAGTTTTGGTTACCCTACTTATCCATTCTATCATATTTGCATGCTCTATCTTGGTGGATTAAAAACCAACCTAGAAGACCTCTACTTATGTTTCCTTCTTCCTTGCTATGATTAGCTTTGCTTCAATGTCCTCTAGGCTTAGTCCTTATAAAATCTATTTGAAACTATCTAAAAATTGTTAAATAATTTTATGAAAAGTGGTCTGAGCTACCAACTTCTTCATGTTATCCCAAAATCTTATTAATTCAAGTTCATCCTAAATTTATGTTACTTTATTTTCTTGTTTTGAAATCTTATTCACTAGATCTTCAAAAGTAGACACCCAATCTTGGGCCTCTAGAACTCTAATGATAGATAAATTTAATGCATTAGTTACATCTAAAGGGGTCATCAGATCTACATGGTTGAATGCCTTATTAGGAATGTATACTACCAAGAAATTCAATTTATTTTCATCTTCTCTAAGAAGCTTAAACAATTTTTTAATTTAATTTACATGCAGAGATAACTAGACTCTCTAATAATGAATTGTATCCCAAATTTCATACAAAATTAGTGCCACATTCTATACATCTTTTTCTATATTAGAGGGAACTCATATCACCTATTGTTTCTCTTTGAGAGTTTCCAAATCTTCTTCTAGTTCTTTTCTATCTAGGTCCATTCCCTCATGGATGGCCAATACTACTTTGATATGGGTATCCATTTAGGACTTGAAGTCCTTAGTTTATGGGGACTAACCTTCTTCCTATCTTTCCTCTTTGAAATAGAGTAAATTTCTTCTCTTTCCTCCAAAATTAGTCCTCTACCACTGCTATTCTTAATCTTTCTCTTCCTAACCCTTTACATTGAGGTTGTGGTTTTGTAAAAAAGTGATCATAAAGTGGGAATCTTGGTGATATTTAGATTGGCCCTCTTAAAGGTTGAGGCTCCTAACTCCTTATCCCAGCCTACAAGAGTGAGCTTTAATGGATCCAATGGTTGGCCTTTTATTTATGCATGTTCCTTAAGCTCAAGTTCAAGCTTAGTAGAAGGCTTGGGCATTGAGGGTCAAATTATCTTGGACCAGTCTATGCTCTAAAATTATGGTATGGGATGCATAATATAGATAGGTTTATTTTTTTGGTCCCTTTTAGTTGTTACTATTATTGTGATCTGAACTAGTCTTGAAGGAGGTAGTGGTGAACCTAGTTGGGTAGAGGAGGCAACCATTTGAATGATGGGTTGGTTATTGGTTATGGAAAAAAAAGTGAAGGTTATAATATTGGGAGTAGAGTTGGTTGTGAGGGGAATAAAAATGGTTGAAGGGATGGAGATTGAAGGAGTGGAGACTATAGGGGAAATGATTGAAGAAGTAGAAGCTATAATTGGGGGAATAGTGGTTTGAGAAATGAAAAGAAGACCAATAGAGAGTAATTGCATAAGAATGAAAGTAGAAAAAAATGGAAAAGGCACATTAGAATCAATTGGTAAGTAAATTAGATAATAAATACCTAATGGAGTAGTGAAGAGAATACCCTTACCATATTGGTCACCACTGAGGGGTGATTTTGATTTTAGTCCTTGTAATCTGAATACCTTAGATTGTTTTAACTCTTCCTCATCTACCTCTTGACTTGGATCAACTTAAATTGAAGTTTATGCCTCTTTATAGTTTAAATTCATGGATGGGGTTTGAGATATATCCACCCTTAGTTTAATTCAATAGCATAATGTTATTTTCTCAACTTGTGGAGTAGTCACCTATTGGGTAAGAGGGGGAAGAGTCAGACTATATGTTAGGGATATTGATGCCACCATAATAGGTGATATCTCTTCCTCATAATAAGAGTTTAGAAAAATTATATTCACCTCCTCCCTATTTGTATTTCCCTTTTCTTATGTTATCTCCTCTATTAATTCTTATTTAACTCTCCTTAGTTCAATAGTAGCTGTTTAAACTTGAGTAGTCTATTCTTCTTCTTCCTGTGTAATAGCTAGTATCTCTTATATATATTATTGTTGTTCATGTTATTTATTAGTTAATGTTTCCCCTACCACTTAATTTTACTCTTGTTGAGATATAATCATAATAGGTGTTTGTTGGTTATCTTGACCTTAGTCTGCTGGCTATTGGTAAGGCTTATCACTCCAAAAGTCAAAAGATCTCCATCCCCCTGGTGGTAGGATCTTGAATTTACCTTGACTAAGAGCAAGGTATGGGTAAACTTATATCACCTTCAATAATTATTCACTTAATCATATAGTCATAACCCTTTCCTTTACTTACTCATCATCTTTGGCATTAAGGAACATGAAGTCATGGTCAAATAACTCATGTTTGTATGAGATTTCAAGGCTATTAATATTTTGATGTACTCTGATGTGGGGGTCCCAATACCTATGGGGTAGAGTAACCAATGAATAAAACCTCCTTGGATTCCCAAATTACCTAAAATATATCTTAAATGTATATTGAATCCTCCCAATAATGATAGGGAGTTGTGGAAATTAACTTTATCATTCTTTGTCAAATCTTCATCTATACCATTCCATAATTGGAAGGTAGTCTATTATTTGATAAATTTTTTAGGAAGAAACTTGGGGAGCCAAAGAGGGTCTACCATATGCTAGTAACCATGATGACTATATAATCTAGGTAGAACTAATATTCACTCAAATTCATGAGTGTTTTGGTGATGTTACTTGAAATCCTAGCCAGAGGGTGGCTACGAATGGCCATTCAAACCTGAGGATAAAGGTCCCTTATAATTTTGGTAATGTTACTTACATATTTATATATGTGAATGAAATAATAGAAGTCAAATATTCTATTCTTGATAAAATCAAGGTTGGGATTCCATAAAATCCCATTATGCTTGTAAATGATTCCCATGACTGCATCAAGAAGGTATGACATCACATATAAATTTATTCCTTGGTGCCTCTTGTCCTTATGTAGAATTTGTTTATGTAGGTGGAAAATGATGACCTCTCCCAATGCATATGTGCACTCTGAAGTAATGAGTAGGTCCAATAAAGGTACCCATTATAGATGTAAGTGGATGCTTGGGTGGATAAAGAGTCAGTTAAACAATTCCATGCATATATAAATTCCCATATTGAATTGGGTGATAGGGACAAGATTATTTGTATGTTATTTGAAAGTGAAAGTCTCACTTGGGAGAAGCAACTTCCCTAATCTCACTCCACATTATTTTTTTCTTCCAAGTGACTATAGTGTGTAAATCAAATTTAACATATAGAATAAGGAGACTTAAATACCTCATGAATGCATCTCTATTTATGTATGAAACCACTATGTTGTTATAAACATAGTGTATATAGCCACTATCTATAATTTTGCCTTAGAATAATAGGCCTCACAACAAGTACATACATAGCATGACTTCTGATTTGGTGGCTATGTACTAAAGTTATTATTATTTGAATGGCATCAGGTTAGCTGTAAGTTGTTTCTCCTCAGTGATATGTACTCATATAATGAAAATGAATCAACATTCTCTATGACCTCCCATAGAGCTGAGTAATTATCATGGAGATTGTTGAATATAGTTGTGCCAAAAATTGTGTTAAGTATTCAGTGGAGTCCTTAACAAAAAATCTAGATGGTTTCAAGGCTCCCTTATATGCCCTAGATGAATATGCCATTGCTATTTATGGATGCTAGTGTGATTTAAGATTAAAAAAATGGTAGTCTAAAAGGGAATTACACAAGGTATAGGTCATTTTAGACATAACTAGGGATTTTGAGATTATAAAAGGCTATGTGCACTTAATATATTGAAAATTAAATGAGGTGAACTCATTTGGGGGCTTGATGTTATAGATTTATGTATTCATTCCATTTCATGCACCATTAATCACCAACATCTATGAGATCATCACCCTTAATCAATTTTAACTTTACCACCTAGTCCTAGTGGGCATGCCATGTGAGATGTTTGCTCATTCAGGGTGCCATGGTCTTACTTTTTTCCTTTTGACACTTGTTACTATATGGTTTAGTTAAGGGGGTTGAGATTTGCCTTTAAGAATAATGGTATGAGATGGTGAGCCCAATATTCCATGCAAAATACCTCAAAGAGAAAAATTCTCTTTAGATAGATTCATTTGAGAAGATTTGTTCAAAAGTTTTCTAAGGCAAAGTTCCCAAACAAAAGGATCCAAATGAAATCTACCTAAGGGAAATTTATCAAAGACTAAGTTATCTTCAAAAAGATTTTAATTTGGGAGGATGTTGTCACATATAAATTTCCTAAATTTAAACCTTTTGAATGAATGCTACCAAAGAGAAAGTTCCCAAAGAAAACCTCACAAAGATCAATGTTTTTGAAGTAAACCTACCATATAAGAAGTGCCAAACAAAATTATGTGACAAAAGTTGTCAAGACTAATTTTTCAAATGGAAAAAAATAAAATAAAGTTATTGACTAAAAAAATAGCAAAGACAAATGATGAAGATAAAAAGTATCTAAAATGTCGAATTAAAAAAGTTACCAAATAAGCAACTTTGAATAAAAGAACCCGAATAAGCAAACTTTGAATACATGTCATACATAACATTTATTCCAAAATTTCCATTAATAGGTTAGTTTCAATAAGTCATTTCAGCATGGAAAATAATTTTACCAAACATTATCTATTGTTCATAATGTCAAGTTTCTACAGCTAGTAAAAACTAGCCCTAAACACACACATGACCCAAATAATAAATAAGTCTAAAAAACAAAAAAAGGGTCCCCACTTTTTAAATAAAATCCAAGGTGGGGTGTGTTTAATAAAACATGTAGGAATAAAAAAATATTTACTTCATAAGATAACATGACCTAGTTTTAATTCTCAAGTCATGCATGGTAATTGTGTGTCATGTTTGTCATTGTCAAGTACCAAACACTAGATTTTAGTATCTAAAAATTAACCCATTTTATTCTGGTAGTGAAATTAATGTAGTAAGAGGATAATTTTTCTTGAGTGTGTACAACACATTTTGTCTTTAGTATGAAGCTCTAAATGTTCATGTCATTCAATAGGAAAACCTACATGTTGGTGAAAACCATGTTTCCCTTAAAATTTGTTGGATTTCAGCTTCCTTGAATCATTGGAGATATTTTTATTCCTTTCTAAATAACATGTAAATTAAAGGTGATAGTTACTAAATTTTGTGTAACTATGCATGATATTTAGTTGGAAAAAAAACATGCCCCAACCCTCATCAATGTGAGTAAAATTACACAATTTAATGAGCCAAATAACTATGTAGGTAAATGATATAATCATCAAGCTAAGTTCACTCAAATAAATAAATATTAATATAAATTAGATAAACATTAGGCCAAGTTTACTCAAATAATATGAATCAAACATTGTAGATGGATTATATATTTAATTGTAATGTTTTTCTCAAGTTTAATGCATGATGAAAATGTAATGAACAGTGCTAATTCCCCTATCATGAACATAATTTTTATTTTTTAGTTTCACTCAACATATAATTCATGATAAAATTATAAGGGTAAATTTCCATGCCTTTTTCATGACCTTGGATCTAATAAGTGTGAAGAGGAATGACAACCAATTGTCATTCAACTAAAAATTGTGTTGTGTATTCACATGGACCACTATAATTAACCTTGAATATGTAACAAATAATATAAAATTATATGCATATATATGTTTAATTTTATAACATGTATCTAAAATGTATATGTATGTGAACATTTTTAATCATGTTTCTATAAATTATTGTGCATATGCCCTTGTGTATGCACTAAATTATGTATGAATCTATGCTCAATTCTTTTTAAATTGAATACATATGAATGGAATATGACCATATAATTTATATCAATGTGACTCTATATATAATGTATTTGAATAAATTTTATATCTAAATTATTATAAATCTCTAAAATTTATACTCTGATATGATTTTTTAGCTCATGGGAGTTTACATCTCTATAACTAGCCCACTATAATTCCACCTTTTGAGATGAGAGACATATCCTATAAGTCATTAATATAAAAATAATATTTAAATATATCATGTCATGAATAAATATAACATTATGTTATACCATTTGATTATGTGGATAATATATCATCATAGTAGTGTATATATCGCTCAAGGTATGTATGTAACATATGGGATGCATGGAATTTAATCTTCATGTTTATATATATGTATTAATAAATCACATCATATAAATATAAATAAAGAATAATACACCATAATAGTTCATGGTATATATCATGGCATCACTCAATTTTATCAATCTCAAAAATTTCAAGTGGTAGTGTCATGCATAAAGCTAGTTTCCACATACAACGAACATAAAATGTCACAAAAAAATGCCAATGCCCAAATAAAATGAGACATAAAAATGTTGTAAACTATGGGAATCAATTATTTCACATTAAGTAAGTCCCAAGGTCCACACATAATAGTAAATCATAGTGTATCCTATCATGCAAAAGAGAAACAACATTAATAGAGCATAGATCAAGGAACTAGTCAACACCATCTATATGTATCAATGTCACATTATAGTATAATATCATACCATGTATCATTGTGTAAGATAGGAGTTACTATAAATGTGTGTGTAATAAATATATGTGGTTTAACATGATTAAAATGTCATATAAATATATAACATAAAATAATGAAACCTATGGAATAAGATGGCCCTAGTATTATCATGGCCATTAGGTAAAGGAAATTCCAACACTTGTATGTATATGTGTAACTTGTACACACTCATATAATGTGAAATTAATGTTTATAAAAAAATAATATTCCACCTACCAAATATGTGATAAATAATATATGTAAATAGTATAATCTAGATATAACGTCATGTTTAGGTCCTGATTTTTTTAATGTTCTGAAAGTTTTTTTTTAATGTATTTTTGGAATGTTTTAATATTGAAAAGTGAGGCCAAGTGGTAATATTTTTGAATAAATTTTAATGGGATGGATCCTAAAAATTTTCAACATGTGTCAAGGCATATAATACACTAACTATGATAGAATGGTGTGTGAATAAAGCAAAATAAACTAATATGGCCCCACTAGATATGTGTATCACAATAACATATTTCAATATCATATGTGGAGATAAGAATATACATTCATCTAATGGGTAGGAATCTATTTTCTTAAGTGATATGTAAATGTATATGTATATGATCATGGGATCTCAATGGAATCCATAAAGGATATACACTAGAATCATGGTAGGATAAGTATCATAGATGTCCAAATAAGGATAAAAATAAAGAGGCAAGGCCCAAGTGAAAATGAATCCAAGGGATGGATTAATGTTCAATTCATTTACATGTGAGAACATGTATTCAAATAGAATAGTAGAATGGATGAAAAATTAAGCAAGTATCAAGAAATTATGTAAAATAGTATGTGTGGTGAATAAATCCCAAGAATCACTTCAATCCATTATAAGTAATGAATGTTCTCAATGTGGATCCTTATGATTAATTGAATTATGATCTTACACCTATGATATTATATAGTTAAGAACACTCACACTAGTATGATTGATAATACATTTGATATTTTTTACATAAAATGTATAAGAAATTGTATTTTGTGTTGGAATTTGTTTATCAGCTATATCATCCTTTGAATAAATATTTATATTTTATTTGCTTGTTATAAATAATATTCCTCTCATGAAATTTTAAAACTTTAACTTTCATTCTCAAATTTAATATAGTCATGATCTTTACCCAGTATTACCCCCATTGATCTTATCCCTGATTTTCCTAGTTTTGTATTGTATTGATTTAAAATAGGGTCAAGGTGACATATAACATAACATGTTTTGAGCCCTAGTGTTGTTAGTAACTCAATGGATCCAATGAAATATTAATGAAATTTAATCTTACCAAAGTGTTGATTTTCATACACAAGATATCATAGAAGTGTCATGCTATATATATTGACTTCATGAAAATATGTAATCTCAACATTGGTGCATTTATTGCCATTGATGTAAGGAATAAGAATCAAAGTCTCTAGATATGAGGAATGATTTTTATTTACCTCATTTGGAACCAGACTTATGACATTCACATTAATAAGTATGTATTGATTTTGATTTTCCTTTGTGATAAACCCTTTATTAAGGATGTTTTCTTTCTTATCATGATTTTTATTTTGTAAATTATCTTTAAAATATTTCTCTTTTAATAATTAATATTGTTGTAACATGCACAATATTTCTTATTCTAATTTCTATTTTTTCAAACTTTCATTTTTAATTTGTTCCATCTATAAATTTACTTATCTAACTATTCCTTTTGTAAATTTTATTACTCTATTTTTTCCATTTATAACCTTTCTTGCTCTAGTTGATCCTTTTTAAACCTTTGTTGCTTTGATTTTTCTTTTTTTAACCTTTATTGATCTAATTTTACCTTTTTTAACCTTTCTTTATCTAGTTTTTCCTTTTATAACCTTTCTTGTTCTGATTTGTCCTTTTTTAACTATTTTTATATTCTTTTCACACTTTTTCCTTAGGAGATGCAAACATAATGTGAGCAGATTGCTTGATTGTAGAATTGTTCTTGAATCAGGTGGTGGTTTGATTGATTTATCTATTATAGGATTGACACTATCAAGGATAATTTTTATTTTGTTATTCAAACCCCAAAAAAAATATGTATGATGTCCATGCATTCTATTCTATGCACAACATTATTTTGATTTTTTAAGATGATCTAAAGTAATGTGTTAAACTTGTTTCAAAGCATTCCTATTATAATCTCACCTAAACTCTTATTAGCCTTATGTACACTTTTTGAATCACTGGTTGTATATTTATCAAAATTTGGCTTCTCATCTTGAGATGAAGTCTTTTGAGGTAAAAAATACTTGGATAAATATTTAAATATATGTTTGATAATGGAATGATCTAGATTCATCATATATATGACCTTATTTTTAAGTTATGTGATCCTTAAATTGAAATATTGATTTTTATTTTACAACTCCTTTATGGTCATTCTCATAGTGAGTATTTGATCTTGAAGGGATTAAAAAGTAAAATCCTTAGTTATTTCTAATTGAATATGCATAAAAAAGCCATCAAGAGGGTTTTTTGGATGTGTATGGGGATGATAAAGAACATTGGGATGACCTCCATTTTTAACTATAGGATTGGTCAGATTAACTCTTAAGATAATGGTAGCATGGAAATCCTTAGAGGTAAGGTATCTACTAACACCTTGAGGAAAGGTGGAAGGAAGAATATAAGAATTTATAGAATCAAATAGATAACTAACCACTTAGATATAATTGTGACAAAATATTTGAATAAAAGTGTGGCATATGATAAAATTTAGTAGATAGATAAAACCTAGAAAATAATTTAAAAATAGGTATACATGATGATGGATCATTAAGTGTGATTTGAAACATTGATCCAAAAAATATCACATAGTTATAACTAGAATAATTCCTACTACATAGGTATACATTTCTCCCTTCAGGCCAAATTTATTAAAATAGATTGAAAATTCCATAATTTGTATAGTATATAATGAACAAAAAAGGGTTTTTATCCACTCAATGAAAATAGATAAAAAATTAGAGTATTTGACAAGTAGAGCCATTTTGATTTAAATTAACTAATAAATGAGTAAACCTATAAATAATTTTTTGTTTTATGGAAATCAAAAATCAAATAATGAAAGCCTAGGATAGAAAATAAAAAAAAGATTTTTTCTTTAAGGAAATTAGAAATGAAATTTGAAACCCTATAAAGATGAAATTCTTATGTAAAACCTATATTATTGTAGTGTTTGATATGTATACATGTTCACCAATATTTTTTACCCTAATTTTGATTAATGGGTGAGATTAATCTAATTAATATATAACTTAAAAATTTAATTTATATATTAAAATATGACATCCAAGCATACATTTGAATGTAAAAGACTGAGATTGGTTCTTCTAATTTTACAAGTGGCATATGTTAAATATATAGGTAATATGGAGGTAAATAAATTTAGATTTTATGGTTTACTATCTGACTGTGACTGTATTATGGTAGTGAAAATTAGGACAAAACAAGCATGTGGTTCATTTAGTTCTAGAATTGATTTGCTAGTTGTGTTGGGTCAATTCCACTAATTTGGGTCAATATCATTAGTTGATACTAACTTTTTGGTTAGTACTAACCTACCAAGAAGTAAGACATAGTTACTATACATTCATCTATGATTATCTTTGCTTACTCTATGTTTATGATCTTGAACCTTGATGATGTGTGTAACTCCAAAAATTAGTCTTGTTTGCCTTGAAACCCTAGGTGTTCTTGTGAGGGATAGAAACTTGGAAAATAGGGGAGGTGTAATGGGCTAAGTTGAACCCAACCTTCAATTTTTGATGATTGACCATTTGTTATGTATTGAATAATCTAAGGATGTAAATCAAGTCACACATAATTACTCAATCTAATGTGATAATGCAATTATGTTTATTCACTATATGTATGTAACTAATGATGTGGATTTGGTTCTTGAAAACTCTTGATTTGACTTGAATTTAGAGTGCTTTTTACTTGGCTTGTGACTACTCCTAGTGATAAGTTGAAAAAATTTCAATAAAGGTCATATTTTTTTAATATGAAATAGTGTATAAATGTATATCTAATATGTTTGTAGTCCTTCTTCAACGAGACCTTCATTTATTTATATATGAATTCAATTAAATAATTTTTCACTTCACTAACAAACTAGGCTAATGGGATGACCCTAAGGATGGGTTTTATTTTTAAAAATATTTATTTTTTGGAGTGGGTCAATACCAACCATATCATATTGATATCGACTAGCAATATTGATTGAATATGGTGAAAAAAACATGTGTGCACATGGACTAAATTGAGAGTCTGGAGATATATGTGTATGTTTTTAGTTGTATTAAAATAGATAATGAGGTTATTCTAAGTATGTAACAGTATAATGGAAGGGTTGACTCATAAAATAAATTAAAGTATGAAATAATGGAAGATTAATAAGTTATTTTAGTGATCAAGTCATGTGTGGGAATTATGTGTTAAACATGTCATTCTCATGTACCAAAGTCAAAATTTTAGTATCCAAAATAACTAAAATAAATTGAGAAATTAATTATCACTCTCTTGGGAAATTATTGAAAAAGCATAAAATTATGAAAACATATCAAAAGAGAAGCCCTAGAGCTAGGTCTAAGTACACTAGAGGTCAAAGTTTCATGGTGTCAAGTGTTGACAACAAAAAAATTTCATTACATTCTAAATTCTTCATGATGTTATGAAAACATAAATAGGTGGGATAAATATGTGTGGTTTGAGCCATATTTAGATTATTGGAATGTAGCAGTCACTAAATGGGGAGTGATTGTGGTTTTCCAACCCAACATACTAACCCTTTTACAAGGGTCATAATGTGTTTGAAAGTGTTATTAATGTTTCAAGTGAAGGATAAGGAGAATAAATATTAATGCATAGGATTGAAGGTGAATGTACACCTATAAAGAATATAAAATTGTAGGTGTGTAATTATAAAACATCATAGACATACAAAATGTAAGGGACATTATCATTAGAGATAATAAAATACCAATAATTATACAAATTTCATTATTAATGATAATGTCTAGGTGGTTTTATCTATAATTTTTATCTAAATAGTGAAAGATCATACACATAATATTTTCAAAATTTAGGATGATTTTTATGAATAACAAACTATATAATTTGAAACTAGAAAGGTGGAAAGGTTCTACGTGTGGACAACATTTGAAATTGGTTTTTTCCTGCCAAGTTGGGCCCCTTGAGTGTGGCCGACGGGATCACGGATCTAATGGAGGACACTACTAGTGGCAGTGCCTCTAGGGATCTGTTCAAAAATCTAGTAGTGGATAGTCCATCCAATAGATGGAAGAAGACACTTATAGGTGAAAAGATGTACCCCTTAAAAAGCATGATGAGCCTCCCTATTATCTTAGAGGGCACAACCCTTCATATCCCAGATGATCTGGTGGAGGAAATCGTGGCATCCATCGACCTTACGTTGGTAGGTATGTTTTCTTCTTTCCATCCTAGTATCAAAATGATTAGGAAATGGGTTCTATCTAGGTGGAAAGTTAAGGGTAGTGTTTTGATCACTGCCATAGCAAGAGGCCTATTCCTTTTTAGTTTTATGAATAAGGAGGGCATGATTGCTATTCTTGCTGGAGGACCATGGCTGTATGGCCCACATTCTCTTGCCTTATGCTCGTGGAAACCAAGATTTGATCCTAACTTAGACCTTAATAAGTCTAATCCTGCTTGGGTAAGACTGTCAGGGTTCCCTTTGGAATTTTGGGATGAATTTTTTTTCACAACTATCAACAATTCTATTGGCCAATATGTCACTATAGATCATACAACCATAACAAAGTCTAGATGTGCGTACACTAGACTTTGTGTCAATGTTGAAATAAATAGGACTCTCCCTATGACCATAGAGCTAAACTCTAAATATGGGACCTAGACTCAGCCGATCACTTATGAAAATGCTACCACTTTTTGTTAAATATGTAAGAGAAAGGGACATTTAATGACACAATGCACAGTAAAGCAAAAGGGGAGGAAAGATGATTCCCAGATTGAAGGGGAGGATCAGGCTCTCAATTACAGAAAGAACAATAAGTAGGAAATGGAGAGTAATGTGGAAAATCTTGACAACACAAAAAAGGGAGAGGAGGAGACAAGAAAGGAGGATATCACTAGTAGTGAGGGAAAAGCTGTCCCAAAGGAAAATATAGTATCAGCTAATAGTCAGAAGGATATATTTAACACAACCAACCCTCTAGAAAAATAGACTAATATGTCTAAGGAAGGTGAAAGAGGTAACCTTTTGATAGAGGAAGTCAATGAAGAAGAAAAAGTTCCAAGAGTTGGATAGGAATAAGTAACTCCAAAAAGTCCCACTAAAGGAGAAGCAGACCCATAGTTAAATACAGACATTTTCCATGCTCTAGAAGTCGGAGACCAAGTAGGAAACTACTTAGCAATAGGAGTATCGGGACAAAGTGGTAGTAATGAACAGGAGGAATGGGTTACCCCAAAGAAAAAGAACTAAAAAGGTAAAATATTTGTGAATGTTAGCACTGAGCCCAAACAAGGGAGGCTAACCCTAAGAGAAACAAGACAAAGAGAGATTACTAGGGAGATTGCCAATGGTAAACAGAATACACTAGAGACCCAACCCCCCAAACCCTCTAAATGAGAATATTATCTTAGAACATGAGGGGATTTAATAGTCCCTAAAAGTAGTTTGAGGTCAAAAACTACATTTTAGATAATAAATTAGATATTTTATTACTCTAAGAAATCAAGATGAATGAGGAGAATTTTACAAAAATTGCTGCCTATATATGGCCTAAGGTAGCTTTTTGCATTAGTCCTGCTGAAGGGGATTTAGGGGGGATTGTTACTATGTGGAATAGTGCTAAAATCTAGGGGTATCTTATGGCTTATAATAAGCACTTCTTTATTACCAATTTTTTTATGAAATCTTCGAACTGGTCATTGATCAATGTCTATGGACTGAATAACAGAGCTTTGAAACATAAATTATGGATAGACCTGAGTAGTTTCACGAATATTCCCTAAAACATTAGATGGATGTTAGCTAGAGATTTTAACACTCCTCTATACTCATCTAAAAAACAAGGTGGAATTATGGATTACTCGGACATCATGTTCAACTTTTCTGAATTCATCAATGATTGGGGATTATTGGACATAGAGCTGCAAAACCAAAATTTTACCTGGACCAATAGAAGAAGAGAAGATCAAATGATTCAAGTTAAATTAGATAGATTTATTATATCAAGTAACTAGAAGGATTATCATAATATGCAGGCGCAGGCTTTCCCTAGAACCATGTCTGATCACTACTCGATCTTCCTTAGTTGGAGAGAACAGGGACATTCTAGACCTTCCCTATTCTATTTTGAAGCTATGTGGATCAAACACAAATAATTTAGACAAATGGTGGCTCAATGGTGGAAAATTCCTATTCAAGGTACTCCTATGTTCAGAATAGTCAAGAAACTCCAACACATTAAACAAGAAGTTCATGGATGGAATAAATACATCTTTGGGCAGGTCTTCTAGTAGAAGAAAAATATAGTGGGAAAACTCAAAGATATACAAAAACTAATAGATCAATGGGATGACTCTGAGGACACTTTAGAAGAAGAGAATATCTTGTCTTCAGAATGGAAGAATCTTATGGAAAGAGAAGAGGTTTTCTGGAAATAGAAATCCTGTGTTTAGTGGCTTAAAGCGGGGGATAGGAACACTGCCTTTTTTCATTTCTCAGCTATGAAACATAGGAAAGCCAACTCAATAACTAAGCTTATCCTATATAATGGTGAAATTATTACTAATAATAATGAAATAGGGGAACAAGCCAGGGCTTTCTTTCAAAATCTACTTACAAAAGAAAATAATAATGATAGAATCGATAGACCTATGAATCAATTTATTGATAAAATCCCCTGTTTGATAATGGAAGAAGATAATCTAGAGATGTTAAAGCCTATATCTGAGGAAGAATTCCATGCTATTTATTTTCCATGGGTGCTTTTAAAGCCCTAGGTCCTGATGGCTTTCCTCCTATATTCTTTCAAGAATATTGGGAGATAGTAGGAGTGAACCTTAAGGCTGTTATGTGTGATTTTTTTTAGATCAGGTAAACTTTTGAAAGAAGCTAATAATACCTTCATAGTACTTGTTCCTAAAAAATCACAACCTTCACACCTCATTGATTTTAGGCCCATTAGTCTATGCAACACTATGTATAAGTTATGTACTAAAATGCTAGTCATGAGGATTCAACCTTTGCTAGACAAAATTATTTCTCTTGCTCAAAAAGGTTTCATCCCAGGTAGGCAGATTCTTGATGCTATGATCACCACACATGAGACTATTCACTCCATGGATAAGAGCAAAATCCTTGGGATGGCTCTCAAGCTTGATATTTCTAAAGCTTATGATAGAGTCTCATGGACTTTTCTGTTACAAGTGATCAAAAAATTTGGGTTTAATGATAAAATGTCTCGCTTGTTATGGAACACGGTCTCTTCTAAAAAATTCTCAGTGCTAGTTAATGGTGTTCTTAGAGGGTTTTTCTCATCCTCGAGAGGAATTCATCAGGGAGACCCTCTCTCCTCATACTTATTCATCATTATGGCTGAGGCACTGGGAAGATACATACAAGTAGATATAGCCTCCCAAACTTGCCTCCTCCCTTCATCTTATGGTGGTACAATAGTTTGTGGATGATACAATCTTCTTTGGCATCATCGATTATTAAAGCTAGAAGATGGAAGAATATCTTAAATAATTATGCTAAAGACTTAGGACAAAGGATAAATTTCCAAAAAAGCAATGTGTATTTCTTCAACACTCCTAATGAACTTAGACATAAAATCATTGATATATTAGAATGTGTTGAAGCTGGCCTACCAGCTACCTACTTGGGTCTCCCACTCTCAGTCAAAGAGGTATCTCCTAGATTTTGGAATGGAATTGTGGAAAAAATGCAAAGGAAACTTCTTGGTTGAAAGGGGAAAGTACTCAGCAGTGCTGGTAAACTGTAACTTCTTCGAGCTTCACTGCAAGGTATTCCTACATACTTCCTGTCTCTTTTTAAAATTCTTACATATTTTGTTGAGAAACTAGAATAGATCCAAAGGAAATTTTTATGGATAGGAGTGGAAGACAAATAGAGAATGTCTTTAGTCAGATGGGAAAAAGTGTCTTCCAAAATCTCATCGTGGACTTAATATTAGGTCCATCAAGAACATGAACAAAGCCCTTATCTCAAAAGTTAGTTGGAACCTGATCCATAAAAAATAATGATTGGGGGGAAATAATGTATGCCAAATACATGCATAAAATTGATGATTCCAACTTTCTTCAACAGACAGGATTACCCTAGGGATCTGTGATATGGAATAAAATGCTAAAAAGTAGAATCCTTCTCAAATAGGGAATTAGATGGAAACTTGGAAATGGCTGGCATATTAAATTTTGGGATGATATCTGGTTAAAGGACAAGGCTCTCATCACACTGGGAAACTATGGAGAGATTGCTAACTTGACTACCCAATTTTTTGGAGATAGGGTTAGTGATTATATGGAAAATAACAATGGGATAAGGAGCTAGAAAAATCTTTTGGATTGCTATGGGCACCATCCTGAGCTTTTCTCAAGAGTTTGAGAGATCCAACAGTGTGTTTAGGAGATCAAAATCCCTCTCTTTCCCTAGGAGGATGAACAATACTGGTGGCCAAATAAGAATGGATCACTCTCTATCAAATCTACTTACCATCTACTCATTCCTAAAGCTCAGAATAAAGATGTATAGAAAAAGGTTTGGAATCATAAACTTATTCCAAAAATTAACATGTTTTGGTGGGCTTTTGCTCATAAAAAAATTCTTACTCAGGATAATCTTCAAAAGAGAGGGTTTACTTTGGTTAACAGATGTTTCATGTGTGGTTCAAAAGAGGAATTAGTTTCACACCTCTTTATCCACTGTGAGTTTGCCCAGGAATTATGGGGTACAATACTTAACAACTTTGGTATTGAATGGGTCTATAATTCTAACCTTAAAGAAGTAATTCTCAGCTACAACCCAAACTTCACATATCCCTGGCTTATGGAATTATGGAAGCAAGCTCTGCCATGTTTGAGTTGGACTTCATGGAAAGAGCGCAATCATAGAATTTTCAGGGACACTGCTAGAAATGCTTCTCAGGTGTTTAACTCCTTTGTTAAGACCATTATGGAAAGTGTTGCAACAACTCATATTCGTGTTGTAGAGAAACCCCTATCTCAAATTGAAAGCCAAATTGTAGCTAAATGGAAGGTTTTAAACCAGATCCCTGGGTATAATAACTCCAAAATACTACAAAGACTTAATACTAAATGGATCCCCCCTAAACCTAACTGGATGAAACTCAAATTTGATGGGGCATCCAAGTTGGATGGTAAAGCTAGTGGAGGAGGAATTATAAGGAATGATAAAGGATGGATGTCTGCTATCTATGCTGGTGGAATTGGATGCCAAAGTAATAATTATGCTAAAGCAATGGCTTTACTATGGGGATTAAAGTTAGCTATATCCCTAGGAATAAGGAACTTGAATATACAAGGAGACTCTAAGATGGTCTTAGATGCCATTAATAAAGATTCTGGGAATCAAGCTAAAAGACATCATTACTAATATCCAATTTATTTTACAAAAGTTTTCCAAAGTTGAGATTTCCCATACCTACAGAGAAGGCAATAGGGTCGTTGATGCTTGTGCCAACCTTAGGTAGCAATTTTTAGGTTGGAGGGTGTGGGACAAGGTGTTCATATTCCCTTAAACATTAGGGAGATCATTCAAAAGGAGATGACTTGTCAGGAATGAGGCGTATTGATGACCCTAAAAAGACCCCTATTGATACCCCCAGCTCCTTTGCGAGTAAGAAGGGCAAGAAGAGAAAGGTTGATGAAGAGGAAGAAAATATTAAAGAGACTAAGGAAGGGACCCATAGGAATCTGGGTAGGGCCATGGAAGGCCAAGGTGGCAAATCTCACAAGCCTTCCAAAATTAATAAGGAAGGATTCCCCTCCAGAGTGCGAAGGTCAAGGCAGATTGCTGGTAAACTAGCCCTGAAGGCCAGACTTATTGATTATTCAGAAAGTGCTTCAAAAGAAGCAACCCAGGAGGAAGAGTCTAAGGAGCTAAAAATCTAAGAAATTTTAGAGGATGCTGGAGGGAAGTAGGCTACTAGAGATTTTGAGGTTACTGAGGAGCAGGGTGCTGACAATATGGGAACTACTGACAATAAGGGGAAAATGTATGTTGAGGAAGCTGGTGAGGGCACTGAGAATGAGACTGATTGGAATACTAAAACTGGGGCCTTGAAGGACCACATTCAAAAGCTGGAGAAGGTCTTCTCCAAAGGGCTTCGTAATATAATTTTGCTAAACATGTCTATGCTAGAAGTGGTGGGTAATACTGGGTATGCTGACAATGCAGAGAATGAGAAACTCAATTATCTTATCAAATCAATAGTTATGTAAGGGGAGACCTCTCTGACTCTGGTCATCCCATGGCTTGTGTTTTGTTTTTGTCTATTGTTCTCGGCTGTGTCGTCGTCTCTCTGAAGGCATTTTTTGTTTGTTTGCCTTCTTGTCTTTTTTTGACTATATAGGGTTTGGGCCCTAGTTTGCCACCTTACTTAATCAAAAACATACTATATAATTTAATTAATTATATCTCACCTCAATTTGTTTATCAATTTCAAATATTCTAAGTGTAATATCAATCATTCCATTTATAAAATTAGATTAGGGTATTATTATTATATTTATATTAGTGTAGATGGATGAAATGGGACCAAATTAATGTATAATTACAAAAAAATATTTCCAAAATCACACACACAAAGGAATAAGATTTAATTTATTGAATTGGAGATATTTTCATTCATGGATAAAGTAATATATCATAATAGTTTCCTACACTTGCATGCACCTATATCTGCCTTCTCCTTTATCCAATAGTATCACTTGGGAGCCCCTTATCTATGGTTTGATAAATTTTATTCTAATTTAATCAATCTTACATATTCCAAGTAACTATCTTGACTATTCAAGAGGCAATTGAACTATCACATAATGAATTCTTAAACTTTCCCCATTAATAACTTTCATTACAAGAGATATCATGCTTCATGAACACTGGTAATTAAAATATCTCATAAAAAGCTTTAAAATTAGATAAAAAAAGTTATAAAGTGGTGTCTACATGTGTAATTTATGGTCACCTAAATTTATAGATGTTTCTCATATTGATAAATATTCACTATGACTATACATTTAAAAATTATGATCATAGGTTACCCATCATCATGTTGCATGGCATGATCTTAGAGTATTTGTATAATGGGTTAAAATAGTCCCCATGAGATTTATAATCCCTATGAGACCATGGAAACATTCATCACAACTTATAATATCAAAGTGTGTACTGGGACCTATATGAATATTTAACTTTACTTTACAATTTATAACATGTCTGCCAAGTGATCCCACCATCAACTTGCATGACCTTTGTAGGTTGTGATTGTGAAACTTGTCACATTCATTGGTTCCAAAATTCAAAAGACCACATGATTTATTGGTGTTAGAATCCTAAGTCCATAAACCCCATTAATATGAGCTTAAAATTGATGATCGTCACCATCTACCAAACTATCATCCCATGCATGAATTCCACTCAAATTTGAATTTGATGTCCTCTAGGATGTCATTCTATGATACTATGTGAAAGTATTCTCTAGGACCCATTATCATTATAAAACATTGATATACAGTGTTTCTATAACAAACAAATATAAATATATGTAATTGAATCCTCCATTAAACATAGGGATTACCTGGTGGCCTCTATGTGATGAACTATGAACAAAGATATAAATGAAATGTGATCACAAAGACATTGAGACTTAATGTTGTGAATGTAAATGTGACCCAAATAAGAGATAAAAGGAACCAAAATTATATTTTTAAATACTATAAAATTTATTTAAATTTTTAAAAAAATTCTAATATTTTTTGGGGCGATGAAATATTGATTGTTTAACTTGGATGCTCCCACATCAAACACCCAAGGTAATTAAAATTATGCACGAACTCATTCTCATTAATTTTTTGTGAGATCATAAATTATTTTTAAATAGTTAACAAATTTAAATGAAATCATCCAAGTAGGATCTTAATTTTTTTTATTCTTTCACTTCACCAAGTATTGATAGTATTCTTTTTTACTTTTTCCAATCCATGTGTCTAGACTATATTATATCTCTTCTTTTTATTTGATTGGTAGTTTTTCATTATAATAATTATTTAAATAATCCATGATTGATTCTTACTCATTTTATTTCTATATCATGTATGATTACAAATCTAACACATTAAATATTGGGTAAATATCCACTTCATCTCCAACTCAATTTCATATACATCCACTGAGAAATTTATAATAATTATACAAGGTCCAATTTTATTCCAATTGATCATTATAAAATCCCCTTTTGTAAATATATTTTTTCACATATGTTTCTATACCAAATTCCCAATCTAAAAAAAATGATTTTTTATTAGCATGTTCCTTGATTTTTTTGTTGTTTTCCACTAATTTTATTTTAACTTCCACATTTTCATCATGCAACATTTGTTCATAATATTCCCCTTAAGCACTCTTTCAATTCATATTAGATTTGTTTCAAAATTCATGCACACCTCTTGGTTTTTTTCCATACATAATTAGAAAAGAATTCATATTTATAATTTGATTGACTAAATTTTATAAGAAAATCAGCTTGTGCCAACACTAAATCCCATTATTTGGCCTTTTTCCAACTAAACATCTTAAAAATTTATTGAGAATTAAAGTAAAAAATTTAATTTTACCATTAATTCATAAATTATAGACCAAACTCAAATATAATCCCATACATAATTTACCCCACAATGTCATCAAATAATTCCAAACAAATTTTGTATCTCTATCATATATAATGTTTCCTAGAAATTTGTGTAATCTCACAAAGTATTTGAAAAATAAGTTAGAAACATTTGTGGTATCACTAGTTTTATTTTAAAAAAGAAAGTGTAAAAGTTTTGAAAGTGTTATATATTAATTATATTTTTGATCTCTTAGTAATCATAGAAGAAAACCATTGCTTACTACATCCCATGGTCTATCTAGAAAATGTAATGGTTGATATAATATGATGTTCTATCTTTTGCATTTTGCATGGTAATAAATTATGAATTGTTTTAAAACTTATTCACATCCATGAAAATTTTTGGAAAATAAAATTGGTCACTAATTTATTCTAAAGTTTTTTCATACCCAAAATAACTAACTAATCTTTCATTATGTTTTTAGTTAAGTAGATTCTCTCTCATGGAACCTTGAGGTATGCATAACCTCTTAATATATATATTAAAAAAAAAAACCCATATTGAAATATATATTCCATGGTATGATATCTATTTCATCATTATTTTTCATGTTATGACACATCCCAAAAATCCTCATCATTCTCATATGGTTTTTTCAATGACTTGAATCTAATGACTTTAGCTCTAAGATAATTCACAACAAGAGTTTTCCTACACAAGTCATCTTATACCTTGTTTGATTTTACACTTATATGTTTTTTAAAAGTATAATTCTAGATAAATTCCACCCATTTCATATACCATTGATTTAATTTTCCTTACCTATTTATAAATTACATATCATTTTGGTGTGTGAACCAAAAAATAACTTTTGGAAAAAAAAAATGACACCACTTTTTAAGGGCTTGTACTTTTGCATAAACTATTGATGATGCAAAAAAATATTTTCTTTTCTCCTCATTAAATTTATCACTAAAATATTAAATAGCCTTACCTTATCGACTCATCACCACCTGAATAGTTATTCCACTTGCATCACAATCTACTTAGAACATTCGCGTAAAGTCAAGCAATTTCAATGCTAGTTCTTATGTTATTATTTTCTTCAACAACTAAAAGTTTGTATCTATTATAGCCATCCATTGGAATTTATTTCTATCTCCCTTCATAATCTCCATGATTGGTGCACATATTCCACTAAAGTTTCCAATAAATGTTTGATAAAAACTTACCAATCCATGAAAACTTATGGCCTCAAATATGATTTTTGGTGAAGGCCACTCCATAATTTATTTCACTTTTTAGGGTCCATTTTAACCCATTTATTTAGATTATAAATCCCAAACATCACAATTCATATTGTATTAATTTTAACTACTTAAAATTGATAAACAAATTTTCTTATTTAAATTTATCCAAGACCAACCTCAAATGCTTTAAATTTTATTCTTTGGACCGGATCAATATTATATTGTCATCCAAATAAACAATCAAATATTTACCATTTAATGGATTCATTACTTCATTCATGACTATCATGAATGTGTTTGTGGAATTTTTCAAACCATATGGAATACACATCCACTCATAAAACTAATAATTGGTCTTGAATATGGTCTTACATTAATGACCTTATCTCATTTTAATCTAAGGATATCCAATTTTCACATAAAATTAGTGAAGTAATTATCTCCACTCAAACAATCCATAAATTCATCCATTCTTTGAAATGAAATATTATACTTAATGATGATATTATTTATTAGATGTGAATCCATGCACATTATCCGTTCTCCACCCTTATTAGGTACCAAAATGGTTGGGATAACACATGATATAAAAATATATTTGATTAACCCAATGTATAGAAATATTGTACCTACCTTTTAATTTATTTATTCTCCATTGGAGTCAATATATAAGTTTCCTTGTTTGGAAAG
This sequence comes from Torreya grandis, assembly GCA_037957365.1. Classification (NCBI taxonomy): domain Eukaryota; kingdom Viridiplantae; phylum Streptophyta; class Pinopsida; order Cupressales; family Taxaceae; genus Torreya; species Torreya grandis. The sequence continues at coordinate 2,278,578 of JARHVA010000105.1, forward strand.
GTTTATCTTAGAAATAAATCCATATAATGGATAATGATCTTCATTTGTGGAATTCCTTATAGGAAATCACTTGTTATAATATCAAAATGTTTTCTTCCAAAAAAAAAAAAAATCAATAGGAAATTCATTTACCTTTGTGGTTGTCATAATTAATATAGGCCTTGTCATGAGAGAATAAAATGTCTCCTACTTCCTCATTATATTTAAAAATTATTTTCTTAGAACCATAATTATTTTGAGTTGTTTTCCACCTTTTCTCCTTTTCCCTTCAATGGAATTAATGTGAACATATTTGCATCATTCACAAGAGTGTAAGTATTCCCTCTTCCATCATGCATAACTCTTATGTCATACTACCATGACCTTCCCAATAGCATGTGACATACATCCATGGGCATAATTTCACACAAGACTTAAATTATATGATTTTATTTGAAATTTTATAATACATTATTCATTTTCTAACATTTTTTGGCCCTTAATAAACTATGATACATTTTATGGATTTGGATGTAAAAACTATTGTGATCAACACACCCTCATTTTTTAAAATAAAGGACACACTTATTTATAATTGGATATTTTTTGAAAAACCCATGATAGAACATTCCTACACCTAGTTTAATTTAAATATAGTTAAAAATCATGATCTTGCACTTTAAATATATGTCCAGGACCCCCACCCCATGTATAATAATTCTAAATACCTATTATTTTTTGTAAGGTTCATGCTATATATTTAACTAATTCTTGATCACTTTAAAAGTGAATCTAATTTATTCTAGAAAAAATTTCATGTAGAATTTCTATGGTATGATGTGTAGGATTATCACATAATTTATTACTTTGTATTCTATTAAGCATGGGATTATTATTGTGAACTATACCTTCACAAAGATCCCACACAAAGAGATCAAAAACTCTATGGCCATTTGTTTGATGCCATACATTTATTTTTAAATAATATTTTTGTATTTTATATCGGAAATTTTTATTTATTAGAGTTCATATTGTTTATTTTTATGTGAGGACATTTCCATGATCTTTTTCAGACTTTTTTAGACTTTTCATTATTCTTGCACTTCCACGTAATTTCTCATACTTTCATAAAATTCTTGGCACTTCCTTGAAATGGTTTCAATAAATATGTGGCATTGAGGCAAAAAGAAGGAAACATGTTCCATTATATTTTACCCTCATATTATTGTGTTTCATCACACCAAACTATCAACTTCATTAATGTATGAACACTATGACTCTAACTCAATAACAACACACCATGTGTCTCACTCTAATTAATCAAGAAAACCCAAAATTTATCACATCGATTCTAAGAACTCCATAAGGTAGTTTATACTATATGAATCTAAAGCAATCATACCATGACATATGTCAAAATTTTAGCAATCATAAATTTAGTGTCAGTCTCAAATATCTTGGGAATTCCAAGAACTCTATGACTTTGATCTACTAAGAATGCTCCAAGTTGCTAGTTTTCATTGGTAATATAACCCACAAAAATTAATATATGTATTCTTCATATTTAGAACACAAGATAAGTGGTAGATAAGAGTCAACCCTGTATATGTTTAGGCTTCAATTTAATAAATTTCAAATAAAATGCAATCCACATGGAACACAAAGAATAAAACTGCATATTTATCATGGCCCCAAGGTTGTATGATGGAAACACATAGATGAACAAGATTTATTGTGAATAAAATAACAAATAAATGTGCACATATGATGCATATAAATATTCCATTCAAGACTTAAATGAGGAAATGAGAAAATGTTGATTTAATTTGTATTTTTCATAAGTATAGGTAATTATTCAAAAAAAAAAATGTCATAGCATTACAAATAATGTAGGAAATTTCTAAGCTATGTTAATTTTCACTGAAGCATTCAAATTTTTATCAGGATACAAATTAATAACTAGAATGTTTTCATCTCCTTCCTCTCCTAATTTAACTCAAATATATAGACATGTTTTTTATTGATGAATATATCAAATTCAATAACTATAATTCCATTTTTAAGGAGTTAGAAGAGATGTGAATAATGCAAGGCAATGTGGGAACTTCTCAAGATGATATAAAATATTATATATACCTTATTTACTTTCATAATGTGGGAATACATTAAGAAGACACCAAACCTAATGTATTCTCATGCATAAATCTCATATTTAATCTATTTACTAGGTCTTCTTATAGTGATGACATAGTTTTATCACCCAATCTTAAGTTTAAGGTAAAATTCGTAGTGGGAATTTATTTTTTAAAATATCATATATTATCATCCACATAATGTATATATAATTAGGTAGTAGCCTTATATTGGATCAATAGTCATTATATCATAGAAAGTCTCAAATATTAGGAATAAGACATTGAAAAGTAGGTCAATAGGGAATATATTGATGTTTTTCCATCAGGTTATGTAGATACGGGGTTAGAGTGGGAATGGTACTGTTTCTACCTCAAATTTGCTTTTCAAACTAAAAAGAAAGAAACTAAAAGAAAGTAATGGACAAGGCTTGGAAGTACCTGGACTACAGATTGCGCACCGTAAATCCAGACGTTTGTGAGCACTCCTTTTTGGCTGTGGAGGAATGACACCTACAAGAAAAAAAAGGAAACTAGGACAAGAAAAATGTTAGACAGATAGGCAGTGGGTTGCCAAGCAAAAGGCTTGTTCCCAGAAGTGTAAAAACTTCCTTAAGGGAGGTCAACCCACTGTTTTGATGAAATAAGTGACTGATAAAAGACAGAATGCCAGAATACAGAAGTGACAAAGAAAGTAGACAGGAAAGAAGAAAACAAAATGATTACTTGAAAGAGCTGTTGGGCTGAAGACAGTCGTCGAGGTCAGAAATGTCGTCGGCGTCGGTTATCTGATCTACCGGCGTCGGCTATCCTGCCGACGTCGGTTTGGGAAGTGACCGGCGTCGGTCGGGGTTGTGGCCTGTAGTCGGGTCTGGGTTGCTTTCTGGACTATGGATGGGTCTGAGACTGAATGGGGACAAGTTTGGATGGATTAGGGAGTGGTCTGGTTCGGGTTGGGTGCCTGGTGCAAGGTCTTTTTGGCAGAGGGGTGAGGAAGTTGGAAGAGACACAGAGGACAGGGAAGAGGAGGATTCACAGAGGATGGGGCCTGAGAAGGCTTTGCAGCCTCTCAGGGGGGAAGGACAGAGGGAGCAGAAGACAATAGAAGATAGATGACTGAATACTAAAAATAAAAAAACCAGACTAGCTTACCTTTAGCTTGCTGAATGAAGAGAGAAGAAGATGTTGCTGGAGCCACAGAAGAGTTGCTGCAAGGAGAAGATACTGATCTAGGGCCTTTTCACCTATTGCTACTATTGCATGAGGTCAAGACAGAGGAGAGATTAGAGCCAAAGCGTCAAGAGAATTTGTTTTCGAGCTCCAGAGTCCAGGGGGTGCAACGGATGCAGAAGGGGATAATGAAGGCTGTCGATGCCGGCAGTTTCACCGACGTCGGCCGAAGGGTCACTGACGTCGGCGGTCGTAGGATGGGCACAGAGGCTAAAAATAGCCTCTGCCCACTCTTGCACACTGTCGGGCGAGGGGTCATGGGCAGAACGGTCACAAGGATGCCAAAATGGACGAGGGGGGATATAATGGTGAGATTTGGTCTAATAAATGCTAAGGGGAAGGTGGAGGGATTCAAGGGAGGATCCAAGGTGGCAAGGGTAGGGTGGAAAGGGGGCCTTATTTAATTAAAAATAGATGTTAATTTCTAATTAATAAGACTTAGGTGGGTTAGGGACCAAGGAGGACTAGGAGGGAGAAAGGGCCAAACGGGGAGAACCAAGGTGCAGACACGTTTGCGGTGTCTACATTTGCCCCTTTTTGTCTTGTTGGTTGTTCTAAACGAACTGCAAGACAAAAACAGGAGTTGGTTGCCCTAGAAAAAAGGATGAGGTGTTCCCCCCTCAAAGCGATAGTCGAGAGAAGGGAATCAAAGATCGAGTGTCGATTTGACAGAGAAATGGATAGAAGAGAGTGAGTGAAAACGCTGCCATAGTCGAGATTGCACGTAGTCCACTTCACGAGAGGGTCAGGTCAAATTGTCGCATGGTCAAGGGTCAAGGAGTGCCAAAATTGAAGTAACCGGGCCCCAGCATTTAGTCGTCTGCTGATCGGGTCACTCAATCTAAGCTGAAGCTCCAAATGGTCGTCGTGTCCCAGGTATCCAGGGCTCAGGAAGTGCTCCCAGAAACATGAAAAAGACACAAGTAGTAGGGATCAACTGGCTCGCGATCCTATACTTGTGAAGGGTAAAAAAAAGGTCTGTGGACAATTCTGCTAACCAGCCGTGGAATAGCATACACGCAAAAACAACCAAGGCAACATTGGCTTGGAAGTGGTCGAGGTCGAAGGAGATAGGCATGATCGCCAATGGTCATTGGTCAAGAGGATGGATAGATGAAAGGATGCGGCCGAGCTAACCCCAGAGGACCCCATGTCAACTGAGTGCTGCCTACATAGCCCTGGTGATAGGGCCTCAGGCCGATGTAGTTCTCCCTAAAAGGGAGGGAGGGTCGGAGGGATTGATTGGTCTTGGTCAAAGTCGATGATTGGTCTTGGTCAAAGGAAATGATTGGTCTTGGTCAAAGGAAATGATTGGTCTTGGTCAAAGTTGATGAAGTTGGGTGTGATAAGAGTCAAAGAAGAGAAGGTTTGTCCATCATAGAGACGAACAAACGGGGGTGGTCGAGCTAACCTCAGAAGATGTGTTATCTGAGTGCTGCCTACATAGCCCTGGTCGTAGGGCCTCAGACCAATGTAGTTCGGACTGCGAGGGTCAAAATGGTCGATGATTGGATGTGGTCAAGCGTCGAAATGATGAGGATAAAAAGATGAGGATAAAAGGATGCTACAGATGGTGTCTTCTGTAGAAGTGGTCGAGAGTCTTTCATCCCTAGCAAGTTTCCATAGTCGTGATGGATGTATGCTAGAAATGAATAGAAGGTCTATTTATGCTTCAGCAAGTATTGGTTTATGCTTAACATAAATTGGGTCTGGTCGGTAGTTTCCATGTGTATTGGTGTCCATAGAAACTATGTAAAAAGGACAAGGATGATGCCTGATGTCATGTTGAAAATGTCGAGGCTGGTTTGAAAAATGTTGAAGTTGGCTGGGTTTAAGGATGAGTCGACAATTGACGTGGCCAAAGCGTGACCCAAGTGTAGAGAAAAGGTGAAAGGCAAATTGCTCTTTCATTGACAAGGACCAGAAAGGAAGCATAGATAGGGGTTATTAGAACAAAAGCCCCATTCATGCATTGCGTCGTTGACCAGTGTTGAGTTAGAACAGTAATCGAATCACTTTGACATTAAAGTGAGCTCGAAGTCCCTTGAGCTGGTAATAGGAGGAGGATAGGGTAACCCAATTTAAGAGCAGGAATAACCTTGCCCCTTTTATAGGAGACCCTGAGACAACTACAAGCCAATGTCCGTGACTCATTTTTTTTTTTTTTTTTTTTTTGCGCAGACTGATCGATGCGGGAAGCCTGCATAGAGATGTCACTTGATGTAATGGTCATGTTGTGAAGCTGATCGATGCGGGAAGCTTCTAAGAAAAGTGTTGTTTATTGCCAGAGTAGTCATAGCCATCCTTCGAGGGAGTGGTCTATATTTTTGCTTAATAATGTTTAAAAAGTTGGCCTAGCTGTCCTTCGAGGGATCAGTCTAGTAATACAGCAATGATAGTACAGCTGTCCTTCGAGGGAGCAGTCTGTCTTTTTGATTTGACTTGATTTAGTGACCATGGATATGTTTTGACATCTTGATTTGGATTTATTGATAGGAATGAGAGTCACAGACAAGACTGTAGAAGCTCAAGGACGCCCCTTTTTATTAGGACAAAGCATCACTGCATCCTAAAAGGGTTGTAGGGGACTTGTTAAAGGGGAATAGGGTTGAAAGGGATGAGGATTAAGAGGATGAGGATTGCTCAAGGGACGAGCTCAAGTTACGTGTCAAGTAGACGAGTACTCGACTAACAGAAGAAAGGTCGAAGATGCAACGCATTAAGAGGCTCAGGTTCTGGCCGTCCATCGAGGGAAGATAGACGATAAGTCCCTGACCCATACTTGTGCATGATGATAAAAGGTCCAAGCCAATTAGGGGCGAATTTACCTCGTTTACTTCGCTCCATATTGGTCACGTGCTAATTCTCTTTGAGGACGAGGTCTCCGATGTTGAAATCTCATTCTCGCAGATTTTTGTCGTAGGCCCGATTTATGCGACTTTGGTAGACATGGAGATGATTAAGGGCAGCCAGACGGCGCTCGTCGAGTAACTCAAGTTGAGCTAAGTGATCTTGACGAAAGTCATCATTGGAGAGAATGTCATGCAGGGAGATGCGAAGAGACGGGATCTGTACTTTGAGAGGTAAGACAGCCTCTGTTCCATACATGAGAGAAAAGGGGGTAGCACCCGTAGAGGTTTGGATGCTAGTGCGGTAGGCCCACAAAGCGAAGGGGATATGAACGTGCCAATCCCTTCCTGTATCGTCGACCACTTTCATGAGAATTTTGGTGAGAATTTTGTTGGAAGCCTCGGCCTGCCCATTTGCTTGTGGGTAGTAAGGCGAAGAAAAGCTGAGTTTGATGCCAAATGAGTCGCATAGTTTTTGGACAGTCTTATTTTTGAAAGACTTGCCATTATCGGTGATGATTTTGTGAGGGACACCGAAACGACAGATGATGTGGCTGCTGATGAAGTCGACAATTTTGTCAGCTTTTGTGGAGACAAGAGGAATGGCTTCCACCCACTTGGTGAAATACTCAGTGGCAGTGATGATGGACTGATGATGAAGAGACGAGTGAGGGTTGATCTCACCGATGAGATCCAAGCCCCACTGAGAGAAAGGCCAAAAATCCTGAGCGACTTGCAAGGTGTGACTGGGGAGATGAAGCAGGTTAGAGTGCTACTGACACTTGATGCAACGTCGAACATAATCGCTACAGTCTTGATGAAGGGTGGGCCAATAATAACCCAGGCGAAGGAGGCGCTTGGCAACCGAGTTTCCACTAAAGTGTCTGCCACAAATCCCATCGTGGACTTGCTTTATGGCTTGAGGAGCTTCAGTAGAGGTTAGACAGCGAAGAAGGAGGCCGTCGAAGCCTCATTTATAGAGAAGACCCCCTAGCATGGTATAGCGAGCTGTGCGCTTGATGAAAGCTCATCGCGCATTGCTAGAGAGGTTAGGAGGAGTGACAGAAAGAGACAAGTAGTCCACGAGTTGCTTATACCAGTCATCTCGTGGGCTAGAATTGACAGTGTTGATATGGTCAATGTGAGGAGAGATGTATGAAGGCAAAGGTACGTGATGCACTGTGACAAAAAGGCGGGATGATGATGATGAAGACGGGATATGCGAAGCAAGAGAAGCCATGGTGTCGGCAAACTTGTTCGTAGAGCGTGGAACAGTCTGCAAGAGGTAATGGTCGAAAGATGCCAAAAGAGTGTCAGCACGATTCTTATACCTCTGTAAAACTTCATTTTTACAGAGATATGAACCATTAACTTGATTAACGACGAGCTGTGAGTCACCGAAGATGTTGATAGACTTGATGTGGAGAGAAAGAGCAGTCTGAAGTCCCAAAATTAAGGCCTCGTATTCGGCCATATTATTGGTACAATCGAAGTCAAGCTTAAAAGATAGAGGCAAGGGCTCCCCGTCGAGTGGGATGAGGATGACCCCCGCACCTCCACCGAGTTGACATTTGGAGCCGTCAAAGAACATAGTCATCTGGTAGACGGTGTCATCGGTGGAAAGTGTGGTGATAGACTCGTCAGGGAACTCACAGTGTGAAGGTTGGTTGTTGGGAAGAGGGGCATCTGCCAGTTGGTCAGCAATGGTTTGCCCCTTGATAGATTTCTGCTGGATGAATTCGAGGTCAAACTCAGCAAGCAGCATGAGCCACCGAGCCATACGTTGATTCTGATATGGCTTGGAGTGCATGTACTTGAGAGGGTCGGTGTGAGTGACGACAAAGGTTTTGTGGTTGAGAAGATAGTGGCGGAGCTTGGTAGTGGAAAAGACTAATGCCAAACAGAGTTTCTCGGTATGAGTATACCGAGTATCATAGTCAACCAGTGTTCGGCTGATGTAGTAAACCGCTTGCTCGTGATGATGCTCGTCTCGGTGCGCGATCATGGCACCTAATGAATGGTTGGTAGCAGAGATATAAAGGTAGAAGGGTTGGTCGTCCTTAGGTGGAATGAGGACTGGTGGAGAGACCAGATAGCCTTTGAGGGCCTCAAAAGCCTCTTGACAGTTCTCATCCCACTTAAAGGAGACGTCCTTCTTAAGGAGGTGATGAAAAGGTTGGCAGTGGTCTGAAAGCTACGAGATGAAACGGCGAATGGACTGGAGCTTCCCTTGTAGACTGCGAAGCTGCTTGAGATTGGTTGGGGGTGGCATTTTGAGAATAGCGCGGATCTTGGCGGGATCTATCTCGATACCATGAAAGGAAACGATGAAGCCAAGAAGTTTGCCTGAGAGGACCCCAAAGACACACTTCTTGGGGTTGAGGCGGACATTGTATTGAAGGAGACGAGAGAAGATGATTGTGAGAATGGTCAAGTGGTCGCGGCAGAGCTTGGACTTGCCGAGAAGGTCATCCACATAGTCCTCCATGATTTTGTGGAGGAGATCGTGGAAAATGTAAGTCATGGCGCGCTGATAAGTGGCACCAGCATTTTTTAGGCCGAAAGGCATGACTCGATAGCAGAAAGTCCCCCATGGGGTGATAAAGGTAGTCTTGTGCTGGTCTTCCGGTGCGATCAGGATTTGATTGTATCCTGAAAACCCGTCCATGAGAGATAGCATCTCATGGCCGGTCGTGAGATCAACAAGCTGGTCGATGTTGGGAAGGGGAAAGTCGTCTTTGGGACAGGCTAGGTTAAGGTCGCGATAGTCCGTGCAGATCCGAATCCCCCTAGTTGCTTTAGTAACTGGGACGATGTTAGAGACCCACTATGGATAATCGATGGGTTGGATGAAGGAGACAGAAAGAAGGCACTAAAGCTCCTCTTTGACAAGAAGCGCAATGCGAGGATGCATCTTTCGAAGCTTCTGCCTAACAGGCTTAGCCTCTGGTTTGGTGACAATGTTATGGGTAGCAATGGTGGGGTCGATGCCAGGCATGTCACTGTAAGTCCAGGCAAAGGCCTTGCTATGGTCGGAAAGGAATTGGGCATAGTCAAGCTGCTCCTGAGTGTTTAAAGATTGGCCAATCTTTAAGACGTGAGGAACATCGGAAGAAGAAGGGAGGTTGATGTCAATGGTGGATTCATTTAACATAACCTGGGTCTCGGAAGGGAGGAAATGCTGGACGAAAGAGTTATCGGCACCCATGTAGGAAAGGATGGCGTCATCGTCAACGCAGTGGACAGTGTGAATGGTTGCCGACTCATCCTCTACCATGCTAGGAAAGATGAGAGGGAGAGACCTGGGCACCCCATTGAGCTGATAGGTCAGGGGTTCCAGGCGGATGGTGTTTATGGAAAAAAAACTAGGAGGGATGGAAACCACCGACTCCGTAGGTGACGAAGGAGAAATGGGTGAGTCTGAAGGAGGTTGGTCGATGGTTGGTTTGGGACAAAGGTTGGAAGGAGCCTGAGTGGGGTCATGATATCCCAGGCCATACCGTTTCTTGGCATCGTGCTCATTGAGCGGCTCGATGGGCTGATGGGAGCCCTGCTCATAATGTCTGAAACCAAAACCCTTTCATGCACACCTGTGAAGATAAGTGTGTGCAAAGGCGGGGTTGCCAAGAAACAAGAAATCAGATGTGAAAGGTTGGGGTGAAGAAAGAGAATTGCCATTGGTAGGAGCTTAGTTAAGCCCCCCATAGACAAAGTTGGTTTGGAAGTGAGGAGGACCATAAGGTAAGACCGTCCCGATTCGAGGGTCGTAATTAGGACTGAGGTGAAGGCATCCATACTCTTGTGGAGTTTGGAACATGTCGAGGGTCAACAAGCGGTATTCCCCAAGTGATAGTTGTTGGAAGATGTCTTCCATGGGGTCTTTGGTCAGCACTTGAAGAGGAGGGGTGAGGGCAACCGCCGATTGCGAACTGGTCGAAGCTTCCACAGATGGAGGCGGTGCCGGAGTGGATGGCTTGATGGGAATGAGGATGTCGTTAGGACGATAGGTGGTGTTGCAAGTCTTGAAGGGTGAAGGGTCAACGGGAATGGTGTGGACTTTCCCGTCATGCTCAAACTTCACACAACGGTGCAGGGTGGAGGGTATACAGGCCATGGCACAGATCCAAGGTCGGCCCAGTAGAAGGTTGTATTGAAACTCTCCTTCAATGATATAGAAGAGCTCCAAGACTGTGCGTGGGCCTACGCGAATGTGGAGGATGATTGTGCCAATGGTCGTGGCGGTGGTGTCGTTGAAAGAGCGTAAGATCGCGTCAGTTTTGGAGACGCAGTTCTTGGGAAGAGCCAGCTGATCAAAGGCGTGGGTAGAGATTATGTTGATGCTAGCACCGCCGTTGATCATAATGCATTTGATGCACGTCCGATCGACATAGGCAGTGATGAAGAGGGTGGCGTCCTGATCTTCCGTGTTAGATGTGGGAATCTCAGAATCACTGAATGTGATGGAGTTGATAGGAGATAAAGAATGGACGAGGGCAGCGAGTGGTTGGGGGTCCTCGGGTTGGACCTCCGCTGCCTACAAGGCTTGGATAAGGGCTTGATGGTGCTGAGGTGAAGTTTGGATAAGGTCATAAAGAGACATCTTCACAGGTGTCTGGTGAAGCTGTTTCAGCATGGAGTCGTGAATTGGCCCAGAAGAGGAAGATGAAGAAGGTTGGGATGCGCCAAGGATAGAAATTTTAGGCTTGGGCACAAGAGATGGCTTGATGAAGGGATAGGTCTAAGGAATAGCAGCTTTTGCTTTGGCCTTGTCCTGTTGTGACCTAGTGGTTATACGGATGGCATTGATTTCGAAAATGGGAGGTGAAGAAGGGGTCATGTTTTGCTGGTGAGATGTTGACGTGTTTGAAGAAGTTAGACAGGAAGGAGTCGGGGTCTGGTCAAGAGTGTCCTCAAGGAGAAGAGTGTCCTTCTCCATATGGCAGTGGATGACGGCCTTGAGAGCACAGCAAGTCTTGGTGTCCTGTCATGGTGTACGATGATATAAGCAAATTTTCGTATCGTCGAACCAGGAGGGCTTGGACCCGAGAGGTTGGAAAGGCTTGATGGGCAGAAGGGTTATGTCAGAAGTCTGGAGAAGTCGGCGCAATATTGATGAGTATGAGCCCAATAGAGGGTCCGTGCTATTTGATATGCGTGAGGTTGGTGACTTTTGCTTAGGCGAGGTTAGAAGAGGTTTTCGTACCACCTTATGGGTTGATGGTGCGGTGACAGATGGAGATGGCTCTGGCCTGGTGATTGAGAACGCCTTTTTAGGAGAGGGAAGACTGGAGGTAGGCAGAGGAAGCAAAGGAGGCAATGAGTTTTGGTTGAAGGTCAGAGTGGGAAGGATGCTAGCCAAGGTCGAAGGATGGGGGCCCAAAATGGATGGCAATGGTGATGGAGAAGGAGGCATTCATTTCTGTGGTCTGGCAGTCTTCTTCGCCTTGGTCGGAAGACTACTGCTGGTCGAGGTCTGGCCTAGGTCCACCTTCACTTGCGGGTGAGTGAGGGTGGAGACAAGATGAATGCCAAATGACTTGATGGGTTTGGACGAGATAGACGTAGGCTTTGGTTTGGACGGGTTTGGTTGAGGTTTGAGAGTCTGGTCTTTGTTAAGAGTCTGATGAGATTCTGCCTTGGGAGGATTAGCGACATGTGATGAGAGGGCGCGGGTATGTTGAAGGGCTTTAAGATGCTCCCACAACACCTGAGGCGTCACTTTCTACGGAGGGAGAAGTTCAATCTTCTCCACTAATCGGGAAAATGGCTGAGAGGAAGATGTTGATGGTTGCGAGGTTGAAGACGAGATCGGTGTAGTGGTCTCAGACACATGGTATGGTGAAGTCATGACAGATTTAGGTGAGGACGAAGGAGGGACAAGTTCTTCCCTGGGTGGAGAAGAAACCGGGGAGCGAGGCTCCTCCAACAGGTAAAGGGCAGGGATGACGGTGCCCTCCACTTACAGCTGAGGAGTAGGAAGGGTCGGGTCCTCCATAGGCAGTGGAACGGAGTATGGCGAGACCGGAGGTGCTGGTAAGGCCGAGGCATCCTCCAAGATGAGAGAGGTCAATGGAGAACTAGCCGGGGAGAGAGGTTCGTCCACATGTGATGGACTGATTGATGGACTAACCTCAAGAGGTTGATTGGGGATGAAAGGAGAGACCGTATTGACTGTCCGAATATTGTGCTCATGATTATCATCAATTAAGGTCTGGACGTTGTTCTGAGTTGGCAGATGATTAGGGAAAGGTTGTTTGAAGATGTCAATGGCCTGATTAGGGGGTGCATTTGGATTGTCTAAGATGAGATCCCCCTTTTCAAGCATGTCTTGTATTATGTTCTTAAAGGTTTTGCAGTTTTTCGTGTCATGGCCCTTAACACGGTGGAAGCTGCAGAAGTCTTGCTCCCTATACCACGCGGGGATGGCGTGTGAGGGATCGAATTACGGAGGAGGTCAGGCTTGAGGGAGATTGAGGGCCCCCTGTTTAAGAAGCTTTTCCAGCACAGACGCATATGATTCTCCAAGGGGAGTATATCGTCGCTGCACGTATCTTTGTTGGAATTGTCGAGTAGCGCTCTGAGATGTAGAGGGCTCAGGCTGATTGGTCAAAGAAGATGAAGGTCTGACAACCACGGTATTAGCTGAAGCCTTAGATTTAGAATTGGATGATGATGGCTTGGCAGAAGAAGAGTCATTGGTCTTAGAGCTGGGATTCTTACTCCGCAACTTGACTTTGTTCTCCTCGATGGCATGCAACTCTAGTTTGTGGGCCATCGTGAAGGCCTCGTCAAAAGTGCGAAAGGTTTGAACCCTCAGGGTGGAAGAGATATGTCGGGCACAGGCTTGAGAAAAGAGTTCAATAAGCTCAGCCTGGGGCAAGGAAAAGGAGAGTTGGTTGATAAGGCCTCTCCATCGAGCAACGAAGTCGGCTACGGACTCGTCCTTGAATTGCTGAATAGAATAGAGGTCCGTGATTGAGACTTTCTTGGTTATGTTGATAGAAAAGTGATCGAGGAATAGCTGAGCCAATTGCGTGAATGAGAAGAGAGAATGGCTAGGAAGGGAGCTGTACTAGTCAAGTGCAGCACCCGAGAGAGACATAGGAAAGGTGCGTAAGAGTAACGCATCGTCATGGCCAATGAGGTAGCAGGCGTGTCTGAATGCCTGCAAGTGTTGTTGTGGGTCTTCCTTGTTTTGAAAGCAAGAAAACTTCAAAAGCTCCCACTGGCTAGGATATGGTCTGATTGGGATGGAAGGATGAATGGGCTCGTTACAGATCTGCTCGTATGAAAGAGTGTTGCGCGAGCCGGAAACAGAGGTCTCAAGACTGGTCATCTTGTCCATCAGCATCTTGATGATGTCTGCTGACGGATTGACAGGTGGCGCACCCCCTAAGTTGTAGGGCGCTTGGAAGAGGCTAGGGGAGGCGTGCGACATAGTCGGTTGTACAATGTACGGATGACTAATCGTAGGGGCAGAGGTGGATGCTAAAGGTGGTTGGTTAGAAGACATAGCTGGGCCCGTTGTTGCCACGAGAGGCTGGACTGTGGTAACGGGGGCCAAGGGGTAAGAAGCCACCCTGGTGTTGATAGGGGCCAGGGTAGGCGGGATAGAGACGACAAGGTTTTGAAATGGAGTGGATAGCGGTTGAGCAGGTTGAGGTTGACAGGGGGCCGAAACCCCGGTGGAAGTGGGCCTAATGATAGAGGGAGAGGCCACCCCTGGAGGATTGGTCAAAGTCTGAGTCTGGTCAGTGGTCGAAACGATGGCCTGGGTGTCCAAAGGTTGAACTACGGATGCTGTCGATACAGCTATAGTCGCGACAAGGGAGGTTGGCATTCCATAGATTGGATTGCCCAAGGAGTCTCGCGTTCGGCTATGCGCGAGATAATGTTGTAAGGCCTTGACGTTGAGGTCCAAGAATCGCTCGAAGTCTTGGTCCCCTTCTTGGACAATGGGAGTCTGCGGCGGGGTTGGACGAATGGGAGTTCTTTCGGTTTCTGAGTTGAACTCCATTGTAGGCTTGGTCACGGATGGGGTGGACGGAAGTGGTTGATGGCTAGCGTGGTTGACAAGAGCTTTGGCTTGGCTACGAGTCAAAACCATGCAAGGCAAAGGAGGTTCAGGTCTCAGGAACTGTGTTGCTCAGTTCCAAAAAACCAGGATGGAGTCTTTGACAGAGAAAAGACAGGTTTCAGGTTGCTGGTTTTGAAAAAAAAAGGACAGTGACAGAGACCGACGTCGGTTGAAAAACCGATGTCGGTAGGAAATGAGGCCGGCGTCGGTCAGATAACCGATGCCGGTAACAGATGAAGCCGACGTCGGTATCAGAACCGATGCCGGTGACAGGGAAAGCCGACGTTGATGGCAGAACCGATGTCGGTGACTGTGTTTTCCAGAGAGCCAAAAGGTTCTTGGAAAAACAAAGAAGAAAGCATCCTCACACACTCAAACAAACAGATGAGAAGAGGAAAATAGAGAAAGACAGACAAGCCTAAGCGATAAATCCTAGGAATTAACCTCAGAAACTTGTGGCTTATGCCTTAGATGAATGTTTGGGGAGATTGGCTGAAAAATGGGTCCTAAAAGAAGGCAGTCTAAAGATGGTTTCAGGTGTTGTTTTAGGTGCTCAAAAATCTGTGTTAGGGTCTGGTACATGGCCTGGTGCTAAGGAGCAAGCTCCCCTCACTTCACGATTCCAGTGGTTAGCTGGTCTCGCTTAGCCAAGATATACCTCGCCTAGAGTTTATCCTCCGCCAGAGAACGGAGTGGGCTTCCCCCTTGGTGATGAAATCCAAGTAGGGTCACCGAGATGGGTAAGGTATCCGCTGGGTGATGAAATCCCAGTCGGGCCTTGTCTCAGGTAAGTTTTATGTGTGTTTTAGTGCATGTGATTCGGTAGTGTAACATCAAGTGTCTACGGTTTATTCAATATGCGCCTAAGTTACTAGATGTGGACTAATGCAAGCACAAGCAGAAATGAAAGTGCAATATGTTTTAATGCCCAAGTCGAAATGTGATGTTGTTATGAAGACAAGATGGAGAAAGGGACGAGAGTATGATATTTAGACTAGTCTAGAATGCAAGGAAGAAAGGTTCGTTTTAGTCCCGCTTATAGTGTCATTTGGAATAGAAGAAAGAGATAAGAGAGAAGGAGCCTAAATGCAAAATGAATGAAAAGGAAAAGGAACCCAGGAGGAACCTAGGGTCCCACCGGGCGTGCCAGAGATGTTTCTACCTCAAATTTGCTTTTCAGACTAAAAAGAAAGAAACTAAAAGAAAGTAATGGACAAGGCTTGGAAGTACCTGGACTAAAGATTGCGCACCGTAAATCTAGACGTTTGTGAGCACTCCTCTTTGGCTGTGGAGGAATGACACCTGCAAGAAAAAAAAGGAAACTAGGACAAGAAAAACGTTAGACAGATAGGCAGTGGGTTGCCAAGCAAAAGGCTTGTTCCCAGAAGTGTAAAAACTTCCTTAAGGGAGGTCAACCCACTGTTTTGATGAAATAAGTGACTGATAAAAGACAGAATGCCAGAATACAGAAGTGACAAAGAAAGTAGACAGGAAAGAAGAAAACAAAATGATTACCTGAAAGAGCTGTTGGGCTGAAGACAGTCACCGAGGTCGGAAATGTCGCCGGCGTCGATTATCTGATCTGCTGGCGTCGGCTATCCTGCCGACGTCGGTTTGGGAAGTGACCGGCGTCGGTCGGGGTTGTGGCCTGTAGTCGGGTCTGGGTTGCTTTCTGGACTATGGATGGGTCTGAGACTGAACGGGGACAAGTTTGGATGGATTGGGGAGTGGTCTGGTTCAGGTTGGGTGCCTGGTGCAAGGTCTTTTTGGCAGAGGGGTGAGGAAGTTGGAAGAGACACAGAGGACAGGGAAGAGGAGGATTCACAGAGGATGGGGCCTGAGAAGGCTTTTCAGCCTCTCAGGGGGGAAGGACAGAGGGAGCAGAAGACAATAGAAGATAGATGACTGAATACTAAAAATAAAAAAACCAGACTAGCTTACCTTTAGCTTGCTGAATGAAGAGAGAAGAAGATGTTGCTAGAGCCACAGAAGAGTTGCTGCAAGGAGAAGATACTGATCCAGGGCCTTTTCACCTGTTGCTGCTATTGCACGAGGTCAAGACAGAGGAGAGATCAGAGCCAAAGCGTCAAGAGAATCTGTTTTCGAGCTCCAGAGTCCAGGGGGTGCAACGGATGCAGAAGGGGATAATGAAGGCTGCCGATGCCGGCAGTTTCGCCGACGTCGGCCGAAGGGTCACCGACGTCGGCGGTCGCAGGATGGGCACAGAGGCTAAAAATAGCCTCTGCCCACTCTTGCATGCCGCCAGGTGAGGGGTCATGGGCAGAACGGTCACAAGGATGCCAAAATGGATGAGGGGGGATATAATGGTGAGATTTGGTCTAATAAATGCTAAGGGGAAGGTGGAGGGATTCAAGGGAGGATCCAAGGTGGCAAGGGTAGGGTGGAAAGGGGGCCTTATTTAATAAAAAATAGATGTTAATTTCTAATTAATAAGACTTAGGTGGGTTAGGGACCAAGGAGGACTAGGAGGGAGAAAGGGCCAAAGGGGGAGAACCAAGGTGCAGACACGTTTGCGGTGTCTACAGGTACTTATGAACAAATTGTATGGAGTTGGAGACATTTCACATTCCAATAAGATTTAGGTACCTCTGATATCTATGAGCATAAATAACAAATAAGATCATACCATGGGTGAAGTAATCTATTATAATTTGAAGAAAAAAGTTTTGAGAGTAAGGCAAGGTAAACATCTCTACATTATGTCTTACCTAGTTGATTCATCTTACTCCATAGTGAAATTTGGAATTCCATATTTCCATAGATGGTATCCATCTTCATACACTCTAATACATAATCTATTTTATAAATTGTATGTGTTCATAGACTCCCAATCATAAGTAATTTTCCAAACTATATTTGTTCAAATAATGAAATTTTATCTAGGAAAATTGTGGCTTATTTTATCCTCTAATATTTTGGTTTATAATTGAGATGATAATGCCAATCCTTTTTGAATAAATAAGGAAGTTAATTTTAAATATTGGCTCTTAAAATTAATTTATAGATTTTATAATAGTTTCAATAGAGTAAATTTTAATTTCACCTCTAAAAATTCCCCATTATATACTAGAAAAGATGGAAAAATAGGAGTTTACTTATTGGTTTGTTACAATATTGGGTGTAGATACTAAAATATGGTATTTAGTAATATACAATGTAAATATTGACACACATTTATCATGCATGAAATGAGAACTTAAACAAGGTCTTAATTCACCATCCTATCACACTTTCATGTTATATTATGAGTTAACCCTTCCATTCTATTGTTTTATATGTATATGAACCTCACTATCTATTTAAAACCTATTGAATGTCCTATATAGACATATCTAGAGTCTTAATTCAATATACCTATATAAAATATAGTCTCTTAGATACATTATACATAATTGATAAAGACATGAGTTTGTTGTAACCAACCCATTCCTAGCAACATTTATTTTATAAAATCAACCCCATCCTTAGGGTTAGCCAATACTCATAGCTATTGATTTGGGTCTTGTGCACATATCCAAATTTAACAAGGTAAGGTAAACTCTAACATTTTAAGATCTTAATGGAGGTAAAATCCACTCTATGGGATGAGTTACATGTATAGGTTAAACAACCTAGTGGTGGAATAGCAGGTTGAGCATGTAGGTTGTTAACCAAGTATACTTGTAGTGAAATGAATCTTAGTAAAGAAATTAAAACCTAGTTGGGTTGGATAGATGGATAGAAACTATTCTAAAGTGGGTATATATTAGTCAAAAAACTTCAAAAGGAGGGAAGGGTAGATAAAAAAAAGTCTATATGGTTTCAAGGGACTACTTCCTGGGATGGTTCCTTTGTGGAAAAGTATTTATAGAACTAATTATTGTTGCTTGTATCTATTTCACACTCATAAGAAAACATAGTTAGGCAGTTTGGGATGAAATGGTATAGGAAATTTAAGGATCTCAGCTAAAGGTAGTTCCTTTTATATTAACTATTGTACACTCTTAATCAAGATATTATAGCTCAGATTAGAAAATGTATCTAGGGAAGGTTTGGATCTCACATATAAGACTATATCAAGGGGAAACACTCCACACTTTTAGAAAATTAAGACAGTCAACCAATTACTTAAAATCAGTAATACTTGTTAACTACTCAATAGATTTTATACATCTAAAATTAGCAAATATCAATGATAACAAAGGAATTACTAATATCTTTTGCTCACTTAAAATTATTTAATTAACACAAACAAAAGAAACAAAACCTTAATTAAATAAAATTGGAAGGAAAGTAATCCACATAGTTACATGATAATTAAAATTATTTCTTCCTGTATTGATAAAGTTATGACCCTTTTGAAATGAGGGATTACATTTATATATAAACTTGGGGAGGGGTCACCTCAACCTCTAAGTTCATGAAAACTCAAAGTTACATCTATTAATTATAACTTTAGTTATAATTTTAATGTCAAAATTGTATGCATATTTATAGTTAATTATAACTATGTCAAAAATAAGTTTGTTTACCTAATGCCATGCAATGTGTACATGATTACAAATTGCCTAGACTAATTTTTAGATTCACATGTCAAGTGTAAGTAAATTATAATTACATAGATTAATCATATATGCATGACTACATACCAAATTAGCCTTTAAGAACTAAGTATTATTTATGCTTAGTTACTACATGGCTACGGTTGTTGTCATGAAAGGCAATGAAGTGTTTGGTGACATTGAACTAGAAGTTGGAACTGAAGTGTTGGACAGACTCTTAGATTTATTATTAATCTCTCATTATTTAAAATAATTAAATTCAATAGCATGTTCATATCTTATGATTTCCATGTTCAAAATTAGGGGTCACTGTACCTTACTTGTCCACTCCATTAGGCATGCATGTCCAAATTTAGTGTACCTAAAGTTGATATAAAATATCTCCACTTATGTGACTTTATTCCATTCAAAATCCAACTTATCTTTAATTTCATCCATTGTTAATCCTTGAAGATTCTACTTAAATCTATGAAGGCTTGTTGAAAAAGTTGGTCAAAACTAGCTCTACTTATTAGCTTACTTATAGAGTCCCTTGCGAAAGATTTAACTCTTATGGAATTTTCAAAATAAGGATCTTATGTTCTACATATTTTTGCATTATTTATTTTTATATTATGACCCATTCCCTTGCTTCTTATGTTTGAATAACAACTAGGTTGAGGGAACTTGAAGCCTCAAATGGTATCATAAGATTAAAATGGATTTCTGCCTTATTCATTATGTAAAAAATAAATAATTTTAATTTATTCTCATATTCCTTTAAAGAATTAAATAATTTATCAGCTTCAATGATTTGAGGGACTAATTTATCCCTCATTGAATAAATGACCTCTAAAATGTTATACAGTCTTGAAGCCACACTTTTCACATATGTCTCAATTTGTATGGGAACATGGAAAGTTTGTTGTTGTTCCCTAACCTACTATATCTCTTTTTCAATATCCTTCCTTTATATTTATATTCCTTCAAGGAATTCAAGAAGAACATCCTTGTGTGTCTCAAAATAGGATTTGAAATCCTCAATGTAGGGAGATTATCATAGTTTCCTATTCTTCCTCTTTGACAAGGAGAAAACATCTTATCTCTCCTCTAGAATTATCCCTCTTTTGACATCATCTTCAATATTTATTTTCTTCATCCTTTACTCCATGTGGATTTTTCAAAAAATGAACTTACTTTGGGCAACTCTATCATTGTAAGGTTTTCCCTTTGAGAAGTCTAAGATTCCAAATCTGTTGTCCACTACATAATGACTAGTTGTGTTGAATTCATTGGTTGAGTGTCCTCGACTATAGTCACAACCAATAAATCCACCAAAGAATAATTCAAGTCCTCTTCAATAAATTATTATAGAATTGAAGGATAAAATATCTTAGACCAAAACACACCACCATATTAGGGCAACAGGTGGACTGTATATACTTGCTTCTTCTTCCCAATCTTCTTTGATGATATTATAGTGGTATATTGAGAAGAATTGGAAGAAGGCATTGGTAATACTAATTGAGTAGATGAAACATGTATATGTGGACTTATAAATGCTACATTATCTTTTTTATATGATGTTTTTTGTCTTAGGGTATTTTATGGTAGTGGTGGAGATAGACATAGTAGAAGTGGGGGGACCAAATGTTGAGGACATAATTGGAAAAGTAGAAACATTGAGGATGTGGAGAAAACAAGGGTAGAGGGTACATATTCTACTTATAGAATAATCAAATATGGCTGGACACTAGGCTTAAAGGAAATAACTTATTCTTAAATCATAACTAGGGAAAGGGAAACACTATGATTGAGATAAATGGGATCAAAATAACCAATAGACATAGGGGAGAGAAAAGATACAACTAGAGTTGTAGAAACTAAAGGTGTTGTAGAGTTAGTAGGGATTATACCCTCAACTAATTGGTCTCCATGTATTGGTAACTTACCTTTAGTGTCTTAGAGGCTTAAGACTTTGGCTCTTTGTAGATCTTCCTCTTCATTTGTGCACATACCTCCTATAGAGTTTTACTCCATTGATGATCTTTTTGTAAATGTTACTATAATAGTTGGACTCAATAGGGGGATATGAGATTTTGGTTTCCTATCATAAAAATAGTGACCTTTTCTATTATGGGTGAAGTATCTTGAGTGGGTATTTTTGAGACTTATACATTCATAGTCTCTTGGGCTGAAGTAGTAATAGGATGATCATGGCCTTCTGAATCTAAACAGTCAATGCAAATTGGCTCATCTTCAACTCTCCTAAATGAAGTTAAAATTGTAGGAGATTTAACCACCCTAGGGTCTTGATTTATAGTTTTCATAGGTTTCCCTTGCTCCATTGATGGTTTGGAAGGCCTATTGATCCAAAAATTTATAGCAGCCCATCCAACTAAAGGTGGGATCTTGATATGTGCATTCATAATCTAAATAGAGGGATACCCTTGAATGATTTTCAAGAGTTATTTATCTAATCCATGCATCTGTGTCATCTCCTAGATGTGGGCATCACTCTTGGAATTAATAAATAAGAAGGCATGGTAATAAGGCTTGTTTTGGTATGAAACACCAAGGCCTTGACTATGCTTTTGAAATTTTCCATGAGGGTTCGAATATCTATGTGGTAGGGTGGCTAATGAGTAGTATTCTTTGAATATGACAACCTCTCAAAAGTGCTTATAGTTGATGTAACACAATCTACCAATAAATAGATGGTATCCATAGAAGTAACTCTTCTTCTTCTTCTTCAAATATTCATCAATTCATCACCATATTTAGTAGGTTATCTCCTATTTGACTAGTTTTTTTGGTACATGCTTGGGGAGATGTAGGGGTACAACCTTATGGCCAATAACCATAATCATAGCATAGTTTGGATATAATTGGTAAGCTCCTCTAGAAATTAATGTGTCATTTATACTCTTAGATACCCTTGATAGTGGTGACTCATGAATGGCCCTCCATACCTAAGGGTATACATTATCTACAATGTGGGTTATGTTCTGGTATAGGCATAGACATGCATAAAATAATATTGGCCACATATATGATTCTTAATGAAATCTAGAGTTGGTATTTAGAGTGATCCATTTTTTATTTTTTTTTGTGTGTGTGTGTATATATATATATATATATAAAATGCCCAACACACACACACATAGATATATATATATATATATATATATATATATATATAATGCCCAACATAACATCTAGGAGGTATGACATCATATAAAAATTCCCCCTGAAGGCCTCTTGTCTTTGTGCAGAACTTGTTCCCACAAATTACCATTGATTACCTCTCTTAGAGTATGTTGCAAATATTATCATTAATGTCAAAGGAATTGTAATGGATATGAATAGAAATTTCAAATGGAATTATTGCCAGAAGTGAATGGAATTGTTACTAGAAGTGAATAGAATTGTTAACAAAACTAAAAGGAAATGTTAATGAAAGTGAATGGAAATGTTAATGAAAGTGAATCAAAATTTGTATGAAAATGTTGATGGAAATGTCAACGGTCAGATTTCTTGGTGAAGAGGTATGTCTTGAATGGGACACATATTTTAATGACTCTATAAGGGAGAAGAGATGTGGAAGTATAACAAGAATTCAATTTGATTGAAGATCATATAAGTGTGAGAGAGAAACAAAAAAAAAGGAAGAGAAGAAATATTTGAGAATAAAAGTGGTTGTTGAAATAAAGAAGCATAAGCAAAGTATAAAGACATATAACAACAAAGCTATATTGTAATAGATTGGATCTAAAAGAGTGAAGAAGAAAAGTCCTATCATCTATTGTGTAAGCAACAAGTCATAGATATAAGTGTTATTTTCATC
Source organism: Torreya grandis (assembly GCA_037957365.1). Classification (NCBI taxonomy): domain Eukaryota; kingdom Viridiplantae; phylum Streptophyta; class Pinopsida; order Cupressales; family Taxaceae; genus Torreya; species Torreya grandis. The sequence continues at coordinate 2,301,233 of JARHVA010000105.1, forward strand.
TAGAGAGTTAGTGCCTTCATTCAAAGGGGTTGGTGCTCTTATGATTTGGTGCTCACAAAGATTCACTAAATTGGTCCTTAGCAGAGGAGTTGGTACTCCTGTAAGTTGGTACTTACAAAATTGTATTGGGCTTGGTTCTCCAATAGGTTGGTGCCTATGAATTTTTATATTGAGATCTATTTCTTCATGGTTTTCTCTTGAAAGGGTTTCCATGTATAAATATTATGTCACTATTAATTTATGTTGTGTGAGTTGTGATTTGATTATATTGCATATCTTAAGTGGAATAATTATTTACGTAAAGGTGAAAAAGATATCTATTATTGATTCACCACCCCCTCTAATAGCCTATGCTTAAAAATTAGTATTAGATTAGGTTCCTTCAAATATAATTTAACCACTATAAGGTAGATCAAGGAAAGCACACATGACTGGTTCACAAGGTCAGGAAGGTTTTCCCATAAATAAGGAACCATTGTTTAATGACACCAATTATGATTTCTAGACAATAATAATGAGGACATATATGATGGCCCTTAAGTTTTAAATTTAGTAATATATTGTAAATAGATAAACAAAGCCACAAACACCACCAATAGATCTTGTTAGAAAGAAGGCTAGCAAAAACAATGCTAAGGCAATGAACATTATTCTATGTGGTCTTTCTGAATCTAAGTTTGTAAAATTTATGAGATGTAATTAGACACATGAGATTTGGGAGAAGCTTAAGACCATCTATGAAGGTGATGGAAAGGTTAGACAAGCTAAACTTTAGACTCACAGGGGATATTTTGAGAGTCTCAAAATGAAGGAAGAAGAGAACATTACAAGTTATCTTCTCTGAGTTGATGAAATTGTGAATGGGATTTAAGGACTTGGAGAAAAGTTATATTAATCTACCATAGTAAAAAATGTGATAAGAATTTACCACTAAAATTTGATGTGAATGTCTCTATCATAGAGGAAATGAGAAATCTTGAAAAGCTATGGATGGACAAGCTACATGAAATTATCACTATTTATAAAATGAAGATAGAATCAGAGAGACCATCTAAAAAGGAAGCAACCTTCAAATCATCAAGGAAGGAGAAATCCAAAGAGCTAAAACCAAATGATATCTCGAGTGATTAAGAAGATGAAAAGGAAGCCTTATTCATTTGCAAGTTGAAGAAAGGCTCAGGCAAGTACACAGGTAAGTTACCATTCAAATGCTTTAATTGTGATAAGATAGATCATTTTGTAGCTAAATGTCTTAGAAATGATAATAGAAATGATGAAGAAATTAAATCCAAGTACAAGAAGAATTTCAAGCATAACAAGGATAATAAAAAGTTTAATAAACAAAAGAAGAGTTTATACTCTAAGAGGAATCTTAGATCTTTCAAAGAAAGTAGAGTTAGTGACTCAGACAATGATAATATAGATATTTTATTTATGGCCATAGAAGAAGATGCCTTTACTAGTAAGATAAATATAGAGGAAGAAGAATAAGAAGCAAAAGTGAACCTTGAGGAAGAACTTATCTATGCCTTAGGGGAGATAAAGTTTCTCAAGAAAAAGAATTTGAGATAGAATCTTCAAACCAAGAAATATAAAAAGGAGAGTCAGGACTCAGATTCTAGATTAGCACAAGGCCTATAAGAATCAAATAAGATGATTATTAAATTATAGAATCAAATTAAAAAAGCTAAGAAAGTTTAATAAGATAAAATAAATCAATTAATAGATAAAATCAAATATTGTAAAAAGTATGAATCTGAGATTTCTTGTTTAAAAAGAGATCTTGAAAAGGTGAATAATAAAGTAGTTAATGATTTGAAATATGAGAAAATTAATTGAGTGTTAAATGAAATTTTGGAAGTCATAGATCAATGTCAAACAAGATAAACATTAGATATGAAAAGGCTATAACTTTCATGGAGCCTCTGGTAAAATTAATTACAAAAAAGACTAAGAACTATACTAAAGCAGAGAACATGAAGACCACCTTCGACAAAGAAGGCAGAAAAGAACAAAACCACAAAAGACTACCTACTCTAAGATACACCAATAAAACCATGTTTGGTAATTACTTTTGTGGTTATTTCTATTATTTTAACCATTTTGGTCACAAGAAGCTCGATTGTAAGAAGAGAGCTAGGGATAATTATTTTAGGAAAAGAGACAAGGGAACTCAAAGATTCAAATACAAGCTACAACTCATTTGTTTCCTTATCAGGCTTTGATGAATAAGCTATTGTATATTACAACTATAAAAATTATAGACACATAGCTCGATATTGTAGGATTGTGTTTAAATCAATGAAGAAGGATCAAATATTCAAGGCTTAAATCATAAAGAAGAAGGATCAAAAAAATACATGGAAGAAGAAGCAAGCTGAGGATTCCATGATCATCTAGACAACACTTATGCAAGAGATGAGGTATAACCCTAGTTCATTGATAACGGTTCTTCAAGACATATGATAGGAGATAAAAGTAAGTTTATCTCACTGAAGAAGATCAGTGGAGGTATGGTGAAATTTGGAGATAACACCATAGACAAAATTGTAGGAAAAGGTATGCTCATATTGGATAATGGTAAAACTAAAACTAATAATATATTATATGTGAAAAGACTTAATCATAATATTTTAAGTGTGAGACAAATGTGTGACCAAGGACACACACTCAAGTTCTTTATAGAAGGATGTGAAATCAGAAAGAGAGACACAAATTAATTGATTGGAGATGCTCACATGACAGGTAACAACTTATACATGCTAGTGGATGTCAAAGGCGAGAAATGTTATTTAAGTTAGGTTGAAGAAAGTTGGCTTTGGCATAGAAGAATGGGTCACATAAACTTTGACAACCTTGTGAATATTAGCAAGAAATAGGTGGTAAAAGACATTCTAAGAATTACAAATCCCTCAATCATGCTTTGAAAACAATATCAACATGGAAAGAAAACTAGTGCATGTTTCGAAACAAAGGAGTATTTTACCACCAAGATACTAGAGCTCATTCACACTGATCTATGTGGACCCACTAGAATATAGAGTACTCAAGGTGAGAGGTATTTTATGTTGTTAATTTATGATTATAATTGAATGACATGGGTGACATTCTTGAAAGGAAAATCTAAAGCATTTAGTAATTTTAAAGCATTTAAAGCTTTGGTTGAAAATAAAACTAGCTTGAGAATTAAATTCCTAAGGTCTGATCGAGGAGGACAGTTTATGTCCAGTGAATTCATTGAGTACTATGAAGAACATGGAATAAAAAGACATTACTCAACTTCCAAAACCCCACAATAGAATGAGGTTATAGAATAAAAAATAAGATATTTCAATAAATGGTAAGAATAATGCTAAATGAATCCAAGCTACCAAATAAATATTAGAGAGAATAAGTACACACTATAGTACATATATTGAATAAAGGATAACTTAGAGTCAATAGTGACAAGACTCTGTATAAGTAATGGAAGAGGAGTTAGACTAAATTGAAAAGAATGAAACTTGGGAGCTAGTGCCAAGACCAATAAATCAAAATGTGATCGGTACAAAATGGGTGTATAGAAAAAAATTAAATGAGTATGGTCAAGTGACCCCAAAAAAATCAAGATTAGTATGTAAGGGGTATGCTCAGATTGAAGGAATTGACTTTGAAGAAACATTTTCTCTAGTAGCTAGGTTAAACAATCAGAATATTTCTTGCTTATATGGTATTTAAAAATTTCAAAGTATATCAGATGGATGTGAAGTCTACATTCCTAAATGGAAAACTAGAAGAGGAAGTATATATTGAGCAACCTAAAGGATTTCTCCTTTCAAATGATAGTAGATATGTTTATAGATTGAAGAAAGCCTTGTATGGCTTGAAACAAGCCCTAAAAGCTTGATATGTGAGACTTGCTAAATATTTGCAAGAACAAGGTCTTAAAAGAGGTTTTGTTGACAACGTATATATTAAAATTTTAGGTGAGTATCAGTTGAAAGTTATTGTCTATGTTGATGACATAATATTCAGAGGAGATAGTGAGAAGCTGATAAAGGGATTAATTGAAGACATGCAAAAGGATTTTGAGATGTCCATGCTTAGAGAGTTATCTTTCTTTCTTAGATATAAATCTCTCAATCTAATAAAGGAATCTTCATTTCTCAAACCAAGTATGCCAAGGAAATGTTGAAGAAGTTTAGTTTTGATGTTTTTACACTTTTTATCACACCAATAGCCACATGAAACAAGATAAGGATGAGGAATCACCAGATGTAGATCAATATTTATATAAATCAATGATTGGTAGTGTTTTTTATTTGATAGCTTCTAGGCTAGATATCATGCAGGTAGTAGGCATGTTGGTAAGATATCAAGTAGCCCCCAAGGAAACTCATGTACAAACTATGTAGAGGATATTCATATATATAATTGGAACCCTAGACTATGGATTATGTTATCCTATAGGGAAAGATTTCACTTTAGTGTTATATACAGACTCAAATTGGGTAGGTTGCCTAGATGATAGGAAGAGTACAAGTGAAGGCACATTTTTCCTTGATGATAGTTTAGTATCTTGGCTAAGCAAGAAAAAAAATTTAGTTTCACTATCTACAATAAAGGTAGAGTATATAGTAGAAATTTTGTGTTGTACTTAGGTGCTTTAGATGAAGCAAATTTTGGAAGATATTAAGGTGAAGTATGATCAACCTATCTCTACATACTGTGACAACACCAATACCATCAATATTTTGAAGAATTTGGTAATGCACTCTAGAATGAAACATATTCCAATCAGATACCATTTCTTGATAGAGTAATTTGTGGAATACATTAATATAATAGAGTAGATAGTAGATATTTTCATGAATGCACTTCTAAAGGATACATTTGAGTACCTACATGAGAATTTGGGAGAAATTTATTTTGCTTCTTTCCACTGAAGGTAAGCATAAGCTAAGGGGGAGATAAGTAATATCTCTTAGATAGACCCTTTTCCATTGATGTCAAAGGGAGAGAAGTATAGAAAGAGGAAGTCACAGAAAGGGGGAGTTACAACAAAGAAGGATTAAGATAGAAAAGATAATGCAGCAAGGGGGAGCAATTTTAGTATGTGGTTTCCATAAATGACAAAGGGAGAGATTATTGAAAATATTGTCATTGATGTCAAAATAATTATAACAAATATGAACAAAAATGTCAAATGGAATTATTACCAAAAGTGAATGGAATTGTTGCCAGAAGTGAATGAAAATTTCAACAAAAGTGAATGGAAATTTCAACATAAGTGAACATAAATGTCGATAAAAGTTAAAGAAAATGTTGATGGAAATGTCAATGGTCACATCTCTTGGTGAAAAGGTACCTCTCAGATGGGACACATCCTTTAATGTCTATATAAGGGAGAAGAGATGTGGAAGTATAACAAGCATTTGATTTGATTGAAGATCATATAAGTGTGAGAGATTTAAAAAAAAAGGAAGATAAAAAATATTTGAGAAGAAAAGATGTTGTTGAAACATAGAAACATAAGCAAAGTATAAAGACATATAGCAGTAAAGCTATATTGTAATTGATCGGATCTTAAAGAGTGAAGAAGCAAAGTCCTATCATATATTGTGTAAGAAACAAGTTAGAGATAAAAGTTTTATTTTCATCCAGAGGGTTGGTGCCTTTATTCAAATGGGTTGGTGATCTTGTGGGTTGGTGCTCATAAAGATTCACTGAGTTGGTGCTTGGTAGAGGATTTGGTGCTCCTATAAGTTGGTGATTACAAAATTTTATTGGGGTTGGTGCTCTAGTGGGTTGGTTCCTATGAATTTTTATATTGAGATCTATTAATATATGGTTTTCTCCCATTTTCACATATAAATATTATGTCACTATTACTTTGTGTTGTGTGAGTTATTATTTGATTATATTGAATATCTTAAGTGGAATAATTATTTATGTAAAAAGTGAAAAATATATCTATTACTGATTCACCCCCCTCTTAGTAATATCTTGTGCTTAACCTAGTAAATATCTACTCTGAGGTCATTAGCAAATCTAGTAGTGGAACCCATTTAGGGTGAAATAATTAAATATTAGGGTAGCCATATAATTAGTTTAGGAAGGCCATCCAAATATGGACTCCCATCTATAACTTAGCTATAAGCACCAACTAGTTCTCTTTGAGGATGATGGTCTCCCCAAAATGATCTATTTTCTCAATGTTTTATCAATTGAGTTGTCTTTTTTCCATGTAACTACTATGTGTAAATCATATGTATAATCCATGATAGGTATGGATAAATACCTATATAATACATCTCTTGAGAGGTAGGTGATGATGCTTTTGTGCTCTAGGTGGTGTAAGAACATGCCCCTAGTCACTTTACTATCAAATAATAGGTATTATAGGAGGTGTATGCATGGAATAACCTCAAGCTTGGCCACTGTGAAATGTAATCCATGTCACTTGAGAGGGATAAGGTCTACGTCCAATTTTATTTGTGCTAGTGTTTAATTTTCCTCATAAGTGTGTGCATCCACCTGATGAATTAATTCCCATAACATTGAAGAATTGGGATAATTGATGAATACTAGTGATTCAAATATGATGTCTTTTTATTTGGTTGAAACCTAAATAGAGAATCTATATGGTGGCAAGGCTCCTCTAATTGTCTTAGATAAGGATTCCATAGTTAATTCACTAAGTTGACAAAGTTTTGGTTCTTCAATTCAGTGGTTCAGTGCTTCTAGATGCACTTCATGATTCAAATGTAGGTAGCTATGGTTTGTTATTAAGGAGGCAATTGATCTCAAAGTTGATCAATGATAATTACATTTATTTTCAATTCATTGATGTATCTTTTGGAATTCAATTCCAAATTACATGCCATTAATATCCAATGTTTCTATCACTTATTTAAATCAAACTTTACTACTTCTTTTTGGTAGGTATGCCATGTAGTATTGTAGACATTAAGAACAATGCCACTTTTTTGTCTTTAACCAAGTATTAAAATATCACTCTTTTAATTTAAGTTTACCTATGACATAGAGCCTCTCAATAGTCACGAGTCAAATGTTGTGTTAAAATAGTGTTAATGTAAATTCTTATGAAGTCATCACATTTTCTCAATACCTATGGTGGGAATTATTTTGTGAAGGTTACAAGGGTTTCCTTTTCTGAATAAAAAGTTTTAAACACTATTTTTTAACAATTTTTTTAAACACAAAAGTTTTGAAGACCTATTCTTGAAAGATTTTGTTGTGCATTTTTGTTGAAGATGTAGATACCAAAGACCAAATGCCAAACATTTTATCCAATCATTTTTTCGAAATAATTTCATCAATCATTTTTACTGAAGAGTAATTTCTAGAGATCAAACACAAAAGAGTAAATTATAAACATTTTTCTTCAAAATTCAAAAGTTTTAAAGACTAAAATATTGAAGACCAAATTTTGAAATTCAAATTTTGAACATTTTCTTGAAGAGTAAATCCCAAAATGAAAAATTTATAAAAACATAGTTCTCAAAGAGAAATCTTATGATGAACATAAATTATAAAGACTTTAATATGTGGTAGATAAAATTATGAGGACCTAATTGGTGAACAAAAACTATGAATGAAAGTCCCAAAGACCTATTTTGTACAAATCTCAAGACTTCAAAAATTATGCATGTTTCATAAACCTATGAAAATGCAAAAATTTATAAAAGTATTTATTGGGTTAATATTTTGTCACAAAAAAAATGGTAATAGTATGGTAATTTAAACCACAGTATGATGAGATAAAATATCTCCTCGAGAAAATGGGAGGATCCCTTCTTATTGCTAACTAAAATAATAAGTAATTATTTACACTAATTTTATCAAAGTAGGTGTTATCATATCATCAAATTATCTTTTTTTAGAATTGATTTTAACTTGAAAACTTATACTATAAGTCCTTTCATTCCTTACAATGTATTATGAAAACATAAATTTACTTGTTGGAGCAATTATGATTGATATTCAAATTAGTTAGACTTAAGAATAAATAGAATAATACCAACAATGTAATGTGAATGGATGGAACAAAGTATAGCTTAAAGTCTTCACATTATTTCTAATAAATATTAAATTACCAAAGAAAATATATTTTATTCCAAAGTATCCATATTAAGTCACTTAAAATAATGAACACAAACCCAATAATGATATTGCAGCTCAAAAGACTTCAAAATCAGCTTCCTGACACCTTCCAATTTATAGAAATTCACACCAAAATCCAATAAAAAGCATAATAAAATGTAATGGAAAATATGTAATAACATTTTCAATACACCACAATTTTATTCCAACACAAATATTGCAATATCACTTAATTTTATTATATCGATTGAATTAAAGATTTACAATTTGAACACAAAGTTTCAAAGATTGCTTTTTAATTCAATAGTGTTTCTCTTATATAGCCTTGGTGATCATGCCTTTACAAAATATCACCCTCTTATTTATAGAGAGGAGCTATGAACAAAAATAGGGAAAACATAACTAATTTTAATTATTTTTGACAAAGTCCAATTTTACTTAGGATTGTGTACTTTTCCTACGTGTAAATTAAACACAACAAAACTACATATAGAAAACTTATGAAAATAAACTAAGTGTTTGTAGACACAAGAATTTATTCCTTTTTATTATTCTCTAGATATACCTTGTATCTATTCAAGGCTACTTGAACCTCATTTTTATCTTGTCTAGATGTATTTCTAAAGATGGTGAGGACTCTTGTAATGGAGTTCATTATGTTGACTAACAAGTCCTTGTTCTTATCCAAAATTATTTGTAATTTATACATTATTACTTGGAATTCAACTAGCTTATCTATGGAGTCTAGTGTGAATGTTCCTATCTTGAATTCTTTGAAAACCAAGGAAGTGGACTCTTGAATAATTATTTCAGTAGGAAGGATTTTTTGAGAGTCATCTTTTATCTAGAAAGGAAATTCTCCAATCTTGTCTAAAAGGTCTAGCCCTTGTCAATAAATGTCTTGGGCTTCATCAAGATCCTTAATTATATTATGGAGAAATTTTTTATTCTTCATTGTCTCTCTATATTCTACAAACATCTTCCTATTTAAAATAATGTTTTGCTCAACCAAAAGTTCCATCTTAAACTAGTACAGTTGGGTCCATGTGTGAAAGTCATTTTTTATTAACTAAAAGAATTAAGAGAGTGTGTCAAGTGTTTTCTAAATTTATATTTTGATTTCACTCAAGTTATTAAAAATTTCAATGGTATAACATAACCATTGAACACCTTATGTTAAAAATATCTCTATCTAGGCACTAACTACCTGATCTTATGACCTAATCTTTTTTGCTTATTTAATTTATTTTTCAATGGTCTCATTCTGAATAGGATCTACTGGCTCATAATATTGAGTGATATTTAGTAGAACTAAGGTTTATTGTTCTACATGTGCTTTGAGCTGAGCCTTAATCACCTTGTCTTTAACATATCTCTCAAGTAAAGATGCAATCACTACCTATAGATACTCTTTTACACTTTCATGCATTTTTTTACCAAGAGATATCCATCTTAATAAATAGTTAGATGTTTGGATATCTTCAATATTTTTCCATTCTAGAGGAACCGTAACTTTAACATACTTATTACAAGAATTAAAGATCACTCTTGATATTATTTTAGCCTTTTTTGTTGTCTTTAGATTTAATAGAACAAGTTGACTGAAGTCAAAATCATTTAGTGATATGGCTTGTTTCTTCCTCTTGGGTGTTTTGGACATTAGCCAAGGGGGAAGAGTTGATGAATCTTTTGGTGTACATGATTTTAAGTATTGTGATGTTAGGATAAGATCAATGGTTTTTGAGGTGGGTGGAATGAAAGATGGAATGGAAGCATCTGGTAATAGAATAGACATTAAGGGGGTAGTGGTTATGAGAGGTTGAGTTTCGGTTGGTATGGAAAAAACTTTAGTTCCCATTGGCACATTTAACATAGGAGTAAATGGGAATTGAGTTGTCAATTTGGAAGATGAGGTAGACATGAACTTATCCATGTCTTTTTGGGTGAAGTATAGATTAGTGGGTGAACCTGATGACTTTAAAATACTAGGTAAATTAGAAAGAGAGTCAAATATTTGGTCTAAAGTGCTCTAAGAAGGAACTTGGAAAAGTGTAGCACTAGTGGGTGAAGGAGGGGATGAGTATGTAGTTTGAAGAGGTAGTAGGAGTGATAGGGGGAGAGTAAAATACATAACTTGAGAGACCTCTATTTGAGAAGTCATTGGCCACACTGATGCTCCACTTGTGGTAGGATTTTCCTCTACACTTGCCTGAACATTTTTCTCTAAATTATTGTCCTTTCCCTTACCTTTACCTTTGATTTTGAAAATAAACTTCACCTTTTATATAGAGGTTGGGGCATCTTATTAAGGCATACAAAGGGATAATGAAATGATGCAATGTGATAAAATGAAGTAGAGTTTGAAACCAAAGAAATATAATATTTTTTATTTAAAAAGTAAAACACAAGGATTTTAAACAAAATAAGCATGGGTTGATATTAAAAATAGGTTTTTCAAAAAGGAAATGATGTAAAAAAGTTAACGAGGATAAAATATGAAAATTAAAAAGAGAAATATAAAAACAAACTAAAACCTTACCTAAGATTGACTAAAGAGACAAAATCCATGTATGAAACACAACACAATCACATGTGGAAACATCAGATGGAAGGATGCACTAGAGCTCAAAAATGGTATGGGAATAAGTAAAAACAAATGATAAAAATGAAATTTACATGGGTTAATATATAATAAAATGGTAATTAATGACTATTAATTACCCCCCGATGGTGGGTCTGCATATAAGAGTAAAGGATTTCTCTGGTCTTGTATGTGTAGTGGTAGAGAAATTCTTCACTCTTACACACTGGGGTGTAGTTTGCAGAAAATTCTTTAGACTACAAGATTTAAAGATTGGTGTAATCTGGAGAAAATTCTCTAGACTATAAGGGATGAAAAACTCTCAAAAAGAGACTAACTTTTTGAGGTGAAAATCACACATGAAGATAATTAATTTGCCTTATTTTTCATGCTTAGAGCTCATGGGATATGAAATAGATAAGTTTCATATGGGTTATCCTATGAATTGATCCTACTAAATTTAAAGATAATAACTAGCTTTGATTGGGGAATTTCCTTCAAGCATTCTTTGAAATGCTTAAAGGAAAGAGAATCATAGAACTCTAAGTGCCTTTCTCCATTGGACCACGTAGTCAGGTAATAGATTGGACTAAAAACAAAATAAAAAGACTATACAGATATATATAAAATGTATAAACTTATCTAAAACCTCATTGAGTGAAAATCTTTAGATGTTGTCTATTGTAGGGTAGCAGTAATGGTCCTCCATCTTGATATGCCAAAAGGAAACTATGCTCTCCACAAAGTTGATGAATAAGGAAAGGACCCCTCCAAAAGGAATCAATTATTTCATGTATTCCTTTTGGCTCTCTTCTCTTGTCCCATGTTTTACTAAATTTGGGAAACTATATGGTTTAATTTCCTAAATAGTAAAGGGGTTTGGATTAAGGGGAAAATTAGTAAATAAATGTGCCTTAATTAACCTACTAATTTATTGAATCTAGAAGTGCTTAACTAATTTCTAAAAATAAGAAAAAAGGCATTAGAGAATAAAACTTAGATGATTCTAGGCTAAGACGGAGGAGATAAAGGCTATAAATTGTTGATTTGGCTGGGTAAATTGTCAAAAATAGGACCCAAAAGTATATTTTCTACCTATACAAGAGCACTAAAAATGGGAAACTTGGAGGTCCAATGTTGTAGTCCAAGTTTTGGCACTATAGTCCTTAGTGTTTGAAATTTATGAGATTTCTAGGTTCTATTTATCTGCTCTAGGAGACCTTATGCCTAAAATATCGAGTCCTAGTTGTTTGTAAAGCTCTATGTGTAATTGATTTTATCTTCAAGGATCCTAGTTCCTCTTCATGCTTTATAGGTGATCTCAAATCCAAATGAAAAAGGGGTTAGTGTGTAATATGTATTGAATGTGTGATCACACCCTATTTGTGGGCACACTACCTACATATCAATACTTCAAAGAGAGATCAAGGTTAATTTAGTTCTCCCAATTTGAATGTGTATTATGCAATCTTGTGTATGTAATGCAAGTGTATGAAAATTTGGGTTATCTTGAGATGACTCATGACTGGTGTGGGATCTTAGATAGGTTGGAAATAATGGTGGTTGGCTATATGTAGAGAATAGGAAGATTTGATTGATTGTGCTTTAGTATATTTCTAGCTTGTGCCTTTTGAATGATTATCAACCCTTATAAATGAAATTTGAATGGGATTTTATAGGGAAACTAGTGATCTTGGGTTAGATTAACTCACATTAGGCTAACAAGGAAAAAGATAAGGATTCAAAAAAATCTAACTATTTGAGGCTATTATGGACTTGGACAACAACGCTGGAAAGTAGACACCCTAGGTCTCAGTGCTATAGTCCAACCTATGATGTTATTATTTAAGGTAAAATGGACCCTAGTGGATAGATCTATGCCTAAGAGAGGATTCTTAGATAATAGGGGTTGAATCTAGAAGGGTTTAGATGACTAGGAAATGGTGAAAACATGCCTAAGTGGGTTGTGTAAGTGAGTAGGAGAGACCTACAGTTTGGGTGTCATAAGTCATGCTCAATTTGTACAAATTACATTTTAGTATGACTAAATTCCACCCCCCCCATTTATTCTAAGTATTCAACAAGTTAAAATACTAGGATAAAGGAAAAAAAGAGAAGCATACTTGAACTTACCTATGAGTCTAAGCCTAAGAAGCTATGCGATGTTGGGTTGTGCGTAGTGAGAGCACATTATACTGTGTAAATCTAAAAAAAGGAAAGTGAAAGTAGATCAGTTCTTACAAGATACTCTCTATCTAAAATAAGAATATATAAATTTGGGTAAAGAGAGAGAAATAAAGAGAAAGGAATGAATACACCTCATCAGGTATATGAACTAATACAAAACTTGTTATGTTGTTGGGTTGTGTTGGGTAATGTTGGAAGTATGCTAAACCAAGAGTTATATTGATGAATAAGCTAAGTCTTCAATCCCCTAGAAGTTGGCTCAAAAATGCAAAGGTAGGCCCTTTGGCTCCATCATCACCAACTATTTGAAGTTAATGAATCATGTGTGTGTTAATCAATGTTTGGATTGTGTGTTTAATCCCTTTGAAAAGGTGGCTCAAGAATACAAAGGCTAGCTAGTCCTTTGGCTCCATCATTGCCCCACGATGTGAAGCTAAATGAGAAAATATTAGTATAGATGAATGTCGTATGAGATGGCTTATGGATCCCTTGAATGTGCTATGATCTGACAATGTTGGTGTGGATAACTGAATGTAAACTAGAAACTAGGCCACTATTGGCCACTTCAAAAGGTGGAGATTGGAATTGTATAGAAGACCCTCCTAAAGCTAGAATCAAGGCTTAAGAATCCACTCGATAACTCAGGTATGCAGGAAGCAAACTTGTATGAAAGTTTACTTAAATTTAATGTTAACCACCTACATATGGAGTAAGGCATGGACCTATTGGGAATGTGTAAGAAAATGCTATAAAATTAGAAATAGAGAAGGCCCATGTGCCACACACATTTTCCACAATAAAAGGTGTCTAAAATATATATTCTAAACTGAAAGTTTTATCAACTTCCATGTCTAAACTAAAAATAGAAACCCTCGTGTCATGCATGATGCCCCCTATATATAAATTATCTAAGTGAAATAAGTGCTAATTTTTTTTATTTATGGACTAAATTATACTGGTAAAATTATGAATAAACTCACTTCTCTACTTGATTCTATAAAAAATTAAATATTATACTATTTAGATAACAACACTAGAAACTATACACTTTGGGGTCTAACATTGTAGTCCTATTTTTGGTGTTGTCTAGATCTAAAACTAATGACTGATCTATATTCTCTGTTATCTTCCTAGTCTAGTTTACCTGTGTTGAGTTTTGGATTCTAGATTGTACTATTCTGAAACTACTTTTTCAATCATTAGGAGCTCTAATCTCTATGACAAAATCCCTATTTGTTGCCCCCTCTTTTGAGGTTAGGAATGAATACCCTGTAATGACTACCCTTAGAAGAATCCCTATAAGTGTGTTAAGCTATGAAAATATTTGATATAACATTGATATGCATTATCTCAAGATATATAAAAAGCTATAGAGAGAGATTATTAGATCCACAGGGGTATGCCTAGATAGATATAACAATGTAATAACATGTGCATAAGAGTAAATTAGAATTTTAAATGTTAGTTTTTAGTTGTTAGTGCCATGGAGGGATGGAACATGATGTCCATTATGACATCCAAGATGCAAGGTAAATGCATGATTGGAATCATGGCATTGCACACAAAGATAATCAATCAAGCAACAATCATACAAATCAAGAAGTAAGAAACATGCAAGGGTGGCCAAGGGTCCAAATAAGCACCCAAGGCATAAATGGTATGTTCAAATGCCACATCACATACAATGGGAACAAGCAAATATTGGCATAAGAGCCATAAGCACATGAAAGATACACACAAAGGATATTGACAAGTGTCCAAAGGCACATGTATATAGACAAGAAGAAAAGACATTGGAAAATATCCTAAAATACAAGTAAGAAGCAAATAAGAACTAGAAAATGCAAACACATCTAGCTAATCAAAGCAAAGAGTGGAAGCATGTAAAGTACTGGAAATATAAACATGCATCTAACTATAGAAAGTAAGAAGCAAGAGTATACAAGATATGTAATACAAGACTAATGTATATTCTATGAAATGTAAAAGTGTGATATATGCTAATAGATGTCGATGTGATATCTATGTAAGGAATGTACTAAAATAAGATGTCTAGATTGTATAGTGTAAGAATGACATAACATGGATGGTGTATTCATGTACAGTATACCCCCATTAGGTAGATGTATTGATATGTATCTAGAATCTATAAGTAAGATGCCCCCTCAATGGGTGGATTAAAGCAATCAAGGATCTATGAAAGAGTGTGTAAAGATCTCTGAATAGATTTCATGCAATCAATGTTGAATCCTATGAGGTAGTGTGAGAGATCTAAAATTCCAAGTGAGAAAAAATATGCATTAACCTATCTATTACAAAATATTAACCTTCCAAAAAGGAAAAGTAGGGTACATATAGAGAAAATTATGGTAACATGAGGAAGCCCCTAATTTTTTTAATTGACTAATTAAAATTAAATATAATTAGACTATGGACCCATTATAACTAACCTAAGGAAGCTTAAACAACATAGAATGTCCATATGACTATGTAGGCAAAACCTAATGGGAAAAAACACTACACTAGCACCCCCCTTAAGCGTAGCTTAGGTGAGATGAGAATTGGGTCCTAGCATTGAAAGTTTGATGAGGTACCTAATTACATAGTGATGAAACTCCATAGGAGGAATAAGAAGGTGGAACAACCCTAACTCCAATGAGAGCTAGCAGATGAAAACATTTACTCTCTATGAAGGGATTAGTTAGAATATCTACAATTTACTCTGATGTTGGATAGTATCAAATATTAATGACTTGCTCATTGATAAGCTTCCTGATGAAATGCATGTGAATCTCTATGTGCTTGGTCATTTGATGGAGAATTATATTCCTACAAATTTAGATAGAGCTTTAGTTGTCATAGTATATGATTATTGGATTATGAAAATGGACACCAAACTCAATGAGAATTCCTTGAACCTAGATTGCTTCAGTGGTGGCATTGATAGCCACTCTATATTCTGCCTCTATGGATGATAAAACAATTGCATGCTTCTTCTTGCTTGACCAACTTATTAGACCTGAACCAAGTGAGAAACTGTAGCCTAAAGTGGAATTTCAATTCTAAATATCTCCAACCCAATTTGAATCTATGTATCTAATCAAATCAACCTCTATTCCAATTCCATAGTGTATCCCATAGTTGTGTGAACCCTGAATGTAGTGAAGAATCCACTTTGTTGCTTTCCAATGCAGATAATATGGCTCCTACATAAACTAGGAGATCAACCCAACTACATAGGATATGTCAAGTCTAGTGTGTGTGAGATAAATAACAATACCCATGAGTTATTGATATGGAGTTGCATTAATAATTGGTATAAAAAAATCAGCCTCAAGCTTCACACCAGATAAGAAAGGAGTAAGAGCTAGCTTACAATCAGCCATGTTAAACCTCACAAGAAAATCAAAAAAATATTTGGATTATGATAAAACTATCCTAGAACTGACTAAATTATTTCAATCTTGAGAAAGTAGTGCAACAATCCCATGTCTGTCATTAAAAATCTATCTAAAAGTGTAGTTTTCACTGTTGATATGGATGATCATGAGCTCCTTGTAATCAGTAAGTCATCCACATAGAGAACTAGGATCAACATAGAATTATCTTACTATAAGATGTAGACATTCAAATTTGAGTGGCATCTGGTGAACCCAACTATGAGTAGAAATGATTCCATCTTGGCATACCAAGCCTGAGGGGCTTGTTTGAGTCTGTAGATAGATTTCCTAAGTCTGTAGACTAAGGAGGAATCTTACATAAAGCCTTGTGGTTACTCCATGTAGATGTCTTCTTTGAGGTCACCCTGTAGAAAAGCACTCTTGACATCCATTTGGTGAACATCCCATTAATGGGTAGTTATGATGGCTAGAGTGAGTCTTATAGGTGTTATCTTGGCTACAGGAATAATTGTCTTAGTGTAGTCTATGCTAGGCACCTGAGAAAACCCCTTTGAAACTAGATGAGCTTTATACTTATCGACTAACCCATCTGAACCATACTTGGTTTGATAAACCCATTTACACCAAAATAATTTTCTTCCTTTGAATAGGACCAAGTCAAATGCTTTATTCTTGATTAAGGAATTGTACTCTTCTTGCATAGTAGAATCCCATTCTAGAGTGTCAGATGCCTCATAAAAGGTTTGCAGATCTAAAAAAATGGCCAAGTAGGCATGTGAAGTCCCCAAAAATTATGATCATGTCTACCTTATATCTAATGGATTTCCAACCCATCCTCTACCACTTTAAAGTGTCTATCTAGCACAAGTGAGACTGGAATTATATGAGATTGGAGAATTAGGAGGTGAGTCCTCATTATCTATAGTGTTAGTGTGAGATGGAGGAGGAGTATCCTCATCACTACTCTCATCACTTGAAATTGAAGAAGAATAGTTATCCTCATCATCAAGAGGATCTTGAGGTGGATCTACATCAATGTCAGAAGTGGAATCAATGTCTAGTGAGACTTTTGAAGAGTCTAGAGTGCCATGATTATGTTCAAGTGGACCCTCATGAAACTTGACACTTCTTTTAATGAACAACTCATGAATTTTAGGATGGATAGTATTATATCCCTTAACACCCTCTACATACCCCAAAAAGATGTAAGACTGACTCTGAGGGTCCATTGCCTTGAATTTCTTGTTGGGAACATGGGCCATTACTAGTGATCCAAACACTTTAAAGTGATCTATTACGAGCTTGTGACAACCCCAAGCTTCAAAAGGAGTGATTCCCTTTAAAGATTTATGTGGAAATTGATTCTGAATGTGTCAAGCATAGTTGATTGCTTCAGCCCAATAATGAGGAGCAATAGACTTTGATTGAAGCATACAATTTGCCATTTCTTTCAAGGCATGATTCTTGCATTCAACCACACCATTTTGCTAAGTACTGTATGGAACTATGTGTTGCATCTGAATCCCCTCTAATGTGTAAAATTTCTTAAACCTATTGTTGACATATTGTCCACCATTGTCAGTCCTTAAGATTTTAATAAAACATTCTGACTACTTCTCCATAATTGCCTTAAAGTCCTTAAAGTGATTAAATACCTTAGACTTCTTTTTGAGAAAAAACACCTAGGTTTACCTTGAAAAGTCATCAATGAATGTGAGCATGTATCTTTTCCTATTAAATGAAGGTTTTGAAAATAGACCTGCTAAGTCACTGTGGACTATTTCTAGCTTTTGTTTGGCTCTCCTTGCTTTTCCCTTATCATATTTATCTTTTAAATGCTTGACAAGAATGCAGAAATTGCATAGGCCATATGAGAATTTGACTTTACAAAACCTTAAAAGCATGTCTTGATGACTAAGTTGCTCTAATTAATAGTAGTTTAAATGGCCAAACTATTCATGCCATAGTTTGCTCACTCCATCTGCATGAGTGAGTAATATAGCTGAGGGCTGATTTGGGGAAAATTATGAGAAGGAATATAGCTTCAAATAATTATTGGCCTTCCCATAATACATTATGGTGTCACTATGTATCTCCTTGATGACCATTGAATCAGGTGTGAACTCGAATCACTTTCTTACACCTATATGACTGATTTGATATACTGATAGAAGATTGGTGGATAGTGAAGGAACACACAGAACATCATTGAAGGTGCCATCACTTAATTCTACCAAAGTGTCATCATCCATGAGAGTTGAAGGCATATAACATGGTTCTATTTCTAAAAATAGATCCTCTAAAAAGGCCATGTGATAGGAAGCACCTGAGTCAATAACCCAAGTTGAAGGCTGAGATGCTACTACAACAAGTGCCTTACCCTTATTTTTACCCTTTTTGCTATCTTTTGCCTTTGTAGAATCTTGTGTGGACATGTTCTGAGATGATGATTCAAGAACACTAATGTTTTTCTTCTCAAGCATCTTAGTCAAGGTGTCAATCTTCTTTTTTATGCACTGAGATTCATCGTGCCCAAGTTTCTTACAAAAGTTGCATTTGAGTTTTTTCTTCTTAGGTTTCCTACTTGAGAAGGACTCATTCAATGATGCCTTGGGCTTAGAATCTGATTTTTAATTCTTCCTATGCTCATGATCTAGCTTAAACTATGTATTCTCCTATTTTTCACTACTAGAAGGCTTCTTCTTATCCTGATTGACAATCAAGGCATGTGATTTTGAAGACTTCAGTGTACCCATTTGAACTATCTTATCTTGCTCACGAGTTAGATTGGAAACAAACTCATCAAATGATGGAATTTTCCAAGTGGCTCTAAGTGCACTTTTGGTAGCATGAAATGTAGAGATAAAAATTGAATAGTTATGACCCAATTTTGTAAGCATGGATAAAATCAACTACAATCTTAGTGATTTGAACTTTGTAAAGAAGTATTTTAGGGTGTCATGGTCACCTGGGCTCAATGTGATGAGTTCATTCTCTAGATCATGACCCCTCATGATGTCATACACTCTAAAAATCTTGTCTAGGATTGTCCAGACTTTATTTGGAGTTTTTACAGATTCAACATGAAATAGGAGGTCAAGAGACATTAACAGGCAAAGAAACCCATAGGCCTCATCACATCTATTATACAACTTAACCTTTTCTACATCTATAAATGGCTTATTTTCTTCACCCATAATAATTTGATAGAGTCCTTTACCTCTCAAAGTGAGATGTAATATAACTTCTATTCTAGATAGTTAAACAGTGTGAGTGGTTTAATGTTTAGATCTATTAGTGTAGATTAGAACGAGATAAATTTTAAAATTAAAATGAAAGAAAAAAAAGAAATCACATAGTACAAGTAACTCTTGAACTATTAAGTATACCCCCCCTAAAGTTTATAATGCACACACGCTTAATCTTGGACATCAATCATAATCAAGAATGCATCTATGAGAAATCAATATGATAAAGTATGAGAGGGACGTCGGGCATAGTCAATGATACATGTCAAAAATAGATGTTATAAAAGTCCTTAAAAATGTCACCAATGCATAGATATTGAGAAATTATGCACTTTAAAAAAAAAACACCCAAAAAGGAGATACAGATTGAAAGTTATAACACTTGTTGGTTCTTACTCCCACATATTCCTAGACCCTTTCCAAATCTTCCAAACTTGTATTTTTTAATCCAAAAATATAAAAATAGAAACAACTTTACTCTATTTATTCATTATCTTTCACCTAAAATTTGACACCCTCTTGAAAATCATGTGGGATTTGGCATTTGCTTTACTTCATGCTTTTAATGCAGCAAGACTACTCTAAAATCTTGATTAGGTCTTGCAGTGTTGATCAGGTTTTGTCAATTGCTTTACTTCAAGATTTTAATATAGTAAGACTACTTAGAAATATTGATTTGGTCTTACTGTGTTGATTGGATTATTCCAATTGCTTTACTACTACCAGAGATAGTAATGCCACTACTAAATATTGATTACTTCAAAGTAGTTGAGGTTGAGAAGCATGATTACTTTTTGTAGTGTATTTTGGGTTTCTTCAACTACTTTACTGTTGTCAGAGATTAATAATGCCATTGCTAAATCCTGATTACTTCAAATTAGTTGAGGTTGAGAAGCCCGATTACTTTCTATAGTGTATTTTAGGTTTCTCCAACTACTTTACTGTTATTGAAGATTAGTAATGCCACTATTGAATCTCGATTACTTTGAAGTAGTTGAGGTTGAGAATCTCAATTACTTTCTACAGTGTTGATCAAGTTTATCTAACTACTTTACTACTATCAAAAATTAGTAATGCCACTACTGAATCCCAATTACTTTGAATTAGTTGAGGTTGAGAAGCCTGATTACTTTCTATAGTTTATTTTTAGTTTCTTCAACTGCTTTACTACTATCAGAGATTAATAATGCCACTGTTGAATCTTGACTACTTCAAATTAGTTAAGGTTGAGAACCTAATTACTTTCTATAGTGTATTTCATATTTATCCAACAATTTTACTACTCCTAGAGATTAGTAATACCACTAATGATTCTTGATTACTTTGAAGTAGTTAAGGTTGAGAAGATCGATTACTATTTGTAGTGTTGATCAAGTTTCTCTAATTGTTTTACTGCTGCTAGAGATTAGTAATGCCACTGTTGAATCTTGATTACTTCAAAGTAGTTGAGGTTAATATTCCAGATTATTTTCTATAGTGTATTCAAGGTTTCTCCAATTGCTTTACTACTATCATAGATTAGTAATGCCACTATTGAATCCTGATTACTTCAAAGTAGTTGAGGTTAAGAAGCTCGATTACATTTTGCAGTGTTGATCAAGTTTCTCTAATTACTTTATTGTTGCTAGAGATTAGTAATGCCACTATTGAATCCTGATTACTTCAAAGTAGTTGAGGTTAAGAAGCCAAATTATTTTATATAGTGTATTTTAGGTTTCTCCAATTGCTTTACTACTATCAGAGATTAGTAATGCCACTGTTGAATCTTGATTACTACAAAGTAGTTGATGTTGAGAAGCCTAATTGCTTTTTTCAGTGTATTTTAGGTTTTTCCAACTACTTTACTGCTGCTAAAGATTAGTAAACCCACTACTTAATCTTGATTACTTCAAATTAGTTGAGGTTGAGAAGCTTGATTACTTTATGTAGTGTTGATTGAGTTTCTTCAACTAATTTAATGCTATCGAAGATTAGTAATGCCACTGTTGAATCTTGATTACTTCGAAGTAGTTGAGGTTGAGAAGCTTGATTACTTTTTACAGCGTATTCCAAGTTTCTCCAACTACTTTATTACTATCAAAGATTAGTAATGCCACTACTGAATCTCAATTACTTACGAATAGTTGAGTTTGAGAAGCTTGATTACTTTCTATAGTGTATTTTGAGTTTCTCTAGCGACTTTACTGTTACCAAAGATTAGTAATGTCACTGCTAAATCTTGATAACTTCAAAGTAGTTGAGGTTGAGAAGCATGATTAATTTTTTTAATGTATTTAAGGTTTCTCCAACTACATTACTATTGATGAATATTAGTAATGATACTACTGAATCTTGATTACTTTGAAGTAGTTAAGGTTGAGAAGCTTGATTACTTTTTGCAGTGTTGATCAGGTTTCTCCAACTGCTTTATTGTTTTCAAAGATTAGTAATGCCACTATTGAATCCTAATTACTTCAAAATAGTTGATGTTGAGAAGATTGATTACTTTTTGTAGTGTATTTCAAGTTTTTCCAACTGCTTTACTACTGTCAAAGATTAGTAATGCCATGTTGAATCTTGATTACTTCAAGTAGTTGAGGTTAAGAAGCTTGATTACTTTATGTAGTATATTTTAGATTTCTCCAACTACTTTACTACTATCAGAGATTAGTAATGTCACTACTGAATCTTGATTACTTTGAAGTAGTTGAGGTTGAAAATCTTGATTACTCTTTGTAGTGTATTTTGGGTTTCTCCAACTACTTTACTTCTGCTAGAGATTAGGAATGCCACTACTGAATCTTGATTACTTCGAAGTAGTTGAGGTTGAGAATCTCAATTACTTTATGTAGTGTTGATTGGGTTTCTCCAATTGATTTACTACTATCAAGGATTAGTAATGCCACTACTAAATCTCAATTACTTCTAAGTAGTTGAGGTTGAGAAGCCCAATTACTTTTTACAGTGTATTTTGGGTTTCTCCAACTACTTTACTACTACTAAAGATTAGTAATGCCACTGTTGATTCTCAGTTACTTTGAAGTAGTTGAGATTGAGAACCTTGATTACTTTCTGCAATGTATTTTAGTTTTTTCCAACTACTTTACTATTGTTGAAGATTAGTATTGGCATTATTGATATTTTGGTTTCTCCAACTACTTTATTGTTGTCAAAGATTAGTAATGCCACTGTTGAATCTTGATTACTTCAAAGTAGATGAGGTTGAGAATCCTGATTACTTTTTGCAGTGTTGATCAGATTTTTCCAAGTGCTTTATTACTATCAAAGATTAGTAATGCCACTACTAAATCCTAATTACTTCAAAGTAGTTGAGGTTGAGAAGCCTAATTACTTTTTTTAGTGTTGATCAGGTTTATTCAAGTACTTTACTGTTATTAGAGATTAGTAATGCCACTATTAAATCCTGATTACTTTAAAGTAGTTGAGGTTGATAAGCCTAATTACTTTTTGTAGTGTATTTTGAATTTATCCAATGACTTTACTACTACCATAGATTAGTAATTCCATTGCTAAATCCTGATAACTTTGATGTAGTTGAAGTTGAGAAACCTGATTACTTTTTATAGTGTATTTTGGGTTTCTCCAACTGCTTTACTACTGTCAGAGATTAGTAATGTCACTATTAAATCTCGATTACTTTGAAGTAATTGAGGTTAAGAAGCCTAATTACTTTTTATAATGTTGATCAAGTTTCTTCAACTACTTTACTATTTTCAAAGATTAGTAATGTCACTGTTGAATCCCAATTACTTTGAAGTAGTTGAGGTTGAGAAACTTGATTACTTTTTATAGTGTTGATCAAGTTTCTCCAACTACTTTACTACTGCTAGAGATTAGTAATGCTACTATTAAATATTGATTACTTCAAAGTAGTTGAGGTTGAGAATCTTGATTGCTTTTTGTAGTGTTGATTAGGTTTCTCTAACTACTTTACTACTGCTAAAAATTAGTAATGCCACTGCTAAATCTTGATTACTTTGAAGTAGTTGGGGTTGAGAAGTTTGATTACTTTCTATAGTGTATTTTGATTTTCTTCAACTACTTTACTATTTCCAAAGATTAGTAATGCCACTATTGAATCTGGATTACTTCAAAGTAGTTGAAGTTGAAAGCTTGATTACTTTATATAGTGTATTTCAAGTTTCTTCAACTGCTTTACTACTGCTAGAGATTAGTAATGCCACTGCTAAATCTCAATTACTTTGAAGTAGTGGAGGTTGAAAAACTTAATTACTTTTTGTAGTGTTGATCGGGTTTCTCCATCTGCTTTACTACTATCAAAAGTTAGTAATGTCACCATTGAATCTTAATTACTTTGAAGTAGTTGAGGTTGAGAATCCTGATTACTTTCTATAGTGTTGATCAAGTTTCTCCAACTGTTTTAATGTTACCAAAGGTTAGTAATGCCACTATTGAATCTTGATTACTTCAAAATAGTTGAGGTTGAGAAGCTTGATTACTTTCTATAGTTTATTTCATGTTTCTCCAATTGTTGTACTATTACTAGAGATTAGTAATGCCACTGTTGAATCTCAATTACTTTGAAGTAGTTGAGGTTGAGAAGCTTGATTACTTTTTGAACTATATTTTAGGTTTTTCCAACTACTATACCACTACCAGAGATTATTAATACCATTGTTTAATCTTGATTATTCAAATTAGTTGACGTTGAGAAGATTGATTATTCTCTTAGTGTATTTTAGGTTTCTCTAAATGCTTTACTACTACTAGAGATTAGTAATGCCACTATTGAATCGTGACTACTTTGAAGTAGTTCAGGTTGAGAAGCTTGATTACTTTCTATAGTGTTGATCAGGTTTCTCCAACTACTTTACTATTGTCAGAGATTAGTAATGCCATTGTTGAATCCCCATTACTTCAAAGTAGTTAAAGTTGAGAAGCCTGATTACTTTCTACAATATATTTTGGGTTTGCATAACTATTTTATTGTTGTTGAAGATTAGTAATGCCACTACTAAATCCTGATTATTTTGAAGTAGTTGAGGTTGAGAAGCTTGATTACTTTCTAGTGTTGATCAAGTTTCTCCAACTACTTTATTGCTATCAAAAATAAGTAATGCTACTATTGAATCTTGATTACTTCAAAGTAGTTGAGGTTGAGAAGCTTGATTACATTTTATAGTGTTGATCAGGGTTCTTACACTACTTTACTACTACCAGAGATTAGTAATGCCATAGCTAAATCTCAATTACTTTGAAGTAGTTGAGGTTGAGAAGCTCAATTAATTTTTTAAGTGTTGATCAAGTTTTTCCAACTGCTTTATTTCTAATGGAGATTAGTAATACCACTACTGAATCTTGATTACTTTGACATAGTTGAGATTGAAAAACTTAATTACTTTGACATAGTTGAGATTGAAAAACTTGATTACTTTCTGTAGTGTATTTTGGGTTTTTCTAATTTCTTTACTACTTTAGAGATTAGTAATGCCACTATTGAATCTTGATTACTTCGAAGTAGTTGAGGTTGAGAAGCTCGATTAATTTTTATAGTGTATTTCAAGTTTATTCAAATGTATTATTGTTGTTAGAGATTAGAAATGCCACTGCTGAATCTTGATTACTTCAAAGTAGTTGAGGTTGAGAAGCTCAATTACTTTCTATAGTGTTGATCAAGTTTCTCTAATTGATTTACTATTGTTAGAGATTAGTAATGCCACTGTTGAATCATGATTACTTCAATCATTAGGTGTGTGACAATCATGTTGCAATTTAGGTTTTTCTAACTACTTTACTACTACTAGAGACTAGTAATACCATTGTTAAATCTTGATTACTTCAAAGTAGTTGAGGTTGAAAACACTGATTACATTTTTTAGTGTATTTTGGGTTTTTTCAATTGCTTTATTGCTACTAAAAATTAGTAATGCCACTACTAAATCTTGATTACTTTGAACTAGTTGAGGTTAAAAAGCTTGATTACTTTCTATAGTGTTAATTGGGTTTCTCTAACTGCTTTACTATTATCAAATATTAGTAATGCCACTGTTGAATTCTAGTTACTTTAAAGTAGTTGAGGTCTAGAATCTTGATTACTTTTTGTAGTGTATTTTGAGTTTCTTCAACTGCTTTACTATTATGAAAGATTAGTAATGCTACTGTTGAATCTTGATTACTTTAAAGTTGTTGAGGTTGAGAAGCCTAATTACATTCTATAGTGTATTTTAGGTTTTTCCAACTACTTTATTACTATTAGAGATTAGTAATGCCATTACTAAATCATGATTACTTTGAAGTAGTTGAGGTTGAGAAGCTTGATTACTTTTTGTAGTGTTGATAGGGTTTCTCTAACAGCTTTACTGCTGTCAGAGATTAGTAATGCCACTATTGAATCCTAATTACTTCAAAGTAGTTGATATTGAAAAGTCTGATTAATTTTTGTAGTGTTGTTTGAGTTTTTCTAACTACTTTACTGCTACTAGAGATTAGTAATGCCACTCCTGAATCTAGATTACTTTGAAGTAGTTAAGGTTGAGAAGCTCAATTACTTTTTGTAGTGTATTTCAAATTTCTCCAACTGCTTTACTACTATTAGAGATTACTAATGCCACTATTGAATCTTAATTACTTTGAAGTAGTTAAGGTTGAGAATGTTGATTACTTTCTATAGTGTATTTTAGGTTTCTCTAACTACTTTACTATTGTTAGAGACTAGTAATACCACTATTGAATCCTGATTACTTCAAAGTAGTTGAGGTTGAGAAGCTCGATTACTTTCTATAATGTATTTTAGGTTTCTTCAATTGATTTATTGCTATCAGAGATTAGTAATGCCATTATTGAAACCTGATTACTTTCAAGTAGTTGAGGTTGAGAAGTCTGATTACTTTCAAGTAGTATAGGTTGAGAAGCTCGATTACTTTTTATAGTGTATTTTGTGTTTCTCCAACTACTTTACTATTGTCAAAGATTAGTAATGCCACTACTGAATCTCGATTACTTCAAATTAATTGAGGTTGAGAAGCTTGATTACTTTTTGTAGTGTATTTTGAGTTTCCTCAACTACTTTACTATGACCAGAGATTAGTAATACCACTATTGAATCCTGATTAGTTCACATTAGTTAAAGTTAAAAATCCTAATTACTTTCTATAGTGTTGATCAAGTTTCTCCAACTATTTTACTACTGCCAAAGATTAGTAATGCCACTATTGAATCTTGATTACTTTGAAGTAATTAAGGTTGAAAGGCTTGATTACTTTCTACAACATATTTTAGGTTTTTCCAACTACTTTATTGCTATCAGATATTAGTAATGACACAACTGAATCTTGATTACTTTTAAGTAGTTGAGGTTGAAAATCTCAATTACTTTATATAGTGTATTTTGGGTTTCTCAAAATACTTTACTACTGCTAAAGATTAGTAATGCCACTACTGAACCCTGATTACTTTGAAGTAGTTAAGGTTGAGAAGCCTGATTACTTTCTATAGTATTGATCAAGTTTTTCCAGCTATTTTAATGCTACCAGAGATTAGTAATACCACTACTGAATCTCAATTACTTTGAAATAGTTGAGGTTGAGAAGCCCAATTACTTTCTGTAGTGTATTTTAGGTTTTTCTAACTACTTTAATGATGTTAGAGATTAGTAATGCCACTATTGAATCTTGATTACTTTGAAGTAGTCGAGGTTGAAAATATTAATTACTTTTGGTAGTGTATTTTAGGTTTCTCCAACTATTTTACTATTAAAATATATTAGTAATGCCATTGCTAAATCTTAATTACTTTGAATTAGTTGAGGTTGAAAAGTTTGATTACTTTCTATAGTGTATTCTGGGTTTTTCCAATTAGTGTAATGTTGTCAAAGATTAGTAATGCCACTGTTGAATCCTAATTACTTAAATGTAGTTGAGGTTGAGAAGCTTTATTGCTTTTTACAATGTTAATCAGGTTTCTCTAACTACTTTACTAATACCAAAAATTAGTAATGCCACTGTTGAATCCCAATTACTTTAAAGTAGTTGAGGTTGAAAAACCCAATTACTTTTTGTACTGTATTTTAAGTTTTTCTAATTGTTTTACTACTATCAAAGATTAGTAATGCCACTATTGAATCCTTATTACTTTGAAGTAGTTGAAGTTGAGAAGATTGATTACTTTTTGTAGTGTATTACAAGTTTCTCCAACTACTTTAATAATGTCAGAGATTAGTAATGCCACTATTGAATCCTGATTACTTTGAAGTAGTTAAGGTTGTGAATCGCAATTACTTTTTATATTGTTGATCAAGTTTCTCCAATTACTTTACTAATGTCAAAGATTAGTAATGCTACTACTGTATCATGATTACTTCAAAGTAGTTGAGGTTGACAATCTTGATTACTTTATATAGTTTATTTTAGGTTTCTCTAACTACTTTACTACTATTAAAGATTAGTAATTCCACTATTGAATCATGATTACTTTGAAGTAGTTAAGGTTGAGAAGCTTGATTACTTTATATAGTTTATTTTAAGTATCTCTAACTACTTTATTGCTACCAAAGATTAGTAATTCCACTATTAAATCTTGATTACTTTGAAGTAATTGAGGTTGAGAAGCCTAATTACTTTTTATAGTGTTGATCAGGTTTCTTTTACTAATTTACTACTACTAGAAATTAGTGATGCCACTATTGAATCTCGATTACTTTGAAGTAGTTAAGGTTAAGAAGCTCAATTATTTTTTTTAGTGTATTTTGTATTTCTCCAATTTCTTTACTACTGCTAGAGATTAGTAATGCCACTGCTAAATCTTGATTAATTTGAAGTAGTTGAGGTTGTGAAGCCCGATCACTTTTTATGGTGTTGATCAGGTTTCTCTAACTACTTTACTGCTATCAAAGATTAGTAATGTCATTACTAAATCTCAATTACTTTAAAGTAGTTGAAGTTGAGAAGCTTGATTACTTTTTTTAGTGTTGATCTAGTTTATCTAACTGCTTTACTACTATTAGAGATTAGTAATACCACTATTGAATCATGATTACTTTGAAGTAGTTGAGGTTGAGAAGCTCAATTAATTTTTGTAGTGTATTTTGGGTTTCTCCAATTGTTTTACTACTATCAGAGATTAGTAATGCCACTATTGAATCTTGATTACTTTGAAGTAGTTGAGGTTAAGAAGTCTAATTATTTTTTTCAATGTATTTCAAGTTTCTCTAATTGCTTTACTTCTACTAGAGATTAGTAATGCCACTACTTAATCCAAATTACTTCGAAGTAGTTGAGATTGAGAAGCATGATTAATTTTTGTAGTGTTGATCAGGTTTCTCTGACTACTTTACTATTGCTGGAGATTAGTAATGCCACTACTAAATCTTGATTACTTTAAATTAGTTGAGGTTGAGAAGTATGATTAATTTCTATAGTGTATTTCTAGTTTCTCTAACTGATTTTTTGGTGCCAAAGATTAGTAATTCCATTGTTGAATCTTGATTACTTTCTATAGTGTTGATCAATTTTCTCTAACTTCTTTACTGCTATTGTAGATTAGTAATGCCACTACTAAGTCTTGATTACTTTTAAGTAGTTGAGGTTGAGAATCATGATTAATTTATACAATGTTGATTGGGTTTTTCCAACTACTTTACTACTGTTGGTGATTAGTAATGCCATTGCCAAATCTCGATTGCTTCTAAGTAGTTGAGGTTGAGAAGTTTGATTACTTTTTACAATGCATTTTAAGTTTCTTTAACTACTTTACTGTTACTAGAGATTAGTAATGCCACTACTAAATCTTGATTATTTTAAAGTAGTTGAAGTTGAGAAGCCTAATTACTTTTTGTAGTGTATTTTGAGTTTCTCCAACTGCTTTACTACTACCAAAAATTAGTAATGCCATTGTTAAATCTTGATTACTTCTAAGTAGTTAAGGTTAAGAAGCTCGATTACTTTCTATAGTGTGTTTTAGGTTTATCCAACTTATTTACTATTACTAAAGATTAGTAATACCATTGTTGAATCTTGATTACTTCAAAGTAATTGAGGTTGATAAGCCCAATTACTTTCTATAGTGTTGATCAGGTTTCTCCAACTACTTTACTACTACTAGAGATTAATAATGCCATTACTAAATATTGTTTATTTTGAAGTAATTGAGGTTGAGAAGATTGATTATTTTCTAGAGTGTATTTTAGGTTTCTCTAACTATTTTACTACTATCAAAGATTAATAATGCCACCGTTGAATCCTAATTACTTTGAAGTAGTTGAGGTTGAGAAGCTTGATTGCTTTCTATAGTGTATTTTGGGCTTCTCTAACTTCTTTATTACTATCAAAGATTAGTAATGCCACTGCTAAATCCTAATTACTTTGAACTAGTTTAGGTTGAGAAGCTTGTTTGCTTTTTGTAGTATATTTTGGGTTTCTCCAACTACTTTATTAGTGTTAGAGATTAGTAATTCCACTATTGAATCCCAATTACTTCGAATTAGTTTAGGTTGAAAAGCTTGATTACTTTTTGTAGTGTTGATCAAGTTTCTCTAACTTCTTTACTTCTATAAGAGATTAGTAATGCCACTACTAAATCTTAATTATTTTCAAGTAGTTGAGGTTGAAAAGCTTGATTACCTTTTATAGTGTATTTTGGGTTTATTCAACTACTTTATTACTACCAAATATTATTAATGCCACTGTTGAACCCTGATTACTTCAAAGTAGTTAAGGTTGAGAATCCTAATTACTTTCTATAGTGTATTTTGGGTTCTTCAACTACTTTACTACTGTCAGAGATTAGTAATGCCATTGTTGAATCTTTATTACTTTGAAGTAATTGAGGTTGTGAAGCTTGATTAATTTCTATAGTGTTGATCAGGTTTCTCCAATTGCTTTACTACTACCAAAGATTAGTAATATCACTACTAAATCCTAATTACTTTGAATTGGTTTAGATTGAGAAGCTTGATTACTTTCTATAGTGTATTTTGAGTTTTTCCAACTAATTTACTACTACTAGGGATTAGTAATGTCATTATTGAATCTTGATTACTTTAAAGTAGTTGAAGTTGAGAATCTTGATTACTTTCTATAGTGTATTTTAGGTTTCTCCAACTACTTTATTTCTATCAGAGATTAGTAATGCCACTACTAAATAACAATTACTTTGAAGTAGTTGAGGTTGAGAAGCCTGATTACTTTTTGTAGTGTATTTTAGGATTTTCCAACTACTTTACTACTATCAGAGTTTAGTAATGCCACTACTAAATTTTGATTACTTGAGAGTAGTTGAAATCGATAAGCCTGATTACTTCTTATAATGTATTTTAGGTTTCTCTAACTACTTTAATATTTCTAAAAATTAGTAATGCCACTTTTGAACTTGATTAATTTGAAGTAGTTGAGGTTGAGAAGCTAGATTACTTTTTGTAGTGTTGATTGGGTTTTTCCAATTGCTTTACTACTAGCAAAGATTAGTAATGCCACTATTAAATCTTGATTACTTTCTTTACTGTTGATTAATTTTTTCTAACTGGTTTACTACTACCAAAGATTAGTAATCTCACTATTGAATCCTGATTACTTTAAATTACTTGAGGTTGAGAAGCTCAATTACTTTCTACATTGTTGATCAAGTTTCTCTAACTACTTGACTACTATCCAAGATTAGTAATGCCATTACTGAATCTTGATTACTTTGAAGTAATTGAGGTTGAGAAGTGTGATTATTTTTTACAACATATTTTGGGTTTCTCCAACTACTTTAGTTCTATTAGAGATTAGTAATACCATTGTTGAATCTCAATTACTTCAAAGTAGTTGAGGTTGAGAAGCCTAATTACGTTTTATAGTTTACTTTGTGATCTAGGAATTTGACTCAAGAGAGGATGGTTAGTATAGTGTTAGTTTCAAAATGAAAACAAAATAAAATAAAGACACAAATAGCATAACATCTATAGGCCTAGATACTAGGGAGAGCTTAATTAACAAAAGCAAATGACAAACACAACTAAAAATTAAGGAATGAAAACATAGTAATTCCATCACCTTCCTTGGATGCTCCAAATGCCTTTATAGTAGTGGTTTTCTTGACTTGTGCTCATAAAGTCTTTAGCAATGGAAGCTTGGCTACCTCTATCTCTCCTTAGCACTTTGTGGCTTTGGCTTGGCTTAGCTTAGAATCAATTTGGCATGGTAACACTAGTTGTATGAAGCTTTTGGAACCAATCCTGCACTCTAACTTTGCACTAATTAAGATTTTTTTTGAAATGACATTGTGAGGCCTCCTATTTCTAGATTTTTGGATTTGAACAAAATCAACCTCAATCATCTATCTCAAGATTGAGATGTGTGGTTGAAGATTAATTCAATTTTTGGAATTAAGTTTTTAATTATCCTCATCATAGAATTCTAAGAAGGGGAAATTAAGAAGCATGGAGGGTATCATGGAAGGCATTGATGAGGCATGGAGGGCATGAATCTTGATATTTATGGCATTTATGGTTTAGGGATGTCTTTCCAAGAAATGAGGTTACTTGATGATGTAGATATTCAATATTCATTTCCAAAATAAATTATTTAACAAGTTTTCATGGAATTTTTGATTAGGCTTTGATTTGGGTTAATTAGCTCTTAGACATGATTAAACACATTGTGTACAAATTACCCAAATTAATTAGAATGTCTTGTTATTAGTCCTAAATTTTACTAGATTAGAATTGGAAGTCCACGTTAGATGAGTTGGATGCATATTCCCATTTAGGATGTTACCAATAATAAATAATAAAGGCACGAATCTTGTGTAAAATATTTGATAGGAAAGAGTAGTCCAAAATATGTGGGTATAAAATTAGCATTTTGACTCAAAATGAACTGATCAAAATTAGCTAGCCCATAAATTGCATTACCTCATTTAGTGACACCCTAGCCAAAATCAGCACTTGAATATGTCAATTTCACATTATTTAGCATGTTTTAGTATTTTTAGGCCTAATTGTGCATTTTAGATGGAAACTAGCCAAAAGCTTGATTGGAGGTTATCGATGGCCAATTTTAGATGTCTATAGTTTACCCCTATTTGGGAAGGTATTGCAAGCTATAAGCACAGTAACATCTTCTCAAAGAATGAAAAGGTCTTGTATGCCTATAATTGTAATGATGATAAACTAACTATATGATGCCCCATTGAGGGAATGGTTGGCACAAGGAGGTCAATAAATGATCCCTCAAAAATAAAGAAATAAAATAAGGGGACCAAAGAAAGGAAAGATAATGGGGTGAAAACATAATGATATTGAAAAATTAGTTAAAATCATTGATAATATAAGTAGGATGATGTATAATGGTTTTACCAAATGTGGTTATAAGCATTGTACCTCGATAGTGACAACATGGTATGATAACACAATGATTTTCCCAAAGGTGATTATAATCATTGAGAAGATGGAGCTACTGTAGTTAAGATAGACACATAAGATAATAACATGCCCCTATGTGGGCAAAAAAAAATTGGTGACAACTTAATGATTTTCCCAAAGGTGGTTATAATTAGTGAGAAATGCAGGTGGGATGATGTGTAATGATTTGCCCATAGGCAGTTATAATCATTGGACCTTGATTATGGAAAACATGATAAATTTGGTTGAGGATGATGATAACTTAAGATAGAGGGTAATGATGAATTAGAATAACCTATTAGTAGGGAGATACTCATCCAAACTAATAAAGGTTGAAATTATTTCATGGTTAATTACTCTATTTAGGATATGACTGGGATGAAATCAGGATGATAGTGCCAAAGATATGCTACCATTACTGAATAGACTTCTTGAAGTTGAGGTTTGTTATAGCATGTGATGGTAGGCTTCATGAAAGAACACCATAAAGACTTGGCCAAAATATGCATAAGGACTAACTCCCATAATCCAATACTCAATATAAAATAATGAACCAATGATAAAAACCATGATGATAATGTAAACATATGAATAGGGATGGATTCAAGTGTAAGTGTGGATAAGGAATCACCCAATAAACACACATAAATTGAATCAAAAAAATAGTGATGAAAGCAAACAAATAGGCAGACAAATAAATAAAATAAGCAAAAACAAATAAATAAACAATGTAATAAAAACCCTATGAACATTACCCTTAGAAAATAGGTGACAACTTAACAAAGGAACAAAAGGGGGAAATAGGAGAAAAAGAAAGGGGTGGCTGAGTTGTCTCCATATGCACTAGGCAAGTGGATGCTACCTACATAATTCTATGGATGTAATATCCAATAAAAAACTTCAAACAAAATATAGTTCTCCCAAGGAATGGAAAGAATGTGATAACTAATGAAAACAAATAGAATGGATGTGAGAGAAGAAGATGAATGGTCTTGTAAAATGGCAAGTGTGTGAGAGAAAAGGCCAAAAAGGATGGGGAAACTAAATGACAAGTGATTTGCTTGTAACTTAGTAAGGGTTCCTAGAATACTTAAGGCAAAGAAGTGGTCAATGTTTTTATTCTTTTCTAATGATTTTTTGAAATGTTTTTGGAAGTATTTTGAAGTATCACAACTCAATCAAGAATGATGAGGCACTAAATGATTCAATCTTGTAAAATGGTGAGAGCATTCAAACTGAGGTTGCTCACAAAATGGTGAGAACATGGCTTAGGTTTCTCATAAAATGGTGAGAGAATGGCTCAGGTTGCTCACAAAATGATGAGAAAATGGCTTAGGTTTCTCATAAAATGGTGAGAGAATGGCTTAGGTTTCTCATAAAATGGTGAGAGTATGGCTTAGATTGCTCACAAAATAGAGAAAACATGGCTTAGGTTTTTCACAAAATAGTGAGAGCATGGTGGATAAGGGTGAATAAGCTAAACTCAATAATTATTGAGCATTTCTTACATATTCCCAAAGTAAGACCTCAATTCACTGTAGTTCCACCCTTACAGTGAAGAAATTTGACTAGTGTAGTAGCCAATTCAAACAAAATAGGAAAAGTTGGTAAAAAGACATAGTATGGCATAACAAGTGGTAAGTTGGTACATCAAGGCTTAGTATTTCCCCTAGTTTTCCCATAGGTAGTTATAACTAGGACACAATGGCATAGATCAATGGTACTAATTTTCCCAAAGGTGATTATAATTAGTAGCAAGACTGTTGGTAAGAAAGGACTAACAAATGAAGGATGTAACCACTGAAAATGCTATCACACTATCCCAAGATATGCTCCCTATCTAAAATAATTGAACCAACTAATGAACTAATTAGCTACCTTGATGTTGAAACTATGTAATGAATTACCAAAACCAAGGTTAAATGAGTTAGGCTTTAGAACAGGCTAGGTTGATAAGTCAGAAATGGAAAGTAAACATGAGAAAGAGGATGAATAAGGGTAGTATGTGTACAAAGAAGAATAGTGATAAAATGGTATAATTAAAATGGTCCTTACAAACAATACACCTTAGTATTTAAGCATATCACCACTTGAGATGAATAATATTTATTAGCTCTGAAAGTTCATTGCCATCTAGTGTGGCAAGTCTGTATGCTCTTGATCCATAATTTGCAGTGATGATGAAAGGCCCTATCTAGTTTGGTTTGAATTTCCCTTTATGTTTCTTCTTATCCATGGTATTCTTTTAGTTTTATTTAAGAACAAGATCACCAAGTTCAAATGTTTTATACTTCACATACTGATTATAGTGGCCTTTGAGTTGATTTTGATATGCTTGAAGATTGTTGAGCATAGTTGTGCATTTTTTATCCAGTAGATCTAACTCTTGTAGGTGAGCTACTTGATATTCATGATCATCCAAGACATGCTTGAAAGAGATGTATAGTGAAGGCAACTTGACCTCAATGGGAAGGATGGATTTAGTAGCATAAATAAGTGAGTATGGAGTGGCTCCTATGGGGGTACGATGATTGGTATAATATACCCAAAGGGCAAGGAATATTTAGAGGTGCCAATCATGACCGACATCATTGACAATATTTTTGAGAATTTTGACAATGGTTTTGTTGGATGCCTCAGCTTGAATATTACCTTGAGGGTAATATGTTGTAGAAAAGTATTGTGTGATGTTGTATTCAATACATAACTAGTCTACATCTTTATTTTTGAATGATCCTCTATTATTAGATATATTGTAAGAGGGGATACCATGGTGGTAGATGAGATGGTTGAAGATAAATTTGTAAATTTGCTTTCTAGTCACATAAGTGAGGGGTATAGCTTCAACCCACTTAGTGAAATATTTAGTGGTGGTAAAGATATGTTTATGGCCATCAGATGAAGTGGGGTTAACCTTCCCAATGAGGTCAAGTCCCCATATATAAAATGGCCATGGTGTCAACATCAATTTTAGAGTTTTTGTTAGGGCATGAATAAAATTATCATGTCATTGACATTTGTCATATTTCTTTACATATGCAGTGGCATCTATGTCCATTGTTGGCCAATAATAACCAGTACACAAGAGATTTTTAGATAGGACTGCCCTACTAGAATAAGCTCCACATACTCCATGAAATTATCTTAATGCTATTGTAGACTCTACCAAAGTTAAACAATGAAGTAGAGTTACATTGAAACTATGATGCTAAAGAGTGGATCCAAGTAAAGTATAATAAGTGGAATGATGAATGAAGGATTTGGTTCATTTTTGAGATAGGTTAGGTGGTGGAACTTGGTCATGAAGGTAGTTGTAAAGGTCCAAGTACCAAATAGAATTAGGATCAATAATATCACAAATCATAGCAAGAGTTGAAGGTTCATGAGCTAGTGCTGACAAATTTTTGATAAGGAATCGATACTCTCTAGATTTATCTATTTGTTGAATTAGTGAGTCAATAGTATCCATGGCATCTGTAGTTCTATTACTATCCCTTGGTATATACACAAACTAAATGTTTGTAAATTAGTTTTTAAGAGTGTCAACCATAGCTTTATATAGAACCAACTTGTCATCTTTGGTTTGAAAATGATATGTGACCTGATTCATGATTAACTAAGAATCACCATAAACATAAAGATGAGATATATTCTAAT
The DNA here is from genome assembly GCA_037957365.1 of Torreya grandis. NCBI lineage: Eukaryota > Viridiplantae > Streptophyta > Pinopsida > Cupressales > Taxaceae > Torreya > Torreya grandis. The sequence continues at coordinate 2,337,752 of JARHVA010000105.1, forward strand.
TCACTATTTTTCAAAGTCTTGCCATAAGTGCTTCATACGTAGTCATGTTGTTTATACAAGGAAATCTGATTCTAAATGATTTAGGGATTAGATACCCCTATTGTGTAATAAATAATAAGCCTACCTTTGATCCATTCACAGTGAATGAACCATCAAAATATAGCTTCCAAGGTTATTCCTCAAGGGGTGTATCAATAACGGCCATGAGAGATTCATCAAGAAATGGAAACTTGAGTGGGTGTGTGTCTATGAGAGGTGCTTCAACAAGTTGATCTATAAGAACTTGTCTTTTGATTGCTTTTTGATTAACATACTCTGTGTCAAACTCACTAAGAATCATGATCCATTTAGCCATTCTAACTTGTAAATATATTTTAGATCGTAGATAACTAAGTGGATCTACTTTTTGAAATGACCATGGTTTTATTATTCAACATGTAATGACAAAGTTTTTGAGTTATGAAAACCATGGCTAGGTATGTTTTTTCAACAGGGGCATAGTTATGTTCATATGTAACCAAGGTACAACTTAAGTAGTATACAACATGCTCCTTTCTATTGTCATCATGTTGAGATAAGAGTGCCCCTAGGGCATGATCAATAGCTGATAGGTATAACAAGAATGGCTTTCCTAACATAGAAGATAATGAAATAGGTAGATTGACAAGATAATATTTAAGTTGTTAAAAATCTATTTAGTAGTGATCATCCCAATGGAATGCAACTCCTTTCTTTAAAATATATGTAAATGGATGACACTTGTCTACTAATTAAGAGATGAAGTGTCATATGGACTGAATCTTACACTATAAACTATAGAGTTGCTTCAAATTGGTTGGTGGTGGCATCTTAGCTATATCATAGACTTTAGCTAGAGCAACTTCAATACCTCTATGAGACACGATGAAGCGAAGTAATTTGCCTAAAGTTATACCAAACCCACATTTCTTTGGATTTAGTCTAATTTTGTACTCTTATAGTCTTTCAAATATCTTATATAGTACTACTAGATGGTTAGCCTTGGTTTTGGATTTTCCTAATATGTCATGGACAGAGTCTTCAATAATATCGTGCATCGTATCATGAAATATGATAGTCATATCTCTTTGATATGTAGCTCTTGCATTCTTAAGGCCAAATGACATCACTTGATAACAAAATATTCCCTATGAAGTGGTGAATGTTGTTTTATGCTGATCTTTTGGGACTATTCTGATCTGATTGTATCCTAAAAAGCCATCCATGAGTGAAAGCATTTCATAACCTACCATGGAATCAATTATCATGTCAATATTAGGAAATGGAAAATCATCTTTAGGGTAAGCTTTTTTGATGTCTTGAAAATTAGTAAAAATTTTGATTCCTTCAAGCTTTTTGCTAATAGGTACTACATTAGAGATCCACTCTGAGTAGTCAATGGATCGAATACATCTTGCTTCTAAAAGTTTTTCTAACTCTTTCTTTACCAATATAGAAATGTGAGGATGCATCTTACGTAGCTTTTGTTTTAATAATTTAGCATCAAGATTAACTACAAGGTGGTGTAGAACCAAGGTGGGGTCTAATCCTAGCATGTCAGAATAGGCCCATGTAAATATATCCATAAACTCTCTCAACAGAGCTATAAAAACATCACATTCTTCCTTAGTGAGGGATGCACCTAATTTTATCCATTTTAGGTTTGATAGAGTCTTGATGTTTACCTCTGTTATATCTTTGACTAGGAGGGTCAAACGATCTTTAAGGATAGTAGGAAGTGAATTGAATTATTAGACTATGTCAAGGTCTTCTGTTATGACTTGCTCTTCAAATTCTCCTAAGCATGATGAATATGAGTCTCCTAATGGAATATTTAGATAGGTAACAAAAAAAGTTAATTTTTTTTGGAAATTTTGATCAAATACTTTTTGTTTCTCAAAATTGAACTTAGATCCATATGCAACTTCATCATTGGTGGTCTCGTAGTCTAAATTCAAAGAAGAATGAACACCCCCATCTACTGGCACCTAAAATAGTTTTTTACCATTAGACTAGACTTTATCTTTACTTTTTCCCTATTCAGAAAGCACCTCAAAGAGGCTTTCACTTTGGGACCTAAATGTTTTACTTATTTGTTTTTGGCTAAGGGTGTTCACTTGCTCTCCAAAATAGGTTATAGGATCTAATGTGATTGAGAATCCTGATTTGTGATCTCCCAATGGAACATTTTCTCTAAGGCTTAAGAAATCATAGAATGCCTCACCATTATAGAACTCATCAATTAGTAGATTGGATTCTTATTGGTCCCAATCTATCAATTGGGGATAATATAATGGCAATGGATTGTGATGAATGGCTTGGGTAAGGGTACAAATGACATTGTTATCAAATAGGTTAGTTTTAGCTAGGTTATCAAAGGTAAGGCTATGATCAAACTATGATTCACTATCGACATCATAATCACTAGTCATTAGTGATGGATTTTGAATAAAATATGTGTGGTTACCCCCAAGCAATTTAAATCCAAGTCCATAAGGTCTTTCATACTTAGTCATAGAAATTGGCTCGATGGTTCCTTGTTGATTCAATCCGAGGTCTCATCCTTCATAATTGTGATGCTCCATGATCCTATTGGAAATATGATACTTTGAATTTTTATAATAATTATCTTGGTCATCATTGTATAACCATGATTCATCCCCTTTAAGAGAGTCAGGTCCTAGGTCAGATGCTAGTACAAATGTGATAGGTCCCTTATCTTTGTTCTTTGATTGCCAATGCATATGTGGGATGACCTTAGGTCACCCAAAGGTTTTTGGATTATAAATAAGATCATAAATATGAAATGTATCATGAGTCACATATTCTCCCAGTCCATTATCTAAAATGGTGAAATGATTAGATGCTTCAAGAGGTGGCATGTAGGAAAGGGAATCCAAGGTATTAGGATCTATGCAATTATCTAGTGAAGGATCAATAAATATAGCTTTTCCTTTATCTTTATTTGAATTGGGATTCATACCATACTAATAATTATAGCTTTAAAATTTGGCCTCAATATGCTTGCAGTGTTCATATGGGTGTAAATCTCTTGAAATATTCACTTTCATCCCTGAGTGGGAAAACTTGATACATTGGTGCAGTGCCGATGGGAATGCACAAATTTCATGTAACCAAGGCCTAATTAGAAGCATGTTGTATGATAACTCAAGATCCAACTCATGGAAAAGTGTATCATGGGTTAAAGTCCCAATGATAATTGGCAAACTAATGGTGTCCTGTGATTCTCTTTCCTAATTATCATAAGCTTTGATAGTTATTATTTATCACTGGAAATCTATCATTGTGTACCCAAGAAGCTTGATGATCTTGAGAGACACTATGTTGAGGCCAGATCCATTGTTGATAAGGACACATTTCACTTTATTCCATCTGATACAAACTTTTATGTATAATGGGTTATTATGGAGTGGGCTAAGGGAAGATATATCACTTTGGTTGAATGTGACTTGTTGGGCTAGAGCTAGGTGTCCAACCAAAGCTTGAAATTTATCAAGGGATATGTCACTATAAACAATGGATTGGGTCAAGAACTCATTTAAGATGTTCTCATAGATTATTGACATTCATAACAAATCTGAGATAGAAATTTGTGATGGTGTCTTCTGCAATTGCTCCACAATATCAAACTTCTTGTCTTGACTAGTAGTGAATAGTTTATTCTAAGGATAAATAGTTGGTTAGAATATACGTAAAGTGATAGATGGTTATGGGCTTGGGATATTAATCTTCAACCTCTAAGTTGTGATTGCATAATCAAGATTAAATACTAGACCATTATTGCTAATTGATGTTGGAAATGGTGTGGAACCAGATAGGATAAGTCTCAGTTGCCAGTGCACTTACATATGGTCACATGAAAAGAATGAGTTGTCATTATGAGATCCAAAAGTGGGAGTCCTAGTTTTTTGGTTTGCCTATATGCAATCCTAGGTTAAAGAAGGATTATCCATGTGATTTGGCTAAATATTATTGTTTAGCAATGGTCTAGGCTGATTATTATTTGATCTAGGATTAATGGAGATGGTATTAACACTACCCCTTGCAATATGACCTATAACCCTATTATGGTCATGTGAAAATACATGGTAGGTTTGTTGGTTGTTACCATTATAACCTTGGTTTTGTCCATTGTTATATCATTGTGGGTTCTACTACTAATTTTGTTGATTTTACTAGTTTGACCTTTGATTCTGATACTGTTGATTTTGCTACTACACTAGCTATTGTTGTTGTTTCTAATTATTCTGCTACTATTGATTATTATGTTGGGGAAAGGGGTTTTGATACATCTAAAGAGTTTAATTGGAAGTGGAAGCACCATTCTCTAATTTTATCTCCCCATTATCTAACATATTTTTAATTAAATAATTGATTTGGACACATCATAGATTATGCCCATTGACCTGATGATAGTCACAAAATTTGTTTTCATGATACCAATCAAGATAAGGAATTCCTTTCGAATAATGTTTTGGTATGGGATAAATAATAAATTAATGGTAGCAAGCTTATAAAATATAGACTCAATAGGTTCTCCTAGGTCACTAAAGACATGACATGTAGGGATGGTTATTCTAAGAGGAGGGGTTTACAATAGTAAACGCTCTTATATTTGTTGTGCAGGTCTTGGTTGTTGCACTTGAGACATTGGTTGGAGAGGTTACTAGGTAGAAGTAAGCTAAAAAGGTGGTGTAGATGATGTATGCATAGTTTGGAAATGATGATATTAGTTACTCCATTTCCCACAATATTTCTATTACGGTTGAATTGCTTCAATCTTTCTTGATTATTGGCCTGTGTCAGTTACGATGCTTACACTTGATTAGGATGTTGTTGTTGGCTATTTCCCTAATTGGTAGAATTAAGTTTGAAGACTCCTTTATTTATGAGTGCTTGCTCAATCAACAAACTTTTATCAATGATCTCTTTGAATGTATGTGCACATTGTAGTCCTAGATGATAGACTATCTCACTATGCAAATTTTTAGTAAACATAGAAGCTAATTGTTTATCTAGTAAACTATGGTTGAAATGAATTTCAAGGGCTCTCCATCACTATAAATAACTTGAAAAACTCTCCCCTACTTTTTTATTTGCTTGTGTTAGGTCCACTAATTGAACCTAAATTCCCTCAATTTTAGTACAAATGGCAAACCCACTTAACACATCAACCCTATGAGCTTGTAAAGGTGTAATTTTGAATTTAAATTATAAGTGAAGGAATTAAACAACTTTGGTAAAGGTCTAGACTCAATTAGGAAACATAACTATGCCAAAGTGGATGATATGACTCTCAATCTTTTGATGAACTTTTTGAACAAGGCAAATCGATAATCTCATGTGAGCAACATAACACCTCTTTCTTTAAAGAAAAATTTGGACTATGTGTTTAGTTTGGACTATTTGTTTACATCGAGTTTTGACTCCAAACAAGAATTTAATCTAGGACAAGACCAAATAATTAATCACCCTTAGATCTTGAACTGACAAGGTTACTTGGTACTATTGGAATCTGTCAATATATGTCATTTTAGAAGATTTTAAATGTTCATCCAAAAGTAAATGTGCATTATATAGTCAGGTTTTTACACCCCCCTTCTCTCAAATGAAAATACTATGACATGGATTTTGAGGCACAACTTGTACCAATAATAATTCCATGGCAAGTGTGGATTTATTTAATATCTAACAAGTTTTTAAATGATCTAGGGGAATCAATTACATAATGACTTTCATGTCAAACAATGCAAAATAAAAAAAATAAATTTTGGGTCTGTATCACTTGGCTTGTTTCAAAAAGGTCTAGTCCTTTTTACAACCACTACGTCATGTTGTTCACTAAGTCTAGTGCGATGTCCAAAGTACCACTATGTCCTATGTGTAACTCTAAAAGATTCAAATGAATTAAGTTCTGGGAGATGAAACTTTGGGTTAAAGCTTCCCTAAAGAACTTGTGGGAGGTGATGAAGTCCCCCTCATAAGCCAAGATGCATAAATAAATAAAGTATGAAAGTAGAAACACTTTAGGATCATTTTCAAGATCACCCAAACTTTGATGAGTTTTTAGGGAGTGCTTTAGATGACTTTCTTTCTAAGCCTTAGACTAGGCTAATTGCAATAAGAATGGAACTTTTGATTCCAAGGGTTCCCTATAGGGGAAAAATGGAAGAGCATACATGAAAAATTTCTCTTTTTGATAAATAAAATTTAATTAAACAACTATTACAAGCAAAAATTGACAAATGTGTTCAATTTTAAACCCAAAAGAAATGTTTGGTGGTGTTCATTTAACCCCTTGGTCTTAGTTGTAAACTTTGAAAAGCATTCACCAAAAACACCTAAATTCTTTGTGAAACACCAAAATAAAGTTCCTAATCAAATTTTAAGCATGCAAAAGTGATTTAAACATGTTTTACGAAAAAAACTCACTTGGTCCTCTAACAAAAGTGTTAGCATGTTCTATAACTTTGAAGCTCTTTTGACTTTGAAACAACAAACTTTGAAAAAGTAGGTCTTGGGTCTATGTTTTTGGAAAAACACAGTGATCAACATCGGTTAATACCACCATTGTTGGTTATGGCCAATCAAGATCTAATCAATGTCAGATCTTTTGATTGATGTCGGTTAAGCCGGGTAACTGATGTTAGTATTTATGTCGATGTCGGTTACTATGTAAAAATCATGGCAACCAAAAATGGCAAAATAAAGTTAGAAAATTAATTTTCAATAGTTTTAAAGGCTCAAATGAATTTTTTTGAAGTTAAAAAAGGATATCCTTCAAGTATAAAATGTGTTTGATCCCACTGAGCATGCCATTATGTGATCTAGGAATTTGACTCAAGAGAGGATGGTTAGTATGGTGTTAGTTCTAAAATGAAAACAAAATGAAATAAATAGACTAATAACATAACATCTCTAGGCCTAGACACTAGGGAGAGCTTAGTTAACACAAGAAAATAATAAACACAACTAAAAAGCAAGGAATGAAAACACAATAATTCCTTTACCTTCTTTGGATGCTCCAAATGCCTTTATAGTAGTGGCTTGCTTAGCCTATGTTCATGAAGTCCTTAGCAATGGAAGCTTGGCTACCTCTATCTCTCCTTGGCACCTTGTGGCTTTGGCTTGGCTTAGAATCAATTTGGCATGGTAACACTAGTTATATGAATCTTTCGGAACTAATCTTACATTATAAATTTGCACTAATTAACCTTTTTTTGAAATGACTTTGTGAGGCCTCCTATTTATATATGTTTAGATTTGATCATAATCAACCTCAACCATCCATCTCAAGATTGAGATGTGTGTTTGAGGATTAATTAAATCATAATAATTAAGTTTGTAATTATCCTCATCATGGCATTGGAATAAGGGGAAATTAAGAGGCATGAAGGGCACATGGAAGGCATTGATGAGGCATGGAGGGCATGAATCTTGATATTTGTGGTATTTATGATCTAGGGATGTCTTCCCAAGAAATGAGGTCACTTGATGATGAAAATATTCAATATTTATTTGCAAAACATATTATTCAACAAGTTTCCATGGAATTTTTGATTAGGCCTTGATTTGGGTTAATTAGCTCTTAGGCATGATTAAGCACATTGTGCACAAATTACCCAAATTGATCAGAATGTCTTGTTATTGGTCCTAAATTTGACTGGATTGGAATTAGAAGTCCATGTTAGATGCGTATTCCCATTTAAGATGTTTCCAAAAATAAATAAAAATATATGAGTCTTGTGCAAAATATTTGATAGGAAAGAGTAGTCTAGAGCATGTGGGTGCAAAATTAGCATTTTGACTCGAAATGAACTGATCAAGTTAGTTGGCCCATAAAATGCATTACCCCATTTAGTGATATTCTAGCCAAAATCAGCACTTGAATATGTTAGTTTCTCTTCATTTAACATTTTTTAGTGTTTTTAGGCCAAATTTTATGTTTTAGATGCAAATTAGTCAAAAGCCTGATTGGAGGTTATTGATGGCTAGTTTTAGGTGTCTACATACTTTAGGTTTTTCCAAATACTTTACTACTGCTAGAGATTATTAATGCCACTGTTGAATCCTGATTACTTTGAATTAGTTTAGGTTGAGAATATTGATTACTTTTTGTAGTATATTTTAGGTTTTCCCAACTACTTTATTACTACCATAAATTAGTAATGCCACTATTTAATCTTGATTACTTAGAAGTAGTTGAGGTTGAGAAGCCTGATTACATTTTGTAGTGTATTTCAAGTTTCTCCAACTAATTAACTACTACTAGAGATTAATATATCCACTGTTAATTCTTGATTACTTCAAAGTAGTTAAGGTTGAGAAGCTTGATTATTTTCTATAGTATATTTTGTGTTTCTTTGACTACTTTATTGTTAATAGAGATTAGTAATGCCACTGCTGATATTTTCAATTTCTCCAACTACTTTATTGCTTTTAAAGATTAGTAATGACAGTATTGAATCTTGATTACTTTGAAGTTGTTGAGGTTAAGAAGCCTGATTACTTTTTGTAGTGTTGATCAAGTTTCTGTAACTTCATTAATACTATAGGAGATTAGTAATGCCATTACTGAATCTTGAATACTTTAAAGTAGTTGAGGTTGAGAAGCTCGATTATTGTCTATAGTGTATTTTGGGTTTCTCTAACTACTTTAATACTACTATAGATTAGTAATGCCACTATTGAACCTCAATTATTTAGAAGTAGTTGAGGTTGAGATCTTGATTAATTTTTGTAGTGTATTTCAAGTTTTTCCAATTGCTTTACTATTGTCAAAGACTAGTAATGCCACTGTTGAATCTTGATTACTTTGAAGTAGTTAAGGTTAAGAAGCTAAATTAGTTTCTATAGTGTATTTTAGGTTTTGATAACTAATTTACTATTGGTGGAGATTAGTAATGCCACTATTGAATCTTGATTACTTTGAAGTAGTTGAGGTTGAGAAGCCTAATTACTTTCTATAGTGTTGATCAAGTTTCACCAACTGCTTTACTATTGTTGGAGATTAGTAATGCCAATACTGATTCTTGTGTTTTACTAAATTTTGAATCTATTTGATGTTTAAGGAGAAATAGAGATGAAGGTTAGGGATTAGAGATTAGAGAAAACTTAGATTGGTTGCACACTATATCCAGATGATGTTAAACACTCCTCTTTGGTTAGGAAGGACTACTTGTGAATAAGAAAGTACTACCATGAAAATTTTGTTAGCAGATATATGAGTGGGCTACCAAACTATGTGCTTGTTCTTAGAAGTTTCAAACTTCCTTAGGAATGACTGTCCAATTTTTGAAACAAAATTGGTAATGAATAACAAAATGAAAGAGAGATTAAAGAGAGAGATATTCATATCGATCTTACAGTCTGAGTGCAATAGGGAGTGACATAGTATAGGTAATGTGAGTTATTGATATTTTTGGAGGTTATTTGGATAGGTTCAAGGAGGTTAGTTGAAATACACAGTCACTAACGTCAGTTAGGTTGCTAATGTCGGTAAGAAGATATGGCCACTATCAGTTATATGACTGTTATCAGTTATGTGACTAATGTTAGTGGGGGGTAGTAGGTTATTAAGGGGTTGTAATATATTTTTCTAAGCTAGGAGGTAGTTTTTGGTCAAGTTTATGAGGTTGAGAGAGTCTTAAGGGAGTAGGTAAGACTCAAGTGGATCTAGACAGAGGGTTGATATGTTTAGAGTAGAGGAAAATAGGTGGAGTTTTACAACTCCTCTATAGGGAGAGTTAGGATGTTCATAAAATGATAAACAGTATAACATAAAGTAATTATAAAATGAATATTTAAAGGAAAAACTAAAACATAGAGATATACTTAGTTGATGAAATGGATGAACCATAGGTGCCGGATAGATAGCTCTAAGGAGGTATGTTAAAGTAATAGATGAACAAAAAGATAAACATGTGCTATCAGTTTAGAAGAATCCAAGCTCTATGTAGTATATAAATTCCTAATTTAGATTGATTTGTATAGAGTAATGATAAGCTTGGATGTAGAAAGTTGGATGCTAAAGCTTGTATGCAAATAACTAAGTTTTTTTGATTTTTGTCAACCTGAACATCAGGTTAGAATTTGGCTTAATTAACCAAAGTTGATGATCCCATCGATGTCATCAATGCATTAACTGACATCGATGAAATGAGAATAGGGAAAAGGGATATTTATAGCCTAGTTTATATTCTTTCTCATGCCAAGTGTGGAATCCATTAGAAAATAGTAGAAATGTGAGGTTAAGAAGGATGTAGTTAGTTAATAATTTATTTTTTAAGGTGAAAATAAGTCATGGGTAGTTAGGATTAGGGGACTAAGTCTTAAGGTGACTTAGAGGGTAAGAATTAGTCTTAGCATGAGGTGACCATGTAAGGTGGCATAAGTATTTTTTAATTAACTTAATTAAATATTTTAAATTAATTAAATGTGTGAGGGATAAAAGTTTAGGTTAGGAAGGCTAATTATTAAAAGGGTCTCAAGGGGGTTTCAACATAGGGAGTTACATAGGTGTGTTACATAAATTTTGGTGTCTACATTTGCCCTTTTTTGTCTTGTAATTTGTATTGATAAGTTTCAAGACAAAAATCTATGTGAGATGCTCTAGGTATTGGATGAGGTATCCCCCTTCAAAATGAGAAGTGACAAAGGAGAATATGGAATCGAGAACCAGTTTGATAAAGAGTTAAGTGGGTGGGTGGATACTGAGTGAGAGTATGGTATCATAGCTACTTATATGTATACTATGACAAGTTATAGTTGACACAATTAAAATTAGGTAAAGGTGAGGAGGACTCAGATAGAAATAACCAAATCATAGCTTGTAAGTGATAGCTGATAAGGTTAAAATGATCAAAGTTGTAACTCTAATAGTCTATGTATTATAGGTATTCAAGGTAAGAAGTTCTCTTGGTAAACACAAAAGGTTTTAGGTGATAGGACTAGCTTTGTCATGATCTAAAACACTTGATAGACATGCATGTGTATAATAGCCAACTATAGATTATAGCATAAGCAAGGAAGACAAGCAATGCAAGGTTGGTTTAAAAGGGTTAATAGTTGATGAGATATTCATGATCTCCAGTTAAATTCATCATGGGTAGAGATTTAAATGATATTTAAGGTTGGTTGTCATGGATGGGGAAATATATGTGATATCTAAATTAGTTGTCATGGTTAGGGAGATATACATGATTTCCAAGTTACCCTAGATTAATGTAGTCCAAAGGGTTTTGGTTAGGGATGAAAACTCTAATTTAAGGGTGTCAACATCAATTATATTACTAATGTTGATAGGAAGTATTACTGACATCGATGGCTTAAGTCAAGGCTAGTAACATTAGTAGACAACTAAGCCCAACAAAAAGGGGTTTAATATCCCACTAGAACTCATTTGCAACATTTGATTAGAGAGAAAAAGATCTCTAAGTGCTAGTGAGATGGTAGAGCTAGGAGGGACCTAGTTGGAGGCATGCCACTATAAGGGCCATCTATTCTAGCTTGGAGGAGATGAAGAGATGAGGTAAGATCCTCTATAAGTTTATTTTGAATTTAAATTTGTTAATTTGTTATTTTAGGCTAGTTTTAAAATTTGTGGGGAAAAATGCTATTATAGGGGTAGGAAATGGGGTGGGGTAGGTTTAGGTGAACTTGGGAGGGATTTTGGGGTAGGTTTTAGGAAAAAAAACTCAAAAGTGGGAGACAAGTTGTTTGGCCCTAGGGATGAATTAGTCATCGATATCGATAAGGTTCATCGACGTCAACTGATATCGGTGGACCGATATTGGTGCTGATGTCAATGGGGTCTACCAATATCAATCAATACCAAGTGCTAATATCAACATATAACACTGATGTTAGTGACCTTTAAAAACCTAAAATAGGAGAAAAGGCTAATTTTAGATCCCCAATTGAGTTAGTCAACTAGCCTAAAGGTTAAACTAGCCTTAGAAGACCTTGTGTTGATTGAGTGTTGCCTACATAGCCCAGTTGAGGGCCTCAGGCTAATGTAGTTCTCTTAGTGTGTAGGGAAAAACATTTGAGGTATGGTTAAAAATTTTCTTAGGAGAAGTGGTTAAGAAAAGGTAGGTTGAGATAGGTCATGGGACCTAGGGCATAAAAGATAGGTCATAGGGTCAAGGGTTTGAAATATAGGCCATGCGGCCTAGAGTTTAGATAGGTAGTTGGGCCTAGGGTAGAGAGATAGGTAGTTGGGCCTAGGGTGGAGAGATAGGTAGTGAAGCCTAGGGTTTAGGTGGGTAAATAAGTTAGATAGTTAGGTGGGTATATGGCCATGCTAACCTCAAAATACTCCATGTTGATTGAGTGCTACCTACATAGCTTGGTTAAGGGCCTCAGGCTAATGTAGTTCTTCTAGAGAGAAGGGAAAAAATGGTGGAGGGTTATATTATAAAATATGTGACTTGAGGTTTGTGTGTGTGGATGTAGGCTAGGTAAGAGTTGACGTTATGAGATTGACTACCTATGTTGCTGGCATAAATAAAGAGGGATGTCACCCTAGATGAGTGAGATCACATGGTAGCCATAGGGTTAGGAGGAGTGTGATGATATTATTGGGTTACACATGATGTGGGTTTGATGATAGCATTGATAGAGAGGTGGGATCGCACTACTAACACCTTCCATTTTCCAACCAGAGAGTTGATAGTGACACAAGAGGACATGTACAAGATTTTATAGTTTATGCTCTAGGGTGAGGATCTCTTCTCTAATTGGAGAGAGGAGCATGATATTCACATGGTTACATTATTTGGAGAGCATGTTAGTAAGGTGAACTATCACTCAATGAGCTTTGCATATAAGCCATTATACACTACCAAGGATGAGTAACATCGATTGAATATCCTCATGATGATAGGGATTACATTATATGCACTATCAAATGTAGATGGTGGGATATTTCCTATTGAATTGATAGGTGTATTAGCATAGATGGTTGAGTAGGGGACCGTGTATGCATGGGGACCAATGTTTTTAGCACAGTTATATAAAGAGTATGGGGTTTGAGGCTACAATGATATTATAGTTTATGCATCAACTATTTACTCCATTAATGGGCATATGAACATATCATCATGACATAGCCATTGGGGCTACCAATCATGATTATAGATAGTTTTAGGGTTAGGTTCAGATAGTGGAGAGATGGTATGGCCCAAACATGAATGGATATCATAGTGCAAGATATTGATTATTATAGGCATATGATAGAGGGATTGATTCTCATAGATATTGTTTAGATTCCCTACTTGACAAACCATACATTCAGAGGATAGGTAGAGTAACTTATTAGTTTATAGGGCACATTATGGGTCAAAGGGAGATGAGCTAGAGAGCTATAGATGATACCCATGGCATGGGTCATGAGATAGTTCAATTTGTTATAAGACATACCTCCTATCTTTCTTAGATATAAGAGGGATGATATAGAGTCACCCCTACCCTTTCCCTAGGAGATAGATGGGCCAAATTTTGAGGAGCTACCAACAAGCCTAGGTGTAGTAGATCTTAGATAAATAATGGATTACCTTACTTAGTGCATAGGTTTGCATCTTATAGTTCAGATTAGGAGGCCACCACCAGATGTATAATGAGTGATGAGAGAGAGATGCATTTGTATAGGCTTTAGATGTAGTAGTACAAGCTTGAGATGCAGTAGTGTAGGCCTGAGATGCAACACAGGTATAGGTATTGATATTATAAGGGTAGGTTGTAACATTACAAGGATAAGTTTGGGTATTATAGGGATAGGTCAGGGCATTATAGGGTCAAGTTACTACACTAATAGTAGAGAGGGATAGTTTGAGAGTAGTGGGATAGGCTACTCCTCTTCCACCATAAAGACCAATATAGGGGCCTTTAGTAGGTGTGATGGGTCCACTAAAGATGTATCTATAGCAAGTTACAACACTAATCTTAATGATATTACTTACTATGAGAGGGCCATTAGGGAGTTCCCATAGATTTAGAGGTATTATGAGTTTAGAGAGTAGGAGAGATCAATGACACATGCCATAACTTTTAACTCATGTAGATGCAGACATGTGAAGAGTGGTGATGACACTGCTTCTTCATGACCATGACTATAGTTTATGTATTCTAAGTATTCAAGGTAATAAGTTCTCCTAATAAACACAAAGGGTTGCAGGTGATAGGACTAGCTTGGTCATGATCCAAAACACATGATATGCATGCATGTGTATTATAGGCAACTATAGATTATAGTATAAGCAGGCACAATAAGTAATGCAAGGTTGGTTTAAAAGGGTTAATAGTTGATGAGATATTCATGATCTCTAGTCAAAGTCATCATGGGTAGAGATTCAAGTGATCTCAAAGGTTGGTTGTCATGGTTGGGGAGATATATGTGATCTCCAAATTGTTTGTTACGGTCAGGGAGATATATGTGATCTCCAAGTTGCCCTAGATTAATGTAGTCTAAAGGGTTATGGTTAGGTTTGAAAACTCTAATTTAAGGGTGTTGAAATCAATTATATCATTAATGTTAGTAGGAATTATTACCAACATTGATGGATTAAGTCAAGGCTACTGACATTAGTGGATAATTTAACCCAATAAAGAGGGGTTTAACAACCCACCAGAACTCATTTACAACATTTGATTGGAGAGAAAAAGAGATCTAAGTACTAGTGAGATGGTAGAGCTAAGAGGGGAACTAGTTGGAGGCATGCCACCACAAGGGCCATCTATTCTAGCTTGGAGGAGATGAGCAGATGAGGTAAGATCCTCTACAAGTTGATTTTGAATTTAAGTTTGTTAATTTGTTATTTTAGTCTAGTTTTAAAATTTGGGGTGGGGGGAATGCTATTATAGGGGTAGGAAATGGGGTGGGGTAGGTTTAGGTGAATTTAGGAGAGATTTAAGGGTAGGTTTTAGGTGGGGAAAATCAAAAGTGGGAGACAAGTTGTTTGGCCCTAGGGCTAAACTAGTCATCAATGTCGATAAGGTTCACCGACATTGATCGATATCAATGCTAATGTTAGTGGACCTATATTGGTGCTGATGTCAGTGGGGTCCACCAACATCGATTGATACCAAGTGCTGATATCAACATATAAGACCAATGTCAATGACCTTGAATAAACTAAAATAGGAGAAAAGGCTAATTTTGGATCCCCAATTGAGTTAGTCAACTAGCCTAAAGGTTAAACTTGCCTCAGAAGACCCCATGTTGATTGAGTGCTACCTACATAGCCTGATTGAGGGCCTCAGGATAATGTAGTTTTCCCAATGTGTAAGGAAAAAGATCTGAGGTATGGTTGATTTTTTTTATTGAAGTGGTTAAGAAAAGGTAGGTTTAAATACGTCATGGGACCTAGGGCTTAAAAGATTGTCATAGGGTCAAGGTTTTGGAATATAGACCATGGGGCCTAGAGTTTGGATAGATAGTTGGGCTTAGGGTAGAGAGATATGTAGTGGGGCCTAGGGTGGAGAGATAGGTATTGAGGCCTAGGGTTTAGGTGGGTAAATAGGTTAGATAGTTAGGTGGGTATATGGCCATGCTAAGCTTAGAAGACTCCATGTTGACTAAATGCTACCTACATAGCTTGGTTAAGGGCCTCAGGCTAATGTAGTTCTTCCAGAGAGAAGGGAAAAAAGGGTGGAGGGTTATATTAGAAAATATGTGACTTGAGGTTTGTGTGTGTGGATTTAGGCTAGGTAAGAGTTAACATTATGAGATTGACTACCTATGCTACTAACACAAATGAAGAGGGATGTCACCCTAGATGAGTGGGATCACATGGTATCCATAGGGTTAGGAGGAGTGTGATGATATTATCAGGTTACACATGATGTGAGTTTGATGATATCATTGATAGAGAGGTGGGATCACACTACCAACACCTTCCATTTGCCAACTAAAGAGTTGATAGTGACATAAAAGGACATGTACAAGATTTTATAGTTACTACTCTAGGGTGAGGATCTCTTCTCTTGTTTGAGAGAGGATCATGGTATTCACATGGTTACATTATTTGGAGAGCATGTTAGCAAGGTGACCTATCACTCAATGAGCTTTACATATAAGCCATTGTACACTATCAAGGAGGAGCAACACTAGTTGAGTATCCTAATGATGATAGGGATTATAGTATATGCATTATCAAATGTAGATGGTGGGAGATTTGTTATTGCATTGATAGGTGTATTGGCATAGATGGTTGAGTAGGGCATCGTGTATGCATGGGGACCAATGTTTCTAGCATAGTTATATAAAGAGTTATGGGGTTTGAGGTTGTAGTGATAATATAGTTTATACATCAATTATTTACTCCATTATTGGGCATATGAACATATCATGATGACACAGCCATTGGGGCTACCCACCATGATTACAGCTAGTTTTAGGGTTAGGTTTAGATGGTGAAGAGATGGTATGGCCCAAACACGAGTGGATAACATAGTGTAGGATATTGATTATTATAGGCATATGATAGAGGGATTGATTCCCATAGATATTGTTTAGAGGCCTTACTTGATATACCCTACATTTAGAGGATAGGTAGAGTAGCTTTTTAGTTTATAGAGCACATTATGGGTCAGAGGGAGATGAGCTAGAGAGATAAAAATGATACCCATGGCATGAGTCATGAGTTAATTTAGTTTGTTATAAGACATGCCTCTTATCTTTCCTAGATATATGAGGGATGATATAGAGGCACCCCTACCCTTTACCTAGGAGATAGATGGGCTAGATTTTGAGGAGCTACCAGCAATCCTAGGTGTAGTAGATCTTGGATGCATAATGGCTTACCTTGCTTAGTGGACAAATTTGCATCTTGTAGTTCAAATTAGGAGGCCACCACCAGATGTATAAGGAGTGATGAGAGAGAGAGAGATGAAACTATACAAGCTTAAGATGTAGTATTACAAGCTTGAGATGTAGTAGTGTAGGCCTAAGATGTAGCATAGGTATAGGTATTGATCTTATAAGGGTAGGTTATGACATTACAAGGATAGTTGGGTATTATAGGGCTAGGTTAGGGCATTATAGGGTTAGGTTACTATACTCACAATAGAGAGGGATAGTTTGAGAGTAGTGGGATAGGCTACTCCTCCTCTTCCACCATAGGGACCAATATAGGGGCCTTTAGTAGGTGTGATGGGCCCATTATAAACTATATCTTTAGAAAGGTACAACACTACTCTTGATGAGATTGCTTACTATGAGAGGGCCATTAGGGAGTTCCCAAAGATTTAGAGGTATTCTTAGTTTAGAGAGTAGGAGAGATTAGTGACACATGCCATAACTTCTAACTCATGTAGATGCAAACATGTGGAGAGTGGTGATGAGACTGCTTCTTCATGACCATGACTATAGCCTCGAGGATTCTGCGTGCCATATTTTATTATTGATATTGTTATATATGATGTATACACATCGACCTAAAAGATAAAGATGAGAGATGTATATTTTTAGGGAGAGATGATACTGATATGATCCATTGATGTATATTCATATTTAGTGCATATATATATGAGATGTGTTATTTTGAGATGCGTTATTATGATGGTGATGACACTGATCTTATTATAATGATGTGGATGTTTATATTATGTTAATGTTATGTTAATGTTGAGCATGTTAATTGAGTTAGACTAGCATTTCTCATATATGTAATAGTATTTACATAGTTGATTTGTTAGCTTCATCTTAGCAATTTCCATATTTTTGATTGTGTATGCTTAAAATGAATGTTTTGGGTATGTTATTTTATTTCAAAAATTTTCCATATTTGTGATGGTGTATGCTTAAAATAAATGGAGTAGGCTTGATAGTTTTTCTATTTATTGTTGTTTAGAGAAACTATGGTTGTGTGTTGGGTATATTTCTCATGAACAATTGTTTGTTAGGTTTAGTATGGGTTTGGGTAGTTATTTGAGTATCATTGCTTGAGATGGATATGTGTTATACACATAACTCTAAGAATCAAGAAACATTAGTAGAAAGATAAGAAGGTGATTGAATCTTGTCATGAGATTCAATCTTAGTAAAGAAATCAACATGTGATTAAGATGGGAAATAAAGAGGCACGATACTCATATATTATCAAAGACCATAATCACAACATAAATAGGCTCAAAAGTATGAGTCTCTTTCATGCTTTGAATCATTTTACCATTTTTTGTTAGAGAAATGATGTACTCACCTTGTGCCAAGTGAGTTTAAAGTCCCTTGAAAGAGTATGAGGGGAAAAGGGTAAAAAGAATAAGATTTTTTTGGTATCGTAACCTTCCTAATGGGGATGGTATGCCCCTTATGTGGGTAACCTGAGAGCTACGATAGGCAAGTCCATGACTTAAAGCTTGTTTTTATTTATGCAAGCTAATCAAAATGAGAAGCCTATAATGGGATTTTGTTTGTGTTGAGGTCATATGAAGCTGATCAATATGAGGAGCTTCTAAATCATTATTTCTCTTGATAACAAAGCTTGGCTTATCCATCCTTCAAGGGAGTGGTCTAAAATTTTATTTTTTTAAATTTTTAATAGCTATCCTTCAAGGGAGCAGTCTATTTATAGTATCAAATAAAAGTTACGTAGTTGTCCTTTAAGGGAGCAGTCTACATTGAGAATCATGACCAAAGAGATTGTAACTTATCTATATATCCCTTTTTTTTGTCATAGACAAGAGTATAGAGGCTTAGGGGTTTTCCACTTTGAGGTAAAAACCATAGCACTTCATAGGTTAATTAAGTGTGTAGGAGTAAGGGTTAAGAGGAAAGGAGATGAATGTAATAGGGTTGCTCAAGGGATGAGCTCAAGTTAAACACAAGGTGAAGCATCACCTGATTAATAAAAGAAGGGTCGTAGGTGCAAAGCATTTAAAGTCTTAGGTTCTATATTTTTATCAAGAGAAGATAAGCGATAAGTTCATGAGCCATATTTGTGAGTTATGATGTAGGGTCCAAGCCAATTAGGATCAAACTTACCCCATTTTATTTTCTCCATGTTCGTCACATGTTGATTTTATTTTAAGATGAGATCTATGATATTGAAATCTCACTCCTTAAGGTTATTGTTATAAGCATGTTTGATATGCTCTTGATAGACTTGGAGGTAGTTGAGGGCTATGAGATGGTGTTTATCAAGCATCTCAAGTTGAGAAAAACATTCTTGGTAAAAGTCATCATTAGTAAGTATGTCTTGTAGAGAGATACAAAGAGAAGGAATCTACACCTCAAGAGGCAAAATATATTCCATCTTATAGACTAAGGACAAAGGTGTATCACCTATAGGGGTTCAAATTCTAGTGAGGTAAGCCTATAAAGTAAAGGGAATGTACGTGTGCCAATATTTGCTAGTATTGTTGACTACCTTCATGAGGATTTTGGTTAATGTTTTGTTAGAAGCTTCTACCTTTCTATTTACTTATTGATAGTATGATGATGAGAAACTTAATTTAATTCTAAAGGTGTCACAAAGATTTTGGACAATCTTATTTTTGAAGGATTTAACTTTATCTATTATAATTTTAAGGGGGATACTAAAATGATAGATGATGTGATGGTTGATAAAGTCAACAATTTTATCAACCTTAGTGGAGACGAGAGGAATGGCCTCAACCCACTTGGTGAAGTATTCAGTTGCAGCAATGATAAAATGGTGACAAAGGGATGAATGAGGGTTAATCTCATCAATTAGATCTAACCCCCATTGGGAAAAGGGCCAAAATTATTTGGTGACTTGTAATGCATGGCTTGGAATGTGAAGGAGGTTAGCATGTTGCTGAAATTTGATGTAATGTCGAACATAATCACTATAGTCTTAATGGAGTATTGGCCAATAATAGCTAAGTTGAAGGATATGCTTGGAAACTATGTGACCATTGAAATGCTCACCATAAATATTTTTGTGGACTTCCTTATTGGCAAAGGGGGTCTCATTACTAGTGAGGCATCTAAGGAGGAGACCATCAAAACCTCTCTTGTATAAAAATCTCCCTAGCATAGTGTAATGAGTGACATGTTTCATGAAGGCATGCCTCCAATTATTAGAGAAGTTAGAAGGGCTAATAGAAAAGCAGAGGTAATTTGTGAGTTGTTTGTACCATAAGTCATGTGGGTTTTGTGTTACATTGCCTATGAAAAGGATGTTAGTTGATACATAGGAGGGCAATGTTAAGTGATGCACAGTGACATATATTTTTGAGGAAGAGGGTGAAGAGGGTATGTGTGAAGTAAGTAAAGCCATTGTGTCAACAAACATATTTTTAGATCGAGGAATAGTTTACAAAGGAGTCTAATGATTCCAATAGTGTATCTACATGATGTTTATATCTTTGTAAATTTTTTTTTTACATAGGTAGGAACCATTACCTTGATTAACCACTAGCTAGGAGTCATCAAAAATGGTTATTGATTTGATACCCAAGAAAATAGCCATTTAAATCCTAAAAAGAAAAGCTTAATATTTAGCCATATTGTTAGTACATTCAAAATCTAGTTTAAATAATAAAGGCATAGGCTCACCATCAAGAGGAATAAAAATGACCCCTGAACCCCCACCATGTTGACATTCAGACCCATCAAATAACATCATCATTTGATAGGAGATATCATTGGTAGAGAACATTACAATGGATTTTTTAGGGAATTCAAGGTTGGAAGGTTGGTTGTCAGGTAAAGGGGTAGAAACTAATTGGTTAGTGATGATTTTCCCTTGGATAGACTTTTGTTTAATAAACTCTAAGTCAAATTTAGCAAGGAGCATGAGTCATCAAGCTACACATTAGTTGTGATATAGCTTGAAATGCATGTATTTCAGGGGATCAGTATGGGTGATGATGTAGGTTTTATGATTTAAGAGGTAATGATGGAGCTTGGAAGTTACAAAGACCAATGCAAGATAAAGATTTTCAATATGGGTATATCAAGTTTCATAATCAATAAGTGTACAAATTGTGTAGTAAACTACTTGTTCTTGACGGTGATCATCTCGATGTGAAATCATAACACCCAGAGAATGGTCTATTACAAAGATGTGAAGGTAGAAATCCTCATTTTTATTAGGTGAAATAAGAACTAGTAGGGAAAGAAGATATCATTTGAGTGCATCAAATGATTCTTGATAATCTATATTCCAATGGAAGGAGACATATTTTTTGAGGAGATGTTGAAAGGGTTGGCAACAATCTAACAACTGAGAGATGAAGTGGTGGATTGATTGAAGCTTGCCTTATAGGCTACAAAGTTGCTTGATATTAGTAGTTAGAGGCATCTCTAGTATTATTTGAACCTTAGCAAGGTGAACTTCAATACCATAGAGAGAAATGATAAATCCTAAGATCTTACTAGAAAGGACACCAAAGACACATTTATTTGGGTTTAGTTAAACATTATATTAGAGGAGATGAGTGAATATGATTTTGAGAATCATCAAGTGATCTTGGTAAAGTTTAGATTTTTTGAGTAAGTAATCTATGTAGTCTTCCATAATTTTGTGTAGGAGATCATGGAAGATGTAAGTCATGGCACATTGGTAGGTGGTATCGGTGTTATTTAGACCAAAGGGCATGATTCGATAATAGAAAGTCCCCCATGGGGTAGTGAAATTTGTATTGTGTTGATATTTAGGAGTAACTAGGATTTGATTGTAACCTAAGAACCTATCCATAAGTGATAGCATCTCATGGCTAGTTGTTACATTAATAAGTTGGTTAATACTTGACAAAGGGAAGTCTTTTGGATAAGTGAGGTTTAAGTCATGGTAGTCAATACAAATGTGAATTCCTCTAGTCAATTTTGTGATAGGAATAATATTGGAAACCCATTGTGGGTAGTCTATGGGTTGAATAAAGTTAATAGAAAGGAGGCATTGGAGATATTTTTTGACAAGGAGAGAAATACAAGGGTACATTTTGAAAAACTTATACTTAACAAGTTTAACATCTCAGTTGGTGATAATGTTGTGGGTGATGATAGAGAGGTCAATATTAGGCATTTCATTATAAGACTAAGAAAAGGCTTTTCTATGACTATTAAGAAATGTGGCATAATTTACTTGCTCAGAGGAGTATAAAGACTAGCCAATATTAAGATTATGGGGGTTATTGTGAGAGGGTAAATTAATGTCAATGGTTGATTCATTTAACATAGCCTATGTTTTAGATGGGAGTGAGCATTGGATATAGGAATCATCTACACCCATGTATTTGATAATAGCATCATCATTTAGACATTGGATAGTGTTGATAGTGGGAGAGTCTTCATCAATCATTTCAAGATGAGTAAAAGGAAGAGACCTTGTTTCCTTACCCTATTGATAGGTGAGGGGCCCCAAATGGATGGCATTTATTGAAAAAAAAGGAGGTATAGATACCTCTGATTCGATAGGTGATGGTGGAGAAGGGGGTGGAGAAGGAGAGACTGGCTCTTTGGTAATTGGTATATGAGAAGTTTTGGTGAGTTTATTTGGTTCTTTATAACCCACTCCATGCCTCTTTTTGGCATTTTTAATGGTTTTTCTAGTGGGATATTCAATGGGCGTATGAACACCCTACTCGTAATGACCCAAACCAAATCCTTTCCAGACATACCTATAAAGATAGGTGTAAGTGAAGCTAAGCTTACTCAAGAAAGAGAATTCATAGGTAATTTTTTGTGATGAAGAAGATGGATTGTCGATAGCGAGAGCTTGATATGAAATTAGTTCAAAGTTTAGGGGGACCATACGGGATGACCATCCTAATACAGGGATCATAATTGATGTGCATATGAAGTTTTCCATACTCTTGTGGAGTATAGAACATGTTGAGTGTCAACAAATGATATTCTCTGAGTGACAAATGCTTGAAAGTTTCCTCCATGGGGTCTTTGGCAAGAATTTGTGTCATCGATATCTATGTAACTGGGGTAGTGGAGCTTGTGGAAGCTTTAGAATTATCATGCAAAGAAGATGATGTTTTTAATGGAATGAGAACATCATAAAGTCTATAAGTCATTTTTCATGTTTTGAAAGGAGGTGGGTCGATAGGAATAACATGCACTTTCCTGTTATGAACAAACTTGACACATCAGTGCAAAGTTAAGGGCACACATGCCATAACATGTATCCAAGGTCATCCAAGCAGTATGTTGTATTGTAACTCTCCTTCTACAACATAGAAGAGCTCAATAATTATGCAGGGACCCACACAAATATGTAAGATAATAGTGCCCATTGTAGTAGTCATGGTATCATTAAAGGAGTGGAACACCATGTTAGTTTAAGACATGCAATTATCGAGAAGGGCTAGTTGTTTATAGGCATGGGTGGAGATAATATTAATACTAGATACTCCATCAATGATGACTCTTTTAACATGAGTTTGATCAATATATGCGGTGATGAAAAGTGTAGAATTGTAATCTTTAGGGTGTTAAAGTGGAATTTTTAAATCATTGAAAAAAATTAGAGAGATGGTGTTAAGAGAGCTAACCAAAGCTGTAAGAGGTTGGGGATCATTAGGTTTTACCTCAACCACTTTCAAGGCACTAATCAAAGCTTGACAGTGTTGGGGTGAGTTTTGAATTAACTCATACAAGGAAATTTTCATAGGGTTTTGGTGAAGCTATTTCACCATTGAGATTTGAATAACTTTTGAAGACATTAGTTTTGGGACACCAAAGATGGAAATATTGAGATTCAAAGGAGTGTCTTTGGAAAAGGGATGAGCCTAGGGGCCAGTGACCTTTTCCTTACCTTTATCCTTTTGATTTTATGACCATGTGGCCACATTAACTGTATTGATCTGAAACATAGGTGAAGAAGGTGGAAAAGTGGGTATGACAACATCTTTGGGTTTGAATTTAGGTGGAACAATATGAGGCATTTGGAATAGTAGAAAGGTTAATGGGAGTATCAAAAAAGAGAGTGTTGACATCAAAGTGTTATTGAATGACTGTTATGAGAGCTTTACAACTCTCAGTATCATGTCTAGGTGAATGATGATATAAGCACACTTGTGTATCATCAAACCAAGATGGCTTCTATCCAAGAGGGTTATAAGGATTAATGGGAGGAAGATTTATTGTGGAAAATTACAATAGCTAGCATAGGAATAATATCTAAGAGCCTATGAGTGGGCTAGCATTTTATTTTGTAATAGGAAAGGACACCTTATTTAGTTTAGGAGTCATAGGAATGATTTTTCATGGCACCTTTTTAGGTGGAAGTGGAGTCACATGTTTTATAGACAATTTCTTGGTGTTAGGTATCATGGTGTCAGATGTGAAAGGCCTATTAGGTGGCAGAGGCAATAGTTTAGGTAACTTAGTCTTTTGTTTTTCTTGGATTGGTGATACTCCAAGTAAAGTAAAGGGGTGTGTTCCTAAAATTGATGGCAAAGTTGAGGGTGGAAGAGGGAAGGATCAATGATATCTAGGAAGCTTAACATTTTTTATAGTTGACGTTGTGAAACTCAAACTTATGGCTAGAGATTCAGAACAAATTTCACCTTTGGATGAAGTAGATTAGATACTGGATGTATGCTGAAAGATGTGATCTGCTTTAATGTGGCAAACACCTATGAGGGTGAGGTATCTGACATAAAAGGATGAGTTCTTAGTGATTTCAATGAGGAAGATCTGAATTTGTTAGAGACCTTGGGGTAAAAGGTAGTGAGAGGGTTGGTTGTAAAGGTCAACAATAATTATGTAGGATAAGGATTTTTAAGTCGGTCCCAAAATGCCACATGATCTAGCTTTATGGAGTCAATAAATTATAGACTTTTCACTAATCTGAGAAGGGTTTAGATGAAATTGACATAAGCCTTATAGTTTTTTTTTGAGGTTGAGGTTATTGAGAAAGAGGGAAATTATTGGTCTCTGCTACCTTGGGCCAAAGATGAGAAAGAGTTGTAACAGGGTCTTCTTCAACATAGATAGGAAAAGAGGCATGGTTTTCCATGGGTGGAGGAGAGGTAGGTGAAGAAGGCTCTTTAAGGGGGTAAAGCATAGGTATAATTTCTCCCTCAACATGTGGGCAAGGAATAGGTAAAGTATGATCCTCCATAGGTAAAAGAAGTTGTAAAATTGGTTGAATCAGAGTAAGCATAATAGGTATCTCATCTAATGTAGGAGTAGATAACACTAGATCTTCTAGGTGCAAAGGAGGAGTGGATGGGTACTACTTTCTATTAGTGGAGGAGAGATAAGAAAAGAGGGTTCCTCAGGAGGGTATAACATAGGAATGATGTTCCACTCAACATGTAGTTGCAAAATGGGTAAGGCATGGTCTTAAAGTAGTAAGAGGATAGGTAACATTGGTGAAAAAGGAACTAGCAATACAAGCTCCTCTTATGGCAAAAGGAGTGGTAAAGGAGGCTCTTCCTCATGTGGGAGTAGAACAGGTGAAGTAGGCTCTTCTACAAGAGGAAGAAGAATGGGAAAAACAAATTCCACAAATTATGGGGGAGAAGTAGGTAAAATGGGTGCCCCATATTATGGGAGAGGTTGGAATAGAGGTAAAGGAAAGACCATATTAACTATATGGATATTATGATCACATGAGTTATTAGTCATGGTCTGAATAATATTTTGATTGGGTGAATGGTTAGGAAAAATTTATTTGAACACATTTAATTTTGATTAGCAAGTGCATTAGGGTTATCCAAGATGAGATCACCACTGTCAAGAATGTCTTGAACATGTTCTTGAATGTTTTACAATTATTATAATTATGGCCTTTGACTCGATGGTAGCCGCAAAACTCATCCTCATTGTACCAAGTTAGAATAGTATGGGAGGGATAAAACTATATAGGAGACTTGATTTGAGGAAGGTTTATGGCTCCCTATTGCAATATTTTTTCTAAAATGGAAGTATATGACTCCCTAATGGGAGTGTATTGTCTCTATTCATACCGTTGTTAGAATTGCTTGGTTGGATTTTGGGAAGTCAAGGAATTAGGTTGGTTTATGGTTATGGAGGAAGTTGATTTTATTAACACTGTATTGGTGGAGACTTTAGATTTTTGGTTATAAGGAGAAGTTTTAGAAGAAGAGGAATCATTAGATTTGGAATTGGTGTTCTTACTATGCAACTTGACTCTGTCTTCATCTATAGCTCTAATCTTGAGTTTTTGCACCATTTTAAAGGATTCATCAAATGTGAGAAAAGTTTGTACTCAGAGTGTGGATTAAATGTGCTTAACACATGCCCTCAATAAAATCTCAATAAGCTTAGGTTGGAGTAAAGAGAAGGAGAGTTGATTGATTAAGCCTCTCCAATGAGTGAAAAAATTTGCAATAGACTCATCATCAAATTGTCTAATAGAATAAAAGTTTGTAATAGAAACCTTTTAAGAAATGTTGATAGAGAAACGGTCTAGGAATATTTTTGTGAGTTGGGTAAATGAGAAAAGGGAGTGTCAAGTTATAGAGCTATACCAATCCAAGGAAATAATTGAAAGAGGCATAGGGAAAATGCATAGTAAAGCATCATCATGCCCTATTAAATAATAAGCATGTCTAAATGCTCATAAATGTTATTGTGGGTCCTCTTTACTCTAAAAATGAGTAAATTTGGGGAGTTCCAATCAGTTTGGATAAGGGTGAATAGGCATAGAAGGGTGGATGGGCTCATTGCATATCTGATCATAAGATAACACATTCTTTGAACTTGACACAGATGTCTCTAGATTAGACATCTTGTCCATCATCATCTTAATGAGGTTTGAAGGGGGATTGGTTTGAGAGATAAACCCTAAGTTATAGGGAACCTAATAGGATGTAGAGGGAGCATATGGCATAGCTTAATGTGATTGTGTTGATGCAACATAGGGGTAGTAAGTCAAAGGCTAGGGGGCAGAAATGAAAGGGGCTTGTCTTATTAGGTTAAAGACTATGTTTTGGTTAGATGTTATTTTTGGCATGGTTATACTAGGTAAAGTGTGAGTTGTAACTTAGGTAATTATAGGTACAAGAGTATATGGGATGGGTACCACCAAATTCTAAAATGAGGTTAGACTTGATTGAACTTTTTGTGGTTGTGAAAGCAAGGAAGTCATGCCAAGGTTTAGGTGGGATTAAGTAGTTGGTGATGCTAAACTTTAGACATTATTTATGATTGGGTTACTTTTCAAAGAAATGGTTTGAGTAACCATAGGGAACATAGTGGAGATAGTTAAAACTGAAGTTGTCTCCATTAGAGAAGTTGACATACCATATATGGGTCACCCGAAGAATTATGGGTTTGGCTCATGGCAAGGTAATGCTAAAGGGATACCACATTGCGATCAAGAAATTTATCAAAATATTGATCTCCTTTAGGCATAATAGGAATTTGGTTGAGGCTAGGAGTATGATCTATATTTGAAGTATGCTCCATGAAAAAATCAACAATAAGAGGGGAAGGTGGAAGTGGTTACCGAATTGTGTAATCAATAAGAATTTTATCTTGGGTTCATGTCAATACCATGTAAGAATAAGTATAAACAATATTAATACTTTGTATTAGTGATAAAATAAGGAAAAACTAGGTTTAGGTGCAAGTAAGTAGGTTGTTTTAGCTTGCTATTCTGAGCAAACTAAAATTACACAGTCATTGACATCGGTCACTTGACTGATATCAGTAAGTCAAATTCTATCAACATCAGTGGGATTAACTGATGTTGGTCACTATGATATCCTAGGAGAAGAAAAATCCAATGTTTTAAAAACCTAGAGACAAAATCTAGGTAAAATAGAGGATGTAAGAGGTCTATATAAGGAGAATGAACACTTAGAAAACTTGATATTATAAGTTATACAATCTGAGTATTATAAATGGTGTTGATTTTGTAAATCAATAGAAAATGTCCTTACCAACTCCAAAATATAGAAGGCAATATAAAAGCAAAAAAAGAACATGCAACCACTAATTATTAACTACTAAAGATTAATTTTAGTCTTGTGTTGGCTTATGCCTTAATCTAGAGATAGTTTTGGTGCTCAAGAGGAAATTTGTGTTAGACTAAGTACGTGGCTTGTTATAAGAGCTTACTTGTTACACTTCACAGACCTACATCTAAGCCAGGCCACTTAGCCAAAATATACCTTCTATCTAGAGTTTATACTCCATTAGAGAATCGTGTGGGTTCACTAAATGTTTAAACATCATGAACACAAAAATGTTTATAATCAAATGTGTTATCTTATGATCAAATATGTAATGAGCCCATCCACCCTTTTGTACCTATTCACCCTTATCCAAACCAATGGGAAATCCTTAAATTTAATTATTTATAGAGTAAAGAGGACCCACAACAACATTTTTGAGCATTTAGACATACTTATTATTTAATATGGCATGATGATGAATTACTAATTCACACTTTCCATATGTCTCTTTCGGGTGCTACCCTAGATTGGTATAGATCTATAACATTGCACTCCCTTTTCTCATTTACCCAACTCACACAAATATTCCTAGATCATTTCTCTATACACATTTCTAAAAAGGTTTCTATTATGGACCTTTATTCTATTAGACAATTTGATGACGAGTCTATTGAAGATTTTGTCACTCACTAGAGAGGCTTAATCAATCAACTCTCCTTCTCTTTACCCAAACCTGAGCTTATTGAGATCTTCTCAAGGGCATGTACTAAACACATTTCATCCACACTCTCAGTACAAAATTTCCACACATTTGATGAAGCCTTTAGAATGGCATGAAAACTCGAGATTCAGGCTATAGGTGAAGACAGAGTCAAGTTGCATAGTAAGAATGCCAATTTCAAATCAAATGACTCCTCTTCTTCTAAAACTTATTCTTCTAACCAAAAATCTAAAGGCTTTACCAATGTGATGGTCATTAAATCAGCTTTTTCCACAATCACAAACCAACCTAATTCCTCAACTTCCCAAAATATGACCAAGCAATTCCAATAATGATGTGAACTAAGATAATACACTCCCATGGGGAGTCATATACTTCTATTTTGGAAAAAATATTGCAACAAAGAGCCATAACCCTTCCTCAAATCAAGCCTCTTATATAATTTGACCCCTCCTATCCTATTCCAACTTGGTATAAAGAGGATGAGTTTTGTGGCTACCATCTAGTCAAAGGCCATAATTCTAATAATTATAAAACATTCAATAACATTGTTCAAGACATGCTTGACAAAGGTGATCTCATCTTGGATAACACTAAGGTGCCTACTAATCAAAATATGGATGTGTTCAAATAGTATTTTTCTAACCTTTCACCCAATCAAAATATTGTTCAGACCATGACTACTAACTCATGTGATCATAGTATCCATAAGATTAATATGGTCTTTCCTTTAGCTCCAATCTAACCTCTCCCACAATAGGAGGTACCCGTTTTACCTACTCCTCCCCCAAAATTAGTGGATTTTTTTTTGCCTATTCTTCATCCTCAGGTAGAAGAGCCTACTTTGACCATTCCACTCCCATGTGAGGAATAGCCTCCTTTACCACTCCTTTTACCACAAAAGGAACTTGTATTTCTAATTCCTTTTGCACCAATGTTACCTATCCTCTTACCACTTGAGGACCATACCTTACCCATTACATAACTACATGTTGAGGAGAACATCATTCCTATGTTATACCCTCTTGAGGAGCCTTATTTTTCTACCACTCCTCCACCCATGGAAGACCATGCCTCTTCTCTTGTCTCTATCTAAGAATACCCTATTGCAGCTCTTTCTCATCTTTGGCTCGAGGTAACAGAGACACAATTTCCCTCTTTCTCAATCAACTTAACCTTCTAAAGAAGTAACTATATGGCCTATGTCAAATTCATCTAAACCCTTCTCATGATTAGTGAAAAGTCTATAATTTCTTGACTTCATAAAGCTAGATCATGTAACATTTTAGGACCGACTTAAAACTCTTTATCCTACACAATGAGTGTCGATCTTTACTGCCAACCATCTCACTACCCTTTACCCTAAGGTCTCTAACAAAGTTAGAAATTCTCATCAAAATCACCAAAAACTCATTCTTATATGTCAAATCCCTCACCCTCATAAGCATCTAACACATTAAAGTAGATCAAATCTTTTGATGTACATCTGGTCTCTAATCTAATTCATCCATAGGTGAAATTAGATCTAACTCTCCAACTACAAGTTGGAATTTTTTTCCTAAACTATAGAAAAATGTTAAGCTTCCTAGATCTTGTTCATCCTTCCCTCTTCCACCCTCAACTTTTCCATCAATTTTATGACCACACCCCTTTACTTTAGTTGGAGTATCATCAATTCTAAAAAACTAAAAAGCTTAGTTACCTCCACTACTACCTCTGCCACCTATTAGGCCTTTCACATCTAACATCATGATACCTAACACAAGGAAAGTGTCAAAAAAACACATGACTCTACCACCACCTAAAAATGTGCCACACAAAATCACCCCTATGACTCTTAAACTAAAGAAGGTATCCACTCCTATTACAACAACAAGTGTTAGCCCACTTGTAAGCTCTTAGATCTTTTTCCTATGCTATTTGTTGTAATATTGCATTATAACTCTTCATCCCATTAAGCCTTATAGCCCTCTTGGACTGAATCCATCTTTGTTTGATGATACACAAGTGTGCCTATATCATTATTTGCCTAAACATGATACTGAGAGTTATAAATCTCTTACAATAGTCATTCAGCAACACTTTAATATCGACACTCTCTTTGTTGATACTCCCATTAACCTTCCTACTATTATACCTCTAACATCCACAATGCCTCATGCTATTCCACTTAAATTCAAACCCAAAGATGTTGGTGTACCCACTTTGCCACCTTCTTCACCTATGTTTCAGATCAACACAGTTAATGTGGCCACCTAGTCATAAAATAAAAAGGATAAAGGTAAGGAAAATGTAAATGACCCTTGGGATCATCCTTATATAAAGAAACCCTCTTATGAATCCCAATATTTCTATCTTAAGTATCATAAAACTAACATCTTTAGAAGTTATTCAAAGTTTGATGGTGAAAAAGCTTCACCAAACCCCTATGAAAATATCCTTGTATGAGTTAATCCAAAACTCACCCTAGCACCATCAACCTTTGATTAGTTCCTTCCAAGAAATTGAGGTATAACTTTATGATCCTCAACCTCTTTTAGCTTTGGTTAGCTCCTTTAACTCCATCTCCCTAATTTCCTTTAGTGATTCAAAAATTCCACTTCAACACCCTAAAGATTATTATTCTACCCTTTTTATCACCACATATATCGATCAAATTTGTATTAAAAGATTCATGATCTATGGGGGAGATAGTATTAATATTATCTCCACCCATGCCTACAAACAGCTGGCCCTTCTCGATAATTACATGTCTCAAACTGATGTGATGCTCTGCTCCTTTAACGATACCATGGCTACTACAGTGGGCACTATTCTCTTACATGTACATGTGGGTCCTCACATAATTATTAATCTATTATATGTTGTAGAAGGAGAGTTCCAATGCAACATACTACTTAGATGACCTTGGATACGTGCTATGGTAGGTGTGCCCTCAACTTTGCACCATTGTGTCAAGTTTGAGCACAATGGGCAAGTACATGTTATTCCTACTGACCCACCTCTTTTCAAAATATGCAACATGATTTATAGACCCAATGATGTTCTCATTCCATTTAAAATATCATATTCTTTGCATGATACTTCTAAAGCTTCCACAAGTTCCACTACCCTAGTTACATAGATATCAGTGACATAAATTCTCAATAAAGACCCCATGGGGGAAACTTTCAAGTGTCTGTCACTCAAAGAATATCATTTTTTGACACTCGACATGTTTCATACTCCAAAAGAGTATGGAAAACTACATATACATCCCACATATGATCCCTATATTGGGATGTTCATCCCATATGGTCCCCCTAACATTTGAACTAATTTCACATATGGGGGAATTGATCAAGCTCTCACTGTTAGCACTCCATCTTCTTCACCATAATGATTTACCTATGACTTATCTTTCCTAAGCAATCCTAGCTTCACTCACACCTATCTTTATAGGTTTTCCTAGAAATGATTTGGTTTTGGTCATTACGAGTAAGATTTTCATATGCCTATTGAATATCCCACTAGTAAAGCCATTGAAAATGCCAAAAAGAGGCATGGAGTGGGTTATAATGAACCAACTAAATTCACCAAAACTTCTCATTTACCAATTATCAAAGATCCAATCTCTCCTTCTCCACCCCCTTCTCCACCATCACCTACTAAATTAGAGGTATCTATACCTCCTAATTTTTTTTCAATAAATTCTATCCATTTGGGGCCCCTCACCTATCATTGAGGTAAGGAAACAAGGTCCCTTCCTCTTATTCATCATAAAATGATTGATGAAGACTCTCCCACTCTAAACACTATCCAATGTCTAAATGATGACACTATTCTCACATACATGGGTGTAGATGATTCCTATATCCAATGCTTGCTCCCATATAAAATGTAGGCTATGTTAAATTAATCAACCATTGACATTAATTTGTCCTCTCACAATAAACCCCTTATTATTAAGATTATCCAATCTTTAGAATCCTCTAAGAAAATAAATTATGCCACATTTTTTAATAACCATAGTAAAGCCTTCGCTTGGTCTTATAATGATATGCCTAGTATCGACCCTTCTATTATCACCCACAACATTGTCACCAACCAAGATGTTAAACTTATTAAGCAGAAGCTTCACAAAATGCACCCTCATATTTCTCTCCTTGTTAAATAAGAGCTCCAATACCTCCTTTATATGAACTTTATTCAACCCATCAACTAGCCACAATGGGTTTCCAATATTGTTCATATCACAAAATTTATCAGAGGAATTTGCATCTCCACTGACTATCATGAATTAAACCTCACTTGTCCAAAAGATAACTTCCCTTTGCAAAGTATTGACCAACTTATTGATCTAATAGCTGACCATGAGATGCTATCACTTATGGATAGGTTCTCGAGTTATAATCAAATCTTGGTTGCTCTTGAGGATCAACACAAGACAACTTTCATTACCCCATGGGGGACTTTCTGTTATCAGGTCATGCCCTTTGGTTTGAAGAATGCTAGTGCCAACTACTAATGTGTCATGACTTACATCTTCCATGATCTCCTACACAAAATTATGGAAGACTACATAGATGACTTACTCAGAAAGTCTAAACTTTACCAAGATCACTTGAATATTCTCAAAATCATATTCACTCATCTCCTCCAATATAACATTCAACTAAACCCAAAGAAATGTGTCTTTGGTGTCCTTTTTGAAAAGCTCTTTGGCTTCATCATTTCTCTCCATGGTATTGAAGTCAACCCTACTAAGGTTCGATCAGTACTAGATATGCCTCAAACTACTAATATCAAGCAACTCCATAGCTTAAAAGTCAAGCTTCAGTCAATTCACCACTTCATCTCCCAATTATCAGATTATTGCCAACCCTTTCACCATTTATTCAAAAAATATGTCTGCTTCCATTAGAATATAGATTTATAAGAAGCCTTTGACACACTCAAATGGTATCTCCTTTCCCCACCGGTTCTTATTCCACCTAAGGAAAACCAACCTTTGTACCTTTACATCTCTATAATAAACCATTCTCTGGGTGTTATGATTGCACATTAGGATGATCATCATTGAGAACAAGTGGTTTACTACATAAGCCACACACTTATTGATTATGAAACTCGATATACCCATACTAAAAATCTTTGTTTAACATTGGTCTTTACAGCTTCTAAGCTCCATCATTACCTCTTAAATCACAAAACCTCCATTATCACCCATACTGATCCCCTCAAATACATGCATTCCAAGCCATATCACAACCAACATGTAGTTCGGGGGCTCATGTTCCTTGTTGAATTTGACTTAGAGTTTATTCAACAAAAGTCTATCAAGGGGTAAACAATCACTGACTACTTAGTTGTTGCCCCTTTACCTGATAATTAACTTTCCAACCTCAGATTCCCTAATGAATCCATCACAATACTCTCCACCAATGACATCTCCTATCAAATTATGGTGTTATTTGGCAGGTCTAAATGTCAACATGGTGGAGGTGTGGGGGTCATTCTTATTCCTATTGATGGTGAGCCTATGCCTTTGTCATTTACACTAGATTTTGAATGTACTAACAATATGGTTGAATATGAATCTTTGATCTTAGGGCTTCAAACAACTATTTTATTGGTATCAAATCAATAACTATTTTTGGTGACTCTTAGCTAGTGGTTAATCAGGTTAATGGTTCCTACCTATAAAAAAAATGAAATTATGCAATGGTATAAATATCATGTAGATATGTTATTAGAATCATTCAACTCCTTCATCTTGTAAACTATTCCTTGATATATAAACAAGTTTGTTGACATAATGACTTCATTTGCTTCACACATACCCTCTTCACCCTCTTCCTCAAAAATCTATGCCATTGTGCATCATTGAAAATTGCCCTCCTATGTATCAACTAACATCATTTTTATAGGCAATTGAACACACAACCCACATGAGTTATGGTACAAGAAACTCATGGACTACCACTCCTTTTCTATTACCCCTTCTAACCTCTCCAAAAATGGGAGATGTGCCTTCATGAAACATGTTTCTCATTACACTATGCTAGGGAGACTTCTCTATAAGTGAGGTTTTGATTGTCTCCTCCTTAGATGCCTCTCTAGTACTGAGACCCCCTTCACCATTAATGAAGTCCATGATAGGATTTGTGGTGGACATTTAAATGGTCATGCAGTTGCCAAGTGTATCCTTTGACTTAGCTATTATTGGCCAACACTCCATCAAGACTGTAGTGATTATGTTTGGCATTGCATCAAATGTCAACAACATGCTAACCTCCTTCATGTTCTAATCCATGAATTATAAATCACCAAAGAATTATGGCCCTTCTCCCAATAGGATTTGGATTTAATCAGTGAGATTAACCCTCATTCATCCTTTCATCACCATTTTATCATTACTGCCACTCAATACTTTACCAAGTGGGTCAAGCCCATTCCTCTCATCTCTACTAAGGCTGACAAAATTGTTGACTTTATCAACCATCACATCATCTGTCATTTTGGTATCTCCCATAAAATTATAAAATATAATGACAAATCCTTAAAAAACAAGACTATCCAAAATCTTTGTGACACCTTTGGAATCAAATTAAGTTTCTTATAACTATACTATCCATAAGCAAATGGACAAGAAAAGGCTTTTAACAAAACATTAACCAAAATCCTTATGAAGGTAGTCAATGATACTAGAAAGGATTGGCACATGCACATTCCCTTTGCTTTATGGACATACTGCACTAGCATTTGAACCCCTATAGGTGGTATGCCTTTTTCCTTAGTCTATGGGATGGAAGTTATTTTGCCTCTTGAGGTCTAGATTCCTTCTCTTCACATATCTCTACAATATATATTAATGATGAATTTTTCCAAGACATTTGGCTCAACTTGAGTTTCTTGATGAACATCATCTCATAGCCCTCAACCACCTCCAAATATATCAATAGCGTATCAAATGTGCTTACAAAAAAACCTTAAGGAGTGAGATTTCAATATCAAATATATTGTCTTAAAATAAAATCAACATGTGACGAACATGGAGAAATGAAAATGAGGTAAGTTTTCTCCTAATTGGCTTAGACCCTACATCATAACTCACAAGTATGGCTCAAAAACTTATCACTTGTCTTCTCTCAATGGAAAGCTAGAACTTGAGCCTTTTAATTCTTTACACCTATAACCATTCTTTTGTTAATCGAGTGACACTTCACATCATGCTTAACTTTAGCTTGTCCCTTGAGTAACCCTATTACATTCACATCCCTTACTCTTAACCCTTATTCCTACACACTTAGTTAACTTACAAAGTGTTATGGTTTAGACCTCAAAATGGAAAACCCATAAGGCTCTATAGTCTTATCCATGACTAAAGTAAAAAAAGGATATGTAGACAAGTTATAATCTCTTAGGTCATGATTCACAATGTAGACTGCTCCCTTGAAGGATAACTACGTAACTTCTCTTTGATACTATAAATAGACTGCTCCCTTGAAGGACAACTATAAAAAATAAAAAATAATAAAAGCTTAGACCATTTCCTTGAAGGATGGCTAAGCCAAGCTTTGTTATCAAGAGAAATAATGACTTATAAGCTTCTCATAGTGATCAGCTTCATATGACCTCAACACAAACAAAATCCCATTGTAAGCTTCCTATATTGATCAACTTACACACATAAAAAAAAAAATCTTTAAGTCATGGACTTGCCTATAGTAGCTCTCAAGTCACCCATAGAAGGGGCATACCATCCTCACTTAGAAGGTTATGCTACCCAAAAACTCTCATTCTTTTTACCCTTTTTCCCTCATACTCTTTTAAGGGACTTTGAACTCACTTGACACAAGGTGAGTATGATGTTTCTCTAACAAACAAATGTTTAAATGATGCAAATCATGAAAGAGACTCATCCTTTTGAGTTTATTTATATTGTGATTATGGTCTTTACTAATACATGAGCATTGTGCCTCTTTATTTCCCATCTTAATCACATGTTGATTTCTCTATTGAGATCGAATCTCATGACAATATTCAATCACCTTCTCACATTTATATCATTTTTTATTGATTATTAGAGTTATGTGTATAACACATATCTATCTCAAGCAAGGATACTCAAATAACTACCCAAAACCATACTAAACCTAACAAACCATTACTCATGAGAAATATACCCAACATGTAACCATAGTTTCTCTAAATAATAGTAAATAGAAAAATTATCAAGCTTACTCCATTTATTTTAAGCATACACCATCACAAATATCAAAAAATAGTGAAATAAAATAACATACCCAACCCATTCATTTTAAGCACACACCATCACAAATATAGAAAATGTTAAGATGAAGCTAACAAATCAACTATGCATATACTATTACATATATGGGAAATGCTAGTCTAACTCAACTAACATGCTCAACATTAACATAATATAAACACCCACATCATTATAATAAGATCAACATCATCACAATCACAATAATGCATCTCAAAATAACGCATCTCATATATATATATATATATATATGAACTAAATATAAATATACATCAATGGATCATATCAGTATCATCTCTCCCTCAAAATATACATCTCTCATCTTCAGCTCATAGGCTAGTGTGTATACAACATATATAACAATATCAATAATAAAATATGGCACTCAAAATCCTCGAGGCTATACTTGTGGTCATGAATAAGTAGTGTCATCACCACTCTCCACTTGTCTGTGTCTACGTGAGATAGAAGTCATGGCACATGTCATAAATATCTCCTACTCTCTAAACTCAGAGTACCTTTAAATATATGAGAACTCCCTAATGGCCCTCTCATAGTAAACAATCTCATTAAGGGCATTATTGTACCTTGATAGAGATATATTTTGTGATAGACCCATCACACCTATTGAAGGTCCTTGTACTAGTCCTTATGGTGGAGGAGGAGTAGTTTGTCTTGTTCCTCTCAAACTATCCCTCTCTATTGTCAGTACAGTAACCTAACCTTGTAATGCCCTGACCTAGCCCTATAATGCCCTGCCCTATCCCTAAAATGTCATAACCTACCCCTATAAGATCAATACATGTGCATGTGCTACATCTCAAGCCTACATTGTCGCATCTCAGGCCTATACTACTATATCCTAGGTATGTAAGATTGCATCTCTCTCTCTCTCATCACTCCTTATAAATATGGTGGTGGCCTCCTAATCTAAACCATAGGATGTAAACCTATCCACCAAGTAAGGTAAGTCATTGTGCATCTAGGATATACTACATCTGAGCCTACAAGTAGCTCCTCAAAATCTATCCCATCTATCTACTAGGTCAAGGGTAGGGATGCCTCCATATCATCCCTCCTATATCTAGGAAAGGAAGGAGGCATGTATTATAACAAGATAAACTATCTCCTGACTCATGCCATGAGTATCATCTCTATCTCTCCCACTTGTCTCCCTGTGACCCATAATGTGCTCTATAAATCAACTAACTACTATGTCTGTCTTCTAAATGTAGGGTATGTCAAGTAGGGCCTCCAAACAATATCTATGGGAATCAATCCCTCCATCATATGTCTATAATAATCAATATCCCACACTATGACATCCACTTGTGTCTGGTCCATACCATCTTTCCACCATCTGAAATTGACCTTAAAACTAGCTACAATCATGGTGGGTAGCCCCAATGGTCATGTCACCATGATATGCTCATATGCCCAATAATGGAGTAAATGATTGATGCATAAACTATACCATCATTTTAGCCTCAAACCCCATAACTCTTTGTATAACTATGCCAAAAATGCTGATCCCCATGCATACATAGTCTATTGCTCAACCATCTATGTCAATACACTTATAAATGCAATATAAAATCTCCCACCATCTATGTTTGATAGTGGATATATTGTAGTCTTAATCATCATCAAGATACTCAACCATTGTTGCTCCTCCTTTATAGTGTACAATGGCTCATATGTAAAGCTCACTAAGTGATAGGTCACCTCACTAATGTGCTCTTTAAACATTGTAACCATGTGAATATCATGCTCCTCTCTCAAACAAGAAAAGAGATCCTCGCCCTAGAATGGCAACTATATAATCTTGTACACATCCTCATGTGTCACTATCAAATCTCTGATCAGTAAATGGAAGGTGTTGGTGGTGTGATCCCACCTTTTTATCAACCTATCATCAAACTCACATCACATGCAACCCAAAAATATCATCACACTCCTCTTAACCCTATAGTTGCCATGTGCTCCCACTCATCTTGGGTGACATCCTTCCTCATCCACATCAGTAGCATAGGTAGTCAATCTTGTAATGTCAACTCTTGTCTATCCTATATCCCCACATGTGAACCTGAAGTCACATATTTTCCAATATAAACCTCCATCCTTTTTTCCCTTCTCTTTAGGAGAACTACATTGGCCTAAGGCTCTCAATTAGGCTATGTAGGCAACACTTAGTTGACATGGGGTATTTTAAGGTTAGTTTAGCCATATACCCACCTAACTATCTAACCTATTTACTTAAATAAACCTTAGGCCTCACTACCTATCTCTCCACCCTAGGCCCAACTTCCTATCTCTCAACCCTAGGCCCAACTACCTATCCAAACTCTAGGCCTTATGGCCTATATCTCAAACCCTCGACCCTATGACCTATATTTTAAGCCCTAGGTTCCATGACCTATTTCAATCTACCTTTTCCTAAACACTTCTCTTAAAAAAAATTTAACCATACCTCAGATCTTTTTCCCTATGCACTGGGAAAACTAAAATGGCCTAAGGCCCTTAATTAAGCTATGTAAGCAACACTCAATTGACATGGGGTCTTCTAAGGCTAGCTCAGCCATTAGGCTAATTGACCAACTCAATTGGAGATCTAAAATTGGCCTTTTCTCCTATTTTGGATTTTTCAAGGTCATCAACATTGGTCTTATATGTTGATATTAGTGCTTGGTGTCAACCAACATAAATGAACCCTATGGACATTGGCACCGGTGTCAGTTGACATCGATGAACCCCACTGACATCGATGACTAGTTCGGCCCTAGGGTTGAATAACCCATCTCCCAGTTTTGAGTTTTTTCCCCTAAAAACTACCCTAAAATCCCTCCCAAATTCACCTAAACCTATCCCACCCCATTTCCTACCCCTCTAATAACATTTTTTCCCCTCCCAAATTTTAAAACTAGCCTAAAATAACAAATTAACAAACTTAAATTCAAAATCAACTTGTAGAGGATCTTACATCATTTCTTTGTCTCCTTTAGGATAGAATAGCTAGCCCTTATGGTGGTGTACCTCTAGCTAGGTCCCCTCCTAGCTCTGCCATCTCACTTGTACTCAAATCTATTTTTCTCTCTAATCAAATGTTGTAAATGATTTTTGGTGGGCTACCAAACTCCTTTTTGTTGGCTTTGGCCACCCAAAGGCTAAATATTTTTTACTGAGCATGTTATAAATGTTTTATTAAATTTTGAATCTATTTGATGTTTAAAGAGAAATAGAGATGAAGGGTAGGGATTAGAGATTAGAGAGAACTTAGATTGGTTGCATGTTGTATCCAGATGATGTTGAGTACTCCTTTTTGTCTATGGAGGACTACCTATGAATAAAAAAGTACTACCACCAAAATATTTGTTATTAGATATATGAGTGGGCTACCAAGCTACACACTTGTTCCTGGAAGTGTCAAACTTCCTTAGAGATGACAGTCCACTTTTTGAAACAAAATTGGTAATGAATAACAAAATGAAAGAGAGAGTAAGAGAGAGATATTGATATAGTTATTGTAGTTTGAGTGCAGTAGAGAGTGACACAGTGTAAGTAATGTGAGTTATTGATGTTTTTGGAGGCATGAAAATAGGTAAAAGGGTTATTTTTATCCTATTTTCTATTCTTTCTCATGACAAGTGTAGAATCCATTAGGAAATGGTAAAAATTCAAGGTTAAGAAAGACGTAGTTAGGAATTTATTTTTTGGGGTGAGAACAAGTCATGGGTAGTTAGGATTAGGGGACTAAGTCTTGAGATGACTCAGAGGGTAAGAATTAGTCTTAGGATGAGGTAGTCAGGTAAGGTGGCATAAGTAGTTTTTAATTAACTTAATTAAATATTTTAAATTAATTAAATGTGTAAGGGGTAAAAGTGTGGGTTAGGAAGGCCAATTATTAAAGGGGGCTCAAGGGAGGTTTTGACACAGGGAGTTACACATGTGTGTGACGTAATTTTAGTATCTACATCCTAATTACTTTAAAGTAGTTGAGGTTGAGAGCTTGATTACTTTTTGTAGTGTATTTTGGGTTTGTCCAACTACTTTACTACTACCAAAGATTAGTAATGCCATTACTGAATCTTGATTACTTTGAAGTAGTTGAGGTTGAGAAGTATGATAACTTCTTATAGTGTTGATTGAGTTTCTTCAACTATTTTATTGCTATCAAAGATTAGTAATTCCACTATTGAATCTTGATTACTTCAAAGTAGTTGACATTGAGAAGCCTGATTACTTTTTGTAGTGCATTTCAGGTTTCTCAAACTGCTTTAATACAATTAAAAATTAGTAATACCACTTTTGAATCCCAATTACTTTAATGTAGTTGAGGTTGAGAAGCCCAATTACTTTTTTTAATATATTTTGGGTTTATCCAACTACATTACTGCTATCGAAGATTAATAATGCAACTACTAAATCTCAATTACTTTAAAGTAGTTGAGGTTGAGAAGCTCAATTACTTACTATAATATTGATCAAGTTTCTTTAATTGCTTTACTGCTACTAGAGATTAGTAATACCACTATTGAATCCTGATTACTTTGAAGTAGTTAAGGTTAATAAGCTCGATTACTTTCTATAGTGTATTTCGGGTTTCTCCAACTACTTTACTACTATCAGAAATTAGTAATACCACTGTTGAATCTTGATTACTTCAAAGTAGTTAAGGTTGAGAAGCCCAATTACTTTCTATAGTGTATTTTAGGTTTCTCTAACTACTTTACTAATATCAAAGATTAGTAATGCCATTACTGAATCTTGATTACTTCAAAGTAGTTGAAGTTGAGAAGCTCGTTTATATTCTATAGTGTTGATCAAGTTTCCTTAATTGCTTTACTACTACTAGAGATTAGTAATACCACTACTGAATCTTAATTACTTTAAAGTAGATGAGGTTGAGAAGCTTGATTATTTTCTTAAGTGTATTTTGGGTTTCTCCAATTGCTTTACTACTTTCAAAGATTAGTAATTCCACTATTGAATCTCAATTACTTTGAGGTAGTTGAGGTTGGGAAGCTTGATTACTTTTTGTAGTATTGATTGGGTTTCTCTAACTTCTTTACTACTACCAGAGATTAGTAATGCCACTATTGAATCCTGATTACTTCAAATTAATTAAGGTTGAGAAGCTCGATTACTTTCTCTAATGTATTTTGGGTTTCTTCACTTGCTTTACTATTTTTGAAGATTAGTAATGCCATTGTTGAATCCTAATTACTTCATAGTAGTTGAGGTTGAGAAACCCGATTACTTTTTGTAATGTATTTTGAGTTTCTCCAACTACTTTACTATTGTTAGAGATTAGTAATGCCACTATTGAATCTTGATTACTTTGAAGCAAATGAGGTTGAGAAGCCTAATTACTTTCTATAGTGTTGATCAGGGTTTTCCAACTAATTTACTACTACCAGAGATTAGAAATGCCACTATTAAATCTTGATTACTTTGAAGTAGTTGAGGTTGAAAAGCTTGATTATTTTCTGTAATATTGATCAAGTTTATTCAATTGATTTACTCCTATCGAAGATTAGTAATGTCATTGTTAAATCCTATTTACTTCGAAGTAGTTGAGGTTGAGAAGCCTAATTATTTTCTATA
Source organism: Torreya grandis (assembly GCA_037957365.1). NCBI lineage: Eukaryota > Viridiplantae > Streptophyta > Pinopsida > Cupressales > Taxaceae > Torreya > Torreya grandis. The sequence goes on from JARHVA010000105.1 coordinate 2,380,237, forward strand.
GTATATTTTGAGTTTCTCCAACTACTTTACCATTGTCTGAGATTAGCAATACCACTACTTAATTTTGATTACTTTGAACTAATTGAGGTTGAGAAGCCTGATTACTTTTTGTAGTGTATTTTGGGTTTCTCCAACTACTTTAATGCTACAAAAAATTAGTAATGCCACTATTGAATCCCGATTACTTCGAAGTAGTTGAGGTTGAGAAGCTTGATTACTTTTTATAGTGTATTTTGGGTTTTTCTAATTGCTTTACTATTATCAGATACTATTAATGCCACTATTGAATCCCTATTAATTTGAAGTAGTTGAGGTTGAGAAGATTAATTACTTTTTGCAGTGTTGATCAGGTTTCTCCAACTACTTTATTATTATTGAAGATTAGTAATGCCATTGCTAAATCTTGATTACTTCAAAGTAGTTGAGGTTGATATACTCGATTACATTTCATAGTGTATTTCAAATTTCTCAAACTACTTTACTAGTGTCAAAGATTAGTAATGCCATTAATGAATCTCAATTACTTTGAAGTAGTTGAGGTTGCGAAGTCCAATTAATTTTTACAATGTTGATTGGGTTTCTCCAACTACTTTACTGCTAACAAAGATTAGTAATACCACTACTAAATCCTGATTACTTTGAAGTAGTTGAAGTTAATCAGCTTGATTATTTTGTGTAGTGTTGATCAGGTTTCTCCAACTACTTTAATACTACCAAAGATTAGTAATGCCATTGTTGAATCTTGATTACTTCAAAGTAATTGAGGTTGAGAAGTCTGATTACTTTTTGTATTGTATTTCAGGGTTTTCCAAGTGCTTTATTGTTATTAGAGATTAGTAATGCCATTGCTAAATCTCAATTACTTCAAAGTAGTTGAAATTAAGAAACCTAATTACTTTTTGTAATATATTTTGGTTTTCTCTAACTATTTTACTACTGCTAGAGATTAGTAATGCCACTACTGAATCCCAATTACTTTGAACTAGTTGAGGTTGAGAAGCCTGATTATTTTTTGCATTGTATTTTAGGTTTCTTCAACTGCTTTACTGCTACTGAAGATTAGTAATGCCATAATTAAATCTTGATTACTTTGAAGTAGTTAAGGTTGAGAAGCTAAATTAATTTTTATAGTGGATTTTGGGTTTCTCCAACTACTTTACTACTACCAAAGATTAATAATGCCACTACTGAATCTCAATTACTTCGAAGTAGTTGAGGTTGAGAATCTTGATTATTTTTTGTAGTGTTCATCAGGTTTTCTCCAACTGCTTTACTATTGTCAGAGATTAGTAATACCACTGCTAAATCCTGATTACTTCAAAGTAGTTAAGGTTGAGAAGCCTAATTACTTTTTGTAATTTATTTATATATTTTATAACTTCTTTACTACTATTAGAGATTAGTAATGCCACTATTGAATCCCAATTACTTTGAAGTAGTTGAAGCTGAGAAGATCGATTACTTTCTGTAGTATATTTTGAGTTACTCCAACTACTTTATTGTTACAGAGATTAGTAATGCCACTATTGAATCTTGATTATTTTGAATTAGTTGAGGTTGAAAAGCTCAATTATTTGCTACAGTGTTGATCAAGTTTATCTAGATGCTTTACTGCTATCAAATATTAGTAATGCCACTGCTAAATCTCAATTAATTTGAAGTAGTTGAGGTTGAAAAGCTTGATTACTTTTTGTAGTGTATTTTGGGTTTCTCTAACTACTTTACTACTACAAGATATTAGTAATGCCACTGCTGAATCTCTTTTACTTTGAAGTAGTTAAGGTTAAGAAGCTTGATTACTTTTTATAGTATATTTTAGATTTCACCAGCTACTTCACTATTATTGGAGATTAGTAATGCCACTATTGAATCCTGATTACTTTAAAGTAGTTGTTGTTGAGAAGATTGATTGCTTTTTATAGTGTTGATCGGGTTTCTCCAACTTCTTTCCTGTTGTCAAAAATTAGTAATGTCACTACTGAATCCTGATTACTTTGAAGTAATTGAGGTTGAGAAGCTTGATTACTTTCTATAGTGCATTTCAATTTTCTCCAACTATTTAACTATTATCAAAGATTAGTAATGCCATTACTAAATCTTGATTACTTTGAAGTAGTTGAGGTTAAGAAGCCTAATTACTTTCTACAGTGTATTTCATATTTTTCCAACTATTTTACTACTGTCAAAGATTAGTAATGCTGCTACTGAATCTTGATTACTTCAAAGTAGTTGAGGTTGAGAATCCTGATTACTTTTTATAGTGTTGATCAAATTTCTCTAACTACTTTACAAATATTAGAGATTAGTAATGCCATTACTGAATCCTGAATACTTTAAAGTAGTTGAGGTTGAGAAGCTTGATTACTTTTTGTAGTGTATTTTAGGTTTCTCTAACTAATTTACTACTGTCAAAGATTATTAATGTCACTAATGAATCCTGATTAATTTAAAGTAGTGGAAGTTGAGAAGCTTCATTACTTTTTGTAGTGTATTATAGGTTTCTCCAACTACTTTACTATTGCCAAATATTAGTAATTCCACTGTTGAATCTTGATTACATTGAAGTAGTTGAGGTTAAGAAGCCCGATTACTTTCTATAGTTTATTTTAAAATTTTCCAACTAATTTACTATTGTCAAAGATTAGTAATACCACTACTGAATCTCTATTACTTTGAAGTAGTTGAGTTTGAGAAGCTCAATTAATTTTTGTAGTGTTAATCAGGTTTCTCCAACTACTTTACTACTACTAAAGATTAGTAATGTCATTGTTGAATCCTAATTACTTTGAAGTAGTTGATATTAAGAAGCTTGATTACTTTCTATAGTGTTGATCAAGTTTCTCCAACTACATTACTACTGTCAGAGATTAGTAATGCCACTACTGAATCTTGATTACTTTGAAGTAGTTGACGTTGAGAAGTTTGATTACTTTCTATACTATATTTCAATTTTCTCTAGCTACTTTATTGGTGTTAGAGATTAGTAATACCATTGCTTAATCTTGATTACTTCAAAGTAGTTGAGATTGAGAAGCCTAATTACTTTCTGTAGTGTTGATCAAGTTTCTCCAACTACTTTACTACTACTATAAATTAGTAATGCCACTACTAAATCTTGATTACTTTGAATTAGTTCATGTTGAGAAGCTTGATTACTTTCTAAGTGTTGATCAAGTTTCTCCAACTAGTTTGCTATTATCAGAGATTTGTAATGTCATTATTGAATCTTGATTACTTTGAAGTAGTTGAGGTTAAGAAGTTTGATTACTTTTTGTAATGTATTTCAAGTTTTTTTAGCTATTTTACTATATTCAGAGATTATTAATGCCACTATTGAATCTTGATTACTTCAAAGTAGTTAAGGTTGAGAAGATTGATTACTTTTTATAGTGTATTTTATATTTCTCTAACTACTTTACTGCTATTGAAGATTATTAATGCCACTACTGAATCCTAATTACTTCTAAATAGTTGAGGTTAAGAAGCATGATTACTTTTTGCAGTGTATTTTATATTTCTTCAATTGCTTTACTATTGTCAGATATTAGTAATGCTACTATTGAATCTCAATTACTTTGATGTAGTTGAGGTTGAAAAGCCCATTTACCTTTTACAGTGTTGATTAGGTTTCTCAAACTATTTTATTACTATTAAAAATTAGTAATGCAACTACTGAATCTTGATTACTTCAAAGTAGTTGAGGTTGAAAAGCTTGATTACTTACTATAGTATATTTCAAGTTTTTCTAACTACTTTACTGCTGTCAAAGATTAGTAATGCCAATGTTGAATCCCAATTACTTCAAAGTAGTTGAATTTGAGAAGCTTGATTACTTTTTATAGTGTATTTTTGGTTTTCCAACTACATTACTAATGTTAGAGATTAGTAATGCCACTACTGAATCCTGATTACTTTGAAGTAGTTGAGGTTGAGAAGCTCAATTACTTTCTATAGTATATTTTAGGTTTCTCCAACTACTTTACTGCTATAAAAAATTAGTAATGTCACTGCTAAATCATGATTACTTCAAAGTAGTTGAAGTTGAGAAGCTTGATTACTTTTTACAGTGTTGATAGGGTTTCTCCAATTGCTTTCTTGCTGTCAAAGATTAATAATACTAGTGTTAAATCTTGATTACTTCGAAGTAGTTAAGGTTGAAAATATTGATTACTTTTAAAGTGTATTTTGGGTTTTTTTAACTTCTTTACTATAGCCAGAGATTAGTAACGCCACTATTGAATCCTAATTACTTCAAAGTAGTTGAGGTTGAGAAGCTTGATTACTTTTTGTAGTGTATTTTAGGTTTCTCCAATTGATTTACTACTATCAAAGATTAGCAATGCCACTTTTTAATCCTGATTACTTTAAAGTAGTTTAGGTTGAGAAGCCCAATTATTTTTTACATTATTAATCATGTTTTTCAACTACTTCATTATTATTAAAGATTAGTAATGTCACTATTGAATCTTGATTACTTTGAAGAAGTTGAGGTTGAGAAGTGTGATTACTTTTTATAGTGTATTTTGAGTTTCTCTAATGTCTTTATTGCTGCTAGAGATTAATAATACCACTGCTAAATATCTATTACTTTGAAGTAGTTGAGGTTGAGAAGATTGATTACTTTCTAAACTATATTTTAGATTTCTCTAACTATTTTACTACTATCAGAGATTAGTAATGCCACTACTGAATCTTGATTACTTTGATGTAGTTGAGGTTAAGAAGCCCGATTACTTTTTGTAGTGTTGGTCGAGTTTCTCTAACTGCTTTACTACTACCAGAGATTATTAATGCCACTACTGAATCCTGATTACTTTGAAGTAGTTGAGTTTGAGAAGCCCAATTACTTCTTATAGTGTATTTTGAGTTTTGCTAACTACTTTACTATTGCCAAAGATTAGTAATGCTACTGCTAAATCTTGATTACTTTGAATTAATTGAGGTTGAGAAGCTTAATTACTTTTTGTAGTATATTTTGGGTTTTTTCAACTACTTTATTGTTGTTAGAGATTAGTAATGTCACTGCTAAATCTTGATTACTTTGAAGCAGTTGAGGTTGAGAAGTTCAATTATTTTCTATAGTGTATTTTGGGTTTCTCCAACTACTTTACTATTATCAGAGATTAGTAATGTCATTACTGAATCTCAATTACTTTGAAGTAGTTGAGGTTGAGAAGCTTGATTACTTTCTACAGTGTTGATCAAGTTTATCTAACTACTTTATTTTTGTTGGAGATTAGTAATACCACTACTGAATCACATTTACTTCAAACTAGTTGAGGTTGAGAAGCTTGATTACTTTTTATAGTGTATTTTGAGTTTCTCCAATTGCTTTACTACTGGTGGAGATTAGTAATGCCACTACTAAATCTCGATTACTTCAAAGTAGTTGAGGTTGAAAAATTTGATTACTTTTTATAGTGTATTTAAAGTTTTTCCAACTATTTTACTGTTGTCAAAGATTAGTAATACCACTATTGAATCCTGATAACTTTGAAGTAATTGAAGTTGAGAAGCTTGATTACTTTATATAGTGTTGATCAGGTTTCTCTAACTACTTTGCAACTACTAGAGATTAGTAATGCCACTATCGAATCTCAATTACTTTGAAGTGGTTGAGTTGAGAATCTTGATTATTTTTTATAGTATATTTTGAGTTTCTCTAACTACTTTATTGTTATCGATGATTATTAATGATACTACTAAATCCTGATTACTTCAAAGTAGCTGAGGTTGAGAAGCTTGATTACTTTTTATAATGTATTTCAAGTTTATCGAATTATTTTACTACTATTGAAGATTAGTAATATCAATGTTGAATCCTGATTACTTGAAAGTAGTTAAGGTTAAGAAGCTTGATTACTTTCTACAATGTATTTCAAGTTTCTTCAACTGCTTTACTACTGCCAGAGATTAGTAACGTCACTGTTGAATCTTGATTACTTCAAAGTAGTTGAAGTTGAGAAGCTTGATTATTTTTTACAATGTTGATTAGGTTTCTCCAACTATTTTAATATTGTCAAAGATTAGTAATGCCACTACTGAATCTTGATTACATTGAAGTAGTTGAGGTTGAGAATCCTGATTACTTTTTGTAGTGTATTTTGGGTTTCTCCAACTGCTTTACTATTACTGAAGATTAGTAATTCCACTGCTGAATCTCAATTACTTTGAAGTAGTTGAGGTTGAAAAGCTAAATTAATTTCTATATTATTGATCAATTTTTTCCAATTGCTTTATTACTATCAGAGATTAATAATGCCACTATTGAATCTCAATTACTTTGAAGTAGCTGATGTTTAAAAGCCTAATTACTTTTTATAGTGTTGAGCAAGTTTATTCGACTACTTTACTATTGTCAGAGATTAGTAATGCCACTGATGAATCTTGATTACCTCAAAATAATTGAGATTGATAAGCCATATTACTTTCTATAGTGTATTTTTGGTTTCTCCAACTTCTTTACTGCTACCAGAGATTAGTAATGCCACTATAGAATCTCAATTACTTCGAAGTAGTTGAGGTTGAGAAGCTTGATTAATTTTTGCTATGTATTTTGGGTTTCTCTAATAACTTTACTGCTACTAGAGATCAGTAATAACACTGTTAAATCTTGATTTCTTTGAAGTAGTTGAAATTTACAAGCTTGATTACTTTCTATAGTGTATTTTGGGTTTCTTCAACTACTTTACTATTGTTAGAGATTAGTAATGCCACTGTTGAATCCTACTTACTTTGAAGCAGTTGAGGTTGAGAATCTTGATTACTTTCTATAGTGTTGATTGAGTTCTCTAACTACTTTACTATTACCAGAGATTAGTAAATCCATTACTAAGTATTGATTACTTTGAAGTAGTTAAGGTTGAGAAGCTCGATTAATTTTTATAGTGTATTTCAAGTATTTTCAACTACCTTACTATTGTTAGAGATTAGTAAGCCACTGTTGAATCTTAATTACTTCAAAGTAGTTGAGATTGAGAAGCATGATTACTTTTCATAGTGTATTTTGAGTTTTTCCAACTAATTTACTTCTATCAAAGATTAATAATGCCACTATTAAATCTTGATTACTTCAAATTAGTTGAGGTTGAGAAGTCAAATTATTTTTTATAATGTATTTCAATTTTTTCCAATTGCTTTACTACTATAAAAATTTAGTAATGCCACTATTGAATCTTGATTACTTTGAATTAGTTGACATTGAAAAGCTTGATTAATTTCTACAATGTTCATCAAGTTTATTGATACTAAAGATTAGTAATACCACTATTGAATCTTGATTACTTCAAAATAATTAAGATTGAGAAGCTTGATTACTTTTTGTAGTATTGATCAGGTTTCTCTAATTGCTTTATTACTGCCAGAGATTAGTAATACCATTATAGAATCCTGATTACTTCAAAATAGTTGGGTTGAGAAGCCCAAATACTTTTTATAGTATATTTCAAGTTTCCCAACTACTTTACTACTATCAAATATTATTAATGCCATTGTTGTATCTTGATTACTTTGAAGTAGTTGAAGTTGAGAAGCCTAATTACTTTTTATAGTGTATTTTAGGTTTTTCCAATTGCTTTATTACTGCTAGAGATTAGTAATGCCACTACTGAATCCTAATTACTTCATATTAGTTTAGGTTAAGAAGCCTAATTAATATTTGTAGTATATTTTGTGTTTCTCCAACTACTTTAATACTACTAAAAGTTAGTAATACAACTAATAAATCTCTATTACTTCAAAGTAGTTGAGGTTGAGAAGCTTGATTATTTTCTATAGTGTTCATCAGGTTTTTCCAACTGCTTTACTAATATCTAAGATTAATAATACCACTTTTGAATCCCCATTACTTCAAAGTAGTTGAGGTTGAGAAGCTCAATTACTTTTTACAGTTTTTTTTGAGTTTCTCTAATTACTTTACTAATGCTAGAGATTAGTAATGCCACTACTGAATATGGATTACTTTGAAGTAGTTATGGTTGAGAAGCTTGATTACTTTTTGTAATATATTTTGAGTTTTCTCAACTATTTTACTACTACCAGAGATTATTCATACCACTATTAAATCTTGATTACTTTGAAGTAGTTGAGGTTGAGAAGCCTAATTACTTTCTAGACTATATTTCAATTTTTTTCAACTGCTTTGTTATTTCTACAGATTAGTAATATCACTATTGAATCTCGATTACTTTGAAGCAGTTGAGATTAAGAAAATTGATTACTTTTTATAGTGTTGATCAGGTTTGTCCATCTACTTTACTAGTACTAGAGATTAGTAATGCCACTACTAAATCTAGATTAATTTGAAGTAATTGAGGTTGAGAAGCCTGATTACTTTTTGTAGTGTATTTTAGATTTCTCCAACTACTTTATTACTATTAAAGATTAGTAATGCCACTATTGAATTCTAATTACTTTGAAGTAGTTGAGGTTGAGAACCTTGATTACTTTTTGTAGTATATTTTTGGTTTCTTTAACTGATTTAATACTGTCAAAGATTAATAATGCCATTGTTGAATCTCAATTAATTAGAAGTAGTTGAGGTTAAGAAGCTCGATTAATTTCTATAGTATATTTTGGGTTTCTCTAACTACTTTACAGTTATTGGAGATTAGTAATGCCACTACTAAATCTAATTACTTCAAAGTAGTTGAGGTTGAGAAGTTTGATTACTTTATATAGTGTTGATTAGGTTTCTCCAACTACTTTATTATTGTCAGAGATTAGTAATGCCACTATTGAATCCTGATTACTTTAAAGTAGTTGATATTGACAGCTCGATTACTTTTTGTAGTATATATTGAGTTTTTCTAATTGCTTTACTACTATCGAAGATTAATAATTCCACTATTGAAGCTCAATTAATTTAAAGTAGTTGATGTTGAGAATTTTGATTACTTTTTGCAATATATTTTGGGTTTCTCTAACTATTTCATTGTTGCTAGAGATTAGTAATGGCACTGCTAAATCTTGATTACTTCAAAGTAGTTGAATTTGAAAAACCCAATTACTTTTTTTAGTGTTGATAAGGGTTCTTCAACTACTTTATTATTGTTAGAGACTAGTAATGCCATTGTTGAATCCTGATTACTTTGAAGTAGTTGATGTTGAGAAGTATGATTATTTTTTTAAATGTATTTTAGGGTTTTCAAACTACTTTACTACTGTCAAAGATTAGTAATGCCACTACTAAATCTTGATTACTTTGAAGTAGTTGAGGTTGAGAAGCCCAATTACTTTATTTTATGTATTTCATCTTTCTCTAATTGATTTATAGCTACCGAAGATTAATAATACCACTGTTGAATCTTGATTACTTTGAAGTAGTTGAGGTTGAGAATCCCAATTAATTTCTATAGTGTTGATCAAGTTTTTCCAATTGATTTACTATTGTTGAGGATTAGTAATGCCACTGCTAAATCTTGATAACTTTAAATTAGTTGAGATTGATAACCTGATTACTTTCTATAGTGCATTTTGAGTTTTTTCAACTTTTTTACTACTACCAAAGATTAGTAAAGAAAATATTAAATCTTGATTACTTTGAAGTAGTTAAGGTTGAGAAGCCTGATTAATTTTTGTAATGTTGATCAGGTTTTTCTAACAGCTTTATTGATATTAGAGATTAGTAATGCCATTGTTAAATCTTGATTACTTTGAAGTAGTTGATGTTGAGAAGCCTAATTACTTTTTACAGTGTATTTTAAGTTTCTCAAACTGCTCTACTACTATCAAAGATTAGTAATGCCACTGCTAAATCATGATTACTTGAATGTAGTTGAGGTTGAGAAACCCAATTATTTTTTGCTATGTATTTCAAGTTTTTCCAACTACTTTACTACTACCAGAGATTAGTAATGCCACTACCAAATCCTAATTATTTAAAAGTGGTTGAGGTTGAGAAGCCTGATTACTTTTTGTTATATATTTTGGGTTTCTCTAACTGCTTTACTACTACCAAAGACTAGTAATGCCACTGCTGAATCTTGATTACTTTAAAGTAGTTGAGGTTGAGAAACCTGATTACTTTCTACATTGTATTGTAAGTTTTTCTAGCTACTTTACTATTGTTGAGGATTAGTAATACCACTACCAAATCCAAATTACTTTAAATTAGTTGAGGTTAAGAAGCCCAATTACATTCTATAGTGTTGATTAGGTATTTCCAACAGCTTTATTACTACCAAAGTTTATTAATGCCACTATTAAACCCTGATTACTTCAAAGTAGTTGATGTTGAGAATCTTGATTACTTTTTAAAGTGTATTTTGGTTTTTTACAACTGCTTTACTACTACCAAAGATTAGTAATACCACTGTTAAATCTCAATTACTTTGAGGTAGTTGAGCTTAAGAAGTCTGATTACTTTTTGTAGTGTATTTCAATTTTTTTCAACTACTTTACTAATGTTAAAGATTAGTAATGCCACTATTGAATCTCAGTTACTTCAAAGTAGTTGAGGTTGAGAAGCTCGATTACTTTCTATAGTATATTTTAGGTTTCTTCAATTACTTTAATTCTGCTAGAGATTAGTAATGCCACTACTAAATATTGATTACTTTGAAGTAGTTAATGTTGAGAAGCTTGATTACTTTTTGTAGTGTATTTCAAGTTTCTCTAACTTCTTTACTTCTGTCAAAGATTAGTAATACCACTATTGAATCTTAATTACTTCAAAAGTTGAGGTTGAGAAGCTTGATTACTTTTTACAGTGTTGATTTAGTTTCTCCAACTGCTTTACTGTAGCTAGAGATTATTAATGCCACTACTGAATCGTGATTATTTTGAAGTAGTTGAGGTTGAGAAGCCTTATTACTTTTTGTAGTGTATTTTGAATTTCTATAACTACTTTACTGCTACCAAATATTAATAATGCCACTACTAAATTTTGATTACTTTAAAGTAGTTGATGTTGACAAGCCCAATTACTTTCTATAGTGATGATCAAGTTTCTCCAACTACTTTACTGCTACTAGAGATTAGTAATACCACTGCTAAATCTTGATTACTTTAAAGTAGTTGAGACTGAGAATCCTGATTACTTTTTACAATGTATTTTTAGTTTTTAACTGCTTTACTACTATCAAAGATTAGTAATGTCACTACTAAATCTTGATTACTTTAAATTAGTTGAAGTTGAGAAGCTTAATTATTTTGGGTGAGTAATGCCACTACTGATTCTTGATTACTTTGTAGTACTTGAGGTTGAGAATCTTGATCACTTATTATAGTGTTGATCAAGTTTTTCTAATTGCTTTAATGCTGCCAAAGAATAGTAATACCATAACCAAATCTCAATTACTTTGAAGTAATTGAGGTTGAGAAGCTTGATTACTTTTTGTAGTGTATTTCAAGTTTTTCCAACTACTTTACTGCTATCAAAGATTAGTAATGCCACTATTAAATCCTGATTACTTTGAAGTAGTTGAGGTTGAGAAGCTTGATTATTTTTTATAGTTTATTTTAGGTTTCTCCAACTACTTTACCACTACTAAAGATTAATAATGCTACTACTAAAACTGGATTACTTTGAAGTAGTTAAAGTTGAGAAGCTCAATTAATTTCTATAGTGTTGATCAGGTTTCTCTAACTAATTTACTATTGTCAGAGATTAGTAATGCCACTATTAAATTTTGATTACTTCAAAGTAGTTGAGGTTGAGAAGCTCGATTAAATTTTTTAGTGTATTTTGAGTTTTTCCAACTACTTTAGTGTTACTAGAGATTGGTAATATCATTATTGAATCTTGATTACTTGGAAGTAGTTGAAGTTGAGAACCTTGATTACTTTTGTAGTATACTTTGGGTTTCTCCAACTGTTTTACTATTGTCAAAGATTAGTAATATCACTATTGAATCTTGATTACATTAAAGTAGCTGATGTTGAGAAGATTGATTACTTTCTATAGTGTTGATCAGGTTTCTTAAATTACTTTATTGATGCTAGAGATTAGAAATGTCACTATTGAATCCTAATTACTTCAAAGTAGTTGAGGTTAAGAAACTCAATTATTTTTTGTAGTGTATTTCAAGTTTTCCCAACTTCTTTATTACTGCCAAAGATTAGTAATGCCACTACTAGATCTTGAGTACTTTGAATTAGTTGAGTTTGAGAAGCTCGATTACTTTTTGTAGTGTATTATGGGTTTCTTCAACTACTTTATTACTACTAGAGATTAGTAATGCCACTACTAAATCTTGATTACTTCAAAGTAGTTGAGGTTGAAAAGCCTAATTATTTTTTATAGTGTTAATCAGATTGTTCCAACTACTTTATTTTTATAAGTGATTAGTAATGCCACTACTAAATCCTAATTACTTTGAAGTAGTTGAGGTTGAGAAGCTTGTTTACTTTTTGGAGTGTATTTCAAGTTTCTCCAACTAGTTTATTACTATTAAAGATTAATAATGCCACTAGTGAATCTCAATTAATTGAAAGTAGTTAAGGTTGAGAAGTCTAATTACTTTCTATAGTGTTGATCAAGTTTCTCCAACTACTTTACTACTATCAAAGATTAGTAATGCCACTGTGGAATCCTGATTACTTTGAAGTACTTGAGGTTGAAAAGCATGATTAATTTTTGTAATATATTTTGAGTTTATCCAACTACTTTACTATTGTTAGAGATTAGTAATGCCACTATTGAATCTTGATTACTTCAAAGTAGTTGAGAATGAGAATCTCAATTATTTTCTACAGTATATTTTGGGTTTTTCTAACTGCTTTACTGTTGTCAGAGATTAGTAATGCCACTACTGAATCTTGATTACTTCAAAATAGTTGAGGTTGATAAGTGTGACTAATTTTTATAGTATTGACCAAGTTTTTATAGCTACTTTACTACTATTAGAGATTAGTAATGCCAATATTTAATCCTAATTACTTCGAAGTAGTTGAGGTTGAAAAACCTAATTACTTTTTATAGTGTTGATCAATTTTTTCCAACTTCTTAATTGTTGCTGGAGATTAGTAATGTGACTACTAAATCTAGATTAATAAAAGTAATTGATGTTGAAAAATTTAATTACTTTTTGTAGTGTATTTCAAGACTTTCTAACTACTTTATTGTTGTCATAGATTAGTAATGCCATTACTGAGTCTTAATTATTTTGAAGTAGTTGAGGTTGAAAAGCCTAATTAATTTCTATAGTGTATTTTGATTTTTTTCAATTGCTTTACTACTGTTAAAGATTAATAATGCCACTGTTGAATCTTGATTACTTTAAAGTAGTTAAGGTTGAGAAGCTTGATTACTTTATGTAGTGTTGATTATGTTTCTTCAATTTCTTTACTATCATCAAAGATTAGTAATACCACTATTGAATCCTAATTATTTTGAAGTAGTTGAGGTTGAGAAGCTTGATTATTTTTTGTAGTGTATTTCAAGTTTATCCAATAGCTTTACTACTACTAGAGATTAGTAATACCACTACTGAATCTTGATTATTTTGAAGTAGTTGAGATTTTGAAGTTCAATTACTTTTCATAGTGTATTTTGGGTTTCTCCAACTACTTTACTAATGTCAAAGATTTGTAATGTCACTATTGAATCTTGATTACTTCAAAATAGTTGAGGTTGAGAAGCTTGATTACATTTTGTAGTGTTGATCAAGATTTTCTAACTACTTTACTACTATTGGATATTAGTAATACCACTACTAAATCCTGATTACTTTGAAGTAGTTGAGGTTAAAAACCCTGATTACTTTCTATAGTGTATTTTAGATTTCTCTAACTACTTTACTACTACCAGGGATTAGTAATACCACTATTAAATCTTGATTACTTCAAAGTAGTTGAGTTTGAGAAGCCTAATTATTTTTTGTAGTGTATTTTGAGTTTCTCTAACTACTTTACTACTGTTGGAGATTAGTAATGCCATTGCTAAATTTTGATTACTTCAAAGTAGTTGAGGTTGAGAACCCTAATTACTATTTGTAGTGTTGATCGAGTTTCTCCAACTACTTTACTACTATTAAAAATTAGTAATGCCATTATTAAATCTTGATTACTTCAAAGTAGTTGAGGTTGAGAAGCTTGATTAATTTCTATATTATATTTTGGGTTTATCCAACTGCATTACTGATATCAAAGATTAGTAATGCCACTATTGAATCTTGATTACTGTGTAGTTGAGGTTGAGAAGCTTGATTACTTTCTACAATTTATTTTGGGTTTTTTAAACTTCTTTAATGCTACCAAAGATTAGTAATATCACTATTGAATCTTGATTACTTTGAAGTAGTTAAGGTTGAGAAGCTTGATTACTTTCTACAATGTTGATCAGGTTTCTCCAACTACTCTATTTCTATAAGATATTAGTAATGCCACTGATAAATTTTGATTACTTCAAAGTAGTTGAGGATGAGAAGCCTGATTACTTTATGTAGTGTATTTCAAGTTTTTTCAACTTCTTTACTACTACTAGAGATTAGTAATACCATTTCTAAATCTTAAATACTTTGAAGTAGTTGAAATTGAGAAGCTCGATTACTTTTTACAGTGTTGATCAGGTTTTTCCAACTACTTTATTGCTATAAAAAATTAGTAATACCACCACTAAATCCTGATTACTTTGATGTAGTTGAGGTTGAGAAGCTTGATTACCTTTTACAATATATTTTGGGTTTCTCCAACTATTTTACTATTGTCAAAGATTAGTAATGCCATTGTTGAATCTTGATTACTTCAAATTAGTTGAGGTTGAGAAGCCCAATTACTTTCTATAGTGTATTTTGGGTTTTTCCAACTACTTTACTACTATCTAAGATTAGTAATGCCACTACTAAATCTTGATTACTTTTAAGTAGTTGAGGTTGTGAATCTTGATTACTTTTTGTAGTGTTGATCAAGTTTTTTCAACTACTTTACTACTATCAAAGATTAGTAATGTGATTGTTGAATCCTGATTAATACAAAGTAGTTGAGGTTGAGAAGCCTAATTACTTTTTACAATGTTGATCGAGTTTCTCCAACTATTTTACTTTCTATAGTGTATTTCAAGTTTATTTAACTACTTTACTACTCTCAAAGTTTATACCACTAATGTATCTTAATTGCTTTAAAGTAGATGAGGTTGAGAAGCTTGATTACTTTTTATAGTGTATTTTGGATTTCTCCAACTACTTTACTACTGCCAGAGATTAGTAATGCCACTACTGAATTTTGATTACTTTGAAGTAGTTGAGGTTATAAGCCTGAGTACTTTTTAAGTGTATTTTGGGTTTCTGCAATTTATTTACTTCTATCATAGATTATTAATGCCACTACTAATTTTAATTACTTCAAAGTAGTTGATATTGAGAATCTTGATTACTTTTTATAGTGTTGATCGAGTTTCTCTAATTGCTTTAATGCTATCAGAGATTAGTCAATCCACTACTAAATCTTAATTACTTTAAAGTAGTTGAGGTTGAGAAGCTTAATTACTTTCTTTAGTGTATTTCAAGTTTCTCCAACTACTTTACTATTGTCAAAGATTAGTAACACCATTGCTAAGACCTGATTACTTCAAAGTAGTTGAGATTAAGAAGTTTGATTACTTTTTCTAGTATATTTTAAGTTTTTAAAACTACTTTACTACTGTCAAAGATTAGTAATGATACTACTGAATCTAGATTACTTTGAAGTAGTTGAGGTTGAGAACCTCAATTACTTTCTGTAATATATTTCAAGTTTCTTCAACTGCTTTATTATTGTTTCAGATTAGTAGTACCACTACTAAATCTTGATTACTTCAAAGTAGTTAAGGTTGAGAAGCCTGATTACTTTCTGTAGTATTTATCAAGTTTGTCTAACTATTTTACTACTGCCAAGGATTAGTAATGCCACTATTAAATTTTGATTACTTTGAATTCATTGAGGTTGAGAAGCCTGATTACTTTCTACAGTGTATTTTAGGTTTTTTAAACTGCTTTACTTTTACCAGAGATTAGTAATGCCACTATTGAATCTTGATTATTTTGAATTATTTGAAGTTAAAAAGTTGATTACTTTTTGTTATATATTTTGAGTTTCTTCAACTTTTTTACTGCTACTATACATTAGTAATGCCATTGTTGAATCCTGATTATTTTGAAGTAGTTGAGGTTGAGAAGCTTAATTACTTTCTATAGTGTATTTCAAGTTTTTCTAACTGCTTTACTACTACCAAAGATTAGTAATGGCATTGTTGAATCTCAATTACTTTGAAGTAGTTGAGATTGAGAAGCTTGATTACTTTTTATAGTGTTTATCAAGTTTTTCTAACAATTTTATTGCTATCAAAGATTAGTAATGCTACTATAGAATCCCAATTACTTTGAAGTAGTTAAGGTTGAGAAGCTTGATAACTTTTTATAGTGTATTATAGGTTTCTCCAATTGCTTTACTACTGCTAGAGATTAGTAATGCCACTATTGAATCCTGATTACTTTGAAGTAGTTGAGGTTGAGAAGCTTAATTACTTTTTGTAGTGTGTTTTGGGTTTCTCTAACTGCTTTACTATTGTCAAAGATTAGTAATACCACTGTTAAATCTCGATTATTTTGAAGTAGTTGAGGTTGATAAGCCTAATTACTTTTTATAGTGTATTTTGGGTTTTTCTAAATACTTTACTATTGCTAGAGATTATTAATGTCACTATTGAATTTCAATTACTTTGAAGTAGTTGAGATTGAGAATCTTGATTACTTTTTGTAGTGTTGATCGAGTTTCTCCAACTACTTTTCTACTACCAAAGATTAGTAATGCCACTACTAAATTTTGATTACTTTGAAGTAGTTAAAGTTGAGAAGTTTGATTACTTTTTATAGCATATTTCAAAAAATTTAAACTGCTTTACTACTATTAGAGATTAGTAATGTCACTACTGAATTTTGATTACTTTGAAGTAGTTAAGGTTGAGAAGCCTAATTACTTCTTGTTATGTATTTTAAGTTTCTCTAATTACTTTATTGCTAACAAAGATTAGTAATACCATTGATAAATCTCAATTACTTTAAAGTAGTTGAGGTTGAGAAGCTTGATTACTTTCTATAATGTATTTTGAGTTTTTCCAACTATTAAATCTGGATTACTTCAAAGTAGTTGAGGTTGAGAAGCTTGATTACTTTCTATAGTGCTGATCAGGTTTCTCGATCTACTTTACTACTGTTGGAGATTAGTAATTCCACTACTAAATCTTGATTACTTTAAAGTAGTTGAGGTTGACAATCTTGATTACTTTCTATAGTATATTTTGAATTTTTCCAACTACTTTAATACTACCAAAGATTAGTAATGCCACTATTAAATCTTGATTACTTTAAAGTAGTTGAGGTTGAAAAGTTTGATTACTTTTTACAATATATTTTGGATTTGTCCAACTAGTTCATTGCTACTGGAGATTAGTAATACCACTGTTGAATCTCAATTACTTTGAAGTAGTTGAAATTGAAAATATTAATTACTTTTTATAGTGTTGATTGGGTTTTTACAACTACTTTACTACTACCAAAGATTAGTAATGCCACTACTGAATATTGATTACTTTGAATTAGTTGAAGTTGAGAATCCTGATTACTTTTTGTAGTGTATTTTGAGTTTCTTCAACTACTTTACTACTGTTAGAGATTAGTAATGCCACTACGAAATCTTCATTATTTTGAATTAGTTGAGGTTGAGAAGCTTGATTTCTTTTTGTAGTGTATTACATATTTTTCCAACTATTTTACTACTGCTAGAGATTAATAATACCACTGTTGAATCTTGATTATTTCAAAGTAGTTGAGGTTGACAAGCCCTATTACTTTTTATAGTATTCATCAATTTTTTTAAACTACTTTATTGTTGTTGGCGATTAGTAATGCCACTACTAAATCCTAATTACTTCAAAGTAGTTGAGGTTGAGAAACATGATTACTTTGTGTAGTGTATTTTGAGTTTTTCAATTGCTTTATTGATGTCAAAGATTAGTAATGTCACTAGTGAATCTCAATTACTTTGAATTAGTTGAGGTTGAGATACCTGATTACTTTTTGTAGTGTATTTTGAGTTTTTCCAACTACTTTACTATTGCTAAAGATTAGTAATGCCACTATTGAATCTTGATTACTTCAAAGTAGTTGAGGTTAAGAAGCTTAATCACTTTATATAGTGTATTTGGTGTTTCTCTAATTGCTTTAATACTACCAAATATTAGTAATACCACTATTGAGTCTTGATTACTTCAAAGTAATTGAGGTTAAGAAACCTGATTATTTTTTGTAGTGTATTTCATGTTTGTTCAACTGCTTTACTGCTATTAGAGATTAGTAATACCATTTTTGAATCTTGATTACTTTGAAGTAGTTGAGGTTGAGAAGCCTAATTACTTTCTACAGTGTTGATCAAGTTTCTCTAACTACTTTACTATTGTTAGAGATTATTAATGCCATTACTAATTCCTGATTACTTTGAAGTAGTTGAGGTTGTGAAGCTTGATTACTTTTTGTAGTGTTGATTGAGTTTTTCCAACTACTTTACTACTGCTAAAGATTAATATGTCACTATTAAATCTTGATTACTTGGAAGTAGTTGAGGTTTAGAAGATTGATTACTTTCTACAGTGTATTTTGAGTTTCTTCAACTACTTTACTGCTATCAAAGATTAGTAATGCCTTTGTTGAATCTCAATTACTTGAAAGTAGTTGAAAATGAGAATCTCGATTACATTCTATAGTGTATTTTAAGTTTCTCTAACTACTTTACTACTATTAGAGATTAGTAATGCCACTATTGAATCTTGATTACTTTGAACTAGTTGAGGTTGAGAATCTTGATTATTTTTGTAGTGTATTTTGGGTTTCTCCAACCGCTTTACTTTTACCAAAGATCAGTAATTCCATTACTAAATCTTGATTACTTTGAAGTAGTTCAGGTTGAGAAACTCGATTACTTTTTATAGTGTTGATGAGGTTTTTTTAACTTATTTACTACTATCAGAGATTAGTAATGCCAATATTGAATCCTAATTACTTCAAAGTAGTTGAGGTTGAGAATCTCAATTACTTTATATAATATATTTTAGGTTTATTCAACTACTTTAATAATGTTGTAGATTAGTAATGCCATTACTAAACCCTAATTACTTTGAAGTAATTGAGGTTGAGAAGCTTGATTAATTTTTATAATGTATTTTAGGTTTCTCCAAATGCTTTATTGCTACTATAGATTAGTAATGTCATTATTGAATCTCGATTACTTTGAAGTAGTTGAGGTTGATAATCTAGATTACTTTATGAAGTGTTGATTTAGTTTCTCCAACTACTTTACTACTTTCAAGTATTAGTAATGCCACTATTGATTCTTGATTACTTTAAAGTAGTTGAGATTGAGAAGCCTGATTACTTTTTATAGTGTATTTTAGGTTTCTCTAACTACTTTACTACTATCAGAGATTAGTATGCCACTACTAAATCTTGATTACTTAGAAATAGATGAGGTTGAGAAGCTTGATTACTTTTTACAATGTATTTTGGGTTTTTGTAACTATTTTACTATTGTTAGAGATTAGTAATGCCACTACTAAATCTCGATTACTTTGAAGTAGTTGAAGTTGAGAAGCTTGATTATTTTTTATAGTGTATTTTGAGTTTCTCTAATTACTTTACTACTATTGGAGATTAGTAATGTCATTGTTGAATCTTGATTACTTTAAAATATTTAACATCGAGAACCCTGATTACTTTATTTAGTGTTGATCAAGTTTCTTCAACTACTTTACTACTATCAGAGATTAGTAATACCATTGATAAATCCTAATTACTTCAAAGTAGTTGAAGTTGAGAAGTTTGATTCTTTTTTGTAGTATATTTTAAGTTTTTTCAACTACTTTACTACTATTAAAGATTAGTAATACCAATGCTAAATCTTGATTACTTTGAAATAGTTGAGGTCGAGAAGCCTGATTACTTTCTACAATGTTGATTAGGTTTCTCCAACTGCTTTACTTCTATCAGAGATTAGTAATGCCACTACTAAATCCTAATTACTTCAAAGTAGTTGAGGTTGAAAAGAAAGATTATTTCTTGTAGTTTTGATCAAGTTTTTCCAACTAGTTTACTATTGTCAAAGATTAGTAATGCCACTGTTGAATCTTGATTACTTTGATAAATCCTAATTACTTCAAAGTAGTTGAAGTTGAGAAGTTTGATTCTTTTTTGTAGTATATTTTAGATTTTTTCAACTACTTTACTACTACTAAAGATTAGTAATACCAATGCTAAATCTTGATTACTTTGAAATAGTTGAGGTTGAGAAGCCTAATTACTTTCTATAGTGTTGATTAGGTTTCTCCAACTGCTTTACTTCTGTCAAAGATTAGTAATGCCACTACTAAATCCTAATTACTTCAAAGTAGTTGAGCTTGAAAATAAAGATTAATTTTTGTAGTTTTGATCAATTTTTTCTAACTATTTTACTACTATCAAAGATTAATAATGTCACTGTTGAATATTGATTACTTTGAAGTAGTTGAAATTGAGAAGATTAATTGGTTTTTACAATATATTTTGGGTTTATCTAATTGATTTACTACTACCAAAGATTAGTAATGCCACTATTGAATCTTGATTACTTTGAAGTAGTTAAGATGGAGAAGCTTGATTACTTTTTATAGTATATTTTGGGTTTTTTCAACTACTTTAATGCTATAAAAAATTAGTAATACCATTGCTAAATCTTGATTACTTTGAAGTAGTTGAGGTTGAGAAGCTTGATTACTTTTTATAGTGTTGATCGAGCTTCTCTAATTATTTTACTATTATCAGAGAGTATTAATGCCACTATTGAATCCTAATTACTTTGAAGTAGTTGAGGTTGATAAGCCTGATTACTTTTTGTAGTGTATTTTAGATTTCTCCAACTGCTTTACTACTATCAAAGATTAGTAATGCCACTATTGAATCTCAATTAATTCAAAGTAGTTGAGGTTGAGAAGCTCAATTACTTTTCATAGTATATTTTGGGTTTCTCCAATTGCTTTACTGCTACCAAAAATTAGTAATGCCACTGTTGAATCTTGATTACTTTGAAGTAGTTAAGGTTGAGAAGCCCAATTACTTTCTACAATGTTGATTAGGTTTATCCAACTACTTTACTACTACTAGAGATTAGTAATGCCACATCTAAATCTTGATTACATGAATTAGTTGAGGTTGAGAAGCCCAATTACTTTATGTAGTGTATTTTGGGTTTCTCTAACTACTTTACTACTGTCAGAGATTTGTAATGCCATTATTGAATCTCAAATACTTTGAAGTAGTTGAGGTTGAGAAGTCTGATTATTTTCTATAATATTGATTAGGTTTTTCTAATTACTTTACTACTATCAGAGATTAGTAATGCCACTATTGAATATTCATTAATTTAAAGTATTTAAGGTTGAGAAGATTGATTACTTTTTGTAGTGTATTTTGAGTTTCTCTAACTGCTTTACTACTGTCAAAGATTAGTAATGCCACTACTAAATCTTACTTATTTTAAAGTAGTTGAGGTTTTGAAACCTGATTACTTTTTGCAATTTTGATTAATTTTATCTAACTAATTTACTATTGTTAAAGATTAATAATGCCACTACTGAATCTTCATTAATTCAAAGTAGTTGAGGTTGAGAAGCCTAATTACTTTCTATAGTATATTTTGGATTTTTCTAACTACTTTACTATTGTTAGAGATTAGTAACACCACTACTAAATCCTAATTACTTTGAAGTAGTTGAGATTGAAAAGACTAATTATTTTTTTGTAGTATATTTTGGGTTTCTCCAAATACTTTACTACTGCTAGAGATTAGTAATACCACTGTTGAATCTTGATTACTTTGAAGTAGTTGAGGTTGAGAAGCTTGATTACTTTCTACAGTATTAATCGAGTTTCTCCAACTACTTTACTATTGTTAGAGATTAGTAAGGTCACTACTGAATCTTGATTACTTTGAATTAGTTAAGGTTGATAAGCTTGACTACATTCTGTAGTGTTGATCAAGTTTTTTCAACTACTTTATTGCTATTAGAGATCAGTGTTGACCATTTTGTGAATCCTACATGCCAAAATGGGTAGCCCCCCTTATTTTCCCTTGAAGCCTTGTTCTTCATGACCTTTTATCCTGTAACTAGGTCTTAAACCATTTTAAAATCAAGGGAAAAGTTGCTTTTATATAGGTGCAAGTGTTGTCTCATCAAGCATTAGTCTTTTACATAGAGTAAATTAGGTCCTCAAAATAATGTTACTTGTAGGCTTTACAAGTAATAAACAAGAGCACTTGACAAACTCAAAGGGGTCTATGGCTGGTTCCAGTACAAGTTGAGTTTTGCAAGGTCCTTTACTTGATAATTTTCATGAATTAGAGTCATTCACAAACTTGAAAGGGTAAGGAAGAAGTAATCAGGTTTTGAGACATTTTTACTTCAAAGTTTTTTGAGTAAGTCCTTTAGAAGATCCCAAATTAGTCTTAGATGTTTCTTAAGGCAAGTGTTTTTTTATGGAAGGCACCTAGGCATTCTGTAGGGTCATTTGTAATTTCCCCAAAGGGTATGTACCCTTGTTAGAGGTAGTTCAAAGATAAAATAGGCCTTTACAAAACTTTTGAAGGGTATGTTGGAAGGCAGAATGGACCTTGTAGAGGGCTTTTCATCAGTGTGAGGACCAATACAAAAGTTTTTAAGGGTACTTTTAGCTTGAATTTCCCTTACAAAAGGTAACTAATTGAAGCAAAGTGGAAAAGACAAAAATCTTGAAGGGAAATTGCCCTTCAAAAAAAAGTGACAAGTGGAAATAATTCCTTTAGACATTTTGTCTGAAGAAATTCAATGGTCACAGAAATTCCAAAGGGTAGGTGTCTTTGCCAGGGGTACTTGGTCAAGAAGGAGGACTCTTTTCACTTTTTTAAAGGGTCATTTTAGAGTAACAAAAGGGTCACTTTATTTTCAAAGTAGACCATTGTATGTTTTTTGAAGGTATTTTTTCTAAAGTCAAAGGTCATTTTTGAATGTCAAAGGACCATTTCAATCTTTCCAAAGGGTCACTATCCCTTTGGAAAATTTTGTTTACAAAAATGTTGAAGGATTATTTTAGAATTTTTGAAGGGTTCTTTCCCTTCAGGAAAGTTCATTGTCAAAATTTTGAAGAGACACTTTAAAAACCTGAAGGAATTATCCTAGTGAGTGATGACTGTATGGACGTTAATTATATGATGGAGGACTAGCTGTTGGGATTCAAATGTCTAATGATGGGCCCATGAATGTCAACTTTAGGGTGATGAACTAGTCATTGGGAAGTAATCAAGTGGGAAGAACCTGAAGACATCAAGCTAGAAAATCCCAAAGGCTCACCAAAATAAAGCTGAAGAGTGCAAGCCCAAAAGTGAATTCATTTAGATATTTTGTCTGAAGGAATTCACATTACCAAGTACCTGAGAGCTGAAATGGTTAAAGCAAAATAAAATAGGGAAAGTAACCTAGAGCACAACCATGTAGCATAATAAAGTAAAATATCAAAATTTTCTAAGTGGTGTGACAAGTCAAAGTGTAGATCCAAGGATGAATTAGACCAAAGTAGGTATCATAGGTGTCATTAGTAGGAAGAGTAAATGCACTTAGGTAAAATAGTCTTTATCAAAAACTAATAAAAGATTAGTTTTTGAACTATAGAAGAGAGCAACCCATGTTTTCATGCTTTGCCATTAATGCATAGCTAGTTGCACTCAATATTAAAGAGAGCATGGATCAATCAACACAACTTGGGGATGGCCTTATCAGTTACTAGGAGTATCCCATTATTTTGTAGGCTCAGGACAATAAGGGTAGTAATTTGGACATCTACAACATGGCTTTCCCATACACAATTAGATGGATACGGAAGTAGTATGGGCTTGTGGTCTTTGTAGGAGTGTTTAACTCAGCATGGGTTTCCATCCCTTGACTAGTCAACTATCTATTTCTAAGCTCTCTATATATTTTTAACTTCTCATTTGAGAAAGGATCTCTCAGCATTGTATGGCAAAGCCTTGAAGAAATTTACCTTGAATTAAAAGAAACATTTTTACCTCCATTTGAGCTTGTACTTTTCCATATATCTATGGTTTTATCTTATGTTTAGGCATTTCCTTTTGATGCTTTCATAAGTTTACGTTGACATACTTAGTGTATTATGAGTTCTTCTCTTGTAGGTCAACAAGAAGTGTCTAGCTCAGAGTATAGGTGCATGTGAATAGACTATCCATAGTGTGTTTTAGAACATCTTTGGTAGTTCTTCCTCCCTATATTTCCATAAGATCCCCTATTGAAACATTGATGTAGGAAAGCATCTCATTTTAATAAAGTGTATGCTTACTTCTCTCTGGTATAAAATGTATGTCCAAGCTAAGAAGACCAACCATTTTGGTGCATCACCATATTAGTTTAGGTTTTTATTTCAATAAATTTTCCCTCTTTTCATCCCCCCCATCATTAACAGTAGGAAATCCAAGGCCTCAAGGTGCATCAAGGGGAGCTAACCTCTAATCTATAGATTCATCCCTCAAGTTTGCAACCCACAACAAGAGGAATGTTTCCATTATGCCATGTGAAAGAAGAGAGTTCAACCTCCCTTCATAGGGTGCAATCCATAGCATCAATAGTTTTGGGCATGCTTGGTGGGACAAAATTTTGTGTCCTACAAGTTTTAGTATTGGTGTTGGTCTTGATATTGTTAAAAAAAATTCAAAATAAGGAGCTATATTCAGTGCCTAGCGACTCCATTCAGGAACTTAGTCTCTGGTTAATGATTAGCCTGACATCCCATGTTAAAGGTCACTACAAGATCTTCTTCTAGGGGATGTCCATTTTGAATTTATTTACTTGCCTTTAAAATTAATGAAAAGGATAAGGTTTGTAAATACCCACCCTTATGTATCAAGCCACTTTCCTAAACCAACTATAAAATACACCTACTCAAGGAGACCCTCATTAAATCCTTTCACAGCCATGGCAACCCTCGAGGCTTTCCCTTTTGTGGCCTTCAACGGTTAAAGTCCTTTGAACCTTCAATAATATGACACAATTCTAGGGACAACTCTCAAAAGTGTTCCTCCTTTTAGTGGATAGGGCCCAATCACTATTATCAAGCATATTAGAAACATAGCCAACCTCTGCAACATCTATAATATCAATGAAGAAAATGTATTCATTAGATTGCTAGCCTTGTCCTTCAAAGGGAAAGTTTTAGATTGGTATCAGACCTTGCCTATGAACTCAGTTGGCTCATGGAATGAGTTAGGGACCCTCTTTACCAATAGGTTTAGGGGAAAAAGTGACCATTTATCTCTAGTTGAGTAATTGACAATCATGAAGAGAGCCCCACATAAGTTTAAGCAAGATTTTAACACTAGGTTCCAAAAGACTTAGGATAGAATCCTAATTCTTGTGAGGCCAACCTCAAGCTATGCTTTCCTTTAATACTTAAAGGCCCTAAATAGTGACATTGCTATCATGATATAGTCCATGGGTGGGAAAAATCTGTCGACTGCTTATGAGATAGCCATAGCTATTGAAAATTACCTTTTTTAAGTAGAAAAAATAGTTCCTAGACCTCATATGCCACTCTTTCCTAATTTACAACCCTTAATCTAGCTTGTTATGCCCACCCTAGCTCCTCTACCAAATTAAGAGAAGTTGGTAGCTACCCTTGTAAATGATCTCCATGAAGTTAAAAGCTTGTTGTAGAGTGTTACCAATGAGTTAGTTGCCCTTAAGAGATAATAAGCTTAAATTTATAGGCCAAATAAAGGATGCCAATAGTTTAGGCAAACAAATAGCCTCCCTTTTAGAATTATAATTAAGGGCAAGGTCAAATTACATATATCAATCCTTATCAAAGCTATAATCCCAATGCCCCTTCATCTTTCAAGGATCTTATCCCCACTTAAAATAATTTGGTGTAGGAGCAGCCTAATTATCCACCCTTGGAGCATGGCCAAGAATAGATTGATTATACTAGTGAGTTATCAAATCAAATAATGACCACATAAGGTGATCAGGCAACCCAATTCTCAAATTTTAAGATATCAACACAAATTGGGATAGACAACATGCAGGCTCAATCTGATTCCACTCTTATGAATCACTTGGAGGGAGAGTTGTACACAGTCAACTATGTGGGGAGCAAAAATAACCAAAATGATTATGTTGTAGAGAACACTAGGTTCAAAAAGAGAGCTATTAATGAAGCTCAAGTAACCACTTAAGCATCTATAATGTCTCCTTCACCACAAGTAAATCAAAAGTTTCCCAATTATAAGCTGCTAGTTACAACTTTAGCTCCTTAGGTTACACCATAGGTTATGAATGTACCCAAGGAGAACTCTAAAGGGTGAAATCCTTCAATAAATATAGTAAACCAAATAAAGAAGCTACACATAAAAATCTCATTATAGGATCTTTATCACTACCAGGACAAAAGGATATACTATAAAAGGAATTGCATGAGCTAGGTGAGCAAGCTATCCCAGCAAGAAATGATAATGTATTGATAATAAATGGGGTTCCTCCCATGTGAGGTCAAACAAATAAAGATGAGAAGGTGCCTCCCTTCTATTTGTCCCTAATTATTAGTGATTTCTTGGTCCATAATTGCATCATTGATATTTGAGAAAGCACCTTAGTTATGCCCAAATGCATAGCTAATAAGCTAGGCCTCAAATATGAACAAATGACCAAAGGAGTTCTAAAATTGGACGGATCACCAGCTAAGACCTTAAGAGTGGTAAGAGGCTTGAATCTAACTCTCCATGCATGTTTGACCTTCTCAATTCCCCATGATGTGGTAGTGGTAGATGTTCCTCCTTACTTCACTCTTTGCTTGTCAAGGGATTTCACATCTAAGATAGGTGGATACTTGGTAGCCAATTGGTCTTACATGGTTTATAGGACAAAGTATGGAAATAAAGTAAAGATTCATTCCTAACTTTTTTAAGCTAGTTAAGCCATTGAATTCCATGCTAAAGAAGGACAAGACATTCATATGGATAGTAAGAAGAAGAGAAATCTTCAAAGGGATCAAGAAAGCTATCACCCAAGCTCCTACCCTAACTAGTCTAGACTTCTCCAAGGACTTTAATCTATATACATTTAGGAATGAAGAAGTAATCACTGCTATGCTCACTTAAGAAAATGGTGAGAATCTAGAATAACTTCTCACTTTTTTATCCAAGGTTTAGAAGGCTATGAGGTTAGATACATGTATGTTGAGAAGTAGGTGCTTACATTCATCCGAAGTTTGAAGAAGTTTAGACATATGTTGTCTAATGGAAAAATTCACATCATGGTGCCACATATTAATGTAAAAGACTTCTTGTTGAGCTAAGACTTGAATGAGAAAAGGGTAGGTTAGATAACTAAAGTAATGGAGTATGATGTAAAGATCAAGACCACCAAGCTGGTAAGGTGAAGATGGCTGTGTGAACACCTCACTATAGACTTGAATGAGCCAAATGAGGATGTTTTGGTACTCCATGATGAACCTACAATAGCTTTACCTACAGTCATGAAGAGCTAGGCATAAGACATGGTTTATTTTATTTGACTAGTGAGTTTCCACAAGGTCTTGATAGGACCAAGAGGAGGTATTTTAGACTCCAATCTCTTCCTTATGTCCTATTTGATAGAGTGTTGTATTGACCATTTTATGAATTATGCATGCCAAAATGGGCACCTCCATTCTTTTGCCTTGAATCCTTGTTCTTCATGCCTTTTTTCCCTAAAACCAAGTCTTAACCCTTTAAAAAATCAAGGAAAAAGTTGTTTTTTTGTAGGTGCAGGTGTTGTTTCATTAAGTATTGGTCTTTTCCAACACTCACAAAGTAATCAAGTTCTCAAAAAAACATTACTTGTAAACTTTACAAGTGAGAAGTAGGAGCACTTGATAAACCCAAAGGGGTCTATGGCTAGTTCCAGTGCAATTTAGGTTTTGTAGAGTACTTTACTTGCCAATTTTTATGAGTTAGAGTCATTCACAAACCCAAAAGGGTAAGGAAGAAGCAATCAAGTTTTGAGACATCTTTAATTTAAAGCTTATGAGTAAGTCCTTTGAGCTTGAACTGGTCTTAAATGCTTCTTAAAGCAAGTTTTTTTTATACAGAGGGCACTTGGGCATTCTATAGGGTCATTTGTAATTTCCTTGAAGGGTATGTGCCCTTATAGGAGGCACTTCAAAGATAAAATAGACATTTATATAACTTTTGAAGGGTATGTTAGAAGGTAGAATGAACCTAGCAAAGGTATTTTTGTCAGCATGAGGACCAATGCAAAAGTTTTGAGGGGCATTTTGGGCTCAAAATTCCCTTATAAAGAGTAGTCGATTGAAGCAAAGGGGCATAGATAGGAAGGCTAAAGGAAGCTTGCCCTTAAAAAAAATGTGACAAGTAGAAAGAATTCCTTTGGAGTTTTTTCCAAAGGAAAACCAAAGAAGAAAAGCCAAAAGGTCAAATTCCTTTAGACAAAATGTCTGAAGGAATTCCTTTGGATATTTTGTCTGAATAAATTTGAAAGACAAGAAGTCCAAAGGGTAGGTGTCTTTATGGGGGGCACTTGGTTATCAAAGTGGACCATTTCCATTTTTTTGAAGGGTTACTTTCTTTTCAAAGTGGACCATTTCCATTTTTTTAAAGGGTCACTTTCTTTTCAAAGTGGACCATTAAAGCTTTTTTGAAGGTATTTTTCTAAAGGCAAAGGTCATTTTTGAATGTTTAAGGACCATTTCAATCTTTTTAAAGGTCACTTACCCTTCAAAAAAGTTCATTTTCAAAAATGCCAAACAAATTCAAATGTGAGAGATGGGACAATGAATGTCAACTTCAGGGTGATGAGCTAGCCATTATGATTTAATCAAAGGAGAATTCCTTTAGACAAAATGTCTAAAGGAATTCCTTTAGATATTTTATCTGAAGGAATTCAAAAAAGGAAGCTGAAAGGCCTACAAAAGGAAAGTCAAAGAGTGCAAGCCCAAAGGAGAATTCCTTTAGACAAAATGTCTAGAGGAATGCAAAGCCTGAAATATTGAAGAATGAATGAGTGAGTATGCAAATAAAGGAGCCCAGGAGAAAATAATAATCACTCGAGAGCCTAAATAGATAAGGACAAAAGGGAAATAGCAAAGGAAAAATAAGGTAGGTAACCTATAATGTGGACACATACACAATAAAACAAAACCTCAAAACAATCCTGGTGGCATAAAAAGTCAAAGCAAAAACCCAAGGATGAACTAGACCAAGGTAAGTGACACATGTGTCATCAAAAGGAAGATTAAATGCACTTAGGTGAAATAGTCTCTACCAAAAACCAATAAAAGTATTAGTTTTTTAACTATATAGGAGATCAGCCCATGTTTTTGTGCTTCACCATTAATGCACAACCAGTTTCACTTAGAATTGAAGAGAGTATGGCCCAATCAACACAAATTGGGGATGGCCTTGTCAATTGATAGAAGTATCACATGCTTTTGCAGGCCTAAGATAGCATGGGTAGTGACTTGGACACCTACAATATGGCTCTCCTATACACAATTGGAAGGATATGATAGCATCATGGGCTTATGGTCACTATAGAAGTGTTTAATATATCATGGGTTTCCATCCCTTGACTAGTCAATTATCTATTTCCAAGATCTCTATATATTTGTAACTTCTCATTTGAGAAAGGATCTCTCAGCATTATATGGTGAAGCCCTGAAGAAATTTACCTTGAATCAAAAGAAGAATTTTTACCTTCATTTGAGCTTGCACTTTTGCATATATCTATGGTTCTCTCTTATGTTAAATAATTTCCTTTTCATTTTTTCATAAGTTTATGCTATCATATCTAATGTATTACAAGTTCTTCTCTTGCAGGTCAATAAGAAGTGTCCAACTCAGAGTATAGGCACATGTGAATAGGCTATCCATAGTGTATCTTAGAACACCTCTAGTAGTCCTTCCTCCCAGTATCTCCATAGGATCCCATATTGAAACACTGATGTATGAAAGGTTCTCATTTGAATAAAGTGTATGTTTGCTTCTCTCTGGTGTAAAGTGTAGGTCAAAGCTGAGTAGACCAACAATTTAGTGCATCACCATATTAGTTAGGTTCTATTTTTAGTACTTCTCTCTCTTTTCACCCCCCCATTATTAGCAGTAGGAGATATAAGGCCTCAAGGGGAGATATCCCTTAATATTTAGATTCATCCCTCAAGTTTGTAACCCACAACAAGAGGAATTTCTCCATTGTGCCATGTGGAGGAAGAGAGTTGAGCCTCCCTTCACGTGGTGCAAACCACAGTGTCAAATTTTTTTGACACACCCAGTGGGACAAATTTATGTGTCCTAAAATTTTTAGGATTGATGTTGGTCTTGATATTGTTAAAAATCTAAAAGAAGGAGCTATTATTTAGCACCTGGTGACTCCATTTAGGAACTCAGTCTCTGGTTAATGATCAATCTAGCATCTCATGCCAAAGGTCATTATAAGATCTTTTTCTAGGGGTGTCCCTTTGAATTTATTGAGTTTCCTTTAAACTCAATAAAAAGGTTGAGATTTGTAAATACCCACCCTTATATAGCAAGCCACTTTCCCAAACCAGCCATAAAATACACCTACTTAAAGAGACCTGGTTGAATCCTTTCACAACCATGGTAGCCCTCAGGGCTTTCCTTTTTGTGGCCTTCAATGGTAAAAGTCCCTTGAACCTTCAATAATATGACCCAATTCTAAGGACAACTCTCAAAATTTTTCCTCCCTTTAGTAGAGAGGGCCCAATCAATATTGTCGAGCATATTAGAAACATAGACAACCTCTACAACATCCATAATATCAATGAAGAAAATGTAGCCATTAGAAATTTTTGGACTGGTATGGGACCTTGCCTATGAACTTAGTTGGCTCATGGAATGAGTTAGGGACCCTCTTGAGCAATAGGTTTGGGGAAAAATGTGACCATTTTTCTTTAGCTAAGTAATTGACCACCATGAAGAGAGCCCCACATGAGTATATGCAAGATTTTAAAACTAGGTTCCAAAAGACTTGGGATAGAATCCCAATTTTTATGAGGCCAACCCTAAGCTATGCTTTCCTTTACTACTTGAAGGCCCTAAATAGTGACATTATTTTCATGATACAGTCTATGGGTGGGCACACTCTGCTCACTACTTATGAGATAGCCATAGCTGCTAAAAATTACCTTGCTCAAGTAGGAAAGATAGCTCTTAGACCTCATATGCCACTCTTTCCTGATTTATAGCCCTCAGTTTAGCCTATTGCATCCACCCTAGCTCCTCTACCTAATTAAGAGAAGCTGATTGCTACCCCTATAAATGATCTCCATGAAGTTAAGAGTCTATTGTAGAGTGTTACCAATGCTTTATTTACCCTTGAGAGATAACAAGTGTAAGGTTATAGACCAAATCAAGGCTATCATCAGTTTGGGCAAGAAAATAGACCTCCCTTCTAGAATTATAATCAAGGGAAAGGTCAAATTACACATGTCAAGCCTTACCAAAGCTATAATCTAAATGCCCCTTCATCTTCAAAGGCTCTTGTCCACACTCAAAATAATTTAGTACAAAAATAGCCCAATTATCTAGCCTTGGGGCATGGCCAAGAATAGGTTGCTTATGCTAATAAGCTACCAAACCAAATCATGACCACACAAGGTGACTAGGTAGCCCAATTCTCAAATTTTGAGATATCAACACAACTTGGGATGGAAAATAGGTAGGCTCAATCTAATTCCACTCTTATGAATCACTTGGAAGGAGAGTTCTAAATAGTCAACTATGTGGGGAGCATAATTAATCATAATGATTGTGTTGTAGCCAACATTAGGTCCAAAAGGAGAACCATCGATGAAGCTCAAGAAGTTACTAAAGCAACCACTCAAGTACCTACAATGTCTCCTTTACCACAAGTAAATTGAAAGTTTCCCAATTATAGGTCATTGGTTGTAGCTTCAATTCCATAGGTTACAAATGTTCCCAAGGAGAGCTCTAAAGGGGGCAATCCTTTAATCAATGTAGTAGACCAAATGAAGAAGCTGCACATGAACATCTCATTGTGGGATTCTTTAGCACTGCTAGGACAAAAGAATATACTCTAAAATGAATTGTATGGGTTGGGTGAGTAAGCTATCGCAGCAAGAAATGATAATGTGTTGATAGTAAATGGGGCTCCTCCCATGGGAGCTCAAGCAAAGAAGGATGAGAAGGTCCCTCCCTTCTATTTATCCCTAATTATTGGTGATTTTTTGGTCCATAATTGCATCATTGATAGTGTATCAAGCACCTTAGTTATGCCCAAATGCATAGCTGATAAGCTAGGCCTCAAATATGAGCAAATGACCAAAGGAGTTATACAATTGGATGGATCACCAACTAAGACCTTGGGATTGGTAAGAGGCTTGAATTTAACTCTCCAAGCCTATCTGACCTTCTCAATTTCCCATGATGTGGTAGTGGTAGATATTCCTTCTTCTTTTACTCTTTGTTTGTCAAGGGATTTCACATCCAAAATAGTTGGATACTTGGTAGCCATTTGGTCTTACATGGTTTTTAGGACAAATTTTGGAACTAAAGTGAATATTGAGTTAGAGCCCATCCATAAGGATCACTTAGAGCCATACTCACCCAAAGTGGTGAATGTGAACTATGTAATCATTGATAAATAAGATCTCCAAGTGGACCAATCCCCATAATCTTCCCTTATATAAGTTGATGACCTACTCCTAGATGAATGGGGAAATGACAATTTTGAGTATGATCCTTATAAGTTCATTAAATAAGATGGTCTTAGAGTCTACTACATGCATGAGAAATATGCTTTCATGTTGAAATTAATGAAGATATATCAAGAGGACTATGGTTTGTAGTAGCTATTTTTTGATGGATATAGAAGCAAGTTAGGAGCTAGTGGTGGAGAAATACTATTTTCACCTTCAAAAGAGAAATACTTCTCAACTTCTAGGTTTTAGTTTTCCTAAACTTGCAACATAGAAAATTATGAGGCCCTTATTCATGGCCTAGAATGGGCAAAGAAGAGAGGAATCAAAGAATTGTAGGTGTTTGGAGATAGTGAGTTGATTGTGAACCAAGTGAGAGGCCAAAGCTTGACCAAGTACTTCTTAATCATGTCTTATAAGCATAGAGTGTGGGACCTTGTGGATAACTTTATTGCTTTCAACATCACTTCCATTCCAAGGAAGGAGAACAAACATATGGATAGACTAGTAACAGTTGGTGCTCAGTTTGATATCTTAAAGGGAGTGAAACAAAGTATGAATCAACATCATTTAGAGGTGATTTTGAGGCCCTCCATACCAAATAATGTCACTAGTTGGTAGGTGTTTGAAAGAGATGAGAAAATAACAATTTTATTATAGGAAGAAGCTTAGTTCACTTCCAAAAATTAGTCCAAGATGCAATAGCAGTATGATTGGAAAATTGTTCAACTAAAGACCAATATGCTTCCCAAAGGTTGGTAACTCTTGAGAGCATCTTCAATGAAGATGACCAACTCAAGAGAGACAAAGCAAGCATGTCAACTAGGAAATAAAATTATGAAAGGGTAGAGATCTACAAGGATAAGCTACTTGCACTTGAGAAGGTATGTACCGATGAAGGAAAGCATGCTTTCATTATATTATGCCAAGAGTTTGTTGATGTATTCACTTGGGATTATGGTGATTTGAAGGGCTTTGACCCAAGCTTATCCAAACACACCATTGAGATGGAAGAAGGTGCCAAATCCATCAAGCAAAATCAAAGGCCAATTAATCCAAAGATTGAGCCTTTTATGAGGAAGGAACTCACCAAATTGATCAATTCTAAGATCATCTTCCCTATCAAACACTCTTCTTGGCTGGCCCATTTGGTCCTTGTTAGGAAGAAGAATGGAGAGGTTATATTGTGTATGGATTTTAGAGACCTGAATAGAGTCTCACTAAGAGATCACTTTCCCCTTCCAAGTATAGAGTGAATTCTTTAGATGGTGATAGGTAGTGAAATATTCTCTCTCCTAGATGGCTACTCTAGGTACAATAAAATCTTAGTACAAGAGTGTGACCAATATAAGATAGACTTCACCACCAAGTGGAGAACATATGCCTATAAGAAGATGCCACTTAAATTGTCAAATGCCAGAGATACCTTTCAACATGCTATGGATATGGCTTTCCAAGCTTTGATCAGTGACATTATGCTAGTTTATCTTGATGATGTGGCAGTATTCTCCAAGGAGGCAAGTGAACATTTAAATCACCTGAGAAAAATATTTGAAAGGTGTAGAGAGTTTGGCATCTCTTGCAACCTAAAGAAATATGTGTTTTCCATCTATGAAGGCAAGCTCTTGGGCCATGTCATTTCAAAATAAGGCTTATCCATTGATCTAGAAAGGGTTCATGTCATCTTAACATTGTCCTTATCTAAGCATAAGAAAGTCCTATAAAGTTTCTTTGGTCAAATAAATTTTATTAGGAGATTCATTCTTAACTTTTTCGAGATGGTCAAGCCACTAACTTCCACACTAAGGAAGGACAAGATGTTCACATGGACAGCAAGAATAAGAGAAAGCTTCAAAGGCATAAATAAATATCTCACCTAAGCTCCTATCCTCATTAGTCTAGACTTCTCCAAGGGATTAAATCTATACACCTTTGGGAATCAAGAGATAATCTCTGCTATGCTCACTCAAGTGAATGGTGAGAATTTAGAATAGCCTCTCACTTTGTTCAGCCAAGGTTTAGAAGGATATGAGGTTAGATACACGTATGTTGAGAAGTAGGTACTTGTAGTCATACAAAGTCTGAAGAAGTTTAGATATATGTTCTCTAATATCAATATTAACATCATGGTGCCACATCCTAGTGTAAAAGACTTCTTACTGAGCGGAGACTTGAATGAGAAAAGGGCAAATTGGATCACCAAAGTAATGGAGTATGACATAGAGATTATGACCACCAAGATGGTAAGGGGAAGAGGGATATATAAACACCTCACTATAGAATTGAAGGAGTTGAAGGAGAACATTTTGGTACTCCATGATGAACCTATAGCAGTTATACCTACACTCATGAAGAGTTGGGCACAAGACATGGTTCATTTCCTTCAAACTAGTGAGTGTCCACAAGGTCTTGATAGGACCAAGAGGAGGTATTTTAGACTCCAATCTCTTCCTTATGTCTTAGTTGATGGAGTGATATTAAAGAAAGACTTTTCAAGAGTACTCTTGAGATGCATTGATTTAGACCAAGTCGATAGGGTGCTGTCTAAGTTCCATTATGGACCAGCTGGTGGCCACTTTATTACCAAGGCCACAACTATAAGGATTATGAGTGATAGTTACTTTTAACCCAATTTGTTTAGAAACACTCATGCTTGAGTGAGGAAATGTCAAAAATGTGCCTTCTTTGATGGGAATCAACATTTAGCTACCATGCCTCTTCATCCTATTCAAGTGGAATAACCATTCATGTAATGGGGGTTAGACTTCATAGGGTTGATCAATCCTCCTAGTGTTGGCCATAAGTGGGTTTTGACTACCACAAATTATTTCATAAGATGGGTAGAGGCTATAGCTTTGAAAGAGGCTAATGAGAGTGTAGTCCTAGACTTTTATGAAGGCATAGTGATGAGATTTGGGGTTTCATCCACAATTATTTTAGAAAATGCCTTAGCTTTCTTGGGAACATAGATAAGTGAGTGGGCATTAAAGTATGACATCTATCTCAAAAATTCTTCCAACTACTACCCATAAGGGAATGGGTTGGTTGAGTCCATAAACAAGAATTTGATTAGGATCATAGAAAGGACAATGGAGGAAAATCAAAGGAAGGACAACTCTCTGGGTAGATAGGATCACTCTAAAGAGGGTGACCGGGAATTCACCATACACATTTGTGTATGGAAGGGAAGCTAGACTTCCTATCTCACTTGAGTTACCAGCCTTAGATCTTGCCCATCAGCTATAATTGGTGGAGAGAAGTAGCCTAGAAGTCAAGTATTGTGAGCTAATGGAGCTTCAATAAGTGAGATACCAAGCTATGGATGCAATGACCAGCTACCAACAACAAACAAAGAAGCATTTTGACAAGAGGTCTATGCTAAAGAGCTTCTCATAAGGTGACATTGTCTTGAAGTGGGATGAGAACTAAGCCAAGCCTAGAAGACACATGAAGTTTGATGCCTTGTGGAGTGGCCCATATGTCATCACCCAATGCAAGCAACACAATGCTTTCCAACTCTCCAAGTTTGATGGTGAAGAGCTACATATCGTAGTCAATGGCATATATCTTAGGCATTGTTACTATCTTTCTTTTGTCATGTACATAGTTTCCTTGTTTTTTCCTCATTTTCCTTAAGTGTTGTTATGCATGTGTGTAATGTTTTTAGCCTTTGTGTGTGTTTTTTCCTTATTGTTTGGGGTGAAATATTTATTGGTTCCTAAGTCCTTACAAGGCTTTTGAAAAATTTTCAAGCCGCATCCTAACTCCATACCCAATGCAATTTTAGGCCACCAGTCTTCTCAAGCATAACAAGTATGCTTCCCTTATGATTCACCAATTTATTGACCATTTTATGAATCCTACATACCAAAATAGGCACCCCCCTTCTTTTGCCTTGAATACTTGTTCTTCATGCCCCTTTTAACTAAAATTAGGTCTTAACCCTTTTAAAAATGAAGGAAAAAGTTGTTTTTGTATAGGTGTAGGTGTTATTTCATCAAGTATTGGTCTTTTCCATCACTCACAGAGCAATCAGGTTCTCAAAAAAACATTACTTATAAGATTTACAAGTTAGAAGCAAGAGCACTTAACAAATCTAAAGGGGTCTATAGCTAGTTCTAGTGCAATCCAAGTTTTGCAGATTACTTTACTTGCCAACTTTCATGATTTGGAGTGATTCACAAACCTGAAAGGGTAAAGAAGAAACAATTGGGTTTTGAGACTCTTTACTTCAAAGCTTTTGATTAAGTCCTTCAATCTTGAATTGGTCTTAGATGCTTCTTAAGGAAAGTGTTTTTTCCATGGAGGGCACCTAGGAATTCTATAGGGTCATTTGCAATTTCCTCAAAGGGTATGTGCCGTTGTAGGAGGCACTTCAAAGATAAAATGGACCTTTACAAAACATTCAAAGGGTATGTTGGAAGGCATAATGGACCTTGTAGAGGGATTTTCATTGGTGTGAGGACTAGTGCAAAATTTTTGAGGGGCACTTTAGGATCAAAATGCCCTTCTAGAGGGCAACCAGTTGAAGTAAAGTGGAATAGATAGGAAGCCTGAAGGGAACTTGCCCTTTTAGAAAAAAGTGACAAGCAGAAAGAATTCCTTTGGACTTTTTTCTGAAGGAAAACCAAAGAAGAAAATCCAAAAGGTTGAATTCCTTCAAAAAAAATGTCCAAAGGAATTCCTTCGGACATTTTGTTTGAAGAAATTTGAAAGACAAGAAGTCCTAAGGGTAGGTGTCTTTCTGGGGGGTACTTGGTTATCAAAGTGGACCATTTCCATTTTTATGAAGGGTCACTTTCTTTTCAAAGTGGACCATTAGAACTTTTTTGAATGTATTTTTCTAAAGTCAAAGGTCATTTTATAATGTCGAAGGACCATTTCAATATTTTTGAAGGGTCACTTAACCTTCAAAAAAATTTGTTTACAAAAATGCCAAAGGAATTCAAATGTGAGAGATGGGCCCGTGAACATTAAATTCAAGGTGATGAGCTAGCTGTTGGGATTTAATCAAAGGAGAATTCCGTCAGACATTTTGTCTAAAGGAATTCAAAAAAGGAAGCTTAAAGGCCCACCAAAGGAAAGTCAAAGAGTGAAAGCCTAAAGGAGAATTCCTTTGAATATTTTATCTGAAGGAATGCAAAGCCCAAAATCTTGAAGAATGAATGAGTGATCAAGCAAAGAAAGGAGATTGAGAGAAAATAATAAGCACTCGAGAGCCCGAATGGCTAAGGAAAAAAGGGAAATAGTAAAGTAAAAATAGGGTGAGTAACCCAAAACATGGCCATGTGCATAATAAACAAAAGATCAAAATGCTCTAGGTGGTGTAACATGTCAAAGCATAGACCCAAGGATGAACCAAACCAAGACAAGTGGCACAAGTGTCATCAGTAGGAAGAGTAAATGCACTTAGGTGAAATAGTCTCTATTAAATACTAATAAAAGGATTGGTTTTCAAACTATAGAGGAGAGTGGCCCATGTTTTTGCACTTTGCCATTAATGCATAACCAGTTGCGCTTAGCATTAAAGAGAGCATGGCCTAGTCAACACAACTTGGGGATGGCCTTATCACTTGCTAGAAGAAGTATCCCATGATTTTACAGGTCCAAGATGACATGGGTAGTGACTTAGATACCTACAACATGGATTTCCCATATGTAATTAGAAGGGTATAAAAATAGCATGGGTTTGTGGTCACTACAAAAGTATTTAATATAGCATGGGTTTTTATCCCTTGATTGGTCAATTATCTATTTCTAAGCTCTCTATATATTTGTAACTTCTCATTTGAGAAAGGATCTCTCAACATTGTATGGTGAAGCCCTAAAGAAAATTACCTTGAATCAAAAGAAGCATTTTTACCTCCATTTAATCTTGCACTTTTGCATGTCTATGGTTTTTTCTTATGTTAAATCATTTCCTTTTCATGCTTTCATAAGTTTATGCCAACATATCTAGTGTATTGTGAGTTCTTCTCTTGTAGGTCAACAAGAAGTGTCCAGCTTAGAGTATAGGTGAATGTGAACAGGTTGTCCATAGTGTGTCTTAGAACACCTCTGGTAGTCCTTCCTCCCTGTATCTTCATAGGATCCCCTATTGAAATACTGATGCATGAAAGGTTCTCATTCAAATGAAGTGTATGTTTGCTTCTCTCTGGTGTAAAATGTAGGTCAAAGCTTAGACCAACTAATTTGGTGCATCACCACATTAGTTAGGTTCTATTTTCAATATTTTTCTCTCTTTTTACCCCCCATTGTTAGTCGTAGAAAATCTAGGCCCTCAAGGTGCATCAAGAGGAGCTAGCCCCTAATCTAGAGATTCATCCCTCAAGTTTGCAACCCACAACAAGATGAATGTATCCATTGTGCCACATGGAGTAAGAGAGATAATACTCACTTTAGAGGGTGAAATCCATAATGTCAACATGTTGTTTAGGAAATAATTTTTAGGGTTACTCTTGAGATGCATTGATTCAGACTAAGTTGATAGGGTACTGTCTGAGTTCCATGATGGACCAGTTGGTGGCCACTTTGCTCCTAAGGCCACAACTATAAGGATTATGAGGGTTGGTTACTTTTGTCCTAGTTTGTTTAGAGGCATGCATGCTTAGGTGAGGAATTTTCAAAAATGTGCCTTCTTTGATGGGAAACAATGGCTGGCTACCATGCTTATTCATCCTATTTAGGTGGAACATCCATTCATGCAGTGGGGGTTAGAATTCATAGGGTTGATCAATCCTCCTTCTAGTGCTAACCACAAGTGGGTTTTGACTACCATGAATTATTTCACAAAATGGGTAGAGGCCATAGCTTTGAAAGAGGCTAATGAGAGTGTAGTCCTAGACTTATATGAAGGCATAGTGATAAGATTTGGGGTCCCAACCACGATCATTTTAGATAATGCATTGGCTTTCTTGGGAATGAAGATAAGTGAGTGGGCATTAAAGTATGTTATCTATCTCAGCACTTATTCCAAATACTATCCAAAAGTGAATGGGTTAGCCAAGTCCAAAAATAGTAATTTGATTAAAATCATAAAAAGGATGATGGAGGAAAATCAAAGGACTTGGCATGCCAAGTTGAAGATATCTCTTTGGGAAGATAGGATCACTTCAAAGAGGGCGATCAGGAATTCACCATACACACTTGTGTATGTAAGGGAAGTTAAACTTCTTATCTCACTTGAGTTATTAGCCTTGGATCTTGCCCATCAGCTATAGTTGGTGGAGAGTGATAGCCTAGAAGTTAGGTATTGTGAGATAATAGAGATTCAAGAAGTGAGAGACCAAGCCATGGATACAATGAATAGCTACCAATAGTAAATAAAGAAGTATTTTAACAAGAGATCTATGCCAAAGATCTTCTTATAAGGTGACATTGTCTTGAAGTGGGATGAGGACTGAACCAAGCCTAGAAGGCACATGAAGTTTGATGCCTTGTGGAGTGGCCCATATGTCATCACCCAATGCAAGCAACACAATGCTTTCCAACTCTCCAAATTAGATGGTGAAGAGTTACATATGCTTGTCAATGGGATATATCTTAAGCATTTTTACTAGGTTTCTTTTGTCATGTACATAGTTTCCTTATTTTTTCCTCATTTTTCCTAAGTGTTGTTATGCATGTGCATAGTGTTTTTAGTCTTTATGTGTGTTTTTTTCTTATTGCTTGGGGTAAAATATTTGTTGGTTCTTAGGTCCTTACAAGGTTATTGCCAACTTTTCAAGCTGCATCCTGACTCCATGCCCAATGGAATTTTAGGTCACTAGTCTTCTCAAGCATAGCAAGCATGCTTCCTCTGTGAGTCACCAATTTATTAACCATTTTGTGAATCCTACATTCCAAAATGGGAACCCCCCTTATTTTAGCTTGAAGCCTTGTTCTTCATGACCTTTTACCCTAAAACTAGGTCTTAAACCTTTTAAAAATCAAGGGAAAAGTTGTTTTTGTGCATGTACAGGTGTTGTCTCATCAAGCATTGGTCTTTTCCAACACTCATAGAGTAAATCAAGTTCTAAAAACATAATTATTTATAGGCTTTATAAGTAATAATTAGGATCACTTGATAAACTCGAAGGGGTCTATGGCTAGTTCTAGTGCAAGTCAGGTTTTTCAAGGTCCTTTAATTTTCAGTTTTCATGAATTAGAGTCATTCACAAACCCAAAAGGGTAATGAAGAAGCAATTGGGTTTTGAGACATCTTTACTTTAAATATTTTTGAGTATGTCCTTTGAAAGAGCCTAAATTAGTCTTAGACACTTCTTAAGGCAAGTGTTTTTTTTCAAAAGGCACTTGGGCGTTCTATAGGGTCATTTGTAATTTCCCTGAAGGGTATGTGCC
The DNA here is from genome assembly GCA_037957365.1 of Torreya grandis. NCBI lineage: Eukaryota > Viridiplantae > Streptophyta > Pinopsida > Cupressales > Taxaceae > Torreya > Torreya grandis. The sequence continues at coordinate 2,421,291 of JARHVA010000105.1, forward strand.
TTTATAGAAGGCACTTGAAAGATAAAATGGACCTTTAAAAAACTTATGAAGGGTATATTATAAGGAATAATGGACCTTGAAATTGGCTTTTCATCAGTGTGAAGACCAGTACAAAAGTTTTGAAGGGCACTTTTGGCTTGAATTGCCCTTGTAGAGGGCAGCTGATTAAAGTAAAGGGTCAAAGATAAGAAGCTCAAAGAGAACATGCCCTTCAGAAAAAAGTGACAAGCAGAAAGAATTCCTTCAAATAAAATGTTCAAATAAATTCCTTTGCACATTTTGTCTGAAGGAAAACTAAAGAAGAAAATCCAAGGTCGAATTTCATCAGATAAAATGTCTAAAGGAATTCCTTCAGACATTTTGTCTGAAGAAATTCAATGGTCACAAAAAGTTTGAAGGGAGGGTGCCTTTGCGGGGGGCACTTGGTCAAGAAAGAGGACTCTTTTCACTTTTCTAAAGGGTCATTTTAGAGTAACCAAAAGGTCACTTTCTTTTTAAAGTGGACCATTGCAGCTTTTTTGAAGGTATTTTTTCTAGAGGCAAAGGTCATTTTTGAATATTGAAGGACCATTTCAATATTTTTGAAGGGTCATTTTCCCTTCAGAAAAGTTTGTTTGAAATTTTTTTGAAGGATTATTTCAAAAATTTTGAAGGGCTCTTTCCCTTTGGGAAAGTTCATTGTCAAATTTCTGAAGAAACACTTTAAAAACTTGAAGGAATTGTCCTAGTGAGTGACGACTATATGGATGTCATTTATATGATGGAGGACTAGATGTTGGGATTCAAATGTCTAATGACAGGCCTATGAACATCAACTTTGGGGTGATAAACTAGCCATTGAGAAGTAATCAAGTGGGAAGAACCTGAAAACATCAAGATGGAAAAGCCCTAAGGCCTACCAAAAGAAAGCTAAAGAGTGTAAGCCCAAAAGCAAGTTCTTTTGGATAAAATGTTTGAAGGAATTCACATTACTAAGTGCTTGAGAACCTGAATGGTTAAAGTAAAATAAAATAGAGTGGGTAACCCAGAGCATGGACACATAGCATAATAAAGTAAAATCTTAAAATGTTCCAAATGGTGTGACAAGTCAAAGTGTAGACCCAAGGATGAACCAGACTAAGGCAGGTGGCACAGGTATCGTTACCAAGAAGAGTAAATGCACTTAGGTTAAATAGTCTCTACCAAAAACCAATAAAAGGATTGATTTTCAAACTATAGAAGAGAGCAGCCCATGTTTTCATGCTTCATCATTAATGCACAACCAATTGTGCTCAACATTAAAGAGAGCATGGCCCAGTCAACACAACTTGGGGATTGCCTTGTCAATTGCTAAAAGGAATATCCCATGCTTTTGTAGGCCTACAACAATAAGGGCAATGACTTATACATCTACAACATGGCTATCTTATACGTAATTAGAAGGATATGGTAGAATCTTGGGCTTGTCATCTCTATAGGAGTGTTTAACTCAACATAGGTTTCCATCCCTTGACTGGTCAACTATCTATTTCCAAGCTTTCTATATATTTGTAACTTCTCAGTTGAGAAAATATCTCTCAACATTCTATGGCAAAGCCCTGAAGAAATCTACCTTGAATCAAAAGAAGTATTTTTACCTCTATTTGAGCTTGCACTTTTGCATATGCCTATAGTTTTATATTATGCTCAGTCATTTCCTTTTTATGCTTCCATAAGTTTATGCTGACATATCTAGTGTATTGTGAGTTCTTCTCTTGTAGGTCAACAAGAAGTGTCTAGCTCAGATTATAGGTGCATGTGAACAGACTGTCCATAGTGTGTCTTAGAATACCTTTGGCAGTTATTCCTCCCTATATCTCCATAGGATCCCCTATTGAAACATTGATGGAGAAAAGGTTCTCATTTGAATGAAGTGTATGTTTGTTGCTCTTTGGTGTAAAGTGTATGTCCAAACTAAGAAGACCAACCATTTTGGTGCATCACCATATTAGTTTAGGTTCTAATTTTAATAAATTTTCTCTCTTTTCATCCCCCCCATCATTAGCTATAGGAAATCTAGGGCCTCAAGGTGCATCAAAGGGAGCTAGCCCCTAATCTAGAGATTCATCCCTCAAGTTTGCAACCCATAACAAGAGGAATGTCTCCATTATGCCGCATGGAGAAAGAGAGTTGAGCCTCCCTTCAAAGGGTACATTCCATAATGTCAAAAATTAGTAATGCCACTATTGAATCTTGATTACATTGAAGTAGTTGAGGTTGAGAAGCTTGATTAATTTCTACAGTGTATTTTGAGTTTCTACAACTACTTTACCGCTATCAGAGATTAGTAATGCCACTAATGGCTCTTGATTACTTCAAAATAGTTGGGTTGAGAAGCTTAATTACTTTCTATAGTATATTTTGGGTTTCTCCAAGTGATTTACTACTATCAGAGATTAGTAATGCCATTACTAAATCCTGATTACTTCAAAGTAGTTGAGGTTGAGAATCCTAATTACTTTTTGTAGTATATTTTAGGTTTCTCCAACTACTTTACTACTGCTAAAGATTACTATTACCACTATTAAATCCTGATTACTTTGAAGTAGTTGACATTGAGAAGCCTGATTACTTTTTATAGTGTATTTTGGGTTTCTCTAACTGCTTTACTATTACTGAAGGTTAGTAATGCCACTGTTGAATCTTGATTACTATGAAGTAGTTGAGGTTGAGAGGCTAGATTATTTTTTTTAATGTTGATCAAGTTTCTTAACTACTTTAATACTACCAAAGATTAGAAATGCCACTATTGAATCTTGATTACTTTGAAGTAGTTATGGTTGAGAATCCTGATTATTTTAGGTTTCTCCAATTGCTTTATTGTTATCAAAGATTAGTAATGACATTGTTGAATCTTGATCAATTTAAAGTGGTTGAGGTTGATAAGATCGATTACTTTATATAGTGTTGATCACGTTTATCCAACTACTTTACTAATGTCAAAGATTAGTAATGCCACTACTGAATCTTGATTACATTGAAGTAGTTAAAGTTAATAAGTTTGACTATTTTATATAGTATATTTTAGGTTTATTCAACTAATTTACTACTATCATAGATTAGTAATACCACTATTGAATCTTGATTACTTTGAAGTAGTCAAAGTTGAGAAGCTTGATTACTTTTTGCAGTGTATTTTGGATTTCTCTAACTACTTTACTGTTGTCAAAGATTAGTAACGCCACTATTAAATCTTGATTAATTTGAAGTAGTTGAGGTTGTGAAGTCTGATTATTTTTTGTAGTGTTGATTAGGTTTGTCTAACTATTTTACTTCTATAAGAGATTAGTAATGCCATTGCTAAATCCTGATTACTTCAAAGTAGTTGAGGTTGAGAAGTTTGATTACTTTTTACAGTGTAGTTTGGGTTTCTCTGACTACTTTACTATTGTCAAAGATTAGTAATACCATTATTGAATCTTGATTACTTTGAAGTAGTTGAGGTTGAGAAGCTTGATTACTTTCTATAGTGTATTTCAAATTTCTCCAACTACTTTACTATTGTCAAAGACTAGTAATGCCACTACTGAATCTCGATTACTTTAAAGTAATTGAGGTTGAGAAGCTCAATTAATTTTTGTGGTGTTAATCAAGTTTCTCCAACTACTTTATTACTATCATAAATTAGTAATATCACTACTAAATCCTGATTACTTTGAAGTAGTTGAATTTGAGAAGCTTGATTGTTTTTTACAATGTATTTTAAGTTTTTTCAACTGGTTTACTACTATTAAATATTATTAATGCCACTACTGAATCTCAATTACTTTGAAGTAGTTGAGGTTGAAAATCCCAAATACTTTTTGCATTATTGATCAAGTTTATCTAACTAATTTACTACTGTTGGAGATTAATAATGTCACTGTTGTATCCTAATGACTTCAAAGTAGTTGAGGTTGAGAAGCCTAATTAGTTTCTATAGTGTATTTTGGGTTTCTCCAACTGCTTTACTGTTAACAAAGATTAGTAATGTCACTGTTGAATCCTGATTACTTCAAAGTAGATGAGGTTGAGAAGCTCGATTACTTTTTATAGTATTGATTGGGTTCCTCTAATTGATTTACTAATATAAAAGATTATTAATGCCACTACTAAATCCTAATTACCTCAAAGTAGTTGAGGTTGAAAATCTTGATTATTTTCTGTAGTATTGATCATTTTTTTCCAATTGTTTTACTACTACCAATGATTACTAATGCCACTATTGAATCTCGATTATTTCAAACTAGTTGATGTTGAGAAGCTCGATTACTTTCCGTAGTGTTGATTGGTTATTTCCAACTACTTTACTACTGTCAAAGATTAGTAATGCCACTACTAAATCATAATTACTTTGAAGTACTTGAGGTTGAGAAGTCTGATTACTTTCTATAGTGTATTTCAGATTTATCTCACTATTTGACTGCTATCAGAGATTAGTAATGCCACTTTTGAATCTTGATTACTTCAAAGTAGTTAAGGTTGAGAAAATTGATTACTTTATATAATATATTTCAAGTTATTCCAACTCTTTACTCCTACTAGAGATTAGTAATGCCACTGTTGAATCTCGATTAAGTTGAAGTAGTTGAGATTGAGAAGCTTGATTGCTTTTTGCAGTATATTTTGAGTTTTTCTAAATGCTTGACTACTACCAAATATTAGTAATACCATTGTTGAATCCTGATTACTTTGAAGTAGTTGAGGGTGAGAAGCCTGATTACTTTCTACAATGTATTTTAGTTGTTTCCAACTACTTTACTACTGTCAGAGATTAGTAGTACCACTATTGAATCCTGATTACTTCAATTTAGTTGAGGTTGAGAATCCTGATTACTTTCTATAGTGTATTTTAGGTTTCTCCAACTACTTTACTACTACTAAAGATTAGTAATGCCATTGCTAAATCTCAATTACTTTAAAGTAGATAAAGTTGAGAAGCTTGATTACTTTTTATAGTATATTTTGGGTTTCTTTAACTACTTTACTACTACTAAAGATTAATAATGCCACTGTTGAATCTTGATTACTTTGAAGTAGTTGAGGTTGAGAAGCCAGATTACTTTATGTAGTGTTAATCAGGTTTCTCTAACTATTTTACTATTGCCAAAGATTAGTAATGCCACTATTGAATCTTGATTACTTTGAAGTAGTTGAGGTTGAGAATCCTAATTACTTTTTATAGTATATTTTGGGTTTCTCCAATTGCTTTGCTGTTATCAAAGATTAATAATGCCACTGTTGAATCCTAATTACTTCAAAGTAGTTGAGGTTGAGAATCTCAATACTTTCTATAGTATATTTTAAGTTTCTTTATCTACTTTAATACTATTAAAAATTAGTAATACCACTATTGAGTCCTAATTACTTTGAAGTAGTTAAGGTTGAGAAGCTTGATTACTTTCTATAGTGTTGATCAAGTTTTTCCAACTACTTTATTACTGCTAGATATTAGTAATACCATTGTTGAATCCTAATTACATCAAAGTAGTTGATGTTAAGAAACCTGACTACTTTCTACAATGTTGATCAAGTTTTCCAAACTATTTTACTACTAACAAAGATTAATAATGCCACTATTGAATCTTTATTACTTCAAAGTAGTTGAGGTTGAGAAGCCTGATTACTTTTTGCAATGTATTTTGAGTTTTTCAAACTACTCTATTATTGTCAGAGATTAGTAATGCCACTACTAAATCTTGATTACTTCAAAGTAATTGAGGTTGAGAAGCTTGATTACTTTATGTAATATATTTTGAGTTTCTTACACTACTTTATTATTGTCAGAGATTAGTAATACCACTGTTGAATCTTGACTACTTTGAAGTAGTTGAGGTTGAGAAACCTAATTACTTTTTGTAGTATATTTCAAGTTTCTCCAACTACTTTACTAATATCGAAGATTAGTAATACCACTACTAAATATTGATTACTTCAAAGTAGTTGAGGTTGAGAAGATTGATTACTTTCTATATAGTATTTCGAGTTTCTTCAATTATTTTACTGCTACCAGAGTTTAGTAATGCAACTACTGAATCCCAATTAATTGAAAGTAGTTGAGGTTGAGAAGATTGATTACATTTTGCAGTGTATTTTGAGTTTCTCCAACTCCTTTACTGCTATCAAAGATTAGTAATGCCACTATTGAATCGTGATTACTTCAAAGTAGTTGAGGTTGAGAAGCCTGATTACTTTCTGTAATATATTTCAAGTTTCTCCAATTGCCTTATTGATATTATAGATTAGAAATACCACTGTTAAATCTTGATTACTTCAAAGTAGTTGATGTTGAGAAGCCCAATTACCTTTTGTAGTGTTGATCAAGTTTCTCAAACTACTTTATTGATGTCAAAGATTAGTAATACCACTACTGAATCTTGATTACTTCAAAGTAGTTGAGGTTGAAAAGTCCAATTACTTTCTATAGTGTATTTTAGGTTTCTCTAACTGCTTTACTGCTTCTAGAGATTAGTAATTCCATTGTTGAATCTCAATTATATTTAAGTAGTTGAAGTTGAGAAGCTCAATTAATTTATGTAGTATATTTTAGGTTTCTCTAACTGCTTTACTATTGTTGAATATTAGTGTTGTCTTGTTAAATCTTGATTACTTCGAAGTAATTGAGGTTGAAAAGCCTAATTATTTTTTGCAGTGTTGATCAAGTTTTTTCAACTACTTTACTAATATCAAAGATTAGTAATCCCACTTTTAAATCTCAATTACTTCAAAGTAGTTGCAGTTGAGAAGCTTAATTACTTTTTGTAGTGTATTTCATGTTTCTCTAACTACTTTACTACTAATGAAGATTAATAATGTCACTATTGAATATGGATTACTTTGAATTAGTTGAGGTTGAGAACCCTGATTACTTTTTGTAGTGTCTTTCAAGTTTCTCAAACTGCTTTACTACTATCAAAGATTAGTAATGCCACTATTGAATCTTGATTATTTGAAAGTAATTGAGGTTGAGATGTTTGATTAATTTTAGCAGTGTATTTTGGGTTTTTCCAACTACTTTACTACTACTAAAGATTAGTAATACCACTGTCGAATCCTGATTACTTTAAAGTAGTTGAGGTTGAGAAGCTTGATTACTTTCTATAATGTTGATTGAGTTTCTCCAACTATATTACTACTACCAGAGATTAGTAATGCCATTATTGAATCTCAATTACTTCAAAGTAGTTGATGTTGAGGAGTTCGATTACTTTTTTTAGTGTATTTTAAGTTTCTTTAATTGTTTTACTGTTGTCAAAGATTAGTAATGCCACTGCTAAATCTTGATTAATTCAAAGTAGTTGAGGTTGAGAAGCTTGATTACATTCTGTAGTGTATTTTGAGTTTTTCTAACTGCTTTACTGCTATCAGAGATTAGTAATACCACTACTGAATCTTGATTACTTTGAAGTAATTGAGGTTGAGAACCCTAATCACTTTTTGTAGTGTATTTTGAGTTTCTCTAAATGCTTTACTACTATTAGAGATTAGTAATGCCACTGCTGAATCTCAATTACTTTGAAGTAGTTGAGGTTAATAAGCTCGATTACTTTTTATAGTGTTAATCAGGTTTCTCCAACTACTTTACTATTGCCAGAGATTAGTAATTCGACTATTAAATCTTGATTACTTCAAAATAGTTGAGGTTGAGCAACTTGATTACTTTTTATAATGTATTTTGAGTTTCTCTAACTGCTTTACTACTAATAGAGATTTGTAATACCACTATTAAATCTCAATTACTTCAAAGTAGTTGAGGTCGAGAATCTTGAATACTTTTTACAGTGTATTTTAGGTTTTTCCAATGTTTTATTGCTACAATAGATTAGTAATGCCACTGGTAAATCTCAATTAATTTGAAGTATTGAGATTGAGAAGCTTGATTACATTTTATAGTGTATTTTGAGTTTCTCCAATTATTTTACTTCTACCAGAGATTAGTAATGCCACTGTTAAATCCTAATTACTTAGAAGTAGTTGAGGTTGAGAAGCCCAATTATTTTTTATAGTGTTGATCAAATTTTTCTAACTATTTTACTACTACTAGAGATTAGTAATACCAGTGTTGAATCTTTATTAATTCAAAGTAGTTGAAGTTGAGAAGCTTGATTATTTTTTGTAGTGTATTTCAGGTTTCTTCAATTATTTTACTACTATCAAAGATTAGTAATGCCACTATTGAATCATAATTACTTCAAAATAGTTGAGATTGAGAAGCCCAATTATTTTTTGTGGTATATTTTGACTTTCTCTAACTACTTTACTATTGCTAGACATTAGTAATGTCTCTATTGAATCCCAATTACTTTGAAGTAGTTGACATTGAGAAGCCTAATTACTTTCTGTAGTATATTTTGGATTTCCTTAACTACTTTATTATTATCAAAGATTAGTAATGCCACTGTTGAATTTTGATTATTTTGAAGTAGTTGAGGTTGAGAGGCCCAATTACTCTTTATAGTGTTGATCAAGTTTCTCAATTATTTTATTGCTACCGAAGATTATTAATGCCACTGTCGAATCTCGATTACTTTGAAGTAATTGAGGTCGAGAAGCATGATTATTTTGGGGTTTTCCAACTAATTTACTATTGTTAGAGATTAGTAATGACACTATTGAATCTCGATTAATTTAAAGTAGTTACGGTTGCGAAGCTCAATTACTTTTTATAGTGTTAATTAGGTTTATCCAACTACTTTACTATTATTAGAGATTATTAATGTCACTTCTAAATCTCAATTACTTTAAATTAGTTGAGGTTGAGAAGCTTAATTATTTTCTATAATGTATTTTGGATTTTTCCAACTAATTTACTACTACTAATGATTAGTAATGCCACTATTGAATCTTGATTACTTTGAAGTAGTTGAAGTTGAGAAGCTTGATTACTTTTTGTAGTATATTTCATATTTCTCTAACTACTTTACTGATGTCAAAGATTACTAATGCCACTACTGAATCTTGATTACTTTGAAGTAGTTGAGGTTGTAAATCTTAATTATTTTCTATAGTGTTGATCAGGTTTCTCCAACTACTTTACTATTATCGAAGATTAGTAATTCCACTATTAAATCTTGATTACTTCAAATTAGTTGAGGTTGAGAAATTCAATTACTTTCTATAGTATATTTTAGGTTTATTTGACTACTTACTGCTACCAGAGATTAGTAATACCATTATTGAATCTTTATTACTTCAAAGTAGTTGAAGTTGAGAAGCTTGATTTTTTTTGTAGTGTATTTTGGGTTTTTTTAAATACTTTACTACCATCAGAGATTAGTAATGCCACTACTAAATCTAGATTAATTCAAAGTAGTTGAGATTGAGAAGCTCAATTAATTTTTAGTATTGATCAAGTTTTTCTAACTGCTTTATTATTTTCTTAGATTAGTAATGTCATTGTTGAATCTAGATTAATTTGAAGTAGTTGAGGTTGAGAGTGTCAATTATTTTTTGCAATGTATTTTGGGTTTCTCTAACTGCTTTACTCATATCAGAGATTAGTAACACCACTACTGAATCCTAATTACTTTAAAGTATTTGAGATTGAGAAGCTTGATTACTTTTTGATATACATTTTAGATTTTTTCAACTGTTTTATTACTATTAGAGATTAGTAATGCCACTATTGAATCTTGATTACTTCAAAGAATTGAGATTGAGAAGCTCGATTACTTTTTATAGTGTATTCAAGTTTCTCTAACTACTTTACCATTATTAGAGATTAGTAATGCCATTGTTGAATCGTGATTACTTTGAAGTAGTTGAGATTGAGAGGCTCAATTACTTTCTATAGTATTGATTAGGTTTCTAAATTACTTTACTACTATCAAAGATTAGTAATGCCGCTACTGAATCTTGATACTTCAAAGTAATTGAGGTTAAGAACCTTGATTATTTTGGGTTTCTCTAACTGCTTTACTATTGTCAAAGATTAGTACTACCACTATTGAATCTTGATTACTTTGAAGTAGTTGATGTTAAGAAGCTCAATTACTTTCTACATTATTGATCAAATTTATCTAACTACTTTGTGATTGTCAAAGATTAGTAATACCACTATTGAATCTCAATTACTTTGATGTAGTTGAGGTTGAAAAACCCAATTACTTTCTATAGTATATTTTAGATTTTTCCAATTACTTTACTACTACCAGAGATTAGTAATGCCACTATTGAATCTTGATTACTTTAAAGTTGAGAGGCTTAATTACTTTCTGCAATATATTTCAGGTTTTTCTAACTAATTTACTATTGTTAGAGATTAGTAATGCCACTGTTGAATCTTGATTACTTTGAAGTAGTTGAGGTTATGAAGCTAGATTATTTTTTATAGTGTTGATCAAGTTTTTACAACTGCTTTACTACTGTCAAAGATTAGTAATACCACTACTAAATCTTGATTACTTTAAAGTAGTTGAGATTGATAAGTTCAATTACTTTTTGTAGTGTATTTTAGGTTTCTCTGACTACTTTAGTGTTACCAGAGATCAGTGTTACTAGAGATTAGTAATACCATTGTTGAATCTTGATTAATTTGAAGTAGTTGAGGTTGAGAAATCTAATTAATTTTTATAGTGTATTTTAGGTTTCTTATATATTTTTACTACTATAAAAGATTAGTAATGCCACTGCTGAATCTGATTACTTTGAAGTAGTTGAGATTGAGAAGCCTGATTACTTTTTACAGTGTTGATCAAATTTTTTCAACTACTTTACTGCTACCATAGATTAGTAAGGCCACTATTAAATCTTGATTACTTTGATGTAGTAGAGATTGAGAATCTAGATTACTTTTTATAGTATATTTTAGATTTCTCCAACTGCTTTACTCTTACTAGAGATTAATAATACCACTGTTGAATCCTAATTACTTCAAAGTAGTTGAGGTTGGGAAGCTTGATTACTTTTTGTTATGTATTGTAAGTTTTTCCAACTACTTTACTATTATTAGAGAAGCTCAATTACTTTTTTTTAATGTTGATCAAGGTTCTCTAGCTATTTTACTACTGCTAGAGATTAGTATACCATTTCTAAATCCTGATTAATTCAAAGTACTTAAGATTGAGAAGCCTGATTACTTTATAGATTATATTTTAGGTTTCTCCAATTGCTTTACTACTACTAGAGATTAGTAATGCCACTATTGAATATTGATTACTTCAAAGTATTTGAAATTAAGAAGCCCAATTACTTTCTATAGTGTTAATCAAGTTTCTCCAACTACTTTAGTATGATTGTAGATTAGTAATGCCACTGTTGAATCTTGATTATTTTGAAGTAGTTGAGGTTGAGAAGCCTAATTACTTTCTACAGTGTATTTCAAGTTTCTCCAACTATTTTACTATTATCAGATATTAGTAATGTCATTGTTTAATCTTGATTACTTTAAAGTAGTTGAGGTTGAGAATCTTGATTGCTTTTTATAGTGTATTTTGAGTTTCTCTAATTATTTTACTATTTTCAGAGATTAGTAATGCCATTGTTGAATCTTGATTAATTTAAATTAGTTGAGGTTGAGAAGCCCAATTAATTTTTGTAGTGTTAATCAGGTTTCATAAATTGCTTTACTACTGCTAGAGATTAGTAATGCCATTGATGAATCTCGATTAATTTAAAGTAGTTAAGATTGAGAAGCCTGATTACTTTCTATAGTGTGTTTCTAGTTTTTTCAACTACTTTACTATTATCAGAGATTAGTAATGCCACTACTGAATCTTAATTACTTCAAAGTAATTGAGGTTGAGAATCTTGATTACTTTCTACAGTGTTGATCAAGTTTCTCAATTATTTTACTGCTATCATAGATTAATAATACCACTGTTGAATCTCGATTACTTTGAAGTAGTTGAGGTTGAGAAGCACAATTATTTTGTGTTTTTCTAACTATTTTATTACTATCAAAAATTAGTAATGCTACTACTAAATCTCAATTACTTCAAAGTAGTTGAGGTTGAGAATCTCGATTTCTTTTTGTAGTGTTGATCAAGTTTCTCTAACTACTTTACTACTACTAAAGATTAGTAATACCACTACTGAATCCTAATTAATTTGAATTAGTTGAGTTTGAGAAGTCTGATTACATTCTACAGTGTATTTTAGATTTATTTAATTGCTTTAATACTATCAAAGATTAGTAATGCCACTACTGAATCTTGATTATTTTGAAGTAGTTAAGGTTGAAAAGCTTGATTACTTTTTGTAACGTTGATTAGGTTTTTTCAACTACTTTACAATTGCTAGTGATTAGTACTACCACTACTGAATTCTGATTACTTTAAAGTAGTTGAGGTTGAGAAGCCTGATTACTTTTTGTAGTGTATTTCAAGTTTCTCCAATTACTTTACTACTACTAGAGATTGGTAATACCATTGTTAAATCTCAATTACTTTGAAGTAGTTGAGTTTGAGAAGCCTAATTACTTTATGCAATATATTTTGAGTTTCTCCAACTACTTTACTACTGTCAAAGATTAGGAATGTCACTACTGAATCTTGATTACTTTAAAGTAATTGAGGTTAAGAACCCTAATTAATTTCTATAGTGTTGATTGGGTTTATCCAATTGCTTTACTATTACCAGAGATTAGTAATGCCATTATTGAATCCTAATTACTTTTTATAGTGTATTTTAGGTTTCTCCAACTGCTTTATCACTACCAAAGATTAGTAATGCCACTACTAAATCATGATTATTTCAAAGTAGTTGTGTTTGAGAAGATCGATTACCTTTTATAGTGTAATGTAGGTTTCTCCAACTAGATTACTGCTACTAGAGATTAGTAATGTCACTGTTGAATCCTAATTACTTTGAAGTAGTTGAGGTTGAGAAGCCCAATTATTTTTTAAAATATTGATTGTGTTTTTCCATCTACTTTACTACTACCAGTGATTAGTAATGCCATTATTAAATCTTGATTACTTTGAAGTAGTTGTGGTTGATAATTTTGATTATTTTTTATAGTGTATTTTAGGTTTGTCCAACTGATTTATTGTTGCTAGAAATTAGTAATGCCACTGCTAAATCTTGATTACTTTGAATTAGTTGAGGTTGATAAGTTTGATTACTTTCTATAGTGTTGATTGGTTTTATCCAATTACTTTACTACTGTTGGAGATTAGTAATGCCACTAGTGAATCTTGATTACTTCAAAATAGTTGAAGTTGAGAAGCTTGATTACTTTTTGTAGTATATTTTGGGTTTCTCCAACTATTTTATTATTGCTAGAGATTAGTAATGCCACTATTAAATCTTTATTACTTCAATGTAGATGAGCTTGAAAAGCTTGATTACTTTTTGTAGTGTATTTTGAGTTTCTCTAACTACTTTACTATTGTCAAAGATTAGTAATACCACTGTTGAATCTTGATTACTTTGAAGTAGTTGAGGTTAAGAAGCTCGATTAATTTTTATAGTATTGATCAAGTTGCTACAGCTAATTTACTATTATCAAAGATTAGTAATGCCATTGTTGAATCCTAATTACTTCAAAATAGTTGAGATTGAGAAGCCTGATTACTTTCTATAGTGTTGATCAAAATTTTCCAACTTCTTTACTGCTGGTAAAGATTAGTAATGGTACTGCTAAATCTAGATTACTTAGAAGTATTTGATGTTGAGAAGCCTAATTAATTTTTATAATGTATTTCAGTTTTTTCTAACTACTTTACTGCTATTAGAGAATAGTAATGCCACTATTTAATCTAGATTACTTCAAAGTAGTTAAGGTTAAGAAGGTCGATTACTTTTTGTAGTGTATTTTAATTTTTTCCAATTACTTTAGTGGTATCAGAGATTAGTAATATCATTATTGAATCTTGATCACTTAAAATTAGTTAAGGTTGAGAAACCTAATTACTTTCTGTAGTGTTGATCATATTTCTCTAACTAATTTACTATTTTTAGTGATTAGTAATGCCACTATTGAATCCCAATTATTTGAAGTAGTTACGGTTGATAAGCCCAATTACTTTCTACAATGTATTTTGTGTTTTTTCAATTGCTTTATTGCTATCAAAGATTAGTAATGCCACTGTTAAATCTTGATTACTTTAAATTAGTTAAGGTTTAGAAGCTTGATTACTTTCTATAGTGTATTTTGAGTTTCTCCAACTACTTTACTACTGTTAGAGATTAGTAATACCACTACTGAATCTTGATTACTTCGTACTAGTTGAGGTTGAGAAGCTTGATTACTTTTTGTAGTATATTTTGGGTTTCTCCAACTATATTACTATTGTCAAAATTATTAATGCCACTACTAAATCATGATTACTTCAAAGTAGTTAAGGTTGAGAAGCCCGATTACTTTTTATAGTGTTGATTGAGTTTTTCCAACTACTTTACTGCTATAACAAATTAATAATGTCATTATTGAATATTGATTAATTCAAAGTAGGTGAGGTTAAGAAGCCTAATTACAGTCTACAATGTATTTTAGGTTTCTTTAACTACTTTACTATTGTTAGAGATTAGTAATATAACTACTAAATCTTTATTACTTTAAAGTAGTTGAGGTTGAGAAGCTTGATTATTTTCTATAATATATTTTAGTTTTTTTCAACTACTTTATTACTATTGGAGATTAGTAATGCCACTACTGAATCTTGATTATTTTGAAGTAGTTGAGGTTGAGAAGCCTAATTACTTTTTGTAGTATTCATTAGGTTTCTCTAACTATTTTACTATTGTCAAAGATTAGTAATGCCATTGTTGAATCTTTATTACTTCAAAGTAGTTGAGGTTGAGAAGCTTGATTACTTTCTATAGTGTATTTCAAGTTTGTCTAACTAGTTTATTGCTACTAAAAATTAGTAATGCCACTACTAAATCCTGATTACATCGAAGTAGTTGAGGTTGAGAAGTTTGATTACATTTTGTATTGTTGATCAGGTTTCTCCAACTACTTTATTACTATTAGAGATTAATAATGCCACTGTTAAATCTTGATTACTTCAAAATAGTTGAAGTTGGGAAGCCTTATTACTTTGTGTAGTATATTTTGGGTTTTATTAACTATTTTATTATTACTAGAGATTAGTAATGCCACTGTTGAATCTTGATTACTTCAAAGTAATTGAAGTTGAAAAGCTTGATTATTTTTTTTAGTGTATTTTATGTTTCTTCAACTGCTTTACTACTATTAGAGATTATTAATACCACTACTAAATCTTGATTACTTTAAAGTAATTGAGGTTAAGAAGATTGATTACTTTTTGTAGTATTCATCAAGTTTCTATAACTAATTTACATTAAAGATTAGCAATATGATTATTGAATCCTAATTACTTTGAAGTAGTTGAGGTTAATAAGGCTGATTACTTTCTGTAGTATTGATTAAGTTTTTTCAATTTCTATACTACTGGTAAAGAATAGTAATACCACTACTAAATCTAGATTACTTAGTAGTTGATGTTGAGAAGCCCAATTACTTTCTATAGTGTATTTCAAGTTTTTCCAACTCCTTTACTGCTATTGAAGAATAGTAATGCCATTGTTGAATCCAGATTACATTGAAGTAGTTGAGGTTGAGAAGCTCGATTACTTTTTGTAGTGTATTTTAATTTTTTCCAACTTCTTTATTGCAATCAGAGATTAGTAATGTCATTATTGAATCTTGATTACTTTGAAGTAGTTAAGATTGAGAAACCTGATTACTTTCAACAGTGTTGATCATATTTCTCCAACTACTTTACTATTGTCAGAGATTAGTAATGCCACTACCAAACCCTAATTACATGAAGTAGTTGAGGTTGGGAAGCCCAATTACTTTCTATAGTGTATTTTGTAGTTTTTCAACTACTTTATTGCTACTAGAGATTAGTAATACCACTGTTGAATCCTGATTACTTTGAAGTATTTGAAGTTTAGAATCTCGATTACTTTCTATAGAGTATTTTGAGTTTTTCTAACTACTTTACTATTATTAGAGATTAGTAATGCCACTACTGAATTTTGATTACTTCATACTAGTTAAGGTTGAGAAGCTCAATTACTTTCTGTAGTATATTTTGGGTTTTTCCAATTGCTTTACTATTATCAAAATTAGTAATCCCACTATTGTATCCTGATTACTTCAAAATAGTTGAGGTTGAGAAGCCTAATTATTTTCTATAGTGTTGATCATGTTTCTCCAACTAATTTATTGCTATAAAAAATTAGTAATGTCACTATTGAATATTGATTACTTTAAAGTAGGTGACGTTGAGAAGCCTAATTATGTTCTACAGTGTATTTTAGGTTTCTTCAAATACTTTACTATTATCAAATATTAGTAATACCACTACCAAATCCTAATTAATTCAAAGTAGTTGACGTTGAGAAGCTTAATTATTTTCTATAATGTATTTTGGGTTTTTTTAACTGCTTTACTAGTGTTGAAGATTAGTAATACCACTATTAAATCTTGATTACTTTGAAGTAGTTGAGGTTGAGAATCTTGATTACTTTTTATTGTATTGATTGGGATTTTTTAACTACTTTACTTTTGTCAAAGATTAGTAATACCATTGTTGAATCTTAATTACTTTGAAGTAGTTGAGGTTGAGAAGCTTGATTACTTTTTATAGTGTTGATTAGGTTTCTGCAACTACTTTACTATTACTAGAGATTAGTAATGCTACTACTGAATCTTAATTACTTTAAAGTACTTGAGGTTGAGAATCTTGATTAATTTATGTAATATATTTTGGGTTTCTCTAACTATTTTACTCCTATCAAAGATTAGTAATGCCACTATTGAATTCTGATTACTTCTAAGTTATTGAGGTTGAGAAGCTCGATTATTTTTTATAGTGTATTTTGGGTTTCTCCAACTACTTTACTAATGTTGAAGATTAGTAATGTCATTATTGAATCTTGATTACTTTGAAGTAGTTAAAGTTGAAAATATTGATTACTTTTTGTAATGTTGATCAGGTTTCTCCAAATTATTTACTACTATTAGAGATTAGTAATGTCACTACTAAATCCTGATTACTTCAAAGTAGTTGAGGTTGAGAAGCTCAATTACTTTTTATAGGGTATTTTGGATTTTTTCAACTATTTTATTACTGCCAAAGATTAGTAATGTCACTTTTGAATCTTGATTACTTTCAATTAGTTGAGGTTGAGAATCCTAATTACTGTCTATAGTGTTGATCAGGTTTCTCTAATTGTTTTACTATTGTCAAATATTGGTAATGCCACTACTGAATCCTAATTACTTCAATGTAGTTGAGGTTGAGAAGCTCAATTATTTTTTGTAGTATATTTTGAGTTTATTCAACTAATTTATTTGTTGTTGAAGATTTGATCCAAAACTTGAAAGCTTTGGTTGAAAGATAATTCAAGAAACAAGAACAAAACAATTCAAATAATGATATCTCTGAGAAGAGATGTCTGATTTCTTGTTCGGGTTACATATTCATTTATACATATTTTGAAGGTGTGGGGAGGATGTGGAAGGTCACCAATCTTGAGGGAGATGAATTGGTTTTACTTCCATGATTTAAAATAATATAACATTTGAGGAATTACTATTTTTTTAGAAACTTACTATATTTAGACTGCACTATTAAAATTAAAATTTGGGACACTTCCATTGGGTTTTAGAGGGTCAAAATTCATCAAGCAAAGCTAAATTATATATCACAATGTTCCCCTCATTATTAGATTTCCAACAGTTCAAATGGTGAGTCAATTGGAGCTACGGTGTAAAAGTTATGGCTCCCAGAAGATTTGCCATCAATTGAGGTGGACCCATCACTCGAATTGTCATCTGAATTGTTGCCCAGATCAAGATTAGTAATGCCACAACTAAATATTGATTACTTCAAAGTAGTTGAGTTTGAAAAGCTTGATTAATTTCTATGCATATTTTGGGTTCCTTCAATTGCTTTACTCCCATCGAATATTAGTAATGTCACTGTTGAATCCTTATTACTTTGAAGTAGTTGAGGTTGAGAAGCCTGATTACTTTTTGTAGTGTTGATCAAGTTTTTCCAACTACTTTACTACTATCGAAGATTAGTAATACCACTACTAAATCTTGATTACTTTGAAGTAGTTGAGGTTGAGAAGCCTAATTACTTTTTACAATGTTAATTGAGTTTATTAAATTGCATTACTACTGCTAGAGATTAGTAATGCCACTACTAAATCTTGATTACTTTGAAGTAGTTGAGGTTGAGAAACCTGATTAATTTCTATAATGTATTTCAAGTTTCTCCAGTTTATTTATTGCTATAAAAAATTAGTAATGCCAGTACTGAATCTTGATTACTTTGAAGTAAATGAGGTTGAGAAGCTCAATTAATTTTTACAGTGTATTTTGGATTTATCTAACTACTTTACTACTAGAGATTAGTAATGCCACTACTAAATTTTGATTACTTTGAAGTAGTTGAGGTTGAGAAGCTTGATTACTTTTTGAAGTATATTTTGGGTTTTTCCAATTGTTTTACTGTTACTAGAGATTAGTATTGCTACTACTGAATCTTGATTACTTTGAAGTAATTGAGGTTGAGAAGCCCGATTACTTTCTACAATGTTGATCAAGTTTCTCTAATCATTTTAATACTATCAGAGACTAGTAAATTCACTACTAAATCTTGATTACTTTGAAGTAGTTGAACTTGAGAAGCTTGATTTTTTTTGCAGTGTATTTTGAGTTTCTCCAACTATTTTACTATTGTCAAAGATTAGTAATGCTATTGTCAAGTCTCAATTACTCCCAAGTAGTTAAGGTTGAGAAGCTTGATTACTTTCTATAGTGTATTTTAGGCTTCTCCAACTGCTTTACTACTATCAGAGTTTAGTAATGCCACTATTGAATTTTGATTACTTTGAAGTAATTAAGGTTGAGAATCCTGATTACTTTTTACAATGTATTTCAAGTTTCTCTAATTGTTTTACTGCTACCAAAGATTAGTAATGCCACTATTGAATCTTGATTACTTTCAAATAGTTGAGGTTGAGAAGCCCGATTATTTTCTATAGTGTTGATCAAGTTTTTCTAACTAATTTACTATTATTAGAGATTAGCAGCGTATAATATAGTGGCAAATTTTCATATTTTGGCAATTTTGACGTTTTGCCAGTGTTATTTTTGGCGATTTTTGAGCCCTTCCATGGTTTCCTGGTCGCCAAGCTTTGTTGGGTTTACCTGGTTGCCTAGCATTATAATCGCCAAGGCAAATGTTACATTTGAGTTTTTCCCTGGTGGTATTTGCCTTTCACGCAGCCAACCAGGTAACGCTTATTGAGGAATGTTCACCGGGTTTCAAGTTTCTATTTCATGCAGTATGGGAGAATTCACCATCCCAGTTTCATTTTACCGTGGAGGAGTCAGCTCATTTCACCAACACACTTTCATTTGTAATATGTATAAATTTGAATTCAAGAAAATAGCAATGAGACATTCAATCATAGTTACCATGTTGGACCGAACATGGCTGATGTTCGGTTTGAACCGAACAAATGGCATGGACTAAATTTTTGCGATCGAACTTGACTGAATAACCCTTTTTTTCTGAACCCAATAGTATATAAATAAAATAAACATATAAGTATATAGTTTCTTATACTTTAAGTTATATTTTATTTATATACTTTCAGGATGTTTGAGAGGGGTTTCAGACCGCTAGGAGCTATAATGCAAATTCTAGGTTTTGGTGGATCCTATCATATTTCAAAGTTAGTCAGATTCTAGGGTTTTAGGGTTTCAAACTTAGCCATATTTTAGGGTTTCAAGATTTCAAGGAGACATCATAGGAGGTATGAAGGCTGCATGAAGGGATGTATGCATGATAGAATAGTATGAAAATATCTCTTGCAAAGTGCCATAAGCCGATCCCACCCCATTCTCAGTGCACCCATTAAGGCATGCACTCTGTGAGATTCAATGCACCAATGAGCCCTTGTGAGAGAAAGTGTCAGTAAATGATAAAGTTAAAATAACACAATTCCCCCAAATTTTACACATTGTTTGAGAGACTATGAATGATTCGCCAATGGAGATTATTATTTTTTCTTTGTAAACTATTTTTTTCACCAAAAAAAATAATTTTTTTTGTCAGGTGTTTTACACCTTTCACCAATTTTTTACACATTTTCTAAAGGAGGGGTTTCTTAAAGTATACCCTAGAGATTAGTAATGCCACTACTGAATTCTGATTACTTTGAAGTAGTTGAGGTTGAAAATTTTGATTACTTTTTATAGTGTATTTTGTTTTTTTCTAACTACTTTACTTCTGTTGGAGATTAGTAATGCCACTGCTGAATCTTGATTCCTTCAAAGTAGTTGAGGTTGAGAAACCTGATTACTTTTTGCTTTGTATTTTGGGTTTTTTCAACTTCTTTACTGCTACTAGAGATTAGTAATATTATTGTTGAATCCTGATTACTTTGAAGTAGTTGAAGTTGAGAAGCCTAATTACTTTTTGTAGTGTATTTTGGGTTTTTCCAATTGCTTTATTACTACCAAAGATTAGTAATACCACTGTTGAATCTCAATTACTTTGAAGTAGTTGATGTTTAGAAGCTCAATTACTTTTTGTAGTGTTGATCAGGTTTATCTAACTACTTTATTATTATCAAAGATTAGTAATGCCGCTGTTAAATCCCAATTACTTTGAAATAGTTGAGGTTGAGAAACCTAATTACTTTCTATAGTGTATTACAGATTTCTCCAATTACTTTAGTATTATTGAATATCAGTAATGCCACTACTAAATCATGATTAGTTTGAGGAAGTTGAGGTTGAAAATCTCAATTACTTTTTATAATATATTTTAAGTTTCTCCAACTACTTTACTACTACTGGATATTAGTAATACCATTATTGAATCTTGATTACTTCGAAGTAGTTGAGGTTGAGAAGCCCAATTACTTTTTATTGTAATTTTAATTTTTTTCAACTACTTTATTATTACTAGAGATTAGTAATACCACTATTGAATCTTGATTACTTCGTAGTTGAGGTTAAGAAGCCTGATTACTTTTCATAGTGTTGATCGAGTTTCTCTAACTGCTTTATTACTACTAAAGATTAGTAATACCACTACTAAATCATGATTACTTTGAAGTAGTTGAGGTTGAGAAACCTTATTACTTTTTGTAGTGTATTTCAAGTTTTTATAATTATTTTACTACTATTAAAGATTAGTAATGCCACTATTAGATTTTGATTACTTTGAAGTAGTTGAGCTTGAGAGGTTTGATTTCTTTTTGCTATGTATTTTAAGTTTCTCCAACTGTTCTACTGCTATAAGAGATTAGTAATACCACTGTTGAATGTTGATTACTTCAAAGTAGTTGATGTTGAGAATCTTGATTACTTTTTCTAGTGTATTTTGAGTTTTTATGACTACTTTACTGCTGCCAAAGATTAATAATGCCACTACTAAATTTGGATTGCTTTGAAGTAGTTGAGCTTGAGATGCTCAATTAATTTTTGTAGTGTTGATTGGGTTTCTCCAACTATTTTACTGCTACCAATGATTAGTAATGCCACTATTGAATCATGATTACTTTGAAGTAGTTGAAGTTGAAAAGCCTGATTACTTTCTACAATGTATTTTAGATTTCTTCAACTACTTTACTACTATCAAATATTAGTAATGTCACTATTAAATCTTGATTACTTTAAAGTAGTTGAGGTTGAGAAGCTCAATTACTTTTTACAATGTATTTTGGGTTTCTCTAACTACTTTATTGCTACCAAAGTTAGTAATGCCAATGTTGAATCTCAATTACTTTGAAGTAGCTGAGATTGAGAAGCTTGATTACTTTCTATAATATTAATCAAGTTTTTTTAACTACTTTAATGCTGCTAGAGATTAGTAATGCCATTATTGAATCCTGATTACTTCAAATTAGTTGTGATTGAGAAGCTCCATTACTTTATATAATGTATTTCAAAATTTTCCAACTGCTTTACTACTGTTAGATATTAGTAATACCACTACTGAATCTTGATTACTTTTTAGTAGTTGAAGTTGAAAAGCCTGATTACTTTTTATAGTGTATTTTGAGTTTTTAAAATTACTTTATTGATGTTATAGATTAATAATACCACTATTGAATCTTGATTACTTTGAAGTAGTTGAGGTTGAGAAGCTTGATTACTTTTTACAATGTATTTTAGATTTCTTCAATTGTTTTACTACTGCCAAAGATTAGTAATACCACTACTGATTCTCAATTACTTCAAAGTAGTTGATGTTGAGAAACCCTATTACTTTTTATAGTATTGATCAAAATTTTTCAATTACTTTACTATTGTTGGAGATTAGTAATGCCACTATTGAATCCCAATTACTTTGAAGTAGTTGAGGTTGAGAAGCTTGATTACTTTTTGTAGTGTATTTTGAGTTTTTTAATTGCTTTACTGCTATCAAAAATTAGTAATGCCACTATTGAACCTTGATTACTTTGAAGTAGTTGAGATTGAGAACCTTGATTACTTTGTGTAGTGTATTTTGAGATTTTCCAACTATTTTACTACTATTAGAGATTAATAATGCCACTACTGAGTCTCTATTACTTCAAAGTAGTTGAGGTTGAGAAGCTTAATTACTTTTTACAATGTATTTGGTATTTTTCAACTACTTTACTACTATCAGAGATTAGTAATGCCACTACTGAATCCTAATTACTTTGAAGTAGTTGAGGTTTAGAAACTTGATTACTTTTTATAGTGTATTTAAAGTTTCTTCAATTACTTTATTGCTTTTAGAGATTAGTAATGCCACTACTGAATCTTGATTACTTTGAAGTAGTTGAAGTTGAAACCCTGATTATATTCTACAGTGTTGATTGAGTTTTTTCAATTATTTTACTACTATTGGAGATTAGTAATACCATTACTAAATCATGATTATTTCAAAATAGTTGATGTTGAGAAGCTCGATTACTTTTTATAGTATTGATCAAATTTCTCTAACTACTTTACTACTACCAAAGATTAGTAATGCCACTATTGAATCTTGATTACTTTAAAGTAGTTGAGATTGAGAAGCCTAATTAATTTTTGTAGCGTATTATAGATGTCTTCAACTGCTTTACTGATGCCAGAGATTAGTAATGCCACTACTGAATCTTAATTACTTTAAAGTAGTTGAAGTTGAAAATTTTGATTATTTTTTGTAGTGTATTTTGAGTTTTTCTAATTGCTTTACTATTGTCAGAGATTAACAATGTCATTATTAAATTATGATTACTTTGAAGTAGTTGAAGTTGAGAAGATTGATTACTTTTTATAATGTATTTTGGGTTTCTTCAATTAATTTACTTCTACCAAAGATTACTAATGCCACTGTTAAATCTTAATTACTTTGAATTAGTTAAGGTTGAGAATCTTGATTACTTTTTGTAGTGTTGATCAGGTTTCTCTAACTACTTTACCACTATTAGAGATTAATAATGCCACTACTGAATCCTAATTACTTTGAAGTAGTTGAGGTTGATAAGCTTGATTACTTTTTGTAGTATATTTTGGGTTTCTCTAACTACTTTAATACTATTAAGGATTAGTAATGTCACTATTGAGTCTTGATTACTTGGAAGTTGTTGAGGTTGAGAAGCCTGATTACTTTATGTAGTGAATTTTGACTTTCTTTAAATGTTTTACTTTTGTTCGAGAGTAGTAATGCCACTGCTAATATTTTAAGTTTCTCTAACTAATTTATTACTATCAAAGATTAGTAATGCTATTTTTTAATCTTGATTACTTAAAAGTAGTTGAGATTGAAAAGGTTGATTATTTTTTGTAGTGTTGATCTAATTTCTCCAACTATTCTATTGCTATCAAAGGTTAGTAATGCCACTACTGAATCTTGGTTACTTCCAAGTAGTTGAGGTTGAGAAGTCTAATTAATTTTTATAGTATATTTCAAGTTTTTACAACTACTTTACTGCTATTAGAGATTAGTAATACCACTACTAAATTTTGATTACTTAGAAGTAGTTGAGGTTGAAAATCTTGATTATTTTTTACAATGTATTTTAGTTTTTTCTAACTATTTTACTATTGTCAAAGATTAGTAATGCCACTAATGACTCTTGATTACTTTAAAGTAGTTGAGGTTGAGAAGCTCGATTACTTTTTGTAGTGTATTTCAAGTTTTTCCAACTACTTTACTGCTATCATAAATTAGTAATGCCATTGTTGAATCTTGATTACTTCAAATTAGTTGATATTAAGAAGCTCAATTACTTTTTTGTAGTGTTGATCAGGTTTCTCTAATTTCTTTACCACTGTCGAAGATTAGTAATACCACTATTGAATCTTGATTACTTCAAAATAGTTGAGGTTAAGAAGCTTGATTATTTTTTAAGTGTATTTTGGGTTTCTTCAACTGCTTTACTACTATTGAAGATTAGTAATATCACTACTGAATCTTGATTACTTCAAAGTAGTTGAGGTTGAGAAGCTCAATTATTTTTTATAATATTGATTGGGTTTCTCTAACTGCTTTACTACTATCAAAGATTAATAATGTCACTATTGAATCTCGATTACTTTAAATTAGTTGATGTTGAAATGTCTAATTATTTTTTGTAGTGTTGATCAGGGTTTTCCAACTACTTTACTACTACCAAAGATTAGTAATGCCACTATTAAATCTCGATTACTTTTAAGTAGTTGAGGTTGAGAAGCTTGATTACTTTTTATAGTGTATTTTGGGTTTCTCTAATTGTTTTACTACTACTAGAGATTAGTAATGCCACTATTGAATCTTGATTACTTTGAAGTAGTTAGGGTTGAGAAGCCTAATTACTTTCTACAGTGTATTTTGAGTTTTTGTAACTAATTTACTACTGCCAAATATTAGTAATGCCACTATTGAATCTTGATTACTTCAAAGTATTTGAAGTTGAGAAGCTCGATTACTTTCTATAGTGTTGATTGGGTTTCTTCATCTACTTTACTACTATTAGAGATTATTAATGCCATTATTGAATATTGATTACTTCAAAATAGTTGAGGTTGATAAGCTTGATTACTTTTTGTAGTGTATTTTAAGTTTCTTTAACTATTTTACTACTACCAAAGATTAGTACTACCACTGTTAAATCTTGATTACTTTGAAGTAGTTGAGGTTGAGAAGATCGATTACTTTTAGTAATGTATTTTAGATTTATCCAAATTTTTTATTGCTACCAGAAGTTAGTAATACCATTGCTAAATCCTGATTACTTTCAAGTAGTTGAAATTGAGAAGCCTGATTATTTTTTATAGTGTTAATCAAGTTTATCCAACTATTTTACTACTACTAAAGATTAGTATGTCATTATTAAATCCTGATTACTTAAAGTAGTTGAGGTTAAGAAGCCTAATTACTTTCTATAATATATTTTGGGTTTCTCTAACTACTTTACTACTGCCAAAGATTAGTAATGCCACTACTGAATCTTGAATACTTTGAATTAGTTGAGTTTGATAAGCTTGATTACTTTTTATAGTATTGATCAAATTTCTCCAAATCTTTTATAGCTATTAGAGATTAGTAATGCCACTACTAAATCATGATTACTTTAAATTAGTTGAGGTTGAGAAACTCAATTACTTTCTGTAGTGTATTTTAGGTTTCTCCAACTGCTTTACTATTGTTAAATATTAGTAATACCACTACTAAATTCTGATTACTTCTAAGTAGTTGAGGTTGAGATATCTGATTACTATCTATAATTTTATAGTGTATTTTGGGTTTCTCCAACTATTTTACTATTGCTAAAGATTAGTAATACTACTATTGAATCTTGATTACTTTGAAGTAGTTGAGGTTGAGAAGCTTGATTACTTTATATAATATATTTCAAGTTTATCTAATTACTTTACTGATACTAGAGATTAGTAATACCACTGCTAAATCTCAATTACTTTAAAGTAGTTGAGGTTGAGAAGTTCTATTACTTTTTGTAGTGTCGATCAGATTTCTATAAATATTTTACTATTGTCAAAGACTAGTAATACCACTATTGAATCTTGATTAATTCAAAGTAGTTGAGGTTGAGAATCTTGATTGATTTTTGTAGTGTTGATCAAGTTTATTCAACTATTTTACTAATACTAGATATTAGTAATGCCACTGTTGAATCTTGATTACTTCAAAGTAGTTAAGATTTAGAAGCTTTATTATGATCCAAAACTCAAAAGCTCTGGTTGAGAGACAATTTAATAAATAAAAATAGCATAATTGTAATAATGTTATCTCTAAGAAGAGATGTTTTATTGATCAAATTTATAGATCCAAATATATACCTATCTTTGAGAAGAGATCTCTCATTTTCTTTTTGGGTTACATCTTCATTTATACATATTTTGAAGGTACGAGGAGGATGTGGAAAGTCATCAATCTTGAGAGAGATTAAGTGGTTTAACTTCCATGATTCATAACAATATAGAATTCAAAAAATTACTATTTTTAAAAATTTACTATTTTTAGACTACACTACTAAAATTGAAAATTAGGGAACTTTTATTTAATTTTTGTGAGTTAAAATCCATTGAGAAAAGATTTGTGCCATCTCATGATGTTCCCCTCATTCTTATCTTTTAAACAGTTCAAATAGAGATATAATGCAAAAGTTATGGCTCCTAGAAGTTCTACCACTAATTTATGTAGAACCATTGCCCAAATTATCACTTAAAATGTTATTCAGATCATTCCTCCCTCCTTGAAAAGTAATGGTCCCTATTGCATCAAGATTTTTCATCAAGAATGGTAGTTATATTTTGATTTGATTTCTGATGTATACTTGGAATAGACTGTGCTTTGTGGAGTTGTGTTGGGCTTGATGGTTCACCATTTTTATCTGACCATCAGTCTATGGATGGAAAGACATGAAATTATTCATTTTGGTATCTATTTACTTTTATTGTTATGTTATTTATGTATTCAGGGCCACAACATCAGCCCTTTTGAATTTATGTGACTTGACCACCATGAGAATAAATTTATTGGCACTAATCAGGGAGATAAATGTAGAAGGTGATACCTATAGTACCCTATAGCATTGTGTTCAAGGAGTGAGGGTTATTATTTGAGTTCTTAATTCATATATTCTATATCAATCATACATGAATGGCTGACCAAGGATTACATCACAAACATCTAGATTGACCACATCACATAAGACCTCATTTTGGAAAGGTTTTATTACATATGAGAGAAGACATTGGTGGGTGACATAGAGGTTTCTCCTTGGACTCAACCATCTAATACTGTATGACTTTAAGTGAGGCTTCATGGATAGATTTAATCTTTTCACAACATTAGTAGAGATTAGATTATTTTGACTCCCACTATCAAGAATGAAATTTAGAGGCTTACCTTTCACCTATAACTTAGAGTGAAATAACCTTTCTCTGTCATATGGCCTCTCCTCTTGGGTCTATGATGAAGCAATGATGGCATCAGGCTCAACATCTATAATGTCTTCTTCATCCTCTTCAACTGTAGGGTGTGTATAAAATATATGAATAGGGTTGAAGATTGTGAATCAAAAAGTAGGGACTTGATGGCTTGACATTCTTCTTTATAGTAAGTTCTAGATTTGTGGTAATCACACCATTTTCTAGTCTTCCCTTCCTTTTACTTCTTATTTTTGCCTCATGTTTGACTTTATTTATCACTTGTTCATTTTGAAGGCTGAATCTTCATATTCATTCTTCCATACTTCTCAATATTCACCACAAACTTGTATGTCTCACCGAGGGTTTCTAAATTAAAAATTTCCATCTCCCCCCATATATACCATTATAGTCCACCATGATATTTAAGAACCTTGTGTTTATCACTTTCCTAGATTCCCAATCTCACAAATAGAGAATGAGAAATGTCAATGTAATCTTGAACAGACTATTCTTTACCCTGGAAAAGCTATTACCACTATATATACATATCATCATATACTCTAATGGAGTAGTATTCTTATTTTATAGCTTTTATCAAATCATTCCAGGTAAGTTTCACCTCAAAGTCAATATCATCTGTACTAAATCTCTTCTTATATATTTTCCACTAATTTTTGACAGGTAATGATGCTTTCAAAAGAGAAAAAGTGATCTCTTTATTGATGAATTTATTTATAGAAAAATAAAATGACAATTGATCTAACCAATTTTTTACTGCATCAACATTGATTTTGATTTCAAATATAGGGATATCAAAATTCACCTAAACTTTGAAGGGTGTTGGGACACTGAAAAGATGTGGGGTTGTAGATGAAGAGCCAAAATTTTCCATCAAGATTTGTTAGAGAATTTAGGTGAATTATTATAGCATTTGTGCTTGTTGATACTAGAGGGATTCATTCACCATTTCTTTGAAAGGATCGGATGTCTCAGTGTTGTCTATCATTTAAATTCATTTATAATGAATAGGTGGATAGTCTATTGGTTATATTTTCCACCCAAACTTCTTGTAATCTGACCTCATTCTCGAGATTATACACTCTAAAAACAGAATATTGTGATACCACTGATTAAAAAAATTAGAAGCTTTGGTTGAGAGATAATTCAATAAATAAAAAAAATATAATTATAATAATGTTATCTTTGAGAAGAGATTTTATTGATCAAATTTATAGATCTAAACATATGCCTATCTCTGAGAAGAGATGTATCATTTATTTTTTGAGTTACATCTTCATTTATACACATTTTGAAGGTACGATGAGGATGTGGAAGGTCACCGATCTTGAGGGAGATTAAGTGCTTCAACTTCCATGATTCACAACAATACAACATTCAAGAAATTATTATTTTAGAAACTTATTATTTTAAAATTATACTACTAACATTTAAAATTAGGGCACTTTTATTTGGTTTTCTATGGTTAAAATCCATCGAGAAAAGCTCCATGTCAAAGTTATGGCTCCACCAATTGGGATAAAACCATCATCTGAATTGTGACCTAAAATATTGTTTGGATCAGATTATTTTCTATAGTATATTTTGAGTTTTTAAAATGCTTTACTACTACTAGATATTAGTAATGCCACTATTGAATTTTGATTATTTTAAAGTAGTTGAGGTGGAGAATCCTAATTACTTTATACAATGTATTTTGGGTTTCTCCAAGTGCTTTACTATTATCAGAGATTAGTAATGCCACTGCTTAAAATAGATTACTTCAAAGTAGTTGAGGTTGAGAAATTTGATTGCTTTTTATAGTATATTTTGGATTTTTTCAATTGATTTATTACTATCGAAGATTAGTAATGTCACTACTAAATTTTGATTACTTTGAAGTAGTTGAGGTTGAGAAGCCAGATTACTTTCTACATTATTGATCAGGTTTCTCTAACTACTTTACTATTGCTGGAGATTAGTAATGTCATTGTTGAATCTTGATTACTTTGAAGTAGTTGAGGTTGAGATACCTGATTACTTTCTATAATGTATTTTGATTTTTTCCAACTACTTTACTGTTACTAGAGATTAGCAATGTCACTACTGAATCTTGTTTACTTTGAAATAGTTGAGGTTGATAAGCTCGATTATTTTTTGTAGTGTTGATTAGGTTTCTCTAACTATTTTACTATTATCAAAGATTAGTAATACCACTATTGAATCCTAATTAATTCTAAGTAGTTGAGGTTGAGAAACTTAATTACTTTCTATAGTGTTGATCAAATTTTTCCAACTACTTTACTGTTGTCAGAGATTAGTAATGCCACTGCTGAATCTTGATTACTTTGAAGTAGTTGAGGTTGAGAAGCTCGATTACTTTTTGTAGTGTTGATTGGGTTTCTCCAACTACTTTACTACTACTAAAGATTAGTAATGCCAATGTTGATCCTAATTACTTCAAAATAATTGAAGTTGAGAAGTTTGATTACTTTTTGTAGTGTATTTTGGGTTTCTCTCACTGCTTTACTATTGTCAAAGATTAGTAATGTCATTGTTGAATCTTGATTACTTTGAAGTAGTTGAGGTTGAGAAGACCAATTACTTTTTACAGTGTATTTTGGGTGATTTTAACTATTTTACTCTTGTTGAAGATTAGTAATACCAATGCTAAATATCGATTACTTTGAAGTAGTTGAGATTGAGAAGCCTGATTTCTTTTTATAGTGTATTTTGGATTTCTCTAACTGCATTACTGTTGTGAAAGATTAGTAATAGTACTACTGAATCTTCATTACTTTGAAGTAATTGAGGTTGAGAAGTCTTATTACTTTATGTAGTGTATTTTTGGTTTCTTTAACTACTTTACTACTTCCTGAGATTAGTAATGCCACTATTGAATCTTGATTACTTCAAATTAGTTAAGGTTAAGAAGTCTGATTACTTTCTACAATATATTTTAGGTTTCTCTAACTGTTTCAATGCTGTTGAAGATTAGTAATGCCACTATTGAATCTCAATTACTTTGAAGTAGTTGAGGTTGAGAATCCCAATTAATTTTTACAATGTATTTTGAGTTTCTCCAACTATTTTAATTCTATCAAAGATTAATAATACTAATGCTAAATCTTGATTACTTTGAAGTAGTTTAAGTTGAGAAGCCTGATTACTTTATACAATGCTAATCATGCTTTTCCAACTACTTTACTACTACTGAAGATTAGTAATGTCAATGATAAATCCTAATTACTTTAAAGTAGTTGAGGTTGAGAAGTTTGATTACTTTTTGTAGTATATTTTGATTTTCTCCAATTGTTTTACTATTACCATAGATTAGTAATGCCACTATTGAATCTTGATTACTTTGAAGTAGTTGAAGTTGAGAATCTTGATACTTTCTATAGTATATTTTAAATTTTTCTAACTATTTTACTATTGAAGATTAGCAATGCCATTATTGAATTTAGATTATTTTAAAGTAGTTGAGGTTGAGAAGCTTGATTACATTTTACAATGTTGATCGAGTTTCTCTAACCACTTTACTACTACAAGAGATTAGTGATATCACCACTGAATCTTGATTACTTCAAAGTAGTTGAGGTTGAGAAGCTTGATTAATTTTTGTAATGTCGATTGAGTTTTTCAACTATTTTATTATTGTCAGAGATTAGTAATGCCACTATTGAATCCTGATTACTTCAAAGTAGTGGAAGTTGAGAAGTTTGATTACTTTTTACATTATATTTTAAGTTTATCTAACTAATTTACTACTTTCAGAGATTAGTAATGCCATTACTGAATCTCGATTACTTTGAAGTAGTTGAGGTTGAGAAGGCCGATTACTTTGTATAGTGTATTTTAGGTTTCTCCAACTATTTTAATGCTACCAAAGATTAGTAATGCCACTTTGATTACTTCAAAGTAGTTGAGATTGAGAAGCTTGATTACATTTTTTAGTATATTTTGAATTTTTATAACTGCTTTAATACTATTAGAGATTAGTAATGCCACTATTGAATCTCAATTACATTGAAGTAGTTGAAGTTGAGAATCTTGATTACTTTATGTAGTGTATTTCAAGTTTCTCCAAATGCTTTACAACTATAGATATTGGTAATACCACTATTGAATATTGATTAATTTGAAGTAGTTGATGTTGAGAAGCTCGATTACTTTTATAGTGTTGATTGGGTTTCTCCAGCTACTTTACTACTACTAGAGATTAGTAATGCCACTGCTAAATCTTGATTACTTTGAAGTAGTTGAGGTCAAGAAGCCTAATTACTTTTTATAGTATATCTTGAGTTTCTCCAACTACTTTATTGTTGTTGGAGATTAGTAATGCCACTATTGAATCCTAATTACTTCAAATTAGTTAAGGTTGAGAAGCTCGATTACTTTTTATAGTGTATTTCAAGTTTCTCTAACTACTTTATTACTATCAAAGATTATTATTACCACTACTAAATCTTGATTATTTTGAAGTAGTTAAATTTGAGAAGCCTAATTACTTTTTGTAATGTTGATCAGGTTTCTCTAATAGCTTTACTACTATCAGAGATTAGTAATGCCTCTACTAAATCCCAATTACTTCAAAGTAGTTGAGGGTGAAAATCTCAATTACCTTCTGTAGTGTATTTCATATTTCTTCAGCTGCTTTATTGCTATTGGAGATTAGTAATGTCACTGTTGAATCTAGATTACTTTGAAGTAGTTGAGGTTGAGAAGCCCGATTAATTTTTGTAGTGTATTTCAAGTTTCTCCAACTGTTTTACTACTACCATAGATTTGTAATGACACTACTGAATCTTAGTTACTTTGAAGTAGTTGAGATTGAGAAGTCTAATTACTTTCTACAGTTTATTTTGGATTTCTCCAATTGCTTATTTACTATCAAAGATTAGTAATGCCACTATTAAATCTTGATTACTTTAATGTAGTTGAGGTTGAGAAGCCTGCTTACTTTCTATAGTGTTGATCGGGTTTCTCAAACTACTTTACTATTGTCAGAGATTAGTAATACCACTGTTGAATCCCAATTACTTTAAATTAGTTGAGGTTGAGAAGCTCGATTATTATTTTTAGTGTATTTCAAGTTTCTCTAATTGTTATACTACTATTAGAGATTAGTAATACCAATGCTGAATCCTGATTACTTTAAAGTAGTTGAGATTGAGAAACTCGATTACTTTTTGTAGTGTATTTCAAGTTTCTCCAACTAATTTACTACTGCTAGAGATTAGTAATACCACTACTAAATCTCAATTATTTTGATGTAGTTGAGGTTGAGAAGCCTGATTACTTTATGTAGTATATTTTGTGTTTTTCTAACTATTTTACTACTATCATAGATTAGTAATACCATTGCTGAATCTTAATTATTTTAAAGTAGTTGAGGTTGAGAAGCTTGATTACTTTCTACAATGTTGATCAAGTTTCCCTAACTGCTTTACTACTTTCAGAGATTAGTAATGCCACTATTGAATCTCTATTACTTTGAAGTAGTTGAGGTTGAGTAACTAGATTACTTTTTATAATGTATTTTGGGTTACTCCAACTACTTTACTATTGTCAAAGAATAGTAATGCCACTATTGAATCTTGATTACTTCAAAGTAGTTGAGGTTGAGAAGCTTGATTACTTTTTGCAGTATATTTTATGTTTTTCTAAATATTTTACTACTATCAGAGATTAGTAATGCCACTGTTGAATCTTAATATTTTAAAAGTAATTGAGGTTGAGAAGCTGGATTACTTTCTATAATGTTGATCAAGTTTCTCCAACTACTTTACTACTTTCAAAGATTGGTAATGCCACTATTGAATCTCTATTAATTTAAAGTAGTTGAGTTTGAGCAACCAAATTATTTTTTACAATGTATTTTGGGTTTCTCCAACTACTTTATTGTTGTCAGAGATTAGTAATGCCACTGTTGAATCTTGATTACTTTAAAGTAGTTGAGGTTGAGAAGCCTAATTATTTTTTACATTGTATTTTGAATTTCTCTAATTGCTTCACTTCTACTACAGATTAGTAATGCCACTATTGAATCTTGATTATTTTGAAGTAGTTAAGGTTGAGAAGCTTGATTACTTTCTATAGTCTTGATTAGATTTTTTCAATTGTTTTACTACATTTGGATATTAGTAATACCACTATTGAATCTTGATTACTTTGAAGTAGTTGAGGTTAAGAATATTGGTTACTTTTTTCAATGTATTTTGAGTTTTTCTAACTACTTTATTGCTATCAAAGATTAGTAATGCCACTATTGAATCCTGATTACTTCAAAGTAGTTGAGGTTGAGATGTTCGATTACTTTCTATGGTGTATTTTGGGTTTCTTCAATTACTTTACTACTGCTAGAGATTAGTAATGTCATTGTTAAATTTTGATTACTTCAAATTATTTGAGATTGATAAGCTCAATTATTTTTTGTAGTATATTTTGGATTATTTTAACTGCTTTACTACTATCAAAGATTACTAATACCACTACTGAATCTTGATTACTTTGAAGTAGTTAGAGATTACTAATGCCACTTTTAAATTTTGATTACTTTGAAGTAGATGAGATTGAGAGGCTTGATTACTTTTTGTAGTGTTGATCAGGTTTCTCAACTACTTTATTGCTTCTAAATATTAGTAATGTCACTATTGAAACTCGATTACTTTGAAGTAGTTGACGTTAAGAAACTTGATTGTTTCAAGTTTTTCCAACTATTTTACTACTATCAAAGATTAGTAATACCATTTTTGAATACTAATTACTTTAAAGTAGTTGAGGTTGAGAAGCCTGATTACTTTCTACAGTATTGATCAGGTTTATCTAATTGTTTTACTATTGTCAGAGATTAGTAATGCCACTACTGAATCTTGATTACTTCAAAGTAGTTGAGGTTGAGAAGCCTAATTACTTCTTACAGTATGTTTAGGGTTTTTACAACTACTTTACTACTACTAGAGATTAGTAATGCCATTGCTAAATCTTGATTACTTTGAAGTAGTTGAAGTTGAGAACCCTGATTACTTTTTGTAGTGTATTTTGAGTTTCTCTAACTGCTTTACTACTATCTAAGATTAGTAATGCCACTATTGAATCTTGATTACTTCAAAGTAGTTGAGGTTGTGAAACCTGATTATTTTTTGTAGTGATGATCGGGTGTCTCTAACTACTTTACTAATGTTGAAGATTAGTAATGCCACCACTGAATCTTGATTACTTCAAAGTAGTTGAGGTTGAGAAGTCTAATTATTTTTTGCATTGTATTTCAAGTTTTATTTATTGCTTTAGTACTATTAGAGATTAGTAATACCACTATTAAACCCTGATTAATTTGAAGTAGTTGAGGTTGAGATGCCTGATTACTTTTTACAGTGTATTTTAGGTTTTTCTAACTACTTTATTACTATCAAAGATTAGTAATGCCACTGCTAAATTTTGATTACTTTGAAGTAGTTGAGGTTGAGAAGCTTGAGTACTTTTTATATTGTTGATTACGCTTCTTCAATTACTTTATTGCTACTATACATTAGTAATGCCATTACTGAATCCTGATTACTTTAAAGTAGTTAAGGTTGAAAACCTTGATTACTTTTTGTAATGTATTTTGGGTTTCTCCAACTACTTTACTCCTATCAAATATTAGTAATGCCACTATTAAATACTGATTAATTCAAAGTAATTGAGGTTGAAAATATTGATTACTTTTTCTTATGTATTTCAAGTTTTTCTAACTATTTTACTACTATCATATATTAGTAATGCCACTACTGAATCCCAATTATTTTGAAGTAGTTGAGGTTGAGAAGCCCAATGAATTTTTGTAGTGTTGTTCAGGTTTCTTCAACGACTTTACTGCTACTAGAGATTAGTAATGCCACTACTAAAATCTCAATTACTTCAAAGTAGTTGAGGTTGAGAAGCACGATTAATTTCTATAATGTTGATTGAGTTTCTCCAACTACTTTACTACTATCATAGATTAATAATGCCACTACTAAATCTTGATTACTTTAAAGTAGTTGAGGTTGAGAAGCTTAATTACTTTTTATAGGTATTTCAAGTTTTTCCAATTACTTCACTACTGCCAGAGATTAATAATGCCACTGTTGAATCCTAATTATTTCAATGTAGTTGAGGTTGAAAAGCCTGATTACTTTTTATAATGTTGATTGGATTTCTCCAACTGCTTTACTATTATTGAAGATTAGTATTACAACTACTGAATCTTGATTACTTTGAGGTAGTTAAGGTTAAGAAGCTTGATTACTTTCTATAGTATATTTTAAGTTTTTTTTAACTACTTTAGTATTGTTAGAGATTAGTAATACCACTATTGAATCCTGATTACTTCAAAGTAGTTGAGGTTGACTAGCCTGATTATTTTTTGTAAAGTATTTTGAGTTTCTTCAACTACTTTACTACTGTCAGAGATTAGTAATGCCATTGTTGAATATTAATTACTTCAAAGTAGTTGAAGTTGAGAATCCCAATTACTTTTTATAGTGTTGATTAAGTTTCTACAATGGCTTTACTACTGTAGAAGATTAGTAATGCCATAGTTGAATCTCTATTACTTCAAAGTAGTTGATGTTTAGAAGCTCGATTACTTTTTGTAGTGTTGATCAGGTTTTTTTAACTACTTTATTGTTGCCAAAGATTAGTAATGCCACTATTGAATCTTGATTACTTAGAAGTAATTGAGGTTGAGAAGCCTGATTACTTTCTATAGTGTATTTTGGGTTTCTCCAATTGCTTTACTATTTTTGAAGATTTGTAATGCCATTACTGGATCTCAATTACTTTGAAGTAGTTGGATTGAAAATCCTGATTACTTTTTGTAGTGTATTTTAATTTTATTTAATTGCTTTACTATTGTCAGAGATTAGTAATGCCACTGCTGAATTCTAATCACTTCAAAGTAGTTGAGGTTGAGAAGCTTGATTATTTTTTGTAATGTAGAAAAAGTTTCTCCAACTGCTTTACTACTACCAGAGATTAGTAATGCCATTTTTGAATCCTGATTACTTCAAAGTAGTTGAGGTTGAGAATCTCAATTAAGTTTTTCAATGTATTTCAAATTTTTTCTATTACTTTACTGCTACCAAAGATTAATAATGCCATTGTTGAATCTTGATTACTTCTAAGTAATTGAGGTTGAGACCTTGATTACTTTTTTTTAATATTGATCAAGTTTTTCCAACTCTTTTACTGTTGTCAGAGATTAGTAATACCACTACTAAATTCTGATTACTTCAAAGTATTTGAGGTTGAAAAGCTTGATTACTTTTTGTTGTGTATTTGGGGTTTCTCTAATTGCTTTACTACTATCAGAGATTAGTAATGCTATTGTTAAATCTTGATTACTTCGAAGTAGTGGAGGTTTAGAAGCTCAATTAAAATTTTTAGTATTGATTGATTTTCTCCAATTGCTTTACTATTATAAAAAATTAGTAATGCCACTATTGAATCTTGATTACTTTGAAGTAATTGAGCTCTAAAAGAAAGATCATTTTTTGTAGAGTTGATCGAGTTTCTCCAACTGCTTTACTACTACTAGAGATTAGTAATGCCACTGTTTAATATTGATTACTTAGAAGTAGTTGAGGTTAAGAAGTCTGATTACTTTATGCATTATATTTTAGATTTTTCCAATTATTTTACTGTTGATGGAGATTAGTAATGCCACAATTGAGTCTTGATTACTTTAAAGTAGTTAAGGTTGAGAAGCTCAATTACTTTTTGTAGTATATTTTGAGTTTTCTAACTACTTTACTGTTGTTAGAGATTAGTAATGCCACTATTGAATCTTGATTACTTTGAATTAGTTGAGGTTGAGAACCTTGATTACTTTCTATAGTGTTGATTAGGTTTTTCTAACTACTTTCCTACTATTATTGATTAATAATGCCACTACTAAATTTTAAATACTTTGAAGTAGCTAAGGTTGAGAATCTTAATTACTTTTTCTAGTGTATTTTAGATTTTTCTAACTGATTTACTACTACCATAGATTGCTAATACCACTACTAAAACTTGATTATTTTTTGTATTGTATTTCAAGTTTCTCTAACTACTTTACTATTGTTAGAGATTAGTAATGCCACTACTAAGTTTTAATTACTTTGAAGTAGTTGAAGTTGAGAAGCTTGATTACTTTTCATAGTATTGATCAGGTTTCTCTAAATGTTTTACTATTGCCAAAGATTAGTAATGCCACTATTGAATCTTAATTACTTTGAAGTAATTGAGGTTAAAAAATTGATTACTTTTTACAATATATTTTGAATTTATCCAACTACTTTACTGTTATTAGAGATTAGTAATGTCACTATTGAATCTCCATTACTTTGAAGTAATTGAGGCTGAGAAGCCCGATTACTTTTTGTAGTATATTTTATGTTTCTCCAACTATTTTTCTACTGCTAAAGATTAGTAATGCCACTATTGAATCTTGATTACTTTGAAGTAGTTAAGGTTGAGAAGCTTGAGTACTTTTTGTAGTGTTGATCAAGTTTCTTCAACTATTTTACTATTACCAAAGATTAGTAATGTCATTGTTGAATCTTGATAACTTTGAAGTAGTTGAGGTTGAGAAGCTTGATTACTTTTTGTAATGTATTTTGAATTTTTTCTAATACTTTACTGCTGTTAGAGATTAGTAATACCACTACTAAATCTTGATTACTTCAAAGTAATTGAGGTTGAGAAGCTTGATTACTTTCTATAGTGTATTTTGAGTTTCTCCAACTACTTTACTACTACTAGAGATTAGTAATGCCACATTTGAATCTTGATTACTTTGAAGTAATTGAGGTTAAATAGATTGATTACTTTATGTAGTGTTGATCAAATTTCTCTAACTACTTTACTACTACCAAAGATTAATAATGCCACTATTAAATCTTGATTCCTTCAAAGTAGTTAAGTTTGATTTCTTTCTATATTGTATTTTAGGTTTCTCCAACTACTTTACTACTACTAAAAATTACTAATGTCACTATTGAATCTTGATTACTTTGAAATAGTTGAGGTTGAGAAGTTCAATTTTTTTTGTAGCGTATTTCATATTTTTTTAACTACTTTACTATTGTCGAAGATTAGTAATGCCACTACTAAATCTTGATTACTTCAAAGTATTTAAGATTGAGAATATGATTACTTTCTATAGTGTTGATCGAGTTTCTTCAACTACTTTACTACTACTAGAGATTAGTAATGCCACTACTGAATCCTGATTACTTCGAAGTAGTTAAAATTGAAAAGTTTGATTACTTTTTGTAATGTATTTTAAGTTTTTTCAATTGATTTACTCCTGTCAGAGATTATTCATACCACTATTAAATCCTAATTACTTCAAAATAATTGAGGTTTAGAAGCTTGATTATTTTTTGCTATGTATTTTGAGTTTCTCCAACTACTTTACTATTGTTGAAGATTAGTAATGCCATTCTTGAATCCTGATTACTTTGAAGTAGTTGAGGTTGAAAAGCTCAATGAATTTTTGTAGTATTGATCAGGGTTTTCTAACTACTTTAATACTATTAGAGATTAGTAATGCCACTATTAAGTCTTGATTACTTTGAAGTAGTTGAGGTTGAGAAGCTCGATTAATTTCTATAGTATATTTTGAGTTTTTTCAACTACTTTACTACTACCAAAGATTAGTAATGCTACTACTGAATTCTGATTACTTTGAAATAGTTGAGGTTGAGAAGCCTGATTACTTTTTGTTTTGTAGTGTTGATCGAGTTTCTCTAACTAGTTTACTATTATCAAAGATTAGTATTGCCAATATTGAATCTTGATTACTTTGAAGTAGTTAAAGTTAAGAACCTCGATTACTTTTTATAATGTATTTAGAGTTTCTCTAACTACTCTACTATTGTCAAATATTAGTAATGCCACTATTGAATATTGATTACTTTAAAGTAGTTAAAGTTGAGAAGCTTGATTACTTTCTATAGTCTATTTTGGGTTTCTCCAATTGTTTTACTACTATCAGAGATTAGTAATATTATTGTTGAATTCTGATTACTTTAATATAGTTAAGGTTGATAAGCTCAATTACTTTTTGTAATGTTGATTAGGTTTCTTAGCTATTTTACTACTGTAGAAGATTAGTAATACTACAACTAAATCTTAATTATTTTGAAGTAGTTGAGGTTTAGAAGATCAATTACTTTCTGTAGTGTTGATCGAGTTTCTTCAATTACTTTACTATTACCAGAGATTAATAATGCCATTGCTGAATGTTGATTACTTAGAATTAGTTAAAGTTGAGGAGCCTAATTACTTTCTATAGTGTATTTTGGGTTTCTCCAACTGCTTTACTATTGTTGAAGATTATTAATGCCACTACTAAATCCCAATTACTTTGAAGTAGTTAAGGTTGATAACCCTGATTACTTTTTGTAATGTATTTTTAGTTTCTTCAACTACTTTACTGCTATCAAAGATTATTAATACCACTGCTAAATCCTGATTATTTTGAAGTAGTTGAGTTGAGAACCTTGATTATTTTTATAGTGTTGAAAAAGTTTCTCCAACTGCTTTACTACTGTTAGAGATTAGTAATGCCACTGTTGAATCATGATTACTTTGAAGTAGTTGAGGTTGAGAATCCCAATTAATTTTTTCAGTGTATTTTAGATTTTTTCAACTGCTTTATTGCTACCAAAGATT
This sequence comes from Torreya grandis, assembly GCA_037957365.1. Classification (NCBI taxonomy): domain Eukaryota; kingdom Viridiplantae; phylum Streptophyta; class Pinopsida; order Cupressales; family Taxaceae; genus Torreya; species Torreya grandis. Next base: position 2,461,309 of record JARHVA010000105.1, read on the forward strand.
AGTAATGCCACTGCTAAATCCTGATTACTTCTATGTGGTTGAGGTTGAAAAACCTGATTACTTTATGTAGTGTTGATTGGGTTTATCTAACTCCTTTACTACTACCAGAGATTAATAATGCCACTATTAAATCCTGATTACTTAGAAGTAGTTGAGGTTAAAAATCTTGATTATTTTCTACAATGTATTTTGAGTTTTTTTTACTGCTTTACTACTACCAAAGATTAATAATGCCACTATTAAATCTTGATTACTTTGAAGTAGTTGAGGTTGACAAGCTTGATTACTTTTTATACTGTTGATCAAGTTTTTCCAACTTTACTATTGCCAAAGATTAGTAATGCCAACATTGAATCTCGATTACTTTAAATTAGTTGAAGTTGAGAATCTTGATTACTTTTTATAGTGTATTTTAAGTTTCTCTAATGACTTTACTATTCTCAGAGATTAGTAATACCACTACAAAATGTTGATTACTTTGAAGTAGTTCAGATTAAGAAGTCTGATTACTTTTTATAGTGTATTTTAGGTTTCTCCAATTACTTTACTAGTAGTAGAGATTAGTAATGCCATTGTTAAATCTCAATTACTTCGAAGTGGTGGAGATTTAAAAGATCAATTAATTTCTATAGTGTTGATCGACTTTCTTTAATTAATTTACTATTATCAAATATTAGTAATGCTACTATTGAATACTAATTACTTTGAAGTAGTTGAGCTTTAGAAGTAAAATCACTTTTTATAGTTTTGATTGAGTTTCTCTAACTACTTTACTATTGTTAGAGATTAGTAATGCCACTATTGAATCCTGATTACTTAAAAGTAGTTAAGGTTGAGAAGTCTGATTACTTTCTACATTATATTTCAGATTTTTTTAACTATTTTACTACTGTTGGAGATTAGTAATGCCACTGCTAAATCCTAATTAATTCAAAGTAGTTGAGGTAGAGAAGCCTGATTACTTTGTGAAATGTATTTTGAGTTTTTCTAACTACTTTACAGCTATCAGAGATTAGTAATGCCACTGTTGAATTTTGATTACTTTAAATTAGTTGAAGTTGAGAAACCTATTTACTTTCTATGGTGTTGATTAGATTTTTATAATTACTTTACTACTGTTAGAGATTAGTAATGCCACTACTAAATCCTAATTACTTTGAAGTAGTTGATATTGAAAATCCCAATTACTTTTTCCAGTGTATTTTGGATTTTTCCAACTACTTTACTACTATCAAAGATTACTAATGCCACTGTTGAATCTTGAATACTTTGAAATAGTTGAGGTTGAGAAGCCTAATTATTTTCTATGGTGTATTTCAAGTTTCTCCAATTGCTTTACTACTATCAGAGATTAGTAATGCCACTATTGAGTCTTGATTACTTCAAAGTAGTTGAGGTTGAGAAACCTGATTGCTTTCTATAGTATTGATTAGGTTTCTCCAACTGTTTTACTATTGCCAGAGATTAATAATGCCACTATTGAATCTCAATTACTTTGAAGTAGTTGAGATTGAGAAATCTAGTTACTTTTTGCAGTGTATTTTGAGTTTTTCTAACTATTTTATTGTTGTTAGAGATTAATAATGCCATTGTTGAATCTCTATTACTTTGAAGTAGTTAAATTTGAGAATCTTGATTACTTTCTATAATATATTTTGAGTTTCTCCAATTACTTTTCTATTTGTAGAGATTAGTAATACCACTATTAAATTTTGATTACTCCAAAGTAGTTACGATTGCGAAGCCTGATCAATTTTTGTAGTGTCGATCAAAAATTTTCAACTACTTTATTGTTATCAGAGATTAGGAATGCCACTACTAAATCTTGTTAACTTTGAAGTAGTTGAGGTTGAGAAGTTCATTTACTTTTTATATTGTATTTTAAGTTTTTTCAAATGCTTTACTACTATTGAAGATTAGTAATACCACTACTGAATCCTAATTCCTTCAAAGTAGTTAAAGTTGAGAAGTCTGATTACTTTTTGTAGTGTATTTTGAGTTTCTCCAACTGCTTTAATACTACTAGAGATCAGTAATGTCACTATTGAATTTTGATTACTTCAAAGTAGTTGAGGTTGAGAAGCTTGATTACTCTCTATAGTGTTGATCAGATTTTTTCAATTACTTTACTACTGTAAGAGATTAATAATGCCACTATTGAATTCTGATTACTTTGAAGTAGTTAAGTTTAAGAACTCTGATTACTTTTTGTAGTGTATTTTAGGTTTCTCCAACTACTTTACTACTGCTAAAGATTACTAATGCCACTACTGAATCTTTATTACTTTGAAGTAGTTGAGGTTGAGAAGCTTGATTACTTTCTACATTATATTTTAGTTTTTTTCAACTACTTTACTGATGTTCGAGATTAGTAATGCCACTAATGAATCTTGATTACTTTAAATTAGTTAAAGTTGAGAATCTGATTACTTTTTTTAGTGTTAATCAAGTTTTTTTGACTGCTTTACTACTACTAAAAATTAGTAATGCCACTATTGAATCTTGATTACTTCAAAATAGTTGAGGTTGAGAAGCCTGATTACTTTTTATAGTGTATTTCAAGTTTCTCCAACTACTTTACTACTGTCAAAGATAAGTAATGCCATTGTTGAATTTTGATTACTTTGAAGTAGTTGAGGTTGAAAGTCTTGATTACTTGTTATAGTGTTAATCAAGTCTTTTCAACTATTTTCTTATTTCTAGAGATTAGTAATACTATTACTAAATCTTGATTACTTTGAAGTAGTTGAGGTTGAGAACCCTAATTGCTATTTTGTAGTGTATCTTAGGTTTCTCTAACTAGTTTACTACTACCAAAGATTAGTAATACCACTATTAAATCTTGATTACTTCAAAGTAGTTGTGGTTGAAAAGCTTAATTACTTTTTACAGTGTTGATCAAGTTTCTTCAACTGCATTACTGCTATCAGAGATTAGTAATACCACTACTGAATACTTATTACTTTAAAGTAATTTAAGTTGAGAAGCTTTATTACATTCTGTAGTATTGATTATCTGCAACTAATTTATTACTACTAGAGATTAGTAATTCCACTATTAAATCTCGATTACTTTAAAGTAGTTGAAGTTACAAAGTTTGATTACTTTCTAAAATGTATTTTGGGTTTCTCCAACTACTTTACTGTTGTCAGAGATTAATAATACCACTATTGAATCCTAATTACTTTGAAGTAGTTGAGGTTGAGAAGCTTGATTACTTACTGCAGTGTATTTTGGGTTTCTCTAACTACTTTATTACTGTCAAAGATTAGTAATGTCACTATTGAAACTAGATTAATTTGAGGTAGTTGAGGTTGAGAAGCTTGATTATTTTCTACAATGTATTTCAAATTTCTCTAAATGCTTTAATGCTACCAGAGATTAGTAATAACATTATTAAATCTTGATTATTTTTTTTAGTGTATTTCAAGTTTCTCTAACTACTTTACTGTTACCGATTAGTAATACCACTATTGAATCATGATTATTTTGAAGTAGTTGAGATTGAGAAGCTCGATTATTTTTTATAGTGTATTTTGAGTTTCTCCAACTACTTTACTACTATCGAAGATTAGTAATACCATTGTTGAATCTCGATTACTTTGAAGTAGTTGAGATTAAGAAGTTTGATTACTTTTTATAGTGTTGATCAGGTTTCTCCAACTATTTTACTACTGTTAAAGATTAGTAATGCCACTGCTAAATTTTGATTACTTTGAAGAAGTTGAAGTTGAAAAGACCAATTAATTTTTGTAGTGTATTATGGGTTTTTAAAACTACTTTACTACTATCAGAGATTAGTAATACCATTGTTGAATCTTGATTACTTCAAAGTAGTTAAGGTTGAGAAGCTCGATTGCTTTTTGTAGTATATTTCTAGTTTTTTCAACTACTTTATTACTATCAGAGATTAATAATGCCACTACTGAATATCAATTACTTTGAAGTAGTTGAATTTGAAAAGCTTGATTACTTCCTCTAATATATTTTGAGTTTCTCCAACTTCTTTATGGTTGTCAAAGATTAGTAATGCCACTACTAAACCTTGATTAATTTGAAGTAGTTGAGGTTGAGAAGCTCCATTACTTTCTACAATATATTTCAATTTTTTACAACTGCTTTACTACTGTCAGAGATTAGTAATGTCATTGGTGAATCCTAATTACTTCAAAGTAGTTGAAGTTAAGAAGTTTGATTATTTTTTGTAGTGTATTTTGGGTTTTTCTAACTACTATACTGCTATCAGAGATTAGTAATGCTACTACTAAATCTTGATTACTTTAGAGTAGTTGAGGTTGAGAAGCTTGATTACTTTTTGCAGAGTATTTTGGGTTTCTCTAACTATTTTACTACTACTTGAGATTAGTGATGCCACTATTGAATATTGATTATTTTGAAGTAATTGAGGTTGAGAAGATTGATTATTTTTTGTAGTGTATTTTGAGTTTTTCTAAATGTGCTATTGTTGCCTTAGATTAGTAATGCCATTACTAAATCTCCATTGCTTCAAAGTAATTGAGGTTGAGAAGCTTGATTACTTTTTATAGTGTAATTTAGATTTTTCAAACTGCTTTAATACAATCAGAGATTAGTAATGCCACTATTGAATCTTGATTACTTTGAAGTAGTTGAAGTTGAGAAGCCTGATTACTTTTTATAGTGTATTTTAGGTTTCTCTAACTGCTTTATTTCTGTTAGAGATTAGTAATACCACTACTGAATCCTGATTACTTCAAAGTAATTGAGGTTAGGAAGCTTGATTACTTTTTGCAGTATTGATCAAGTTTTTTCAACTATGTTAATACTCTAAGAGATTAGTAATGACACTATTGAATCTTGATTACTTCAAAATAGTTGAGATTGCCTGATTACTTTTTGTAGTGTATTTCAAGTTTTTTCAACTACTCTATTACTGTCAGAGATTAATAATGCCACTACTGGATCTTGATTATTTTAAATTAATTAAATTTTAGAAGCCTAATTACATTCTATATTGTATTTTGGATTTTTATAATTACTCTACTATTGTCAAAGATTAATAATGCCACTACTGAATCCCAATTATTTTGAAGTAGTTGAGGTTGAGAAGCTTGATTACTTTTTGTAGTGTATTTGAAGTTTATCCAAATGCTTTCCTACTGCAAGAGATTAATAATTCCACTACAAAATTTAGATTAATTTGAAGTAGTTGAGATTGAGAACCATGCTTATTTTTTCTAGTGTTGATCAGGTTTCTCTAATTGTTTTACTACTATTGAAGATTAGTAATGCCACTATTGAATCTTGATTATTTTGAAGAAGTTGATGTCGAGAAGCTTGATTATTTTCTACAGTGTATTTTAAGTTTTCCTAATTACTTTATTACTATCAAAGATTAGTAATGCCACTATTGAATCTCGATTACTTTCAAGTAGTTGAGCTTGATAAGCTCGATTACTTTCTATAGTGTATTTTGTGTTTCTCCAACTATTTTATTATTGTTGGAGATTAGTAATGCCACTATTGAATCTCAATTACTTTGAAGTAGTTGAGGTTGAGAAGCTTGATTAATTTTTGTAGTATATTTTTAGTTTCTTCAACTATTTTCTTGCTGTAAAAAATTAGTAATACCACTACTGAATCATGATTACTTTAAAGTAGTTGAGGTTGAGAAGCCTAATTACTTTCTATAGTGTCTATCAGGTTTCTACAATGGCTTTACTTTTGTCAAAGATTAGTAATGCCACTACTGAATCTTGATTACTTTGAAGTAGTTGAGGTTGAGAAGACCAATTACTTTTTGTAGTGTATTTCAAATTTTTCTAGCTACTTTAATACTATCAGAGATTTATAATACCATTATTAAATCTTGATTACTTTGAAGTAGTTGAATTTGAGAAGTTTGATTACTTTTTAAAGTATATTTTGGGTTTCTCCAGCTATTTTACTACTGTCAAAGATTAGTAATACTACTGTGAATCTTGATTACTTTGAAGTAGTTGAGGTTGAGAAGCTTGATACATTTTTATAGTGTATTTTGGGTTTCATCAACTACTTTACTAATGTCAGAGATTTATAATGACATTACTAAATCCTAAATACTTTTAAGTAGTTGAGCTTGAGAAGCTTGATTACTTTCTATAGTGTATTTTGGGTTTCTTCAACTACTTTACTACTTTTGGAGATTAGTAATACTACTATTAAATCTTGATTACTTCAAAGTAGTTAAAGTTGAGAAGCCTGATTACTTTTTTTAATGTATTTTAAGTTTTTTTAACTGCTTTACTACTTTCAAGCATTAGTAATGCCACTGTTGAATCCCAATTACGTCAAAGTAGTTGAATTTGAGAAGCTTAATTATTTTATACAGTGTTGATCATGTTTCTCTAACTACTTTACTACTGCTAGAGATTAGTAATACAATTATTAAATCTTGATTACTTCAAAGTAGTTCAGGTTGAGAAGCTTGATTAATTTTTGCAGTATGTTTCAGGTTTCTCTAACTGCTTTACTACTGTCAAAGGTTAGTAATTCCACTATTGAATCTTAATTACTTTGAATTAGTTGAGATTGAGAAGCCTAATTACTTTTTATAGTGTATTTTAGGTTTTTTTTAATTGCTTTATTGTTGCTAAAGATTAGTAATACTAGTACTGAATCATGATTACTTTGAAGTAGTTGAGGTTGAGAAGCTCGATTACTTTTATAGTGCTGATCAGATTTCTCTAACTACTTTACTAGTATCAGAAATTAGTAATGCAACTACTGAATCTTGATTACTTTGAAGTAGTTCAAGTTGAGAAGTTTGATTAGTTTCTATAGTGTATTTCAGATTCTTCAACTACTTTACTGCTACTAGAGATTAGTAATGTCAGTATTGAATTTTAATTACTTTGAAGTAGTTGAGGTTGAGAAGTTGAATTACTTTCTATAGTGTTGATCAAGTTTCTCCAACTACTTTAATACTACCAGAGATTAGTAATATCACTACTGAATCTTTATTACTTTGAAGTAGTTGAGGTTGAGAACCCTGATTGCTTTTTATTATATATTTTAGGTTTATCTAACTACTTTACTATTGCCAGAGATTAGTAATGCCACTATTGAATCCTGATTACTTTGAAGTGGTTGAGGTTGAGAAGCTTGATTACTTTTTATAATATATTTTGAGTTTCTCCAACTACTTTACTACTATTAGAGATTAGTAATGTCATTGTTAAATCTCGATTACTTCAAAGTAGTTGAGGTTGAGAAGCTTGATTAATTTTTACAGTGTATTTTTAGTTTCTCCAACTATTTTACTATTGTCAAAGATTAGTAATGTCATTGTTGAATCTTGATTACTTTGAAGTAGTTGAGGTTGAGAAGCTTGATTATTTTTTGCAGTATATTTTGAGTTTCTCCAACTACTTTATTGTTGTCAGAGATTAGTAGTGCCACTGTTGAATCTCAATTACTTTGAAGTAGTTGAGGTTATTAAGCTTGATTACTTTTTATAATGTATTTTGGGTTTTTCTAACTGCTTTACTATTATCAAAGATTAGTAATGCCACTGTTGAATATTAATACTTCAAAATAGTTAAGGTTGATAATCTCAATAACTTTTTATAGTGTATTTCAGATTTCTCCAACAATTTTACTACTATCAAAGATTAGTAATACCACTGTTGAATCCTAATTACTTCAAAGTAGTTAAGGTTTAGAAGCTTGATTATTTTTTGTAGTGTATTTCAAGTTTTTCTAACTATTTTATTACTACCAGAGACTAGTAATGCCATTACTAAATCCCTATTACTTCGAAGTAGTTCATGTTGAGAAGCTCAATTACTTTATGTAGTGTGTTTTAGGTTTCTTCAAATGCTTTACTATTGTTAGAGATTAGTAATGCCACTAGTAAATGTCGATTATTTCAAAGTAGTTAAGGTTTAGAAGCCTAATTACTTTCTACAATATATTTCAAGTTTTTTTAACTACTTTACTTTTATCAAAGATTAGTAATGTCACTACTGAATTCTGATTACTTTGAAGTTGAAAAGCTTGATTACTTTTTACAGTGTATTTTGGGTTTCTTCAACTGATTTATTATTTTTAGAGATTAATAATGTTATTTTTGAATCTCATTTATTTAAAAGTAGTTGAAGTCGAGAAGCTCGATTACTTTTTTCAATGTTGATCAAGTTTAACTACTTTACTACTGTCAAAGATTAGTAATGCCACTACTAAATCTCGATGACTTTGAAGTAGTTGAGGTTGAGAAGTCCAATTACTTTATACAGTGTATTTTAAACTTTTCCACTTATTTTAATGCTATTAGATATTAGTAATATCACTATTAAATCCCAATTACTCTGAAGTAGTTGAGGTTGAGAAGCTTAATTACTCTTTACAATGTATTTTGGGTTTCTTCAACTACTTTATTGTTGACAAAGATTAGTAGTGCCACTACTAAATCTTAATTACTATGAAGTATTTAAGGTTGAGAAGCCTGATTACTTTCTACAGTGTTGATCAAGTTTATTCAACTATTTTATTGCTATAAGAGATTAGTAATGCCACTGCTTAATCTTGATTACTTCAAAGTAGTTGAAGTTGAGAAATATGATTAATTTCTACATTGTATTTTGGGTTTTTCTAACTATTTTACTATTACTAAAGATTAGTAATGCCATTATTGAATCCTAATTACTTAAAAGTAGTTGAGGTTAAAAAGACTGATTACTTTTTGTAGTATATTTCAAGTTTCTCCAACTACTTTATTGCTACCATAGATTAGTAATGCCACTGCTAAATCTCAATTACTTTGAAGTAGTTAAAGTCGAGAAGCTTAATTACTTTTTGTAGTGTATTTTAGGTTTCTCTAACTAATTTACTATTGCTAGAGATTAATAATGCCACTAGTGAATCTCGATTACTTTAAATTAGTTGAGGTTGAGAAGCCTGATTAATTTTTGTAGTGTTGAATGGGTTTCTCTAACTACTTTACTACTATCGAAGATGAGTAATGTCATTACTAAATCTTGATTACTTCAAAGTAGTTAAAGTTGAGAAGCTTGATTATTTTCTGTAGTATATTTTAGATTTCTCCAGCTACTTTACTATTGTCAAAAATTAGTAATGCAACTACTAAATACTAATTACTTCAAAGTAATTGAGGTTGAGAAGATTGATTAATTTTGCATTGTATTTCATGTTTTTCCAACTACTTTACTGCTATCAAAGATTAGTAATGTCATTGGTGAAGCATGATTACTTCGAAGTAGTTGAGGTTGAGAAGCTCAATTACTTTTTATAATATATTTTAAGTTTTTAAACTATTTTACTACTGCCAAAGATTAGTAATACCACTAATGAATCTTGATTACTTTAAATTAGTGGAGGTTGACAAGCTTGATTACTTTCTATAGTGTTGATTGAGTTTCTTCGATGACTCTACTACTACCAGAGATTAGTAATGCCACTACTGAATCTTGATTACTTTGAAGTAATTGAGGTTGAGAATCTTGATTACTTTTTATAGTATATTTTGGGTTTTTTCAATTGTTTTACTACTACCAAAGATTAGTAATGCCACTACTTAATCTTGATTACTTCAAAGTAGTTGAATTTGAAAAACTCAATTATTTTCTACAGTATATACCAAGTTTCTCCAACTACTTTACTGCTACTAGAGATTAGAAATACCACTATTAAATTTTGATTACTTCAAAGTAGTTGAGGTTGAGAAGCTTGATTACTTTCTACAATGTATTTCAAGTTTCTCTAACTACTTTATTGCTGTCAAAGATTGGTAATACTACTACTAAATCTTGATTACTTTAAAGTAGCTGAAGTTGAGAATTACAATTACTTTTTGTAGTGTATTTTAGGTTTTTCCAATTGTTTTACTATTGTCATAGATTAGTAATGCCACTATTGAATCTTGATTACTTCAAAGTAGTTGAGGTTGAGAAGCTCAATTAATTTATGTAGTATATTTTGAGTTTTTTTAACTGCTTTACTGCTACTAGAGATTAGTAATACCACTATTGAATCTTGACTACTTCAAAGTAGTTGAGGTTGGGAAGGCCAATTACATTTTATAGTGTTGATCAAGTTTTTTTAGTTGATGTATTGATGCTAGAGATTAGTAATGTCATTATTGAATCTTGATTACTTTAAAGTAGTTGAGGTTGAGAAGCTCAATTACTTTTTGCAGTGTATTTTGGGTTTTTCCAACTCCTTTATTGATGTCAAAGATTAGTAATACCACTATTAAATCATGATTATTTCAAAGTAGTTAACATTGAGAAGCCTAATTACTTTCTATAGTGTGCTTTAAATTTTTCCAACTACTTTACTATTACTAAAAATTATTAATGTCACTGCTGAATCTCAATTACTTCAAAGTAGTTGAGGTTGAGAAGTCTGATTACTTTCTATAGTGTATTTTGAGTTTCTCCAACTGCTTTATTGTTGTTAGAGATTAGTAATACCACTATTGAATCTTGATTACTTTGAAGTAGTTGAGGTTGAGAAGCTTGACTAATTTTTTTAGTGTATTTTAGGTTTCTTTAACTGCTTTACTACTATCAAAGATTAGTAATACTACTGTTGAATCCTGATTACTTCAAAGTTGTTTAAGTTGAAAAACCCAATTACTTTTTGTTTTGTATTTTGAGTTTTTTTAACTACTTTACTATTGTTAGAGATTAATAATGCCACTATTGAATCTTAATTACTTAGAAGTAGTTAAGTTTGAGAAACCTGATTAGTTTTTGTAGTGTTGATTTGATTTCTCCAAATCCTTTACTACTGTCTAAGATTAGTAATGTCACTATTGAATCTAGACTATTTTGAAGTAGCTGAGGTTGAGAAGCCTAATTACTTTTTGTAGTGTATTTTGGATTCCTCTAACTACTTTATTATTGCTATAGATTATTAATGATACTACTGAATGTCAATTATTTTGAAGTAGTTGAGATTAAAAAGCCTAATTACTTTTTGTAGTGTATTTCAAGTTTTTTCAACTATTTTACTACTGTCAGAGATTAATAATGCCATTACTGAATCTAGATTACTTTAAAGTAGTTAAAGTTGAGAAGTCTAATTACTTTCTACAGAGTATTTTGGTTTTTTCAACTGCTTTATTATTGTTAGAGATTAGTAATACCACTGTTAAATCTTGATTACTTCAAAGTAGTTGAGGTTGAGAAGCTTAATTACTTTCTGTAGTGTATTTCAAGTTTCTTTAATTGCTTTACTTCTATCAAAGATTAGTAATGCCACTAATGAATCTTGATTACTTTGAATTAGTTGAGGTTGAGAAGCTTGATTAATTTTTATAGTATATTTTAGGTTTTTAAAACTCCTTTACTACTACTAGAGATTAGTAATGTCACTATTAAATCCTAATTACTTTGAAGTAGTTGAAGTTGAGAAGCTCGATTACCTTATGTAGTGTATTTTAAGTTTCTCAAACTACTTTACTGATACCAAAGATTAATAATGCCACTACTAAATCCTAATTACTTCGAAGAAGTTATGGTTAAAAAGCTTGATTACTTTATTTAGTATTGATCGGGTTTCTCTAACTATTTTTTTTACAAAGATTAACAATTTTATTATTGAATCTAGATTACTTTGAAGTAGTTGAGGTTGAGAAGCCCGATTACTTTCTACAGTGTATTTTGGGTTTCTTCAATTACTTTACTATTGTCAGAGCTTAGTAATGCCACTAGTGAATCTTGATTACTTCAAAGTAGTTGAGGTTGAGAAGTTTAATTAGTTTTTATAGTGTATTCTGAGTTTCTTCAACTAATTTAGTATTGTCAAAGATTAATAATTTTATTACTAAATCCCAATTACTTTGAAGTAGTTGAGGTTGAGAAGCCTAATTACTTTTTATAGTGTATTTTAGGTTTCTTCACTGTATTACTATTGTCAAAGATTAGTAATGCCATTATTAAATCTTGATTACTTTAAAGTAGTTAAGGTTGAGAAGCATTATTAATTTCTATAGTGTTGATCAAGTTTATCCAACTGCTTTACTACTGCAAGAGATTAGTAATGCCACTACAAAATCTTGATTACTTTGAAGTAGTTGAGGTTGAAAAGCCCAATTATTTTTTGCATTGTATTTTAGCTTTTTCAAATTTCTTTATTGCTATCAAAGATTAGTAATGCCACTATTGAATTTGGATTACTTCAAAGTAGTTGAGGTTGAGAAGCTTGATTATTTTTTGTAGTGTATTTTAAGAAATTTACAACCATTTTACTGTAACCAGATATTAGTAATGCCACTATTGAATCTTAATTGCTTTGAATTAATTGAGATTGAGAAGCCTGATTACTCATTATAGTATATTTTAGGTTTCTCTAACTACTTTAATGTTATTAAAGATTAGTAATGCCACTACTAAATCTTGATTAATTTTAAGTAGTTAAGGTTGAGAAGCCCTATTACTTTTTGTAGTATATTTTGAGTTTATTCAATTACTTTACTACTATCAGAGATTAGTAATGCCACTACTGAATTCTAATTATTTTAAAGTAGTTGAGGTTGAGAAGCTTGATTACTTTTTGTAGTGTATTTTGGGTTTCTTTAATTGCTTTACTATTATCTGATATTAGTAATGCCACTATTGAATCTCGATTACTTCAAAGGAGTTGAGGTTGAGAATCTCAATTACTTTCTATAGTATATTTTGGGTTTTTCAAACAACTTTATTGTTGTTAAAGATTAGTAATGCCACTATTGAATCTTGATTATTTCAAAGTAGTTGAAGTTGAAAAGCTTGATTATTTTGTACAATATATTTTAGGTTTCTCTAACTACTTTACGATCATCAAAGATTAGTAATGCCACTGCTAAATCTCAATTACTTTGAGGTAGTTGAGGTTGAGAAGCTCGATTACTTTTTGTAGTATATTTTAGGTTTCTCTAACTTCTTTAATGATGTCAAAGATTAGTAATGCCACTATTGAATCTTTATTACTTCAAAGTAGTTGAGTTTGAGAAGCTTGATTAATTTTTACAGTGTATTTTGAGTTTCTTTAACTGCTTTACTGCTACTAGAGATTAGTAATACCACTGTTGAATCTTAATTACTTTGAAGTAGTTGAAAGTAAGAAGCTTGATTATTTTCTATAGTGTTAATCAAGTTTCTCTAACTATTTTACTACAGTTAGATATTACTAATGCCACTGCTAAATTTTAATTACTCTTAAATAGTTGAGATTGAGAAGCTCGATTACTTTTTATATTATATTTTAAGTTTCTCCAACTACTTTACTTCTGCCAAAGATTAGTAATGCCACTGTTGAATGCTAATTAATTTTTGTAGTGCATTTTGGGTTTCTCTAACTACTTTATTGCTACTGAAGATTAGTAGTACCACTATTGAATCTTGATTATTTTGAAGTAGTTGAGGTTGAGAAGCTTGATTATTTTTTATAGTTTATTTTAGGTTTCTCCAATTACTTTAATACTATCAAAGATTAGTAATATCACTATTAAATCAAGATTACTTTGAAGTAGTTAAGGTTGAGAAGCTTGATTACTTTTTATAGTATTGATCGGGTTTCTCCAACTACTTTATTGATATCAGAGATTAGTAATGCCAATTTTGAATCTCAATTATTTTGAAGTAGTTTAAGTTGAGATTCTTGATTACTTTTTGTAGTGTATTTCAAGTTTCTCCAACTGCTTTACTATTATCAAAGATTAGTAATGCCATTACTAAATCCTCATTACTTCAAAGTAGTTGAAGTTGAGAATTTTGATTACTTTTTATAGTGTATTTTAATTTTTTCTAACTGCTTTACTACTACTGAAAATTAGTAATTCCACTACTAAATCCCAATTACTTCAAAGTAGTTGAGGTTGAGAAACTTGATTACTTCTTGTAGTGTATTTTAAGTTTTTCCAACTACTTTTTTATAGTGTATTTTGAGTTTCTTCAATTGTTTTACTGTTGAATCTCAATTACTTCAAAGTAGTTGAGGTTAAAAACCTTGATTACTTTCTATAGTGTTGATCAATTTTTTAAAATTACTTTACACTAATAAAGATTAGCAATGATATTGCTAAATTATGATTACTTTGAAGTAGTTGATGTTGAGAAGTGAAATAACTTTATGAAGTATATTTTAGATTTCTTCAACTACTTTACTGCTACTAGAGATTAGTAATACCACTACTAAATCTCAATTACTTTGAAGTAGTTGAGGTTGAGAAGCTCGATTACTTTCTACAATGTACTTTGAGTTTCTGTAATTGCTTTACTACTTCTAGAGATTAGTAATACTACTATTGAATCTTGATTATTTTGAAGTAGTTGAGGTTGAGAAGCTTGATTATTTTTTACAATGTTGATTAGGTTTCTTCAACTACTTTACTATTGAAGGAGATTAGTAATGCCACTATTGAATCTTGATTAATTCAAAGCAATAAAGGTTGAGAATCTTGATTACTTTCTATTATGTTGATCAGGTTTCTCTAACTGCATTATTATTGTCAAAGATTAATAATGCCAATATTGAATCATGATTACTACAAAGTAGTTGAGGTTGAGAAACCTGATTACTTTCTATAGTGTATTTCAAGTTTCTCCAACTGATTTACTATTATCAAAGAATAGTAATGCCACTATTGAGTCCTGATTACTTTGAAGTAGTTAAGGTTGAGAAGCTTGATTACTTTCTATAGTGTATTTTGAGTTTTTCCAACAGCTTTACTACTACCAAAGATTAGTAATGTCACTATTGAATCTTGATTACTTTGAAGTAATTTAGGTTGAGAAGCCCGATTACTTTTTATAGTGTTGATGGAGATTCTCTAGCTACTTTACTGCTACTAAAGATTAGTAATGCCATTGTTGAATCTTGATTACTTCAAAGTAGTCTAGGTTGAAAAGCTTGATTACTTTCTATAATGTTGATCAGGGTTTTCTAACTATTTTATAGCTACTAAAGATTAGTAATATAATTACTGAATCTTGATTACTTCAAAGTAGTTAAGGTTGAGAAGACCAATTAATTTTTTTAATGTATTTCAAGTTTCTCCAACACTTTTATTGCTGTCAGAGATTAGTAATGCCACTGTTGAATCATGATTACTTTGAAGTAGTTGAGGTTAAAAAGCCTAATTACTTTTTACAATATATTTTGGATTTTTCCATCTACTTTACTATTACTAAAGATTATTAATGCCATTATTGAATCTTGATTGCTTCAAAGTAGTTGATGTTGAGAAGCTCGATTACTTTTTATAGTGTATTTTGGGTTTCTCTAACTACTTTATTGATGTCTAAAATTAGTAATGTCATTGTTAAATTTTGATTACTTTGAAGTCATTGAGGTTGAAAACCCTGATTATTTTTTATAGTATATTTTGGGTTTATCTAACTTATTTACTACTGATAGAGATTAGTAATACCATTATTGAATTTTGATTACTTCAAAGTAGTTGAAGTTGAGAAGCTTGATTATTTTTTGTAGTGTATTTTGGGTTTCTCCAACTACTTTACTACTACCAAAGATTAGTAACACCACTGCTAAATCTCGATTAGTTTGAATTAGTTGAATTCGAGACCTTTAATTACTTTTTGTAGTGTATTTTGGATTTCTCCAACTACTTTACTACTATCAGATATTAGTAATGCCACTACTAAATCATGATTACTTTGAAGTAGTTGAGGTTGATAAGCCCAATTTTTTTCTATAGTGTATTTTAGGTTTCTCCAAGTACTTTACTACTGTTAAATATTAGTAATACTATTGTTGAATCTTGATTACTTTGAAGTAGCTGAGATTGAGAAGATCAATTACTTTCTTTAGTGTTGATTATGTTTCTCTAACTATTTTACTGCTGCTAGAGATTAGTAATGTCACTATTGTATCTTGATTACTTCAAAGTAATTGAGGTCGAAAACCTTGATTACTTTTTGTAGTAGATTTTAGGTTTTTATAACTATTTTTCTATTGTCAGAGCTTAGTAATGCTACTGATAAATCTTGATTACTTCAAAGTAGTTGAGGTTGAGAAGCCCAAATACTTTTTACAGTGTATTTTGGGTTTCTCTAATTGCTTTATTGCTATCAAAGATTAGAAATACCACTACTAAATTCTGATTACTTCAAAATAATTGAGGTTGAGAAACCCAATTACTTTTTATAATGTATTTTAGGTTTATTCAATTGTTTTACTGTTATCAGAGATTAGTAATACCACTAGTAAATCTTGATTAGTTTTTAGTAATTGAAGTTGAGAAGCTCGATTACTTTTTATAGTGTTGATTAGGTTTCTCTAACTACTTTACTACTATTAGAGATTAGTAATGCCACTACTAAATCTTGATTACTTCGAAGTAGTTGTGGTTGAGAAGCCCAATTACTTTTTATAGTTTATTTTAGGTTTCTCAAACTATTTTACTATTGCTAAAAATTAGTAATATCATTACTAAATCTTGATTACTTTGAAGTAGTTAAAGTTAAGAAGCGAGATTAATTTCTCTAGTATATTTCAAGTTTTTTTAATTAATTTACTACTACCATAGATTAGTAATGCCACTGTTATATCTTGATTACTTTTGAAGTAGTTGAGATTGAGAACGTTGAATACTTTTTGTAGTGTATTTTAGGTTTTTTAACTGCTTTACTACTGTCAGAGATTAGTAGTGCGACTACTAGATCCTGATTACTTCAAACTATTTGAGTTTGAGAAACCTAATTACTTTCTACAGTGTATTTCATGTTTTTCCAACTACTTTACTACTATCAAAGATTACTAATGCCACTACTAAATTATGATTATTTCAAAGTTGTTGAGGTTGAGAAGTTTGATTACTTTTTGTAGTATATTTTGAGGTTTTTCAACTATTTTACTATTGCCAGAGATTAGTAATACTACTATTGAATCTTGATTACTTTAAAGTAGTTGAAGTTGAGAAGTTCAATTAATTTTTATAATATATTTTGGGTTTTTTCAATTGCTTTACTACTACTAGAGATTAGTAATGCCACTATTGAATCTTAATTATTTCAAAGTAGTTGAAGTTGAGAAGCATGATTATTTTTTGCAGTGTATTTTACATTTTTTCAACTACTTTATTACTACTAGAGATTAGTACTGTCACTATTGATTCTCAATTACTTTGAAGTAGTTGATGTTAAGAAGCCTAATTAGTTTATATAGTGTATTTTGGGTTTCTCCAACTACTTTAATGTTATTAAATATTAGTAATGCCATTTTTGAATCTAGACTACTTTAAAGTATTTGAGTTTTAGAAGCTTGATTACTTTTTGTAGTGTATTTTAGGTTTTTCCAACTACTTTACTACTATCAAAGATTAGTAATGCCAATACTAAATCTTGAATACTTCAAAGTAGTTAAGGGTGAGAAGCCTAATTACTTTCTATAGTGTTGATTAGGTTTTTCTAACTACTTTACTACTGTCGAAGATTAGAATGTCACTATTGAATCTCAATTACTTTGAAGTAGTTGAGGTTGACAAGCTCAATTAATTTTTATAATATGTTTTAAGTTTATTCAACTACTTTTAATACTAATAGAGATTAGTAATACCACTGCTAAATCTTGATTACTTCAAAGTAGTTGAGGTTGAGAATCCTGATTACTTTTTGTAGTGTATTTTAGATTTCTTCAACTACTTTACTACTACTGGAGATTAGTAATGTCACTGTTGAATAAAGATTACTATGAAGTAAGTAAGGTTGAGAAGCTCGATTATTTTCTATAGTGTATTTTGGGTTTCTCTAACTACTTTACTATTACCAGAGATTAGTAATACCACTACTGAATCCTAATTACTTCGAAGTAGTTGAGGTTGAGAAGCTTGATTACTTTTTGTAGTGTATTTCAAGTTTCTTCAACTACTTTACTACTACCAGAGATTAGTAATACCACTATTGAATCTTGATTACTTCATAGTAGTTGAGATTGAGAAGCTTGATTACTTTTTATAGTATATTTTAAATTTTTTCAATTGGTTTACTGCTATCAGAGATAAGTAATGCCACTACAGAATCTGGATTACTTTGAAGTAATTGAGGTTGAGAAGCTTAATTACTTTCTATAATGTATTTTAAGTTTCTCCAATTGCTTTACTATTATTTGAGATTAGTAGTGCCACTACTGAATCCTTATTACTTTGAAGTAATTGAGGTTGAGTAGCTTGATTAATTTTTATAGTGTATTTAGGATTTTTCTAACTGTTTTACTACTACTGTAGATTAGTAATGCCACTATTAAATCTTGATTACTTTGAAGTAGTTGAGGTTGAGAATCTTGATTACTTTTTATAGTGTATTTCAAGTTTCTCTAATTACTTTACTACTTCTAGAGATTAGTAATGTTACTACTGAATCCTAATTACTTCAAAGTAGTTGAGGTTGAGAAGCCTGATTACTTTCTATAGTATATTATGAGATTTTTCAACTGCTTTACTACAATTTAGATTTGTAATGCCACTACTGAATCCTGATTACTTGAAGGTAGTTGAAGTTGAGAAGTTTGATTACTTTCTATAGTGTATTTCAAGTTTTTTCAACTACTTTACTACTGTTAGACTGAATTTTGATTACTTTAAAGTAGTTGAGGTTGAGAAGCCTAATTACTTTCTGTAGTGTATTTTGAGTTTTTTATCTGCTTTACTACTACCTGCTATTAGTAATATCATTACTAAATCTTGATTATTTTAAAGTAGTTGAGGTTGAAAAGCCCAATTACTTTTTACAATGTATTTTGGGTTTTTCCAACTACTTTACTACTGTTAGAGATTAGTAATTCTACTATGGAATCTTGATTACTTTGATGTGGTTGAGGTTTAGAATCTTGATTACTTTTTGTAGTTTATTTTGAGATTCTCCAACCATTTACTACTATCAAAGATCAGTAATGCCACTATTGAATCTTGATTACTTTGAAGTAATTGAGGTTGAGAAGCTTGATTACTTTTTATAATATATTTTGGGTTTCTTTAAATACTTAACTACTACCAGAGATTAGTAATACCACTATTGAATCCCAATTACTTTAAATTAGTTAACATTGAGAAGCTTGATTACTTTTTGTAGTATAATTTGGGTTTATCCAACTATTTTATTAACATCGAAGATTAGTAATGCCACTGCAAAATTTTGATTATTTCAAAGTAGTTGAGGTTGAAAAACATGATTAATTTCTATAGTTTATTTTAGAATTCTTCCACTGCTTTCCTACTACTAGAAATTAGTAATGCCACTACTGAATCTTGATTACTTTGAAGTCATTGAGGTCAAGAAGCTCGATTACTTTATGTAGTGTATTTTGAGTTTCATCAATTGCTTTACTACTATTAGAGATTAGTAATGTCAGTGATGAATCCTAATTACTTTGAAGTAGTTGATATTGAGAAGCTTGATTACTTTCTGTAGTGTATTTTAGGTTTCTTCAACTACTTTATTATTATTGAAGATTAGTAATGCCACTACTGAATCTTGATTACTTCAAAGTAGTTGAGGTTGAAAAGCCTGATTTACTTTCTATAATGTATTTTAGGTTTCTTTAAATACTTCACTATTATTTAAGATTAGTAATACCATTATTGAATC
Source organism: Torreya grandis (assembly GCA_037957365.1). Taxonomy (NCBI): domain Eukaryota; kingdom Viridiplantae; phylum Streptophyta; class Pinopsida; order Cupressales; family Taxaceae; genus Torreya; species Torreya grandis. Next base: position 2,480,877 of record JARHVA010000105.1, read on the forward strand.
TTGATTACTTCGAAGTAGTTGAGGTTGAGAAGCCTGATTAATTTTTGCAATATATTTTGACTAATTGCTTTACTACTATTAGAGATTAGTAATGCCACTATTCAATCTTGATTACTTCAAAGTAGTTGAGGTTTAGAAGCTTGATTACTTTCTATAATGCATTTTAGGTTTCTCTAACTACTTTACTACTATCAAATATTAGTAATACCTCTATTGAATCCCTATTACTTCAAAGTAGTTGAGGTTGAGAAGCTTAATTACTTTTTGTAGCATATTTTGGGTTTCTCTAACTACTTTATTGCTATCAAAGATTAGTAATGCCACTGTTGAATCCCAATTACTTCAAAGTAATTGATGTTGAGAAGATTGATTACTTTATATATTATATTTTGAGTTTCTTCAAAAAAATTACTACTATCAGAGATTAGTAATGTCTCTGTTGAATCTCAATTACTTAAAAGTAGTTGAGGTTGAGAAGCTTGATTAATTTTTACAATGTATTTTAGGTTTTTCCAACTAGTTTACTACTATCGAAGATTAGTAATGCCGCTACTAAATCTTGATTACTTTGAAGTAGTTGAAGTTGAGAAGCTTGATTACTTTTTGTAGTGTATTTCAAATTTTTCTAACTATTTTACTGCTACTGAAGATTAGTAAAGCCACTGTTGAACCTGATTACTTTGAAGTAGTTAAGGTTGAGAAGCTTGATTACTTTTTATAGTGTATTTTGGTTTTCTCCAACTATTTTACTACTATCGAAGATTAGTAGTACCACTACTAAATCTTGATTACTTCAAAGTAGTTTAGGTTGAGAATTTTGATTTGATCTTACAGTGTATTTTGAGTTTTTGTCATTATTTTACTACTTTTAGAGATTAGTAATACCACTACTAAATCTTGATTACTTTGAAGTAGTTGACATTGATAAGATTGATTACTTTCTATAGTATTGATCAAGTTTTTTCAACTGCTTTACTCTTGTCAAAGATTATTAATTCCACTATTGAATCTTGATTAAATTGAATTAGTTGAGGTTGAGAAGCCCAATTACTTTCTATAGTATATTTTTGAGTTTCTCTAACTACTTAATAGTTGTCAAAGATTAGTAATGCCACTATTGAATCATTATTACTTTGAAGTAGTTGAGGTTGAGAATTTTGATTACTTTTTATAATATATTTTAGGTTTATCCAAATGCTTTATTATTGTCAAAGATTAATAATGCCATTGTTGAATCTCAATTATTTCAAAGTAGTTGAGGTTGAGAAGTCTGATTACTTTCTACAGTGTTGATTGTATTTCTCCAACTGCTCTACTACTATTAGAGATTAGTAATGTCACTTCTAAATCTTGATTACTTTGAAGTAGTTAAGGTTTAGAAGCTTGATTACTTTCTGTAGTGTTGATTGAGTTTCTTTAACTACTTTACTATTGTTAGAGATTAGTAATACCACTATTGAATATTGATTACTTAAAAGTAGTTAAGGTTGAGAAAATTGATTACTTTCTATAGCATATTTCAGGTTTCTCTAAGTACTTTACTACTACTAGAGATTAATAATACTACTGTTTTTTTTGATTACTTTGAAGTAGTTGAAGTTGAGAAGTTTGATTACTTTTTTTTAGTGTTGATCAAGTTTTTTCAACTGCTTTATTGCTACCAAAGATTAGTAATTCCATTGTTGAATCTTGATTACTTCAAAGTAGTTAAGGTTGAAAATCTTAATTAATTTTTTTAGTGTATTTTGGATTTTTCCAACTACTTTACTGCTGCCAAATATTAGTAATGTCACTGTTAAATCTTGATTACTTATAAGTATTTGAGGTTGAGAAGTTTGATTACTTTTTGTAGTGTATTTTAGGTTTCTCCAACTACTTTACTATTATCAAAGATTAGTAATATCACTATTTAATCTTAATTATTTTGAAGTAATTGAGGTTGAGAAGACTGATTGCTTTCTATAGTATATTTTAGGTTATTCTAACAAAGATTATTAATACCACTATTAAATTTTGATTACTTTAAAGTAGTTGAGATTGAGAAGCTCAATTGCCTTTTGTAATATATTTTGAGTTTGTCTAACTACTTTAATGCTACTAGAGATTAGTAATACCACTACTACATCCTAATTGCTTTGAAGTAGTTGAGGTTGAGAAGCCCAATTACTTTCTACAGTGTATTTTGAGTTTTTCCAACTACTTTACTATTATCAGAGATTAGTAATGCCACTGTTGAATCTTGATTACTTTAAAGCAGTTGAGGTTGAGAATCTTGATTACTTTTTGCAATATATTTTAGGTTTCTCTAATAGCTTTACTACAACCAAAGATTAGTAATGCCACTGTTGAATCTTGATTAATTTGAAGTAGTTGAGATTGAGAAACCCAATTACTTTTTTATTAATGACACTTTTGCTTATGAAGAGTCACCATGTGACTTTTCAAATGTAAAGATATGAAGGATCATGCAAGTTTGACACCATTTTATATGAGGATTAAAGGGTCATAAAGGGTGAATGCCAAAGGTAATTTAGAAATCTATAAATAAAGGATTGAGAAGCTATTTTTAATATGTAAGAGAGTTCATGGTTTGTATTTGTTTTCAAAAAAGAAAAAAAGAGATATTGTAGAGTTATATCATTTTTTGAGTAAGCAACATTGAGAGATATCTGTGTTTTATACACAAGAGGGGTTGGTGCTCTTGTGGGTTGATGCTCATAAATAGTTGCTATGTTGGTGCTTGGAAAAGACGTTAATGCTCTTGTAAGTTAGTGTTTTTAAATTTTATAATTTGAGTTGGTGCTCATTCATATACTTGATATTATTCTCCATGGTTTTTCTCACTTTAAATTTTCACATAAAAATCTGGTGTCTCTCTCTCTTGTGTGGTGTATATTATTATTTCAATTTTATTGCATATCTTGAATGCATGATTAAGTGGTTAAAGAAAATAAATTAGATTAAGTAAAAGATATATAATATATTGATTCACCCCCCCCCCCCCCCCTCTTAGTATATTTCATACTTAACAATTAGTATCAAAGTAGGTTTCTTTTGAAAAAGTTTTATAGCTTGAAGGTAGATCAAGAAAGCATGATGAGTGAATCACATGAAGGTTTTTTTAAAAATAAGGCACCTTTGTTTGATGAGACAAATTATGATTTTTAGAGTATAAAGATGAAGACTTATTTGATGGCCTTTGGATTCAACATTTGGCAAGCAGTGGTGGAGGAATATGAAGAACCACAAACCTTATAACTACTTCGATAGAATAGAAGGCAAGTGAAAATAATGCTAAAACTTTAAATACTATTTTATGTGGTCTATGTGAATAATTTTTTTTTAAATTTATGTAATGTACGTATGCTCATGAAACTTGGATAAAATTTGAGAATATATTCAAAGGTGATGTAAAGGTTTAGCAAGCTAAGTTTTAGACTTTCAGAAGACAGTTTGAGAGTTTGAATATGGAAGAGGAAGAAAATATAGCAGGTTATCTTTTATGGATTGATCAAATAGTTAATCAGATTCAAGGTCTTTGAGAAAAGTTAGAAAAATCAATAATGATTCAAAAAGTTTTGAGATCTCTACCATTGAGATATGATGCAAAAGTTTTGGTAATTGAAGAGATGAAAAATTTAGCTAAGATAAATATGGATGAGCTACATGGTATTCTTACAGTTTATGAGATGCATATCAAACAAGAAAAAACCTCAAAAAAAAAGCTACTTTCAAGAAATCAAAGAAATAAAAGGCTAAGATTCAAGAATCAAGTGGCAGTTCTAATGATGATAAAGATGACAACGAATCTCTATTCATTTGTAAGCCGAAAAAGAGCACATATAAATATCAAGGAAAATTACCTTTTAAATATTTTAATTATGGAAAGATTGGACATTTTACAACTAAGTACTCAGATAAGGGTAATGGTGACAATAAAGAAGGAAAGTCTACATAAAAAAAGAATTTTAAAATAAAATTCAAAAAGAAAATCAAGAAGAAGAGTTTGTATTCTAAAGATCCTAGCTCAGCCAAAAATAGTGGAGTCAATGATTCAGAAGAAGAAGAGATTATATTCATGGCCATACATGAAGATGCCTCCATAAGCAAAAGTACAAATAATCAAGAAGAAGAACAAGATGAAGTTAAAGTGAATTTAGAAGGAGAACTCACTTGTACCTTAGAAGAGTTAAAAGCTCTTAAGAAGAAGAATGAAATATTAAAGCTCTAGATTGAGAAAAATGAAAAGGAGTCAAAGAAAAAAATTGAAGATCTACAAGCACACTTTGAAAAAGATAAGAAAAATGAAAAAGATTTAACAACATAGTTGAAAAGAGTGTGAAAGGTATGTTATTGAAATTATTTCCTTAAAAATAGATCTTGAGAAAACAAATAAAGCAATCAATGATAGAGTAACCAATGGTTCAAAATTTGAGAATAGAACTAATATGTTAAATAAGATATTAGAAAGTCAAAGGTTAATTTCAAATAAGATAAGTATTGAATTTGAAAAAGAGAAAGGGGAGGTCACTACTTTTACAGATAAGGAAAAAGGAAAGAGCTATGATGAAGCTCTTACAAAAGAGAAAATAAAAAGAGAAGAAGTTGAGAATACAAAGGACATCTCAAATAAAGAAGGTTAGAAGGAACAAATCTACAAAGACAATCACATCATAGATACATAAATAGGTCCTATTTTTATTATAATAGATATGGTCATGAAAAAATAGAATTTTAAAAAATGGGTAACAATTTTAGAAATAAAGAGAAGGAAAATCATGCAAAAGCCATAACTCTTTTGCTCCTCTATCAGGATTTAATGAAAAGGCCACAATATATTATAAATACAAAAAATATGGACACATAACCTAGTACTATATAAGTGTGTTTGAGTCAGTCAAGAAGGACCAGAGTTTCAAGGCTCCATTTATAATTAAAAAAGTTCAACTAGGTTCATGGTAAAAGAAACAACTTGAAAAATCTATGTTGGTATAGATAGCTTTACATGCAAAAAATGAAGAAAAACCATAGTCCATTGATAGTGGATGTTTGAAAAATATGACAAAAGACAAAAGCAATTTTATAACCTTGAAGAAAATCAATGGTGGCACAATGAAATTTGAAGATAATACTACTACCAAAATTGCCAGAAAAGGTACACTAAATTTGGATAATGGTAAAACTAAAACTAAAAATATTTTGTATCTAGATGGTCTTAAGCATAATATTTTAAGTGTAATTCAAATGTGTGATCAAGGGCACACACTAAAGTTTTATGCAGAAGGTTGTGAAATTAAGAGAAAAAATATAGATGTGTTGGTTGCAGATGCTCAGAGAATAGGTATTAATTTATATATGTTATCAGATATCAAAAGTCAAAGATGTTGTTTGAGTCAGATTGAAGAAAGTTGGCTATGGTACAGGATAATGAGACACATAAATTTTAACAATCTTATCAATATTAGTAAGAAGTAAGCAATCAAAAATCTTTCAAAGATTACAAAGCCATCCGACACACTTTGTGAACCTTGTCAACATAAGAAACAGGTCAGAAGGTGGTTTAAAACAAAAGAGTACTCAACCACTCAGATGTTAGAGTTTGTTCACACTGATCTATGTGGACCTATGAGAACTCAAAGTACTCAAGGTGAGAAATATTTCTTGTTTCTTATTGATGATTTTTCACGTATGAATTGGGTAATATTTTTAAATAAAAAATCAAAAGATTTTAGACATTTAAAAGCATTCAAAGTATTAGTTGAAAATGAAACCAATTTGAAGATTAAGTGTCTAAGATCAAATCAAGGAGGATAATTCATGTTAGATCAATTTATTAAGTTTTGTGAAGACTATGGAATAAAAAGATATTATTTAATAACCATAACTTTACAACAAAATGGAGTAGTTGAATGGAGAAACATAATAATTCAAGAAATGGTGAGGATAATGTTAAATGAATCTAAAATAACAAATAAATATTAGAGAGAGGTAGTTACTATAGTAGTGCATATTTAAAATAGAGAATTATAGAGAGTTAATAGTGACAAGACTCCTTATGAGCTATGGAAAGACAAACCAACAATACTTGATTATTTCAGAGTTTTTGATAGCAGATGCTTCATAAAAAGAACTAATAAAAAACTTGGTAAGTTTGAATCTAGAGTAGATGAAGGTATATTTTTTGGTTATTCTTGTAAAATTAAAGCTTATAAATGTTATAACAAAAGAACTAAGAAAATTGTTGAAAGTGTGAGTGTCAGAATAGAAGAAGATAGAACATAAAGAATCAGTGATCTAATAAACATTCTTGAAATCATTGAAGAGGAAGATTTTGAAGAATCAGATGAAGATGAGAAGGAGAAAAAAGACACCAAAACCCCATCCAAATATGTTTAGAGAAATCATAATGAAAGTGACATTATTAGGAACATAAATGAAGAAATTTGCATTAGAAGAATGATGATAAGTGAATATGAGCAAGTTAACTTTTCTTTGTTATCTAAAATTCAATCTAAAACTTTTTCAAAAGCTAGACATGATAAGCATTCAGTTAAGGAAATAGATGAAGAATTAAATCAGATAAAAAATAATGATAATTACAAATTAGTGCCTAGACTAAAAGATCATAATGTGATAGGAACAAAATGGGTTTATAGAAATAAGTTGAATGAAAATAGAGAAGTGACCAGAAATAAAACAAGATTAGTATGTAAAGGATATGATCAAATTGAAGGAATAGATTTTGAAGAAACTTTTGCACTAGTAGCAAGGCTAGAAGCTATTTAAATGTTTCTTACATATGAGGTGTTTAAAAATTTTAAAGTGTTTTGGATGGATGTCAAATATACCTTCTTAAAAAAGAATCTAGAAGAAGAGGTCTACATTAAGAAGTTTATGAGATTTATTCTCTCGAATATTAGTAGCCATGTATACAGATTGAAGAAAGCATTGTATAGATTGAAATAAGCTCCCAGAGCTTGGTATGTAAGACTTAATAAGTACCTACAAGATCAAGGTTTCAAGACAAAATTTATTGATAGTAATCTCTACATCAAAATAGAAGGTGAGCATTAATTGATTATTGTGGTATATGTTGATGACACTATTTTTGGAGGCAACATTGAAAAGATGATAAAAGATTTTTTTAATAATATGCAAAAAGAATTTGAGACATCTATGTTTGGAAAATTATCATTTTTCTTAGAGTTTCAAATATTTTAGTTAGATAAAATAATTTTTGTATATCAAAGTAAATATACCAAGGAAATATTGAATAAATTTAGTTTTGAGGTTTGTGCACTAGTTGGCACACTAATGTGTATAGGAAATAAGGTGAGCAAGGATGAAGATTTACCTATTATAGATCAATTTTTGTATAGATTTATGATTGGTAGTCTTGTATATTTGATAATATTGAGACCAGACATCATGTATGTAGTAGGTATGGTTGTAAGATATCAATCAGCTCCAAAAGATAGTCATGTTCAGTTGGTGAAGAGAATATTCATATATATCAAGGGGACATTAGATTATGGATTGTGGGATCTCATAGATAGAGAGTTTACTTTGATTGCTTATACAAATTTAGATTAGGTAGGTTGCTTAGATAATAGAAAGAGTACAAGTAGAGGAGCTTTCTTCTTTGGTGATAGCTTAGTATCATGGCTAAGAAAAAAGCATAATATAGTATGACTTTCTATAGTTGAAGTAGAATATATTATAATGGTATTATGTTGTACTTAAGTGCTTTAGATTAAAAAATTTGGAAGATATAAAGGTAAAATATGATGAACCTATTTTTATTTTTTGTGACAACACTAGTGTTATTAATATTTCAAATAATCTAGTGATTCATTTAAAAAAAAATATTTCCATCAGATATCATTTCTTGAAAGAGCAGGTTGTAGATCAATAAGTTAAGATAGAATATATCAGTACTACAAAGTAGATTGTAGATATTTTTATAAAGGCACTATCAAAAGACACATTTGAGTATCCATAAGAGAAGTTGAGAGTAATTTATTTTACTTTCTACCATTGAGGATCTTCACCAATTGAGGGAGAGCTAAGTGTTAGCTCTAGGTAGGCCCTTTGCCATTGATGTCAAAGGAGGAGAAGAATAGAAATAGGTACAGGTATAAGTACAAATGCAAAAATAGGTACAGGTATAGATGTAAAATTAGGTACAAGGATTATATACAAGTTTCTATAATAAAGGGGAGTTACTATATGTTTTTTAGATGGTAGTATGTGTAGGTTGACATGTCCAGTACATGTTTCAAGATGTGGTAGTTTCAATTTAACGTTGCGATCAATGACAAAAAGAGAAATTATTGGAAATATTATCATTGATGTCAAAGGTCTAGTATTAGTGATAAAGTCCCCATTGCATTTAATGATGTTTTTAATATTTATATCTTAGATAATATATGTTAATATTTATTTAATATTAATGAATATATTTTTGGTTGTATATAAGTCAAAAGAGAGCCCATGGAGAAGTCAAAGAGTCATGGGGTAAAGACAAAAGAGGAATGAGACATAGTTTCTCATCAAGGGTCATCTTGAGGAATTCTAAGAATCACCATGTGAAGACAAAAGAGGGTATGGCACATTTTTCCATGAAGGCACACTTTGAAGAATACAAAAAGTCACTAAGATAAAGACAAAAGAGAAAAGAACACTTTTACTTATGAAGAGTTACCATGTGACTTTTAAAATGCAAGGATATGAAGGGTCATGCAAGTTTGGTGCCATTTCCTATGAGGATTGAAGGGTCAAAAAGGGTGAATGCCAAAGGTCATTTAGAAAGCTATAAATAAAAGCTTGAGAAGCCATTTGTAATATAAAAAAGAGTGCATGGTTTGTATTTGTTTTCAAAGAGAGAAAAACATGAGATATTATAGAGTTTTATCATTTTTGAGTAAGCAACATTGAGAGATAGTTGTGTTTTATACACAAGAGGGGTTGGTGCTCTTGTGGGTTGGTGCTCACAAATCTTTGCAAGGGGTTAGTGCTCCTGTAGGTTGATGCTCACAAATATTTGATGTGTTGGTACTTGTTAAAGAGGTTGGTGTTCTTATAAGTTGGTGCTTGCAAACTTTGTAATTTGAGTTGGTGCTCATTCATATACTTGAGATTGTTCTCCATAGTTTTTTTTACTTTGAATTTCCATGTAAAAATTTGGTCTCTCTCTCTCTCTCTCTCTCTCTCTCTCTCTCTCTCTCTCTCTCTCTCTCTCTCTCTCTCTCTCTCTCTCTCTCTCTCTCTCTCTCTCTCTCTCTCTCTTGTGTGGTGCATATTATTGTTTCATTTTTATTGAATATCTTAAATGTGTGATTAAATGGTTAAAGAAAATAAATTAGATTAACTAAAAGATATATAATATATTGATTCACCCCATCTCTCAATATATTTCATGCTTAACACCTGATTACTTTTTACAGTGTTGATCAAGTTTCTCTAACTGCTTTACTACTGTCAGAGATTAGTAATACCACTACTAATCTTGATTACTTCAAAGTAGTTGAGGTTGATAAGCTTGATTACTTTCTACATTGTCAATCGAGGTTCTCTAACTGATTTACTACTGCTAGAGATTAGTAATGCCACTGATAAAACCTCATTACTTACAAATAGTTAAGGTTGAGAAGCCTGATTATTTTTTGTAGTGTATTTTGGGTTTTTCTAACTGCTTTATTATTACCAAAGATTAGTAATGCCACTGTTAAATCTAGATTACTTCAAAGTAGTTGAGGTTGAGAAGCCCAATTATATTTTGTAGTAAATTTTATGTTTTTCTAACTGCTTTAGTATTTTCAGAGATTAGTAATATCACTGTTGAATCTTGATTACCTTGAAGTAGTTGAGGTTAAGAAGCTTGATTACTTTTTGGAGTGTATTTCGAGTTTCTCCAACTCTTTTACTACTGCCAAAGATTAGTAATGCCATTGCTAAATCAAAATTACTTCGAAGTAGTTGAGGTTGAGAATCTTGATAACTTTTTGTAATATTGATCAAGTTTTTTCAATTGCTTTACTACTGTCAGAGATTAGTAATGCCACTACTAAATCTTAATTATTTCAAAGTAGTTAAGGTTGAGAAGCTCGATTACTTTTTGTAGTGTATTTTGGGTTTCTTCAACTACTATATTGTTATCAAAGATTAGTAATGCCGTTATTGAATCTTGATTACTTTAAAGTAGTTGAGGTTGAGAAGCTTGATTACTTTTTGTAGTACATTTTTGGTTTCTCCAACTACTTTATTGTTGTTAAAAATTAGTAATACCATGACTAAATCTTGATTACTTTAAATTAGTTGAGATTGAGAAGCCCAATTACTTTCTGTAGTGTATTTCAGGTTTCTCAACCTGCTTTGTTGTTGTTGAAGATTAGTAATGCCACTGATAAATCTTGATTAATTCAAAGTAATTGAGGTTGAGAAGCCTGATTATTTTTTATAGTGTATTTTGGGTTTTTCCAACTACTTTACTGCTATCAAAGATTAGTAATGCCACTACTGAATCTTGATTGCTTCAAAGTAGTTGAGGTTGAGAAGCTCGATTACTTTCTATAGTGTATTTTGGGTTTCTCCAATTGGTTTACTATTGCTAGAGATTAGTAATGCCACTATTGAATCTCAGTTACTTTAAAGTAGTTGAACTTGATAAGCTTGATTAATTTTTATAGTGTATTTTAGATTTTTCTAACTATTTTATTGCTATCAAAGATTAGTATTATCACTGCTAAATCCCAATTACTTTAAAGTAGTTGAGGTTGAGAACCTTGATTATTTTCTATAGTGTTAATCAAGTTTCTCCAACTGCTTTATTGTTGCTAAAAATTAGTAATGTCACTGTTGAATCCTGATTACTTCAAAGTAGTTGAGGTTGACAAGTCTGATTACTTTTTATAGTGTATTTCATGTTTTTCTAACTGCTTTACTGCTATCAAAGATAAGTAATGCCACTGTTGAATCTAGATTACTTCCTAGTAGTTGAGATTGAGAAGCCCAATTACTTTCTACAATGTATTTCAAGTTTCTCCAACTACTTTACTATTGTTAGAGATTAGTTATGCTACTACCGAATCTTGATAACTTCAAAGAAGTTGAGGTTGAGAAGTTTGATTACTTTTCGTAGTGTCTTTTTGGTTTCTCCAACTGATTTACTATTGGTAGAGATTAGTAATACCACTACTGAATCTCGATTACTTTGAAGTAGTTGAGGTTGAGAAGCCTATTTACTTTTTGTAGTGTTGATCAAGTTTATCCAACTACTTTACTGCTACTAAAGATTAGTAATGCCAATGTTGAATCTCAATTACTTCAAAGTAGTTGAGGTTGAGAAGCTTAATTACTTTCTACACTATATTTTATGTTTTTTCAATTATTTTACTACTGCTAGAGATTATTAATGCCACTACTAAATCTTGATTACTTTAAAGTAGTTGAAGTTGAGAAGCTCGATTACTTTTTATAGTGTATTTTGAGTTTCTCCAACTGATTTATTGTTGTTAAATATTAGTAATGCCATTGCTCAATCTCAATTACTTTGAAATAGTTGAGGTTGAGAAGCTTGATTACTTTGTGTAGTGTATTTTGGGTTTCTCCAACTTATTTACTACTACCAAAGATTAGTAATACCACTGCTAAATCCCAATTACTTCAAAATAGTTAAAGTTGAGAAACTTGATTACTTTTTACAGTGTTGATTGGGTTTCTCTGACTGCTTTACTACTACCAGAGATTAGTAATGCCATTGTTGAATTTTGATTATTTTGAGGTAGTTGAGGTTGAACAACCTGATTAATTTTTATAGTATATTTTGTGTTTTTCCAACTACTTTACTACTGTCAGAGATTAGTAATACCACCATTGAATCCCGATTACTTCAAAATAGTTGAGGTTGAGAAGCTCAATTATGTTTTGTATTATATTTTTGGTTTTTCCAACTGCTTTAGTGTTGTCAAAGATTAGTAATATCACTGTTAAATTATGATTACATTGAAGTAGTTGAGATTGAGAAGCTTGATTACTAACTATAGTGTATTTTGATTTTCTCCAACTACTTTACTTCTATCAAAGATTAGTAATGCCACTAATGAATCATGATTACTTCAAAGTAGTTGAGGTTTAAAAGCTTGATTACTTTTTGTAGTATTGATCTAGTTTTCTCTAATTATTTTACTACTATTGTAGATTAGTAACGCCAATATTGAATTTTGATTACTTCAAAGTAGTTGAGGTTGAGAATTCCTATTACTTTTTACAAAGTATTTCGAGTTTCTCCAACTGCTCTACTACTATTTAAGATTAGTAATGCCATTGTTAAATCTCAATTACTTCAAAGTAGTTCAGGTTGAGAAACCTGATTATTTTTATAGTGTATTTTAATTTTCTCTAACTATTTTATTACTACTGGAGATTAGTAATGCCACTCTTGAATCTTGATTACTTCAAAGTAGTTGAGATTGAGAAGCTTGATTAATTTCTATAGTGTATTTCAAGTTTCTTCAACTGCTTTACTACTGCTAGAGATTAGTAATGTCACTGCTAAATGTTGATTATTTTAATGTAATTGAGGTTGAGAGGTTCAATTAATTTTTATAGTGTTGATTAGGTTTCTCAACTACTTTACTACTATTGAAGATTAATAATGGCACTAATGAATCCCAATTACTTCAAAGTAGTTGAAGTTGATAAGCTTGATTATTTTGAGTTTTTCTAACTACTTTACTATTATTATAGATTAGTAATACCACTACTAAATTCTGATTACTTTGAAGTAGTTGAGATTGAGAAGCTTGATTAATTTTTGAAGTATTGATTAGGTTTATCCAACTCTTTTACTACTGCCAAAGATTAGTAATACCACTGCTAAATCTTGATTACTTTGAAGTAGTTAAGTTTGAGAAGATCACTTACTTTTTTTAGTATATTTTCAATTTTTCCAATTGCTTTAGTACTACATGAGATTAATAATGCCACTGTTGAATCTTATTTACTTTGAAATAGTTGAAGTTGAGAAGCTTGATTACTTTTTATAGTGCATTTTAGGTTTCTCTAATTACTTTACTATTATTAAAGATTAGTAATACCACTACTAAATCTTGATTACTTTGAAGTAGTTAAGGTTGTGAATCCTGATTATTTTCTACAATGTTGATCAGGGTTCTTCAACTACTTTACTACTGACAGAGATTAGTAATACCATTATTAAATCTTGATTACTTTGAAGTAGTTAAAGTTGAGAAGTTTGATTACTTTTTGTAGTGTATTTCAGATTTCTCTAACTGCTTTATTGTTGTCAAAGATTAGTAATACCACTGTTGAATCCTGATTACTTTGAAGTAGTTAAGTTGAAAAGCTTGATTACTTTCTATAGTGTATTTTAAGTTTCTCTAACTATTTTACTACTATCAGAGATTAGTAATTCCATTACTGAATCTTGATTACTTCAAAATAGTTAAGGTTGAGAAGGTCGATTACATTTTACAGTGTTGATTGGGTTTCTCCAACTACTTTATTGCTACTGTAGATTAGTAATGCCATTATTGAATCCTGATTACTTTGAAGTAGGTGAGGTTGAGAAGCTTGATTAATTTCTATATTATATTTTAGGTTTATCTAACTGATTTACTCTTATCAAAGATTAGTAATGTCACTACTAAATCTTGATTAATTTGAACTAGTTGAGATTGAGAAGCTCGATTAATTTTTGTTATATATTTTGGGTTTCTTCAACTATTTTACTGCTGTCAAAGATTAGTAATAGCACTATTGAATCTCGATTATTTCAAAGTAATTGAGTTTAAGAATCTTGATTATTTTTTGTAGTTTTGATCGAGTTTCTTCAACTATTTTACTACTACCAGAGATTAGTAATGCCACTAGTAAATATTGATTACTTCAAAGTAGTTGAGGTTAAGAACTTTGATTACTTTCTATAGTTTATTTTAGGTTTTTTCAACTACTTTGCTATTGTCAAAGATTAGTAATGCCACTATTAAATCTTGATTACTTTGAAGTAGTTGAGGTTGAGAATCCTGATTGCTTTTTGTAGTGTTGATCATGTTTTTCCAACTACTTTACTGCTATCAGAGATTAGTAATGCCATTGTTGAATCCTTATTACTTCGAAGTAGTTAAGGTTAAAAAGCTTGATTACTTTATATAGTGTATTTCAAGTTTCTTCAACTACTTTATTATTGTCGAAGATTAGTATTACCACTATTAAATTTCATTTACTTTGAAGTAGTTGAGGTTGAGAAGCCCAATTACTTTTTGTAGTGTATTTTGGGTTTCTCCAATAGCTTTACTACTATCAGAGATTATTAATACCACTACTGAATCTTGCTTACTTTAAAGTAGTTGAGGTTGAGAAGCTCGATTATTTTTTGAAATGTTGATTATATTTTTCTAACTTCTTTATTGCTACCAGAGATTAGTCATGCCACTACTAAATCTAGATTACTTTGAAGTAGTTGAGGTTGAGAAGCCAGATTACTTTTTGTGGTATATTTTGAGTTTCTCTAACTACTTTACTACTGCCAAAGATTACCAATGCCACTATTTGATCTCTATTACTTTAAAGTAGTTGAGGTTGAGAAATCTGATTACTTTTTGCAGTGTATTTTAAGTTTTTCAAACTGCTTTACTGCTATCATAGATTAGTAATGCCACTACTAAATCTTGATTACTTCAATGTAGTTGAGGCTAGGAAGCTCAATTACTTTCTATAATGTTGATGAAGTTTCTCTAATTGCTTTATTGTTATCAATGATTAGTAATTCCACTATTGAATCCCAATTACTTTAAAGTAGTTGAGGTTGAGAAGCTTAATTACTTTCTTTATTGTATTTTACGGTTCTCCAATTACTTTACTATTGTCAGAGATTAGTAATATCACTGTTGAATCTTGATTACTTGGAAGTAGTTGAGGTTGAGAAGCTAGATTAATTTCTATAGTGTTGAGCAGGTTTCTCCAACTACTTTACTATTGTGAGAGATTAGTAATGCCACTACTGAATCTTGATTTCTTTGAAGTAGTTGAGGTTAAAAAACCCAATTACTTTCTATAGTGTATTTTAAGTTTCTCTAAATACTTTAATGTTGTCAGATATTAGTAATGCCACTGTTAAATCTCCATTACTTTGAAATAGTTGAGGTTGAGAAGTCTGAATACTTTCTACAGTTTATTTTAGGTTTTTCCAATTGCTTTACTACTAGTAAATATTAGTAATATCACTGTTAAATCTCGATTACTTTGAAGTAGTTGAGGTTGAAAAGCTTGATTACTTTTTGTACTATGGATTGAGTTTTTCTAACTATTTTACTACTGTTAAAGATTAGTAATGCCACTGTTGAATCCTAATTACTTTGAAGTAGTTGAGGTTGAGAAGCTTGATTACTTTCTGTAACATATATTAGATTTCACCAATTACTTTATTGTTACTAGAGATTACTAATACCACTATTGAATCCCAATTACCCTGAAGTAGTTGAGATTGAGAAGCTTGATTAATTTCTATAGTGTATTTCAATTTTCTCCAATTGTTTTACTACTACCGAAGATTAGTAATGATAGTACTAAATCTTGATTATTTTAAAGTAGTTAAATTTGAGAAGCTTGATTAATTTTTACAGTGTATTTTGAGTTTTTCCAACTACTTTACTATTATCGAAGATTAGTAATACCACTATTAAATCTTGATTACTTTGAAGTAGTTGAGTTTGTGAAGCTTGATTACTTTTAGCAGTGTATTTTGAGTTTTTTTAAGTGCTTTACTATGACCAAAGATTAGTAATGCCATTGTTTAATCTTGATTACTTCGAAGTATTTGAGGCTGAGAAGCTCGAATAATTTTTACAGTGTTGATCAGGTTTCCCTAACTACTTTACTACTGCTAGAGATTAGTAATGCCACTATTGAATCCTGATTACTTCAAAGTAATTAAGGTTGAGCAGCTTAATTATTTTTTACAATGTATTTTAGGTTTCTCTAACTACTTTATTACTGTTAGAGATTAGTAATGCCACTATTGAATCCTAATTACTTTAAAGTAGTTAAGTTTGAGAATCCCAATTACTTTCTTTAGTGTATTTTAGGTTTCTTTAACTGCTTTAATGCTCCTAGAGATTAGTAATGCTACTACTTAATCTTGATTACTTTGAAGTAGTTGAAGTTGAAAAGATTGATTACTTTTTATAGTGTATTTCAAGTTTTTCAAACTGTTTTACTGCTATCAAAGATTAGTAATGCCACTACTGAATCTTGATTACTTTGAAATAGTTAAAGTTGAGAAACCTGATTACTTTTTGTAGTGTATTTCATGTTTTTTCAACTGCTTTATTACTACCAAAGATTAGTAATGCCTCTACTGAATCTAAATTATTTCAAAGTAGCTGAGGTTAAGAAGTTTGATTACTTTTTAGTGTATTTTGGGTATCTCTAACTATTTTGTTGCTACCAAAGATTAGTAATGCCATTACTAAATATTGATTACTTCAAAGTAGTTGAGGGTGAGAAGCCTAATTACTTTCTATAGTGCTGATTAGGTTTTTCTAACTACTTTACTACTGTTAAAGATTAGTAATGTCACTACTGTCGAAGATTAGGTTTTTCTAAGTAATTGAGGTTGAGAAGCTTGATTAATTTTTATAGTGTATTAGGATTTCTCTAACTATTTTACTACTGCTGGAGATTAGTAATGCCACTATTGAATCTTGATTACTTTGAAGTAGTTGAAGTTGAAAAGCTTGATTACTTTCTATAATGTATTTCAAGTTTCTCAAACTACTTTACTGCTATTAAAGATTAGTAATGCCACTACTGAATCTTGATTACTTTGAAAAAGTTAATTTTGAGAAACCTGATTACTTTTTGTAGTGTATTTCATGTTTTTTCAACTGCTTTATTACTACCAAAGATTAGTAATGCCTCTACTGAATCTCAGTTATTTCAAAATAGCTGAGGTTAAGAAGTTTGATTACTTTTTAGTGTATTTTGGGTATCTCCAACTATTTTGTTGCTACCAAAGATTAGTAATGCCATTACTAAATATTGATTACTTCAAAGTAGTTGAGGTTGAGAACCCTGATTACTTTTTATAGTGTATTTTGAGTTTTTCCAATTACTTTACTACTATCAAAGATTAGTAATGTCACTACTAAATCTTGATTACTTCAAAATAGTTGAGATTGAGAAGCTCGATTACACTCTATAGTGTGTTTTCAGTTTCTCCAATTGCTTTACTACTATCGAAGATTACTAATATCACTACTAAATCTTGATTACTTTAAAGTAGTTGAGGTTGAGAAGATTGATTATTTTTTACAGTATATTTTAGGTTTTTCCAATTGCTTTACTACTACTTTAGATTAGTAATGCCACTATTAAATCCTAATTACTTTGAAGTAGTTGAGGTTGAGCAACTTGATTAATTTCTATAGTGTAATTTAAGTTTTTAAAAATACTTTAATGATGTTAGAGATTAGTAATGCTATTACTGAATCTTGATTACTTCAAAGCAGTTGAGGTTGAAAACCCTGATTAATTTTTGCAGTGTATTTTGGATTTCTCTAACTACTTTACTTCTACCAAAGATTAGTGATGCCATTATTGAATCTTGATTACTTAGAAGTAATTGAGGTTGAGAAGCTCGATTACTTTCTACAGTGTTGATCAAGTTTTTCCAACTGTTTTAATACTATCAAAGATTAGTAATACCACTGTTAAATCTTGATTACTTTAAAATAGTTGAGATTGAAAAGCTTGATTACTTTTTGTAGTGTATTTTGTATTTCTCCAATTGTTTTATTGCTGCTAGGGATTAGTAATACCACTATTGAATCTTGATTACTTCAAAGTAGTTAAAGTTGAGAAGCCTGATTATTTTTTGTAGTGTATTTTAGGTTTTTCCAATTGATTTTTTACTATTAAAGATTAGTAATTCTACTATTGAATCTTGATTATTTTGAAGTAGTTCAGATTGCGAACCCTGATTAATTTTTGTAGTATATTTTGGGTTTCTCTAACTGCTTTACTAATACCAAAGATTAGTAATGCCACTATTAAATTTAGATTACTTTGAAGTAGTTGAGGTTGAGAAGCCCAATTACTTTCTACTCTGTTGATTAGATTTTTCCAACTACTTTACTACTATCAAAGATTAGTAATGTCACTGTTAAATCTTGATTATTTTAAAGTAGTTGAGGTTGATTAGCTTGATTACTTTTTACAGTGTATTTCAAGTTTATCCAACTACTTTATCATTGTCAGAGATTACTAATGTCACTGTTGAATCTTGATTACTTTGAAGTACTTAAAGTTGAGAAGCTTGATTATATTTTACAATGTATTTCATGTTTTTCTAACTACTTTACTATTGTCAGAGATTAGTAATACCACTACTGAATCTCAATTACTTCAAAGTAGTTGACGTTGAGAAGCCTAATTACTTTTTGTAGTGTATCTTTGATTTCTTCAACTGCTTTAATGCTATCAGAAATTAGTAATACCATTATTGAATCATGATTACTTTGAAGTAGTTGATGTTGAAGAGCTTGATTACATTTTGTAATGTTGATCGGGTTTCTATAATGTCTTTACTACTGTCAAAGATTAGTAATGCCATTACTAAATCTTGATTACTTCAAAGTAGTTGAGGTTGAAAAGATCAATTACTTTCTATAGTGTATTTTGGGTTTCTCTAACTACTTTAATGCTACCATAGATTAGTAATACCACTACTGAATCTTAATTACTTTAAAATAGCTAAGGTTGAGAAATTTGATTACTTTTTTTATTGTATTTTATGTTTTTCTAACTACTTTACTATTGCCAGAGATTAGTAATACCACTACTAAATCCTGATTACTTTGAAGTAGTTGAGATTGAGAAGTTTGATTAGTTTTTGTAGTATATTTCAAGTTTTTCTAGTTGCTTTACTACTTCTAGAGATTAGTAATACCACTATTAAATATTGATTACTTCAAAGTAGTTAATATTGAGAAGCCCAATTACTTTCTGTAGTGTATTTCATGTTTCTCCAACTGCTTTATTGCTATCAAAAATTAGTAATGCCACTACTAAATTTTGATTACTTTGAAGTAGTTAGAGTTGAGAAGCCTGATTAATTTTTAAAGTGTTTATTCTATTTCTCCAACTACTTTACTGCTACTAGAGATTAGTAATATAACTACTAAATCTTGATTACTTCAAAGTAATTGAGGTTGAGAAGCCTGATTATTTTTTGTAGTGTCTTTCAATTTTTTCCATATACTTTACTATTGTCAAAGATTAGTAACTCTACTACTAAATCTTAATTACTTCAATAGTTGAGGTTGAGAAGCCTGATTACTTTTTGTAGTGTATTTTAGGTTTCTCCAACTACTTTACTGTTGTAGAAGATTAGTAATACCACTACTAAATCTTGATTACTTTGAAGTAGTTGAGGTTGAGAAGCTTGATTACCTTCTACAATGTTGATTAGGTTTTTCCAACTGCTTTACTACTATCAGAGATTAGTAATGCCATTATTGAATCTTGATTACTTTGAAGTAGTTCAGATTGAGAAGTTTTATTACTTTCTATATTATATTTTAGGTTTCTCTAACTATTTTAATGCTATCATAGATTAGTAATACCACTACTAAATCTTGATTACTTCAAAGTAGTTGAGCTTGAGAAGCTTAATTACTTTCAATAGTGTTGATCAAAATTTTCCAACTGCTTTAATACTATCAAAAATTAGTATTGTCACTACTAAATCTTAATTAATTTAAAGTAGTTGAGGTTGAGAAACCTGATTACTCTTTGTAGTCTATTTCAGGTTTCTCTAAATGCTTTATTGCTACCAGAGATTAGTAATGCCATTGTTGAATCTCGATTAATTCAAAGTAGCTAAGGTTGAGAAGTTTAATTAATTTTTGTAATATATTTCAAGTTTTTTCAACTGCTTTATTGCTGCCAGAGATTAGTAATGCTATTTTTGAATCTTGATTACTTCAAAGTAGTTGAGGTTGAGAAGCTTAATTACTTTTTGTACTGTATTTTGGATTTCTTTTACTACTTTACTACTACTAGAGATTAGTAATGCCACTACTAAATCCCAATTACTTTGAAGTAGTTGAGGTTGAGAAGATTGATTACTTTTTGTAGTGTATTTTAGATTTTTTCAACTATTTTACTATTGCCAAAGATTAGTAATGCCACTACTGAATTCTGATTGTTTTGAAATAGTTAAGGTTGATAAGCTTGAGTACTTTTTGTAGTGTATTTTGGGTTTCTCTAGTTGCTTTACTACTATCAGAGATTAGTAATTTTATTACTAAATCTTGATTACTTGAAAGTAGTTGAGGTTGAAAAGCTTGATTATTTTTTGAAGTGTATTTTGGGTTTCTCCAGCTGCTTTATTGCAATCTAAGATTAGTAATGCCACTGTTGAATCTTGATTAATTCATTGTAGTTAAGTTTGAGAAGCTTAATTATTTTTTATAGTGTATTTCAAGTTTTTATAACTATTTTACTATTATTGGAGAATAGTAATGTCACTACTGAAACCCTATTACTTTGAAGTAGTTGAAGTTAAAAAGCTTGATTACTTTCTATAATATATTTTTGATTTTTTTAACTATTTTACTATTACCAAAGATTAGTAATACCACTACTAAATTTTAATTACTTCGAAGTAGTTAAGGTTGAGAAACATGATTATTTTCTGTAGTATATTTTGGACTTGTCTAATTATTTTACTATTGTTAGAGATTAGTTATGCCACTATTGAATCCTGATGACTTTAAATTAGTTGAAGTTGAGAAGCTCGATTACTTTTGTAGTGTATTTTGAGTTTCTCCAACTGCTTTACTAGTATCGAAGATTAGTAATGCCACTGTTGAATCCTATTTATTTTGAAGTAGTTGAGGTTGAGAAGATTGATTACTTTTTTTAGTATTGATCAAATTTATCTAACTACTTTACTACTATCATATATTAGTAATACCACTACTGAATCTTGATTACTTCAAAGTAATTGAGGTTGAGAAGCCTGATTACTTTTTGTAATGTATTTTAGGTTTCTTCAATTACTTTAATATTATCAGAGATTAGTAATACCACTAATGAATCTTGATTATTTCAAAATAGTTAAATTTGAGAAGGTCGATTACTTTCTACAATGCATTTTGGTTTTTTCTAAATACTTTGTTATTACCAAAGATTAGTAATGCCATTGTTGATTCTTGATTACCTCAAAGTATTTGAGGTCGAGAAGCTTGATTACTTTCTACAGTGGTGTTCAAGTTTCTCTAACTACTTTATTATTGTCAAAGATTAGTAATGCCACTACTGAATCCTGATTACTTTGAACTAGTTAAGGTTGAGAAGCCCAATTACTTTTTATAGTATATTTTGGGTTTCTCTAACTGCTTTACTACTGTCAAAGATTAATAATGCCACTATTGAATCCTGATTACTATGAATTAATTGAGGTTATGAAGCTTAATTACTTTCTATAGTATATTTTGGGTTTCTCTAATAGCTTTATTTTTTCTAAAGATTAGTAATGCCATCACTAAATCTTGATTACTTCAAAATAATTGAGAATAAGAAGCCTGATTACTTTATAGAGTGTATTTTAGATTTATCTAACTATTTTATAGCTTTATTGCTATCAAAGATTAGTAATACCATTATTGAATCTCAATTACTTTGAAGTAGTTGAGTTTGAGAAGATTAGGTTTATCCAACTACTTTATTTCTACCAAAGATTAGTAATGCCACTACTGAATTTTGGTTATTTCAAAGTAGTTGAGGGTGAGAAGCTTGATTACTTTCTATAGTGTATTTTGAGTTTATCCAACTACTTTACTATTGTCAAATATTAGTAATGCCACTATTGAATCCCTATTACTTTGAAGTAGTTGAAGTTGAGAAACCTAATTACTTTCTATAGTATATTTTAAGTTTCTCTAATTTCTTTACTACTATCAGAGATAAGTAATGTCACTTCTGAATCTTGATTTCTTTAAAATAGTTGAAGTTGAGAAGTCTAATTACTTTTTGTAGTGATGATCAAGTTTCTCTAATGACTACTACTATCAAAGATTAATAATGCTACTACTGAATCTTGATTATTTTGAAGTAGTTGAGGTTGAGAAACCCTATTGTTTTTTATAGTGTATTTCATATTTCTCTAATTGCTTTAGTGCTACCAAAGATTAGTAATACCATTGTTGAATCTCAATTACTTTAAAATAATTGAGGTTGAGAAACTCGATTACTTTTTGTAGTATATTTTAGGTTTCTCCAACTACTTTATTTCTGCTAGAGATTTGTATTACCACTATTAAATTCAGATTACTTTGAATTAGTTGAGGTTGAGAAGTCTAATTACTTTTTATAGTGTATTTCAAGTTTCTCCAACTGCTTTACTACTGCCAAAGATTAGTAATATCACTGTTGAATTTTGATTACTTTAAAGTAGTTGAGGTTGAGAAGCCCAATTATTTTTTAAAGTGTATTTTGGGTTTATCCAACTACTTTACTACTACCATAGATTAGTAATTCTATTGTTTAGTCTTGATTACTTCTAAGTAGTTGAGGTCGAGAAGCTTGATTATTTTCTATAATTTATTTCAAGTTTTTTTAACTATTTTACTATTATCAGAGATTAGTAGTGACACTATTAAATATTGATTACTTTGAAGTAGTTGAGGTTGAGAAGCCTGATTACTTTTTATAGTGTTGATTAGGTTTATCCAACTTCTTTACTGCTACTAGAGATTAGTAATGCCACTATTTAATCTTGATTACTTCGATGTAGTTAAGGTTGAGAAGGTCAATTACTATATGTAGTGTATTTTGGGTTTCTCTAACTTTTTTACTACTATCAAAGATTAGTAATGCTATTATTAAATCTTGATTACTTTGAAGTAGTTGAGGTTGAGATGCCCAATTATTTAATACAGTGTATTTTAAATTTTTTCAATTACTTTACTACTGTTGGAGATTATTAATATCATTACTGAATCTTGATTACTTTGAAGTAGTTGAGGTTAAGAAGCTCGATTACTTTTTGTAGTGTATTTTGAATTTTTTTAACTATTTTACTATTATCAAATATTAGTAATACCATTGCCTAATCCTAATTACTTTGAAGTAGTTGAGGTTGAGAACCCTGATTACTTTCTACAGTGTATTTTAGATTTCTCTAACTATATTACTACTACTGAAGATTAGTAATACCACTACTGAATCTTGATTAATTTAAAGTAGTTGAGGTTGAGAATCTTGATTAATTTATGTAGTATATTTTGAGTTTATTCTACTACTTTACTACTACTGAAGATTAGTAATGCCACTATTGAATCTTGATTACTTTGAAATAGTTGAGGTTGAGAAGCTCGATTACTTTCTATAGTGTTGATCAGGTTTCTCCAACTACTTTACTACTATCAAAGATTAGTAATGCCACTACTGAATCTTAATTACTTTGAAGTAGTTAAGGTTGAGAATCCTGATTACTTTTTGTAGTATATTTTAGATTTTTCCAACTCCTTTACTACTGTCAAAGATTAGTAATGCCTCTATTGAATCAAGATTACTTTAAAGTAGTTGAGTTTGAGAAGTTTAAATACTTTCTATATTATATTTTAGATTTCTCCAACTACTTTACTACTGCTAAATATTATTAATGCCACTACTGAATCTCAATTACTTCGAAGTAGTTGAGGTTGAGAAGCTCAATTACTTTTTGTATTATATTTCAAGTTTCTCCAACTAATTTATTGCTTTCAAAGATTAGTAATGTTATTGTTGAATCTTGATTACTTTGAAGTAGTTGAGGTTAAGAATCCTAATTACTTTTTGCAATGTATTTCAAGTTTCTTCAATTGCTTTACTACTACGAGATATTAGTAATGTCATTATTGAATCCAAATTACTTCAAAGTAGTTGAGATTGAGAATCCCAATTACTTTTTGTAGTGTATTTCAAAAAAATTCAACTACTTTACTATTTTCAAAAATTAGTAATGCCACTACTGAATCCTGATTAATCAAAGTAGTTGAAGTTGAAAAGCCTAATTAATTTCTACAATTTTGATCAAGTTTTTTCAATGGCTTTACTACTACCAAAGATTTGTAATGCCACTACTGAATCCTAATTAATTCAAAGTAATTAAGGTTTAGAAAAATGATTACTTTTTGTAGTGTATTTCAGGTTTCTCCAACTGCTTTACTACTATCAAAGATTAGTAATACCATTGTTGAATTTTGATTACTTCAAACTAGTTTAAGTTGAGAAGTCTGATTACTTTATGCAATGTATTTTAGGTTTCTGCAATTATTTTACTACTACCAAAGATTAGTAATTCCATTATTGAATCTTGATTACTTCAAAGTTGTTGAGGTTGAGAAGACTGATAACTTTCTATAGTGTATCTTAGATTTTTCTAACTGCTTTACTGCTATAAAAGATTAGTAATGCCACTTTTAAATCCTAATTAAAGTAGTTGAGGTTGAAAATCCCAATTAATTTTTACAGTGTATTTGTGGGTTTCTCCAACTACTATACTGGTTTTGGAGACTAGTGATATCACTACTGAATCTTGATTACTTTAAAGTAGTTGAGCTTGAGAAGCTCGATTACTTTCTATAGTGTTGATCAAGTTTATCTAACTACTTTATTATTGTAGGAGATTAGTAGTGCCACTATTAAATCCTGATTACTTTGAAGTAGTTGAGGTTGAGAAGCTCGATTAATTTTTATAGTGTTGATTAGGTTTCTTGAAATGTTTTACTACTACCAAAGATTAGTAATGTTACTGTTGAATCTTGACTACTTCAAAGTAGTTAAGGTTAAGAATCCTGATTACTTTCTATAGTGTATTTCAAGTTCCTCCAACTACTTTACTACTATCAAATATTAGTAATGCTACTGCTAGGTCCTGATTACTTCAAATCAGTAGAGGTTGAGAAGCTTGATTACTTTTTGCAGTAAATTTTGGGTTTCTCAAATTGATTTACCACTCTTAAAGATTAGTAATGCCACTACTGAACCCTGATTACTTTAAAGTATTTGAGGTTGAGAAATCTAATTACTTTCTATAGTGTTGATCATGATTTTTTAACTACTTTACAACTACCAGAGATTAGTAATGCCATTGTTGAATCATGATTATTTTGAAGTAGTTCAGGTTGAGAAGCTTGATTGCTTTTTATAGTGTTGACCAGGTTTCTTCAACTTCTTTTCTACTATTGAAGATTAGTAATGCCACTATTGAATCTTAATTACTTTGAAATAGTTGAGATTGAGAACATTGATTACTTGTTGTAGTGTATTTAAGGTTTCTCCAACTCCTTTACTATTGTCAGAGATTAGTAATGCCACTGTTGAATCCTAATTACTTCGAAGTAGTTGAGGTTGAGAAGCCTAATTACATTTTGTAGTGTATTTCAAGTTTATCTAATTTATTTACTATTATTGGAGATTATTAATGCCATTGCTAAATCTTGATTACTTTGAAGTAGTTGAGGTTAAGAAGCTCAATTATTTTCTATAGTATATTTCAAGTTTTTTCAACTGCTTTATTGATATTGTAGATTAGTAATGCCACTATTGAATCTTGATTACTTTGAAGTTATTAAAGTAGAGAAGCTTGATTAATTTTTGTAGTGTATTTCAAGTTTTTCCAACTGCTTTATTACTCCCAAAGATTAGTTATAACATTGTTAAATCCCAATTACTTCGAAGTAGTTGAGGTTGAGAAGCTTGATTACTTTTTATAATTTATTTTGGGTTTTTCCAACTGCTTTACTACTACTAGAGATTAATAATGCCACTGCTAAATCTTTATTACTTTGAATTAGTTGAGGTTAAAAAGCTTAGTTACTTTTTGTAGTGTGTTTCAGGTTTCTCTAATTGCTTCACTACTATTAAAGATTAGTAATGCCACTATTAAATCTTGATTACTTTGAAGTAGTTAAGGTTAAGAAGCCTGATTACTTTTTGTATTATATTTTGAGTTTTTCCAACTACTTTATTGCTACCAAAGATTAGTAATGCCACTGCTAAATCTTGAATATTCTGAAGTAATTAAGGTTGAGAAGCCTGATTACTTTCTTCAGTGTTGGTTAGGTTTCTTCAACTACTTTACTACTTCCATAGATTAGTAAAGCCATAACTGTATCTTGATTACTTTGAAGTAATTGAGGTTGAGAAGCTTGATTACTTTTTGTAGTATTTTAAGTTTCTCTAACTATTTTATTACTGCTAGAGCTTAGTAATGCCACTACTGAATCTTGATTACTTTGAAGTAGTTGAGGTTGAAAAACTTGATTACTTTCTATAGTGTATTTTAGGTTTCTCCAACTATTTTAATGTTGTTGAAGATTAATAATGCCATTACTGAATTTTAATTACTTCAAAGTAGTTGAGGTTAAGAAGTCTGATTAATTTTTGTAGTGTATTTTGGGTTTTTTCAACTATTTTATTATTGTCAAAGATTAGTTATGCCACTACTGAATCTCAATTAATTCAAAGTAGTTGAGGTTAAGAAGCTCAATTACTTTTTATAGTGTTGATCAGGTTTCTCCAACTACTTTATTGCTATTAAAGATTAGTAATACCACTAATAAATCTTGATTACTTTGAAGTAGTTGAGGTTGAGAAGCTTAATTACTTTATGTAGTATATTTTAGATATTTTAAATTGCTTTAATGTTGTCAAAAATTAATAATGCCACAGTTAAATCTTAATTACTTTTAAGTAGTTGAAGTTGAGAAGTTTGATTACTTTTTGTAGTATATTTTGAGTTTTTCTTACTATTTTACTGTTATTAGAGATTAGTAATGCCACTATTGAATCCTGATTACTTTGAAGTAGTTGAGGTTGAGAAGCCTAATTACTTTTTATGGTGTATTTTAGATTTCTATAACTACTTTACTGCTACCAAAGATTAGTAATGCCACTACTGAATCTCAATTATTTTGAACTAGTTGAGGTTGAGAAGCCCAATTACTTTTTGTAGTATATTTTTGGTTTTTCCAACTACTTTACTGCTATCAAAAACTAGTAATGCCACTACTAAATTTTGATCACTTTAAAGTAGTTGAGGTTGAAAAAATTGATTACTTTTTGTAGTGTATTTCAAGTTTCTTCAACTGCTTTACTATTGTCAGAGATTAGTAATGCCACTATTGAATCTTGATTAATTCAAAGTAATTGAGGTTGAGAAGTTTGATTACTTTTTACAGTGTATTCAAAGTTTTTTTAACTGCTTTACTACTTTCAGAGATTAGTAATTCCACTATTGAATTTTGATTATTTTAAAGTAGTTGATGTTGAGAAGCATGATTATTTTTTGTAGTGTATTTTAAGTTTCTCTAATTATTTTATTACTACTAAAAATTAGTAATGCCACTACTAAATCCTAATTATTTTAAAGTAGTTGAGGTTGAGAAGCTCAATTATTTTCTATAGTATATTTCAAGTTTATTTAATTACTTTAATGCTATCAGAGATGAGTAATACCACTACTAAATCTTGATTACTTCAAAGTAGTTGAGGTTGAGAAGCTTGATTATTTTTTGTATTGTATTTTAAGTTTTTCTAATTGCTTTATTGTTGTTAGAGATTAATAATGCCATTTCTAAATTTTTATTATTTTATAGTTGAGGGTGAGAACCCTAATTACTTTCTATTGTATTGATAGATTTTCTCCAGCTATTTTACTACTATCAGAGATTAGTAATGCCTATATTGAATTCTGATTACTTGGTAATAGTTAAGATTGAGAAGCCTAATTAATTTTTGCACTATATTTCAGGGTCTTCCAACTACTTTATTGCTCTCAAAGATTAGTAATGCCACTACTGAATATCGATTACTTCAAAGTAGTTGAGGTTGAGAAGCCCATTTACTTTCTGTAATATATTTTTTATTTCTCCAACTATTTTACTGATGTTAAAGATTAGTAATATCACTACTGAATCGTGATTATTTTGAAGTAGTTGAGATTAACAAGCTTGATTACTTTTTATAATGTATTTTAGATTTCTCTAATAGCTTTACTACTACCATAGATTAGTAAATGCCACTACTAAATTCATATTACTTTGAATTAATTAAGATTAAGAAATCTGATTACATTCTATAGTGTTGATCAGGTTTCTCCATCTACTTTACAATTGTCAAAGATTAGTAATGCCACTATTAAATTTTGATTACTTTGAAGTAGTTGAAGTTGAGAAGCTTAATTACTTTCTAAAGTGTATTTTAAGTTTTTCTAATTGCTTTATTGTTGTCAAAGAATAGTAATGTCATTATTGAATCTTGATTACTTCAAAGTAGTTGAGGTTGAGAAGCTTGATTACTTTTTGTAGTGTATTTAAAGTTTTTTTTAACTACTTTATTGTTGTCAGAGATTAATAATACCACTGTTGAATCTTAATTACTTTAAATTAGTTGAGGTTGAGAAGCTTGATTACTTTATATAATATATTTTAGGTTTCTCCAACTGCTTTATTACTACCAAAAATTAGTAATACCACTACTGAATCTCGATTACTTTGAAGTAGTTGAGGTTAAGTTTGATTACTTTATGTAGTATTGATCAAATTTCTCTAACAATTTTATTGTTGTCTGAGATTAGTAATACCACTACTAAATCTTGATTATTTTGAAGTAGTTGAGGTTGAGAAGATGGATTACTTTTTGTAGTGTATTTTGAGTTTTTCCAATTGCTTTATTGTTGTTGGAGATTAGTAATACAATTACTGAATCTTGATTTCTTCAAAGTAGTTGAGATTGAGAAGTCTGATTACTTTTTGCATTATATTTTGAGTTTCTCCAACTACTTTACTACTATCAAATATTAGTAATGTCATTATTGAATCTTGATTACTTCGAAGTAGTTGAGGTTGAGAAGCTTGATAACTTTTTGTAGTGTATTTTGAGTTTTTCCAACTACTTTATTATTGTCAAAGATTAGTAATGACACTACTAAATCTTAATTACTTTGAAGTAGTTGAGGTTGAGAAGCTCGATTACTTTCTTTAGTATATTTTAGATTTTTCAAATTACTTTACTATTTTTGTAGATTAGTAATACCACTGTTGAATCTTGATTACTTCAAAGTATTTAAAATTGAGAAATTTGATTAATTTTTATGGTGTTGATCAGGTTTCTCTAACTACTTTATTATTGTTAGAGATTAATAATACCACTGTTAAATCTTGATTACTTTGAAGTAGTTGAGGTTGAGAAGCTTGATTACTTTTTATAGTGTTGATCAAGGTTTTCTAAATGCTTTACTACTATCAGAGATTAGTAATACCACTACTAAATCTCAATTACTTCAAAGTAGTTGAGGTTGAGAAGCTTGATTATTTTTTGTAGTATATTTCAAGTTTTTCTAACTGCTTTATTGCTACTAGAGATTAATAATGTCACTACTGAATCTTGATTATTTTGAAATAATTGAGATTGAGAAACTTAATTTCTTTCTACAGTGTTGATTAGGTTTTTCCAACTACTTTAATACTACCAGAGATTAATAATATCACTATTGAATCTTGATTACTTTGAATTAGTTGAGGTTGAAAAACCTAATTACTTTTTGCAATATATTTTGATTTTTTTTAACTGCTCTACTGTTACCAAAAATTAGTAATGCCATTGTTGAATCTGGATACTTCAAAGTAGTAGAGGTTGAGAAGCTTGATTATATTCTATAGTGTATTTCAATTTTTTTCAACTGTTTTACTACTATCAGAGATTAGTAATAACACTGCTAAATCTTAATTACTTTAAAGTAGGTAAAGTTGAGAAGCTCGATTACTTTTTGTTTTTGGGTTTTTCCAATTGCTTTACTACTGCCAGAGATGAGTAATGCGACTGTTAAATCTTAATTACTTCAAAGTAGATGAGGTTCAAAAGCTTGATTACTTTTTATAGTGTATTTTGAGTTTCTCCAATTGCTTTACTACTACTAGAGATTAGTAATACCACTACTGAATCTTAATTACTTTAAATTAGTTGAGGTTAATAAGCCTAATTATTTTTTATAGTGTATTTTAGGTTTATCCAACTGCTTTATTATTGTTAGAGATTAGTAATGCCACTACTGAATATTGATTACTTTGAATTAGTTGAGTTTGAGAATCTTGATTACTTTTTATAGTGTATTTTGGATTTCTCAATCTATTTTACTGCTTTTAAAGATTAGTGATACCACTGTTAAATCTTGATTACTTTGAAGTAGTTGAGGTTGAGAAGCCTAATTATTTTTTATATTATATTTTAAATTTTTTAACTATTTTAATACTGTCAAAGATTAGTAATATCACTATTGAACCCTTATTACTTCAAAGTAGTTGAGGTTGAGAAACTTGATTACTTTGTATAGTGTATTTTAGATTTCTTCAACTACTTTATAGCTACCATATATTAGTAATGCCAATGCTGAATACTAATTACTTTGAAGTAGTTGAGGTTGAGAAGCTTGATTACTTTTTGTAGTGAATTTTGTGTTTCTTTAACTACTTTACTGCTATCAAAGATTAGTAATACTACTACTGAATCTTGATTACTTCAAAATAGTTAAGGTTGAGAAGCTTGATTACTTTCTACAATATATTTCAAGTTTCTCTAACTATTTTACTACTGTCAAAGATTAGTAATGCCACTACTAAATCTTATTTACTTTAAAGTAGTTGAGATTGAGAAGCTTGAATACTTTTTTTAGTGTTGATCAAGTTTTTCCAACTACTTTACAGTTGTCAGAGATTAGCAATGCCATTATTGAATCTTGATTTCTTTGAAGCAGTTGAGGTTGAGAAGTTTGATTAATTTCTATAGTATATTTTAGGTTTATCTAACTATTTTAATATTATCAAATATAAGTAATGTCACTACTAAATCTTGTTTGCTTTGAAGTATTTGAGGTTGAGAAGCCCGATTACTTTTTCTAGTGTATTCCAGGTTTATCCAACTACTTTGCTATTGTTAGAGATTAGTAATGCCACTACTAAATCTTAATTACTACGAAGTAGTTGAGGTTGAGAAGCCTAATTACTTTCTATAGTGTTGATCAAGTTTCTCCAACTATTTTACTGCTATCAAATATTAGTAATACTATTGTTAAATCTTGATTACTTTGAAGTAGTTGAGGTTGATAAACCTGATTACTTTTTATAATGTATATTAGGTTTCTTCAACTACTTTACTACTACCAAAGATTAATAATGCCACTATTGAATCTTGATTACTTTGAAGTAGTTGAGGTTGAAAATCTTGATTACTTTTTATAATGTATTTTGGGTTTCTCTATCAACTTTACTGTTGTCAAAGATTAATAATGCCACTATTGAATCTTGATTACTTTGAAATAGTTGAGGTTGAAAAGTTTGATTACTTTTTACAGTGTATTTATGGTTTGCCCAATTACTTTACTACTATCAGAGATTAGTAATGCCATTGATGAATCTTGATTACTTTGAATTAGTTGAGGTTGAGAAGCCCAATTATTTTTTGTAGTGTTGATCATGTTTCTTCAACTACTTTACTATTATCAGAGATTAGTAATGCCACTACTGAATCCTGATTACTTTGAAGTAGTTGAGGTTGAGAATTTTGATTACTTTTTTTAGTATATTTCAGGTTTCTTTAACTAATTTACTGTTGTCAAAGATTAGTAATGTCACTGCTAAATTTTGATTACTTTGAAGTAGTTGAGGCTGAGAATCTCGATTACTTTTTGTAGTGTATTTCAAGATGAGAATCTTGATTACTTTGAAGTAGTTGAGGTTGAGAATCCTGATTAATTTTTGCAATGTATTTTGAGTTTTTCTAATTATTTAACTACTATCTAAGATTAGTAATACCACTACTAAACCCTGATTATTTTGAAGTAGTTATGGTTGAGAATCCCAATCACTTTCTATAGTGTATTTCAAGTTTCTTCAAATACTTTACTACTACTAAAAATAAGTAATGCCACTACTTAATTCTAATTACTTTGAAGTAGTTGAGGTTGAGAAGGTCAATTACTTTCTATAGTGTTGATCATATTTCTCCAATGACTCTACTACTACTAAAGATTAGTAGTGCCACTATTGAATCCTAATTACTTTGAACTAGTTGAGGTTGATAATTCTGATTACTTTCTATAGTTTATTTTGGGTTTTTTTAACTGCTTTATTGCTAACAAAGATTAGTAATACCATTGTTGAATCCTGATTACTTTGAAGTAGTTGAGGTTGAGAAAATTGACTACTTTTTGCATTATATTTTGAATTTCTTCAACTTATTTATTGTTATTAGAAATTATTAATACCACTATTAAATATTGATTACTTCAAATTAGTTGAAATTGAGAAGCCTGATTGCTTTCTATAGTGTATTTCAAGTTTCTCTAACTACTTTATTACTACCAAAGATTAGTAATACCACTACTGAATCATGATTACATTAAAATAGTTGAAGTTAAAAAGTCTAATTACTTTCTATAGTGTATTTCAAGTTTATCTAACTACTTTAATGTTATTGAAGATTAGTAATACCATTACAAAATCTTGATTACTTCAAAGTAGTTGAGGTTAATAAGCTTAATTACTTTCTGTAGTGTATTTCAAGTTTCTCTAACTACTTTACTACTATCAAAGATTAGTAAAGCCACTGTTGAATCTTGATTACTTTGAAGTAGTTGAATTTGAGAAGCTTGATTACATTCTATAGTATGATCAAGTTTTTTTAACTACTTTTCTGTTATAAAAGATTAGTAATGCCACTACTAAATCTTGATTATTTCAAAGTAGTTGAGGTTGAGAAGCTTGATTACTTTCTATAGTGTATTTTGGATTTCTCTAATTCTTTTATTGTTGTCAGAGATTAGTAATGTCACTATTGAATCTTGATTACTTTGAAGTAGTTGAGGTTGAGAAGACTAACTATTTTCTATAGTGTATTTCAAGTTTCTCTAACTACTTTACTATTGTCAAAGATTATTAATGCCACTATTGAATCTTGATTACTTCAAAGTATTTAAGGTTGAGAATCTTAATTACTTTTTTTAGTATATTTTGTATTTTTCCAACTACTTTACTATTGTCAAAGATTAGTAATGCCACTGCTAAATCTTGATTACTTATAAGTAGTTGAGGTTAAGAAGCTTGATTACTTTCTGTAGTGTGTTTCAGGTTTCTCTAATTATTTTACTACTGTCAGAGATTAGTAATACCACTGTTGAATTCTAATTACTTAAAAGTAGTTGAGGTTGAAAATTTTGATTACTTTCTACATTATATTTTATATTTTTCCAATTGCTTTATTGATGTCAAAGATTAGTAATGCCACTACTAAATCTCAATTACTTTGAAGTAGTTGAGGTTGAGAAGCTCGATTATTTTGTATAGTGTATTTTGGGTTTCTCCAATTGCTTTACTACTACTTGAGATCAATAATGCCACTATTGAATCCTAATTACTTTTAAATATTTGAGGTTGAGAAGCTCGATTACTTTCTACAATGCTGATCAAGTTTATTTAACTGCTTTACTATTATCAAATATTAGTAATGACACTACTGAATATTGATTATTTTAAAGTAGTTAAGGTTGTGAAGCTCGATTACTTTCTGTAGTATATTTTAGATTTGTTAAACTTCTTTACTGCTACCAGAGATTAATAATGCCACTATTAAATTCTAATTACTTTAAAGTAGTTGAGGTTGAGAAGCTCGATTACTTTCTATAGTGTATTTTATATTTTTTCAACTATTTTATTTCTATCAGAGATTAGTAATGCCATTGTTAAATCTTAATTACTTTGAAGTAGTTGAACTTGAGAAACTTGATTATTTTTTGTAGTAAATTTCAAGGTTTTCCAACTGATTGAATACTACCAGAGATTAGTAATGTCACTACTGAATCTTGATTATTTCAAAGTAGTTGAGGTTGAGAAGCTCGATTACTTTCTACAGTATATTTTGGGTTTATTTAACTACTTTACTACTATCAGAGATTAGTAATACCACTACTAAATCTTGATTACATTAAAATAGTTGAGGATGAGAAGATCAATTATTTTTTTATATTATATTTTGGGTTACTCTAACTGCTTTACTACTATTAGAGATTAGTAATGCCACTGTTGAATCTTAATTAATTTGAAGTAGTTAAGATTGAGAATCCTTATTACTTTTTACAATGTATTTTAGGTTTCTCCAACTGCTTTACTACTACTAGAGATTAGTAATGCCACTAATAAATCCTAATTATTTTGAAGTAGTTGAAGTTGAGAGGCTTGATTACTTTCTGTAGTGTTGATCAAGTTTCTCCAATAGCTTTACTTCTACCAGAGATTAGTAATGCCACTATTGAATATTGATTACTTTGAAGTAGTTAAGGTTGAGAATCCCATTTACTTTCTATAATGTATTTTAGGTTTGTCCAACTATTTTAATACTATTAAAGATTAGTAATGTCACTGTTGAATCTTGATTACTTCAAAGTAGTTGAGGTTGAGAAGTCTGATTAATTTTTGTAATGTATTTCAATTTTCTCGAACTACTTTATTGTTATTGAATATTAGTAATATCACTTCTAATTCTCGATTGTTTTAAAACAATTGAGGTTAACAAGCCAGATTACTTTCTACAATGTTGATCAAGTTTTTCCACCTACTTTACTGTTGTCAAAGATTAGTAATGCCACTACTGAATTCTGATTACTTTGAAGTAGTTGAAGTTGAGAAACATGATTACTTTTTGTAGTGTATTTCAAGTTTTTTAATTGCTTTACTACTGTTAGAGATTAGTAATACCCTATTGAATCCCATTTAGTTTGAAGTAGTTAACGTTGAAAAGCCTGATTACTTTTCACAATGTATTTTATGTTTCTCCAACTATTTTATTATTGTTGGAGATTAGTAATGCCACTATTAAATCTTGATTACTTTGACATAATTGAGGTTGAAAAGTTCAATTAATTTTTTTTAATGTATTTCAAGTTTCTTCAACTGCTTTACTATTGCTAGAGATTAATAATGTCACTGCTTAATCCTTATTACTTCAAAGTAGTTGAGGTTGAGAAGCTCTATTATTTTTAATAATTTATTTTGGGTTTTTTCAACTACTTTATTGTTATAAAAAATTAGTAATGCCACTATTGAATCTTGATTACTTTGAAGTAATTGATGTTGAGAATATTGATTACTTTTAGTAATGTATTTTCCACTGTTGAATCTTGATTACTTCGAAGTAGTTTAGGTTGAGAAACTTGATTACTTTTTGTAGTGTATTTTTGGTTTCTCTAATTACTTTACTGCTACCAGAGATTAGTAATGCCACTATTAAATTCTTATTAATTTAAAGTGGTTGAAGTTGAGAAGCTCGATTACCTTTTTTAATGTTGATAGAGTTTCTTCTGTTGTTTTAATACTATTCAAGATTAGTAATACCACTATTGAATCTTGATTAATTTGAAGTAGTTGAGGTTGAGAAGCCTAATTACTTTTTTTAGTGTATTACGAGTTTCTTTAATTTATTTACTACTATCAGTGATTAGTAATGCCACTACAAAATCTTAATTACTTTAAAGTAGTTAAAGTTGAGAAGCTCGATTACTTATTGCTGTGTATTTTGGATTTTTTCAACTATTTTACTGCTAGTGAAGATTAGTAATGCCACTATTAGATCTTAATTACTTTGAAGTAGTTGAGGTTGAGAAGTCTGATTACTTTCTATAGTGTTGATTAGGGTTCTTCAACTATTTTACTTATGTCATAAATTAGTAATACCACTATTGAATCTTGATTATTTTGAAGTAGTTGAGTTTGAGAAGTCTGATTACTTTTTATAGTATATTTTAGGTTTCTTCAACTGCTTTAATACTATACAAAATTATTAATATCACTATTGAATCTTGATTATTTTGAAGTAATTGAGGTTGAGAAGCTAGATAACTTTCTATAGTGTTGATCAGGTTTCTCTAACTACTTTATTGTTTTTAGAGATTAATAATGCCACTGCTGAATTTTGATTACTTTGAAGTAGTTTAGGTTGAGAAGCTTGATTATTTTTTGTAGTATATTTCAAGTTTCTCTAACTACTTACTACTATCAGAGATATTTAATACCACTGTTAAATCCTGATTACTTTGATATTGTTGAGATTGAGAAGCTTGATTACTTTTTATAGTATATTTCAGGTTTCTCTAACTACTTTACTACTGTCATAGATTAGTAATACCACTATTGAATCTCAATTACTTTAAAGTAGTTGAGGTTGAAAAGCCCAATTACTTTTTTTAGTGTATTTTGAGTTTATCCAACTACTTTATCGCTATCAAAGATTAGTAATGCCACTACTAAATTTCAATTATTTTGAAATAATTGAAGTTAAAAAGCCTGATTACTTTCTATAATATTGATCAGGTTTCTTCAAAAGCTTAACTGATATTAGAGATTAGTATTATCACTGTTGAATCTTAATTACTTCAAATTAGTTTAGGTTGAGAATCTCAATTATTTTTTGTAGTGTATTTCAAGTTTATCCAACTACTTTACTACTTCTAAATATTAGTGATACCACTACTGAATCTTGATTACTTTGAAGTAGTTGAGGTTGAAAAGCTCGATTACTTTCTACAATGTATTTTGAGTTTCTCAAACTACTTTACTACTACTAGAGATTAGTAAAGCCACTACTAAATCTTGATTACTTCGAAGTAACTGAAGTTGAAAACCCTGATTACTTTTTGTAGTGTATTTTAAATTTATCTAACTACTTTACTGCTTCCAGATATTAGTAAAGCCACTATTAAATTTGATTATTTTGAAGTGGTTGAGGTTGAGAAGCTTGATTACTTTTGTAGTATATTTTAGGTTTTTCTAACTATTTTATTATTGCTAGAGATTAGTAATGCTACTACTGAATTCTAACTACTTTGAAGTAGTTGAGGTTGAGAAGATCAATTACTTTCTGTAGTGTTGATCAAGTTTCTCCAACTAATTTAATGTTTCCAGAGATTAGTAATGCCACTATTGAATCTTGATTATTTTGATGTATTTGAGGATGAAAAGCTTGATTACTTTCTATAATATATTTTAAGTTTTTCTAACTCTTTTACTACTATCAGAGATTAGTAATGCCACTATTAAATCCTAATTACTTTGAAGTAGCTAAGGTTGAGAAGATATATTACTTTTTACAATGTATTTTGGGTTTTTTCTAATTGCTTTAATACTAGTATAGATTATTAATGTCACTATTGAATCTTGATTAGTTCAAAGTAGTTCAGATTGAGAATTACAATTACTTTTTGTAGTGTATTTCAAGTTTCTCCAGCTGCTTTACTACTATCAAAGATTACTAATGCCTCTATTGAATCTTGATTACTTCAAAATAGTTGAGATTGAGAAGCTCGATTACTTTCTATAGTGTATTTTAGGTTTTTCCAACTGCTTTACTATTTCTAAAGATTAGTAATGCCACTACTAAATCTTGATTCCTTTAAAGTAGTTGAGGTTGAAAATCTTGATTACTTATTAAAGTGTATTTTGGGTTTCTTCCACTACTTTACTATTATAAAAAATTAGTAATGCCACTACTGAATCTATATTACTTTGAAGTATTTGAGGTTGAGAAGCGTGATTACTTTCTATAGTGTTGATTAGGTTTTTCTAACCATTTTATTGCTACCAGAGATTAGTAATACCACTACTAAATCCTAATTACTTCAAAGTAGTTGAGGTTGAGAAGATCAATCACTTTTTATAGTGTTTTTTAAGTTTCTCCAATTGATTTATAATTATCAAAGATTAGTAATGCCACTACTAAATCTTGATTACTTCAAAATAGTTGAGGTTGAGAAGCATGATTACTTTTTGTAGTGTTGATCAATTTTTTTCAACTATTTTATTGCTACTCAAGATTAGTAATGCCACTACTAAATCTCAATTACTTCAAAATAGTGAAGGTTGAGAAGCCTAATTACTTTTTGTAGTATATTTCAAGTTTTTCTGACTACTTTACTACTATCAAAGATTAGTAATGCCATTGTTGACTCCTTATTACTTTGAAGTAGTCAAAGTTGAGAAGGCTGACTACTTTTTATAGTATATTTTGGGTTCTCCAACTGCTTTACTACTGTTAGAGATTAGTAATGCCACTACTGAATCCCAATTACTTCAAAGTAGTTGAGGTTGAGAAGCTTGATTACTTTCTATAGTGTTGATAAGATTTCTCTAACTATTTTACCATTGATGAAGATTAGTAATGTCACTACTGAATCTTAATTACTTTAAAGTAGTTGAGGTCGAGAAACCTGATTACTTTCTACATTATATTTTAGATTTATTTAACTATTTTAATGCTCTCAAAGATTAGTAATGTCACTATTGAATCTTGATTAATTCAAAGTAATTAACGTTGAGAAGTCTAATTACTTTCTATAATGTATTTTGGGTTTCTTCAACTATTTTTTTGCTATCAAAGATTAGTAATATCATAGCTAAATCTTGATTACTTTGAAGTAGTTGAGGTTGAGAAGCTTGATTACTTTCTACAATGTTAATCAAGTTTCTCCAAATGCTTTACTACTACTAAAGATTAGTAATGCCACTGCTAAATCTTGATTACTTTGAAGTGGTTGAGGTTGATAAGGTTTATTACTTTCTTTAGTATATTTTAGGTTTCTCTAATTGCTTTATTGCTACAAAAAACTAATAATGTCACGATTGAATCTCGATTACTTTGAAGTAGTTGAAGTTGAGAAGTTTGATTATTTTTATAGTGTAGTTTTAGTTTCTCCAACTGATTTACTACTTTCAGAGATTAGTAATGCTACTTTTTAATCATGATTACTTCAAAGTAGTTGAGGTTGAGATACTCGATTACTTTTTATAGTATATTTTAGGTTTCTACAATTGCTTTACTACTCTCAGAGATTAGTAATACCACTGATGAATCTTGATTACTTTGAAGTAGTTGAGGTTCAAAAGTTTGACTACTTTTTATAATATATTTCAAGTTTTTCTTAACTACTTTACTACTGTTACAGATTAATAATGCCACTATTGAATCTCAATTACTTCAAAATAGTTGAGGTTGAGAAGCTTGTTTACTTTCTACAGTGTATTTCAGATTTCTCTAACTACTTTACTATTGCCAGAGATTAGTAATGCCACTGTTGAATAAAGATTACTTTGAAGTAGCTAAGGTTGAGAAACTTCATTACTTTTTGTAGTGTATTTCAAGTTTTTCCAATTGCTTTACTATAGCTAGAGATTAGTAATACCACTATTGAATACTAATTACTTCAAAGTAGTTGAGGTAGAGAAGCTTGATTACTTTTTGTAGTAAATTTTAGGTTTTTTCAACTACTTTACTACTATCAAAGATTAGTAATGCCACTATTAAATGTTGATTACTTTGAAGTAGTTGAGGTTGATAAGCTCAACTACTTTTTGTAGTGTATTTTGAGTTTTTTCAATTACTTTAATGTTGTCAAAGATTAGTAATGCCACTATTGAATCCTTATTACTTTAAAGTAGTTAAAGTTGAGAAGCTCGATTACTTTTTACAATGTATATTGCATTTCTCCAACTACTTTACTATTATTAGAGATTAGTAGTGCCACTATTGAATCCTAATTACTTTGAAGTAGTTGACGTTGAGAAGTTCAATTACTTTTTGTAGTGTATTTGAGGTTTCTTCAACTGCTTTAATATTGCTAAAGATTAATAATACCACTACTAAATTCTGATTACTCTAAAGTAGTTGAGGTTGAAGAGTTTGATTACTTTTTGTAGTATATTTCAAGTTTCTCTAACTCCTTTACTAGTGTCAAAGATTAGCAATGCCACTACTGGATCTTGATTACTTCAAAGTAGTTGAGGTTGAGAATCTTGATTACTTTCTATAGTATATTTTGGATTTCTCCAACTGCTTTACTACTACTTTATATTAGTAATGCAACTGTTGAATCCTGATTACTTCAAAGTAGTTGATCTTGAGAAGCCCAATTACGTTTTGTAGTATATTTCAAGTTTTTTCAACTAATTTACTACTACCAAAGATTATTAATGCCACTATTGAATTCTAATTAATTTGAAGTAGTTGAGGTTGAGAAGCTTGATTACTTTTTGTAGTGTATTTTAGGTTTCTCCAACTTCTTTATTACTGTCAGAGATTAGTAATGCCATTACTAAATCTTAATTATTTAAAAGTAGTTGAGGTTGAGAAACCTGATTACTTTTTATAGTATATTTTAGTCTTCTCCAACTATTTTACTACTACTAGAGATTAGTAATGCCATTGTTGATTATTGATTACTTTGAAGTAGTTAAAGTTGTGAAGATTAATTACTTTCTACTGTGTATTTTAGGTTTCTTCAACTGCTTTACTACTGCTATAGATTAGTAATACCATTGTTGAGTCTTGATTACTTTGAAGTAGTTGAGGTTGAGCAGCTAGATTATTTTCTACAGTGTATTTTAGGTTTCTCTAACTATACTATTGTTAGATATTAGTAATGCCACTACTGAAACCTGATTACTTCAAAGTAGTTGAGGTTGAGAAGTTTAATTATTTTTTGTAGTTTATTTTAGGATTTTCTAACTACTTTATAGCTATTGAAGATTAGTAATGCCACTACTAAATTATGATTACTTTAAAGTACTTAAGGTTGAGAAGCTTGATTACTTTTTGTAGTGTATTTTGAGTTTTTTAAATTGTGTTACTTTTAGTAGAGATTAGTAATGCCATTATTGAATCTTGATTATTTCAAAGTAGTTGAAGTTGAGAAGCTTGATTATTTTATGTAGTATATTTTGGGTTTCTTCAAATGCTTTACTACTATCAAAAATTAGTAATGTCACTATTGAATTTTAATTACTTCGAAGTAGTTGAGGTTGAGAAACCTGATTACTTTTTTTAGTATATTTTAAGTTTTTATAACTATTTTACTATTGTCAAAGATTAATAATGCCACTGTCAAATCTTGATTACTTCAAAGTAGTTGAGATTAAGAAGCCTGATTACTTTTTATAGTGTATTTTAAGTTTTTATAACTAATTTATTACTATCAAAGATTAGTAATACCACTATTGAATCTTGATTACTTTGAAGTAATTGAGGTTGAAAAGTCTGATTACTTTTTATAGAGTATTTTGAGTTTCTCAAACTGCTTTACTTCTACCAAAGATTAGTAATGCCACTACTGAATCTTGATTAGTTTGTAGTAGTTGAGGTTAAGAAGTTTGATTACTTTCTATAGTGTATTTTGGGTTTCTCTAAGTAATTTTCTAGTGTCAAAGATTAGTAATGCCACTACTAAATCTCAATTACTTCAAAGTAGTTGAGGTTGAGAAGTCTGATTTGGTCTTGTATTGTATTTTATGTTTTTTCAACAACTTTACTATATCAAAGATTGGTAATGGCACTATTGAATCTTGATTACTTTGAAGTAGTTGAGGTTGAAAAGTTTGATTACTTTTTTTATTGTATTTCACATTTATTCAACTTCTTTACTACTGCTAGAGATTAGTAATACCATTGTTGAATCTCAATTACTTTAAAGTAGTTGAGGTTGAGAAGCTTGATTACTTTCTATAGTGTATTTTTGGGTTTCTCTATTTGTTTTACTACCATCAAAGACTAGTAATACCACTACTGAATCTTGATTAATTGAAGTAGTTGAGATGAAAAGCTCCATTCAATCTTGTAATGTATTTTGGGTTTTTTTAACTACTTTAGTGCTATCAAAGATTATAATGCCACTGTTAAATCTCAATTACTTCAAAGTAGTTGACATTAAGAAATCTAATTACTTTTTGTAGTGTATTTCAAGTTTTTTCAACTACTTTACTACTAGAGATTAGCAATGCCACTACTAAATCTTGGTTAATTTGAAGTAGTTGAGGTTGAGTTGAGATTACTTTCTCTAGTGTAGTTTGGGTTTTTCCAACTAATTTAATGCTATTAAAGATTAGTAATACCACTGCTAAATCTTAATTACTTCAAAATAGTTAAGGTTGAGATGTTCAATTACTTTTTGTAGTGTATTTCAATTTTTTCCTACTACTTTACTACTACCAAAGATTAGAAATATCACTACTAAATCTTGATTACTTCAAAGCAGTTGAGGTTGAGAACCCTGATTACTTTCTTTAGTATATTTTAGGTTTCTCCAACTATTTCATTTTGATTACTTCAATGTAGTGAAGGTTGAGAAGCCCAATTAGTTTTTATAGTGTTGATCAAGTTTCTCCAACTACTTTACTATTGTCAGATATTAGTAATACCACTGCTGAATCTTGATTACTTCAAAGTAGTTGAGGTTGAGAAGTCTGATTACTTTATATAATATATTCTAGGTTTATTCAACTACTTTATTACTACTAAAGATTAGTAATGCCACTACTAAATCCTGATTACTTTGAATTAGTTGAGGTTGAAAAGCTTAATTACTTTATATAGTATACTTTAGGTTTTTTTAACTACTTTACTATTGCTAGAAATTAGTAATGCCACTGCTAAATCCTGATTACTTCAAAGTAGTTGAGGTTGAGAAGCTGATTACTTTCTAAAGTGTATTTCATATTTCTCCAACTACTTTATTTTAATTAGAGATTAGTAATGTCACTATTGAATCTTGATTACTTTGAAGTAGTTGAGGTTGAGAAACTTGATTACATTTTGTAGTGTATTTTGAGTTTCTCTAATTACTTTACTACTGTTAAAGATTAGTAATGCTACTATTGAATCTTGATTACTCCAAAGTAGTCAAGGTTGAGAAGATTGATTATTTTATTTAGTGTTGATCATGTTTCTCCAACTACTTTAATACTATTGAAGATTATTAATGCTACTACTGAATCCTAATTACTTTGAAGTAGTTGAGGTTGAAAAGCTCGATTACTTTTTGTAGTGTATTTTGGGTTTGTCTAACTATTTTACTAGTATTAAAGATTAGTAATGCCACTAATGAATCTTGATTACTTCGAATTAGTTAAGGTTGAGAAGCCTGATTACTTTCCATAGTGTATTTCAAGTTTATCTAACTACTTTACTACTACCAGAGATTAGTAATGCCACTACTAAATCTTAATTACTTTGAACAAGTTAAGGTTGAGAAGTTTGATTACTTTTTGTAGTGTTGATCAAGTTTAGCCAACTAATTTACTACTATTAGAGATTAGTAATATTATTGTTGAATCTCGATTACTTCAAAGTAGGTGAGGTTTAGAAGTTTGATTAATTTCTATAGTATATTTTGGATTTTTGCAACTACTTTATTGCTATCAGAGATTAAGAATGTCACTATTGAATTCTAATTACATCGAAGTAGTTGAGGTTGAGAAGCCTAATTACTTTTTATAGTGTATTTCAAGTTTTTCTAACTATTTTACTGCTACCAAAGATTAGTAATACCATTGCTAAATATTGATTACTTCGAAGTAGTTAAGGTTGAGAAGCTCAATTACTTTCTATAGTATATTTTGGGTTTATCCAACTACTTTATTACTGTCAAAGATTAGTAATGCTATTGCTAAATCCTAATTACTTTGAAGTAGTTGAGGTTGAAAACTCTAATTATTTTTTATAGTGTATTTTGGGTTTCTTTAATTGCCTTACTACTACCAAAGATTAGTAATGCCATTGTTGAATCTTGAATAATTTGAAGTAGTTAAAGTTGAAAAACTTGATTACTTTTTATAGTGTTGAGCAGGGTTTTCCAATTACTTTATTGATATTGAAGATTATTAATGCCACTGTTGAATCTTAATTACTTTAAAGTAGTTGAGGTTGAGAAGCCTAATTATTTTTTATAATATTGATTGAATTTCTCTAACTACTTTATTGTTACCTTAGATTAGTAATATCACTGTTGAATCTCAATTACTTTAAAGTAGTTGAAGTTGAGAAGCTTGATTACTTTTTGTATTATATTTTGGGTTCCTCTAAATACTTTACTACTACTAGAGATTAGTAATGCAACTATTGAATCTCAATTACTTTGAAGTAGTTCATTGAGAAGCTTGATTAATTTCTATAATGTATTTTGGGTTTCTCTAACTACTTTAATACTACCAGAATTAGTAATGTCACTACTAAATCTTGATTACTTCAAAACAGTTGAGGTTGAGAACTCTGGTTACTTTTTATAGTGTATTTCAAATTTCTCCAACTACTTTACTACTATAAAAAATTAGTAATATTACTATGAAATTTTGATTACTTCAAAGTAGTTGAGGTTGAGAAGCTCGATTACTTTTTGTAATATATTTTAGGTTTTTTAAACTACTTTACTGCTATCAGAGATCAGTAATGCCACTACTAAATCTTGATTACTTTAAATTAGTTGAGGTTGAGAAGCTCAATTACTTGTTACAATGTTGATCACGTTTCTCCAACTACTTTACTACTGCTAGAAATTAGCAATACTACTACTAAATCTTGATTACTTTGTAGTTGAGTTTGAGAAGCTTGATTACTTTCTGTATTGTATTTTGAGATTTTACAACTACTTTACTACTACTAAAGATTAGTAATGACATTGATAAATATCAAATACTTTAAGTAGTTGAGGTTGAGAAACTTGATTATTTTTTGTAGTGTATTTCAAGTTTCTCCAATTGATTTAATACTATAAGAGATTAGTAATGTCACTACTGAATCTTGATTATTTTAAAGTAGTTGAGGTTGAGAACCTTGATTATTTTTTATAGTTTTGATTAGGTTTCTCCAGTTGCTTTGTTACTATCAAAGATTAGTAATGCTAATGCTAAATCTTGATTACTTTGAAGAAGTTGAGGTTGAGAAGGCTGAATACTTTTTGTAGTGTATTTTAAGTTTTTCCAATTGCTTTACTACTATTGGAGATTAGTAATACCATTGTTGAATATCAATTACTTGGAGGTAGTTGAGGTTGAAAAGATCAATTATTTTTTAAGTGTATTTTGGGTTTATCCATCTATTTTA
The DNA here is from genome assembly GCA_037957365.1 of Torreya grandis. Classification (NCBI taxonomy): domain Eukaryota; kingdom Viridiplantae; phylum Streptophyta; class Pinopsida; order Cupressales; family Taxaceae; genus Torreya; species Torreya grandis. The sequence continues at coordinate 2,525,859 of JARHVA010000105.1, forward strand.
CTATTATCAAAGATTAGTACAAACACTATTGAATCTTGATTACTTTTTGTAGTGTATTTTGAGTTTTTTAAACTACTTTACTACTGCTAGATATTAGTAATGCCACTACTGGATCTCGATTACTTCAAAGTAGTTGAGGTTGAGAAGCCTAATTACTTTTTACAGTATATTTTAGGTTTTTCTAATTGCTTTATTGCTACCAAAGATTAGTAATACCACTACTGAATCCTGATTACTTTGAAGTAGTTGAGGTTGAGAAGCTCAATTACTTTTTGTAGTGTATTTTGGGTTTCTTCAACTAATTTATTACTACTGGAGATTAGTAATGCCACTACTAAATCTTGATTTCTTTGAAGTAGTTGAGGTTGAGAAGCCCAATTACTTTTTATATTATATTTTATGTTTCTCTAACTGCCTTACTGGTATCAAAGATTAGTAATGCCATTGTCGAATCTCGATTACTTTGAAGTAGTTAAAGTTGAGAAGCCCAATTACTTTTTATAATATATTTTATGTTTTCCTAACTACTTTACTACTATCAAAGATTAGTAATGCCATTGTTGAATCTCGATTACTTTGAAGTAGTTGAGGTTGAGAATCTTGATTACTTTTTATAGTGTATTTTGGGTCTCTCTAACTGCTTTATTACTATCAGAGATTAGTAATACCATTATTAAATCTAGATTACTTCAAAGCAGTTGAAGTTGAGAAGCTTGTTTACTTTTTATAGTGTATTTTAGATTTTTCTAACTGCTTTACTACTATTAAAGATTAGTAATACCATTACTAAATCTTGATTACTATGAAGTAGTTGAGGTTGAGAAGCCTGATTACTTTTTATATTATATTTTGGATTTCTCCAACTGCTTTATTGATACCAGAGATGAGTAATGCCACTACTGAATCTTGATTACTTTAAAGTAGTTGAGGTTGAGAAGCTTGATTACTTTGTGTAGTATATTTTAGGTTTATTTAATTATTTTGCTGCTACCAAAGATTAGTAATGCCACTGCTTAATCTCGATTACTTTGAAGTCGTTGAGGTTAAAAAACTTGATTATTTTTTGTAGTGTATTTTAGGTGTCTCTAAATACTTTACTACTGCCAGAGATTAGTAATGCCACTATGAAATCTTGATTACTTCAAAATAGTTGAAGTTGAGAAGCTTGATTACTTCTAAGTAGTTGAAGTTGAAAAGCTTGATTACTTTCTACATTATATTTTGGGTTTCTCCAATTGATTTACTACTATCAAAGATTAGTAATGTCAATGATAAATCCTAATTACTTTAAAGTAATTATAGTTAAGAAGGCTGATTACTTTTTGTAGTGTATTTTGAGTTTTTCCAATTGTGTTACTATTATCAAAGATTAATAATACCATTGTTGAATCATGATTACTTTGAAGTAGTTGAGGTTGAGAAGCTTGATTAATTTTTGTAGTGTATTTCAAGTTTATCTAACTAATTTACTGTTACTAGAGATTAGTAATACCACTGTTGAATCATGATTATTTCAAAGTAGTTGAGGTTGAGAAGTTCAATTATTTTCTATAGTGTATTTCAAGTTTCACCAATTGCTTTACTACTGCCAGAGATTAGTAATGCCACTATAAAATCTTGATTACTTTGAAGTAGTTGAGTTTGAGAAGCTTGATTACTTTTTGTAGTGTATTTTAGTTGTTTCCAACTGCTTTACTACTTTCAGAGATTAGTAATGCCACTTATTACTTTTAAGTAGTTGAGGTTGAGAAGCCCAATTACTTTTTACAATGTATTTCAAGTTTATCTAACTATTTTATTGCTGCCAGAGATTAGTAATGCCATTGTTGAATCCTGATTACTTTAAAGTAGTTGAAGTTGAGAAGCCTGATTACTTTTTATAGTGTATTTTGGGATTCTCCAACTATTTTACTATTGTTGGAGATTAGTAATGACACTTCTGAATCCTGATTTCTTTGAAGTAGTTGAGGTTGAGAAGCTTGATTACTTTTTGAAGTGTATTTTTTACTTCTCCAACTACTTTACTATTGCCAAAGATTAGTAATGTCATTATTAAATTTTGATCACTTTAAAGTAGTTGAGGTTGAGAAGCTTGATTAATTTTTGTAGTGTATTTTAGGTTTCTTCAACTACTTTAATGCTACCAGAGATTAGTAATACCACTATTGAATTTGATTACTTCATAGTAGTTGAGGTTAAGAAGCGTGATTACTTTTTATAATGTATTTTGGGTTTCTCTAACTACTTTACTGCTATCAAAGATTAGTAATACCACTATTGAATCTTGACTACTTTGAAGTAGTTGAGGTTGAGAAACTTGATTAAATTTTTTAGTGTATTTTGGGTTTCTCCAACTTCTTTACTGCTATCAAAGATTAGTAATGACACTACTAAATTTTGATTACTTCAAGTAGTTGAGGTTGAGAATCCTGATTACGTTTTATAGTGTATTTTATGTTTCTCTAACTACTTTACTATTATTTGAGATTAGTAATGCTAGTGTTGAATCTTGAATACTTTAAAGTAGTTGAGGTTGAGAAATCTTGATTAATTTCTATAATGTATTTCAAGTTTTTTCAACTACTTTACTGCTGTCAAAAATTAGTAATGCCACTGCTAAATCCCTATTACTTTAAAGTAGTTGAATTTGAGAAGCTTGATTACTTTTTGTAGTGTATTTTGGGTTTTTCCAACTGCTTTATTATTACCAGAGATTAGTAATGCTTCTATTGAATAGTAATTACTTCAAAGTAATTAAGGTTGAAAAGCTTGATTATTTTTTGTAGTGAATTTCAATTTTTTCCAAGTATTTAACTACTTTAAAAGATTTATAATGCCATTGTTGAATCTTGATTACTTCGAAGTAGCTAAGGTTAAGAAGCCCAATTAATTTCTATAGTGAATTTTGGGTTTATTCAATTATTTTAATACTATCAAAGATTAGTAATGCCATTATTGAATCATGATTATTTCAAAGTAGTTGAGGTTGAGAAGTTGATTACTTTTTATAGTGTATTTTGGGTTTCTCTAACTGCTTTACTATTGCTAGAGATTAGTAATGCCAAAGTTGAATTGTGATTACTTTAAACTAATTATGGTTGAGAAGTTTGATTACTTTCTACAATGTATTTTAGGTTATTCTAATTGCTTTACTACTACCAAAGATTAATAATGCCACTAGTGAATCCTGATTACTTCAAAGTAGTTGAGGTTGAGAAGCTTGATTATTTTTTGTAGTATATTTCATGTTTCTTCAACTACTTTACTACTATCAAAGATTAATAATGCCACTACTAAATTATGATGACTTTGAAGTAGTTGAGGTTAAGAATCCTGATTACTTTTTGTAGTGTATTTCAAGTTTCTCCAAGTGCTTTACTGCTATTAGAGATTAGTAATGCTATTATTAAACCCTAATTACTTTGAAGTAGTTGAGGTTGAGAAGCCTGATTATTTTATGCAATGTATTTTAGGTTTATTCAACTATTTTACTATTGTTGAAGATTAGTAATGTCATTACTAAATCTTGATTACTTTGAATTAGTTGAGGTTTAGAACCCTGATTACTTTTTGTAGTGTATTTTGGATTTCTCCAACTACTTTACTACTGCTAGAGATTAGTAATGTCACTATTGAATCTTGATTACTTTAAAGTAGTTGAGGTTGAGAATCTTGATTACTTTCTATAGTGTATTTTAGGTTTTTTTAACTACTTTACTACTACCAAAGATTAGTAATAACACTACTAAATTTTGACTACTTTGAAGTAGAGAAGTTAAATTACTTTTTGTAGTGTATTTTAGGTTTATCCAACTGCTTTACTACTATCAGAGATTAGTAATACCACTGCTAAATCCTGATTACTTCAAAGTAGTTGATGTTGATAAGTTTGATTACTTTTTGTAGTGTATTTTAGGTTTTTCCAACTATTTTACTATTGTCAGAGATTAGTAGTGCCACTGCTAAATCTCGATTACTTTGAAATAGTTGAGATTGAGAAGCTTGATTACTTTTTACAATGTTGATCAATTTTTTATAACTACTTTACTATTATCAAAGATTAGTAATGCCACTACTAAATTTTGATTACTTTAAAGTAGTTGAGGTTGAGAATCCTGATTACTTTCTATAGTATATTTCAGGTTTCTTCAACTATTTTATTACTATTAGAGATTAGTAGTGCCACTGTTGAATCTTGATTACTTCAAAGTAGTTGAGGTTGAGAAGCCCAATTATTTTTTGTAGTGTATTTTAAGTATCTCGAACTACTTTAGTGTTACTAAAGATTAGTAATGCCACTACTAAATATTGATTACTTCAAAGTTTGAGAAGATTGATTACTTTTTGTAGTATATTTCAGGTTTTTCTAACTGATTTAATACTATCAGAGATTAGTAATTCCATTACTAAATCCTAATTACTTTGAAGTAGTTGAGGTTGAAAAGTCTGATTACTTTTTGCAGTGTATTTCAAGTTTTGCCAATTACTTTATTGATGTTAGAGATTAGTAATTCTATTACTGAATCTTGAGTACTTTGAAGTAGTTGAGGTTGATAAGCTCGATTCAATCTTGTAATGTATTTTGGGTTTCTCCAACTACTTTACTACTACCAAAAATTAGTAATACCACTGTTGAATCCCAATTACTTTGAAGTAGTTGAGATTGACAAGCTTGATTACTTTTTATAGTGTATTTTGGGTTTCTTCAAATACTTTACTACTACTGAGATTTGTTATGCCACTGCTGAATTCTAATTACTTCAAAGTAGTTGATGTTAAAAGCTTGATTATTTTTTGTAGTATATTTTGAGTTTTTTAACTACTTTAATGCTACCAGAGATTAGTAATGCCACTGTTGAATCCTTATTACTTCAAAGTAGTTGAGGTTGAGAAGCTCGATTACTTTCTATAGTGTATTTTAGGTTTCTCTAATTACTTTACTAATACCAAATATTAGTAATGCCACTATTTAATATCGATTACTTTGAAGTAGTTAAGGTTGAAAAACTCAATTACTTTTTGTAATGTATTTAAAGATTCTCTAATTGCTTTACTATGATCAAAGATTAGTAATGCCACTATTGAATCCTAATTACTTCAAAGTAGCTGAGGTTGAGATAATTGATTACTTTCTATAATGTATTTTAGGTTTCTTCAATTGCTTTACTATTGCCAGAGATTGGTACTACCACTATTGTATCTCAATTACTTCAAAGTAGATGAGGTTGAAAACCTTGATTACTTTTTTTAATATATTTTGAGTTTCTCTAACTGCTTTACTATTGTCAGAGATTACTAATACCACTATTAAATCTCCATTACTTTAAAATAATTGAGGTTGAGAAGATCGATTACTTTTTGTAGTGTATTTTAAATTTGTCTAATTGTTTTACTACTGTCAAAAATTAGTAATGCCATTATTGAATCCTGATTACTTTAAAATAGTTGAGGTTGAGAAGCCCGATTACTTTCTCTAGTGTATTTCAAGTTTTTCTAATTGCTTTACTACTACCAAGGATTAGTAATGCCACTACTAAATCTTGATTACTACTAATTACTTTCTATAGTGTATTTCAGGTTTTTCTAACTATTTTACTGTTGTAAAAAATGAGTAATGCCACTGTTGAATCTTGATTGCTTTAAAGTAGTTGAGGTTAAGAAGCTCGATTACTTTCTATAGTGTATTTTGGATTTATTCAACTACTTTACTACTACCAAAGATTAGGAATGTCACTATTGAATCTTGATTACTATGAAGTAGTTGAGATTGAAAAGCCCAATTACTTTTTTTAGTGTATTTCAAGTTTCTTCAATTACTTTATTGCTATTGGATATTAATAATGCCACTATTGAATCTTGATTACTTCAAAGTAGCTGAGGTTAAGAATATTGATTTCTTTCTTTAGTGTATTTCAAGTTTTTCTAACTACTTTACTACTACTGAAGATTAGTAATGCCAATGTTAAATCTTGATTACTTCAAAGTAGTTGAGGTTGAGAAGCTTGATTACTTTTTGTAGTGTATTTTGGGTTTCTCCAACTACTTTACTCTTGTTGGAGATTAGTAATGCCACTGCTAAAATTTGATTACTTCAAAGTAGTTGAGGTTGAGAAGCCCAATTACTTTTGGAAGTGTATTTTGGATTTCTCTAACTGCTTTATTGTTGTTAAATATTAGTAATGCCACTGTTGAATCTTGATTACTTTAAAATAATTGAGGTTGAGAATCTTGATTACTTTTTTTAGTGTATTTTGATTTTTTTAACTACATTACTATTACTAAAGATTAGTAATGCCACTATTGAATCTCGATTACTTCAAAGTAGTTAAGGTTGAGAACCCTGATTACTTTTTATAGTGTATTTTGGGTTGCCATAACTATTTTATTGCTACCAAAGATTAATAATGCCACTAAAAAATCTTGATTATTTTGAAGTAGTTAAGGTTGAAAAGCTTGATTACTTTCTATAATATGGATCAGGTTTCTTCAATAATTTTACTGCTACAAGAGACTAGTAATGCCACTATTGAATCTTGATTACTTCACAGTAGTTGAAGTTGAGAAGCTCGATTACTTTTTGCAATATATTTCATGTTTTTTTAACTACTTTATTAATACCAAAGATTATTAATGCTACTATTAAATCTTGATTACTTCAAAGTAGTTGAGGTTGAGAAGCTTGATTACTTTCTAAAGTGTATTTTGGATTTTTCCAACTGCTTTACTACTGCTAGAAATTAGTAATGCCACTGTTAAATCCTAATTATTTTGAAGTAATTGAGGTTGAGAAGCCTCATTATTTTTATAGTGTATTTTAGATTTCTCTAATTAATTTAATGCTACCAAAAATTAATAATGTCACTTCTAAATTTGGATTACTTTAAAGTAGTTAAGGTTGAGAATTCTGATTACTTTTTACAATGTATTTTGGGTTTCTCTAATTGTTTTACTACTATCAGAGATTATTAAAGCCACTACTAAATCTTGATTACTTTGAAGTAGTTGAGGTTGAGAAGATTAATTACTTTTTATAATGTATTTTGAGTTTCCCTAAATACTTTACTGCTACCAAAGATTAATAATACCACTATTCAATCTCGATTACTTCAAAGTAGTTAAGGCTGAGAAGCTTGATTACTTTTTGTATTGTATTTTTTGTTTCTTTGATTAATTTATTGCTATCAAAGATTAGTAATGTCACTATTGAATTTTGATTACTTTGAAGTAATTGAGATTAAAACACCTAATTACTTTCTATAGTATATTTTGGGTTTTTATAATTGATTTACTACTATTAGAGATTAGTAATACCACTACTTAATCCTAATTACTTTGAAGTAATTGAGGATGAGAAGCCCAATTACTTTTTTTAGTGTATTTTAAGTTTTTCCAACTACTTTACTATTGTCAGAGATTAGTAATGCCACTACTAAATCTGGATTACTTTGAAGTAATTGAGGTTGAGAATCTTGATTATTTTTTATAATGTATTTTGGATTTTCCCAACTGCTTTATTACTACCAAAGATTAGTAATGCCACTGTTGAATCTTGATAACTTTGGCGTATTTGAGGTTGAGAAGCTTGATTACTTTCTATAGTGTATTTTGGGTTTCTCTAACTTCTTTACTATTACTAGAGATTAGTAATGCCACTGTTGAATCTTTATTACTTCAAAGTAGTTGAGGTTGATGAGCCTAATTACCTTTAGTAGTGTATTTTGGGTTTATCTAACCATTTTACTACTACCATAGATTAATAATGCCACAAGTGAATATTGATTACTTCAAAGTAGTTGAGGTTGAGAAGCTTGATTACATTTTGTAGTGTATTTTAGGTTTCTCTAATTACTTTACTGCTATTAGAGATTAGTAATGCCACTGCTAAATCTTGATTACTTCAAAGTAGTTGAGGTTGAGAAGCTTGATTACTTTTTGTAGTGTATTTTAAATTTTTCAAACTACTTTACTACTACCATAGATTAGTAATGCCACTATTGAATACTAACTATCTAAAAGTAGTTGAGGTTGAGAAGCACAATTACTTTATGTAGTGTATTTTAAGTTTTTCCAACTACTTTACTACTACTAGAGATTAGTAATGCCACTGATGAATATTGATTACTTTGAAGTAGTTGAGGTTAAGAACCTTGATTAATTTTTGTAGTGTATTTCAATTTTTTCCAACTACTTTACTATTGTTAGAGATTAGTAATGTCACTACTAAATCTTGATTACTTTGAAGTAGTTGAGGTTGAGAAGGCCAATTACTTTCTTTAATATATTTTGGGTTTCTCCAAATGCTTTACTACTGTTAGAGATTAGTAATGTCACTACTAAATCTTGATTACTTTGAATTAGTTGAGGTTGAGAAGCTTGATTACTTTCTACAATGTATTTCAGGTTTCTCTAACTATTTTACTATTGTTAGAGATTAGTAATGCCACTACTAAATTATGATTACTTTGAAGTATTTGAGTTTGAGAAGCCTAATTACTTTTTATAGTGTATTTCATATTTTTTCAATTACTTTACTACTATCAGAGATTAATAATGCCACTACTAAATCTTGATTATTTCAAAGTAGGTAAAGTTGAGATGCCTAATTACTTTATATAGTGTATTTCATATTTCTCCAATTACTTTACTATTGTCAGAGATTATTAATGCCACTATTGAATCTCAATTTCTTTGAAGTAGTTGAGGTTAAGAAGCCTGATTACTTTCTATAATGTATTTCAAGTTTCTCTAACTGCTTTATTTCTATCAAAGATTAGTAATTCCAGTACTAAATCTTGATTATTTTGAAGTAGTTGAGGTTGAGAAGCCTGATTACTTTCTATAGTGTATTTCAAAATTTTCCAACTACTTTAATGCTATCAAAGATTAGTAATGCCACTACTGAATCCTAATTACTTTGAAGTAGTTGAGGTTGAGAAACATGATTTCTTTCTGTAGTGTATTTCAAGTTTCTTTAATTGTTTTACTATTGTCAAAGATTAGTAATGTCACTACTAAATATTGATTACTTTGAAGTAGTTAAGGTTGAGAACCTTGACTACTTTTTGCAATGTATTTTAAGTTTATTCAACTACTCTACTACTATCACATATTAGTAATGCCACTATTGAATCTTAATTACTTTGAAGTAGTTGAGGTTGAAAAGCTTGATTACTTTTTACAATGTATTTCATGTTTTTTTAACTGCTTTAATGTCACTATAGATTAGTAATGCCACTACTAAATCTTAATTACTTTAAAGTAGTTGAGTTTAAGAAGCCTAATTACTTTTTATAGTATATTTTAGGTTTCTTCAACTACTTTACTACTACCAAAGATTAGTAATGCCACTATTAAATCTTGATTACTTTGAAGTAGTTGAGTTTGAGAAGACTGATTACTTTTTGTAGTGTATTTTGGGTTTCTCTAACTATTTTACTGCTATCAGAGATTAGTTATGCCATTGTTAAATCTCAATTTCTTCAAAGTAGTTAAGGTTGAGAAGTCCTATTCAATCTTATAGTGTATTTTAGGTTTATCCAACTACTTTATTGCTACTAGAGATTAGTAATACCGCTGTTGAATTTTGATTACTTTGAAGTAATTGATGTTGAGAAGCTTGATTACTTTTTACACTATATTTCAAGTTTTTCTTACTTTATTACTGTCAGAGATTATTAATATCATTGCTGAATACAAATTACTTTGAAGTAGTTGAGGTTGAGAAGCTTGATTAACTTTTGTAGTGTATTTTGGATTTGTCCAATTGTTTTATTACTATCAAAAATTAGTAATACCACTACTAAATATTTATTACTTCAAAGGAGTTGAGGTTGAGAAGCCTAATTACTTTTTATAGAGTATTTCAAGTTTCTCCAACTGCTTTACTACTATCAAAAATTAATGATGCCACTGTTGAATCTTGATTACTTCAAAGTAGTTAAGGTTGAGAAGTCTAATTACTTTTTATAGTGTATTTTTGGTTTTTCCAATTACTTTACTTCTACCAGAGATTAATAATGCCACTATTGAATCCTGATTACTTCAAAGTAGTAAAGGTTGATAAGCTCAATTTTATCTTGTAATGTATTTTGGGTTTTTCCAACTAATTTACTACTATTGAAGATTAGTAATGCCATTGTTAAATCTTGATTACTTCAAAGTAGTTGAGGTTGAGAAGCTTGATTAATTTCTACAGAGTATTTTGGGTTTTTTCTATTAGAAATATTGTCATTGATGTCAAGGGTCTAGCATTATTAGTGATAAAGACCCCATTACATTTAATGATGTTTATAATAGTTATATCTTGGCTAATGTGTGTTAATATTTATTTAATATTAATGAATATATTTTTGGTTGCATATAAGACAAAAGAAGGGCCCATGGAGAAGACAATGAGTCATGGGGTAAAGACAAAAGAAGAATGGGATGCATTTTTCCATGAAGAGTCATCTTAGGGAATTTCAAGAGTCACCAAGTGAAGACAAAAGAGGAAGGGCACAATTTCTCATGAAGAGACACTTTGAGGAATATGAAAAGTCACCAAGATAAAGACAAAAGTGGAAAGGATGCTTTTGCATATGAAAGTTTACCACATGACTTTTCAAATGTAAGGATATGAAGGGTCGTGCAAGTTTGGCACAATTTTCCATGAGAATTGAAGGGTCATAAAGGGGGAAGGCCAAAGGTCATTTGAAAAGCTATAAATTAAGGCTTGAGAAGCCATTTGTAATATGGGAGATAGAGTTTAATTTGAGATGGTAATATCTAGCTTAGAAGAGCAGTGTGAGAGATGAATATCAGTTATATTTATTATGTCTAGCTTAGAAGAGCAAAGGTGAGAGAAGAAAGAGATATTGTAATGAAATATCATTTGTTGAGATAGCAACATTGAGAGATAGTTGTATGGTATACACAAAGGCATTGGTACTCCTCTGGGTTGGTGCTCACAAATTGTTGTTGTGTTGGTGCTCAGCAAAGGGGTTGGTGCTCCTGTGGGTTGGTGCTCATGAATTGTTGTTGTGTTGGTGCTCAACAAAGGGGTTGGTGCTCCTATGGGTTAGTGCTCACAAATTATTATTATTTTGGTGCTTAACAAATGGGTTGGTGCTCCTATGGGTTGGTGCTCATGAATTGGTGTTGTATTGGTGGTCAGTAAAGGGGTTGGTGCTCTTGTGAGTTAGTGCTCATGAATAGTTATTGTGTTGGTGCTCAGAAAAGGGGTTGGTGCTCTTATAAGTTGGTGCTCATTCATATACTTGAGATTGTTCTCCATGGTTTTTCCCATAATGGGTTTCCATGTTAAATGTGGTGTTTATTATTTTAGTTTTATTACATATCTTGAATGTATGTTAAAGTGGAATTTGATTAAGGGAAAGTTTATAAGATTTATGATATATTGATTCACCCCCCTCTCAGTATATCTCATGCTTAACAATTGGTATCAGAGTAGGTTATTTTTGAAAAAGTTTTACAGCTTGAAGGTAGATCGGGAAAGCACGATGGCTGGATCACATGAAGGATTTTCTAAAAATAAAGCACCTTTGTTTGATAGGATGAATTATGATTTTTGGAGCATAAGAATGAAGACTTATTTTATGGCCCTTAGATTGACATATGACAAGCAATGGTGGAGGAATATGAAGAGCCATAGACACTTGTAATTACTCTAGCAAAAAAGAAGGCAAGTGAATGTAATGCTAAAGATTTAAAGGTTATTTTATGTGGTTTATGTGAATCTAAATTTGTTAAAGTTATGCAATGTAAATTTGCTCATGAAACTTAGGTAAAACTTGAGAATATTTAAAAAGGTGATGGAAAGGTTCAAGAAGCTAAGCTTCAAACTTTTAGAAGATAGTTTGAAAGTTTGAAGATGGAAGAAGAAAAAGATATAGCAAGATATCTTTTGTGGGTTTATCAAATAGTAAATTAGATTCAAGGTCTTTAAAAAATGTTGGATCAGTCAATGGTGGTACAAAAGGTTTTGAGATCTCTACCAATGAGATATGATGCAAAGGTTTTGGCAATTGAGGATATGAAGAATTTAGTCAAGCTAAAGATGGATAAGTTTCATGGTATACTCACAGCATATGAGATGCAGAATGAACAAGATAAACCCTCAAAGAGAGAACTAGTTTTCAAGACATCAAAGAAAGAGAAAGATAAGATTCAAGAATCAAGTGATAATTCTAGTGATGATGAAGATGACAATGGAGCTCTTTTCATTTGCAAGCCAAAAAGGGGAATAGGTAAATAACAAGGAAAATTACCTTTTAAATGTTTTAATTGTGAAAATATTGGACATTTTTTAGCTAAATGCCCAAATAAGGGTAATGATGATGATGAAGGAAAGTCTACATACAAGAAGAATTTCAAAGGTAAATTCAAGAAGGGATTCAAGAAGAAGAGCCTGTATTCTAAAGATCCTAGCTTAGCCGAAGATAATGGAGTCAGTGATTCAGAAGAAGAAGAGATTATATTTATGTCCACACATGAAGATGCCTCTATAAGAAAAAGTACAGATGATTAAGAAGAAGAAGAGGATGAAGCCAAAGTAAATCTAAAAGGAGAACTCATTTGTGCCTGAGAAGAGTTAGAAGTTGTTGAGAAGAAGAATCAAAGATTAAAGCACCAGATTGAAAAAAATGAAAAGGAGTCAAAGGAAATAATTGATGATCTACTAGCATACTTGAAAGAAGCCAAGAAAAATGAAGAAGGTATAATAACATAGTTGCAAAAAGTAAGAAAAGAATGTGAAAGGTATGTTATTGAAATTGCCTCTTTAAAAGAAGACATTGAAAAAGCAGTCAATGATAAAGTAGTTAGTGATTCAAAATTTGAGGATAGCATATATATTGAATAAGATATTAGAAATTCAAAAGGAAAATTTAGATAAGATAGGTATTGGATTTGAAAAGAAAAAGAGATATGTTGAAGTTCTTACAAAAGAGGAAACAAAAAGGGAATAAGTGAAGAATACAGAGGACATTTTAAACAAAGAAGGTTGGAAGGAACAAAGCTACAAAAGGCAATCAAGTCAGAAATATATAGATAGGTCTTATTTTTATGGTTACTATTTTTATTGTAATGGACATGGTCATAAGAAATTAGAATGTCAAAAATGAGTTAACAGTTTCAAAAATAAGGAGAAGGAAAGTCATGTAAAGTCAAGCAGAAGCTACAACTCTTTTTCTCCTCTATCAAACTTTGATGAAGAGGCCATAATATGTTACAAGTGTAACAACTTTAGACACATAGCTCAATACTACAGAAGTGTGTTCAAATCAGTCAAGAAGGACCAAAGTTTCACGGCTCCATTCACTAAGAAGAAGTTTCAGACATGTTCATGGCATAAGAAACAACCTAAAGATTCGAGGATGGTTTAGATAGATTTGCATGCAAGAAATGAAGACTAGCCATGGTTCATTGATAGCTGATTTTTAAGGCATATGACAGGAGATAAGAGTAAGCTCATAACTCTAAAGAAGATCAATGGTGGCATAGTGAAATTTAGAGATAAAACCACTGTCAGGATAGCCAGACAAGGTATTGTGAGTTTGGATAATGGTAGAACCAAGACTAAGAATGTTTTGTATGTAAAAGGTCTTAAGCATAATCTATTGATTGTAAGTCAAATATGTGATTAGGGATACACACTAAAATTTTATGCAGAAGTTTTTGAGATTAGAAGAAAAGATTAAAATGAGTTAATTGTAAATGCTCAAAGGATAGGCAACAATTTATATGTATTATCATATATCTTCTCAAAGACATGATCAAAGGACACATTCAAATATCTACAAGAGGAGTTAGGAGTAATTTCTATTACTTCCTGCCATTGAAGTTTAGCATCAGTTGAGGGAGAGCTAAGTGTTAGCTCTAGGTAGGCCCTTTGCCATTGATGTCAAAGGGAGAGTAGGTACAAGTATAGGTGTAGAAATAGGTATAAATAATAGGTACAGGTTACTATAGTAAGGGGGAGTTACTATATATTTTTCAGGTGACAGTATGTGCATGTTTCAAGATGTGGTAGTTTTAGGATTGAGGTTGCCATTAATGACAAAGGGGGAAATTGTTGGAAATATTGTCATTAATGTCAAAGGTCTAGCATTATTGGTGATAAAGGCCCCATTGCATTTAATAATGTTTATAATAGTTATATCTTGGCTAATGTGTGTTAATATTTATTTAATATTAATAAATATATTTTTGGTTGCATATAAGACAAAATAAGGGCCCATGGAGAAGTCAAAGAGTCACGGGGTAAAGGAAAAAGAAGAATGGGATGTAATTTCCCATGAAGAGTCATCTTGGGGAATTCCAAGAGTCACCAAGTGAAGACAAAAGAGGAAGAGCATAATTTCTCATGAAGGGACACTTTGAGGAATACAAAAAGTCACCAAGATAAAGACAAAAGAGGAAAGGATGCTTTTGCTTATGAAGGGTCACCACATGACTTTTCAAATGCAAGGATATGAAGGGTCATGCAATTTTGGCACCATTTTCCATGAAGATTGAAGGGTCATAAAGGGGGAAGGGCAAAGGTCATTTGGAAAGCTATAAATAAAGGCTTGAGAAGCCATTTATAATATGGGAGATAGAGTTTGATTTGAGATAGTAATATCTAGCTTAGAAGAGCAGTGTGAGAGATGAGTATGATTTGTATTTGTTATATCTAGCTTAAAAGATCAAAGGTGAGAGAGGAAAGAGATATTGTAATGAACTATCATTTGTTGACATAGAAACATTGAGAGATAGTTATGTGGTATACATAAAGGGGTTGGTGCTCTTGTGGGTTGGTGCTCCTATGGGTTGGTGCTCACGAATTGTGGATGTGTTGGTGCTTAGTAAAGGGGTTGGTGCTCTTATGAGTTAGTTCTCACAAATTTTTGTTGTGTTGGTGCTTAGAAAAGGGGTTGGTGCTCTTGTGAGTTGGTGCTCATGAATAGTTGTTGTGTTGTTGCTCAATAAATGGGTTGGTGTTCCTTCAAGTTGGTGCTTATGAATATTGTGTTTTGATTTGGTGCTCATTCATATACTTGAGATTGTTCTCCATAGTTTTTCCCACATTGAGTTTCCACATTAAATCTAGTTTCTCTCTATCTTGTGTGGTGTTTGTTATTTCAATTTTATTGCATATCTTGAATTTATGTTAAAGTGGAATTTGATTAAGGGAAACTTTATAAGATTTATGATATACTGATTCACCCCCTCTTAGTATATCCTATGCTTAACATTTTCAATTGCTTTATTACTGTTGGAGATTAGTAATGCCAGTGCTAAATCTTGATTACTTTGAAGTAATTAAGGTTGAGAAGCTTGATTAATTTTTATAATGTATTTCAAGTTTCTCCAACTACTGACAGAGATTAATATTGCCACTGCTGAATCTTGATTAATTCAAAGTAGTTGAGGTTGAGAAGCCCAATTACTTTCTACAGTGTATTTTGAGTTTCTCCAACTACTTTACTATTATCAAAGACTAGTAATGCCACTGTTGAATCCTGATTACTTTAAAGTAGTTGAGGTTGAGAAGTATAATTACTTTTTGTAATGTATTTCACATTTCTCCAACTACTTTACTACTATTGAAGATTAGTAATGTCACCACTAAATCTTAATTACTTTGAAGTAGTTGAAGTTTAGAAGCCTGATTACTTTTTGTAGTGTATTTTGAGTTTCTTTAACTACTTTAATACTACTAGAGATTAGTAATGCCACTATTGAATCCTAATTATTTTGAAGTAGTTGAGGTTAAGAATCTTGATTACTTTCTATAGTGTCTTTTAAGTTTCTCCAATTGCTTTACTACTGTCAGAGATTAGTAATACTACTATTGAATCCTGATTACTTTGAAGTAGTTGAGGTTGAAAAGTTTCATTACTTTCTACAATGTATTACATGTTTCTCTAATTGCTTTACTACTATCAGAGATTAGTAATACCACTACTGAATCCTAATTACTTCAAAGTAGTTGAGGTTGAGAAGTTTAATTACTTTTTATAGTGTATTTGGGTTTCTCTAACTACTTTACTATTGTTGGAGATTACTAATACCATTGATGAATCTTGATTACTTCAAAGTAGTTGAGGTTGAGAAGTTGGATTACTTTCTACAGTGTATTTTAGGTTTTTTCAACTACTTTATTACTACTAGAGATTAGTAATGCCACTGCTAAATCTTGATTACTTCAAAGTATTTAAGGTTGAGAAGCTCAATTACTTTCTATATTGTATTTTAGGTTTTTTCAGCTACTTTATTACTACTAGAGATTAGTAATGCCAATGCTAAATCTTGATTACTTCAAAGTAGTTGAGGTTGAGAAGCCTAATTACTTTCTATAGTGTATTTTAGGTTTCTCTAACTTCTTTACTACTACTAGATATTAGTAATGCCACTGTTGAATCCTAATTACTTTGAAGTAGTTGAGGTTGAGAAGCTTGATTACTTTCTATATTATATTTTGGGTTTTTATAATTGCTTTATTGATGTCAAAGATTAGTAATTCCACTACTGAATCCCAATTATTTTGAAGTAGTTGTGATTGAGAAGCTTGATTACTTTTTACAATATATTTTGGGTTTTTTTAATTATTTTATCAATGTCAAAGATTAGTAATGTCATTACTGACTCTTGATTTCTTTGAAGTAGTTGAGATTGAGAATCCTGATTACTTTTTGTAGTGTATTTTAGAATTTTCCAACTGCTTTACTACTACTAAGGATTAGTTTTACCACTATTGAATATTGATTACTTTGAAATAGTTAAGGTTGAGAAACTTGATTACTTTCTACATTATATTTTGGGTTTTTCCAACTACTTTACTTCTACCAAAGATTAGTAATGCCACTACTGAATCTCAATTACTTTGAAGTAGTTGAGGTTGAGAATCACAATTACTTTTTGTAATGTATTACAAGTTTATCCAACTACTTTACTACTATCGAAGATTAGTAATGCCACTACTAAATCTTGATTAATTCAAAGTAGTTGAGGTTAAGAATCTCAATTACTTTTTGTAGTGTATTTTGGATTTTTTCAACTATTTTATTACTACCAAAAATTAATAATGCCATTGTTAAATTATGATTACTTCAAAGTAGTTAAGGTTGGGAAGCCTAATTACTTCTATAGTGTATTTCAAGTTTTTCCAATTACTTTACTACTGGCAAAGATTAGTAATACCACTATTGAATCCTGATTACTTAGAAGTAGTTTAAGTTGAGAACACTGACTACTTTCCATAGTATATTTTAGATTTTTCCAACTGTTATACTACTGCTAGAGATTGGTAATGCCACTACTAAATCTTTATTACTTCAAATTAGTTGAGGTTGATAATCTTGATTACTTTTTGTAGTGATTTTTGGGTTTTTCCAACTACTTTACTCATATCGAATATTAGTAATGCCACTATAGAATCCTGATTACTTTGAAGTAGTTGAGGTTGAAAAACCTGATTAATTTTTGTAGTGTATTTCAAGTTTTTCCAACTGCTTTACTACTGTGAGAGATTAGTAATGCTACTGCTAAATCTTGATTACTTTAAAGTAGTTGAGGTTGAGAAACTTGATTACTTTTTTTAGTGTATTTTGCATTTCTCCAACTGATTTAATATTGCCAGAGATTAGTAATGCTACTATTGAATCTTGATTACTTTGAAGTAGTTAAGGTTGAAAAGCTTAATTACTTTTTGCAGTGTTGATCAGGTTTCTCCAACTACTTTACTGCTATCATAGATTAGTGACGTCACTATTGAATCGCAATTGCTTCAAAGTAGTTGAGGTTAAGAAGCCCAATTACTTTCTATAATGTATTTAGATATTTATAACTACTTTACTGCTATCAAAAATTAGTAATGTCACTACTAAATCTTGATTACTTTGAAGTAATTGAGGTTGAGAAGCTCTATGACTTTTTACAATGTATTTTGGGTTTCTCCAACTGCTTTACTACTGCTAGAGATTAGTAATACCACTACTAATTCATGATTACTTTGATGTAGTTGAGGTTGAGAAGCTTGATTACTTTCTATAGTGAATTTTGGATTTCTCCAACTACTTTACTATTGCTAGAGATTAGTAATACCACTGTTGAATCTTGATTACTTTGAAGTAGTTGAGGTTAAGAAGCTTGATTACTTTCTGTAGTGTATTTTGAGTTTTTCCAGCTACTTTACTACTATCAAAGATTAGTAATACCACTATTGAATCTTGATTACTTTGAAGTAGTTGAAGTTGCGAAGATTGATTACTTTTTATAGTGTATTTTGAGTTTTTATAACTTCTTTACTATTGCTAGAGATTAGTAATGACACTACTAAATCCCAATTACTTTGAATTAGTTGAGGTTGAAAAGACCAATTACTTTCTATAGTTTATTTCAGGTTTCTCTAACTACTTTACTGCTACCAAATATTAGTAATGCCACTGTTGAATCTCGATTACTTTGAAGTAGTTAAGCTTGAGAAGCTTGATTACTTTCTACAGTGTATTTTAGGTTTCTCTAACTACTTTACTACTATTAAAAATTAGTAATGCCTTTATTGAATCTTGATTACTTTAAAGTAGTTGAAGTTGAGAAGCCTGATTACTTTCTATAGTGTATTTTGGGTTTTTCCAAATACTTTACTACTACTAAAGATTAGTAATGCCACTACTAAACCCTGATTACTTCAAAGTAATTGAAGTTGAGAAGCTTGATTACTTTTTATAGTGTATTTTGAATTTCTCCAACTACTTTACTATTACTGAAGATTAGTAATGCCACTACTGAATCTTGATTACTTCAAAGTAGTTGAGGTTGAGAAGCCTAAGTACTTTCTATAGTGTATTTTGGGTTTCTCCAACTACTTTATTACTATCATAAATTAGTAATGTCATTATTAAATCCTAATTACGTAGAAGTAGTTGAGATAAGAAGCCTCATTACTTTTTTAGTGTATTTCAGGTTTCTCCAACTGCTTTACTACTATCAAAGATTAGTAATGTCATTGTTATATCCTGATTACTTCAAAGTAGTTGAGGTTGAGAAGCTTGATTACTTTTTTATAGTGTATTTTAGGTTTCTCTAATTGCTTTACTGCTATTAAAGATTAATAATATAACTATTGAATCTTGATTACTTCAAAGTAGTTGAGGTTGAGAAGTTTGATTACTTTTTGTAGTGTATTTTGGGTTTTTCCAACTACTTTACTACTGCTGAATATTAATAATACCACTACTAAATCTTGATTACTTCAAAGTATTAAAGGTCAAGAAACTTGATTAATTTTTATAGTGTATTTCATATTTTTTAAATTACTTTATTGCTGCCAGAGATTAGTAATGGCACTACTAAATCTTGATTACTTTGAAGTAGTTGAGGTTGAAAAGCTTGATTACTTTTTGCATTATATTTCAAGTTTATCTGACTACTTTACTACTACCAAAGATTAGTAATGCCACTATTGAATCTTGATTACTTTGAAATAGTTGAGGTTGAGAAGCCTAATTACTTTTTATAGTGTATTTTGCATTTTTCTAACTTCTTTACTATTATTAGATATTAGTAATTCTAGTGCTCAATCTTGATTACTTTGAAGTAGTTAAGGTTTAGAAGCTTGATTACCTTTTACAATATATTTTAGGTTTTTCTAATTGCTTTATTGATATTGGAGATTAGTAATGCTACTAGTGAATCTCAATTACTTTAAAGTAGTTGAGGTTGAGAAGCCCAATTACTTTCTATACTATATTTTAGATTTCTCTAACTGCTTTACTACTACCAGAGATTAGTAATACCATTACTAAATCTTGATTACTTCAAAATAGTTGAGGTTGAGAAGACCGATTACTTTCTATAATATATTTTAGGTTTCTCTAATTCTTGTACTACTATCAGAGATTAGTAATACCACTACTAAATTTCGATTACTTGGAAATAATTGATGTTGAGAAGCCTGATTACTTTCTATAATATATTTTGGGCTTCTCCAATTATTTTAATACTATCATATATTAGTAATGCTATTGATAAATCTTGATTACTTCAAATTAGTTGAGGTTGAGAAGCTTAATTAATTTTTACAATATATTTTAGGTTTCTCCAACTACTTTATTACTACCAGAGATTAGTAATGCCATTACTGAATCTTGATTACTTTGAACTAGATGAGGTTGAGAAGCCTAATTACTTTTTATCTTATATTTTAAGTTTCTCTAGCTACTTTACTACTACCAAAGATTAGTAATGCCACTACTCAATCTTGATTACTTTAAAGTAGTTGAGGTTGAGAAGCTTGATTAATTTCTATCATGTATTTTGGGTTTCTTGACCTACTTTACTATGGCTAGAGATTAGTAATGCCACTATTGAATCTTGATTACTTTGAAGTAGTTGAGGTTGAGAAGCCTGATTACTTTTTATAGTGTATTTTGGGTTTATCTAACTGCTTTACTGCTATCAAAGATTAGTAATGTCATTATTGAATCTTGTTAATTTAAACTAGTTGAGGTTGAGAAGCTCAATTACTTTCTATAGTATATTTATTAGGTTGTTTTACTTACTTTATGAGTTGGAAGTAAAGTAATGTAAAAAACCTAATTTGGTCTATGAGTAATTATCAGGGTTGAGAGGTTTGATTACTTT
Organism: Torreya grandis; assembly: GCA_037957365.1. NCBI lineage: Eukaryota > Viridiplantae > Streptophyta > Pinopsida > Cupressales > Taxaceae > Torreya > Torreya grandis. The sequence continues at coordinate 2,546,484 of JARHVA010000105.1, forward strand.
CCATTTGTTAGCACTTAGAATCTTGATTACTTCTAAGAGTAATTTGTAGTTTTCAAATAATTTTACTTAACTTTACAAGAATGAAACAAAGTAATATTGAAAGTTTAAATGGGTCTAGCAGATAAGTTGTACTTAGAAAACCTGATTTGGTCTATAGGCTTGTTTTCAAGGTTTTTAGGCTTGATTACTTCATCCTTTTAGACATCTAACTAGATGGAAGAAATTATTTTTTGGAAAATCTATGAAATTTATCAAAAATATAAAAACAACCCATTTTATATTTCAAAAGACCCAAAAAATATATGTAATTGAATATTTCATCAAAGATATTTTGAGATGAGTTTTGAGGTAGATTAAGAAAACACCTCTAAGGTTAAAAATAGTGGCCAAGATAGAAGAAAAACTAGCAAGGTGAATGCATGGAGGATTTTACCAGGGAGTCTGATGCATGAGGCTATTAGGAATACTCTGATACCATGAAAGAGTGTGCCAAGATCTCTAAACATATTTAATGCAATCAAAATTGAATCCTATGAGGTAGTGTGAGAGCTCCAAAATTCTAAGAGAGGAAAAATATGCATTAACCTGTCTATTGCAAAATGTGAATGAGTCAATTCTTCATTAACCTTATAAAAAGGAAAAGTGGGGTACATATATAAAAAATTAGGACAACATGAGGAAGCCCCTAATTTTATTAATTAACTAATTAAAATTAAATATAATTAGCCTATGAACCCTTTATAACTAACCTAAGGAAGCTTAAATAACATAAAATGGCCATATGACCATGTAGGTAAAACTCAATGGGAAAAAACACTACACTAAGAATCTAGATGTGCTTCACACACTAGATCAAGTGAAACCTAGTAATATAGATAAATCAACAAATAATAGCATAATATAAGTTTAGCATAATGTTTATCAATGTAAAACATAGATGATGTATACAATTGACATGTTTTTGTATTTTGAAATATTTGAGCTATGTATAATCAATCAGAGGAAACTATGTATAATTAAGTAGGAGATAATATGTATAATTAATGTTGAAAAGAAATGATACGAATCGATGAGTCTTGGATGAGACTTCCTATCATAGTGTCTTATATCAAGGAGTGGAATCATGCATGATCATGAAGCATGATGGAAATGCCGAGACTGTGGCTTTGAAAGCTATATATGCTATAAACACTCTAAAATCTTTGAAGTAGAACCTGACTATGTGTACCCTCTATAATTTTGATAAGTGGATGCAGCTATAGGGATCTTATGGACCCATCTGGAAGTAGGAGAAACTCATTGAACATGTGATCCATATGTAGATGCATGAGATCTCAATGAAACTACTTTAGATGTGAATATTATATATGAAAGCTATCTAGAATATTGAATCTATGGAGGTGTATGAACTCTCTATACTGGTGATGGATACCATATCTATGTCTAATGCTAAATTGGAGAAAAAACTAGTGGAGGAGCTAGAACTAGTAATCAAATTGAAACTAGCTCTGGAACTGAAAATAGCTCTAAAACCAAAAGTGGAAACTCATATGGAACTCTAGAAACTATGATAACCTGATTAGCATGAATGAATTTCATGCATCGATGTACTATAAATGGAATTAATCATAGTTTTTGTATCTAAGGTTTCCCAAGTAACATGTCAAAAACTTATGTGCTAAGAACTATAGTAAATGAGGTGATCATGTATGTAGGACCAACCTATAGAGGAATGAGGATCTCACCCAATGTAATCTGACTATGTCCACTATAACCATTGATAACTACATTTTTTGGAGTAATATCTTTTTATGTATAACCTAAGTGTTGTATTAGTGTCATAGTACATATGTTAATGTTGAATCCATTATCAATTAGAACACTGTGAATGGGATGACCATGAATAAAATATCTAATAAAGAGTGCATGATAATTTGTGTCATCCTCAATAATCTCCTACTTAGAAAAGGAGATGGAAGGTTGAACTGGAATGCTAGAATGACAAGTACCAATCATGTGGCTTAATGGATGTGAATCAATTATTGATTCCCTATATGTAACTGGTAGAGTATGTTCTTAATATGCATGATGTACATCTGATGTGTCCTATGTCTTTGACTTGCCATGCTATATAAATGAATCTAAAAATATTTTGAGTGACTTATCCTATGTTGGTTTGGATGGAGGAGACTCAGTTGAAGTGCTTAGATCAATTTGATTTCCACTAATTAGATCCTATATCTTATGCTTGAGACTAATGCATTTTTGTATAGTATGTCTTAGTGCCCTATGATAGTCAAAAAATGCATTTTGGTCATATCCCCATGGAAGAGGCTTTGCTAAATCAATTTATCTAATATGAAGAAGAGATATGATGTTACATTCTAATAAATATTGTAGAACTCTGGCTGGAAGAACTAGTAGATTTGTAAAAGGTCATCGAGGAAGTGCTAATAAATTGACTCTCTATGAGGGCTTTAAAGCTACATTAACTATCTATTGAGTTAATCCTTTACTGTCATTGAATATGACCTTATATGGAGCTTTATTGTTACTCTTATTAGTTGTATCTAGTGCACTTGTGTACTTAAGTTTTCCCATTGAAATGAGTTTGATTTCTCTTTATTTTAAAGTGTGACACAATTCAGTGAAAGAAGAGAAATGTTTGAACATGATTTTCTCATGTAAAACTAATAGAAGACTCTATTTGAAGAGGTCATATAACTCCTGATCTTCCATAGGGCTAGTCATCTTAACCAATATGGTCTTGTATCTGAGAACATACTCAATGAGAGGCTCATTTGATTTATATTTTTATTGTGTAATTTTGGTATATGAAACCTTATCATTGATATTGATATTGAAATGTGTTAGGAATATGTTGGTATGAGGGTTGAATGCATTAAATTACTAATTTAGTAGACTATAAAACCATTGTAATGCATAATCCTTGGGCTCTTTAGAAATAATTTAGTTAATAGCCAGTCATTTGATACATAATCTAAACATGTTGCATGAAAATATCTCAAATGTGTCTCTAGATCACCCTTGCCATCATAAAGAGTGAGCTTAGGTTGTAAAAAAATAGGTGGCAAGGATGTAGTAGATATATGTCATGCCAAAGGTGTATACAATAGAGTGGTGTTCAATACCTATGTAGATCTAGTCATACATTGCTAAAGATCTTACACCTTGGCTTAAAGAGATATAATCTCTTGCATAGGAGCTACCACATTAGGAGATAGGGATGTACTAGCTATAGTTGGTGGCATACAAGAAGGTTGGGCTACTATATGGGGTTGTTCTGATGTAGTTGCCTCTGTAGTGTCATGTGTAACTGGTGGATCTATAGTTTAAGAAGACTGACCATTGGTTACCTTTTATTTTTCCTCTTTTAGGATTCTAATCATGTCATCTTAGAAATCTAAGTGTTTGATTAAGAGTTTTTGAAGCTCTCTTTTATCAGTTTCATCAAAGTTGATATATTAGGCCATTGTTAAGGTAGGAAAACATTTTGAAATGTGTTTGGATATTTTGAAATAAGTTTTAATAGGTACTATGCTAAAATTGGAAGTTATTGGATACAATAAATGCAAAATTCTAAAATAGTAGTTTAAAATTTGTACAAAAAAGGATACGAAGCTACCAAACATGCAAGCTAACACCACAAAAAGCAAAGTAGGAACTAGTATATGCAACTAGGGATTTTTTAGAAATATTATTTGTAAAATATTATGAACTTTGAATTTGAAATTGATTTTATAAGCTAAGTATGCAAGATAAAATTCAAAAAATTATGAGACATTACTTGCTTGAATGGGACCTAGTAGATGAAACTAGGGTTTTGAGACAAATAATTTTTTTTGAATCTACTATAAATTTTTGAAAATTTAAGTGATTTTTTAATTTTAATATTCAATCAAAATTTGCAAAAAATAAGTGAAATATTACTTGAAAATTAATGGGATTTAGTTGATATAACTAGGGCTTTGAAATGATTTATTTCAAAATTAATGTAATAATTTGAAAATTTTTCTATAAATTTGTAGAATTGAGCTTGAAAATTTTAGGAAAAATATAAAAATATTTCTAAAATTATCAATATATTTTTCTTACTGGTTTGAAAGTGTTTGTATGCAAATAAGACCTAGTATGTGCAAACTAGGGTTTTAGTGAATTATTGAAAATATTTCAATTAATTTGTAGTTTTTTGAGTTTTAAATTCAAGAAAAATTAAGAAAATATTATAAGTAATTAGCCTTAGGGTTTCTAGGGTTTTTAAGTAAAAATTTGAAGTCGAGTTCACCAAATATTTTACTAAATTTGGGAAACTATATGGTTTAATTTTCTAAATAGTAAAGGGGTTTAGATTCAAAGGAAAATTAGTAAATAAATTTTCCTTAATTAGCCTTTTATTTTATTTAATCTATAAATTCTTAATTGATTTTTAAAAATAGTAAACAAGGGGATAAAGAGTAAAACTTAGCTGATTTTGGGTTGAGATAAAGGAGATAGAGGCTACAAATTGCTAATCTAGCTAGGTAGATTATCAAAAATAGGACCTAAAAGTCTATTTTTTGCCTATTAAAGAGCACCAAAAATAGGACATCTAGAGTTATAGCACTTTAGTCTAAGTTTTGGCATTGTAGTCCTTAGTATCTGAGTTTTTTGAGCTTTCTAGGTTCTATTCATCTGCTCTAGGAGACCCTGTGCCTAAAATCTTACGTCTTGGTTGTTCACAAAACTCTATGCACAATTGATTTTGTGTTTAAGGATCTTAGTTCCTCTTCATGCTTGATAGGTGATCTCAAATCCAACTAAAAATAGGGGTTAGTGTATAATATGCATTGAATATGTGATCACACCTCATGTGTGGGTATACTACCTACATACCAATACTCTAAAGAGGGATCAAGGCCAATGTAGTTATATGAATTTGAATGTGTATTATACAATCCTATGTATGCAAATTTGGGAAAGCTTAAGATGAATCATGACTGGTGTGGGAGCTTGGATAGGCTAGAAATAATAGTGGTTGGTTGTATGTAGAGAATAAGAAGATTTACTTGAGTGTGCTTTAGTATATTTATAGCTTATACTTTTTGAATGATTTCCAACCCTTATAAATGACCTTTTAATGGGATTTTATAAGGAAACTGGTGATCTTGGGTTAGATGAACTTGTATTAGGCTGACAAGGAAAAATATAAGGATTCAAGAAAATCTGACTATTTGAGGCTATTATGGACTTAGATAATAGCACTAGAAAGTGGACACCCTAGGTCCCAGTACTATAATCCAACCTATGGTGCTATTATCTAGGGGGAAAGGGACCATGGGGGATAGATCTATGCCTAGGAGAGGAGTCTAGGATAGTAAGGGATAAATCTATAAGGCTTTAGATGACTAGGAAATAGTGAAAACATGCCTAAGTGGGTTGTGTAAGTGAGTAGGAGAAACCTATGGTTTGGGTGTCACAAGTCATGCTCAAGTTATACAAATTTCATTTTAATATGACTACATGCCACAAAATAACTATATCCTCAACCTAGAAATCCCATGGCTTGGATTTATTATCAAAAAGCTTCTTGACTTGGCTTTGATGTTCAGCAATGTGGTCTACCAAGTTTTTACATTGCTCTTCTAGTTCAACAATGAACATAATATGCTTATTTATGGAACCTTCAAACATTTCATCCTTAACTTCTTTTGCCAATCTAAGAGTGGGAAACTCTAATGTGATAGGTATTTCTACATTCAAACTATATATAAATTGAAAAGGGTATATAAGAATCACTCACTTGGGATTGATGCGATCATCCCATAATGCATCATATAATGCCTTGTGCTAGGATCTCTTATTTTCCTCTAACATCTTCTTGATGATAGTAACCAAGTTCTTATTAATCAACTTAGCCTAACCATTTCTTTGAGGGAAATAGTCTAAGGAGTGTGATAAAATGATCCCATATTCAAAATAAAACTTAGTTATCTCTTTCGATGAGAAACAAGTAGCATTATCGGTTACTATCTTATTAGGTACTCAAAATCTTGTGATGATGTTTTCCTTGAGGAAGTTACAAACAACCTCTAAAGTGGCATGTTTATCTAGGATGGCCTCCACCCACTTGGTGAAGTAATCAATAACTATGAGAACATAACTATGACTTGCAATTGATAATGGGTTAACTACACCAATGAAGTAAATACCCCATTGTTGAAAAGTTTCTTTAATAACAACTAGATTAAGGGGTAGGGCTGCCAACTTGTGTTTTCCCACAAATTTTTGGCACTTCTCATATTTATGCTTCCAAGCGTATGCATCCTAAAAAAGTGTTAGCCAGTAGTACCTTGCTCACAAAATATTGTGAGCTATGATTGGAGCTAATAAATGTCCTCTACATACCAAGTTGTGAAAGGATTATAATAACTTGCCTTGTTGTGCTTTGTCTACACACCATATAAGAATTCCATCAATGCTTCACTTGTATAAACTATTATCCTAAATAATGAAGTTCATAACTTTAATCTTGATTGTCCTCTTCTCTTTGTATGATAAATTCTCTAAACATTCTCCATACATGAAGAAATGAACAATTTTGGAGTACCACTCATTCATTATGCTTATGAACAAGATCATGAGAATCTCTTCCTCTATATCTCCCTTATTAGTGAACACCTCTTCTAGTTTTTTCTACAATGAGATAACATAAACCTTTTCCATGCACTAGATTTGTAGGTTTGATTTCCATATCATACTCTTAAATATTAGCAATAAAATTACCTATTTTGCTTCCAAATTCTTGCTAAGTCAAGATAGACTTAACTGTATAATATTTTACCAATGCCATAGTATGAGAGTTGAGAATGTAATACCTAAAATGTTTAACCACTTTCACCATAATGTAAGCATGTTTCTCCATGGGTGAGTACTTGATCTCATGAGCCTTTAGAGGATATCTCATGAAATCTATAGGAGATTCAATCCCCTCTTCATTTGACTACACCAATATGGTAGATAAAGTATGCTCAGAATCATAACTATACATGGCAAAGTTATAATTATAGTTGGGAAAGAATAATATGGGAGGAAGAGAAATTGCTTCCTTGATTTCATGAAAGGTAGCTCTCCTTTCTGCATTCTAATGGAAAATTGATTTCCCTTTCACTATATCAACAATATGATGTGTATTCTGAGCAAAATTATGTACAAATATTTGTAATAAATTAACCTTCCCAAAGAAGGAATGCACACCTTTCTTACTTGATGGCAAGGTAAGATTTTGGATAGACTTGACCCATTCAAGATCAATCTTGATTCCTTCCTTAGACACAATGTGTCCAAGGAGCTTACCTTCAGTAACCCTAAAAATGGATTTCTTAGGATTGAGGGATATCCCATGTTGATGGCATCTTTGAAGCACTTTATTTAAATGATCATAATGATCTTGACACTTTTTTGATAAAATAGTTAAATTATTAAGATAGACCATAATGAACTTACCCACAATATCATGGAAAGCTAGGTCCATAACCCTCTAAAATGTATTACCATCATTGATCAAACCAAAAGGAATTATGTGATATACAAAGGTACCCCATGGAGTAGTGAAGGCCATCTTGTGTTGATCTTCATCATGAACCTCCACTTGATTGTACCCTAAGAATCCATCTAGCATAGATAACATCTCTGAACCTGTTACTATTTGTAGTACTTGATCTATTACCAACAATGGGTAATTATCTTGTAAAGCAGAGGCATCATCCCAATTTGATTCTTGGACGTGTAGGGAGATTATGGATCTCAAGAGGAAAGTGGAAACTATGGAAGACACCCTGAAAGCTGTATGGAACAAAATAAACAATATGGAAAATCAGATAAGGGAGATCCCAGTCAAGCTCAAAGCCTATGAAAATAACCTCCGAGAACTTATTAAGGACAACAAAATAAAAATGGAGGAAGTTACATCCAATATTTGTGCTGCTGCTGTCAATATAGGTAAAAGATCCAATGAGGAGACCAAAGCCCTGGAGGGACCCAACAAAAGGACGAGACAAAGTTCTAGAAAGAAGGTTACACAAAAAGGAGCTATGCTGGAGGCAACCACTGCCCAGGATACTGTTATGAAAGGAAAAGAAACTATGAAAATGATATTGGAACTGGATGAATAATCTGGTTCTTCTTGTTGGTTTAGTAACTAGTCTTGTTCTTTGTTTTCTTTTTGTAATCCTTTGCCTTTGGTGAAACCAGATCTCTGTTAAATCTGGGTTTTGATTGGAAGTCTTTTTGGTGGTTTCAGGTCCATTTAAAACCTATTTTTGCTACTTCCTTATAGTAGTTTTTAGGCTTTGCCTGTGGTCTTGGATGATCTTTCTTTCTTTCATTGTAACAGGGTTTCGAGGCCCCTTCAAAACCTGCTTTTACCTCAATCTAAAACAATGGGTAATTATCCTTTAGTGATGATTGGTTTAGATTATGAAAGTTAACATAGATGTGGATTTATCCATTATTTTTCCTCACAATAATAATATTTGCTATCCAATTTGAGTGATGTATAGGAAATATGATCCTAGCAATCAACATCTTTTGGATCTTAGCAAGGATGGTACCTAAGATATTGGGATTATACTATCATAATTTTTGCTTGTGAGGCTAAGACCTAGATTTGAGAGGAATATCATGCTACACTTCCTTGGGTCAAAAATATTTTATATCAATATATGAATATGTTAATACATCAATGTATTGTCATAGAAGTGTCACCAACTTCTTTCTTTCCTCTAATGAGTAACATTTCCCAATATTTATCATTTTGGGATCATCCTCTATTCCTATATTGACTTGTTCAATTTCTATTGATGAGTAAAATTTAGACTATTGTCATTTGATAAAGTGATTATATTTACCAAAGAGTATCTCTAGAGAAACCAATCCTTTGGGAATCCTATTCCGTTTTAGCTATAAAATCTCTTCACAAATTTCCTCATCTACCTCAAAGATTGATTCTTGAGGAGTAGATTCACTCCCCTCAAAGTATAACTCATTAATTTTTTTACCTTCTCCAAGAAGGTGATGACTTGCTCATCATTATTAAAAACCTACCAATGATTGACATTATTAGGAACACTAGGTTGGAAGACCAACACAATGGTATACTTGTTTCTTTGTAAATCCTTGTGAGGAACTAGAGAGTGGTTGAAATAGCCAATGAATCTACCCTATCATTATATTCTCTTGTAACTATTGATATATTAAAAGCATCAAAATCTTCCATGCAATCCCAAACATGATTGTGATAATGCCCTAGCCTTTCATTCTTTGTTTGATACAAATTCTTAACTTGACAAATGACTAACTCATCATTACCTTGAGCATGGATATTTTTCATTCCTTTCTTTTGTACAACATACATCCCTAACAACAAGGCTTCATATTCAGTAGTATTGTTAGTGTTATCAAACTTTAACTTGAAAGAAAAAGGGTTGATCTTTCTTTATAAATATATTAGAACTATCCTAGCTCCAGATCTAGTTGAAGATCAACTACCATCAAACTTTAAAGTCCAAACATCATTTGAATTTTTTACTTTAATAGTTTCAAAATCTAAAATTTCTTTGTCTAAAGAGGGTGGTTCATCTATTTCATGACCTTCATCTAAAATATCATCAAATGATACTAGATCTTCATCTATGGTCAAGAAATAAGTGCCCATTCAAGAGGTTTCAAGTAATGTGGGCTTTTGGATCCTTAGTCTTTGTCATAGTATACTTTGATTACTTCTCTAGATGAAGTTTTTGCATAACACTTTTGACAAGTATTTTATCCTCAGATCAATCCATTTTTATTTCACCACCAACATCTTTACAAAAATTACATCCCAATAAAAATCTATAAGAGGCTAGAACATCAACCACAAGAACTTTCATCTTTATCTTTTTGTCCAAAAAAGTGGTAAATGAAAATTATGCATCTTCGATTTAACCTATGATGGGTACTTGCTTAATTTCCATTGAAAATCAATGGCAAAATGTCTTTGTTAGGGTTAAACCCAAGGAAGTAGTTACTTTGGTTGACATCACATTGTTAGAGGCACCCAAATAAATATGCAATTACTAAGATTGTAACCATTGACAAATAAGGAAATATAAAAGGGATTTATATTTATGGAGGTAGATGAAGGAGTTACAACTAAGTTATTTTATTTAGGTTTTGGTTTAGGCTCAACTGGTACACTCTTTGATAAGATTTGATCAGAATTAGTTCCCTTGCTTTTTACAAACTTAGCCAATCTCTTGAATTGATCAGGGTTAGATTGGAGGTATTCAACTTTAGGAATTTGAATTTTTGTCTTCCTAGCATGTTCTATGATATCAAAGGTTGGGTATGGGGTAGTTGAAGAAGATGAGACATTTTAATTTTTAGGTTTTGGATTTTGGGCACTGGGTTTAGACATAAAAGGAGAAGTATATTGATGGGGTGTACTTACTTGTTTATCTCCTATTGAATTCTTTGGATGAACTGGTAAAGGAGCTCCTCTTTTGGAAATCATAACCTCTTTACATGGTTCATCCTTAGACATAGTTTTATTAACCTTTTCTTGTTGATTCAGCTAGTTTTGAGGATGAGTGAAGATGACATAAGACTCACCGTATGTATCTTCCTCTTATTCAGCTTCTTCTTCAAATTTTAAAAAACTTGATATCATAGTCAACAAATTCTTCTTCTTCTCTTATGAAGGGATTAGAATCATCTTTTAGAACATATTATAGCTCTATAACATCATCATTTTTAGGTTCCAACTAGTTAACTATTGCATTATCTGGTGGTGCCTTCAATGCAAGCCTTACTGGCAATAGAGGAAGATTATTTTGATTTTGATTCATTGAAACATTTTTGGAATAATTAGAAGCATTTGGGTATTTTTTTTTAGTATATTTATATGTAGAAAGGGACATACCTTGAGACATTTACTTTTTGAGTGTTAGCAATTCATTTGCCAGAATCTGCACCATAGGATTTGTAGTGTTAATAGAAGGTGAAGTTGAAGAGGGCTACCCTTTAGGTTTGATTGAATTATTTCTCACCAAGATCAAATCATCTTATACTTTAGTGGACAAGCTTTGAACAACATCAAGATTAGCTAGGATTATTTTTCATAAAAGAAAACTAACATCTAGCAACTAAGAATTGATAAAGAATCACTTCAAGTTCTTAGGTGTTAGTTTTTTAATAATTGGGATCCTTTTCCTCAGATTATTAAACTTTTCCATGCACTCACACATGGGATAATGTTTTTCTTTATTCATTTGTGTGAATTGAGCCAACAAAGCATGAACATCTTTTCTCAACTTAAATCTTGCCTCAAACTTAGCCTTAAGTGTTTCCCAACTTGTGATGGTTCCTATTGTAAGATGGTAAAACCAATTAGCATCAACACCTTGGAGTGTTTCTATGAACTTATGTTCCATTCTAAGAACCCCACATGAAATGTATAATATGATAATATGTTCATTTAGATGTTACTTTCCATCACCATAAAACTTGGATAAAATTTTTCATGAACCACAAGGTAGTTTATGTGATGGTGGTGTCAAATTCAATGGACCAAAAGTAGTTTCCCATGGACCTTGAGCATCCATTCTATGTGGATTTTATGAAGGAATAACAAATATTTACAAAAGTATTATAGGTAAGACCCTAAGAACATTGGAAGTTTCCCCTAGTATAAGAGATCTTGTATTCATAGGAGGAAAACTTCTTATACATTCAAGAGGTGACTATGTACATGTTGACAAAAGATTGAAGTTATGCTCTTATAACAACTCAAATGTAGGATCAATGCATCTTATTTCCCTTCTACTATGGGTGTAACTTTATTCCACTAGATCATGAATATACCTAGAAAAGGAAAGAGATTAGTAATAGCTAAATAATAAAAAATAATAAGGTACTGGTCCTATTTCAATCGAATGAGTGTAGCTCTCAGTTGTGTTTTCATTCCCCAATGGAGTTGACAAAAACTATTGGGTGAATATTTTGTTATTAACAAAATGTTACTTTCAACCATAGTATGATGAGATAAAATCTCTCCTCGAAAAGGGGAGGTTCCCTTCTTATTTCTAACTAAAACAATAAGTAATTATTTATACTTATTTACACTAATTTTATCAAAGTGGGTATTATCATATCATCTAATTATATTTTTTTATAATTTATGTTCAATTTAAAACTTATACTCTAAGTCCTTTCATTACTTACAATGTATTATGAAAACATAAACTTACTTGTTGAAGCAATTATGATTGATATTCAAATTAGTTAGACATAAGAATAATTATAATAATACCAACAATGTAACATCAATGGATGAAACAAAATGCATCCCAAATTATTCACCTTATTTCCAATAAATATTAAATCACCAAAAAAATAACTTATAGCCCAAAGTCTCCACAGTGAGTCACTTCAATAATGAACACAAACCTAGTAATGATATTGTAGCTCAAAAGACTTCAAAATTAGATTCTTGGCACCTTTTGATTTATAGCAATTCACATCATAATCCAATCAAAATCATAATAAAATGTAATGGAAAATACATAAGAAAATTTCAAATACACCGTAAGTTTATTCTAACACAAAGATTTAAAGATCACTTGATTTTATTATATTGATTGAATTAAAGATTTACAATTTGAACATAAAGTTTCAAAAATGACTTTTCAATTTAGCAACATTTCTCTTCTATAGCCTTGGTGATCATGCCTTTACAAAAGAACATCTTATTATTTATAGAGAGGAGCTATGAAAAAAATAGGGAAAATATAACTACTTTGACTTACTCTTGATAGATTCCACTTTTATTTAGGACTGTGTACTTTTCTTACATGTAAATTATACACAATAAAACTACATATGGAAAACTTATGAAAATAAACTAAGTGTCTGTAGACACATGAATAACTTCTTTTTTATTCTACTCTAGATATGCCTCATATATCTTTAGGACTACTTAAAACTCATTGTTATCTAGATTGGACATATTTCTAGAGATGGTGAGGACTCTTGTAATAGAGTCCTTATTCTTATCCAAAAGTCTTTGCAATTTATCTATTATTACTTGGAATTCAACTATATTATCGATGGAGTCTAGTATGAATGTTATTTTCTTGACTTTTGTGTGAACCAAAGAAGTTAACTCTTAAACAACTATTTTAACAGGAAGTATTTTTTGAGAGTCATCTTTTATCTAGCAAAGGAATTCTCCAATCTTGTCTATAAGGTCTAGCCCCTTGTTAGTGTATATATCTTGGGATTCCTCAAGATCTTTAATTATATCCTAGAGAAAATATTTCCTATTCTTCATTTCCTCTCTATATTCTACAAACATTGTTTTATTTGGAATTACTTTTTGCTCAAACAAAAATTCCATCTTAAACTAGCACAACTGGGTCCATGTGTGAAAATAATTCTTTGTTAACTACAAGTCTTGAGAGAGTATGTTAAGTATTTGCTAAATTTTTGTTTTTAATTCACTTAATTTATTCAAAATTTCAATGGTAGAACATAACCATTGATCACCTCATGTTAACAATCTATCTATTCAGGCATTGACCACCTAACCTTGTGACCCAATCTTTTCTACCTATTAAATTGCTTTTTTAGTGGCTTCACTCCTAACAAGCTCTACTGGCTTGGAATATTAAGTGATATTTAGTATAACTAAGGTTAATTTTTCTACCTATGCTTTGAAATGATCCTTAATCACCTTATCTTTGTAATATCTCTCAATAAAAAAATGCCATCACTACTTGAAGATCCTCTTTTGCACTTTTGTGCATATGATTACCAAGATCTATTCATCCTATTGCATAGTCGGATGCTTGGATATCTTCAATATTTTTCCCTTCTATAGGAACCAAAACTTTGACATACTTTTTAATATAATCAAATATCACTGTTGATATTGTGTTGGCCTTTTTTTTTTCTTTGGCTTTACTAGCACAAGTTGATCAAAGTCAAAATCATCTGACAATATGGCTTGTTTCTTCCTCTTGCATGTTTGGGACATTAGCCAAGGGGAAAGGGTTGATGAATATTTTTATGTGGATGATGTTAAGGATTATTATTTAAGGAGAGGATTAATGGCTTGTGACGTGGGTGGAATGGAAAATGGAACATAGGCATTTGGTAATGAAATAGACATCGATGGGGTAGTGGTTATGAGAGGTGGAGTTTGGGTCGTTATGCCAAAAACTTTAGTTCCCACTGGCACATTTGGCATGGGAGTGGATGGGACTTGAGTTGTCAATTTAGAAGATGAGGTAGACATGAAATTATCCATGTATTACTGGGTGAATTATGGATTAGTGGATGAACCTGATGACTTTGAAGGACTAGGTAAATTAGAAAAAGAGTTAAATACCTTGTCCAAAGTGCTTTGAGAAGGAACTTGGAAAAGTGTAGCACTAGTGGGTGAAGGAGGGGATGAGTAATCAATTTCAAGAGGCACTGTAGGAATAATTGATGTAATAAGAGTGATAGGGGGCATAATGGAAGACACTACCTGAGAGATCTCTATTTGAGAAGTCACTAGCTACATTGATGATTCACTTGTGATAGGATTTTCCTCTACACTTGCCTAAACATTTTTCTCTATATCAACATATTTGCCTTTACCTTTACCTTTGCTTTTGAAAATAAACTTCACCTTGTATGTAGAGATAGGGGCATCTTATTTATTCTTTGTCTTTAGTTCTTCTCATTTTATAAAAGTCTCTTCATCATACTCTTCCTCTCATCCAATCTTAAATGGTTTCAATCTGATATCTTTCCCTTCTAACTAGGCATGGGTTTTTGTAAGAATGAGTTGGAATCTTTCTCTTATAGAAGTAGATTCTTTTACTGACCATTAAATTAAGGGAAGAGGATTAGAATAAATCTAATAACCCTCTTAAAGAGGATCTAATATGTTTCCATCATTTGTCATTCCTTTAGGAATGTCAACCGATTTCAAATTAATAATTTCATCTACAGTGAGATGGCTATAGTCAAGCTTTCTCACATCTTCCCTTATTCTACACTCAACCCAAATATCCTCTATTATTTTCATATGAGTGTAGTTACCTTTGAGATTTTCTTTCATCTTCTTATAGTCAAATTATTCCCTACTCTTGAACCTTTTGAGTGTGATCCATTATAGCTCAATTTCCATTATCTTGGCTTTTGGAGTGGTAGACACTATATACCAGCCAATCCTAATTGGAAATTTGAAACTAGGCTTATGGGTATCTAATTATTTCTTGTGCACACTCATCATCTACCAACACATATCTTTTAGAATCAACTTGTCACTCAAATATATGGGAAGCATATAAGGTTGTTCATCAAACCCTCCTACCCTGATGTAGGTGAAGGTTGGGAATTATAAGAATATATAGCCAACCTTATTTACTTGTTCTTGTGTTTCATTTGATACTCTCTTTTTCTCAAGGTCTTTATTAAAAATACAAATGTACTTGTAAAATAAGGCATCATTGAACCTTCTATAATATTTTATGCTCTCCTTCAAGGTCAATTGTGGATAGTACTCATACATAGGAACTTAATTTCTATCACCAACACCGGTTAAACTTGGAAAGGATTTCATACTATTTGTAACATATACTAGATAAGAGGTCATGAAAAAATTGAGAGGAGATGTCACCTTGGAGGTTGGTGAAAAATAGCATCACTGATCTATTTTCCCCAAAATATATTTTTCTTACCCCTCTTGTTAACCTAAATGTAATGATACATCCACTCTTAAAAAATGTTTCATGTGGGAAACCCCTTAAATCTTCTCAAAAGAGTAATTAAATCCCCTAGTTCCTCTAAGAAATCAATAATATAAAAGTTTTTGGGCCATTTAGCAATGGAATATCGAGGAGTCCTGAGCTAGTTAGAGTTGATGTGCCTCTTGCATTTATCAAAATTATTATCATAATGCTCCTGAGCTGAGTTTATGGTTATATCTGAATACTCTTAAATGTCAGGAAGATGACATATTTTTTCAAAATAATCCTCATCAAGTTGAATAACCACTTTTCCATCTACATCCTTGACCAACCTGGTCTACTTATCAAAATGGGCAACAACTGTTAAGACAAACTCCAAATATTGTTCTAAAATTGAGAATGCTACCACCAAGTGAATGCCACTATCCAAGATTTCCTTCATATGTGGCTTAATGGGATCCTTGTTTAGCCTTTGTAAAAACTCTATTATGTCTACATGATCAATTTTTGGGTCCCTGATCTAGTCTACATTAGATTCAACTATAGACATTGGGACTACTTGAAATTTTTACATCATTATTTTCTTAGTAGGAGAATATTCTGACATTGGTTAAACAACTACAAGAGAGAATTCCAATCCTCCAGAGTTAGAATTTTCACCTAACAGGAATATGTGAAGTAGTAGAGAAAATTTGCATCATTGCATAGGGGTAGTAAAGCACTAAGTGTAGTTCAGAGAATTTTCTCCAAACTACATGAGGTTTAAATGTTTTAGGTGTAGTTTGGAGAAAATTCTATGAACTACATCTAAGGTAGGTCTCTTCTATGTAGTTCAAAGAAAATTTTAAGGATGACATGGGTTGAGAAGAGTGTAGGCTAAAGAAAATTCTCTGGTCTACATCGTACTTGGTAGAATTTCAAAGTTTGGGTGTAGGCCAGAGAATTTTCTCCAGCATACACCATATTTCGATACAATGAGTGCACTTTGAAGACAATTCTCCAAAGTGCACCAATGGGTTAGATAGGTATACTTCAGAGCATTTTCTCTGAATTACACTCTAAAGAGTATGGAGGAATAGGGTACACTTTAGAGAAAATCTCTAAAGTGCACCCTGGCTAGGTAATGGGTATGGAGTGCAAGGTTTTGAACATGGGTTTATGAGGGTTTCAAAACATGCAAAGGGATAACTAAATGATGCAACATGATAAAATTAAGTAGAGTTTGAAACCAAAAAAATGTAAGATTTTTTACTTAAAAATTATAACATAGAAATTTCAAAAAAAAAAAGCACAGGTTGATATTAAAAATAGGGTTTTTAAAAAAAAACAATGTAAACAAGTCAGTGAGGATAAAATATGAAAGGAAAAAGAGAAACATAAAAATTAAATAAAACCTTACTTGAGATTGGTTAAAGAGATGAAATCCATGTATGAAGAACAATGCAATCACGTATGGAAATGATGACTAGAAGGATGCACTAGAGCTCAAAAATGGTGGGGGAAGAAGTAAAAACAAATGGTAAAACTAAAATTTACATGGGTTAAATATATAATCAAATAGTAATTAATGCCTAGTAATCACCTCCCTAGTGGTAGGTCTGCATGTAGGAGTGGATAATTTCTCCATTCTTGCATGTGAAGTGGTGGAAAAATTCTTTGCTCTTACACATTGGGGTGTAGTCTAGAGAAAATTCTTTAGACTGCAAGATTTCAAGCTTGGTGTAGTCTAAATAAGATTCTCTAGACTATAACGGTTGAATTTTATTCAAAAAGAGACTAACTTTTTGAGGTGAAAAACATGTATGAGGACAATTTCTTTTTCTTTTTTTACATGCTTAGAGTTCATAGGATATGAAATGAACAAGTTTCATAGGGGTTATCCCATGAATTGAGCTTGCTAAATTCAAGGATAAAAATATTAATAAGTTAGTTTGAATAAGCAAAACATGTTTACTTACATTTTCCAAATAGAAACATTTGGTTCAACATTTAAATATCTTATGACATAAGACTTCCAAGATAGGCCTAGACCTTTCAGAATATAGTGGGTCCCTATTACAAAAAAATAATGGGAGTATGTCAAGTAAAACAAATGGTGACTTAAAATGGGAATACACTTGAACAGTTGAGAACCCATAACACTTTGTTAGAAATTACAAATCAAACATGAACCATTTCATAAAAGAATAATTAAATCAAAGATATAAATGAGACTCCTAACAACAGTATAAAACATACTTGTATTTATCGTACCCTATATCTATGTGTAAGGAAGTGATTTCCTTTTATCCTTATTATGAGGATTTTAGTAGAGACTTTGGATAATTGTAGGTTTCATTCCAGTTTATTAGAAACATATTTGAAACTAGGGAAGCTTGGGCATTGCTCTATTACCATCCAGGTGTCCATAGCCCTGACAGAGGTACCTTTGGTTCCTTTTCTTTCTTCCCTTTATATTATTGTATGATGCATGATACATTGATCTTATTTCATCATTTTATCCTTTTATCACCTTTATATTTTCTTCAAGTTTAATGGATCACTCTTTTTAGGATGCATTGATCCTTATTTTTCTATTTTTTTAATAATATGGTTAGAAAAGGGAGAGTAGAAACCATAGTGAACTAGTGTGTGTGTGTGTGTGTGTGTGTGTGTGTGTGTGTGTGTGTGTGTGTGTGTGTGTGTGTGTGTGTGTGTGTGTGTGTGTGTGTGTGTGTGTGTGTGTGTGTGAAAACATAAACCCTTTTTACAATATTTTCCCTTTCATATATCTTTGTATCAATGGTTATTTCCTTAAACAAGTATTAACATGAGAGGTGCATTTGATCTAGTGAAAATAAGTTTTTTTAAAAATTTGTATGTAGTAATGAGAGAAACCATTATATGCCTGATAAAATCATTCGATGGTAGCATGGCCATGATTAATTTTATTATTACGTACCTAAATTTTTAAAATATTAAACACAAGAGTATAAAACTTGTAAGTAAACCAATTTATTAGCTTTGATTGATGTCTTTCCCATACTGGTTCTTCCTTTTAAGACCCCTTTCCACACATTAAACTTTTGGATTTTAAAAATGGATAAGAAATCTAATGGGTTGGATATTTGTTTGAGCATAATAGAGGAAGTTAATTAGATTTCCATGAAATAAATAAAATATATAATCTAGAAAGTAGGGAACTATATTAAGGAAAATAAAATGTTGAAAATAAGAACTGTTAACCTAGGAAGTAAGGAACTAATTATGAAAGTAGTAAATATATTCTACTCCTACCTTTACCATAACACTTGTTGTTACTCAGGAACATCTCTAGATGGTACATCCATGAAGTAGTGCTTCAAAAATTATCCATTGACTAGATATGTTAGCTCATTTCCTTGGAGGTCCCTCGAACAAACATCATTATTACCTAAGATCTCTAAAATATGATAAGATCCAATCCATAGGGGGTAAAATTGTCATGTTGTCCTTTCTTTTTATAGGATTTATCCTATAGAAGTATGAGGTCATATATTATGAATACTTTGAATTTTTATCTTTGATCAAACAACCTTTTGACTATGTCTTGGTATTTACTAAAATTATATAAGGCTTCAATCCTTGAATTTTTCATCTCTATTATGTCTAATAATCAAGAATTTACTTTTTCATTTGGTTCCATTAACTCCTACATAAATTTATATGTTCATAATTTAACCATGATTGGTAAAACTAGTTGTCATCCATATACCAACAAGTAAGGTGAAACCTTGAGGGCCTATTTGTATCTTATTCAATCATTTCATTGTGCATACTTCAGTAGATTATGAAAATCTCTATGTTTATCTATTGGTAACTTTTTAATGGCATCAATCATGGTTTTTTTGTTGATTCAACCACTCATTTCCTTGTGGGTAATGGTTAGAAGATGACCTGATGGTGGTTTTATTACCATGGGCTCATTTAGTGAATTTAGGTGATTAGAATGCTCACCCATTATCATAAACTAAGGAAATGGGGGTACTAAATCTATTTTTGATGTTCTCTTCCATAAATTTGATTACATATTATGTGGTCCATCATGTGTCATAATCCATGGTAGTGAGTACAAACTTGTTTTTAACTGAAGAATTAGAGTTAGTGACACCAATGAAGTCCAAACCCCATTTAGTGAATGGTCTTCCTTTATTAATAGGCTACAAAGGAATTATTGTATGAACCTCTCTTTTTTCAAAGATTTGGCATTCATGGAATGTTCTTACATGAACATGTGCATCCTTAAAAATTATTGGATAGTAATAACCCATTATAAAGACTTTATGAGTTGTGGTGTTTTGAGAGGGATGACCATTGCCTATCTTTTGGTGTAAGGTTTATACAATTTCTTATGTTTATTCTCATAATACACATCTCAAGTAGATTCCTTCATAATTTATTCTATAAATAATCCCCCTTTTAATCATATAATGAGCAACTTTGAGCCTCATTGCTCTCCTTTGTTCTCTATTAAGTTCTGGGGAACAAATATCTATGAGTAAATATTGAATAATATCAATATACCAGTCTCCTCTAGATACTTGGGTTTCAAAAACCTCTTCAATGGTGATATGTGGGTCAAGCTTAGTTAAGAGATGAATCATGCCCTAACATATAATAATATTGATAGGCATGATTTCTATGTCAAATTTATTTAATTTTTCTAACCATTTCCCTCTTCATTCTCCCAATTTATTTTGCCCCAGAGTGAGCTTGACAGTACGATCTGACATTATGAAGATGGTATTATTCCTCAAGATGTAGTGTCTAAATTTTTATACCACTTTGACAAGGAAAATATTTTCTTATCTATCATGGAATACTTGAGCTCTAATTCATTCAAATTTGTGCTCATGAATGCAATAGTATGTTCACTTTCATCTTTTTTTTGGGTAAGCATGATGACAATTGTATGTTCTAAAGTGAATGAATATAAGAATAAATCTTTAATGAATTTTGTTCTTATCAACATAGGGGCATGATATATTACATCTTTGATGTATTAAAAAGATTTTTAGGCCTTTACTATCCACTCCATTTTATCATATTGATTGAGCATTGCATTCATAGGTCTAATGATTTCTACAAAGCATGAGATAAACTTTCTCATGAAATTTATCTTTCCAAAGAAAGATTTGAGCTCCTTCTTGATATTTGGGAATGCAATCTTTGATATCCCCTAATTTATATTTGGGTTGATTATAATTACTTATTTGGTGATGATGTGACCCAAGAGCTTACCTTTAGTGATGTCAAATATTCTCTTCTTGGGGTTTAGGGAGATGCCAAACATTATACATCATTCAAAGATTGATTTAAGGTGGTCTACATGATTAGTTCTAGTCTTTGAGAAAATAGTGATGTCATCCATGTAGATGATTATACATTTACCTATTATCCCTTTGAATACATGATCCATGGATCACTAAAAGATAGATCTTATTTTAATAAGTCCAAATGGAATATTCTTGTATGCATAAGTGCCCTACTTTGTGGTGAATTTAGTTTTCATTATATCCATAGATTCAACCAACACCTAGTTATATCCTAAAATTCCAACCAATAAAGACATCATTCCTGAACCAATTAATATCTAGATGACCTATTCCATGGAAGGCAAAGGATACTTGTATTTCTCAGAATCATTATTTAAGTTTATAAAATCAGCACAGAGTTTAATTTCCTCATTTTTATATTTTACTAGAACTAAGTTATCTACACAGTTAAAATGTCTTATATGAAAAACTATTTTTGCATTCAACAACTTTTCCACTTATTTCTGAATATGAGGCTCTAGGATAGGATTTACTAGCCTTTATCTCTGCTTGAATGGTTTATGGTTTGAATTTAGTATGATTGTGTGGGTAATGACCCTTAGTTTAAAAACATTATAGTATTCACATGTCCATGTAATCACATCTTTATACTGGGTTATTAAATCCTTCACCCTTTGTCTTTACTCATGAGTGCAGCCAAGGCCAATGTTTATATAGTATAGATCATACTCATCTCCTAAATTCTCCTTCTTGAACTTAGATTCATTTAATTTTGGTTATCTTTGATGTTGTTCTTGAGGATCCAAATTCAATTTTCTTTCCAAATAAACCATTCCTAAGGGAAAGAAATTTTATTTTAATTGAATGACTCCTCCCAATTCATCTTGACATAGGTAACTAATCTCATTATCATCAATGATTTGAGAATTGAATTGTCATGAGTTAGTAAATAATTATTTGATCTTATGTTCATCATCAAAGACTTGGAAATTTTTCATGTCATTTGAAATAGATGGGAAAGGCACTTGTTCGATGGAAAATCTTAGTATCTTAGACTCTTGTAGTGGTGCCAAATTGGTAGCTAAAGTAGCTAGTGAGTTAACACCTTGATTATGTTGTCTAAGAATAATCATTATATTGAAGGCCTCAAAAGACTCAATTAAATATAAAAATATGTGTTTATACATCCTTAGGTATTATAACTTGCATTGGTATTTATTATTACCTTGATTAATTACCAGTTTTGAATCTATATAAATTAACAACTATTTGACATTATTTTTTAGAGAAAATTACAATCCCAAATTAGTGCCTCATACTCCACTCTATTTTTGGTGCAAGGGAAATATAGTCTATATAATGCCAGGTATTTTTTACCTTATAGATCCACAAATTCAACACTAATGCCTAATCCCTACTTAGATCTTGCACCATCAAAATGGAGAGTCCATAATTGGGAAAATCCCTAGACTTTTAGTTCCTACACCTCATGATTTATGGTAAAGGTCCAAATCCTAAGGTTAGGATATTTATAGCTTACCTTTTCATTTTTAGTGTTGTATTAAGTAATTGGGGATTTCATTCTTGGTTCTTAATCAATTTAAATCTAGTTTACTATACCTCTCCATGGTAACCAAATATGAGAGAAGTTTATTACTACATAACCATTCAATGTCTTGGACTAGTCTCTATTGAGGAGGAGTTTGTATCCTTCTGGGATATCCAATACAAGTATGACAATAGTCATTTGTATACATGGATTGAATTCTAGTTGGATGTGTACATCATTTAGTTCCCCTACTATAGAAAGCACTCTCTTATTTAGCTATAAAAATGTCCTCTTTGATGGGCTTGGGGTCCACGCAAGCTTTTGGCAAATGGAAGTTGGCATCACAGTAGTTGAAGCTCTAGAATCAACTAAAAATTTATGAATGTTCTTTCCAAAGGATATGATAGTCAATAATAAGGGAGGATCTTCTAGTTTAATCTTATATATAACATTGGTATGAGCAGCCTTTGTCTTTTCTATAATTGACTTTCCTATAATGGACCTTTATAAGAGCTCCTTTTGTTTAAGGATCTAAGTCAATTCATGAAGTCTGATTTTCGATTTAATATTATTCATGTCTTCAATAGTTTTATATCCTCATTTTATTTTTTCTTCATTATTATAGGGACATTCATTCCCTTTTCGTGGAGGTTGATTATTGTTGGCCCTTGGATTCAATGGAATATTGGTATTGTTTAGATGAGTAGATATTTCAAAGGGCTGATTATTCTTTAGATTTTAATTTCCATTTTGATACAACTATAAGGAATGTATTTCATCAAATTTATTCTCTAGGTCATTATCATCCTTGATTGGGAAAGAAGACTCATGTGTTTCAAATACCATGGTGGTGTTTGAGGAACTAGCTTCAATGTTTAACTATGGTGGATTATTCATCAAATCTTGCCTTATCATCTCCCTTTGGAATATCTGAAATGCTACACATAATTATTGACCAATTTCTAGTCCTACAGGCCAAATTGGGCACCCCCTCCTCATTTTCCTTGCAAGAGTCATTTGATCCATGTTCTAGTTAGTTCATCCCTTAGCTTCCTTATGCAAATTTTTTCTCTATCAGACCATTTCTTATGAAAAACCAAGGGGTTTTCCTCTTTTACTTTCCAATTTCTTTTTAGGTCTGACAGGTGACTTTACTTATAAAAAATTCATAATTAAAGCCACTTGAAAACATTGATTTAGTCTTGGTAGATCAAATCAGGTTTTATAAATGGATTTACCCTTTTGTCTTATAAGCAAGAGTCTACATGAAACTTGATTTGGTCTTAGATGCTTTAGAAGGCAAGTGAATTATTTTGGAGGGGTTTTTGTCAACAAAGTGAACCAAGTGAAAAGGTTGAAGGGTCATTTTCAATATTCTTGAAGGGTATGTACCCTTGCGGAGAGAACTTAGGTGGCAAGCAAGACCTTTACAATTCTTCCCAAAGGTAACTTGGAGCCAAGGAGCCCTTGCAGGGGGTAGGTGATGAACAAAGTGGATCTTCTTCAAAAGTTTGAAGGGTAAATTTGGAATCAAAATACCCTTGTGGAGGGTAGCTAGTCAAAGTAAAGGGGAAATATAGAAAGCTTGAAAGGAACTTGCCCTTCAGAAAAAGTGACAGGCCAAAAAAGAATTCCTTCAAACTTTTTGTTTGAAGGAAAACCAAGGAAGAATTATTTCAAACAAAATGTCTGAAGGAATTCCTTTAGACATTTTGTTTGAAGAAATTCAATAGTCACAAAAAGTCTAAGGAAATTTGAGAGATAAGAAGTCCAAAGGGTAGGTGTCCTTACGGGGGGAAATTAGTTATGAAAGTTCACCATTTTAATTTTTTTGAAGGGTCACTTTCCCTTTGGAAAAATTCATTTTCAAAAATTCCAAAGAAATTGTCCTAGTGGGTGATGGGCCCATGAATGTCAAATTTATGGAGGTATGTTGGCCATTCAAAAAAAATCAAATGAGAATTCCTTTGGACATTTTGTTTGAAGGAACTCAGAAACAGAAGCCTGAAGGCTCATCAAAAGAAATTCAAAAGGTAACAAGCCCAAAGGAGATTTCCTTCAGACAAAATGTCAAAAGGAATTCCTTCATACATTTTATTTGAAAGAATTCAAAGCCTGAGTAATGAATGAGCAAACAAGTGAAGAAAGGAGCATGGGGAAGAAAAATAAGTGCTAAGAGCCTAAATATAAAGGAAAGGGGAAAACAAGGTGAGTAACCTAGAACACAACCAATTGCACATAAGACAAATGCTAAAAATTCTCCAAGTGGCATAACAAGTCAAAGCGTAGATCCAAGGATGAACCAGACTAGGGCAGGTGGCACAAGGGTCATCGAAAAGAAAAGTAAATGCACTTCAGTGAAATAGTCTTCACCAAAAACCAATAAAAGGATTGGTTATGAAAATTGAAGAGGGCAGCCCATGTTTTCTTGTTTTTCCATTAATAAATGGATAGTTGTGCTCAACATTGAAGAGAGCATGGCCCAGTTAACATATCTTGGGGATGGCCTTATCGATTGCTAGGAGGAGTAACCCATGCTCTTGCAAGCTTAGATATCAAGGGCAGTGACTTAAGCACCTACAACATGGCTTTCTCATACACAATTAAGAAGAGATAACAATATCATGGGCTTGTGGTCATTGTAGGAGTGTTTAATATAGCATGGGTTTCATTCCCTTGACTAGTCAATGATCTATTTTTTAAGCTCTCTATATAATTGTAACTTCTCATTTTGAGGAGGATCTCTCAACATTGTATGGTGAAGCCTTAAAGAATTTACCTTGAATCAAAAAAAAAAAATTTACCTCCATTTGAGATTGTAATTTTGTATATTTCTATGGTATTATCTTATGTTTAGTCATTTTCTTTAATGCTTTCATAAGTTTATACCAACATATCTAGTGTATTGTAAATCCTTCTCTATAGGTTAATAAGAAGTGTCTAATTCAGAGTATAGGCACACATGAATAGACTGTCTAATATTGTGTTTTAGAACACCTCTAGTAGTTTCTTCCTCCCTATACCTCCATAAGATCCCTTGTTGAAACACTTATGTAGGTAAATTTCTCATTCAAATGGAGTGTATGTTTGCTTCTCTTTGGTGTAAAGTGTAGGTAAAGGCTCAGTAGACCGACCAATTTGGTGCATCATCACATTAGTTAGGTTTTATTTTAAGTATTTTTCTCTCTTTTCACCCCCCCCATTATTAGTAATAGGAGATATAGGACCTCAAGGTGCATCAAAGGGAGCTAGCCCCTAATGTAGATATTCATCCCTCAAGTTTGCCACCCATAGAAAGATACATGTCTCCATTGTTCTATGTGGAGGAAGGGAGCTAAATCTCCTTTTATAGGGTGCAATCCATAATGTCAATAGTTTTTGGCATTCTTAGTGGGACTAATTTTTATGTCCTACAAGTTTTAGGATTGGTGCTAGTCCTATTATTGTAAAAAATCTAAAAGGAGTTATAATTCAACACCTGGTGACTCCATTTAGGAAGTCAGTCTCTAGTTAATGTTCAGCCTGGCATCCCATGCCTAAAGTCACTACAAGATCTTATAGGGGTGTCCCTTTTGAATTTATTAAGTTGCCTTTAAACTTAGAAAAAATTCTAAGGTTTGAAACTACTCATCATTATGTAGCAAGCCACTTTCCCAAACTAGCCATAAATACACCTACTCAAGGAGACTCTAGTTGAATCCTTTCACAGCCATGGCTTTTCCTTTTGTGGCCTTCAATGGTTATAATACCTTGAACCTTTTGTAGTATGACCCAATTCTAAGGAAAAATCTCAAAAGTGTTCTTCCCTTTAGTGGAAAGGGCCCAATCACTACTATCAAACATATCAAAAATATAACCAACCTCTGCAACATCCATATTATCATTGAGGAAAATGTAGCCATCAAATTGCTAGCTTTGTCCTTCAAAGGGAAAGTTTTGGATTGGTATGGGACCTTACCTATGAACTCAGTTGGATCATGTAATAAGTTAAGGACCCTCTTAAAAAATAGGTTGGGGAAAAAAGTGACCATTTGTCTCTAGTTGAGTAATTGACCACCATGAAGAGAGCCCCACATGAATTTATGCAAGATTTTAACACTAGGTTCCAAAAGACTTGGAATAGAATCCCAATTATTTTGAGGCTAACCCCAATCTATGCTTTCCTTTATTACTTGAAAGCCCTAAATAGTGACATTTTTATCATAATATAGTCCATGGGTGGATATATTCTACTTGTTGCTTATGAGATAGCCATAGCTACTAAAATTTCTTGTTCAAGTAGGAAAGATAGCTTCTAAACCTCATATGCCACTCTTTCCTAATTTAAAACCCTCAGTCTAGCCTACTGCACCCACTCTAGCTCCTCTACCTAATAAAAAGAGGCTGGTTTCTACCCTTGCAAATGATCTCCATGAAGTTAAGAGCCTATTGCAGAGTGTTACCAATGAGTTAGTTATGCTCAAAAGACAACAAGATCATAGTTATAGGCCAAATCAAGGCTAACAGTAGTTTGGGTAGACAAATAGACCTCCTTTCCAAAATTACAATGAAGGGTAGGGTCAAATTACACAAGTCAAGCCTTATTAGAGCTATAATCCAAATGACCCTTCATCTTCTAAGGCTCTTGTCCCCACTCAAAATAATTTGGTGTAGTAGCAGCCTAATTATGAAGCCTTTATTCATGGCCAAGAATAGGTTGCTTATGCCAATGAGCTACAAAATCAAAGTATGACCACACAAGGTGATCAAGTATCCCAATTATTAATTTTTGAGATGTCAACACAACTTGGGATGGCTCAATCTGATTCTACTCTTATGACTCACCTACAAGGGGAGTATACACAATCAACTTTGTGGGGAGCATAAGTGATTAGAATGATTATGTTGTAGCCAATACCAGGTCCAAAAGGAGAGCTATGGATGAGGCTCAAGTAGCCACTCAAATACCTAAAGTGTCTCCTTCACCACAAGTAAGTTAAAAGTTTCCCAATTACAGATATCCAATTGCAATTTTGACTCCTCAAGTTGTACCATAGGTTAAGAATGTCCCGAAGGAGAGATCCAAAGGGGGAAATCCTTTAATCAACATAGTGGGCTAGATTAAAAAGATACACATGAACATCTCATTATGAAATTTTTTGGCACTACTAGGGCAAAAGGATATACTCCAAAAGGAATTGCACAGGCTAGGTAAGCAAGTTGTCCCAACTAGAAATGATAATGTGTTGATAGTGAATGGGGCTCCTCCCATGGGAGGTCAAGCAAATAAGTATGAGAAGGTCCCTCCCTTTTATTTGTCCCTAATTATTGGTTATTTTTTGGTCCATAATTGCATTATTTATAGTGGATCATGCACCTCAATTATGCCCAAATTCATAGCTGATAAGCTAGGCCTCAAATATGAGCAAATGACCAAAGGAGTTATATAGTTAGATGGATCACTAGCTAAGACCTTGGGAGTGGTAAGTGGTTTAAATCTGACTCTCCATGTCTATCTAACCTTCTCAATTCCCCATGATGTGGTAGTGGTATATTTTCCTCCTTACTTCATCTTTGTTTGTCAAGGGATTTCACATCCAAGATAGGTGGATACTTGGTAGCCAATTGGTCTTACATGGTTTTTAGGAGAAAGTATGAAACTAAATTGAAGATTGAGTCAAAACCCATCCATAAGGATCACCTAGATCCATACTCACCCAAAGCAACAAATATTAAATATGCCATCATTGATGAAGAAGAGCTCCAGGTGGACCAATCTCCATCTTCTTCCCTTGTAGAAGTTTCTAAGCTACTCCTAGATTAATGGGGAATGACAATTTTGAGCATGATCCTTACAAGTTCATCAAAGAAGCTAGCATTGGAGTCTACTACATGAATGATAAAGATGCTTTCATGCCAAATTTGATGAAGGTAGACCAAGAGTACTGTGGTTTATGGTAGTTATTCTTTGATGGATCTAGAAGCAAGTTGGGAGCTAGTGGTGGAGCTATGTTGGTTTCACCTTCAAAGGAGGAATACTTCTCAACTTTTAGGTTTTAGTTTTCCTACACTTGTAACATAGTGGAGTATGAAGCCCTTGTTCATGGCCTAGAATGGGTAAGGAAGAGAGGAATCAAAGAATTGTAAGTGTTTGGAGACAGTGAGTTGATTATGAACCAAGTGAGGGGTCAAAGCTTGACTAAGAACTCCTTACTCAAGTATTACAAGCATAGAGTGTGGGACCTTATGGAGAGTTTCACTACTTTCAACATCATTTCCATTCCAAGAGAGGAGAACCAACATGTGGATAAAATAGTAGCAGTTGGGGCTCAATTTGATATCCCAAAGGGGGTGAGATAAAGCAAGAATCAACATCACTAAAGGGTGATTATGAGGCCCTCCATACTAGACAATGTCACCAATTGGTAGGTGTTTGAAAATGACAAATAAATAACACTTTTATTATAAGAGGAAGCTAAGTTTGCTTCAAAAAATCAGTCCAAGCTGTAGTAGTAGTATGATGGGTAGATTTTTCAACTAAAGACCAATAGGATTCCCAAAGGTTTGGTAACTCTGGAGAGCATCTTCAATGACAGTGACCAACTCAAGAGGGAAAAAGCAAGCATTTCAACCAAGAAGGAAAATTATGAAAGGGTAGAGATCTACAAATATAAGTTTCTTACACTTGGGAAGGTATGTACCAATGAATAAAAACATGCTTTTGTTATGTTATGCCAAGAGTTTGCTGGGAGTATGGTGATTTCAAGGGATTTGAGCCAAGATTGACCCAACACATCATTGAGATGGAAGAAGGTTCCAAATCCATTAAGAAAAAGCAAAGGCCAATCAATCCAAAGATTGAGCCTCTCATGAGGAAGGAACTCACCAAACTGATCAAGTCCATGATCATATTCCTATCAAACACTCTTTTTGGCTAGCCAATTTGGTCCCCATTAGGAAGAAGAATGGAGAGATCATATTGTGTGTAGATTTTAGAGTCATGAATAGAGTCTCATTAAGATATCACTATCCCCTCCTAAGTATAGAGTAGATTCTTTAGATGGTGATAGGTAGTGAAATATTCTCTTTCTTGGATGGCTACTCTAGATACAATCAAATCCTAGTACAAGATTGTGACCAATACAAAATAGCCTTCACAACTAAGTGGGGAAAATATGCATACATTAAGATGCCATTCAAATTGTCAAATGTTGGAGCTACTTTACAACATGTTATGGATATGGCTTTCCAAGGTTTGATCAATGACATTGTACTGGTTTATCTTGATGATGTGATAGTCTTCTCCAAGGAGGCAAGTGGACATTTGAAGTACTTGAGGAAAATATTTGAGAGGTGTAGAGATTTTTTCATCTCTCTCAACCCAAAGAAATGTGTGTTTGTTTTCCATAAAGGCAAAATCTTGGGCCATGTCATTTTAAAAGAAGGCTTGTCCATTAATCTAGAAAGAGTGCATGGCATCTTAGCATTTTCCTTACCTAAGCACAAGAAGGGCCTAGAAAGTTTCTTTGGAAAAATAAATTTCATTAGGAGATTCATTCCTAAATTTTTTGAGCTAGTTCAACCACTAACTTCCATGCTGAGGAAGGATGAGATGTTCATGTGGATAGCAAGGATAAGAGAAAGCTTCAAAGGCATCAAGCAAGCTATCAACGAAGCTCCTACCCTAAATAGTCTAGACTTCTATAAGGACTTCAATCTATACACCTTTGTAAATGAATAGGTAATCTTTGCTATACTCACTCAAATAAATGGTGAGAATTTATAATAACCTCTCACTTTTTTACTCCAAGGCTTAAAAGGCTATGAGTTTAGATACATGTATGTTGAGAAACATGTGCTTGCAATCATATGCAGTTTGAAGAATTTTAGACATATGTTGTCTAAAATCAAGATTTTCATCATGGTGCCACATCCCAGTGTAAAAGTCTTCTTTCTGAGTCGAGACTTGAATGAGAAAAGGGTAGGGTGGATCACCAAAGTAATGGAGTATGATGTAGAGATCAAGACCACCAAGTTGGTAAGGAGAAGAGGTATATGTGAACACCTCACTATAGACTACAAAGAGCCAAAGGAGGATGTTTTGGTACTCCATGATGAAGCTATAGTAGCAATACCTATAATCATGAAGATTTGGGCCACAAGACATGGTTCATTTCCTTCAAACCGGTGAGTGTCTATATGGTCTTGATAAGAACAAGAAGAGGTATTTTAGACTCCAATCCCTTCCTTATGTCCTAATTGATGGAGTGATATTTAGAAAGGAATTTTTAGGAGCACTCCTGAGATGCATTGATTTAGACCAAGTCGATAGGGTACTATCTGAGTTCCATGATGGGCCAATTGGTGGCCACTTTACTCCCAAGGCCATAACTACAAAGATTATGAGGGTTGGCTACTTTTGGCCTAGTTTTTTCAAAGACACTCATGATTGGGTAAGGAAATGTCAAAAATGTGCCTTCTTTAAGGGGAAGAAAAGGCTGGCTGCCATGCCTCTTTAACCTATTTAGGTAGAACAACCATTCATGTAATGGGGGTTGGATTTCATAGGGTTGATCAGTCTTCCTTATAGTGCTAGCCACAAGTGAGTTTTGACTGCCATGGATTATTTCAAAAGATAGGTAGAGGTTGTAGATTTAAAAGAGGCCAATGAGAGTGTAGTCCTAGACTTCTATGAAGGCATAGTGATGAGATTTGGCATCCCAACCACAATCATTTCAGACAATGCATTGGATTTGTTGGGAATAAAGACAAATGAGTGGGAATTAAGGTATGACATCTATCTTATCATTTCTTCCAACTAATACCCATAAGGGAATGGGTTGGCTGAGTCCATAAATAAAAATCTAATTAGGATCATAAAAAGGATAATGGAAGAAAATAAAAGGACTTGGCATGCCAAGTTGAAGACAAATATATGGGTAGACAGGATCACTCTAAAAAGGGTGATTGGGAATTCACCATACACACTTATGTATTAAATGGAAGCTAGAATTCTTATTTCACTTGTGCTTCTAACCTTGGATCTTTCCCATCAACTATAATTGGTGGAGAGCGATAGCCTGGAAGTCAGGTATTGTTAGCTAATGGAGCTTTAAGAAGTAAGAGACCAAGCCATGGATGCAATGACTAGTCACCAACAACAAACAAAGAAGCATTTTGATAAGAGGTCTACATTAAGGATCTTCTTAGAAGGTGACATTATCTCAAGATGGGATGAGGACCAAGCCAAGCTTGAGAGGTACACAAAGTTTGATACCTTGTGGAGTGGCCCATATGTCATCACCCAATGAAAGCAACATAATGCTTTCCAACTTTATAAGTTGGATGGTGAAGAGCTACATATCCTAGTCAATGGGATATATATTAAGCATTGTCACTAGCTTTCTTTTGTCATATACATAGTTTCCTTGTTTTTCCTTATTTTCCCTAAGTGTTATTTTTTCCTTATTTTCCCTAAGTGTTATTATGCATGTGTGTAGTGTTTTAGCCTTTATAGGGATTTTATTTATCGTTTAGGGTAAAATATTTGTTGGTTATTAGGTATTTAAAATGCTATTGCCAAATTTTCAACCTACATCTTGACTCCATGCCCAATAGACTTTTAGGCCACCAGTCTTCTCAAGCATAGCAGACATGCTTCCCCTATGAATTGCCAAATGTGTTGTCCAATTTTTGGTCTTGCAGGCCAAATTAGGCAGCCCCCTCCTTTTCCTTGCAAGAGTCATTTGATCCATGTTCTAGTTAGTTCATCCCTTAGTTCCCTTGTGAAATTTTTTTCTCTATCAGACCATTTCTCATGAAAAAACCAAGGGGTTTTCCTCTTTTTCTTGCCAAGCGATTTTTGGGTCTAATAGGTTACTTTACTTGTAAAAAATTCATAAGTAAAGCCACTTGCAAACATTGATTTGGTCTTGGTAGATCAAATTGGGTTTTTTAAATGGCTTTACTCTTTTGTCTTATAAGAAAGAGTTGATGTGAAACTCAATTTGGTCTCAAATACT
This sequence comes from Torreya grandis, assembly GCA_037957365.1. Taxonomy (NCBI): domain Eukaryota; kingdom Viridiplantae; phylum Streptophyta; class Pinopsida; order Cupressales; family Taxaceae; genus Torreya; species Torreya grandis. The sequence goes on from JARHVA010000105.1 coordinate 2,579,104, forward strand.
TCAGAAGACAAGTGAATTATTTCAGAGGGCTTTTCATCGACAAAGTAAACCAAGTGAAAAGGTTAAAGGGTCATTTTCAAGATTATAAAAGGGTATGTACCCTTACATAGGTCACTTAGGTGGCAAGTGGGACCTTTACAATTATTTCAAAAGACAACTTAGGAGGCCAAGGAGCCCTTGTGGGGGGTAGGTGATGAGCAAAGTGGATCTTCTTCAAAAGTTCGAAGGGTAACTTTGGTCTTAAAATACCCTTATGGAAGGCATTTAATTAAAGCAAAGGGGCAAGATAGAAATCCTAAAAGGAATTTGCCCTTCAAAAAAAGTGACAGGCCAAAAGAGAATTCCTTTGGACTTTTTTTTAGAAGGAAAACCAAGGAAGAAAATTCAAGGAAGAGTTCTTTCAAACAAAATGTCTAAAGGAATTCCTTCAGATAGTTTTTTCTGAAGAAATTAAATAGTCACAAAAAGTGTGAAGAAATTTGAGAGACAAGAAGTCTGAAGGGTAGGTGTTCTTATAGGGGGCACTTAGTTATGAAAGTGCACCATTTAAATTTTTTTAAAGGGTCACTTTCCCTTCATAAAAATTCATTTGTAAAAATGCCGAAGGAATTGTCCTAGTGGGTTACGGCCCTGTGAACATCAAATTTAGGGAGGTAAGCTAGCTATTGGAAAAAAATCAAAGGAGAATTCCTTTGGACATTTTGTTCAAAGGAACTTAGAAAAGGAAGCCTAAAGGCTCATCAAAGGAAAGTCAGAAGATAACAAGCCCAAAGGATATTTCCTTTAGACATTTTATCTGAAGGAATTCAAAGCTTGAGTAATGAATGAGCAAACAAGTGAAGAAAGGAGTCCGAGGGAGAAAAATAAGCACTGAGAGCCTGAATATCAAGGAAATGGGGAAAAAAGGTGGGTAACCTAGAATGTGACCATGTACACATAAGACAAAATCTCAAAATGCTTCAATTGGCATAACAAATCAAAGCACAAATCCAAGGATGAACCAAACCAGGGTAGGTGGTACAGGGGTCATCAGTAGGAAAACTAAATGCACTTAGGTGAAATAGTCTCCACCAAAAACCAATAAAAGGATTGGTTATGAATATTGAAGAGGGCATCCCATGTTTTCTTGTTTTACCATTAATGAATGGCTAGTTGCACTTAGCATTGAAGAGAGCATGGCCTAGTCAACATATCTTGGGGATGGCCTTGTCAGTTGCTAGGAGGAGTAACCCATGCTCTTGCAGGATCAAAGAGCAAGGGTAGTGACTTAAGAACCTATAGTATGGCTTTCCCATACACAATTAAGAAGAGACAACAACAACATGGTCTTGAGGTTGATACATGAGTATTTAATACAACATGGGTTTTATTCCCTTGACTAGTTAATGATCTATTTTCCAAGCTATCTATATAATTGTAAATTCTCATTTTGAGGAGGATCTCTCATCATTGTATGGCAAAGCCCTAAATAATTTTACCTTGAATCAAAAGAAGCATTTTACCTCCATTTAAGCTTGCACTTTTGCATATGTCTATGGTCTTATATTATGTTCAATAATTTCTTTTAATGCTTTCATAAGTTTATACCAGCATATTAGTGTATTGTGAATCTTTCTATGTAGGTCAACAAGAAGTATCCAACTTAGAGTAGAGGTGCACATGGAAATACTATCTAATAGTGTGTCTTAGAACACATCTAGTAGTTTATTCTTCCCTATACCTCTACAATATCCCATATTTAAACACTAATGCAGGCAAGTTTCTCATTTGAATGGAGTGTCTATTTTCTTCTCTTTGGTGTAAAGCATAGGTAAAAGCTGAGTAGACTAATCAGTTTGGTGCATCACCACATTAGTTAGGTTCTATTTTTAATATTTCTCTCTCTTTTCACACCCCCCATTGTTAAAAATAGGAAATCTAGGACTTCAAGGTGCATCAAGGGGAGCTAGCCCCTAATTTAGAGATTCATCCCTCAAGTTTTCCACCCACAACAAGAGGAATGTCTCCATTGTTCCACATGGAGGAAGGGAGTTGAGTCTTCTTTCAGAGGGTGAAATCCACAGTGTCAAAAATAATTCCACACATTCAAGTTCACCATGTTGTGATGTATTATGGACTCTACACCAATTGGGTAGAGTTATTTCCACTATATTGATTTTTAGAAAGTTGTTGGGATGCTACTACTCTATGTTATTTGTAGATTAATTGAAAGGTTTATTATATATTTTAAACCTATAATTTTGACTATTATTCTATCCAATATCATTACCCATCTTAGTCTACATGTTTAATTAGTCATTACTCAACTTTTGGACCATTATTTATATAGAATATAGTTCTACTTTATTAGAATTAACATCATATGCAACTATAGTATTGGATGGAATTGAATGTCACTTTTATTGATGACTATTCATCTATACCTAATTTTTCATATAACCATAATTCTAATTTCGTGTTTTTTGCATCATATGAAGTAGTACATATAACTAGTTCAAGTTGAATGCAAGAACAAATTTTATTAATATGAGGAGCTTGATTTAGGGCTAGGAATCTACCATTAATATTGAGGTTACCTGGTATTTGAGGATTTAGTTATTTATCAATATTGATAGCTTCTTCATATGCTAAAGACAAAGTGTTGGCAGTGGCAACTCTTTGTAAAAACATTGTAGTGATTGGATCTAAGGTGTTTTTGTATATCTCTAATTTTAAACTTTCATCTAGTCTATGTGCTAGACTCAACCAAGTGTACATATTCTGAAATCTTGCATTAAAATGTTGAATTGGCTCATTAGGCTCCATCTTCATACTGGTGAAATATTGATACACTATACTAGGATTAGTAACTTGTCCAAATTAGGCAATAAAAGTTATTTGAGATTCATTTCAATAAATAATTGAGTGCTCTTCAATATTAATGTACCAATTATAGGTAGCATCCTGTAATGTAAATAATAAAAACTTGCATGCAACATCTTCATCAGTAACATTCATTGACCTCAAAGTAGCCTTGAAAAAATTTATATGTTCCTCTACAATTCTTCCTCCAAATATGGAGAAATAAGGTAGATACTTCTCTAGATTCTTTGATAAATTATACACATCCCCTAGGATGATAATAGTAGATCCAACTAACCAAGGTGGTTAGGCTAAAGGATTATTGATGGGATGTATATTTCTTATTGGAGAAGGTGTCTTAGCCTGATGTATATTGGGAATAACTGGTATAGATCTAGGCCTTCAATGTGCTGATAAAGGGTAAACCAAAAGACTAGATTGAGCCTTAAACTTGGTAACTATCTTGAGTGTCTCTAATGCAACTCAAACATAGGGGATAACCTCTAAATAGGGAAGGCACACAAGTGGCCCTCCTTTTATCACCATCTTTTTCTATTGATGTGGGTCTTGTGTACATCCCTATATTTAATGAGGTAGCCTCTAAGGATATATATAGAGGTTAACTCCACTCTAGGGCATGAGTTTTAGGTATAGGTTAAACAACCTAGTGGTGGAATATAAGGATGAGCATACAGGTTGTTAACTAGGTGTGATCATAGTGAAATGAATAATAGTAAAGAAATCAAAACCTAGTTGGGTTGGATGGATGGATTGAAACTATTCTAAAGTGGGTATATATTAGTCAAATAAATTTCAAAAAGAGGGAAAGGTAGAGTAGAAAGGAAGGCTCTATGGTTTCAAGGGACCACTTCCCAGGTTGGTTATTTTGTAGATTAGTGTTTCCAGAATTAATGTTTGTTGCTTATAAATATTTGACACTCATAAACATAGTTAGGAAGTCTGGGATGAAATGGTATAGGAAACTTAAGGGTCTTAGCTAAAGGTTACTCCTTTTAGAGTAGCTATTATACACTCTTAATCAAGAGATTATAGATTAGACCAGAAGGTATCAAGGGTAGCTATGGCTCAGCCTAAAAGACTATATCAAGGGGAAACACCCATACACACTTTATAAAATTGAAACAATTAATCAATTACTTAAAATAAATAATACTTGTTAACTATTCTATATCTTTTACATATATAAAATCAGTAGATGAAAAATAATAACAAAAAAATTCTCCTTAGCTTTTACACACTTCAAATACTAAATTAACACAATCAAATGAAACAAAAACTTATTTACATAGAAATGGAAGGAAAGTACATCCACATAGTTACATGACAATTGAAATGGTTTCTTCATGTATTGATAAAACAAACCATTTGAAATAAAGGATTACATGTATATATATATATATATATATATATATATATATATATATATATATATATATATATATATATATATATATATATATATATATATATTTGGGGAGGGGTTTCCTCATCATCTAAGTTCTTGAAAACTCAAAGCTAGATCTAGGAATTAGAACTTTAGTTCTAATTTTTATGTCAAAATTGCATGCATACTTATATCTAATTATAACTATGTCAAAAATAATTTTGCTTATTTAATGCCATGTAACATGTGAATTCTTACAGATTTCCTAGGCTAACTTTTACATTGACATGTCAAGTGTAAGTAAACTATAATTACATATATTAATCCTATATACATGACTACATACAAAATTAGACTTTAAAAACTAAGACTTGTTTACACTTAGTGATAACAAGGATATGTTTGTCATCATGGAAGGTAATGAAATGGTTAGTGACACTGAACTAGTAGCTAAAATTGAAGTGGTGGATAGAGTATTAGCTTCTTGGCCTACAACTCCAAAAAATAATTAAATTTAACATCATGAAGGTATATTATGATGTCTATGTTCAAATGTGTGGGTATGTGTACCCTTCTTGTCTACTCCATTAGGCATGCATGTTAGACTTTACTAATCTTAAAGTTGATCTAGAATATATCCACTTTTGTGATTTTCTTCTATGTAAAATTCAACTCATCTTGAATCTCCTCTAATATGAATCCCTAAAGATTATGCTTAAATATGGTTGAGGCTTGTTGGAGAAGCTGATCAAAATTGTCACTACTTATTAGCTTATTTGTAGAGTCCCTTGCTTGTGAAAGCTTTAAGTCTTCCAAATATTTTAAAATAAGGCTTTCATGCTCTGTATATTTTGGCATTATTACTTCTATTTTTATGACCCATTCCCTTACTTCTTGTGTCTAAATCACAACAAGGTTTAGGGCATTTTAAACCTATAATGGTTAATGGTGTCATTATATTAAGATGGATATATGCATTAATTCTTGTGTAGAGAACAAAGAATTTTAATTTATTCTCATCTTCATTTAAATAATTAAATAATTTAGTAGCTTCAGTGATTTGAGGGTATAATTCAACCCTCATTGAATCATTGGCCTCTAAAATGTTGTACAATATTGAAGCTACACTTTGCACATCTATTTCAATTTGTATAGAAATATGTATGGTTTGTTGATGTTCCATAAATTACTCTAGCTCTTGTTCAATCTCCTTTGCTAGTTTTTTCCTTCATGGAGCTCAAGTAGAGCATCCTCATCTATCTCAAAATAGGATTTGAAATCCTCAATATAGGGAGATTACCCTAGTTTATTTTTCTTTCTCTTTAATAGGGACAAAACATCATGTATCTCCTCTATAAATATCCCCCTTTTGGCATCATCTTCAATCTTTATTTTCTTGACCCTCTGGATACTCCTTATGGATTTGTCAAGAAATGAACTTACTATGGGAAGCTCTATGATTTTAAGGTTTGGCCTTTGAGAAGCCTGAGATTCCAAATCTACTACCTATTATGGGTTGAATAGTTGGGTTAAGTATATTAGTTGAGTGTCTTGGGTTGTATTCTCAACCAATAAATCCATTGAAGATTAATTTAAGGCCTATTCAAGCAATCAGTCTAGAAGGGAAGACCAAATTGTCTTGGACCAATCCACACCATAATATTGGGGCAATGGGTAGACTATATACACTTGCTTCTTCTTGCCAACTTTATTTGATGATACTATAGTCGTATCTTAAGAAGAACTAGAAGAAGGCATATACAAGCCTAATTAAGTAGATGACACAAGAATTTGTGGACTTGTCAATACTCCCCTAGCTTTCTTAGATGATGATTTTTTGGTCTCAAGGGATATTATGGTATTAGTGAAGGTAACCAAAATATAATTAGAGGGGGATAAATGTTGAGGACACAATTAGAAAAATAGAAACTATTGAGGATGTGGAAATAATATGAGTAGAGGAAACATCTCATACTTATGGAATAACCAAGGATGGTTGGACACTAGTCTCAAAGGAAATAACTTATACCTTAGGCACAACCAAGGAAAGGGAAATACTAAGATTGAGAGAAATTGGATCAAAAGAACCAATAGACATAGGAAGACAAAATATATAACTAGAATTGTAGAAACTAAAGGATTTGTAGAGATAGTAAGGATTGCAAACTCACCTGATTAGTCTCCATGTAGTGGTACCTTGCCTTTGGTATCTTGGAGGATTAAGACTTTGGCTATTTTTAGCTCTTTATCTTCATCTGTAGACTCACTTCCTACATATTATTTCTCTCCTTGATGGTCCTTCTATAGATGTTGCTTCAATAGTTGGATTCATCAAGAGGATTTGAGCTCTTAGCTTCCTCTTATCACAAATAGTAACATTTTATGTTGTGGGGGAAACATCTTAAGTGAGTGTAGTTGAGACTTATAAACTCATAGTCTCTTTGGTTGAAGTATAAATAGGATAAGCATGGCCTTTTTAAGTCTAGAGAGTAAATTTAAATTGAGAGGATCCTTCCTAGATAAGTTATCAAATAATTGTAAATACACAAAATAAACTACAAAAATTAGCAATATATTAACTCAATAAGCAGAACTAAATTACAATGGATGAATTGTAAAATCACTGTCCTCTTCAAGGGGGTAACCTATTTTAAGCAAGCTCAATACAATAAATTTTTGGATGCCTTCATCGAACTCAACACTTACTTATATACTAAGTCTAATCTATGCAACTCATACTTCCCATGAATATGGGATAAAAAAAAACTCATGAGATGACTTACAAATCATATATATCCATAACAACTATTATACTAAAAAATTAAAGAGAAGGGGTAGCATGGGTTTCTAACATCCCCTCCCTCTTATAAAAATCTTTGTCATCAAAGATTTATATGTGGTAATTGGTGTTGAATCTAAAATAATGGTTCCCATGTGGCATCCTCTAGTTGAATTCTATACCACTAAATTAAAATATTGGTGATGGAGTGGGAGCAAAGTTGGTGTGTGTGCCTATCTAGGATTTCCTCTAGCTCAATAAGGATGGATCCCTCATTATCAAGATCTATTAAAATAATATTCACTCTGATGTTTATGCCAAGAACTTTTTGTAGATAAGAGACATGAAATACTGGGTGAACTTGAGAAGGTGGGAGATCTAACTTATAAGCAGTTGACCCAATCTTTTGGAGAACCTTATAGGGACCATATAACTTAGGATCTAGCTTATGATGCCCTTTGATTTTTAAGGAGGATTGATTGTATGGATGTAGGTGATGAAAAACCATATCACCTACTTAAAAAGTACATTCAAAATGGTGATGATCAGCCTATTGTTTTATTTGATTTTGTGCCATATGAAGATTATCTTACAAGGTGCTGAGGATCTGATCTTAGGTTTGGAGAATTATGTCAACCACTTGAATTGATGAACTACTCAAGGTATATTAAATTAAGACTGGTAGTGTTTAACCATAGATTAATTCATATGGATTCATTTTAGTTGAGGTGTGGTAGGAGGTATTGTACCACCATTCAATGAGGGTGAATCACTTTACCCACTAATTTTGTTTTGAGGTGAAGTAACGAAGGGATGTTTCCAAGCATTTGTTGATATTTCAATCTACCCATCCATTTTTGGATGATACCTAGAACTCATCTTTAGTTAGGTGATGGTGCATCGAAATAGTTCTATCCAAAAATGTCTAGTGAAGGTTGCATCATGATTTGAGAAAATGTATGAAGGAATGTCATAAAGATAGAAAATATGGTCCAAGAAAATTTATGCAACTTTATAAGCAAATAGGGGTGGATAAGGAAACAAAAGTGACTATATTTGGAGAGGTGATCAACCACAAAAAAGATCATTATTTTCCCTCTAGATTTAGGGAGCCCCTTAATGAAATCCATATAAATATCTATCTAAATCTTGGTAGGGATGAGCAAGGGTTGAAGAAACTTAGGGATGAGTGTGGTTTCACCATTATTGTGTTGGTAGGTATCACATTCATCCACCATCTATTGAATTACCTTTTTCATTCCCTTTCAAAACAAGTTGCATCATGCTTACTCATAGGTTTTGATAAAACCTGAGTGCCTTATGGATGGAGAAGCATGGATTTCATATAATATAGCATGTTGAAGATTTGTGATTTGGGGAAGAACCAAATGACCCTTGTATAATAAAAAATCACCATCCCAAGAATAATGTGGTACAACAAAGGGGTTAGGGGTCAATAATTGAATGATTTGAGATAACAACGAGTCATTTACATACCCTTGTTATACAACATCTAACCAATTTAAAATAGACATGGAAATAGCTAAAAGAGAAGCTTGGTCTATAAATGTGTGAGATATAGCATCAATCATAATATTATCCTTACCTTTATTGTAAGTGATCTCATAGTCATAACCCATGAGTTTTTTGATCCATTTCTATTATGATGGGGTGGAGACCCATTGTTCTAGGAAGTATTTTAGACTCTAGTGATCAATTTTTATGAAAAAATGACTCTTTATTAGGTATGGCTGCCACTTCTATACTACATGAAAAATGGCCATCATTTCCTTCTCATAAATAAAGAGTGATAAATTCTTTCCATAAATAGCTTTACTGGTGAATGTAATGGGTCATACTTCTTGGAAGAGAACAACACCAACTCCATTGCCACAAACATCACACTTGATAGTGAAGGTCTTATAAAAATATGACATAACTAGAATAGGTGTAGTACACATAGCTTATTTTAATTCTTTAAATGTAAACTTAGTTGCTTGTGTCTGTGTAAAAGCATCCTTTTTCAACATAGCTATCAGTGGAGCTACAATATTCTAGTAATCCTTGATAAACTTGTGATAGTATCTAGTTAGCCCTAAAAAACCATGGAGGCTCTTGAGTGTTTGAGGATGATGCCAATTTTACATGGTAGCTATTTGTTTAGGATCCATCTAAACCCCTTGGGCTGAAACAATATGCCTAAGATACTCTAATTTATCCTAGCCAAAAGTGCATTTAGACTATTTTACATAAAGATGATGGTTAAAGAGAAGTTGTAGTGTAAGGTCCAAATGTTGGAGATGCTTAGACCATGTTTTACCTTAGCTAAGAATGTCATCAAAGAAAACCAGAATGAATTTATGTAGGTAGGGTCAAAATATTTTATTCATCAATGCTTTGAATGTTGAAGGAACATTAGTGAGTTCAAAGGGCATGACCAAAACCTCATTGTGGCCATCATGTGTGCAAAAATCTATCTTAGGGATATCATCCTCATGAAGTTAGATATGGTGATATTCAGAGCAGAGATCCAACTTAGAGAAAAAAATGAGCACCATGAAGCTTATCAAGAATCTCATCAATAATAGGGATCAAGAACTTATCGTTGATGGTGATGTGATTAACTACACAAAATTAAATGTAGAGGCATCATGACCCCTCTTTTTTCCAAACAAGGAGAACTAGTAAAGAATATGGGTAGGTACTAGGTTAAATAATGTCTTGTTTTAGTAAGTCTTGAATGAACATCTTGATCTCAATATTTTGTTGAAATGGGTAGTGATAGAAACTGATGTTGGGAGGAACACTTCTAAAAAGTAAATGAATATAGTAGTCCTCTAACCATGAAGGTGGCAATCCCACTAGTTTGGCAAAGACACATACATACCTATGCAAAATGGTTTATAGATTAGGAGTAGAGACCATTGATGGTTATATTTAAATGGAATGGAGATAGATAATGATGTCATGTGAATTATTTTTAAGATTATTTTGCATGTGATGTGAACTGATGATGTTAAAGGACCTCATTTATAAGCCTTTCAATGTGCGTTTTTGCCCATTGTCTGAAAACTACATCCAAAGTTCAAAAAAATCCCATAAGATGAGTCCATGTGTGTGTAACCATTGGGCTCCCAAAACAACATCACATCCACATAAGGGAAAGGAAAACATGTCAAAGTGCACGTTATAATCTCCAATAGAGATATGCACATTGTGACACTTTCCTTTTCAAGGTAAGGTACTCCCATTTGTAATCATGACTTCAAAGTTGAAGTAAAGATAGAAAAAACAATCAACCTATTTTGTGATTTAAGTGTCAATGAAGTTATGAGTGCTAATATAATCAATGAGTATTATGAGAGGGAAATTATTAAAGTAAACCCCAACTCACATGGTTTGTGGGGTGGTGACTCCTATTAAGGCATGGAGAGAGATTTGTGGTTGGTTTTCCTGAGAAGCATGTTCTATAATCAATTGAACTTCTTCCAGATCATCTATTATACCTTGAACATCTTTCCAATCTTTAATTTTAGGTAGAGATTACACATCTAATAGGTAGAGAATTTACTCAACACATCAATGTGCCCAAGGGAATTTTTCATCACAATTAAAACATATTATTTTTTCTCTATGGCTTTGTATCTCTACTTCAGTCAAATGATTGTTAGAAGTGGTTATGGGGCTAGTGTCATTTGAGATCATTATGGAGTTATATTTTTGAATGGAGAAAAATTAGATTTAAATCACTATTGAGCTATGATCTTGTCCTCTACCAATTTATCCAACCTTAGGGCTTCCATCATCATGTTGGGTTGGAACATTTTGAGCTTAGATCAAATTGCATCTTTCAGTCCACTGATAAAGCAACTCCTAAATAATTCATCAGATAATCCTTTTATGTGATTGGCTAATTTTTAAAATTATGTTTGATATTCTCTCATGGTTCTTGTTTGGAAAAATTTAGTGAGTTCTCATGTGAAGTCATCAAAATCACCTGGACCAAATCATTGAAAAATGAGGGTGAAAAAATTGATCCATCTTGGCTCATCATGAGCCTTGATATATCAAAGATACCATTAAAGGTCTTTAATTTCTAAGTGAAAGCATGAAAGTGGAACCTTTTTAGCATACAAATCATTATGAAGACTAAAATATTATTCTGCTTGATAGATCCATATAATTAGATTTTGCACCATGGAATCAAGAAAAATCAAGGTTCAACCCACAAAAATTATTGGAAGAAGAAAATATGGTGTTAGACGAGGACTCTGGATTTTGTCTTTTATTCAAAGTAATATGTTGAAGACTGAGCCTAAGAATTTTTTCATTGCGATCTTTGATGTGTGTTTTGAGGGTGGCAATTTCATCCTCTATGTTTTTTACTCCTGTTCAGGTTACTACCATGACTTGAATAAGAGATTATTTTTTACAATGGGTAGAAAAACTAGAGTTAAGACATGTTTAGTAAGGGAAGTATGTGATTTGGGAAAATTTATAAGGGGTAAAGGTACTTTTACTTTATTTTTGCATAGTGGGAGTATGATCGATGAAGGTGAGGGAATTTCAAGAGTGAAAATGAAAAAACTAGAAAATTTGTCAAAGAGGGACAAAGGAGCAGAAAAAGGAGATGAACACTATAAATTTTTTTAAGGCAAATAAACAAAAACAAAATTTATGGCATCAATTAGGATTTGTGAGAATTAATAATGGAATCAAGATATGGGACCTCAAGGAAGAAAACATGAAGAATGTAATTTTAGGTGTCTGAATAAAGTTTGAGGATCAATAGGACTACAGATGGAGAGATATGGAAAAAAAGATTTTTTTCTCTTTTTGGGGGGGTCTGGTTTTTATTTTTTGTCAAATGTGTATCTACAAGTCTTCTGAGAGTCTTCTAATACTTTATTGATAGTTTTTTAAATATTTTTTGGTTTTTGGTTACTTTCAACTATTTGAATGTAAGTCCTCTAAGAGTTTTGATAGAAATGGGCCTCAAGTTTTAATGACTACCTAAAGTTTTAAAAATATCTCTCTAGCCACCAATGCTATCTACGTGAGTACCACTCTCTAGAAAATTTATAGCCATGGATTTACCTCTAAGCGATAGCTCTTAGTTTTCCTCATGGGTGGTAACTACTCAATCAATAAGGGGTCATTACCTATTTCACTAGTAGGTCCTCTTAATGGTCTAGCTACTTTGGGGTTCCATGGTATTTCTCACAATGAGTTTTAGGGATTTCACCCAAGCACTTCCCATAGTTATGCAGATAGGTTTATACCCTGATTCAAAATAGATTATTATGATATAGAAAATTATTTAAATGAATTATATAGTAGAATAAATTTAAGACTTTTTGGAAAAAAATTAGCCCTAAAAAGCACTCTAGTACCATATGAGAGGATCCTTCCTAAAGAAGTTCACAGATAATTATAAATACATGAAATAAACTATGAAAAATAGAAATATATTAACTCAATAACTATAACTAAATTATAATGGCTGAATTGTAGAATTATTGGCCTCTTCGAAGGGGAAACCTCCTTTGAGCAAGATTAATACAATAAATTTGTGGATTTCTTCATTGGCATCAACACTTATATACTAAGTCTAATATAAGCAATTAGTACTTCCCATGAATGTCAGATAAAATAAAATGCTCACAGGATGACTTAAAAAACATATGAATCTATAGAAACTATTATACGAATAAATCAAAGAGAAGGGGTAGCATGAGTTCCTAACACAAATAGGCTCATCCTCAACTTTCCTAAGTGAAGTTCAAACATTGGGAGATTCAACCACCCCAAGCTCTTGATTTATAGTTTTCATTAACATAGGAAATGTATAGGAAGGTTATCCTTACTCCATTTATGATTGGGAAGACCTATTGATCCAAAAATCTATGGCAACTAATCCATTTGAGGGTGGGAAACTAATATGTGCATCTATAATCAAAATAGAGGGTTTCCCTTGGATAATTTTCAAGAATTCTTCACCCAATCTAGTTTTTTGTGCCCTATCTAAGATTTGGGCATCACTCTTGGCATTAAAAAATAGGAATCCATATTTATAAGGATCATGTTTATATGGAATACCAAGGCCTTGAATATAATTTTGTTCTTTACCATGAGGGTCACAATCTCTATGTGGCAAGGTGGCTAATGAGTAGTATTCTCTAAATCTACCATTCATCAGATGGAAGCCATGGAAGACACTCTTATACTTATTATTCAAATCTTCATCAATTACCTACCATATTTTGTAGTTCATCTCCTATTCTATTGGTTTTTTGGTACATTCTTGGGGAGATGCAGGGTTAAAACTTTGTGTCCATTAACCATAATCATGGTGTAGTTAGGATACAACTAGTGGTCTCCTTTGTCCATCAATGTGTCACCTATGATCTTGATTACCCTCAACATTAAAAACTCATAAATGTCTATCCAAACCTAAGGGTATATATCCTATGCAATACAGGTTATGTTACCTGTATAGGCATATATATGCATAAAAGAATATGAGTTGCATATATGGTTCTTAAAGAAATTTGGAGATGGGATCCAAAGTATCTCATTGTTAATATATGTTTCATCCAACATAACATCTAAGAGGCATGACATCATATAAAAATGGCCCCATGAAGGCTTGTTATCCTTGTGTAGAACTTGTTCCCATAGCTTAGCACTAATTACCTCTTCTAGAGTAAATATTAGCTTTGAGGTCAATAGTAAATATAGTAGTGGAACCTATAGAGATGGATTATAAATATGGTTGGATCAAGCATTAGTTATGAAAAACACAAAGAATGCGTAAATAACATAACAATCTAGGCCAACTATTCAAAGAAGGTGAGTAAATGACAATAAAGATCAAATGAAATAAAGAAAATACCTATTACCTTCCCATGAGCATCTCACCATTTAATGTGGATCCAAGCATTTTTTTTCCCCTTGGTTTAGAATTCAATTCTTCAACAATGGTTCAAGGCCAAACTCATCACCATCTCAAGAACACCAAGTATAATCTAGGCTTATGGTATGAAATCAATATATGCCTATTAAATGAAGCTATACTATTACAAATAAAGCATTTATCAAACTAAAAAAATGACTTGTGGAGAGAATCTTACATTATAAGTTTACAAAAATTAAGCCTAATGAAAGTGGTCTTTGCCCTTCTATTTATAGGATTTTGGATTTGATCAGGATCAACCATGACCATCCATCTTAAGATGAAGATGTGTAGATATGAATTAATCCACTATTTCATAATTGATCTATAAATATCTTCATAAATATTTGGGAGTAAGAGGTATTAAAGAGGCATGGTAGCCCATAAACTTGATATTTGTTGCATTTATGGTTTATGGATGCCACCCCATTGATCATGTCATTAGGTGATGCAAATATTAATAATAAATTTCTAATAAAGAAATATTCAATAACTTTCATGTAATTCTTATTTAAGATCATAATTTGGTTTAATTTTCCTAAGTAAAATTAATCAAATTTAGTGCAATTCTTTAGAAATTGGTGCACAATTAATCAATCTGGTTGGAATGTCATATTGCTCGGTCATAATTTAACTCAAGAGGAATTAGAAGGTGATGTTAGATGTGTATAAATTTTTATCCCATTTAAGATGTTTCTACCATAAAATAACACAAGCATGTGATGTGTGCTTACAAATTAGAAGAAAAGAGTGATTTAGAGCACCAAAATATGAATTCATCATTTTAACTCAAAATGATTTGTGAAAATTTAATAATCACATAAAATGCATTGCTCTATTTAGGGATAAATTAGCCTAAATTAGAACTTGTATATGACAATATCAAAACATTTAGCATGTTTAAGTGATTTTGGCCCAAATTGTGCATTTTGAGTGCATTTCAAGTAAGATTGACAATTTCAACATAAATCATGTTAGGAATTAGATTTATACATTTTCCCCTATTTCAAAAGGCATAGTAAGACATTTAGGTAAAGAAACATATTTTCAAAGAAAAGATTTGTCAAGAATAAATTGGAAATGACCCATGATGACATACTAGGATGAAAGAGAAGGATAGACTCTCAAAAAGAGAGAGAAAGTGAGCTTAACCCATGGAATAGATCAAATCTAGATGATCTAGTGCTTACATGCATTCATTCCATCAATGATCAAAATATAATTAGATTATAATGGGCCCCAAAAATGGAGGGAATTGGAAGGATATAATCCAAAAATAGAAGTGACACACTTTGAACACACCCAAAGCTAGGGTGCAAGTTATGCACTTCAAAAAACTTATCAATCTAAGATAAGTTGCACACTAAAATATTACTAGAATGAGGGGAAAAGTCCTCAAAGCTTGGAATTAGAATAAAAGGATAATGTTGTCTTCAAATAAAATAAAGAATAATGTGCCCCATTAAATAATATATGATTATGTGATAAATAATTTCTCCCCAATAGCATTGATTTTGATCACTGATAAATAATGGTTGGCTTGCCCCTATAGGGTTGATTTAGATTTATGTACTAGTTAAAATGTTGTGACCCAACATGGGAAAATTATCAAGCAATAGATCAAGGATATAACCTAATTCATATATTAAATATTAGTGAGTGCAAACATAGATGCGATGGTGGAATGACTTTGAAAAAGCCATAAAAAACTAGGCATATAAAGATACACAAAGTGATGAAAGAGATGAAAATAAGAATGAAGGCAACTAAGCTGATCTGCGATACATCTTATATCCAAGCACTACTTATATAGTCTAGATGGAATGCAAATAAATGTAGTTCACCCAAAAATGGGAGAGAATAGAATGACGGATGAAAAAATTGACCAAGGTTTGATTAGACTCATGATATATGTCAAGAGATGCATGTCTAAGCATAGAATTAGAGTGATAAACCTATTTAGATGAGTTTGTACATGATGATGTTGAGAGTTATTCATTAGAGCTGTATTGACGTTGATACTTGAATACGAAGCATAAAGTGCTTATTATAATAAAATGAAATTAGGCATCATTAAGTATGAATATATTATAATGACATGACATTTCAATTGCATGGAGTTAGTTCAAATGTGAATACCTATAACCAAGGATAATGGTAAGAATGACCAATACTAGAGTTACAACCACTTACATTTAAATAAAAATAAAGACAAAGAAAAAGATAGCATAAATGAACCTAACTTAAAATAAAGATATGAAAAATCAAGATTCAAGTATAAACAATAATGTATAAAAACCAAGCAATAATAATATTAATAGCATGAGACCATGATATAAATAATCAAGATCCATGTGGACCATCAAGATGCACCTAGAAAAGGAAACAAAGAAGTAAGACCAAATAGTAAATCAAAAGATCAAATAAACAAATAACAATCAAATAAACATGCACACAAAACAAAATATTTTTGATTTTTTGAATGTTTTTGGAATTTTCTAAGTATCTCAACTCGATTGAGAATTAAGAGATACAAAATGGTCTAGATCATGAAATGGCAAGAGCATGCCAACTTAAAATTCTCACAAGATAGAGAGAGAGAGAGAGAGTAATGAAAATGGGGGATTGAGTTGACCTCAACATGAATCAATCACAACCTACATAATCCCATTAGGAACTCAACTCATAGTAATTTTGCCCACACAAAAGGTGATGAAAAAATGACTAGGTCATAAAAAGTTTGCAAATAAAGGCAAACAACAAGGTAAATGATAATAATAATGACTAGATGATACAATAATGCATGATAAAAAGGTGTTGTACCTAATTTTTCCATAGGTGTTGATAATTAAGAAATAATTTCATAATTTTGATTTTCCAAAAGGTGGTTATAATTAGGGATACCAAATATAATACTAATTTGCCTATAGGTAGTTATAATTACTAATACCAGGTAAGATGGTAGATGAAATATAACCTACTAGATCAAATGTTACACTACTTCCATCATTCAACACAACATTCTAGAACTATTGAAACTATATTGGAATCCCCTCATGAAAGATTCAAGAAGAACCAAAGGAACCAAGATCAAAATGGGTTAAGCAGGATGTCTAAAAACAAGCCATGGTCAATAATAAAGGAATGGTAGAATAAAATGGTACATGGAATGGCATAGAGAAAATGATAAGATAACACTTGGCTATAATGGCAATAAAGTTTCCCACAAGTGATAATTGGCTTAGTTTGCTCCCAAAATAGTGAGATCATAGCTTAAGTTACTCACAAAATGACCAAAGCCTTTAAACTTAATAATTGATTAAAAAAAATGGTGAGAGCATAGAGAAGGTGACTGAGTTGACCTCAATAGAAATTGAGTACTACCTACATAGTCTCAAAGGACCTCAAGTCATTGTAGTTCAAACAACATAGATACAATAGAACATAATGGTATAATATGCCTAGAATGAAATGATCTATAGGGTTTCCACCAAAAGACAAGGTAAGGAAAATGGAAGGGTAAATGGCAAATGAAAAATGGTTTTGCTACTCCTATTGATGCAAAGATGCACATCCTAATCAACATGTGAGGTAACTAGAATAATTAATCATAATAATTGCTAACCAACACCTCATTAGAATAGATATTCTATCATGAACTTGCTTTAGATCTAATTGTTAATAATGTTGTTGTGATCCTCATTGGTAATTGATTCTTCTTCTTTCAAACATCAAGATAAGATATCTTTATAGCCTCTGTAAAGGAAAGTGGAGCCAATGATGGTAAATAATCTTAGGCATAGGATAAATGGTGTAAATGGGTAATGGAAATGTGGATGATAATGAAGTGTATAATGATTGAAAAATAAATTAAGATTGGGATTTTTAGTCATACATAATGTTATTGATTCCAAATTTGACATAAATTTGATTGTGGTAGGGCCAAAGACCTCTGAAGATGCTCTTGATAGGATCACCAATTTTTTTTTATTGTTTGATCTTGATAGTTCCTACAATCTGATTATGTTTTAGACTAGGAGTTTTAATGATGTTATTTTTAATAATGTCTTCAACAAATACTGAAAAACTTTTGTACTTAACTATTGGTGCCTCAATGAGGTTTTCACCAATAAATTTATATTGATTATCTACCTCTGAGCAAGTTTCCATAAGGGATGTTAACATTTGACTTAGATTTTCTTCTATCACCTTTAAATATGTTGAGTTTTCAATTTTATCATCCCCTAGCACCTTTGAAAAGGTTTCACTAGGAAATTGTTCTTCTCCAAAATGAATTTGGTCTTGGTCCCCCTGATATTTTGTAAATTGTATGTCACAATGGATGCAGTTCAACAAAGTGTGATTATATCAATCCTAATCGATGCTTTGGGAAGTGAAATGTCAATATAATGGATATGTTGGGTGGGGATAATGGGATGATGAAAGGTAGCAAATCCTCATAGAATATACTAGGATAACCTATGTCGATGTTGAAGTAATCATACTCAAAAACAAAGAAGGATCACAAATATATTCAAATTGATATGCAAGGTAATTGTAACCAATGTTTTAATATCCATGACTATATTCTATTTTTGAAGTTGATTTTGAATCAAGGGACTCTAAATCTGATGTCAGTTCTTATACAAATCCTACTTTTGATGCCAAATTTGATGTTGGTTTAGAAAGGGAACCTAACTCTAATGTTGTTTCTTTATCTAATGTGTTTACTTATATAATGATGTTTTTTTGAATTCTTAGTGTTGAATAAGTAATGGCCTATGATGGCATAATGGGCTTGATAAAAATAGATTCATCTAGGAAGGGTTTAATATAGACTAGCTCATCTAAGTGAAGTCCATGAAAGAGAGGGAACCACTCAAGGGATGACTTGATAAAATCTTGTCTATCAAAAGGAGACTCCTTAATGAGTGGAAAAAGATTAAGAGACAACTTTGTAGAGACTGGCTTCTCAAGGAGATGAGGCTCTTTAAAAATAGTTAAAATATGAATAGGTAACTCATCATAGGTTGACTCACCATAAATGGGTGTTTCAATAATAACATTGTGGTTTTGGTTTACAATTGGTTGTAACATATCAAATATAAACACATTTTAATCATCACAAGATGGTTCTTTAAGAGGTAATGGTTATTTTTGAGGATCGTAGATCGGCATGGAATTTCTAAAGTGGGGAACAATTGGCTTAGATTGAACAATGGTTTATGTTTCAATAATAGGACCTCTAAAAATTAGAATATTGAAGAAGGGATCAACAAATACTAGCTAGTCAAAGTGACTTTCTTCAATAATAGGCTTAATAGATACAAGTGATGGGCCTAGAATGGTAATGATTGGACACTACGTAGTTTGGTTGTTCATGCAAACCAAAGGAGGAGATCCTAAAATGATAACCTTAACACATTATGGAGCTTGATTTCTCACACAAGCTTAAGGAAAATAACCTAAAATGGTAACCTTCATGCATTGTAGAGCTTTATTGCTCACATAAGCTGAAGGATAATAGCATAAAATTGTAATCTTCATGCATTAAAAAAATTTATCGATCACATAATCTGAAGGGAGATAACCTAGAATGGTAACCTTCATGTATGACACACAAATCAAAGGAGGATATCCTAAAATAGTAACCTTTGATCATGGTGCACAAATCAAACAAAAAGGATGGGGATGTTGATCAAAGATCAACATGGATCAAATTGATTTCCAATAAGTAGGCTCAAAGAGAGTGACATCCTCAAACAAGATGAAGTGTATATGTCTACCATAAAAATTATCTACCTCAAAAATAGGGCCACAAAAGACCCCACTATGAGTGTACCTTAGCATTATGTATAGAAGATTTGTTTTATACATTTTCCAAGATTTGAAAAATGTTTAAACAAGGTATGCATTTTGATCTTTTCTAAATAAGGGACAAGGTACCAAAGAGATAATAATAAAAAGGAGGGTATAATAGTACCATATAATTAGAAGTGTTCACAAAATTATTCAACCTTGGGTAGGGTTTAAATCATATAAATTAGAAGAGGGTATGATAACTCAAAAACCTAAAGCATAAACTAGTACACTAAAATATATATCTTTTGAGATATGCCCATATCAAAAAAAATTAGTTCAAATTCAATGAGTTTCTACCAGGAAACTAGAAGAAACCCCTTATAATTATGAAGGTGACAATGAAAACCAAGAAACTCAAAATGTGAAAACATGCAATAATTCCTAAGTATAAAACTAGAACCAAATGGGCAACACAACACCACCACATGGTAATAAAAAGGTAGAATAAATTGTGTTCTAGAACTTATAGTGTGAGAGATACAGTTGATGACATAATTTAATAATTATTAAATGATAATGCATCTATAAATTACCTTCAATCCAAATAGGCAATTGAACCTAAGTTAACTCAAGTCAAGTGCAAATGGGAAATTAAACCTAGTTTAACACATTAAACTAGAACTTAAAAAGGTACAATTCCTAATTTGAATTATCAATGAAGTACTTACAAATTTTAGAAAGTGGTCTAGACTCAAATGGATAGCGTAAGTACACTAATTAGACAAGATAAAACATAATGTTTAAGATGAAATTTAAACAAGGCAAAAATTGATTTGGATTTGACCAGCATAACACCTCGTTCAAAAAATGGTGGACAATGTGTTGGTTATGGTATTGGTTTACAAACAAGTTTTAAATCTAATAAATGACAAGTAAGCTAATACCAAAAGACAAAATAAAACTAATTAATCATCTTAATCCCTAAACTGACAAGGTTGATCTGTATTATTAAAATCTATCTTTATATGTGCACTTGGGAGGAAATTAAGTGTTCATCCACTATAAAAACACATTAATTGGTAGGGTATTTTACACCCCCTTCTCCCAAGAGACAATATGGTGACATGGACCTTTGAGCACACCTATGATGATCCCCAAAAATTTCTTGTTCTTGTCTTCATCTATCACACTCATCTTTCTGTTTACCATACTTTTGAGTACTTTACCATAAAGTTTCCTTCCTTAAAAATTCATAATCCTATAAATAACATTATGTTTACATACTATTTGAATAGTTAAAATTATTTATTATAATTAAATATATGATAGTTATCTTTTTCTATGGGACATTTTTTCTATAATGTGTTTTAAGGATGTTCTGGAGAGATAGGTATATAGCGCATAACATCCTATAGCAAAAGAATCTCATCACATGGACTATCTTATAACCACTGCATGACCAAAGTCATAGATGAACAAATTTTAATTCCTCTTTCAACTGACTCATATATATAACTATAACTTCCATGGAGCTCAATAAGGATGTGGTTGAAGAATGAAACAACTTTGTTTGTCCTCCTGTAATGTTGTAGAATTCACATGATAGATGACTTTAGTAAAAGGAGCCAATATCAGTTATCCTAAGTCAAATGTTTATTATATTAGAATATATATTATTTTGTATAAAATAATATTCTCTATGGTATATATATGTAAAAATAGAGTTGATAAGTAGTAGATACTGATTAGAGAATTATCAAAATTATATTTTGCCAAGCAACTATTATTTTAATTTCCTACAGCAATTCATTACTATATTTTCATTAATATGAATAAGCATTTATGAATTCAATTAAGTGTTGTGAGATTAAGGATTGAAGATGGAGTTGAAAGGTGGAAATTCCCCCTTTGGAAGTCTTACAGTAATAATCCAACCCATTTAAATGTCTAAGCATGTTATTTTATTTCTCTATGCATTGTGTGTTTTATTTCTGAATTGTGTGATTTACATTCTTGCTTAGATTTGTTTTAGGAAGATTCCAATGTATACATATTTATTTCATAGTATTATTTTCATGTTTAATTCCATCATTACAATTATTTCATGACTTCAACATCTTATATTCCAATTAGCATAAAGTTAAATTAGAAGATTGAGTGTGCACATATAGTGACATCATCTTATCAAGTCTACATCCACAGGTTGGCATTTAAATGAAGTAGAAGGTATAGGTTTATGATGAATCTCCTTATTCATTTTGATCAAGATAAGTATATATGATTGTGAATCAACTGCTAGTCTTTTTTGTTGTCATTGTTGGGGAAGGGTGTCACACATTTATAATCTTCAATGTTGATAGTAATTACTTCTAGATGTTTATTGCTTTCATTTACAAAGCTTATTGTTTTTTATATTAAATATTTATTTCATTTATAGTTTAAATTTCTCTTTTTGAAAATTAGGATAGTGTAAATTTTTATAAAAACCCATATTACTAACCCTATGTAGGCAGGGTGGGAAAAAAGTTAAAAAGAAACAAGTAAAAAAGAGGTTGATGTATGCAAAGTGAAGGGGAATATATAGGAATATTTTATCTTGAATCATCAATAATTGATACAAAATCAAAAATTCATCTTGAAGCAGCTAAGGAACATGAAGGAATTCCTGAAGATCACTCATAGTTACCAATAGAAAAGGTAGAGAAGGAAGAATTTTTGGTTGGACTAGTAGCACAAGTTGGAGACCTTAAAAAGGTGCATATCCTTGGAAGAGACCCACATGTAGCAACTTTGATAATTCACACATTATCACCTTATACTTAGGAATCTATATTTCACTTCACTCCATCACCCGAAATTCTTGATAAGGTGGCATTCAAGGCTTTTCTTGCTCCTAAAAGAAATGCCAGGCCAATATAATCTTCCAATTTATAAATACTCTTTGCCAATACACTAGTTGAATCTTATAAAACCTCTACACCATCCCCATTGTATAGGAATCCATATATTCCTAATAAAAAAGATAAAGTCACCATCTTCTACACCTTAGGAAGTAAAAGAATTGATAGGAATTTTGAGCAGTGGGTAGCAACAACCTCTGGTCTACTAACACAAAGAATATTCATGGGGGATCACCAGGAAGAAATTAATACCAATGATTTTGTTACTTTTGAATTTCCTATCCTTACTTCTAATATAAATGCACCCATGAAGAATATCCCTCACTTTGCCCTCCCTACTTTTAGGGGAAAAGAATCTAAGGATCTAGACATGTTTTTTTGAGTTTGACATCTTATGTCGTAGCTATGATTATAATCAAGACCCTAAAAAACTCAAATTATTTATAGAAACATTCAAATATGTAGTACTTATATGGTTCATGGGACTTGAAAAAGATGCCATTTCTACTTGGGAAGAAATGAAGGAGAGATTTATGATTAAATACCAAAACTATTGTAGGGGAAAAAACTATAAGAGAGATGACATATTATGAATGACACAAGTTGATGATGAGTCATTAGAGGAATATATGGAAAGATTTATGTTTAGCCTATAAAAATCTAAGCAAAATACAATGGACAAGGAACCAATCAAGTTGATATTCCTGAAAGGGATTAGAGATGATTGTTTGGAGGCACTAGATCTAATGTTTGGTGGTGATGTTTCTACACTTCCCTTTGATGAACTAATAGTTTTATGTATAAAGCACTCTAGATCAACCATGAATAAGAGTAGGGGAAGAACCCTTCCTATAACATCTATATCAATACTATCTAAAGTTAAAGCTATCAAATTACTTTAAGACATGAAGTAGGACATTAGCATCCACCTAACTACTCAGCTTGATACATTACATACATGGAGGAAGCAAAATTAATTGAGAAAGCCTTAGCCACCTATTACCCTGAATGTAGAAAGAAGAAGGTGGATTTCACATGCCATTTTATGAAAGCTCGAGTAGCCATCATAACCAAGGAGAATCTTGAAATAGTGGAACTACATGCCATAGGAGAATATGAGAATCAAGTGTTTTTTATCGCTCAATAGAAACCATGGGTACAAAAATTAGGTATGTCATCAAAGTCTATGTTTGCAAATTCTCCATTCTTGGATAATCCTCAATATGGTTCTTGGATGAATATACCCAATCAAAATTGGTCCCAAACAAATTGGTAACTACCATATAATACATTATGGATGTAAAAGGATGGACAACAACCTCAACCTAGGCAATTACAAAACTAGCAATGGTTTTTTCCCTCTAATCCATGGCAATAGCAATCAAGAGGTAATCAAGGCTTTCCATAGCAAATGAAATAACCATAACAATAATAGGCCTTCATGAAAAACACTCATAAACCTATTTGAACCACTCAATTACCCACCCAACCTATCCCCAATCCTACCAATAAGTTGGTTCAACCAACACAATCCACTAAAATAATGCAATATCCAACATACACCTTAGATATTAATCAAGTTCAACTTCACTTAGGTTATGTTCTTCCATAACCCACCTCACCCATAATCATAAAATACTTTGAACCAGCCCCACTTCATACTAATCCATATCCACTTATGGCAAATCTTGAGCCAAGTTCATCTAAAAATTAAAAAAAACTGACAATCCTCCTTTTTTGGAGAGATTGAACATATCACATCCTAAACCAGAACCCAAATTCGATGTCTTAAGACAACTCAAGAATGTGTGTATAAAAATCCCACTCTTTTAAGCAATAAAGGATGTTCCTATTTACAATAAAGTTGTTAGAGAGCTATGTTTGAAAAAATTAAGAAGAAAGAAGAAGGATCCTAAGACATTCAGGTCATTGGACAATTAGCAGCTATTATATTGAGAAATATAGTTCCCCAAAAATATTCTAATTTGAGAAGTCTTGTAGTTAATGT
Source organism: Torreya grandis (assembly GCA_037957365.1). NCBI lineage: Eukaryota > Viridiplantae > Streptophyta > Pinopsida > Cupressales > Taxaceae > Torreya > Torreya grandis. Next base: position 2,603,794 of record JARHVA010000105.1, read on the forward strand.
TAGCACCCAGGGCCAACCCATATCCAATACTTTAATTGACTTAGGTGCAACCATCAATGTGATGACCATGAGTACCATGCAATAGCTAAAACTTACCACTCTCCATCTAATACCTACAATCCTCTAAATGGTTGATAGATCAACTATTAAGCCTGAGGGGATTGTTGAGGACCTTGTTATCACTATGGAATCTTGGCAATATCTAGAATAATTTATTGTCCTACAACCAAAAATTAACTTGGGGTGTTATCATCTCATCCTTGGCCACCCATGGTTGGCTATCACTAATGCTTTTATTATCTATAGGTTAGGAAAAATACTAATTTCCAACAAAAATGACACCAAGAAATTAGTTATTTTATCCACCAGCTTAGCCTTCCCAGAATGATAGCCCAACCCCTTGGATGTATGACTTTGAGGAATCTATCTCCTTATACACTCTTTATATAATCGATAAAATTCAAGCTCTACAAGCACAAGAAGAAGACATTATCATTACTGGTATCCTATAAAACACCTATCGATAGGATCTTGTCGCCACAAACCTGTTAAAATGTACACCATGCCCTCTTCAAAATACCTTTCCTAAGAATGTTCTTGCTAAAACTGTAAGAGATATTTGGGCATTCTATTAATTACTTCCCCATCAATGTAGTTATGCTATTTTAATTACCAATGTAGAAACTATGTTTTTTTTAATAAATCAAGTAGACATTATACCAAACAAACAGAACAATATGGTGTTGGAAGAGGACTCTAGATTTTGTCTCTTGTTCAAAAATGGTATGTTGAATATTGAGGCTGAGAATCTTTTCATCGAGATCTTTGATGTGTCTTGAGGGTGGCAATTTCATCCTCCATGTTTTTTACTCCTATTCGGGTTACTACCATGACCCAAATAAGAGATATTTATTTTTTATTTTTTTGCAATGGGTAGAAAAACTAGAGTCAAGACACATTTAGTAAGGGAAGTTTATGATTTGGGAAAATTTAGAAGGGGTAAAGGTACTTTTACTTTTTTTTTTGTAGTGGGAGTATGATCAATGAAGGTGAGGGAAATTTTAAGAGCGCAAATGGAAAAAGTAGAAATTTTTTCAAAGAGGGATAAAGGAGCAAAAAAGGGAGATGAAAACTATGGAAAAATTTCAAGGCAAATAGACAAAAATATAAGAAGTTATGGTAAAACCCAAAAAGCAAAAATTGAGAT